>OZ038386.1:44210741-45410741 GCA_964036045.1 Eutreptiella sp. 'Long Island Sound 2002'
TTGGTACAACAACCCTATGGCGCTCCCATGCGCAAACAAAATAGAGCCCACCCCCTGCACATAGAATATACAACACCCTCTCATGCATGGACGCTACTGTGTCTTATTTGTGCATGGGAGGCTGCAACACACTGTTTGTGCACGAAAGCAAACATCACTGTGCAGAATAATACCTCGCACCCTCCCTCCCTTCACAAACATTACGTCGCACACCCATTGCACAAACAATATATAACACCTTCCCATGCATAAACAATGTAATTGTTAGCCCTCCTTGGCGGAAAATATGCCCCACTTTTTCCACTTCCCCCACAACATTTACACCCAGCTTAGTTCCATGCCCTTATCTAGTATCTACAGCGGGGGATGTAGCATTTGCGATGCTAGGTTGATCATACCTCCTTCAAGAGGTGCACCAGCGTATCCACATCCTCCTGCCCCGTTAAGAACACAAGCACGTCCCCCTTGGGCTTCTGCTTATTGATCATCAGCACCAACTCACAGGCAGATGTGATGTAGTCCGCCTTCGCCCTCAGGGAGTAGTGCACATCGACAGGATAGCAGCGGCCGTCAACGCTGAGGATGCCCACCTGCCTCTCATCATTTGCGCGGTCTGCTGATAACCCGGAGGCAAAAAAGTTCCGGAAGTCTGCGGCCTGCATTGTGGCCGAGGAGACGATCAACCTCAAGGAGGGCCGCTTGCGCATCACCTGGAAGAGGATGTGGATCAGTGTTCTTGAGAAGAATCTCACGCGTCGGCACGTCCGTGCCACGCTTGGATACGATTGTGATCATGTGATAATCCACGTTGGGGACTAGGTACTCCATGGATCGTGGACCGGACCTTCTCCAAAACTCCCCCCCCCCATGGATCGGAGCGGATCGTGGATCGGACCCCGTCCAAAACACCCCCCCCCCCCGGGTACTTGGGGCGCAAATTCGAAAATCACCGAATCCACTCAACACCATGGTAAAATCCCATTTTGGCCGCCACATGAGTCTATGTTGACGACACCTTACCATTTTTGACCAAAAAGTGCGGGAATTGAACATTGAACATAGCATGGCACAAAGAAAGGCACACATTGGCAAAAGAAGCAAAGCTAAAGCTGATGATTAGGAGGGAAAAAAACCCTGCCACTGGCATGGGAAAAAAACTGCACATACTCTATACATGATAGTTTTGAACGATGTGTTATTTATAGCGTTAGTTTTGAGATTGTATTTGTTTTTCTAACTTCAATTGTCGTCACAACAACACACTAAATCCAAAAGTACCATGGGTTTATTGTGTTGTTCATAAATTGGAAGGTGCACTTTATGATCCGGATCGTGGCACTTTTTGATTCGGGTCGTGGATCGGACCTTCGCCGAAACGCCCCCCCCCCCCCATGGATCGGAGCGGATCGCGGATCGTGGACCCCGACCAACCCCCCCCCCCCCCCCCGGGTACCTAGTCCCCGTTGAAAGCAATCGTCGTAAACTTAATGCATACAACGGCGCTTTCACGATGGGCGGTCCGTGCCGTGGATCACAGATCACCACCTGTTGTTGCCTGCCCCCCTGATCTGCATGTTGGCGACATACTTTTTTTCAAGCAGCAACGAGGCAAAATTGGGGAGCTAGGACCCTCGGGGTGTGGTTAAAGGGGCACAAAGCAACACATTGAAATTTTTGGACGACCAAATTGGAGTGCACAATGGAATATTGAGAGTCGGAGGACAACAACATCAAAACTTGTGTGCTCACCGGAGCTGCGCCTAGCCGCGGCTGGGTGGCTGGGAGGCTTTGGAAACCCCCCCCCCTCCCTCCCCCCTGGCTGGCTGGCTGGCTGGCGCGCCCCCGGAAAACAGCCAAAATACGTAGTGCACCATTGTACCGCCTCTTCTCACGCATGGTGTGCATATGGGGATGGGTTTGCAAGGGTGGGGGGGGGTCGGCCACCATTCAAGAACACCCCTACCTCATACTCCAAGGTGCCTTGCCTTCGGAACCTCCCATAAAGACCACATAGAATCACCGCATTAGACGTATGTTCAACTGCAAATGTTGTTGTTACCAATGTAAACCTCAGAGTACACAATTGTCCTCAATCCGAAATGTATACCATCCATATTGCAATATATGTCCCAAGGCACCTTTCCAAAAAACACCTACGTCTCCAACTCCTCATTCCGCGACATGTAACCCAACACAAAATCATACACCTTTTGGGTCAGAAGATAGTAACCTTGATACTTGTCATGGGAAACAGGCATGTCATCATGCACCACATTTGCAAAAGGAATTGTTTTGTTTTACCACACAATTTTACCACACACTCCATGGATCGGTGACATCATCTTGAGATCTTGAGAGCAAGGGTGGTGAGGCAAACATGCATGTACAATGCAACGGTGGTTGGCTAGGTGGCTGGCTAGGTGGCTGGCTGGCTGGCTGGCGCGGGCCGGCCGGCCGGCCGAAACCCCCCCCCCCCCCCTGGCTGGCGCAGCTCCACCGAAAGCGATTATTCAAAACCATCCTAACGTGTATTTTTTTTTTTGAGGCATGGCGGTCCCCCGCCGAAAAGAAACCATCCTAACGTGTATGTACACTTCAAGGTTAGCAAGGTTTTCGTGAGGAGAATGTGGTGTTGAATGCAAGGGCAAGGATCCACGAATTGTTCTTGTCAAGGAAAATGTTGAAAAGGTGGTGAGGTAGCCCAATTGACCCATGAACCGTTCCCGGAAAACAAAAAAGTCCAAAGTGCACCCGGTGATGTGGTGTGGCACTACAAGCAACAAGTGTTCCATAACTTCTTCCATTTTCGCAAGAGCAAGCATCCGGTGTCCAAATGTTCCCTACTGCCGCTTGTCACAATCTGACCGCGGTCGCACGCCCATGCATTCAATCGACGTGTAGACCTTGTCGCACAATCAAACACCCTTGAGACTTTCTCATTTGGGGCATTATGAAGGATATAAATATGCGATTTGCTTCCCTTGACAACAAGCGTCAAGCAATATTGGGTGGGGGGGTGTTAGTGACCTGCGGACTAATATGGATCACTTGAGCCATGCTTTTGGATAACTTTATAATTTTTGTATTTAGAAATATGTTCTGAATACCGTTGGTCGTGCATCACTCCCGTGGATGCGTCATTGCCCGCCAGAAGTGTTCCCTGAGGTTTCCCTAACGATACCCATTTTGTGGATTTGTGGGAGCGTGAACGAGCTCGTCGCCGAAACATTCTTGCCCCCAAGTGGAATAGGAAACACAAAATGCCGGTTAACAAGGGCGAAACTATCAAGTTCTATTACATAATCGTTAGTAGGTAACGGTTATCGTCCTGAAATCTCGGCCCTGTAGGAGCGAAGGTGGTGGCAACCCAGCATCAAACATGTTTTCCATCCTTTTGGACATGATGTCTACAAATTGTCTACAAATTGAGGAGATATGGGTTTTGCCGAGTAATTTGCCTCAAATTTGACGAAAATTGTTGTGGAAATGATTAGAAACCACCAGAAGATGATGCGAGGTTGTTTTTGCAACCTATTTTTCTTGTTGTACGCAAATACGGCATTTTGTCATTTGTTACTCTTGTCATGACGATGTCCTCATTGACAACCGCGGTTACTTTTGGTTACCAAAACGGTTTTTTCGGTTGAAAATTGAAAATCTTACCCAATAGGCTCATTGGAACCGGCTCAAAAAGCCGGTTTTATTGATTGGTCACAACCCCGGGTGCTTTGGCGGTTGGCCGAGATTTTAGGACGATAATCGTTACCTCTAGCTTGGTCCCCCAGATTTTAGGACGATAATCGTTACCTCTGGATTGGTCCCTCCAGATTTCAGGACGATAATCGTTACCTCTCCCGCGAGACGGAGGTAACGATTATCGTCCTGAAATCTTGCCCCTAGCTAACACTTTTAATGGCCAAAAACACTTAGAAAAGAGTCGCAACTTATGAGTGAAGAAATAGGGTACGCCACACACTCCACAAGCGACAAAGCTCACGGATTATCCAAGCACAAGAGGGTTCCAATTTCGGTCTTGTTTCAAAAACGAATGTCGTGAACAAGCATGACAAGAAAGCTACTTCAACGAGCAAGGAGGCACCATGTTATGCAACCCGCCGAACGCACTCGCACCTTCTCCTTCACATTCTCATCACAAAACGATGCATACAAGTACGCACCTTCTTGAGCAACCCTAACAACGCATCTGAATGCAACGACCGCTCATGGGCTTCGTCAACCATGATGACCGAATACTTCGTGAGCAAGGGGTCCGACATGATCTCTTGTAGTAACATGCCATCGGTCACATACTTTAGCCGCGTGAGCTCGGAGTTTGTGCGGTCCTCCCAACGGATGGTGTAGCCCACTTTATCCCCTATCCGGACCCCTTGCTCCTCCGCCACACGGTGCGCAAGGGTTACGCATGCCACTCGACGGGGCTGTGTACACGCAATACTTCGACCACCGTCCGCCCAACCGGCCTCCAATAAGTATTGGGGCACTTGGGTTGTCTTTCCACATCCCGGCTCTCCAACAATGATAACCACACGGCATGTTTCAACAAGGTAAAGGATGTGCTTGCGGTATTGGAAGATGGGCAACCGTTGGCGTTGCACAGCTAAAGGATGGGTCTCATATGGGTTGTAAAACAAGATGTCGGAGCCTTCCACGTGAACATCCTTGTCGAGCAATATTCCGGCGTGAGAGCCTACCGTGGGAGCATCATCCCCAGGCTTCCAAAAGGCCATGCGGTCCAAGAAACTTGGGGCACTTATGATGATCACATAAGATGTCTGTAGATGCAAAGATGAATGTGTAATGAAACATGAAAATGGTTGCCATCGCAACTACATTTGATGTGCTGGAACTAACTCACTTGAGCTATTCTTGTCGAAATTCGTCCGTTGGACCAGTGAACTCGATGGGGCGAAGCTAAAAAGGCAAGAAGTGGGGTGGACACACCCACCAAAAAAAGCAATCCACACAAGAAGGCCGATGGCCTCCCATGCACGTTCTATTGGAACGACGCATTGTTGTCGCGATGCTCACATTGCCCCTACACAAATTGAGAGCATTGCGCCACTAACCATTCGTCCCACAATGCAATAACAACGCAGACTGCCCTAATCGAGGCCGCTGCTCTAATTACGGGCCACTTCAGTCTATTGCTGACTTCTTGTGGGAAAACCTTTGAAACTCGGTACCAATGCCCCTAGCACCGTTCCAATCGTCCCTCCTGGAAAGGAAGTAACTTGTGATTACTGCTTGCATATGTCTTTCTTTGCCTGTTGACGTGTCCGGATTTGGGTTTGCTTGCGTTTGAGATTGGGTTGGGTGGCTTGGATGGTTTAAAAATAAGCTGGCACGAGCAAAACTCATCAGTGGTACATTGAATTCCCAATATTTGCAATACTATTTCTGGGTACCCTCGTCAGCAGGACTTAAGCAAGCAGGATGTTGAAAGCAACAAAGCAATAATGGCTTGCGCCCATAGCACTCTGTGAAGTACAATGTGACACATGCTTTCGGGAACCAGAAAATTGCTCATTTGAGCCACACACCATGTTGCATGCAATACACAAGTACTCATGGACTTTGAGCCGTGCCGTGGCAGCGCGCAGCGCAACTGGCACGGCGAGGAGGCCATGAGAGGGGTTCATCATGAATACCCAAATACCTGTGTGTCACGCCCCATGGAATGTGCACATGGGCCTTTCAGCAGGCCGGACAGGGAGGCCCGAATGGCTGGCATCCCCTCCATGACCGCGTCATCCACACCCAGGTCCTGAAGTCGCCCTGGGGCCATGTGTAATACGCGGTATAATTGAGGGACCCACCAGGAAGTGGGGTAGCCCTTATAGGAAAGTTCGTGGACAATATTGCACAGATTACTGGCAACTCCCTGCACTGTGGAAGCATAAAACAGTGCCTTCTGGCAGAGAGCAGGCGCCAGTGATTGGAGTACAGCCCTAGCGTTAGGACTGCAGCAATCAGGAAAACGCAGGAGGCGTCGATGTTCAGGAACATCCCACGTCATTTTCGTTTTTAACCGCAAGTCAATCTGACTGTTATGCACAGACATGCATCCCTCCAGGTTGGTCCATGTTTTGCCCTCACCTTCCACCTGCAATTCTACACCCAGCACACGTTGAAAGTACTGGCAGACAGACTGAATACTGGATTTACCCGATCTAATTCCTACCATATTGTCACGGAAGCGATAGGGTCTGCAGTGGAGGGACAACGCCACTCGTCTTCGTCCCAGTGTGTTGGTGTCCTGGCACCATGGGACAGTCTTATCCTGCAAGTGACGGTGCCAGAAGTCCTCCCGCTGCATGCAATATTCCTTTATCTCAGGTTAGTACCGGGGAATCCATGGGGTCTGGGAAACCTATTTTACCCCCTAAATACCCATGGAGAAATTGAGGATTTTTTGTTTTTTGCCTAATTGGTGCCTTGGGGAACACGTCGGAGTGTAGTGTTCCCCAGGGGTATTATTTGTTCCCCCAGTGCCATTTTGTGTTACCGCGGGTGTTACACAGAATGTGTTTTGACAATAGCTAAACCAAGTAAAATCAATCCTTGCCACGTTTTCAAAAGACACTTCCCAATTGGCAGTCCTCAATGTAACACGGCAGCTGTACTCGGGCACAATAACCTTGAGTGAATCCCAAATCCGGACGCGTTTCGCTGTAAATTACAGCATCATCAGCTGTCAAACAATGAATATGCACAGAATGTGTCCAAATTTATTCACAACCATCCATTCATTCGAATGAGCAACCATTCTACAAATCATATAACAAATTCCACAACTTCACATTCCCTACTCCTCATTCCTCAAGCATGATCTCGCGACCCTTGAAGAGTGGCGCGCGCGCTCTTGCGGAACAAAGCCTTCAGGTTTTTAAGTGGTTTGAGGATAGCAAACAAATTCATATGATTCATAAACTGCAGGCGCCTTTTTAACACATAACAAGCGCGCGCCCACGACATCGGCACGCCCCCATGGTGTTCTCCATGTAAAACATGTGTTGTCTTATAAAAAGACTCCCTCCCCCCTCCCCTGACACCATGAGTATCCACCACACCGTTTTCTGCCTGTGACAATGAAGCTCCATTGTGGTTAGGCTCAATGAGTCGCGTGTTCTCACTCTTCCGTGCCCCCACCCCCAAGAACTTATGCCGTTCACTCCAGGGAATGAGTTTATCCCTAATTACACGCTGTGGGTATTGCAACCATACAAGGGCATCCACCAACCTGTTTGAACAAATAATATAGTACTTCTCATCCGAACAAATCCGTAGGTATCGTACAAACTCGGCGTGTATCCAGGACTCGCGAATATGTCTTGGGACATTCGTGGTCCATGGCATATATGCACACGCGTGTGTGCTCTTCCAAAACACCGAAGTTCTCAACGGTTCAACGCTGATGAATCTTACATCCAAAAATGTGACCCCTCTTGCACTACCCAACGCCTCGAATGCAAATGGCAAGTCCTTAGGATACATACGCTGTAGGCACGTTTTAATCATCTCGGTCTCGGACGCTCTATGCAACACGAGCCCATCATCTAAAAATCTTAGCAAAGGGATACCCGGTGGAAGTGGTCTCATTTTTTCAAAGGAGCGGAGCGTCAACTGCGCCCATGGGGGCGCGCTGTTCGTGCCCATACTAAATCCATAGCATTGCACAAAAAGTGCAATTCCCGGGTTCAAAAATACGGAGTGGTGGTAGATGAAATTCAGTAGCCAAAGCCCCAACGAGGCCGGCGCTTGGGACACATCCAAAAACGGCAACTCACTGATTAACAAATCCTTCGCCTCGGTTGAGATGGGTGCAAATATAAATGTGTGTGTTAGATGGGACCATGATATGCGGGTGTATAATGCGTTGAAATCAAAATTAGTTAACACCAAATCACCATTTCCCCTGCGTGAGTTCACTTGTGCACGGACACGTGCCAACAAATCGTGTGTATCACGCACCGGTGTGTTGAGCTCATCAACCACTCTATCCAGCTTCAATAGAATTTGGCCTGCGGTTGCCATTAGGATAGATGAAGCCGTGGTCGACCAACTTGTTAAGCCTACGATAGGACGCGATGCCCATCTGCCATTGGCGTCAACACGAAGTGATTTATGCGATTTTAGGAGTAACCGAAATCGTGGCAAATGTGACACCACTCGCGTGTCTAAAAACACACAAATGAAATCATTAAGCGACAAAGGTAGCATGGGACGGATGATACCATCAACGATGTTTGCCCATCGCTTCCCATTAGCCAACCATGTCTCTTGATCCGAAACATTACCAACTCTCCTATAAATGGGTGAACCAAGAAATTTATCATGCATGTTTGCCTCTGCTTCCCGAAGATAGCAAGAGCGAGACAGGATATTTAGGGAACCATCCTTGTCCCCTTCGATGATTACATGGTCACGGAGATATGACTCCAATAATTCAAAACAAAAGGACGCACCACGAAGCAAGTGTGTGTTCCTTGTGAACGCATCAAGCGCACCTTTGGTTTGGGCCGCAACAACTTTTATGGAATGATCAATCTTGAATAGTTTCGATCCCAATTTCTTTTCAATGTCCCCATTTGGATTCGTACCACGTGACACGAAGAACCTTTTATAGGGAAACAAAGGAAATGGCGGTCTCTTAGATTCACAATCCGTCTCACAAAACTTGTGAAACGCTCGAAATTAATATGTTGGGGGTTGAATCCTCAAATGCGTCGTCGGGCGGGGGCTGGAATCCTCAGAGCAGGGCTGGCACGGGCACAGGCAAGGAGAAAAACAAAACCGCAACTGTCACAACGGTTCTCTGCAAGAGAGGGCAGGCAAGAGTGCAGCTCTGGTTCGGCCAGGTTTCCTGTAATGTTCGGTACCGGCCTTGGCATCACATGAGGCTTCCTTTAGGCCATCCGTACACCTCATGCTGTAAACAATGCTGTGGCTGGTGTCGGGCATTTGTAGGGACGTGAGCTAAACGATTGATACACTCGCTTACAAATTCAACCATAAATCCAAGCACAGGAAAAACGTCCCGTGGAATGTGGGGCCAGGCAGGCACATTGAGAGGTGTCATGGGTACAGACGTGTGTGTGTCACCGGGAGTTCACTGAGGACGATTTCAGGGAAGGAAGTGGCACTACTAACGCAGCTTGTAGCAGGTCAAGTACACCCATATCATCGGCTCGTTTCAGGAACAAGGGGCGCCACCATGATGGGGGGTAGCACAAACGCAAGGGTGCAGTGTATCGGATGAAATTAATTAGAATGTCCTGACGATCAAAAGAATATTTGAGGCATCCCCGGAACATGTTAGGTGCTGAAGAACGTAGGGTAGACCGTGCATTAGGGCTGGAGGCGTGGACCCATCGCTGGAGCGTGGATGCGGTAGAATCCCCTGGTTGTGACGTGAGGGTGGGTGGCTTCACACGAGTGGTAGGCAGGCCTGCGGTATTGATAGCGAGTGTGCAGCCCAGGAATGGAATTTCCGACCCTTGGGACTCGACAGTGATTTTCATGCTCAATGCCAGAGACAATTTTTCACACAGTTGCTCTAGAAACTGTTCACTCTGTGACAGCGTGCCGTAATTATCCCGGTACCGACACAGTGGTATATCACTGAAAAAAGCATCATCGTGGAGCGCACGTTCACGGTACATGACCACCAGGCTCGCAAACTGGGCAGAGAGGCTACCGCCTATAGCGGTTCCTGTGGTCTGTCTGAAAATGCTAGAGTAAAAGACAAATGCATCATTGCACGTCAGCTCAAACTCGGTATAAGCCAGGATATCTGACAGGGAGAAGGAGAAGAAATTACTGTCACGGCCCTTGGCCCCCAGAAAATCCAGCGTGCGAAGCCCATGTTTATGAATGTTAAAAAATGGTGTTTTGAGATGGCGTGCTGCAGTCACCTGCTCATAGTAAAATTGCACCGCGACAGGAATGTCTTCGCGTGGCACGTTCGGGAACATTTCCACCAGATCGAGTTCTGTAGGCGTGCCCCTGTAGCCCTTTTGGCGCCACGCGCGAACCTGGTCAACGAAACTTTCCAAGCCAACAAACTCGAACGCGGGGCAATGCACAACAGCCTCCTTCCATAGTACCGTGAGTGACCGGCTGACGAGTTTGGCTGTGATTTTCACTGGTGAGGCGGCGTGGCGGACAATTTCTCGAAACTTCACAACTGGCGGGTTCTCAAACTCCTTAGACTTGTATTTTCGTACCGGCAGCACATCAGGAACACCCAGCGGGCACTTAGGTTCAGGGAGCTTTGTAGACGGGTAGGAATAGAGTGGCGGTGGCGGGGGTACGTCAGCGACATAACGAAAAAATATCGAATCCGGCTGCAGAGTTAGGGGAGCAAGGACTGGGGGCATTTGGTTTGGGTCCGGGAGGACACGCCGTTTTAGTTGGGTAGCTGTCGGCGCTGGAAATAACTGGGCCACAGGCAGTTCGATTTTATCCCAATGAGTGTATGAGGCTTTGAGTTGCTTAACTGCACGGGTTTCCACTAACCTGCACTGGTGCCTGTAGCATGCCGTGAGCTTCCTGCGTTGCGAGGCGCCAAAAGCTCGCAGGGCTTCTGCAGGGCTTAAAGGGGAAAGGCCTTTTGCGTTGGATAGGACAAAGTACGTGCCAAACATGGACAGGCAGAACCCGTCCATGGTCCTCCAAAACTGGAAAAAGCTGGCATCAGCACTGGTGTGAAAGCGGGCTACTTCCTGAAACCTCGGTGAACCGAACAAGAGCTGGGCATGCGCTATTTTCCAAAACCCGCGGCAGGCGAAATCTGCCACTTCGTTCGCCTTGTCGAAGAACATAATCGTCAGAAACGGAGGCAACAGGCGGCGCTGGCGGCAGATATGGGTTTGGTGCATGTGACAGGGGGTGCTGGTCTGGATGGTATTGTACACAGACTCTAGCATGCTGGCTACCGGCAACAACAGATGATCAAAGACTACCCCTCGATGGTCAGGGAGAGTGGCCGCGAACCGTAAGAGTGATTTTTTGATATCCCCGTAAATCCGTGGCCATGGAGGGATGGTAGAATTTTTGAGGTTCTGCGAAAAAACTGCCGGTGAGAGCCGTCTGTCAAGGGTGGGGAGTACTCGTGGGTCCTGGAAGACGGCGTGGCCATGCACATATGAGACTCCTGGGCAATTGCGCAGCTGGTGACAGGCACAGTGGGGTTGGACAGCATCCCACACGATCACTCTACGGAGCTCGGCAAAACGATCATTTACCTTGGTGATTTGTTTCTTTACAGATCCTCTTGGGTGTGGAAACGGCACATACTTGCCCCCCAACCCCAAAAGATAGCGAAGGTAGGGTGGCGGCTCACGTATGACATCCCCACTCAATGTAGAGAATTTTGGCTTATACGAAAACATGCATCCAATTCACCATGCACTCCGGATTGGTTCGTGTGCACGCTCACATGAGTTAACCTTTTCCTCTTTTTCCATTCCTTTGTTCTCGTTTTTTGTGCTTGTGATTTGGGCCCTTTTTGTGCTCCGTGTCGCGCTTTCTCTTTTCTCCTCGTCTGGACCTCGTTGCTTTCGATGTTCTTGTTGACGTTGACCTTGAAGATTTGCTCGATATTGATCTCCTTGTGGATGTCGATCCGGTTGAGATGCTGCGCCCTTTCCTCTTGTTCTTGTCCTTGTCTTTTCTCTTGCCTTTTTCGTACCTTCGTGATTTGTCTCCATCGGTAGAAATGCTCCTGCTTCGACGGTTTCTCTTTGCATGACTTGAGTTTTTTGTGCCCAAGTTTTTCTCCATAAGACAATTCAACGCTTTGGTCAAAGATGTCACTTGGTCATGCAATTTGTTCAAATCGTTGTCCTTATTTTCGTAGACCTTGTCTTGCTTTGTGTTTGCATGCCACAGAGCCCCACATAGCACATGATATGGTAATGGAACAATTCTTTTTGAACAACATATGTTGGAAATTGTTTGTCTCATTGTCAGTTACTTGCAATGCTCCTTCTGCAATAGTTTTAGACAATGTATTGCCCGCTTCTACTTTATAGTGATGTCTACTGTGCCTACTACCAAGTGGGAAGCAAACTTGCATGGTGCGAATTTTTGGATACACGCTTGCGGTGGCCATTCAAAGGTGTTGCAAAACACAGGCTTGCGCAATTGGATGTTGGAACTTTTGTATGACAAGTATTGTGCGCCTTTTGACATTCCGAGGGTCACGTTGTTCTACACCTGTGGGTGGTTGAAGCATTACCCACATGATGCTTTACTACCACGTTATCAACCGTTGCATTTGCCAAAGATTGGGGTTTTTGCAGCGAATGATATGACAATGCAAACTCCACCCCTCTCGGCCTTTGCAAAGCCATTTGCAATTTTCTTCTCCAGTATTTCGAACTTGGTTGCCCCTTGAACCATTCCAACATTCCAACATGTGGCCCGCTGTCTTGGGCTATCACGATGGGATATGGTGAGTAGTCATGGTCCATTTGCCTTTGTGATTGCACCTCCTATGCATGCATGTCCAATTGCATTGTGTTCCATCCGAATGAGTTGCTTGATATCCCGAGGAGCGCCCTACGGTAAGCGTTTGTTCAATATTTTTGTCCACACGGGGCCTCGGCGCAATTCACCCCCCAGCCGCGGCTAGCCGTGTCTTGGGGGGGGGGGGAGGGGGGGGGGTGGGTCTCCCCCTATTCTCGACCTACCAGCCACCAGCCACCATGGCTAGTTTCACCCCAAGGGGATATGGTGTTATAAAAGACTTCATTTTCCTGCGTTAGGCTACTCGCAAGTGAAGGCTCCCTCGAGGGCCTTGTGGATATGCCGGGGTGGCTTGACTTCAACAATGTCACCGGCACCATAAATGTATGCCGCCAACAGATGGTGCAAGGGTGCCCGTTCTCCCACAACAAGAGATCTGCTTTTTTAAGGGTCCAGCGGCTCGGGGCCCGATACCCTTGGGCGGGTTCCGGTCAGTGGGGGGGAGGGGGCGGGGGGGGGGGGGGGGGGGGGGGCTCCAGCCGCCCAGCCACCCAGCCGCCCAGCCACCCAGCCACCCAGCCACCTTGTCACCTAGCCACCCAACCGTCTAGCCATATTGCGTTGGGCCTTGCACTTTTGCATTTTGCCTCTTTGCCTTTGCTCTCAAGATTACATGATGATGATGTGTCTCTGCAGCAGGTATTGGTACAATTTCCATGCACCTACGTTTGCGAGTGCCAACCAATTTCATTTTTGATCAAATGCTCACGTACCGCGACCCGGAGGACAACCGGCTCCGTATGGCCATTTCTATTTTTCAAAAGCGAACAAAGGAGACAAGGTTTAACATCACAATTCGCTGTCTCCGGTGGCGGGAGGAAAAAGAGGATGGGTCTGCGGTGCTTGAGTGGGATGGAGGTAACATCCTTGTTCCTTATTGTTCGGTTGAAAAGGAAATTATCCCCCATTCCATGGATGGGAGAGGGTACTATGTTGTTGATGTTGAGACGTATCAAGAGGTCACTGCTGATGACGAGGGCTCGGTGTATGGAGATGAAGAGGAGGAGGGCACTGTGGTAGAGGCATAGCCATAGTCCCATATTTGCACCCTCTTTTGTCACGATATATATTTTTCACCCCAATTTCTCTATTTCACTTTCGCATGGTAGCCCGTTGTTTGGGGCTCCTCTTCACAACAATGCGATATGAGACATTGATGATTGTCTTTGCATTATGTCTTTGCCACATTGTGTATCTTCAGCTGCACTTGATATTGAGCATGGGAGGGAGGGTGGTCATTTCGCACTTCAAAAGAGGCCACACAACCTAGTAGCCCCAAATGCAGTAGCACATATAGCCACAAGTCAAAAGGGGTTGGCTTGCACCCCTAGGGACCCCAAGTGTGGCCGTTTTTTCTTCGTTTTCCTTGATTTTGGCCAAATTTCCCCCCAGCCATTTTTGGCCAGCCGTGGCCAGCCACGGGGGGGGAGGGGGGGTCCAACCCGCCCAGCCGCGGCTAGCCGCGGCTAGGAACACCCCCGTTGGAGCCGTAAGGGTGGGTTCTTTGGAAAGGTGCCTTGGGATATATATATATATATATATATATCCTTAAATCTACACCCCTCTCTAGGTGGCTCCACCATACGGCTCTAAGGTACGTGCGAAGGGCACAGCGTGGTGCATACATGTGGTGGAAGGGGCTAAACTCGGTCAAAACGGGCTCAAAATGGGCTAAAAACACTTGTTTGAGCATCCCAAATGGTCCAGGATCACTTTTGGAGAAATGCGTTTTTGACCCATTTTTGAACCATTTTTGGTCCCAAAACGACCCATTTTCAAGGCATTTTGGGTTTTTCCATGGGCCAAAACGCCTCATCAAGGGCTCAAAATGGGCTAAAAACACTTGTTTGAGCGTCATAAATGGTCCAGGATCACTTTTGGAAAAATATGTTTTTGACCCATTTTTGACCCATTTTTGGTCCCAAAACAGCCCATTTTGAAGGCATTTTGGGATTTTGCATGGGTCAAAATGCGTTTTTGACCCATTTTTGACCCATTTTTGGTCCCAAGACGGCCCATTTTCAAGGCATTTTGGGATTTTCCGTGGGCCAAAACACGCCACCACGGGCTCAAAACGGCCCAAAAACACCAGTTGGAGCATCCCAAGTGGTCTAGGAACAACTTTGAAAAAAATTATTTTTTTCGCCCCAGGGACCCTCGTGGACCCATTGTTGGCCCCCACTGTGCGCGGGCTGGGCTGCCCTCCGGCTGCACCAAGTGACCACAGGTACGGGGGTCTAGGCGTCTCGTTGGGCGGGTCCGAGGCTTGGAAACCACAAAAAGTGGGGGGTTGCGGGTGGACTAGGTGCCCTCGGAATCGGATTTTGAGCCACGTAGCCCAAGATACGGCCCGTGCTTGGTTTCGGGTTGTTGGTGCACATGGCGCATATTTTGGGGCTTTTTGGCGCCTTTTTGGGCCGTTTCTCGGACATATTGTGGAGCTAGAGGGCAAGAAAGGGCTCTTGGTCACCGGGGAATCAAGGCGCACGTGGAGTGTAGGAACCGTTTGCCTTCGTTTGGCCGTTTGGACTGGGATTCGGGGCCGTTTTGGGCTAACAAAGGCTGTTTTGGGGCACAAAATGCGCAGTTTTGGAGGGGCACCTCCCGACTTGGCGCCCCCGCCCCCGGGCGCCACCGGTGAGTTTTTGGCTCAAAACTTGGATTTGGCAAGGCCACCACCTAGGCTCTAGGATGGCTAGAGTAGAGTAGAGCCCGGAGCGATGAGGCCGAGCAATGGCCAAAACGGAAAGGAGAAGTGCTTGTTGCTTGTTGTTGCTTGTTAGCTAGAACAATGAACATTGCCGCAAAGGTCGGTCCCTCAGGAATAAGTACATTGGTCGCCAATGCAAAGCGCACACCCGAGCAATCAGACTGGGGCGCCTCCCGTCGCTGCCCAGACTGATCGCCAAATACGGTATGGGATGCATGACTATGTACCCTGTGGAGAGGGTCCAGCCGTCCCTAGCCGGCCAACGGGAGAGGTTCTGGGACAGAGTTCATGCCCCGACTGCGAACCAGAAGACACCCTTTGGAGGTGTGGACAGGTTGGTATGGGAAATGATTTCTAATGAACGAGGTGACTCTACACAAATGAAGACGTTAAAGGCCCGTGCAGAATTTATCCTCCAGAAGGGCGTTACTCATTTGGGCATCCCAGCGGTGCTGAGATTTCTCGTTGATGCGTGCGGACATTTACAGACATGTCTTTTTGATCGACTGTTTACAGAAGTGAAACGCACAGTGCACAGCGAGTGGGGTTTTGTCCTACCCCGTAGACTTACGTTTCAAGTCCCTCTATATGTCGTGTTCTTTTGATTCTACAAGTGTTTTGACTGTGCTCTTTCATAACAGTGCAAGGTTTTTGTGGGCTGGCTGTAGTGAGACGCGAGCCTGATGCTTTGGTCTGTCTACCACTTGGGGCTGATTTTTTGAGCCCGTGGTTCAGAGCAGCGTGAACAGTATCTTTGATTGCAGTGTGCCGCATGGCCTTCATGTTTGTCTGGCATAAGCTTGTGTACATTGAAATGCCTGATATCCCGTCCACCATATTGCCCTGCTTTTCGACTGTCATCTGCACTTAGCTTCCCATGTTCAATTGATTTTTTGGCTGAGGAGTTGTGCTGGTGTTGAGAGTGCTCTTGTGAGTTAGCCGCCTCGACTTGCCGTGAACTTGAAACGGCGAGGACCCCTTCACTCTCTACGCTTACGCCTGCGGACTGCATTACACGAGGAAACCCGACGTGGTTCACGAACACCCCAAAATGAAGAAAGCTGTGTCTGATATTACCAATACTATTCAACTGTTGACAACTGCGATGTCTCAGCAAGAAGAGAAACGTCAACTAAAGAAAAGCAAAAAATCGAAGAGGGAGAAAGCTGCACGTATCTCCGGCGGACGCAAAGTATCGGCCCAGTCCATTATTCCTGACGTCGAAGTTGACAGGAATGGGATCCCTGCTTTGGGACACGATGGCAGCGACGAAGACAATGGCAGTATTCCAAATGTCATGGATGACGTGCAAACCAATTCGAGGGCTGACTGGATCGTGAGCCCCGATTTCAGTGTGAGTGAAGCAGACGGCATCCCGCCTGTTGATGGATCAGTACCTGTACCTATTGCCGGAAGTTGCGATATTGAAGTGGAGATTTAGCTTGCTGCTGAGTTTTCGCTCCTGGGTCTGGAGAATCCTTATTTTCTGACCTGGAAATACCCAGTAGCCTGCCTGAAGGCCTACCTGGTACATTACAGTCACGCTACCAAATTTTCTGTGATTTGGCTACACCCGCAGTCCTGTGCTCACGGTGATGCCTGGCACGATGTCGGATCCCTTCGACGAATATGTGTCGTGTTTACCTCCGGAAGTTCGGTCTATTGTGGACCTGCAGCTGAGTATCATACAGGAGGACACATTGTTGATCACAGAGCTGGAGAACATGCTGCGGCAACCCCCTGGCCAGCAGGCCGAGTCACATAAAAGGGATATCACCCACTTGTCCTCCTCTTTGTCCTTTTCTACCTCTGTGTCTTCTGAGAATTCCTGTTCTTCTTTTTCTAGAGATGGTAATGTAGACAATGCTATCGAGTCTTGGGAGATGCACCCAATGTTAGGGGACTCCTCTGATCCTTGTTGGCCAGACACCCGCTCATGCGCCGTGGAACCCTTGCAAGTTTCTACAAGTGAGGACGCAATGCCTGACCTGTGCCCGGTAGACTGTGATAGTGATGATAGTTCTTGTTTTAACGCACGCGATGATGCGATGAGTTCCCCCGTTCATACGATACCTCAAGCCGCTGAATACCATGCGTGTCACCAGAATTCCTTTCTTGAAGCCGGTCAACACCCTGAGGTGCTACCTAATGCTGAAAGGTGGGTCGGGACGAAACTCAGTGACCCAAACTTCACTACGAAAGTGTGGCTGACAGTGCTTAAAGATAGGACGGTGCAACAGGTGTGGCGGTCGTACCTAAATCTGCAAGGTAGATCAACTATGCGTATGCTCTTGGATCCACCAAGCGAAGTGCAGTGTGGTACACTATATTCCTTTGGCTACCAGACCGGACGGAGGACCGGTCTGGTCTTGTGGGGAAAATTATCACTTTCTGGCAAAGGATTGGGTCAAGGGTTTTTGAACGTGGCGGAAATGATGGTTTTGGTGGTTTTCTTAGACTCAATAGTATTTTAGAGAAAAACAGTAAGACCAGTTTCAGAGACCGGTGGGACCGGTCTTTGCAAACCGAACGGACCGGACCACTTCGGTACACTTTGGAGCACTTTGTTACACTTGCCTCCCAAACCTACCTTTGCGCGCCCGTTGCAGCATGCACGCCACCACACACCATGCACAAACCACACACACATACACAGACTTTGCTTCCCATGTCCTCTTGGGTGTTTCAACGATGCATGATGGGTGGGATGCACCATTAGCATGAAAATAGATCGGTTCAAACAGTTTCATGCAGACCGGTCAGACCGGTCTTCCGAACCTCGCTCCTGGTCCCCTACTTCCTGCTGCCTTTTGACAGGACCGGTCAGACCGCTCTTCCCCGCTTTGTTGCTTAGCCTTTTTCAATGCCGATCTCAGGCCCCGGGACGAAGATCCCCGGCGTGAAGGACGCCGAGACCCCCGTGCCCACGGCCTTCAAAAAGGTCCGGGCCGGGGATCGTGTGGTGCTGCTCCTCAAGGGCTCGCACGGGGGCCGCTACACCGGCACGTGCCAGTCGCAGGCGACCGGTAAAATGTCCCTATCCGGGACAATCTACTTCACGGAGGACCAGAAGACCGGGGGCTTGAAGCGCAGCATCAGCAAGGGCGAGCTTGACTTCGTCTCCGAGGACGTGCTCGGATGTTGGGTGGTCGCGGAGGCGAAGACATCTACTCCGGGCCAGAGGATTGCGGCCCGAGCAGCGCAGTCCCGCAAAAGGAAAGTGAACGAGGAGTCCGAAGACGAAGACGAGGACGAGGAGCTAAAGTGAAGCGGTCCGAACGTTTTAGAGTAGTTTGCAAAGACCGGTCCGACCGGTCTCTGGACAAAGTGATCTAAAGTGGACCGGTCCGAACGGTTTAGAGTAGTTTGCAAAGACCGGTCCGACCGGCCCTGGACAAAGTGATCTAAAGTGAAGCGGTCTGAACGGTTTAGGGTAGTTTGCCGGTTTGGGAGCAAAGAAAGTCTAAAGTGTACTAAAGTGTGCTAAAGTGAAGCGGTCCGAACGGTTTAGAGTAGTTTGCAAAGACCGGTCCGACCGGTCTCTGGACAAAGTGAGCTAAAGTGGACCGGTCCGAACGGTTTAGAGTAGTTTGCAAAGACCGGTCCGACCGGTCTCTGGACAAAGTGATCTAAAGTGAAGCGGTCTGGTCAGCAAAAGCTTGTATTCTGTTTTTTTTTCAGGCATGCCTGCGGCTACACCATGGGAACCAAGACCCCTGGCCCCCCTAGAGGCCCAATGGGATTTTGGAGATGAACTCCGCAAAGGGCGCAGCCTCTTGGAGGGCACCGAGGATGGCAAGACCCCCGTTGCCGTCTGGAACTTTATGTTTCGGCCAATTTTGGAGGCCATGACGCTGTGTTTGGAAGAGGCCAACCGGTTAGACCTTGTGGACCTTCTTCCGCGGTACGTGCTCTTTCGAGTTGGCTTGGGCATGCTGCAGCCGCGCAGAATAGATGATGTGTGGGACAAAGAGAGTATGCACTACAATGCATACATGGCGGAACTGTTTCCCAGCAGGCGACAGTTTTATGTGCTGCAGCGACTTGCGGATCCGGATGCGGATGCGTTGATTGAGTTGTGCACGATGCACTGGCAAGGCGGATGGGAACTAGGTGACGTGGTGTGCGGGGATGAGACCGTGGTCCCCCACAAGGGGTTGTTTGTCATCCGGCAGTTCATACCGCGCAAGCCTCACCCCACCGGTGTGAAACTGTACGCGTTGTGCGACGCACAAAGCCATTACATTTGGCATGTGTATTTGTACCGTGGTGCAGCCCCTCGTGTGGGTCCGGAGTCCCGGAGCCGGTTTGCAGGACACTACAATGCGTTTGAGATTGTGCAACTTTGGAATGATGTGACTCCACCCGGAAAGGTGCTTGTGGCGGATTCATTCTTTGGGTCTCATGATGCGGCGGCGATGCTAAGTGCACAAGAGCGTCCGTTCTTGATGCTCACTTCCACAAGTGCTTTGGTGCAAGATGGGAACGTTGGACTAGACCCGGGGGATGTGAACACGGTGGTGCACAAGGAACATCGGTATGCACTCTCGGTATACAAAAACCCCAAAGTGGGGCGCAAGCCGGCAAAGGTGGTACCACTACTAACCAATTGCCTAACCGGAGGTTCGCTCCCACACCGAAGTGGACGATACCACCTACCGGGGATAATTGCCAACTACCGTAGGTTTGCCCCGGGGGTGGATACGTTTAACCAAATGTGCTTACAACACCGGGAAGAGCACCGGTTTCAATCATGGTGGAAGGCACTTGGGGGGATGGTGTTAAGGATAGCGGCAACAAATGCATTTACGTCATGCCAAGCGTTGCGTCTTAGTCCGGGGGGTGAAACAATGTTTGACTGGCAATGGAGGTTGATGAGATACATGTTTCCGGCAAGGCAAATTCAGGTGGTGGACAAGCATGTACCAATAGTGGTTGGGAAGCGGGGCTTTTGTGTACATTGTGGGATGGGCACCACCCGATACAAGTGCAAAGCATGTGGGTGCTATCTACACGTTGAATGCTTTGCGGACCATCATGAATGAACCATGAATACATGTCTTGTGAGGATTGACTCCCATGCATTGCAATGCCTGTGCAAAGGTGTGAACACGCACAACACAGCACACGCACACACACAACACACACATGCGGACACACACACTACACACGCATCACCAAGTGCTCCAAAGTGTGCTAAAGTGTGCTAAAATGGTCCGGTCCGTTCAGTTTGCAAAGACCGGTCGGACCGGTCCGACCGGTCTCCCCGAACTAACCGGTTCGCTACAGAAAGCTAAAGTGGCGCGAAACGGTCTCAACTGAACAGTTGGTGATTTTGCCTAGTCGAAACGGTGAGTTAACGAAGACCGGTGGACCGGTTGTGAAAATATTCGCGTATGGTAGCCAAAGGAATATAAATACTTAGACATGTGTGGGATTGTCCCTGGTGAGATACATGATGACCCGAGGACACTGAGGTTTAATGGGGGGTGGGAAGACCTTTTCTTATCCCACTTCAATGTCCGGTTTTCCATTATCTCGTCGCCGTGGGCTTCCTTTACTACTAGTTTTAGTTCAGTCGCTGATGCCGATGTTATGTTAGGTGCGCAAGCACATGACTTACAAGCCACCCTACTTGATTGGGTAGGAAGATCAGCGAATCCTCCCTCATTGTTTATTAGGTCAGATCTGTGGAATCCCTCTGAGCTGGACCTCCAGGTCCTGGATGAATTTCTGTTTTCTGAGGCTCCACTACGCTTGGTGGTAGCACTCAAAAGAACAGTGTCCCCCGGGTGGAGTCGATGGATTGCCAAGTGGGGTCAATTCGCCCGCGCGGAATGTTTTTGCTCTATGCCCCGGTTAAAGATGCGCCGCTTTGGACGCACGAAAGAGGCGTGGGTATGGGATGAAGGCATATGGGAATTCTTTCTACTTGAGTCTGGTAGTAAGCCTGTAGGTTTGGGGTTGGACTGGGACCAGATAGGTTCAGCCCTTTCTTCCCTGACACATAGAGCTAGAGGCTCCTGGGCGTCCCCCTCCCAGCCAGGCCCACTAGGCGAGCAACACGATCCAACGGTGAACCGGAGTGCAGAGTACACAGCGTTCTGGGAAAAGTGGGATCGGCTGGCCCAACATCGAGCTGAGCTGCTTAACCGTCACCATGTACCATGGGCAGAGGTTGCGCAGTCGTTGAGAGAAGCAAACATTCTACTCTCCAGCTCACCTGATCGTAAGTTGCGCAGAATTGCACGTTTGGCCTCGTTGCCGTCTGACCACGATCTGACGGTTGCTGACTGTCTCATCTATGCTGTCTGTGGCCCCCATCTGACCTACATTGGTCAGGTGGGCGCAATTAATGGCATCAGGCCACCCATTGAACGTTTTAAAGAGCATATACAGAAAGGAAAGTCGATTCGTAACCACTATGCACATAAATCAGGTAGAAACACCCCTGCCAGGGTGAAACTCAGGGCAAGACCAACGATTGGGCGCATCTTTGCCAGGGTAGGCCCGCACACCTCAACTATGCTACCCATTGAGAGGGTGATCCCGGAACGCGCTGGTGAACGAGAGAGGTTCTGGGCACGTGTGCATGCCCCGACTGTGAATGCGGTTACCCCTTTTGGTGGTATTGACCGAATTCTATGGGAAGAGATTGTATCTAAGTCGTGTGAAACACCAGAGGGGAAGTCATTGAAGGCGAAGGCCCTGTGGTTGTTAGACCATCCGAGTGCATTAGACTGTGCCTCGCTGCTGCTGTTTTTGGTCAAGGTAGACAAACATGTAGAGTCCTCAATTTTTGAACGTTTGTTCCGGCTTGCTAAAAGTTCCGCTAAGAAAGAGTGGGACATATCCTTGAAGAGACGGTTCGTAATCCGTGTCCCTTCATATGATGAGTCTGTACTGCGCTTGGTGAAAGAATTTTGTGAAAAGCATTTCCGGAAGTTTGCTGTGCCTGAGCCTCTGATTGGCTGGATGGTGCATGCACTCTCTGTCATTCCGTTTTCCACGCCGTCAGTTGCTTCTGCTATCCATGGCTCTGGGTCTACTTCGGTCCCTTTCCTTACCTCACAAGCGCTAGGGGCTGTCAATGATAGCCAGCAGTGCGCCTCATGGTCTCCCATTGATTCGTCCTTTGGGGCGTGGGTCTTGGACAGAGATTTTGACCCAGACACTTTGGTCTCTGTGCAGCAAACTGTTGCTGCCTGGGTCGAGAAGCAGGCCTGCAAATGTCAACACCTACGAGCCGAGTTTCCTGCGCTGCGTAACGCCACAGGCCATTTGGTCCTGAGAAGTGACGAGCAGTGGGCGTGTCTTTTTGAACCTTTGGCTGCTGAATTTATGAGTTCCAATGCACGTAACCGCACCTTTCCTGATGCTGCTTTCGTCCACAGCAGATTTGAGGATTTCGCTAAATGCCTGAGTGATCTGCAGGTGCCGGTGTTACAGTCTGCAACCGGCTCTTTTACTTCCCAGTCGGTCCTGGTTGAAAAGCAGATCTCAGTTTTTACATCTGAAGTCTCTGCATTAACTTGGAATGCGATTGAGAGTGAATCCAGGGGTGCCACTTGGCTCACAGCTGATGCTATAGCTGCTGCACGCGATACCATATGGGATCTGCGGTTGCGAACCGGGCAATGGGACAAACAGCTGCACCGAAACTTTGGTATATGCCGTCATCTTGATGATGCTAAATGGCTAAAGAATATCATTTTCGGTTCACGTTTCTCTATCTGGGGCTGGGCACATTCTGTGACTGAAGCTAAAATTGTTGCTATGCAGCATATCCTCCATAAGGCCCTTGACAAGGGGATTATTGATGACGCCAAAAGCCTTAGGAAAATCCCTAAGCATCTGCACACGGTATCCGACATGCAGCAGTGGTTCTTGCAATTACTGGGGAGTGAAGATCTTCCAGATATTCCTGAGATAGCTGTGGTGGAAGACACTGGGGTTGCTGTTGGTGATGCGTGCGAGTCCAACCTGTACCCGGATACGACACAACCACAAACCCCCAGTGTACCCCCGCTCTTCACGCCGTCTATTTTCTCGATTTTGAAATGGAAAACAGATGAGCTGACCACAGCGGCGCTCCGGTTTCGAGACATCGTGTCCTTCAAAGGGCACCCCCTGCAGAGCTACAGCCGTGTGATGTCACGTTGCCTGCAGCTCCTAGTGAATGCCTTGATTGAGCAGTCTGAGGGTTTTGGTTTTGCATGCATGCCTGGTGTGAGAGATCAGCTGGTTGCAGCCTGTCGGTTAGGTGCGATCCCGGAACACACCCATTTGGTTGAAAAGGATATGGCAGACATGTTCTGGGAGATTCCCCTGGAGCAAGTTGTGCTATCGTTAGAATGGGCACTTGCTAGTCTAGCTAAGAAGCGTCGTTCCACTTCACTGACCTTTGCGGTATCGAAGGCCGATAAGCACCTGGACCACATTGGCTCAGCTGCTTCCAATGCTTTCCTGAATGTCACCCAGGACCTGGTGACACGGTTCGTCAGGTTTGATACCTATGATAACGTATTGTTCGTTGCGGGCCCGGTCATTTTGCGGCAAGGCCTTCGCGGTGTCCCTATTGGAGGCTTTATCTCAGCACAGTTAGCTGAGATTTGGGCTATTTGGAGAGAAGTGACAGCTTTGCACGGTGAACAGGTGCCACAGACGATACAGGACATTCACTCAGCTATTCGTCAGCCACCCCGAGATTTTGTTGATTCCCCGAAACCGGCTGACCTGCCTCTTGAGGTCCGGTGTACTTTTTCAGACAATTCGGATTTTACCATGGCCCCCCGCAATGCGGCCTGCATGATACCGTCTGGTAAGATCATGACAGCGCCCTCCTGCCCTGCGATGACTATTGACAGCCTGCGAGAGGTGGGGTGCTATCAATGGTGGGCCCCACTTGACAGCATGTTTGGATCTGTCCAGGTGGGCAGTGAAACTGTGTGGTTGATCAAATCGACCCCATGGGATGGGGCAGCCAATGGCAGGATTTCCACTGTGTTGCAGCACGTCCACAAAAAGCAGCGCGGGAGAGTTGCGAATTTTCTGAAGGCTTTTCATCCTTTACTGGCTGTTCGGGGCGAAATTCTGAACCCCATGTGTTGGCCAGACTCCCAGCAGCTGAGTGCAGCCTCCTTCCCCTTCGTGCTGTTTAGTCGGTATAGGGATAACATTTACCTGATCTGTGCAAATATGGGTGCGAGACTGTTGGAGCATATTAAATTTGTTGTTTCTGTGATCCTTCGAATTGTCTATGGAATCCCCTTGAAATGGGAAGCGCATGGGAGCGACGTCGTCTGGGGTGAAGCTGTCATCACGCATGGGTCCCACCCCTCCGTCCTGCGTTTGCGTCGTAAAGGGGTCTGCCTCGATCTGCGTGACACAGTGAATGCTGAATGGCATAAATGGGTCCACCCTAAGGCGCCCAATGCACGTGTGGTGTGGAGGTCACTCGTGAGTGCCCTGATTTGCAAATCGATGTGGTATGCATGGTCACGAGACGACCTTGTCTGCAACGTGCGCTCCATCATCTGGGGCCTGACTATTCGAGGCTACCCCTCTCGATGGTGGAAAGGTCGGGTCTTCAGAGCGTGTCAGCGGTTTGCCCTGGATGCCTTCTTTACCAAAACCGATATTCTGGTTTGGATTGAAGAAGCCAAGCGCTTTGTGTGCGATTCTGAAAGCGCTGGGCCGAGTTCTGGATCTGTCTTGTGATCTTTTGTTGTTATTTGTTACTATTTGAGTGCAGGAGCCAGCGCACGAAAAGCGGGGCTGAGCTAGCAGTTGCACTCGGATTGCGGGTCAGGGAGGGATGTCGTGTTCTTTTGATTCTACAAGTGTTTTGACTGTGCTCTTTCATAACAGTGCAAGGTTTTTGTGGGCTGGCTGTAGTGAGACGCGAGCCTGATGCTTTGGTCTGTCTACCACTTGGGGCTGATTTTTTGAGCCCGTGGTTCAGAGCAGCGTGAACAGTATCTTTGATTGCAGTGTGCCGCATGGCCTTCATGTTTGTCTGGCATAAGCTTGTGTACATTGAAATGCCTGATATCCCGTCCACCATATTGCCCTGCTTTTCGACTGTCATCTGCACTTAGCTTCCCATGTTCAATTGATTTTTTGGCTGAGGAGTTGTGCTGGTGTTGAGAGTGCTCTTGTGAGTTAGAACCACATATACACGCCCGTGTGCGGCGCTTTATCATCAACAAACTGTCCTCCTTTCGCATCCCTGCAGCCCTGCGTGATTGGCTGTGCCAGAGTGTAAATATCGTACCCAAATCAACGCCCTCTGTTGGCGACGTCCTCAAGAGGGGCCCTGCACTTTCTACGCCAAAGATTGTTTGTAAGATTCTAGACCAGGAGCAAAGCTTGGCGCCTTTTGCGAGCTGGCGCTCTTTTTCTGAGCAGTATGGGATGTGGGTAGTCGATAAATTTGACCAGACGACGTGCACACGCATCCGTCAGACAGTGCGATCCACGGTACTTTCCCTGCCGTGCTCGTGCGCTACGTGGTTTGACATGTGTCCCTCCCTCCGCAACTCGACCGGTCACCTCATTTTGCGTAAACCGGAACAGTGGGTCCAGTTATTCGGCCCCCAGGTTGGGGCCCTGTTGGGCAGCAACCCGAGAAACCGAATCCTACCCGCCTATGGAGATATCCTGCTTGATCTCTCAACCTTGGAATCCAGGTTATGTAACACCACGGTTCCCGTTTTTTCTGAGGCCGATGGTGCTTTCAGTTCTGCAACAGTGACTAATGCACACCAGGCAGGCATCCTGACACACGAGCTCCTGCCAGTTCTGTGGGAGGAAGTATGCGCCAAGGAACGTGAATGCCCATGGCTATCCTCTGAGGTGGTCAAGGGTGCCGAGGAGCTACTCTTCACCTATTGTCTCAGGGGGGGTGCCTGGGACAAGGCGTTATTTAAGTCCAGCGGGTTCTGCAGGACTCTGTCGGAGCTCCACTGGACCGACTCCATTATTTTCGGCCACCGCTTTTCTGTGTGGGGATGGGCTGACACCCCGAAGTTGGCCAGAGCCTTAGTCATAGAAGAAATTATGCAAAGGGCCAGGGCTCGGGGGGTGGTTGAGGACGCCTCTAAGGCCAAGAAGATTGCGAAAGGTCTCAAGGATGAGACGTCACTTGGCGAGTGGATTGAAGAGTTCCTGGACACTGAAGTTCTACGGACAGACGACGACGCAGACTCCAGTGTGCCTCCAGAGGAGCCCCCACCCCGGAAGTTCCCACCTCTCCCAAAGGCACCCTGTGTGTTTGAACTTCTTAAATGGAAAGCGGATGAATTTGTGGTGGACGGCCTGCGTTGGCGCGACATTGTGTCGTTCGCAGGTCATCCACTACAGGCGTGGTCACGAGTGATGAGTCGTTGCCTCCAGATGCTGGTTAGTTTCTTGATTGATCAGGGAATTGGGCTAGGCTTCGCAAAAATGCAAGGGGTGAGAGATCAACTACATGCCGCAGCCCGTATGGGGGCTCTACCTCATGAAACAGAATTTAAGGAAGAAGATATGGCGGATATGTTTTGGGAAATCCCCGCCTCTGACGTCAAGTCGGCGGTACAATGGGCATTGCACACTGTGCGCAAAAAACACCGAGCCGCCAATCTGTCCTTTTCAGTTTCCAGAGAGTCCAACCACCTGGATCGCATCGGTCGCTCCACTGCGCCTGGATTTACTGTTGTACACGAGGCTTGTGTGTCACGCTTTGTAGACTTTGACCTGGACGATAACGTCCTGTTCACTGCAGGGGGGGTGATCCTGGCCCAAGGAGGAAAGGGAGTCCCCATTGGGGGATTTATTTCAGCACAGGCTGCTGAGATTTGGGCCATCTGGAAGGAACACTGTGTTTTTTCTGAACGACATCACAGTGAGGCTACTACCCGCTGGCAGCAAATTATTGATGCCCCACCGAAGGAGTGGGAGGATTTGTCACCCCCGACTGTGCATACGTCCATCTCTGTGTCTGTGGCTGAGACATCAGATTTTTCGGTGGCCCCCCGACCCGCGACCACCATGCGAGTTCAGGGACTTGCTATGGCCTCTCCGCAGTCCCATTTGGTGTCGGAACCTGCCTTATCAAACCTGGGTTTTCGGGGCTGGTGGGAACCCTTGGATCGGCTCATCGCCTCCATCTGTGTGGACGGGACTGACGTTTTAGTCGCTTCTTCCACCCCCTGGGATGGTTCTGCTCGGGGCCGTCTGGCGACCATTATTCGACACACCCCAAACAGGCAAAAGGGCAAGGTAGGGGAGTTCTTTAAATGCTTTGACCCGCTTCAAGGTGTGGTAGGCGAAATACTGAACCCTCCTGTGTGCCCTTTGCAGACCGCTGATCAGTTTCAGCGGCTGTCTGGCTTCCCACCACGTCCCTTTGTACTGCTCAGTAGGTATAGAGACAATATCTATATGGCTTTTGCCAACATTCCCCGACCCATCCGACCTGCCGTCCAATTTGCGTGCGCCGCCCTCCTGCGCACGATCTACCAGCTACCCCTGAAGTGGGAAGAACACGGGGCAGCTGTTGTCTGGGGGGAGGGCATGATTCGCACCGGACTCCCAGGGATTGGTTTTTCGCTCCTCCGTAAAGGCACCAGCTCTTGCCTGCAACAGGTGGTCGAAGGGGAATGGAGGCGATGGGTGCATCCGCTCTCCCCTAATGCGCAACTCGTTTGGCGCTCCTTGCTGCCTGCCCTCTTTTCCAAGTCGTTGTGGTACGCCTGGTCCGCACAAGACGTTGTAGATAACCTCCAGTCCCTTGTGTGGAACCTGGTATTGGGAGGGTATCCACAGTCCTGGTGGAAACCATCGTTCCGCCGTTGCTGGGAAAAATACCGGCTGATCAGGATTTTTCCCCTGAACCAAATGCATGATTGGATCCGTCAAGGGAGGAAGTGCTAGGGTTCCAGACGAGACCAGCTCATGATCTGTTGTGTACAGGGGCAGGTTATCTCTGGGTAAGGGGGTGGGTCTTCCTTTTTACGGATCTGGAATTTTTAGTTCGATGATTTTTTAGTTCGATGATTTTTAGTTCGATGTCTCTGGTCTTTGGTGATTATGGACAGCGTGTTGTTGTTGTATGTTTATGATGTGTGCTTGCCTTTTCCAAAGGTGTGCCTACATGATTTTTGGATGACGATAAGCATAGACAAACGAAAGGCCCGTGTTGGGGTATGAGAGTGTGTGTGTATGGGCGAAGTATCGGACCACGGGGAGAACCAACACGAGAGGGCCCAGCAACCAAAGCAGCCGACATTTTTTACGCGATGTAGAGCACAACTAGCCTGCATGGGCATGTTTGTGTGCGTGCATAATGTGGGGAGCCTTGCCCGTGGTGCCAGAGGATAATCCAGACTTTGCCTTCCCGATGGTTTGTTACACTTCAGCCTATGGCCGGCCACTGAAGAGTTTGTCTTTCGTGTGCTTGCGTGCCCGTGACCATTAAGGGGAGAGGGGTGTAGTAATTTATTTCAATACGGATGGTATATATTTGGGATTAAGGACAATTGTGTACTCGGGCTTTGATATCGATAACAACAACATTTGTAGTTGCACATTCGTTTGATACGGCGATTCTATGTTTCGTGTTCTTGGTCTTTATGGGAGGTTCCGAAGGCAAGGCAACTTGGAGTATGAGCTAAGGGTGTTCTTGAAAGGTGGCCGACCCCCCCCACCCTTGCAAACCCATCCCCATACACACACCATGCGTGAGAAGAGGCGGTACAATGGTGCACTACGTATTTTGACTGTTTTCCAGGGACGCGCCAGCCAGCCAGCCAGCCAGCCACGGGGGGGGGGGTTTCCAAAGCCTCCCAGCCACCCAGCCGCGGCTAGGCGCAGCTCCATGGTGTCGAGAGGATTTGCAAGCAGCACATCAACTATATTGCACAACACATGGTCCGGTCCACACCTGCATTCAGGGAGGGAAGCGTGTTCTCGCTGCGGGCGCATGCTCTTGTGACGTTTATGACTGAAATGAAACTGATGTGGAGCAACAGGACGGGGACGTTCATGTTATTTGCAAATCATCCCAACGGCACGACAGGGCGCAGTGCAAGGTATCTAACCAACGGACCAGCCCGGAGGTTGGCACCCGGGGAAAGTCTAGCGGATTTTTCAACCCCTGCTGCACCTGAATTTGACTGTTTGGGGCTTGGGGCATGGGCGAAGTGCATTGCACCTCAGCTGAAGGTGGCTATTGTAGCCTACATGCTGAGTCTCCTTGCACAGCCCACATACGTAGCACAAAACCTCACAAAGCACCGCTGGTTCGAGACGATTGGGTGTGATTTCCTGATCGATGAAGACTTCAAGGCCCACTTCTTGGAGTGCAACTGCAGAGCCGAGTGTTGAGAAAAATCGCAGCACCATCTGTTTCAAGGCATGTACGGTTTCGTGTTTGATGAGGCGCTGCAAATGAGCAACCAAGGGCCACGTGCGGGCAGTGATCTCCAAGGTCACGAGGTGCTGCTAGATGTGGCAGCAGGATACGCCTACACCGCACAACACCTACCGCATCACTGCAATACACTCAAATAGCCATCCAAAAGGCTTCCGCACAGGTACAGAAGGACTTCGTTCATGCATGGTCATCAACATTCCGGGCATTGGTATCTGAAGAGCGGCACACGGTCCCCTATGTGAGACACACACGCAATTTCATTCCAACCCTTATCCCTATCCCACTGTGCTCGCGCAAAGCCTGCCAAAAAAAGTATTCCACAACTAGAGCACTCTGGATCGGTATCCACAAAAGTTTATCATTTCAATGTATTGTCCCCCAAAAAGATCACCTCCCTTTTGAAAGGTTTTGGAGTCTCTGCCTGTGAGGGGTGGGGGGATGCAACAGCAGGGAGGCAACAACCCTCACCTTTGTCCACTCACAAAGGGGAGGCATGAAGGTAGCCGCTTGCCCTCAGTCTTCAAGGGTGAGTCCCACAGCGGACTGAAACTCATGCGACTGTGCATCCTCCGCAATCATTATGCACCCGTCTTGCTACTGCATACTGGTGAGATTATGCCTCTTGCACAATTATTATGCACCCGCATAGCTTCCGAAAAATGATAGATTTATACACCCTACACAATTAATGTGCACCCGTATGGCCACCGGAAATTGATGAGATTGTGCACCGTGCACAATTATTTTGCACCCGCATGGCTACCCCCCCTCCCCACCTTGTACAACAAACGCCCTTGCATAGTAAGCGGGGGGGGGGGGATCCTCACTTTCACTTTCCCAAATGTACAGAAAAGTTCGATATTGAGCTTCTCCCGAGGGTCCTAGCTTTGTCAAGAATATATAATACCACTGATGCCCTAGCCTAGATCTGTGAAGGCACGCATCCCCACCGTGAAAACCTGTCACCAAAGACCACACTGTCACACACGTGCACATCATCAAGCAATTTACAAATGGTAGAGAGTCTGAAGGTTGCCTTATCCCAACACTCTGAACCCCAGAGAATGAAGCATGGTCGATGTACCGGCAGCCACATCCATTGACAGCCAGAACTGATCTTTTGTATTGCGTTCAATGCTATCCCATGTCACATCTGCTACCTGGGTAGCCAGCACCCCAACTTTTGGTTCGCAGCTCAGAGACATCGTTCAAAGCGTCCTGTCTGGATCTGGAAAACAGGCAGTGTCCGCGATGTTAGCTCCAAAACCAGAGCGTTAGCATGACTCTGTACAAATTGCTGATTAGGGATCAATCGGTTCCTGGCATTCCCAATAGCTAGCTTCAGCATATTGGCATTAACAAACCATGACCACTGTTCTTCTGTCTGGAGGACTATGTGGGAAAGCGGGTTCCGTAAACACGGTGTTGTGGCTTGGAAGGTTTCGCACAGGCATTTCTGTTCAGAAACTTTCCCTCGGACCACACGCTTACACTGAGACAAGAAACCCTGACCCAGATCTTTATCAATCACCCACATACCAAAGTCCGCGTCTATCCCCTTCCATGAGGCAATCGGAGAAGATGTTTGCTAAGAGCTCAAAAGATCTGAGACTCACCGCGCAACTGACGATCTTGGGCCATGTTTCATCACATCTGCCACCATGGGAGTGGGTATGGACACAATTTGTAAAGTGTGTGTGAACCATTGGACCTGTTTGGGCGGGACTTTAAACTGCCGTATGGCACGTTCACAGAATTTGCGTACAAGCTCAATTGCATCATTGTCATAGGACGGTACATGCACAATCACCATCGCCTTGGCAACACAAAACCCCATTGTGTTTTCACTTGGTGTTTCACCTCTTTGAACAACTTGTCAAATAACGAGGACACTACGTGCTTTTCAACTTCGGACATAAATTGAAGCATATATGATAGTTCAAATCCTGACACACCAGATTTCAGAACCCATTCAACTTTTTTGCACAACGACCATGAATCTAGGGATTCCATCTTGGAGGAAGTGATCTCGTCCCACAAGACTAGGATTTAAAATTTTCATGAAAAATGAGGATTTTAAAATTCATGCGAAAAGTAACGTGAAAATTTTGTGAAATTTTCAATTTTTTTTTGAAAAGTATGAAAATTATGAAATTTATGGCCCCTATGGGAAGGCGGGGGTTCTATAACATCATAGCATTGGATCCTTGCACCCATGACCAAGCCCTTGATGAAAGACAACAATGGACGCATCACAATTGGTCCATCAAATAGGCAAGGAGGGCAGGTGTGCGTAGCAACATGCCACACCGCTGCTCTGAGCTACTGATATTGGCTTGGCCGATCTCACGTCACCTGGGGCAAAGGACTTGCACTTTGGAAGCAAGGCATTCAACACAGGAATGGTGATGTGGACCGCATTCCCCAAGGATATACTATCAGCCTCCACTTGGTGGATCAGACACCGAGACAGCGAGCATGGGCATGTTCGTATGTGTGCAAGGTGAAGGGTACCTCGCCCTCGGTGCCGGGGAGTAAACCGGACTCTGCCTTCCTTGTGGTTTTCTGTACTTCAGCCTATGGCCGGCCATTGACGAGTTTGTCTTTCGTGTGCTTGCGTGCCCGTGACCACCAATGCGATGAGCCACTCTTTTAGGTGCAGGTCACCGTCGGCGCCAACACACGCTCCCAGTATCGTTCCCTTTCTCCAGCCCTTTCCCTTGGGACCCGTTCCAAAGGATACATTGTAGAAAAATGAGTCCCATGTCTTGCAAAAATCTTTGCTAGGGAGAGCTTCGATCCGATTCGCACTTTACAGAAATTAGCTCTCCCTTGTTTGTTGGTGTAGTGATTTTTTATACATTTGCCTTTCACATGATGCTCTTTAAAGCGCTCAATAGGTGCTCTAGGTCCATTGATCGCACCACATTGCCCTACGTATGTTACATGTGGACCACATATGCAGTAGATAAATCGTGTCAGGCCTGCCGAGCCTGACGTCAGCGGGTGTTGTAGACAGCCTGGCAATTCTGCGCAGCTTTGTGTCCGGCGCATCGCTGAGTAATGCATTCGAAGCGTGCAATGTGTCAACCACTTGGTCCCAGTCTACCGCTTTCCGTGCTAGGAGCTCTCCTCCTTTTACCGCACTAGCGTTCCAGCGATCCCAGAACTGCGCTACAGTCAGTCTGTCGAATCTCTCCAGGCTGGGATCTGAAAATTGGTTAGGGCCCTGCGGAGGCAGAAAGAACTCCCTTTCTTTCTCTTCAACATAGAATTCAAAGACATGCTGATATCACTCCAACTCAGGCCCTCTCCCACACTTGTTGCACCCGAATCTACAATAAAGAATTCCCATGGGCCTTCGCTGTTGGTCCATGTTTCTTTGGCAAGACCATATCATAGAGTGACGCCACCAAACCAAGTGTCCTAGAATCCCAGAGGCCCCAACAAGTCGGCAGAACAAAACGGCCAAATCACAGAAACTCCACAAATCGGTTCAATTCCAGGACCCATTGTTTTTTGGCACTTTTTGTCACTTCGTCACAAGGGTGACGAAGGACCACTGCCCACTGCCCACAGGCAGTGAGGCAGTGCCCAGTAGGAGTTCTGCTGCCCACTGCCCACAGGCAGTGAGGCAGTGCCCAGTAGGAGTTCCGCTACCCACTGCCCACAGGCAGTGAGGCAGTGCACAGAAGGTGTACCACTGCCCAAGGCCCACAGGTAGTGAGGCAGTGCACCAAAAGAGTACCACTGCCCACTGCCCACAGGCAGTAAGGCAGTATTGATTCAATACTGCTGACCGGCCAGTGAAAGATTGTACGAATTGCTCTAACAAGCAATGTTGCAACCACGGATGCAGAAGAATGGCACAGACATGATACTCCGGCCGGCATCGGATAGAAAGACAATTTGCCACACGGCCATGCAATGCAATCCGAGGAAGAGTGTAAGCACAGCAATGAAAGCACAACAGTGCCTTCGGAATGCTTGAAGTTGACAACCGTACCAGGTGTGTACGTGTCAATATGCTGAACATCCATGGCTGAAATTGCGAAACACTGAGAGGTCTGCATGAGACAGGGTCCAGTACAGTGCCTTGGATGCAAGAAATATGAAAAACACAGCAATGCACAAATGCTACCTTGCCAAAGAATGTTCAGACTGGCACCATGAAGTGTTTTTACTGCCCACAAAAAGACGCGTCTGTGGTCCCCTGGGATTTATTGTTGCCCTGATAATCAAATTTTTCTGCGGGACAAGTACCCTGATGCTGGTCAGGGGGTAGTTTGTGACTTGTGTGTTCGCTCTGCACGGACCGCACCAAGCTAACCGCCAGCCTAACCCTCCCGAAAGGCAAGCAAAGAGGGACGACCGGGCCCACTACACAAAACCCCCCCAGCGACGGCAAAGGTCAGGTAGTCAGTTGACCCACGAGCAGAACCCCCCCCATCCCAATCGACACACGCCCCACCGACAAAAGCCAGCGGCGAAACCAGGAAGAATAACCCCGCCAGGCACCTACGTGGGGCGCACGACACCGACCCGAAACAAAAAAGGGGGGAGACAGGGAGACACCACGTGTCCCCGTCCCCAGAGCAATGCCCAGCAACACCACAACCACCACACAGCACCGCAACACCACACATGCACCTAACCCAACCCGCACCACAACGGCGCGGGGAGAACACCAGGGCGCCAGGACGCGTTCTTCAGCCGCCCTTCTTCAAGCACCTCATTGTCAGCCCCCCAATCAGTGGATTCTGGGCTGCAGGTGCCTTCGGGTCCTCTAGTTTTGTCCAGTGCAGCCACGTCTTCTGTGCATTGCAACATCACCCATGGTTAAAGTGGGCACTGGTGGTGCTGGTTTTCTGGCGGTGCGTCTGCCAGATAGATAGTGGCTTGTGCTTGGCGTGTGCTGCATGCGCATTGGTGTTGTCTCTTTTGGGTGCCGATGCATGTTGTGGTTGTTTGATTTGGACACATGTAGACCTGTTTCGTGTTCACCTAGTTTAGATACTTCCCTCTCCTTTCTTTTGGCACCCACACACGGGGATGGATTGCTGGCACGCAGCAGATGAATTCATTGAGTTGCCCGTTTGCTTGAGGGATATGTTCACAGGTCTTGTATGCAAGGGCTTGCTCTCCTCAGGGGGCATTTTGGGAGGGGGTAAAAGCACAGATACTCTCCCCAAGATAACCCCCCCCCCCCCCACATTTAGGCCCCGCACACGTTGTATGCTCTTCCAGGTCGGAGCCTGCCCTTGGCAGTGGGGTGCGCCGTTTGTGATCCAGGGTCTCACCTCCGGCCTCATAGAGCAGGGTGTGTGCCATTGAGGCTCAGTGAGTATGCTGGTTGGTCCTTCTGGGTGTCCGTAGTTGTTCACCTATTGAGGAGGGAATCCGCTGCAGAGCGGGGAGGGGGAGGGTGTAGATGGTTTTGCTAAGCATTTGTAGCTGCTGCTTGGCGGCTGTACATACCGCTGCACAGATACAGGGTTGAATCCTGCAGTGCATTCTGTGCGCATTTTGTTATGAAGCCTGTAAACAGGAAAAGAGCACGGTGTCACTGGACACCGTGTTCTCTGTAGGTGGGCAATTGCCGCTGGACTTCATTACAGTACCCGGACTGAGTACTGCTGCTCCTGCAACTCTCGTTCCAGACCGAAAGGCGCCTATGGTACCACTGATGAGGATCTTTTTGTGCTCACGTGTGCTTGCTCTTGTGACTAGCACACTACACGACTCCAAACGGGGGGGGGGGGGGCTGCCTGTGACTCACACCAGCACGTAACCCACACGACTCCGTACGGGGGGCTGGCAAAGCCATGCTGCTGTTCTGTCTCTTCAGAGCTGAGGATGCGATATGCTCCTCACAATTTGTCTGGTTCATCTGCTCTTTGGCTGCAAAGGCACCGAAGTCGCCGACCAGGCCCGAGCCCTTGAATTGCCCAAGGCCGTGTCCCTTAAGCCCGGCCCCGCAGCCCCCGGCATCCCATTTCGTGCTGCATGGGAGCCCCTGCAGACCCTCTCCAGCAATGCCGCCTTCGCCGTGCCATGGTGCGTCGCCCTGCCATCTGCCGCGAAACAGGGCCCCTGCGCCACCGCGTGTGCGCTCCGCTTGAGACTGCCCGACCTCTCGACATCCCAAGGCCCGATCAAGGGCCCTACACTGCTACGCCAAGCCTCCTTCGAGCAGCAGCATATTTTGGCGTGGGTGCAGTACAATCGCCCGTGGCTGCAGCACCTCCAGGCCCAACTGCCCAATGTCACCACCATTGTGTCCGCCGTATTGTCTACGCCGCCGTGCGAGGGCCGCACGGCGCAGCGCTCCTCTCAACATCAGGTCCACTGCCAATCTTGTTTGATGTGCTCCAACTTCAATGCCGCTTTTCGCCGGCCGTCGCCGACATCCACTGCCCCCCACTGCCCCCCACTGCCACACCCACTGCCCCCCACTGCCACACCCACTGCCCCCCACTGCCACACCCACTGCCACCCACTGCCACACCCACTGCCCCCCACTGCCACCCACTGTCCCCCACTACCCAATTCCATTGCTGCTGCCATGGCCCACCGCCGGTGGGCAAGCCTCGCAGTGCAAGTTCCTGTTGACTGTTGACGGGAAACCGCCCTCCCCAGGGAATACAAGAGGCATTTCACAGGGCCGTTCGAGTGCCGAAGCGTTGTTGTTGTGTTGTTGTTGTGTTCTGGTGCTTGGGCTCCAAAGGCCGCGAGTGGGAGGCGTGTTTTCACGGGATCGATTGCTGAGCATTGGTACACCGACCCCCGGTACACCCCCCCCCCTCCCACACCCTGCGGCTTGTCCAGGAGACGGAGGCCCCCCCTGCAAACTGATAGGCCCTGGGAGAGGCGTGTGGTGGAGGAGGGGGGCCAGCCCCTGCCCCCCCGGTGGCTGTACCAGGTGACGGTGTGGCATCCCGCCGCTGGTGCAAGGGCAAGCACCAACGAGGCCTCTCAGGGGTGGGGGGCGCTGATGGGGTGAAGATCACTGTCCCGGAGTGTGGGGGGTCGCCGGGGGCTACCCTAAGCCACGAAGTTGACCTGGTGGACTTGCTGCTGGGGTCATAGTTAAGGACGTCTGCCAGCCCCGGAGGGGGGGGTCCACCAGGGGAAGCGGCCACAGATGACAGATGAAACGTGAGCATACCAGAATTAGTTCATGGGGCTTAGGTGCAGTGGAACCACTCTCGCACTCTCTGTGTTCCGCTTCTGCTGCAGCGAAAGGCGCCTATGACATGTCAGTGAAGAGCTTTTGTCTTCGACTTTTGCTTTGCACTTCTGCTTTGTGCTGAACTGTGCCGGTCGTGCACACGCATCTGTATCCCACAGCGCGGGGGGGGGGGGGGGGGCACGGGAGGTTGATCCAGCTAGTGAGCGTCACCCAAAGCGCTGCCCAAGGCGCTTTCGGCGCGCGGCTGCAATGCACACACACGTTTGATGAGGGCACCTCCGGTGTTGTATTTGGACTGCACTACCGATGGGCGGCCGCGCCGCAGAAGTACTGCGGTGCGGGGCCCGGGGGATTTCGGAGGGCGACACCATCGTCGCGCCGTCTGTCCCGCACGGATTTGGGACCGGATCCGCTGCGCCCTCATTCGGGTCGGTCACGGTTTGTTCATGTGGGCCGTGCTGCTCCGCGGTGCAGAGCCCCCTCTGCCATCCCTGTTCCAGCCCAGGGCCCCCTCACTGCAGCCCCACTGCCCAGTCGACCACCCGCGCCCCCCCCAGCCACCCTCACGCCCCCCCCCCCCCGCCCCCCATAAGTCCGAACTCCTGCCGGTCCGGCCCCTCCCACGCAAGGTCCCGGATGGCCCGGCCCCCCTGGCCACAGTGCCAAGCCCCATGACACGGGGGGGGGGGGGGCGTCTCCTCAGTTCGGGTACGCGACCCCCCCCCCCCCGTCCGCGTGACACGCACAATCAAGGAACTGAGATGGCAATGAAGGCCGTGAGGCAGGCGCGGCTGGAGCTAAGTGGCGGGTCCACACCTGACCTTTGGAGGCCCCCGGGGGCCTTCGGCCCACTTCTACTGCGGGGGGGGGGGGGGGTGGCGTACAAAAGCGAGGAGACGCCCCCCCCCCCCCTGCGCCCCACGAGGGCCCAAAGCCTCGCAGTGGAAGACTTCGGGCTGCTGGTGTGAGACTGACCTCCCAACGCCAGACGCGGCTCCTGTGGGCTGAGGCCCCACTCTCGCCTCCAACAATGCCCCTCCCCCCCCGTCTGCAGACAAACAGATGGGCCAATCCCCCCCCCCCCTTTTATTCAGCCGACAGTCTTTGTGCCTCATGTGCACACGGGGGGTCCCGCGGACGTGGCAGTGCCCACGGCATCATCTGGTATCAGACTCAGCCCCCCCTCTCACTGCAGGTCGGACCCGCTTCCCCAGTCATTTGTGGGATTTTCGTACAACTGCACAGCTCTGAGCCTTGATTCAGAGAAGTTATCTTGAGCACCATAACAATGGGCAGGCTACCCCCCCCCCCCTCCCCTGCAACAGCCCGCAAAAGGCCTGGGCATGCCACGCACCACCGACGAGTGGCATTTGGTGCTGCGGAGGCCCTGGCCCTGTGTTACATTGCCCTCATCGGATGTGGTGGGGAGCGCTTTCCAAACTCCGCGGTCTTGGGAAAGGCTTTGTGTGGGGCACCGCCGGCGCCGGCGCGGGAGGGACGCCACGGGGCAGCAGCAGCACGTGTGAGTAGCGGGACAACTGTCCCACTGTCACGCAGTACAGACAGTGCCCCCCCAGCCGTCAGGTAGCCCAACAGGCTCCCCACCTCTCGTGGCCTTTTGGAACCCGCCCTCTTCACCCCCCAAACCCAATGCAGCAGGTGGACAACCCCCCCTCATTCACAAGCGGAGGATTCCCCTCTCAAAAGGCACACATACCCCGGGGGGGCAGCCGGGCCGGGTCCTTGTATGCGACCCCCCCAGCCCCCCCCCCCCCCCCCCAGTTTTGACAGATAGCTGGGGGGGGGTCGTCGCATCAGGACCGTTGGTAGTCGCCCCCCCCGGGACACATACACACCCCCGTAAGTACCGACCGGCAACACACACTCACACTCACGCTTTCGCTGATGTCAAGTAGGCCATAGGTCTGTTGGACCTCGCAGTTTGAGCTATGATTGAAATACTTGGGCGTCACACACACGCGCCCGCGCGCGCACGCACACGCACACGCACACGCACACCCACACACCCACACCCACACACACACCCACACACCCACACAGAGACAGAGAGAGAGAGAGAGAGACAGAACAACCGTAGGTGTTGGTTCTGCAACTCTTGGGGCCACGTCCTGCTCTGCCCTTTTATGAAGACCGCCCTTGCCAGAGCAGTGGTCGATGTTGTTTCTGTCAGCTTTTGGGCCTTTGGGGAGAGTCACGGCGGAGGGGAGGGGGCGCGCACCGCGCCCCGGGCTAACGGACACGCCCAACGGGACCGTTTCCCCGCGACCGCCCAGACCAGTGCCTGCCCCCGGCACAGCCCATGAGCCCCCCCCTTCCCCCCACTGCTCTGCAGGGCCCCCTCTGGCGGTTCTGGCTGTTCGACGAAGCGCAGGCCCAAGTCCTCTCCCCCAAATTCGGAGGCCACCCCGTCGTCATGCCCCTCGCGGACGGGCAGCCCTGCGGGCAGTGCATGCAGCTGCTGCCGCACGGGGAGCGGCGCCCCGTCCCCCGCAGCCCCGGGCACGGGGCCTGCCTCAGCGACGGCCTCGGGTGGGTCACACAGGACTGCGCCGCCGCCGGCCCCGGCACGGCCCCCGGGTGGTGGGTGACCCCCCTGGCGGTCTGCGCCGCCCTCGGCGCCGGGGCAACGGCCTGCCTCGCGCTGAGGCACCGGCGCAGGCCCCGGCCCCTGCACCCGCGGGGCCCCCCGCTGGACATGGCCGCGCTCCTCGCGCCCCCGGGCCCCTGCGGCGGGCCCCAGGACCACCACAAATGCAGCGGAGCGGGCATCGTTGAGCCGCCGCCCTCACTGAAGCCGTCGCCCGGGAGGCGGGGCCCCGGCCTCTCGAAGGAGGGGACGCCGCGGGACGGGGAGTACTGGTGGGGCTGGCCCCTGGAGGACTCGGAGGTTGTGCCCCCTTTTTGGGACAGCGCGCGCTCGTGCCCTGCCGCCGTGCGCGGCGGCCCCTCCCGCCCCCCCCCCCCCCTTGGCGTGTCGCAGAAAATGCTAGCAGTGCTTTGCCCGCTGGAGCCGCCACAAAAACGGCAGGAGCCAGAGGTGTGGGAACAGTTAGCGCAACTCAAGCTACCGGGGGCGCAACGAGATTTCATGCGAAGGGCGCTGTGGAAAAAGCTAGCAGTGGGGGCGCGCACGCAGCACGCATATCATCAGCCCAACTGCATTTTATGCTCTGTACCCGAAACTATCAAACATGTGCTTGCAGCGTGCAAATTCTGGCCAGTGGCCGTGGATATTGTGCGTAAAGCCTTTGGCCCGGTATGGGGCCGAGACGGGGCCATGTGCTCCATGGATACGTTGCTCGTGGCTCAGCCACTGTTATCGCTGAGCACCACGCAGGGACTGGCGCTATGGGCGGCGGCGAGAGCGTCCTGGGTCCTGCGATGTGATGCAAAATTTAGATCGTTGTCGGTGGCAATGCCTGACTTTGTAGTAGCCTGGATGACACTTGTAGAGGTGTGGGCGTAGAACCACAGTCATCATTTGTGAGGCAAGAGGCCAAGCATCTGTGCAACTGTCTAAGGAAATTCTTGGATGGAGATCAGCCATTTCCCTCCATGCAGCCACAGGGGGCAATTGTCAGAGGACGGGGGGTACAAGTGCCAAAAAAGGCAAAATGGGCATCGGTTTTGCCGGGCCTGCTGCAGAGAATTGACGCTAAAGCACAGCAAGGATGGGATGTGGCTTTTGTTGATGGGTCCAAGCAGGAGACAGGTGGTGTGCATCATGCAGGCTATGGTGTGTGGTTTGGGGATAATGACGCTCGCAATGAGGAGCTGCCGCTATTGAACACAGAGCGGCAGTCTATAACTCGGGCAGAGCTGAGAGCAGCCCTTCGGGCTGTATATCATAAATGCCCCGGACGGCCTCTCCTGGTGGTGACAGACTCGGAACTGGTGTATAAAGGGTTAACAGGAAAATGCAACAAGTGGTCCAGACACAAATGGGTGGGCTCCAGGGGACCGCTGGCGCATGTTGATCTGTGGGAGGATTTGTGGGGGCAGTGGCAGCTACTAGGGGACGGTGTCGATGTGCTATGGGTGCCGTCACATGTGGGGGTCACGGGAAATGAGCATGCAGACGCCAAGGCGTCCAAGGGAGCGAGAAAGGCATATGAATGTGTCATGAAACAAAAATCAGTGCAGGATATCTGGGGGAGTTGGGACTGCAGGAAATGCCTGACTCGTATGACACGGATTCAAACTGCTCGGGGGGGTCCCACATTTCAGAGGAATTAAATGAGGACAACTCAGAGAACTGGCCCAAGCGGTGTCGGTACAGCTAATCGGGGCCATGGGGAGGGCAGAGTGAGGTGACCTGCGAACAATGCTATGTCTGTGAACAAACAGTGCTGCGGTGCAGCAGAACAATGTTGTTGGCGATGACCTATGACCTGTGTCACGGGGGTCATATGGTAGCTGAGTATCCGTTGCTTCACACCCTTGGCGACCTGAAAATTGCTCTGCGGGGGGGGGGGGGGGGGGGGTGACATGGACGCCCGCCGAAGAAGCGGGGGGGGGTTGGGAGAAATGGGTTTCCGTGTCGGGCCCTTTGTTTTGTGTAAGAACGGATGTTGGCGCTGGAGGCGCAGGAACACAAATTTTGGCCCGAAAAAGTTTTTTCCACCAATAATTTCCCCACATTTGAGTAGTCAAAATGATCAGCGCGACGTGGGTAACATTTTGAGCCATAGATGTTGGGTTGACCCCCCCCCCCCCCCCGGCACGGCAGGTCGGGCACCCCCGCCCTGAACCCCCCCCCTCCCGTCACGGCGGCCAAGGAGGGGGGGGGGTGGGAAAATGGGCTTCCGTGTCACCCCCCCCCCCCTGCAGAGCAATTTTCTTCCCACCCTGCGCCCATCTCCACCCCCGGTCCTGCATGCACACACCCCTTGTGCCGCTCTGTGACCGCGGTGGCGGGCCTCCTTGGCCCTTGCGTCCGTTTGCGTGCGTTTGCCATTGAGGGGGGCGTCCGTTTCTGCATTGGGAATGTTTTTTTTGTTTGACTGGAGCCCCTTAAGTACCGGCCGCGTCCGACGATGGCGTCCATCAGGGCAGCACCGGGAGGGGGTGGGGGGTTTGGTCGTCTTCACCTTCGATGACCAGCAAAAGCTGCTGCACAAACCGAATCAAGAAGCGGTTGTTGTACCGCCCCCCCCCCCTCGTGTCCACCGAACGCTTCCGTTCAGACCGTACTTTTTGAGGTTTCAGGCTCAAGGTTTGGGGAAATGAGGGGCTGTTGTGGTGTACCTTGCAGTAATGGTGGGCAAATTTGTAAAGCAGGTTGTGAGGGGGTGGTGTCCCTCAACTACAGGACCTCTACTGCCCACCATCACTGATTCTCTGCTTGCACGTGGCCGGGAGGTGCTATACAAGCGGCACCACCACTTCTGCCCGTGCCAAGAACAAGCAGGGCCCCAAGCCCCGGGGAGCATGTTCATGAAGCGGGACCACGACAAAGGCCTTCTACTTGGAACAGTGCTATTTGGAGGGCTCCATCGCATTGTGCTTTTGAATGGGCTGGGGTAACTTGTGCATAGGGATGTGTGACCGCCGGTTCACAATATTGTCGCGCACACGGAACGGTGTGTCCAACGAACACTCCCGTTCGGACCATAGTTTTTTGAGGACAAAATTGTTCGTTGGACACACGCGGGGGGGGGGGGGGGTTACTTGTGAGTTGCTACCGTTTGTGTCCGGTTTTAGGCCAGGGATTGTCCGTTTGTACGGACGCCAAGGCCAAGTATGTTTGTGAGTGCGTCAGTGAGCGCGTTGCTGAGCAATGGATTCCCACCAAAGCGCCGGTCGGTCCCCATCCGCCCTTCGCGGGGCTCAGTGGCAGCCGTGTTCCGTCTCTGATATCCTGCGCTGCCCCGTTGAGCCCTCGTGGGGCGTCCCCCCCCGTCGCCCCCGCGTACCCCATCTGCAGATCACCGCGGGCCCTGCCCTGTGCGTGGCCTGCCTCACTGACACGCTGAACGAGGACCGCCTCCGCGCCAGCCCCTCGAAGCCGCCGCCGCACGCGGCCCGGCAGCGGCGTTGGAAGGAGGAGTACCTCCGAGTCCCCCAAATATGGCCCTCGTCATCGGAGGACGAGGCGGAGGATGCGACGGCCAAGGGCGGCAAAGTGCCCCTGTCTCGCCAGGGGCATTGGGAGCCCCGGTTCTGGGGGAAGGGCTACCTCCGGGTGCCCAAGAAGGGCTGCACCGGCGACTTCGCCCCCCCGCCCTCGCCCCACAAACCGGGCAAGAGCCCGCGCGCCGCCGATTATCTGTGGGGCTGGCCCCTGGACGGCGCCATGAAGGGCCCCGGCGATGACGGGCTCCGGGACGGGCCCGCGGCGGACCCCCCATCCCACGGCCCCGCGAAGCGGCGGTGGAAGGAGGGCTACTTGAGGGTCCCCCAGGTCTGGCCCCCCTCGTCCGACGACGAGGCCGACGAGGCGCCGGCCAAGTCCGCGGCCCCCCCGTCCCCCGGCGCGGGCCCGCGGGGCAAAGAGGGCTACGTCCGCGTCCCACAGAAGTGGCCCTCCCCCGACGTGTGGGGCCCGGAGGGGGCGCGTGACGGCGGCGGCGGGGCCAAGTCGAGGGAGGCCTTCTTCCGCGTCCCACAGAAGTGGCCCTCCCCCGACGCCCGGGCCCCCCCCGACGCCGCCCGGAGCCCCCGCGCGCGTGACGGCGGCGGCGGGGCCAAGTCGAGGGAGGCCTTCCTCCGCGTCCCACAGAAGTGGCCCTCCCCCGACGCCCGCGGGGCCGAGGCCCCCCCACCCCCGCCCCCGCGCACGCCGCCGCCGGACCAGCGCCGGGACCGCGAGGGTTTCCTGCGGGTCCCGCAGAAGTGGCCTTGGGCCGACCGCTCCGCTGACCCCGAGCGCCAGCCGCTGTCGCCGGGGGACGAGCGGCCCCCCCGGCGCCGCCGCCCGTCGTCCCCCGGGCCCGAGCGCGCGACGCCCCCTCCGACGTGGCGCGAGGTCGTCCTCCGGGTGCCGCAGCAGTGGCCCGCCGGCGACCGCGCGGGGCCGCCCGCCGCGCCTCCCGAGGGCGACGCCTTCGTGCGCGTGCCCAGCGGGTGGGTGTGCCCCGCGGCGGGCGCGGGGGCCGCGGCGCAGCGCTGCGGCCCGTCCGCGACGCGGACCGCGGGCGCGGCCCCGGGCGCGTGCGGCGCGGCCCGCGGGCCCCACGGCCCCCGGCGGAGCGCGGCCCTGGGCCCCGCGGCCCCCGCGGCCGGGCCCCTGCACACGTGCGCCCGCGGGGCGCGCGCGGCAGTGTACCTCCGCCCCCTCACGTCCCCCGTTCGCCGGGCCCGCACGCCCCCCTCGACCCCCGTCCCCACGGGGCACACCCACTTCCTGGACCCCCTCGTCACCGACCGGGCCCCGCCCCCCCGCAGCCCCCGCGTCGAGCCCCTGACCGGGCGCGGGGTCCCGGCGCTGCTGGTGCCCACGGAGCGCTCCCTCGTGTACATGGGCCCGGGGGCCGACACGGAGGCGGTCCCGGTGTACATGGCCTCCCTCGCCGCCGACGACGCGCCCCCCGTGTTCGACGACCTGCCCCCCATCGCCCCCGGGCCCGCGCTGGCCCGGGCGGCCCCGGCCCCGGGGCGGCGGGCCTTCCAGCCTCACGCCTGCGCCCCCGCGGCGCCCAAGGCCTTCCGGACGATGTGGTTTTGAGGGCCCCCGGCGGCGTCCACGTCAGAGTGGGTCTGGGGGTGTGCGCGACGCGCCTTCGCGTCGCATGTTCCCGGGGTTTGCCCTTCCTTTTACCGCTGCGGCCCATCGTCGCGTACCGCGTGTGCGCGCGCGGCGCCGGCGATGGGGCGGAGGAGGGACTGTGGCGGGCGCGCCGGCCACTCCCGGGGGCGCGCTGTGCGCGAGGGACTGCCGTACCCCCTCCTCGACTGCAGCCCCGTCCAGCGGCTCTGTGCCTTCACCGTAGCCACGGGGGCGGGGGCCTTGCGTTTGGGGGAACTCGGGGTGGCCTCGCGGCGCTGTGACCTGCACCCGCCGGGGCCTCCCCCCCCGTTCTCCCGAGAAGGAGCGGGGGCCCTTCCGTGATCCACAACCGACGGGGCGGCGAATCCCGGCGGTCGTGAACCGGCGGTCGATGGGTCGCCGTCGGGAGGGCGACGGCCCGTCCCACGCAGCAGCGCCCTTTGCCCCGTGACGCCCCATCCGCCTCCCTCCCCCCCCCCCTCCCTCGCCCTCCCCAGTGCCACATGGCGCTCCGTCTGTAATATGCCGCCCCCCCTTGTCTCCCTCACCTCCCAACATGCTCCAGCGCGGGTCAGTGTGTACGCCTCCAGCCCCTCCAAAGGACTGGCAGGACAGGGCAGGGGGGGGCATCTACGAGGCGGGTCTGCGGTGGCGGCAACCAGCCACAGAGGCACCAGAGCAGAGAGGGGGGCACCCCCCCCGGCCGCGCCCGAGCAGCGCCATGTCATTGCGACTGTCGGTCGGGTTCGGCCATCGGGCGGTCGCGCGCGTCGCCCTGCGGCTCGGGTCGCGTGGCCAGACCGCACAAGGCCCCCCTCCGCCTCCGTCTTGTGTGCGTCGAGAGCAGTCCCATACTCCGGGAGGGGGGGGGGTAATGGGGCAGGCCTCTGCCGGTGCTGTTCGGGGGGTTTGCCGTGTGCTCCGGTGGTCTTCCTCCGTCTTTTGGTGCCCCAGCACCGCCCCCGGTCTTCTACGCCCGCCCACTTTGTGTGCATTGGGGCGTACGCCCCCCACTTCTCTGCGGGTCCGATGGGTCTCCTTCGCCCCAAAACACGTGCTGGTCCGGCCGCCCGGGGGTTGGGCGTGATCCCCCTCCGAGGCCTTTGGACGGTCGATGGATTGCAAGCGGCCATCGCCCGCAACGGACCTCAACCGCCGAAGGCGTCACGGAATGTGCCACCGGGTCTTCCACGAGGACCCGGTGCCCGTCCGAGGCCCTGTCCGGTCGGCCACACTAAAGTGGACCGCCGCGGGCCAATGAATGGGCGGACTTCTGGAGGGACGAGGGGGGCTGGGCCAGCGCAGAGGGGCAGTGAGTGAAGGATGCAGAACGAGAAAAGTGGTGCGTTTGGGGTGGGCCGGTTTGGAGAGGCGGAGGGGAGGCTTTGGGGGGGGGGGGGTCTGTGACGTACCACTGCACAACCGCTGCCCTTCGCCTGCTCAGTGGACTGTCCGCAGGCATCTTCGCGTCTCATCTTTGTGACAGAAAGGTACCGATGGTCTTATAGGCCACTGACGAGCCAAATTTCTTTCTGCGCTTTGTACTGATCGTGTCTTGTGCTCACGCACCATAGCTCAGCATTCCTTCCCGGGGGGGGGGGGGGGGGTAGGGGGTGCACCGAGCGCAATGTGCGCGCGGGCGGTGCTGGGCATGGCTCAGGGCCTGAGTTTGTTGACCAATACTCCGGTTTTGCCCCCCCCCCCCTTTGGCCCGAAGGAGGTCGTTCTACGATGCATTTCCATTGGGGCGGGCGGGGGGGGGGGGGTGCCCCTGCAGAGTGTATTGGGGGTGCGGTGCCCCCGGAGCCGTGGGCGTGGGGTGCGGCGCCCCGGGAACGGGGGCCCGGGGGGATTCACTCGGAGGGTGACGCCGCAGTCGCGCCCTTTCCCACGCCCGGTCCGGGCACCCCCGTGTCCGAGTGGAGTTCGGAGGCGTGCATTTGGAGGGGGTTTTGGGCGATGCATTGCCCGGGGGCCGTCGTGCGTGACAAGGGGGCGTTCCGTTGCCGGGGGCTGACGCTTGTTGATGGACCCGCTGAGCAGTGCCACGCGGCGGTGAACAGCACCGCACACGATGACCGTGCGGTGCCGCCGCGCCCCCCAGCCGCGCCCGAGCAGCGCCATGTCATTGCGACTGTCGGTCGGGTTCGGCCATCGGGCGGTCGCACGCGTCGCCGTGCGGCTCGGGTCGCGTGGCCAGACCGCACAAGGCCCCCCTCCGCCTCCGTCTTGTGTGCGTCGAGAGCAGTCCCATACTCCGGGAGGGGGGGAGGGGGTCGGGACTGTGACGTTGTGCTGGTTACGTTCTACAAAAGAGACGCCATTGTCTGAATTGCTGATGAGCCCCCGGGCGGTACGGGAAACCGAAGGGCAGGGGCCAGGCGCGGAAGTTCCCTGGCGGCGAACGAAAAAACCACACCGGTGGGCATTCCGCCGTGGCCGAGGGGGACGGATGCGCCAGGCCTTACCCGGAGGCGCCCCTGCGCGCTTTGGGGAAACCTCATGTAAGTGACACTTCTCCAGCGTGTTCATAGCATGGCTGGCCCAGTCTGAGCGGGCATCCAATGTGCATATGCTGCAGGTCCGCGGTGTCGCTGTTCTCCACAGACATTGGCGAAAGGCGCCTAGGACCGGACATTCCGGTTCGTGATCAGCCTTGATCTCTTTTTGGCTGTGCATGCTGTTGCTTGCGTGATCTCCCAGAGCGCAATCACCACTTGACACACCCACGTGTCACCGCACGGGGGGGTATGGGGCAGGCCGTTGTGCTGAGTGCCACAAAGCCCCCACCCCCCGGGGGCGGGGGGGGGGCGGTCTGTCCAACATCGGCCTCCATCGGGGCCTTTTCTGATGTGGGGCGGCCGGGGGGGGGGGGGGGGGGCATTGGGGTCATTGGCCAGGGCGGGGGGGGTCCCTTAGGCAGTGGCCTCGTTTGGAGGGTCTGAGGGGGTGCGTGTTATGACCCTCGTGATCGGGTCCTGAAGTGGGGGGGGGGGGGGCGGGCAATGGAGGTCACGGGGCCTTGAGGGCGGGGGATCGGGGGCTGGGTCCACCCCCTCCCCCCCCCCCACTTAATGTGCAGGGGGGGCCTCCTCCAAAGCGTTGGAGCGGAGGCCCAAGTGTCCGGGGCAGCGGGGGCACAGCGCCGCAGCAGTGGACATGGCCCACCGGAGAAGCACCCCTTCCCTCAGAGGCAGGGCCGCACAGTGCACCGGGACTATTTCTGGTGGCAAACACCAGACGCCCCCCCCCCCCCCATCCCCCCCTCTTGTCACGGTGGAGCACGGCTCAATGGACGGGGTCTGCCATGCGGTCGGGGTCCTGCTGGTGATTTCATTGCCCCCCCCCCTCCCCCTCTCGCTGCACTTTGCACACGGTAGTCGCGCGGCTAAATGCACCCCACCGCCGTTCTGCCCGGGCGTCTCTCTACCAGACTTGCCACTCGCGTCCGGCACGTCAGACATGCTCAGAAGGAGCCGGATCCTACCGAGTCGTGTGCACTGAACATTCGTTGAGTCCCACGTGCCCCCCCCCCCTTTTGTTTTGGTTCAGACCCCCTGAGTTTTGTGTCTGTCGCCGACCCCCGAACTCCGTCGCTCCGCCGGGGGGTCCATCCCCGGCCGCCCCCCCATCCAACGGGACATCGCTGTGGATTGTCGCAAGGGCATCGCTGCATCGCCTGCGGCCGGGGCCCAATCCCACAAAACCCGCGCGACAATCCGGGGCCAATGATACGGCGCCCCCCCAGCGCAACGTCCGCCGGGCGACGCCCTCCCTCCGGAGCCCCCCCTTCATCCGCAGCACCGTGAGCCCCCCCCCCCCCCGTGTCCCGGGCGGTGCCTCCGTGTGGCCCCCATGACCTCTGCGCCGGGGGCCCGCGGGATCCGCAACCGCAGCACCGCCCGGCGGAGGCAGGCCATCGCCATCCCCCCACACGGCCTCGGCTCCCGTTTGTACATGGGCGCAGCTGAGGCATCTCCACCCGAGCAGCACTGCCCAGGCCCCTGGGGTGTCAGGGGGGGGGGGTGGGGCTGCAGCTGCGATGGTGCACGCATGTCCAGACCGCCGCGCAAACGATGGGGGGGGGGCACATCGTTGAGCGCCGTCGTGTGCGGGCGTGAGCACGGGAGGTGCGGGGGGGCCCAGAGGGTCACGGGGGAGCGCATCTCAGGAGCGCACTTCAGGCGTCGCGCCGAGGGAACCCCCCCCCCCCCTCCCGCTCTGCCGGCCCAGGGGCGTCTTCTTCCGCCCCCCCCCCCCCCCGCCCGGGGCGACCCCCAAAGCGGAGGCGCCTGCCTGGCCGCCCAAGGGGCCACGCATTCCTTCCCCCCCTCGTTCCCGTGGGCCCGTCTTTGAATGTCCCGCGTCCTGCGTTTCGTGCCCTGATCCTGGGCCTTCCTGCGCGCCCCATGTCTGGGCCTGGGTGCCGACTCGGGGGCGTGCCCCGCCGGGCCTGTCCCGGGCTTTCGCGACCGGGGGGCACAGTTCCGCGCGGCGGAGAACACGCGGGGGGCCAACGTGGCCTGCGGTGATTCTTGATCAATGGATGCGAAGCGGTCCCGGGCCAGAGACCCGCCCCTCATCCCCAACCGACCCCCTGAGTTTTTTGTCTGTCGCGACCCCCGAACTCCGTCGCTCCTGATCTCTCTTGCGTGTGGCCGGGGGGTCCATCCCCGGCCGCCCATCCAACGGGACATCGCTGTGGATTGTCGCAAGGGCATCGCTGCATCGCGGCCGGGGCCCAATCCCACAAAACCCGCGCGACAATCGGGGGCCGATGATACGCCGCTCCGGCGGCCCCTCTGGCAGATCCCGCAGCCCGCGGAAGGCCAGCGTGCCCCATTCCTCACTCGACATGACGCCCGTCCTATGGGCTGCCTCTTTTTGGCATCAAGGGAATGCCGTGCACGCAGTGCGAATTTTTGGATGTCGGCAAATACTCGCACCCCTGCTACCTTTTGGTAGAACATGGATCCTGTGCCCTTGGTTTCATATAAAGGACAAGTGCTTCCATAAATAGTCAAATATTTTTGGATTGTTCATTTTTCTGAAATGGATTCCGACGAAATAATACGGTCACCACCAACCGTATTACTTGAGTGAGTATCCCAGCCTCTGCGTGCGCAGTGCCCAGGCAGTGCCCACGCAGTGCAAGAACTTCCCCCAAGCTGCTGCCCGCGGACGGTGGAGCGCGGCCGGCTGCCGCTTGAAGGCCCATCCTCGTCGCCCTCCTCCTGATTGGCTTGGATTTTGGCCCGGCTTTCCACTTCTCTTCGGCGGCATCTGCCAACCTCAGGGCCTTTCGCCTCTGCACCTTTGGTGTGGGGACCCCATCAGGAGGAGGGCCGCCCTAACCGACCTCCCGCAGCATGTCCTGCACCTGCGCCACCCCCCACCCCCATCAGTGTCCCTGTCTCCCCTTGTGTCTACGCCATCCCTCCTTCGGGCTGCCTGTGCAGTGCCTTGTGTATAATGATTTTAGATGACATGTTACCGTCCGCTGCAGCCAGCGCCCTTCCCCTCGCCCTTGAGATGTATATACTCCCCCGGAAAGTCACCCTTGTACAGTTTTCATCGTCTGCCATTTCTGTGTGGGTAGGGCTGGGGCAGACCAGGGGGACGTCTTGCGTCTGTGCGATTGTGGGTGGGCAGTGCAGGGCTTTGGAGGGGGGAAGGAGGCGATGCTGCGTTTGCGTGGGTGCAACTGGGGCGCAGCAAATCACAGCGCCATGTGCGCCCCTATCGCTGCCTGAGAGGTCTTGTGGGAGAATGAGGGATGGCGCATGTGGGACCAAGCCCCCTCGGGGACTTGGGAAAAGCCCCCCCCCCCCTGAGGGGGAGGTCTTTAGGGCAGACAGCCCGGTTGGTGAAAAAGTAGAGAAAACCGTTCATCAATCGCCAAGCCTGTGTCGAGGGAGGGGTCAAGAAAAGAGGGGACTCAGACAATGAAGTGGCGAGCTGGGCCGGCTCAGAACAGGGGCCGTGTAGAGGGGGGGAGGGGGGTCCAGGTGCGCGTTATCCTCGCCACCGGACACTGCCTATAAATACGGGCCGAGCGATATGGGTCTGTTCCAGTGAATGGTCCACCTCCATTGTCTTTCTTTGTATGGTCTGTGCTGCACCGCACTGTAGTGCACGGGATACCGGGTCTCCCCAAGCCCAACTGGTGCCCCTGTACACCAGTAGGTACACTGACGCCCATGTGCATATGGTTGTTGGACTGGGGGTCGGGGGGTCAGAGCCCCGAACTGGCACCATTTGGTCGCATTGCCACCGTGGCACAGAACTGGTGCCACCTGAGTTGGGGGATGTGATACTTTTTGGAATCCTTCTGAAAAGGCCATTCTACTGCACTTTTCAGCGCCCCCAGGCTCACGGATATGTCAAAAATAGGGCCCGAAAACAAAATTTTTTTGTTTTTTTGTTTTTTGGTGCTGGTAGTTCTGCAGCAAAACAAAGCTCTGCGGCAGTGCGTTCACTGTCGCCCATTCCACTGTTGGCTGATTTGTGCCACCTAGTTGTTTCATGGGGGGGGGGCAGGGGGAGCCACACCAGGAGGGACAAGGGCGAGCACAGCAAACAAGGAGGAGGGGCACAGCAAGGCAGGAGAGGCAACCAGAATAGCGGGAACAGGGAACCAGAATGGAGCGGATGGCAGAGCGTGCGCACGGGAGGCAGCGACAATAAAGGGGATGGCTTGGCCAGCCAGCCCCGTTGCTACCGGGTGCCAGGGCAACCCCTTCTCAACCGGCATCAGGTGGGGGGTGTCTCCCGCAGCCCCGATGGGCTGTTTGCGCAACAGGAGCGGGGGCCCATCAGGGGCAGACCAGCCGTGAGGGGGAAAAGGACATATGGTGGACGGCCGGGACAGCGCGTGGAGGAACAGGGCACCTGGGCCTCATGCACACACAAACACAGCGAGGCAGGCTACGGACGGCCTGTGGACACAGGCGTATGGGCGGCAAAAACAGTCAAACGACCCCGGCAACAACCGGCGCATCCTCAATACGCCAATCATTGGGCGCCGTTGACGCGCAAATGGCCCATCCGGCCACATCCAGCACAGCCCTGGCACACCAACGATGGGGCTCCGCGAACGCGGAAACGACACCAGCAGGAGCACCGGCCAAAGCGGCAGACAGAAAGCAGCGACCCGACGCAACATGCGAAGGGAAGAGCGGGTGACTGTCCAGGGCCCCGTAAAGAAACGGCGACCCGAGGGAATGTCACACACGGGGGGGGTACGTGATACCTTTTGGAAAACTCATGTTTAGGGCTTCCCAATGATGTGGAAAGCACCCCAAAACAACGCAAATATGACGCCGCGGGCGCTGCAGGGGCTTCTGGGGCTGCGGCTGGGGCTGGTTGGGGGGCTTCTAGTGGGGCTTGTGGGTTTGATGGGGCATTTTCGGGTGGACTGTACGGGTGCTGGCTGCTGGTGCCCTCTGACGACCCCAGGGACAGGTCCCCGAGACGGCCAGTGGTGAGTGAAGCGGCACCAGCCTTCTGGCTCTGGCCGGGAGGTTTAGCGGAAATAGAGGACGTAGAACAATAAGCTAAGCCCGGCAGTGGATCCTCTGGTACGGGGGCAACACATTCACTTGGTGGCTTCTATTGGGGGGGCTTCTTCCTATGTTTTTTTTGGGGGGGGGGGCTTGGCCTTGACCCATGCATTCATCACTGGAAATTTGTCCGTTTTGGTGCGGGCTCAGAAGGTTTGGGGCAGGAGCCAGAAGGCACTTGATGCCCCAAAGGGGCCCATGGGGTGGTAGGTCGGCAACGGCAGGTTGGCCCTTCTGTAAATGGAAGTGGAATGCCCCCCCCAAGTGCATCAACACGCAAGTGGAATGCCCTCCCTCCCCCTTTCTCTCCATAGCGCCTCCGGGGGGGGGGGGCTCAACCAGTCATGTGTGGCCCCGGCACTGAGCTTCAGACATGTCTGCACTCGGCCACCTTATGCGCAGTCGTCACCGGGGCAGGGGGGGCTTGGGGGACACTGGGGTTCAGAGGTCACGTGTGCTGCCCGCTGCCACCGGCCCTGATGTGTTCTGCAGGTCCTTAGGATTGAAAACCTCAGTGGGTACCGGTAGCTATCGAGTTAAACCCGTTTTGCTTTGTGGCTGTTGCAGTGCTTGGCCCACTGGACTGTGGGGCACGCTGGGCCTGTCTACCTGGACGGTCGTGGCAACCTGTACACCGTCTGCTGTGGTGGCCGAGCTGTGTCGTGGGCCGTGTAAGTGTGCTGGGGCGTTGGTCTGGGGGTACACGCTGCATGGGCAACAGCACAACTCAAAAGCGGGCGGGGGGGGGGGGCATGGGAGGCAGTGACAATAAAGGGGATGGCCTGACCCGCAGGCGCCGTCGCTACCGGGTGCCAGGGCAACCCCTGCTCAACCGGCATCAGGCGGGGGGTGTCTCCCGCAGCCCAGATGTCCTGTTTGCGCAGCAGGAGGAGGAGCCCATCGGGGGCAGACCAGCCGTGAGGGGGAAAGGGACATATGGTGGACGGCCGGCACAGCGCGTGGAGGAACAGGGCACCTGGGCCTCACACACACGGCAACACAGCGAGGCAGGCTACAGACGGCCTGTGGACACAGGCGCATGGGCAGCAAAAACAGTCAAACGGCCCCGGCAACAACCAGCACGACCCCCAATACCCCAACTACTGGGCGTCACTGACGCGCAAACGGCACACCATGCCACAACCAGCACAGCCCCGGCACACGAACCACTGGGCGCCGCGAACGTGGAAAAGACACCAGCAAGAGTGCCGGCCGCAGCGGCAGACAGAAAGCAGCCTCCCGATGCAACATGCGGAGGGAAGAACGGGTGACTGTCCAGGGCCCCGTAAAGAAACAACAACCCGAGGGAATGTCACACGGGGGGGGGGGGGCTGTCCAGGGCAGGCCCGGCAAACACAAGCCCGCCCGCCCGACTCAGTGTGGCGTTGAATTGTATTGATAGAGTGAAGGCGGCCACTGTGTGCATCTGTAGGGAGGGGAGGGCGGACAACTACGAGCAAACGATTGCCGCTTTGCGGGTGAGAAGGGACAGAGCATGGCCGAACACCCTAAACCCACTGTCTCATTCTCCGCCCCCCATGAGCTGGAAAATCATGCATTCGTCCTCACAGGCTCAAGTGAATTCAGTTGATATTCGGGAAATTCGCCACAGGGGGAACGTTAGCGCCGGGCATCTTTTTGGACCCGTGCCCCTCTAGCGGCCTTTTAGGGGGTGCACTAAGGGGGCGCACTTAGCACAGTGCAGCTATTTGGGCGCCTGGCTGTACTAGAGACCCACACTTTGAGATACTAGGAGCATCATGGTGACCCCTAGCGTAGGTTTTGACTTCTGATTTTGTCTCCTTTGTTGGGGACCCCCGAGAATGGAGGGGTGACGTAGCATTTCCGCCCTCTTTTGGGCCCCAACCTTCCGGTGCTATTGAGGAAACCGGGACAATCTTTGAATCCACGCTTTGTTGCGTGGTGCATCATGGTGACCCCTGGCGTAGGTTTTGACTTCTGATTTTGTCCCCTTTGTTGGGGACCCCCGAGAATGCAGGGGTGACGTAGCATTTCCACCCTCTTTTGGGCCCCAACCTTCCGGTGCTATTGAGGAAACCGGGACAATCTTTGAATCCACGCTTTGTTGCGTGGTGCATGTGTTTGCAGCTGTTTGCTCGGTTGTGGCATTGGGGTTTGGTTAGGGACATCTGGCGTGGCGGCCCCAATGAGTTGCAGGTGTCAGTCCGCATTTTGTTGCATTTCACACAGTTTTGTCCCAGTCCGTCAGCCCCCCTACGGACCATGGGAGCATGTCCCGCCTCAAGTTTGGACTGACCAAAGCAACTTGGCCGCCACGCAAGATGAGGCAGAGGATGAGGTGGAAGTGTGTGTGTTGTGTTGCCAACAGCGCTCCACCGTCGCAGTTTGTGATGAGTGTAAGGAGCACTATTGTAATGAATGTATTGACACCCACACTTGTGGGACCAATGTTGTTTGTTAATTACACTACAAATGACAGTTGGAGTGGTTGAATTCACAGATCCTGCTTTATTTTGCAATTTGCTTTGTAGGGAAGGTGTGCAGTGCAATGTGATCTCCTTGGGGGGCTTCTCCATGGGAGGGTAAATTTGGGGCTGAAGTCGGGATAGTTAATAGAAAAGTAGCGCGCCGGGCGCGCGCCGGGCAAACATTTCCCCACACAACATCACAACGTCATGCAATGCCATGAGCCGGTTTTGGCTGATGTTGATGGGGTGGGGTCACATAAGGCAGAATATATGGCTCCCCCGATGAATACTTCAACGAAAAAGAGTTCATTAAGAAATGAGGCGGCATGTGTGCTATGTTGGACTGACAGGGGGGGCGTACTGTGCGCTTTGCGAAAAGTTGGCTGTTCTCCACCACCGGGAGTTCGGTAAGTTCAGAAGATTGAAAAGACGTCATTGAATGGCCGCTGCATTGGACGGGGCTATAGGGGGCAGGATTTAGGTCCCTGGGACCCATGGCAATCATCAGATGTTTGAATTTTTGAGTTTTGAATTGATTGTGCATGATTTCGCAGGTGGGTGGTTTTCAGGGTTGTTACCTGGATAATCACCGTAATAATTGGCGCTGTGCGCACTCTGTGCGAAAACGCCCCCAAGGTCTACCGGACGCCTGCACAAAAGGGGCCATCAAAACACACACGCGGTTAATGGCTCGTTGCAAATTTAAGACCGCAAGTTATGTGGTCACACGATGAGTAGAGTTGCATGAAGATCCCGAATTTCTTTTGCCTGGTCACAAGATGTAGTTGTCATTCAGACCACAGTCGGAACCCAAATGTGGGAGATGGGGCAGGCCAGTCAGCAGAAAACTGGGGGAGTGGCGAAGACGCCACCCCGGGGGGGGGGGGGGGGGGCGGCCGGGCCCGGTCCTTGTATGCGACCCCCCCCGCCCCCCCCCCCCCCCCGGGGTCGTGAGGTCGTGAGGCAGGCGCGGCTGGAGCTAAGTGGCGGGTCCACACCTGACCAATTGAAGCCAGGGTTTTGAAAGATAGTGGGTTGGGGGCATGGCGCCAACAGACAGATAGCTGACAGATAGCTGGGGGGTTGGTCGCATCAGGATCGTTGGTAGTCGCCCCCCCAGGGACGCCACACTACTTCATGCACGGCTAGCGCAGGGAGCAACCAAATGCCTCCGCGGCTCAACGAGGGATAAGGAAACATGTCACTAACTCATTTGAACCTTTTTATAGAGCCACACCCGGGGGCAGGGTTAACCCGGTTTGAATGGTCCCCTGCCACCCTCCACCCTTTCTGAGTGTCTATTTTTTTTCGGTGTCTTTTTGTCCATGCTTGCCCGGGCCGCTGGGCCTTGACAACCTGCCACCGACGTTACCTCCCTGTCCCCTGACCGCATGAGTGTCCGGGACACCCAAGCCCGTCTGGCCACACCAGGCGATGAGGTCATCGTCCCTGCCGACGCCGGCCAATTGGCGTGTTTGGCAGCCATCGATGACGCAGATTACATCATCCATGACGAAGTGGTGCTGAAGAGTGGAGTTACAGATGCTGGTGCTGTGCGCGCGCTGTGCGAAAACGCCCCCAAGGTCTACCGGACGTCTGCACAGAAGGGGCCATCAAAACACACACGCGGGTAATGGCTCGTTGCAAATTTAAGACCGCAAGTTATGTGGTCATACGATGAGAAGAGTTGCATGAAGATCCCGAATTTCTTTTGCATGGTCACAAGATGTAGTTGTCATTCAGACCACAGTCGGAACCCAAATGTGGGAGATGGGGCAGGCCAGTCAGCAGAAAACTGGGGGAGTGGCGAAGACGCCACCCCGGGGGGGGCGGCCGGGCCCGGTCCTTGTATGCGACCCCCCCTGCCCCCCCCCCCCCCCCCGGGGTCGTGAGGTCGTGAGGCAGGCGCGGCTGGAGCTAAGTGGCGGGTCCACACCTGACCAATTGAAGCCGGGGTTTTGAAAGATAGTGGGTTGGGGGCATGGCGCCAACAGACAGATAGCTGACAGATAGCTGGGGGGTTGGTCGCATCAGGACCGTTGGTAGTCGCCCCCCCAGGGACGCCACACTACTTCATGCACGGCTAGCGCAGGGAGCAACCAAATGCCTCCGCGGCTCAACGAGGGATAAGGAAACATGTCACTACCTCATCTGAACCTTTTTTTAGAGCCACACCCGGGGGCAGGGTTAACCCGGTTTGAATGGTCCCCTGCCACCCTCCACCCTTTCTGAGTGTCTTTTTTTTCTCGGTGTCTTTTTGTCCATGCTTGCCCGGGCCGCTGGGCCTTGACAACCTGCCACCGACGTTACCTCCCTGCCCCCTGACCGCATGAGTGTCCGGGACGCCCAAGCCCGTCTGGCCACACAAGGCGATGAGGTCATCGTCCCTGCCGACGCCGGCCAATTGGCGTGTTTGGCAGCCATCGATGACGCAGATTACATCATCCAGGACGAAGTGGTGCTGAAGAGTGGAGTTACAGATGCTGGTGCTGTGCGCGCGCTGTGCGAAAACGCCCCCAAGGTCTACCAGACGCCTGCACAGAAGGGGCCATCAAAACACACACGCGGGTAATGGCTCGTTGCAAATTTAAGACCGCAAGTTATGTGATCATACGATGAGAAGAGTTGCATGAAGATCCCGAATTTCTTTTGCCTGGTCACAAGATGTAGTTGTCATTCAGACCACAGTCGGAACCCAAATGTGGGAGATGGGGCAGGCCAGTCAGCAGAAAACTGGGGGAGTGGCGAAGACGCCGCCCCGGGGGGGGGGGGGGGCGGCCGGGCCCGGTCCTTGTATGCGACCCCCCCCAGCCCCCCCCCCCCCCGGGGTCGTGAGGTCGTGAGGCAGGCGCGGCTGGAGCTAAGTGGCGGGTCCACACCTGACCAATTGAAGCCGGGGTTTTGAAAGATAGTGGGTTGGGGGCATGGCGCCAACAGACAGATAGCTGACAGATAGCTGGGGGGTTGGGCGCATCAGGACCGTTGGTCGTCGCCCCCCCAGGGACGCCACACTACTTCATGCACGGCTAGCGCAGGGAGCAACCAAATGCCTCCGCGGCTCAACGAGGGATAAGGAAACATGTCACTAATTCATTTGAACCTTTTTATAGAGCCACACCCGGGGGCAGGGTTAACCCGGTTTGAATGGTCCCCTGCCACCCTCCACCCTTTCTGAGTGTCTTTTTTTTTTCGGTGTCTTTTTGTCCATGCTTGCCCGGGCCGCTGGGCCTTGACAACCTGCCACCGACGTTACCTCCCTGCCCCCTGACCGCATGAGTGTCCGGGACGCCCAAGCCCGTCTGGCCACACAAGGCGATGAGGTCATCGTCCCTGCCGACGCCGGCCAATTGGCGTGTTTGGCAGCCATCGATGACGCAGATTACATCATCCAGGACGAAGTGGTGCTGAAGAGTGGAGTTACAGATGCTGGTGCTGTGCGCGCGCTGTGCGAAAACGCCCCCAAGGTCTACCAGACGCCTGCACAGAAGGGGCCATCAAAACACACACGCGGGTAATGGCTCGTTGCAAATTTAAGACCGCAAGTTATGTGATCATACGATGAGAAGAGTTGCATGAAGATCCCGAATTTCTTTTGCCTGGTCACAAGATGTAGTTGTCATTCAGACCACAGTCGGAACCCAAATGTGGGAGATGGGGCAGGCCAGTCAGCAGAAAACTGGGGGAGTGGCGAAGACGCCGCCCCGGGGGGGGGGGGGCGGCCGGGCCCGGTCCTTGTATGCGACCCCCCCCAGCCCCCCCCCCCCCGGGGTCGTGAGGTCGTGAGGCAGGCGCGGCTGGAGCTAAGTGGCGGGTCCACACCTGACCAATTGAAGCCGGGGTTTTGAAAGATAGTGGGTTGGGGGCATGGCGCCAACAGACAGATAGCTGACAGATAGCTGGGGGGTTGGTCGCATCAGGACCGTTGGTCGTCGCCCCCCCAGGGACGCCACACTACTTCATGCACGGCTAGCGCAGGGAGCAACCAAATGCCTCCGCGGCTCAACGAGGGATAAGGAAACATGTCACTAACTCATTTGAACCTTTTTATAGAGCCACACCCGGGGGCAGGGTTAACCCGGTTTGAATGGTCCCCTGCCACCCTCCACCCTTTCTGAGTGTCTACTTTTTTTCGGTGTCTTTTTGTCCATGCTTGCCCGGGCCGCTGGGCCTTGACAACCTGCCACCGACGTTACCTCCCTGCCCCCTGACCGCATGAGTGTCCGGGACACCCAAGCCCGTCTGGCCACACCAGGCGATGAGGTCATCGTCCCTGCTGACGCCGGCCAATTGGCGTGTTTGGCAGCCATCGATGACGCAGATTACATCATCCAGGACGAAGTGGTGCTGAAGAGTGGAGTTACAGATGCTGGTGCTGTGCGCGCGCTGTGCGAAAACGCCCCCAAGGTCTACCGGACGTCTGCACAGAAGGGGCCATCAAAACACACACGCGGGTAATGGCTCGTTGAAAATTTAAGACCGCAAGTTATGTGATCATACGATGAGAAGAGTTGCATGAAGATCCCGAATTTCTTTTGCCTGGTCACAAGATGTAGTTGTCATTCAGACCACAGTCGGAACCCAAATGTGGGAGATGGGGCAGGCCAGTTAGCAGAAAACTGGGGGAGTGGCAAAGACGCCACCCCGGGGGGGGGGGGGCGGCCGGGCCCGGTCCTTGTATGCGACCCCCCCCAGCCCCCCCCCCCCCCCCGGGGTCGTGAGGTCGTGAGGCAGGCGCGGCTGGAGCTAAGTGGCGGGTCCACACCTGACCAATTGAAGCCGGGGTTTTGAAAGATAGTGGGTTGGGGGCATGGCGCCAACAGACAGATAGCTGACAGATAGCTGGGGGGTTGGTCGCATCAGGACCGTTGGTAGTCGCCTTCCCAGGGACGCCACACTACTTCATGCACGGCTAGCGCAGGGAGCAACCAAATGCCTCCGCGGCTCAACGAGGGATAAGGAAACATGTCACTACCTCATATGAACCTTTTTATCGAGCCACACCCGGGGGCAGGGTTAACCCGGTTTGAATGGTCCCCTGCCACCCTCCACCCTTTCTGAGTGTCTTTTTTTTTTCGGTGTCTTTTTGTCCATGCTTGCCCGGGCCGCTGGGCCTTGACAACCTGCCACCGACGTTACCTCCCTGTCCCCTGACCGCATGAGTGTCCGGGACGCCCAAGCCCGTCTGGCCACACAAGGCGATGAGGTCATCGTCCCTGCCGACCCCGGCCTATTGGCGTGTTTGGCAGCCATCGATGACGCAGATTACATCATCCAGGACGAAGTGGTGCTGAAGAGTGGAGTTACAGATGCTGCCTCCTTGTCGTACGACCTCTTCAAGGACTGCGACTCGTCCGAAAAAGTAGCTGCCGTCCTTTACGGCAGTCGCCCCAACGTTGTGCTCGTTGGGGAAATGAATGAGTATGAAAAAATGCAAAAGCAATTACGAGGCTGCTTGCTGATCTGCCCATGCTGGGCCGCTTTTTTGCCATCCTGCTTGAACCTATCAGCGACGATGATGACAAGCCATCGTTTCTCAATCGGGCACTCGCCCTCAACTCCAACTTGCCTTTTGGGTGGGACAAGCTGCAAATGGCAGACAGGTCCCTTATGCACATACGTACACACGGTCGATTTGATGTGTGGATTGCGAGCAGCACAAGGGACTCCAGGAACCTATCGCCGCCCCTAGCGTACAAGCTCTTGAGGCTTATGACACTTGGGGCAGAGGTTGACAAGGTGGTGTTCCATGAACCAGATGTGCGGGACAATCAATACGCCATCCCGGTCCACAATGACCCGATCAATGGGCTGCTGGGGTCTATCAGCTTGAATTCTGATGAAGTCCATCTCCTTCCGGCAACGGACCCACGGAACTCGAAGTTGTTCTTCACAGAATTGAATGAGGAACAAGTGAATACCGTGGTTTCACAATTCGGATCCAAGCCAAGGTTCCAAATCCAGCCAGTGGAATGGTATCGTGGGGCCAACTTGACAAACATGTCTACTGTCTATGAAGTCTCGATAAAGAAGACACACAAGGAAACATGGTCGCCCATGCTGTATGCCTCGGTTCTCGCAATGTTTTGGACGATCCGGGGCGTCTTGCAAGCGCAGTCGCCAGTGAAAATCCATGTGTTGGGCCCAAGTAAGCTACTGCTGGGTCTCACAGAAACCGGGCACTCGCTGTTGAAGACAAGGTATCGTGAACTGGTGGCTGCCATCGGGGCTGTCTTCAAGGACCCGAAGACAGGACAGTTCCTTGACAGAGACATCATCTCCAAGCCCGCTGTTCCCTCGACGTGGAAGAAGGAACTGGTGGGCACAGTGTACATCTTGGATGTGGCACCTTGGTGGTATCTCTCGGATCTGACTGAGGCCCTTGCTCCTTCGGTACAGTGCCGGTATATCGCGAACCGTGTCAGGTGGAGTGTTGGGGAGATGCGCACGGCCACATGGCGGCTGACCGGGGAAAGTGTGTCACAGCTGATTGGGAAAGTCTACTTGTCGGATTCTGGAATGCCTCCAATGTTTGTGATCTCCGAGGCGGACTATGAGGCGCGAAAAAAGCGTATCACGGACCGGCCCAGGAACACAGATGACACAAAGACACGCAGGCAAGGCTTAATCACGGCAGGTGAAATGGCCAAGGCCATGGAGTTGGACGGCCAAGTCGACAAGGTCATCGGCTCCCTCAAACGCAAGCGGGACTTGAAGGAAGATGAGGCTTCGTCGTCCAATGGAGTAGCACGATGACGTCTGCATCAAGCATCCCTCTGAGCAGCACACTCAGAGTATTGTCCCAAAATATCAATGGATTTCAAACAAAAATAACCAAGAGAAAGCGTAAGCAAACACACATAGTGGCCCTAGGGTCACTGCTTCGGTCCTTGGAGGTGGATTTCTTCGCCATCCAAGAGCCCCACTTCGTCACGGTGGAGGATCGTCAGGCGGGCATGCAATGCTTATCAAAGTACGGGTATGGCCTGGACGGACCACTTCATGAAGAAGGACGGGGAGGAGTGGCACCGGCGTGGAAAACATCCAAGTGGACGTTACAATCAATGACATCGCCAAGGAGTTGCATGGACTGAACCTGATTTTATGTGCTGATCACAATAGTCTAGTGGTGAAACACAGGGACGCCTTTGCGCCCCCAGAGTTTGAGCATGACACGTCTTTACGTGCCCGAGAACTGGAGGTTACAACCTTGGCGAAAGCGGGTCTGCAGGACGTTTGGGTGGACATCCATTGTCCAACTCTGACGGATATCAAGGACAAAGAGTCATCGTGCCCAACGGGCTTCACATACGGCTACCCTCGAGAAGAAGAGCGGCTCGATCTGCAGAGATTACGCCGTATTGACCGCATACACACGACGCCTGATTTGTTGAGCTTGGCGACTAGCGTGTACCCCATGTTTGCCGCCAACTCGGACCACAAGGCAATCCTGGCTGAATTCACACCCCCATCCTTCGAAACGGAGGGCACAATTCCCAGGTTCTACTGCCCAGAGACCATCCTCCAAGACTCTGAGGCAATGGAAGATCTGGAGACCTCTCTCAAGTCTATCACCTCGACGGGAGACCAATGGTGGGAAGATGCACTGGGCTGCATCCATACGAAGGCGGTCGGTTACCAAAGGGAACACAAAAGCAAAAAGCAGTCAGTTGAACTACAAGCCCTACGGCTCCTACATGTCTCCACAAGGGACTCCGTCACACCGGCGGTCTATCAATTTCTTTCATCACTGGGAATTGCAGCGACAGAAGCGGCAACGGCCTACACCCTCCTGGTTAGGGTATATGACAAAGCGCAGCGTGACGAAACGGGCATGGACACTCTCTCCAAGCTCAAGGGGGTGATCACGTCGGGGGAAACGTCAGGGGACCTGAGAACGCGAAGAAACGAATTGTACCGGCTAATGCGGGAGCTGCAGGAGCGAAAGAAACTGTAAGCTTGGTGTCCCGGGCAGGCACAGTAGTACGCGGAGCAAAGGCGGTGGCCAAAGAGCTGGTGGAACATTGGGATCGAGTGTCCACCCCAACGGGGGCCACGGAGGAAGAATGTGTGGCCTATCTGAAGGCGTTAGGAGTGGAACAGCGACTGCGCAAGGCAGGTGGACTCCTGTTCAAGCAGCTTTCCCTGGACATAGTACATGAAGGTCTCAAGAGGTTGAACAGCAACAGCTCCCCTGGACTGGACGGCTTCTCGGCAAAATTATTCAAGAGGTTCTCACAAAATTTCGAGCCGCAAATGTATGAGTCGCTGAAACGCTTCCTCGACGCGGGTACCATGCCGGAGGCATGGACTTCAGGAGTGGTGACAATGATCCCCAAGACAAAAGCAATGCAAACGCCAGATTCTCTCCGACCAATTGCAATGCAAACGACGTGGCAGAAGTGGCTCAACAACGTTCTCCTGATCCAGTTGAAGGATGTACTTCTCCACTGCATCCCGTCACAGCAGACAGGTTTCCTTCGTCACAGAAGTATCCTCCAGCATGTCTATGGGTCACAGGCTCTCTGGGATGGCTTACGCGAAGGAGCGGCGTTGTCAGTGGACTTCCGAAATGCGTTCCCCACGATGTCTCACAAAATGGTGTCGGCGGCATTGGGTCTAATGTGCATACCATTCCTGTACATCCGACTGATACTGCATCTTTTACTTGCACCGTATTTGTACTCAGTTGGTAAGGGATACGTTCCAGGGGTCTACCACCATCCGCGTGCAGGCACGCGACAGGGAGACCCACTCTCCCCGGCCTTGTTCTCCCTGGTGACGTCCTTCGTGATTTTCCCGCTACAAGACCTGGGTCCAGGACTGACTATCATGATGTATGCGGATGACCTCATCATCTTCTTGGACGGACGGGCTAACCCGCAGCTGCTGGGGAAGGTATGGGTAGTGGTGTTCTGCTTTGGACAATTTTCTGGGCTGAAGGTCAACCTGAATAAAACGGCGGCGATAGTTCGCAACTGTGGGGCAATGGAGTGGGCGAGGTGCTTTCGGGACATTGGGGTGGACGTCAAAAACTTCGTCAAGTATCTGGGTGTACGCTTGGGGAATATACGGCACCACCACGATGACCGGGGATGGGGGCTGACCATAGAACAGGCTTTTGCACCAGCACTGCAAGAGGCCTTTCGTCGCGCACGGGTGGTATCCACGCTGCAGTTGTCGATGGACGAACGTGCCTTCATGCTGACATCATGGATCCTGCCAGTTGTGGCCTGGGTATCCAAGGCATACTATGCCCCAGTCCCAGTGATCAGGCAGCTTAAGCTGGTGTACCACATGACCATGGGCACCAACAGTTGGGGAATCACTCTGCCAATCCTCTCACGGCCACGGACGCAAGGGGGACTGGCACTGCCGGAGCCAAGGCTGTTTCTCATGCACCAGGCAGCGGCTCCATTCGTCAGCCTCTTGGGAGAGCCTCACAAGTATCCCAACAAGGCAGTGGAGACCTTCTATGCATGGGCGACAACCATCGGGTTCACACCGTCCAAAGACAACCTCCCATATATCCAGCTGGGCATGGTCCGGACGGCGGAGCTGACGTTCTTGGGATGGTCGGCAAAGGCACACTCATACATTCAACGGGTGGCCCCACAGGTGGCCCCCCCGGCAAACCGGGACCAGCTGCCAGTGTGGCACTCTGTGTACTTCCGAAATGAGTTCAACTGCTCCTACTACAACATGAAAATGATCCGGCGGGGAGTGCTGACGTGGGGTCAATTGCAATCCTTGGAAGACGTGAGGCTGTTGAATGCTCTGCCTCGAACATGGAAAGGGGTGTACAATCATGGCGGACGACCCCTCAATAAAGTCGCGTCACAAGGGGGGTTTGATACCCCCGCAGTCCACACCCAAAACTGGACCAGGGCATGGCTGCTTCAGTTCTACGCCTCTCAACCGGGGGTCCGCGACCCACAAACACCGGAGGTATGGGAGCAATGGGCACAAGCGCAGCTACCGCCGAGGGTGCGGGACTTTGCGCAAAAAGTGCTGTGGCACAAACTGACCGTGCATGCAAGAGTCTACAAGAGGTCGGGCACGGACAAGTGCCTGGTGTGCTCTCAAAAGGAGACGGTCAAGCACGCGATGGTCGAGTGCCCCATGTTTAAAGCGGCGGCGGCGGTGATACAGCACTACTATGGCCCGGTGGAAATTGGGAACGGGAAGTCTGCAGTCCGAGACATGATGGAATCCGACCACCAGGAGTGGTTGCTGCTGAACACGAATCAAGGCTGGGCAATGTGGTCAGCAAGAAGTGCCCACTGGCGACACCGATGCGAAGTCAAAGCAGGAGCATCACCGGTGTTCACATCGTACCTAACAACCTGGCTTAGGGAGCTGTGTGAATGGGTGGGGTTTTACTCAGGAGAGCGCAGGGAGGAGTGGAGAGGCTTCCAGCACTCACTGGAGCAACTTCGAGATACCGGAGTGCAGCCGCGACAAGGTGAAGTACGAGTAAATGGGGGATTGAGTGCACGGTGGCAAACACACACGGAGTGCTTCACGCAAGAGCGCACAGCCGACAAACACGGTTGGCATAGGGAAACAGAATCACGCCCGAAGCGCCCGAGGCAGGCAGGCCCGGGAGTGCTACAAGGAGTGCAAGACCTGATTGCAGAAATGGTTGCGAAGGGTTACAAGATTGTGTACACGGACGGGTCATCAAAAAGACTGGGCCACAAGGACATGCGGAGGGCCGGTGGCTTTGGCGTATTCGCAGCGGAAGATGAGCAAGGGCCTGAGGTGCGTTTCTGCGGCCACGTACCGACACGCCGCAGGCAAACAAACAACGGAGCGGAGCTTTGGGCAGCACTGGAAGCCCTACAGGGGTTCTGGGTGCCAAAACTGGCAATCCTCACCGACTCACAGTACCTGCAGCTGGGAGCGACTGGCAGGGCCCAACACTGGAAGTCAAAGGGATGGACAACCACGTCTGGTAAGCTGCAGGTCCACGTTCCCGTCTGGGAAATGCTGCTCAAGGAAATGGCGACGCCACGAAGAGAAGTCAGGTGGGAGCATGTCCCAGCACATGTCAACGTGCAGGGGAATGGGGTGGCAAATGGATTGGCGATGGAAGGCATGTGCTCGAGCCCGCTGTGGTCTCAACATGTTGCACAACAGTCATCATCAGGGTTGGAATCCACGGTAGGGTTGAGGGGAGGATCAGGATCCGAATTAGAGGACACCAAAGCACTCTGGTCATCCCTGGGTATGGTACCCATGGATAGTGATGAGCTGATAGGGGAAGCGTCCGGGGAACCAGCACCACGTGGAATGGGTCCATACACCTCGAGCAGTTCGGAAAGTGAGGACATATGGACAAAACACACACACCAGGGAGGTTTGTTGAATGAATTGTCTGCAGCGGAAACACTGTCCTTGAGCACAGATGTGAGCGATACCAGGCGGCAGCGTAAGAGGCGAAAGCTCAGGGAAAGCAGGAACCCAGGACAGGGTCGATAACGATAGAGCCTGTAACCCCTGCATTCTGGTGCGGATATCTCACAGGTTTCAAGCCCAACAAAGCCTGCATGTCTGAAACCTGCATTCTGACGCAGAGCTTTTCGTCACGAGAGCCGCGTCCTGTCGCGGCGAGCAGCAACACACAGCTGTGACAACAAAAGCGCCTGAGCTCCGGCACACACCCCGCGTCCTGTCGCGGAAGAGCTTCCGGGCGTAATGCCGCCGGGAAGGACATGGAAGGAGCAGGGACCACGTCAGCAACGGCATGGCCCTTACACACAAAACCAGCCAGCCCCAAAGAAGGTCAAGCCTCAACAAGAACGCCGGCGTTTCAAGGTGCAAGCACTGAGTCAGCTGGACGCCATTGCGAACGAAGGATTGAGGGCAGTCGATGCAGAGCTTACCACAATGGCCTGGGCCCGCAATCAGCAGATCTGGCTCCGACTGGACCAACCACACAGCACCAGGATGCACTGTGAGATTGTGGACAACCATGGGGAACCATTGCTGATGAGCAATCAGGAGCTCTACTCGGTGATGAACATTGGGAGCCCACCTTGTGGGAAGTCCCTATACAACCACTACCAAACCGCCACAAAACGCACTGGGATCCAAATGAGTGGGAAATACCAATGACATGACCACAACCACCCCAACGGGAAACCATAGGGGCGCAGTCATGAGCTACAACCCGTATGCACACCCTGGCTTTGCCGAAATCTGTACTCTGCATCGAACTTGGCCCACAGTGGCCCTTGGCACATTATGAACTGGCCCATTTGACCAAAAAAAAAAAACCAGGAGCTCTACTCGGTGATGGTCCAAATCGACTGGACCCTGAAGACCCAGGCTCTGGCGAACATGCAGGTCCAGGGGCGACCCAAAAGTGCAGGCAAGTGGCATCCGTTCCAGTGGGAGGCGATCCTCCACTGTCCGACGGCAGAGGGACACAGGGCGGTGCCCTCTTCTGCGAGCAGAACTGGAGACTGCATGCATGTGTGGCTGGCGGGCCGAGCTAACCTCTTGAGGCTGTTCCAGAGAACGCTCTTCAGGCAGGCGGACCCGGTACCCGGGGACGCTGTGCGGTTCCTCTACACGCTGCTGAGCACACCCCCATGCGAAAGGCAATATGCGTGACAGGAGATGACACGCAGGTGTCTGGTGTCTGGTGTCTGCTGTGCCCGGAACCGATTCCACCGGACGCACCGGATACGGCTGCCCCGGCCGGGCCGGGCTGGACGGCGCCACACCGCGGCGGGCGCAACGCCCGTCGCGTCGCTCTCGTCTCCCCCCCCCCCCCGGTCGCCCCCCACGGCAATTCTGCATGGGCACACGCCCAATGCCTTCAGTTTTGCCAAAAGTAATAAATTCTGCATGGGCACACGCCCAATGCGTTCAGTGCTGCCAAAAGTAATAAATTCTGCATGGGCACACGCCCAATGCCTTCAGTTCTGCCCAAAGTAATAAATTCTGCATGGGCACACGCCCAATGCGTTCAGTTCTGCCCAAAGTAATAAATTCTGCATGGGCACACGCCCAATGCCTTCAGTTTTGCCAAAAGTAATAAATTCTGCATGGGCACACGCCCAATGCGTTCAGTGCTGCCAAAGGTAATAAATTCTGCATGGGCACACGCCCAATGCCTTCAGTTCTGCCCAAAGTAATAAATTCTGCATGGGCACACGCCCAATGCGTTCAGTTCTGCCCAAAGTAATAAATTCTGCATGGGCCCACGCCCAATGCGTTCGGTGCTGCCAAAAGTAATAAATTCGGCATGGGCACACGCCCAATGCCACCAGTTCTGCCAAAGGTAATAAATTCTGCATGGGCACACGCCCGATGCCACCAGTTCTGCCAAAAGTAATAAATTCTGCATGGGCACACGCCCAATGCCTTCAGTTCTGCCCAAAGTAATAAATTCTGCATTGGCACACGCCCAATGCGTTCAGTGCTGCCCAAAGTAATAAATTCTGCATGGGCACACGCCCAATGCCTTCAGTGCTGCCAAAAGTAATAAATTCTGCATGGGCACACGCCCAATGCCACCAGTTCTGCCAAAGGTAATAAATTCTGCATGGGCACACGCCCGATGCCACCAGTTCTGCCAAAGGTAATAAATTCTGCATGGGCACACACCCAATGCCTTCAATTCTGCCAAAGGTAATAAATTCTGCATGGGCACACACCCAATGCCTTCAGTTCTGCCCAAAGTAATAAGTTCTGCATGGGCACACGCCCAATGCCACCAGTTCTGCCCAAAGTAATAAATTCTGCATGGGCACACGCCCAATGCGTTCAGTGCTGCCAAAAGTAATAAATTCTGCATGGGCACACGCCCAATGCCACCAGTTCTGCCAAAGGTAATAAATTCTGCATGGGCACACGCCCAATGCCACCAGTGCTGCCAAAGTAATAAATTCTGCATGGGCACACACCCAATGCCTTCAGTTCTGGTTGCCGCCACACGGCAGAGCCCGGGCCCTAGAGCCGTCCATAGCCGCACGGCGTCACGGTTGGGGGTATCCAGGCAGGGGTAGGCGCACACCTGGTGTCTGGTTGCCGCCACACGGCAGAGCCCGGGCCCCAGAGCCGTCCATCGCCGCACAGCGTCACGGTTGGGGGTATCCAGGCAGGGGTAAGCGCACACCTGGTGTCTGGTTGCTGCCACACGGCAGAGCCCGGGCCCCAGAGCCGTCCATAGCCGCACGGCGTCACGGTTGGGGGTATCCAGGCAGGGGTAGGCGCACACCTCGTGTCTGGTTGCTGCCACACGGCAGAGCCCGGGCCCCAGAGCCGTCCATAGCCGCACGGCGTCACGGTTGGGGGTATCCAGGCAGGGGTAGGCGCACACCTGGTGTCTGGTTGCCGCCACACGGCAGAGCCCGGGCCCCAGAGCCGTCCATAGCCGCACAGCGTCACGGTTGGGGGTATCCAGGCAGGGGTAGGCGCACACCTGGTGTCTGGTTGCTGCCACACGGCAGAGCCCGGGCCCCAGAGCCGTCCATAGCCGCACGGCGTCACGGTTGGGGGTATCCAGGCAGGGGTAGGCGCACACCTCGTGTCTGGTTGCTGCCACACGGCAGAGCCCGGGCCCCAGAGCCGTCCATAGCCGCACAGCGTCACGGTTGGGGGTATCCAGGCTGGGGGATCGCACGATCCCAGTGAATGAAAAAAAAATGGCTCATGGTCACACACGTGACCTGGTGACGAAAAGGGGCCATGTCGCTTCATGGCCAGGAGGCAGGAGGTGGGCTCCAATATCCCCCCCCGGAAGTCCTTGTGTCGCGCACTATCCCCCCCCCCCCCTGCTGGATGTCACCGCACGGTGCTCCTCCATTGCGGCCTGCCCCGCACGGGGCACCGCGGTGTCGCTGAGCCTTGCGACCTGTTTTTCGCTCTGGCGCCCCGGTCGCACGACCACCAGGGGGACTCCCGCCAGGGATGACACGCAGGGGGGAGTAGGACAGATCGGAGCAAGTGATGCGGATAACAACTCGTCGTAGCTCAGTGGGTATACCGCACCTCTTCTGTCCTGTAGAGGAGGGTTCGAACCCCGAGGGGGATAGAGATCCACTGAACGTCCCGATAACCCCTTTTATGCGAGAGAAAGAGAGAGTGGGGCGCAGTGGGAGGAGGAACGGAGAGAAGGAGAGAGAGAGAGAGAGAGAGGGCAGGAGAGAGAGAGAGGGAGAGAGTGGGAGAGAGACCCACAGAGCAAGAGTCAGGGGCTAACCGGCGCTGAGGGAGGGTGGTGGGTTCGAGCTGACCAGGGTGTATGGGAAGCCATGGCAGCAAAGAGCAGTTTAATGGTGAAACAACGGGGCGCCATTGCGCCCCCGGAGCACGGGCGCGACACGTCGTTACGCGTTGGAAAGCCCGAGCATGACAGGGGCAGCGAGAGTGCGGCCCATGTGAGGGTGTTGGGTGCGAGTCGACATGGATATGTGGGCGGCCAGTGCACGCATGGTGTGGTAATGAAAAGGTATGCGCCACAGTACAGCAATGATCTGTTGAAGTGTCCAGCCACCAAAACTTTTGGTGCAACGTTGAGACGCCTTTGCGCCACCAAAGGCGCCTTTGCGCCCCCGAAGTTCGGGTATGACACGTCCTCACGTGCCAGAGAGCAAGAGCAAGACAGGGGCAGCATGAGCACGACCTGCAGGGCAAGGGTTAGAGGCTAACCGGCACTGTGGGAGGGTGGTGGGTGCGAGCTGACCTCAGTGTACAGATGACCAAGGCCAAAGCACAGTCAACAATCCACCTGGTGTGGTACAGAACTGGTCTGCGCTGCAGTGCAGCGAGGAAAACACTGAACTATGTGGTTATGACCATGCGCCTGTGACACGGGGGCGTATGCGAGCCCAGTATCCGTTGCCTCATGGCCCCCTCCACCCCGAACTAGTTCTGCTGCTGCACAACACGGAAAAGCCGGAACAGTTCTGTCCAGCAACCAAACGTCTGTCGTGACTCACACGTGATATTTTCATACTTACATTTGCCCCTGGACACCTTTTGGTTTTGGTCTCATTGGCTTGAACGAGCATAATGGAGCCATGCAGCTTGCTGAGCGCGTATGTTTTTCCGCCAGAGGATATGGTCTGCAGATGAATATGACATGTCGATGGCATCTCACACATGAGTTTCAAAACCCAAAACACAAGATCGCGCTTCTCGTTCTACTGTTTGGAGGAGGCCGAGGAGTACTTCGATGAGGCCATCTGTACATATTACCCCCCCGTCGAGAATGCCCGTGCGGCGCCCCTCAGCACGCGCCCCAAGCAGAAGGGGCGGCTGCGGGTGTGCTCCAACTCGCTGTTCTTTGAGCCTGACGAGCGTCGACAGCCGATAGTCAAGTTCCCACTCAAATCTGTTGTTGAACAGGAGGTTGCCGGCAGTCCGCAAGCGAACACCCAGACGCCGAATCTGTTCTTTTTCCATTGCGTCGACACAGTTCAGATGCTGCAGCACGGCCACGTGCGTCCGCACACCTTCGTCTCGACCCCCGGTCAGCACGTCTTCTCCCTCAGCTTCACGAAGGTCGACACGTTCCTCAAGCCCGTCAATCACTTGCTGCGTCTGCAGCAGCTGTCGCGATCCGCGCGGGCCCAGGCCATACAACAGATCACAAAGCTGCGCGAGGCCGAGTACAAATTCGACTACAGTCGTCTCGGAGATGTGCGGGAGGTGGTGCGGTACGCGCACGCGGCGTACTCCGTGATCCCGCTGGTCCGCATCCGGGGCCGCGTGCTGGTGACGGACAGGGCGGTCTACTTTCAGGCTTTCAATGCCATCAACGCGAACCCAGTGCAGCGTCTGTCGTTCGACGACATCTGCCGTGTTGACCGCCGGAGATATATGCTCCGCGACATTGCCTTAGAGTTGCAGGCGGCCCGGAGCCGCTCGCTGTTGTACGTCGCGTTTGACCCGGGGGAAGAGGCCGAGGTTCAGAAAATGTATCAGATTCTCACGGCGGCGCCGTTGCTCCAGAGGATGTCCACCAGCGATCTGAGTGTTATGGTGACGAGGTGGCGGAACGGGGAGGTGTCGAACTTTGACTACTTAATGTATCTGAACGTGATGGCCGGCCGGTCGATGAACGACCTGTCTCAGTACCCGGTGTTCCCGTGGGTCCTCGTGGATTACATGAGCGACACCCTCGATCTCACCGACCCAAGCGTCTACCGGGACCTCAGCAAGCCGATCGGGGCTCTGAATCCGAAGCGACTGGGCTATTTCAAAGACCGCATGGCGCAGATGGAGGCGGCGGAGGCCGGGCGGTGCCGCGCCGACAGCGCCGGCTCGCCCACGACCCAGAAACCGGAGACGAAACGGACCTCCTCCTCTTCTTTCCTGTCGTTTCTGAAAAACGGCCGGACCGACCGGCCCGCGCACGGCAGTGGCCCGGATCGGCCAGCGCCGCCCGCCCCAAGCGCCGCTGCGCCGCAGCCGACGCAGCCCTTTCTGTTCGGGACCCACTACTCGACCCCCGGGTACGTCGTCTTCTTCCGCGTGCGCGACCGGCCCGAGTACATGCTGCTGCTGCACCGCGGGAGGTTCGACGCCCCCGACCGCATGTTCGAGTCGGTGGCGGACTGCTGGCACTCGGTCACGCACAACCACGCGGACGTGAAGGAGCTCATCCCCGAGTTCTTCGACGGGGACGGCGCCTTCCTGGTTAACACGCAGAAGTGCGACCTCGGGCTGGGCACGCGGCAGGACGGCCGCGCGGTGCGGGAGAGCGTGCGGCTGCCCCCCTGGGCCTCGGACAGCCCCGGCGAGTTCATCCGCCTCCACCGCGCGGCCCTGGAGTCCCCGCACGTCTCGCGGGCCCTTCATTTGTGGGTGGACCTCATCTTCGGCTACAAACAACGCGGGCCGCACGCCGCCGCGAGCGACAACTTGTTCCACCCGATTACCTACGAGCACGGCGCCGACCTGGACCATATCGACGACGAGCTGCAGCGCTCCGCCCTCGAGCTCCAGATCCGCGAGTTCGGACAGACCCCACGGCAACTCTTCCGGGAGCCGCATCCGCCTCGGGCGGCCCCCGGTGGCCCCCCTGGCAGCCCGACGCCGGCGTCCGGCGCTGAGGGTCGCGGCGGCGCGGCGCGCAGTCCGCCCCTGCGGCTCGTGACTGAGAAGGTCCGGGACCAAAGGCCGACGACGGCCGCCGGGGCTGAGCCCGAATCGAGCGGGCGAGCGGCCGCACCCGACGTGGCTGCCGATGGGGCCCCCGAGGGCGGGGAGGCGGCGTTCCGGGCGCACGCGCGGGTCCACAAGGGCGCGGTGCTGTCGTGCTGCGCCGCCCCCCTGCAGCGCATGGGCTGGCTGCATGACGGCCCCCCGAACGGCGCGCGCGACCCCGTCATCGCGTGCACCGTGTCCAAGGACGGCACCGCGAAGATCCATGACCTCGGGCGAGATCAGAAGCTGCGCTCGTTCGGCGGCATCGGGACCCGCTCGCCGCTGTCCTCCCTCTGCCTGACCCGGCGGACGAGGGCCCCCGTGATGCTGATGGGCAGTTGGGACGACCACATTTACATGTTCGCCCCCGAGAGCGGGCGGCTGCTGGACAAAGTGCTCGGCCACGCCGCCGCCGTGTCGTGTCTGGCGCTGGGGCCCGATGACCGGCTGCTGGTCTCCGGCTCCCGCGATGCCACGGTCCGGGTCTGGCAGGTCCGGGACGGCGGCATGTGCCCGGAGCCGGTGGCGGAGTACGACCACGAGGACGAGGTCGCGGACGTCGCGGTGGACGCGCACGGGCAGTACGCCCTGTCGGCCTCCGCCGACGGCACCGTCGCCCTCTATGACCTCCGCGTGGGCCAGGGCCAGATCCGGGGCTGGGCCCCGCACGGCGACGGCGTGACGGGCTGTCGCTGGCTGACGGGCGAGTCGTTCGTGACGTGCGGCCGCGATAACACTTTGAAGGTCTTCTCGATGTCCGCGGACCGGCCGTTGGCCACCGTCCCCACGGGGGCCGTGTCCGCGCTGGCGGTGTCCGTCGCGGGCGCGCGCGTCCGTGTGCTGGCCTCCGACGCGGCGGGGGCCGTGGACGTGTACGACATGCAGCGCGGCGAGAGGGTCGCGTGTCTCCGGGGGCACGAGTCCCTCGGCCGCCTGCAGAGCATTGCGGTTGCCGAGGACACCGGCCACGTGATTGCCGGGGACGAGGGTGGACAAGTGTCCCTGTGGCAGCTCTGAGATATACGCGAGCCGGACTGGCGGCCGCGCGCCTGTCCTCAAGTCGGGCATTGCCGCTCGTGGTCTGTGTGGCCGTCGTAGGGCATGCGCCTCACGCGGTGTGGGGTGGACCCGGCTGAGCAGCACACAATGGGTGGCGTCAGGCCCCTGCTTAGCCAGCCTCCGCAGTACACAAGAAGTTGGCCTGGGGCCTGCCTGAGATTGGCCGGCCCCAAGCGCATTCCCCCCCTGGGACAGGGTACGAACAGCGGTATGCCAAGCTCAATACATTCTGCATAGGCACAAGTCCAATGCCTTCAATTTTGCCAGATTCTATCAATTTCGCAGGTGGTTTTCTTGAAACTCGCGGAGAGCTCTCAACCTTTTTACCAAAATCAAGATTTTGATTTTGATTTCACTAAAAACATTTTGATTTTGGCAAAAAGATTTTGTTTTTGGTAAAAAGATTTTGATTTTGGTAAAAAGATTTTGATTTTGGTAAAAAGATTTTGATTTTGGCAAAAAAGATTTTGATTTTGGTAAAATCATTTTAATTTTGGTCAAAAGATTTTGATTTTTGCAAAAAGATTTTGATTTTGGTAAAATCATTTTAATTTTGGTCAAAAGATTTTGATTCTGGCAAAACGATTTTGATTTTGATTTTGGTAAAAAGATTTTGATTTTGGTAAAAAGATTTTGATTTTCGTAAAAAGAGTTTGATTTTGATTTTGGTAAAAAGATTTCGATTTTGGTAAAAAGATTTTGATTTTGGTAAAAAGATTTTGATTTTGGTAAAAAGATTCTGATTTCGATTTTGGTAAAAAAATTTTGATTTGGTAAAAAGATTTTGATTTTGATTTTGGTAAAAAGATTTTGATTTTGGTAAAAAGATTTTGATTTTGGTAAAAAGATTTTGATTTTGGTAAAAAGATTTTGATTTTGGTAAAAAGATTTTGATTTTGGTAAAAAGATTTTGATTTTGGTAAAAAGATTTTGATTTTGGTAAAAAGATTCTGATTTTGGTAAAAATATTTTGATTTTGGTAAAAAGATTTTGATTTTGGTAAAAAGATTCTGATTTCGATTTTGGTAAAAAAATTTTGATTTGGTAAAAAGATTTTGATTTTGATTTTGGTAAAAAGATTTTGATTTTGGTGAAGAGATTTTGATTTTGATTTCGGTACAAAGAATTTGATTTTGGTAAAAACATTTTGATTTTGATTTTGGTCAAAAATATTTTGATTTTGGTAAAGAGATTTTGATTTTGATTTTGGTAAAAAGAATTTGATTTTGGTAAAAACATTTTGATTTTGATTTTGGTAAAAAGATTTTGATTTTGATTTTGGTAAAAAGATTTTGATTTTGGTGAAGAGATTTTGATTTTGATTTCGGTACAAAGAATTTGATTTGGTAAAAAGATTTTGATTTTGATTTTGGTAAAAAGATTTTGATTTTGGTGAAGAGATTTTGATTTTGATTTCGGTACAAAGAATTTGATTTTGGTAAAAACATTTTGATTTTGATTTTGGTCAAAAATATTTTGATTTTGGTAAAGAGATTTTGATTTTGATTTTGGTACAAAGATTTTGAATTTTGGTAAAAAGATTTTGATTTTGATTTTGGTAAAAAGATTTTGATGTTGATTTTGGTAAAAACAGTTTGATTTTGATTCTGGTACAAAGGATTTGATTTTGGTAAAGCGATTTTGATTTTGATTTTGGTACAAAGAATTTGATTTTGGTAAAAACATTTTGATTTTGATTTTGGTCAAAAATATTCTCATTTTGGTAAAGAGATTTTGATTTTGATTTTGGTACAAAGATTTTGAATTTTGGTAAAAAGATTTTGATTTTGATTTTGGTAAAAAGATTTTGATTTTGATTTTGGTAAAAACAGTTTGATTTTGATTCTGGTACAAAGGATTTGATTTTGGTAAAGCGATTTTGATTTTGATTTTGGTAAAACGATTTTGATTTTGATTCCGGTACAAAGATTTTGACTTTGGTAAAAAGATTTTGATTTTGGTAAAGAGATTTGGATTTTAGTAAAGAGATTTTGATTTTGGTAAAAAGATTTTTAATTTGACAAAAATATTTTGATCCTGATTTCGGGAAAAAGATTTTGATTTTGGTAAAAAGATTTTGATTTTAATTTTGGTAAAAAGATTTTGGTTTTGATTTTGGTAGAAAGATTTTGATTTTGGTAAAAACATTCTGATTTACATTTTGGCGAAAAGATTTTAATTTTGGCAAAAAGATTCTGATTTTGATTTTGGTAAAGAAATTTTGATTTTGGTAAAAAGATTTTGATTTTGATTTTCGTACAAAGATTTTGATTTTGGTCAAAAAATTTTCATTTTGATTTTGGTCAAAAACTTTTAATTTTCGTAAAGAGATTTTAATTTCTGTAAAAAGATTTTTAATTTCATAAAAACATTTTGATTCTGATTTCGGTAAAAAACATTTGATTTTGGGAAAAATATTTTTATTTTAATTTTGGTAAAAAGATTTTGATTTTAATTTTGGTGAAAAGATTTTGATTTTGGTAAAAACATTCTGATTTTGATTTTGGTAAAACAATTTTGATTTTGGTAAAAAGATTTTGATTTTGATTTTCGTACAAAGATTTTGATTTTGGTGAAAAAATTTTCATTTTGATTTTGGTCAAAAAATTTTGCTTTTGGTAAAGAGATTTTGATTTTGGTAAAAAGATTTTTAATTTGATAAAAACATTTTGATTCTGATTTCGGTAAAAAGATTTTGATTTTGGGAAAAAGATTTTGATTTTGGTAAAACGATTTTGATTTTAATTTTTGTAAAAAGATTTTGATTTTGGCAAAAATATTTTTATTTTTGGCAAATAGATTTTGATTTTGGCAAATAGATTTTGATTTTGGCAAAAAGATTTTGAATTTGGCAAAAAGATTTTAGTTTTGGTAAAAAGAGCTCTCAGCTTCTTTTCTTTTGCCAGGGACCATTTTACTCACCTTTTTACTTTTACCGCAACGCATCGCTTGAATTTTGTACCGACGGTTTCTCACCCGCTGGTTACCCATCGCTCCTTGCCACTCTACTCGCCTTTTCAGTGTTTTCTTCGTCACTGCTTTCAGGGACTCTTTTCCTGCCCCCCTTCCCTTCCCCCCGGTGCCCCATATGCTATGACCATATGCCTGTGTCACGGGGGTATATACGAGCTCAGTATCCGCAGCTCATGGCCCCCCGGTGCCTCAATGAAAGGCTCCAGACATATCTATCCCACCACTAAACCGAGGGTTCCCAAAGCCCTTCCACGCGGCCACCACATGTGGGGGCACCTTCGGTGCACTACGGGTAGCGGTTGGTGTTCAAGGCTGTACCTTAGTTCTCCCCTTTCGAACATTGGAGTGGATGACTCTTGTGACGTCTTCAAGATACCCCCCACATTTCAAGTCTGGGGCGGAGCAACCCGAAACACATGGCCACATGCACCGCCTTCGGCGCTACCAAATGCAAAAATGTGCATTGGCACCCCCCCAATGCCGTCCAAGTTCAATGTTCAACTTCAATACACTCTCTGCCCCAGCACACACCCAAGGGCTTCAGCTCTGCCGGATGCCACTCTGCACAGGCGCACTCGCAATCCCTCCACTTTTGCCGAATGCAATGAATGCCGCGGTCGCGCCTGCCTGAGGCTTGCCCGGTACATGGCAGGCCTCGGTGTCCCAGAGCCGTCAGGGGTGAGGGTGTCGCAGAGAAAGTGGTTCAGTGGTTGAGGCCCACTGCGCGGTCAGCACATCCAAGGGCCGACAATAGTCCACATGGACATCTTGCGTGGGAAACAAAAGGCTAAGTTCTACACACATGACAAAGGGGACAGAAATCGGGCCACGTCCTTCATAGCCAGGAACTTGGGGGGGCTGGGCGCCTGAGCTCCCGAGTTGCCATCTGCAGCGCAATCTTTCTCTTGCATTCCCGATGGCCACAAGGTGCACGCAGTCGAAGTGGCCAACGGCGCTGCGCAGCGCAACACAAACCCGTGAGCCAGCAATGGATTTTCCGCATCCCAGGTTCCCCCGGTCGCAGGGCCCTCTGGGTGGCTTTGGTGGAAGGGAGAGACTGATCCCCATTTCTGCTTTGAGTCCCGAATGGGGTACCTGCATGCCTTTTGTCGCCAGCCCAATCTGCGAGTCCCTAAATGTGCGTCAGCAATTCGGTCATTCCGATGCTTTTCAGCCCCCAACTTTAAATGGTTGAGGACCCATGCAAACGACCCTGCAAGCACCCCCCACCCCCCAATTGCATCCAAGTTTCCTGAGACTAGAAGCTATTTGATGAACGGCATTCTGAAGCAAAGGGAAAGATGTCTGGAGGCACCAAAGAAGGCAGTGTTTGCACAAGTGCAATGGATGGCGGTGGCACCTTCCTGGGCGGTGATGAAGAGGTTAGGAAGCATGTGGCATTCGTTGTTGTGGTCACTGGCCTGCGATGACACCACCAATTGAAACGCACACACTTCTGCGCCAAGCACTTTGGACTGCGGTCAAAGGTAGCAGGAGTGGAGGAGTGGAAGTGGGAGGCCTCATGCACTGGACTTCTGGAGCCCTTATCCATTCCACCCACTGAAACCCTCCTGCAACCATGTCGCTAAGGGTTTTCTGATCTTTTGCTTTGTGCCTCGCTGGAGGGCCCAGGACCTGCGTTTTCACTGGCCAAAATTTTGAACATGGACCGAGTTGAAGTCTAATGCTCGTTTTCTGTGTTCATTCACCGCGTGCCCACGTGTGTTGGCCCATGGATCCTTCCCCTGCGTTTTGCGTTGCTTGCCGCTCTTATACCCACACGGGCCCACCGTGTCTCAGCAAGGGGAAACTAGAAACCTTTTATGGTAGCAGAGGTAGCCTCCCGTGCCTCTCGTGCAGGTTAAAGCATCGAGAAGCAAGCCATTTGTGAACATGTCTGTGACACTCAGTACTAAGACGTTACCCATCAGATTCAGGCCAATGGCTGAAGGTGCACCCTTGGTACCTGTATGAAAGGTAGTTTTGTTCATCATACATGGTTTTATGAAATACGGACGCATTTTGCTCTTGCTAGGGTACCCAAGGGCCATTTTCGTTCAAAACTGGGGGGGTTGGGTCAACACCCTCGTGGTGATATTTTTTTTGTGGACCGGGGTTTTTTTTTCTTTAAAATTGCCATTTTTGCCAGTTTTTGCAAATTATGAAAACATCCTCCCCTGCTCCTACTTCGGTTCAAACTTCAATTCAGCCGCTTGCCACGTGGGGTCCTCCTCGACGTATGCAAGTAGCGGCGCAATCTGCTCCCAGGCCCACAACAGGTTGTGGGCCTCCTCCCTGTCGGGTGCGTTGTGCGCCCCCAACCGCATGCCACAGCGGTTGCGGTACATAATTTTCTGTACCTCCTCTGCAACCTGAGGGGGATGATTTCCCACGTGGGCCTCCAGGAAGGCCACGAAGAGCCTCCCGAAGGCCATGCAACAGTGCAAAATGCACAAAAATACCCAGTTTCTGGCTATCACCAGCAGCGGCTCGCCGGTGCATCCTGCCGCATCCAAACTTTTGCGGGTCACCAGATAGCGACAATGATTGTTCACATCCGACAGCGTTGTCCTCCAAGCAGTGACGCCATTCCACCGCTTCGCCGTGTTGTCACACATGGCCTCGTTGAAAATGCTCCCCACTTGGGGAGCCACGCTGATGCCCAGCAGCCGCCGGAGCCACGGCAGGTCCCCACCAAGGAGGACCGCTGCCGGCACCCAGCTGTCGCACCAGCAAAATTTTTTGGAGTCAATAATTGACTGCAGGACCCGTGTTCATAAAAGGTGTTCATAATTTATGTTCACAAAACGCGTTCATAATTCATCAATCGGCAGCACGGCGTTTTATGACGGCAATTTTCGAATTATGAACGCGCGAATTATGACCAACTTATGAACACCAAAATGCAGACCACAAACCTTTAGCACCTGAGCCCTAATTTGGCCCCGGGTAACCATATCCTTGTCCCCCGTGACGGCCATGCCGATGACCCATAGGAAGGCGGGTGTGCGCGCCTGTTCCCCATGGTTCAATAGCCCCACCGATAGCTGCGACCAACTGCCACCAGCGCAAGGATACCCGCCACCCCGCACCACAAGGGTGCGGGGGCAGGTCCAGTCAATAGACAGGTACAGGGCTGGCCGGGATTGCACGCATTGTGCCCACGACCGCAGGGACCATCAGCGACCCAACGATGGGGGGTCGGCACATTCCACCGGGGGGGGGACAACGCAAGCGGAGCGGTCAATGACTTCCACGTTGCGTCAAATTGGTCCCGTGTGGGGATGGGCCGTGGGAAGGGCAGCCCGGTGCGGGCGGTGTAGGCGTCGCCCCGGCGGGTGATGTACTCAGACAACAAGGAAAAAGGGGAAATACACCACAAAACACCCTTCCAACAACAGTCAAGCTCGTTGACTATTCCTAACTCGTAGCTAAACTAGTCAATCAACTCGTTCTCTTGACTAATCAAACTCGCTCTCTGAGCTGGAGGCATCCTCCCGCAACATCTCATAGGCTGCTCGTTGGATATCCCTCCGGGGATCTGGATAGTCCAACCCAGACAAGAGGACCGTATAGAGCATCGATCACCCACCTCCATCAGGGTCTAGACAGAACGCACTCTCTTCGACTGGATCAAGAAGATCCCATCGTGGCTCTTGTTCGAACCGGTCACGATTCGGCGTACCCCTGAATGGTGGGTATAGGATGCACATGTGCAACGCCTCCCACGAGAAAAACTTGTCCCCCTTCCACGACTGGCACCCTCCGGTCCCCGGCCCCCACGTGTGTCGCACCCGGCGCCCCTCCCGGCGGTCCACAAAAACAAGGTGCAGGCCATCCGTACGTATGCGGAGGCCCTCTTTCCCGCACCCTATCTGATAGGGCTCCCTTTGGAGTTGGGTGCACCCCGGCCTAGCCAGAGGACCTGTTGGACCCCCCCCCCCCCCGCTGCACCCAAAGCTGCTGGGGGGGGGGCGACCGTCCGGACGGCCGAGGGCCACCGGTTCTGGCCCGGGAACCCTTGCCCATGCCGTGGACCCCCCGCCCCCCCCTGGATCAAGGGGAACAGCAGGGGCCTTCGTTACGGTCGACTCCAGTGACAGTTCCGGGTCTGAGGAAGGGGGGGGGGATCGACCGGGATTGCCGCCGGGGCCGCGGATGATACCATTGTACTATACTGACGATGTATAGTACCCGTCCTCCGTAACACCTGGCTTGGTTTTCCCATCACAGGCACACTGTGGTCCGTTTGGGCGGCTCCATCCCCCCCCCCCCCTCATCAGCCCAGCCCCTTTACAGTCGCCATCACGCCGCCTCGGACTCAGTGCCCCGGCCCAGGCACAAGACCCCTCGGAACTCAACCTTATTAGGACAACGTACCAACTGTTCATACACAAGCCATGCCGTGCGCTCAGCCCGAAGGCGATCGCCCCCGAACTCACCCTGGAGCCGGGACATCGGATCCGCGGGTCGGAAACCAGAAGGAACCCACCGAACCCTCACCACGAGGCCGGAACAAACAAGGCGCTAGCCCACGCAAGACCGACTGCTGGGCACCCAGCACACTCTTGGCCTTGAACTGCAAAAGCTGGGCAATGGCCATCTCAAAGTCACTCACGAGTGTGACCGTGGTATACCTCAGACGCACCGCAAGCCGGATCCCCCACGCCAGGGACTGCAGCTCGACAAGTTGCTGGCTTTGCGCCCGCAATCGGCGTGCTACGTAGGACCTGACTCCCAGAAACTCCGAAAATCCCCCCATCCTCCACGAGGGTCCATCATGGGCCCCATCGACAAAAAGCGCGAGCCCCGGTCCCTCCCACCAGGGCGGCCCTGGGGGACCGCGGTCCGCCTTCATCCGCGGAACCCGTGTCGGAACCCCTACGACCCGCTCTAAGTTCCAGGGGCGCCGTCGTGAGGGGGGGCACATGGGGAAGCGGCCGGACGCACGACCGGTGCTCCAAGTGCGGCGGGGGCCCTCTGGAGTGGTGGGCAGTCTTGTGCGTCTACAGGCAAGCAAGGCTCGCGCGCCGATGGCGCTGGGTCCTTCAGCGGAGGGGGGCAGGGCTCATGCCGGCGGGGGCGGTGTGGCTGGGGGTGTTGGAGTGGCGAAGCGTAGGAGGGACGGCCCAAAGGTCGCGCAGGAGACGGGCTCGTCGGCCCCCCGCTTGGCTGACCTTGCGCGGCTGGCTGCACGGTCCGGAGGACTTGTTGCACCCCCCCCGCGATCCTGTGTCACAGCCGGAGTTGTGGGATGGGGAGGGGTGTGAGGACTCTGACGTCCCCTTGTTCCTCGAGTTACTTAAGGCCTGCACCCCCCACCTTCGGTGGCTTTCGGCAGAGCTACGCATTACCCCTTGGGTACTCGTTAAGCGGCTTACTTTGTCTCTAGATCGTGTCTTCGATACGGCTGAGGATTTTCGCCTGCCTTCGGCGGCTCACACCCTCGTTAAGGCGGTCCAGAGCCTGAAGAGGGAGGACGGGAGGGGTCTCCTGCACGTCACCACCTCCCCTACCCCGCTCGCGGGTAAGGTGAACCCGGATATCCTGCTTAATTGTCTAGGTCAAGTAGGTAGCCCCGTCATCCCCCAGGATATCTGGGAGCAGGCGGTGCCGCCTGATTTGTATGGTCAGGGGTTGCAGGACTTTGATGTGGAGGCTCCCTGGGTCGACGGGCGGGGCAACGCCCGACCTGGCCCCCCCCCCTGGGCGTCGGACGAGCTTACCAAGTTTGTTGAAGTTTTGATACGCCAGTGGCTTCTCTACGACTTGTCTGAGGATCTCCCCCCTACTTGTTGGCCATTCATCATACCCAAAACCTCCGAGAAGGTATCTTTTATACTCAGTTGCGTTAAACAAAATGGTTTGGGTGGGTGCACCCCCCCCGAGATTCTCGCTGCGGTCATGGGAGCAGTTAAGTAAACTGCTAGTCGCTTTCTACCCGGGGGTGCCGTTATACGGCACACATATTGATTTAAAGTATGCCTTTTGGAGTTTTGTGCTCCCTGAGTCGGCACGCACGGTTTTTGGCCTCCGGTCCGGTCCTAGTCGGCGGGTGGTGGGATTGGGCAGGCTGCCCTTTGGTTGGAAATATAGTCCCTTCATTTGCGAGCACGCACTGGCACGGATCGTGGAACGGGTGCTGCCGCCCGATATTCTTTTGGTGCATTATCTAGATGATTTCCTTTCGGTACATCATGATAAAGGGTACCTACGGGATAATACGGGTAATACGGTCATTGCCCTGGGGCGTGAAGGGTTCATTGTGAGCCCCAAGAGTGTCCTAGAACCGTCCACTCACCTTGTTATTTTGGGGTAGCTGATGGACCTCCTGGAGAGGATGGTGTGGTCACATGAGGTGGCCCACCTTGAGATGTTTGTCACGTGGCTCCGGCTGGCGGTGTGGCGGTCGCAGAAGAGGCTCCTGCAGTCCTTTTTGGGATTCCTCCATTGGCAGGTTCGGCCTAGGGGCGTGGCGTGCCCGTTTGCGGCGGGAGCCTATTGTTGGCTCAGGGAGGAGGGGTTCGGTCGCACACCGGTGGCTGTCCTTGAGTCCCTGGTGGTCCTGCAGACGGTGGCTGCTGAGCCCTGCCGGTGGCCCGGGTCCAGACCACGTGTATGGAGTGGGGCTTCAGAGGGCTACCCATGTCCTGCTGGGGAGGTGGGGGGCGGGGATCCGATTCCCGGAGCGGGGTGGCTTGTGGCGGCCCGCTGTGGGTGGTTCTCGTCTTGTAGTTCCATCTAGGAGGTATTATTTTTGTCCCCCCGGGTGAGCCGGTGACGTCGGAGACGGGGGGAGAGCATACCTGAAAGTGCACGGGGGCCCAGCCTCGCAGTGCGGTCCATCATCGCGGGCCGTCGCGAAGCGTGGAGGCGACGGCGCAGGCCGACCCATGAAAAGTTGTTGTTCTTGGTGTTGGGGTGGACTGTAGCGACTAGGTACCGGCGGTGGGCATGGCGCCTGAGGCTGGTGGTTTTTGTGGCTGGTTTTCTACCGCATCGGTAGAGTAGCATACTGGAAGTGCACTGGGGTCTCGTCCCGGAGGGCGTAGGTTCGATGCCCGACGTGGAGGCGACGGAGGAGGCGGCCCTTTTTGTTTTAATAAAGGGGCCTGTGGGTGCTTTGTACGCCGTCTGTGGGCCTTTGGCCGAGCAACAATTGAGCTGTCCGGAGCAGGGGGGGGGGGGGGGGTTGATTCCTCTCCTGCCTGTGCTGCGCTTCGCTTGGGCGCCTTCTTCTGGAGATCAAGTGTGCGGTGAGTGTTTGGCGCCTGGTGCTATACCTCTACGATGTGGCAGCTTTTCCTTGCCCTACCCGTCTAGAGAGTAGTACACCTAGTCTGAGTCACATGAATTGTCCTCATTTGGGGTAGTGTGTTCCTACCCCCTTTGCAAACCCTTGTTTGTGCTCAAACAATTGTTTGCCTTTCACTCTCAGGCAGTTTTCTGTCCGCCCACCCACCCACTAACGGGGGGGGGCTGTCGGGGACTGGACAGATTACGGGGGGGGAGCTGGTGTAGGCTGTATGATGGGTGGCTGTGGCTGGTAGTGTTGCTCCATCGAGCTGTGTTGGGCGGGTCCCGGGGGTTCCGGAGATTGTGCACGTCGAGACCGCCTCCACCCACCCCCGGCCACAACTTGTGCAGGGGTTGCGCTGATATCTGACTATGTTTGTGTGCCCACCCGCCCACCCACGGGGGGGTTGGGAATTGTCTTCTTGTTTGGTGTTGTCTCCCCCTACCGTAGGGGGAAGATCTCCGTTACTATCGCCTCCGGGCCCTGGTGAGTGCGACACTATGGGCAGCGCTGCCCCTTTTGGCACTGTTGGGTGTTTGGCACACCCAGTCTTAGTTACATGAATTGTCCTGATTTGGTGCAGTGTGTTCCTACCCCCTTGGCAAACCCCTTGCAACGCGAAGTGGATGCGTGAGGTGACTGCGTCCCGGAAGAAGTACCTGGAGTCCAACGAGGGGGACAGAGGAGAAACACTCGCGAAGGAGCTCTGGGACGTGATGTTGGTCTCCAAGGATAGCTACAAGGAGGAATACCCCTGTGGAGGCCACATTGTGACTAGTGGCTCGCACAAGGGCACGGGGAAGTACCCCCAATCCCGATCTGCGGCAAGATCTGTCAAGGAGTTGGAAACATTGAGGGCCCGGACGTGGATCGAGGCGACCCGAAAAGGCAGATTCAGGTTCGCGGAATTGGAGAATATCACCTACTACTGCACTATGCCGGGCAACACCGCGGATGACGTGGCAAAAGGCCCCCCTGGTCCTGGTGGAGAATGTGACGACAGCTACTGGATGTGGGAGTGCGCGGCTTGACTCCCCCCAGATGGGGGGGGGGGGGGGGCATGGCAGAGGATGCCCCAAACCGGGCGGTTGGAAATTAAGGGGGACTGGACATTGAAAGTGAAGAAGACAAGATTTCCCGAGAGTGGCCCGAGTACAGGCGGGCGTTTGTTGCGTTGTGTCGGGCACGGGCAGACAAGGACGGAGTCCTGGGGAGCAGCTGGCAAATCCTTGCCAGCTCCTGTGGCACATCGTCGTTGGGAGCCTGCAAGACGGGCATGCGACAGCTCCGGTACACACACATGGACAGACCGGAGTGGGGACCGTACAGAGTCGTGGCACAGGTCGTCACTGACGCCATTCGCGAGGGGAAAGGCAGCAGCTCACTTTAGACAATCCTCAATGCAGCTGCCATGGCGCACACCATGGGAATGGTCGACGAGCCGGTCCCGAAACACTTGTGGAGGGCGGTCAAGGCGGCGCAGCGGCTGGAAGACAGGTCCACACAGAAGTGGGGCAGTTTTGAAGCATTGCAGGTCATGGTACACCAAGCGGATTCAGAGCTGGAGTGGTGTGTGGCGGGACTCGGGATACTTCCAACGCCGTTGGGTCTCCGGCACGGCGAGGCAGCCAGCATCAGTTTCCACAGGTGGGGGGTTCTGGCAGGAACGATCGAGTTCTTTGACCGCAAAGTCCACAGGACTTGGATTACGCATTGGGTATCAGGGGTGGCCCTCAAATGGATGCAAATATGTGCCTGGATTGCACAGAGATGCTGGAACCTTGACAATTTCTAGCGGCTGGTCACTGAGGACAAGCTGCAAACCGTCATGGCCAACCTGTTATGTGGCTCTCAGTGGAAGGATCTCAGGTTGCATGCATGGCAACACCTGGGTCCGGCGACCATGTACAAGGCTGGAAGCAAGCTACTCATCATCAAGGCTTGGTTCAGATGGAGGAACACAAGAACGGCAATGGGCTACATCAATTGCCTACACCCCGGGCGCATTGGACACCCATTCAAGGCACGAGGTGAGGGGCTTCCCAAGGAGGACCCTGTGCATGTGCAGTCTCCCGAGTCGCTGTCCGTGGCATCGTCCTCAGGGATATCGCACGCCTCAGGTGCCCAGAATTGCGTGCATCGCATGGTTGTCGTTCCACGAATCCATGGTTTTTTCTTGAGGAAGACCGACGGCAGGAGGGGTAAGAGGAGACGTAGCATGTGATGAGTGCAATGACGGCCAGGGACATGAGGAAGTGCAAAGGGGAACGGGTACGGGGCATGAGTTGCCCGGCTACAACTTGGACTGGCCGCACAAACCAAGAAAGGCAAAAACCCTCCTGGGGTTGGGGGAGGACGCGCGGAGGGCGCGATCATGTGCGTGGTCGACCTCGAGACGTGTTGAGCAGGTCTCTAGTGTCCCCCTAAATGAGCTATTCCGGGCGACTCTAGCAGCAATCCTCCGAGCACAAGAGACTCAGGGACGTGGAAGGAGGACAGGCAAACCTGGACGGATTGTTGGATCACATGGATGCCCTGCACAAGCTCAACTGGGACCTACTGGGTCAGGACTACGACGGGTATGACGGGGACGGCCTGTCACGAGACATCTCACAAGAAATGATTGCCGCAGGCCTAGGGGAAAAGGGCAGTCTGGACATCCCCGCGAATGTATGGGAGGATAACGTCCCAATGCGCCTCATCTGCGATATACGAAAATGGAAGTCGGGACCGGAATGTGGGAGATTCAATGTGTGGCAGCCAACCTTACACACCACGCGCATGATCGGGGTGCTGGTGGATGACGAGGTCCTGTGTCGAAGCCCCGAGTTTTTGACAGCGTTTCCATTTGCAGACCTCTCTGACATTGTGTCGGTGTTTATCAAACCTAAAAATGATGTTAAGTGCTCCTTCATCATTGACATGCGAAATTCCAATGACTGTTCGGAGGTGAGCTGCGCAAGGTCAAACTTCCGTCCATCCATACGGTTTTCCGGACCATCTAAAGAAAGACTCGCCAAGGAGATCAGTTGTGGGGCATTACGTTGGACGGCTCCAACTTTTACTGGAGCCTATAAATCCGGGGTGAACACAGGGGAACGTTCCGAATACAGGGGGCACATTTGCATTGCCTGCCATTTAGACGGAAGTTTTCCCCGGTATTCGCGCAGGACACGCTGGCAGAGCTGTTGAGAGAGTTCTTTGGCGGCCACGCGGCGGGGCTCGACGTGCACCGGTTCCACTACCTGGATGATGTCCTGCTCTTGTCCCGAGACAGAGCACGCTTGGACAGACTGGGCCTGCAATTGGCGACGTTCCTGATCGCAAAGGGCCTGCGTGTCTCTACAAAATCCCGCTTCCGAGCCCATCAAAATGTCCTCTGGCTGGGGAAAGTATTCGACCTGATCCGCGGAGAGATCCAAAACACGGACAAGATGCTCACCAAGTGTTTGGGGATTGCCATCAAAACGGCCTGCTCCCCCATATCTCCCAAGGTGGCGGAACGGGTCACGGGAAAAATGCAATGGGCATTTGGACCAAGAAAAGGGGTCGCCTTGGTCCTGCGGGGCTGGCACAGATTTCGTTGGGGACAACGAGTTTCCAGAATCGCCCGAGCCCGGCCCTGATCCCTGCCCTGTTCGACGCCCTAGCCATCTCATATATACCAGCCGCTGTCGACTGCATGCTTGGGTATTTTGGGTTTGCACCGTTCCCATCAGTAGATATCAATAGAAGAAGCAGGCAACCATGTTGGCTTTGTGTTTGTCTGTGTATGAACTGTGGATGTCAAGAGGAAAGGGGGGGAATCCACTGGCAGTGGACGAGGCCAGACCTGCAGCGAAAGTATGCCAAGCCCGAGACATGGACCCCGGCACCAACCCCATCCCCGCCCCCATTTGGCTACCGGGAGGTGGGCATAGCGGGGTACCGGTGCTATGTGAAGGGATCACTGCCCACGCAGGGTCCCTACTACTCGGATGGGAGTCGCTTGGATGATGGTAGGGCAGGCGCAGGTATAGCTGTAGGCAACACACGGCTGCTGTCAAGAGTATCAGCGGAACAAGAGTCATACCGGGCGGAAATGCTGGGGCTATACCTCATGAGCCAAATAGCAGGCCCCAGACAGGTGGCCAAGTTGGACAATCGGGGTTAGCGTTAAGTGTCACAGCACTGTACTCGCGAATTCTGTGTTCGAGGCCTAGTGCATGCTTCGTTTTCTTTCGCCTAGCCAAAAAGGCTGTCACGAAAGTGGCTAATGTACCACCGGAGCAGGAAGAATCAGGCGTGGATGTTCGCGTGCCACTGGCCACCACAGTGCAACACAAGGAGCTACAAGTAGATTGGATCAAAGGGCACCGTCAAGAACGAGAGGAGGTCAACGCGGAGGACAGCCCAGGCATCCGGTACAGCAATGTCACGGACGGACTGGCCCAACCCTTGTTTGTGCTTGTGTGCTTGTGTGTTTGTTGCTCAATTTTTTGCCTTTTCACTTTCAGGCAGTTTTCTGTCCGTTTTTGTTTTTGTGTGGCGTGTACTGCGTGTCAGCACCAATCAGGATGGGGGACACGGACAATGCGGCACCGGCAGACGTACAAAGCATGGCAGCGGCCACGAGGGCTCAGGCATAGGAAATTGAGAGACTGAGGATGGAACTGCAGCGTACCAGTATCAAGCAAAAAGAGAGCATCCCGGAGCTGACGCCGGGGGCTGTGGACGAGTTCGTCTAGGAGGACAGGGTGGCACAATGGATGCGCCTCTGTGTCGGAGCCCTTAAAGAATTCCTCGGGTACACAGGTCTGCCAACACAGCGTCCACTGGATCATGAGGGGGCCAATGACCAGGAGCTGCCCCCCCCCGCCCCATGATCATTTACTGGCGTATCGAATCTGGGAAGTGCCTTGCAAATCGCACAGGGGGCACACGACGCGGTACAATACCAGAGCTGCTCAGGAGCCTAAAGGCCGGTCTCCGTATGCCTCGCTGGAGGAAGCCAGGGGCGCCCTGGGAACGGATTTTCACCGGAAGATTGTGAGATTCAGGGCTGTCGGAGGCGTACTCAGTACGCAAACGCGTGCCGGAGAATGGATTCTAGTCGATTCGGAGCCATCAACGAACTGCCGAATATGCACGCAGAAAGGAGCGGCGATCCCACCACGGCAGTGGCATTTCCGGTGTCCCCATTGGAGTTGAACACCAACCGTGGTGGGTGGATTTCCCGGTTATCCGCCCTACACAACCACGAGAGGCGGTGATGGAGGCCAGGTCGACTCAGCGGGGGGGCATGCGTGCTCCTTTCGCTCGATCCGGTCGCGTTGGTGCATGCTGGGGACCGAGGACGAGCCCAGCGGTCCTGATGCTTGGGCCGCCCGGTCGTGGAGGGCTGGGACCCGCAGAGCGTATGCGCAGAAATTGGCCAAGATCCGGGCGACTCTAGCAGCAATCCTCCGAGCACAAGAGACTCAGGGATGTGGAAGGAGGACATGCACACTTGGACGGATTGTTGGATCACATGGATGCTCTGCACAAGCTCAACTGGGACCTACTGGGTCAGGACTACGACGGGTATGATGGGGACGGCCTGTCACGAGACATCTCACAAGAAATGATTGCCGCAGGCCTAGGGGAAAAGGGCAGTCTGGACATCCCCGCGAATGTATGGGAGGATACCGTCCCAATGCGCCTCATCTGCGATATACGAAAATGGAAGTCGGGACCGGAATGTGGGAGATTCAATGTGTGGCAGCCAACCTTACACACCACGCGCATGATCGGGGTGCTGGTGGATGACGAGGTCCTGTGTCGAAGCCCCGAGTTTTTGACAGCCTTTGCATTTGCAGACCTCTCTGACATTGTGTTGGTGTTTATCAAACCTAAAAATGATGTTAAGTGCTCCTTCATCATTGACATGCGAAATTCCAATGACCGTTCGGAGGTGAGCTGCGCAAGGTCAAACTTCCGTCCATCCATACGGTTTTCCGGACCATCTAAAGAAAGACTCACCAAGGAGATCAGTTGTGGGGCATTACGTTGGACGGCTCCAACTTTTACTGGAGCCTATAAATCCGGGGTGAACGCAGGGGAACGTTCCGAATACAGGGGGCACATTTGCATTGCCTGCCATTTGGATTGAAGTTTTCCCCGGTATTCGCGCAGGACACGCTGGCAGAGCTGTTGAGAGAGTTCTTTGGCGGCCACGCGGCGGGGCTCGACGTGCACCGGTTCCACTACCTGGATGATGTCCTGCTCTTGTCCCGAGACAGAGCATGCTTGGACAGACTGGGCCTGCAATTGGCGACGTTCCTGATCGCAAAGGGCCTGCGTGTCTCTACAAAATCCCGCTTCCGAGCCCATCAGAATGTCCTCTGGCTGGGGAAAGTATTCGACCTGATCCGCGGAGAGATCCAAAACACGGACAAGATGCTCACCAAGTGTTTGGGGATTGCCATCAAAACGGCCTGCTCCCCCATATCTCCCAAGGTGGCGGAACGGGTCACGGGACAAATGCAATGGGCATTTGGACCAAGAAAAGGGGTCGCCTTGGTCCTGCGGGGCTGGCACAGATTTCGTTGGGGACAACGAGTTTCCAGAATCGCCCGAGCCCGGCCCTGATCCCCGCCCTGTTCGACGCCCTAGCCATCTCATACATACCAGCCGCTGTCGACTGCATGCTTGGGTATTTTGGGTTTGCACCGTTCCCATCAGTAGATATCAATAGAAGAAGCAGGCAACCATGTTGGCTTTGTGTTTGTCTGTGTATGAACTCCCGATGTCAAGAGGAAAGGGGGGGAATCCACTGGCAGTGGACGAGGCCAGGCCTGCAGCGAAAGTATGCCAAGCCCGAGACATGGACCCCGGCACCAACCCCATCCCCGCCCCCATTTGGCTACCGGGAGGTGGGCATAGCGGGGTACCGGTGCTATGTGAAGGGATCACTGCCCACACAGGGTCCCTACTACTCGGATGGGAGTCGCTTGGATGATGGTAGGGCAGGCGCAGGTATAGCTGTAGGCAACACACGGCTGCTGTCAAGAGTATCAGCGGAACAAGAGTCATACCGGGCGGAAATGCTGGGGCTATACCTCATGAGCCAAATAGCAGGCCCCAGACAGGTGGCCAAGTTGGACAATCGGGGTTAGCGTTAAGTGTCACAGCACTGTACTCGCGAATTCTGTGTTCGAGGCCTAGTGCATGCTTCGTTTTCTTTCGCCTAGCCAAAAAGGCTGTCACGAAAGTGGCCAATGTACCACCGGAGCAGGAAGAATCAGGCGTGGATGTTCGCGTGCCACTGGCCACCACAGTGCAACACAAGGAGCTACAAGTGGATTGGATCAAAGGGCACCGTCAAGAACGAGAGGAGGTCAACGCGGAGGACAGCCCAGACATCCGGTGCAGCAATGTCACGGACGGACTGGCCCAACCCTTGTTTGTGCTTGTGTGCTTGTGTGTTTGTTGCTCAATTGTTTGCCTTTTCACTTTCAGGCAGTTTTCTGTCCGTTTTTGTTTTTGTGTGGCGTGTACTGCGTGTCGGCACCAATCAGGATGGGGGACACGGACAATGCGGCACCGGCAGACGTACAAAGCATGGCAGCGGCCACGAGGGCTCGGGCATAGGAAATTGAGAGACTGAGGATGGAACTGCAGCGTACCAGTATCAAGCAAAAAGAGAGCATCCCGGAGCTGACGCCGGGGGCTGTGGACGAGTTCGTCTAGAAGGACAGGGTGGCACAATGGATGCGCCTCTGTGTCGGAGCCCTTAAAGAATTCCTCGGGCACACAGGTCTGCCAACGCAGCGTCCACTGGATCATGAGGGGGCCAATGACCAGGAGCTGCCCCCCCGCCCCATGATCATTTACTGGCGTATCGAATCTGGGAAGTGCCTTGCAAATCGCACATGGGGCACACGACGCGGTACACTACCAGAGCTGGTCAGGAGCCTAAAGGCCGGTCTCCGTATGCCTCGCTGGAGGAAGCCAGGGGCGCCCTGGGAACGGATTTTCACTGGAAGATTGTGAGATTCAGGGCTGTCGGAGGCGTTCTCAGTACGCAAACGCGTGCCGGAGAATGGATTCTAGTCGATTCGGAGCCATCAACGAATTGCCGAATATGCACGCAGAAAGGAGCGGCGATCCCACCACGGCAGTGGCATTTCCAGTGTCCCCATTGGAGTTGAACACCAACCGTGGTGGGCGGATTTCCCGGTTATCCGCCCTACACAACCACGAGAGGCGGTGATGGAGGCCAGGTCGACTCAGCGGGGGGGCATGCGTGCTCCTTTCGCTCGATCCGGTCGCGTTGGTGCATGCTGGGGACCGAGGACGAGCCCAGCGGTCCTGATGCTTGGGCCGCCCGGTCGTGGAGGGCTGGGACCCGCAGAGCGTATGCGCAGAAATTGGCCAAGATCGCGGAATTCCAGGACGCCTGTTGAGAGACGTGGTTGGCTCGGGTATTGGGAGGGTTCGTGGTTGCCAGGCCGGAGGCGGGAGAGGGAACGTCCACGTTGCGTGGATATCATGCGGCAGTGCCGGCCGCTGAGGATCTCGGCTCGATTGGGCCGACAATCCAGCAGTTGCACAAGCGCATCGCCCAAGCTGTGTCTAAACCGGGCTTGCAGCCCTATTTGCCCCCTGAGGGTTTGTGCGTCCTCGTCGAGAGAGCAGAGCTTCAGTGTGGTGCGTTGCCTATAGCTTGCGTGGCGGTCCTTTGTTGGATTGTTTGGCTTCGGGTTGGCGAGGTGTCTGGGTTCCGTATGGGGGGGATATCAGTGCCTCTGTGGCTCCGGTTCTGGAATTCCAAAACTGGTGAGGAGGGCTGGCAATCATGCCCCATATCGCCCTGGGCGGATGGATATCGCGAGGCCCTGCTTTGGTGGGCAGAAGCAAAGGGCTTGCGGCCGAACGACCACTTGTTCCCTGGTGGCAGTGCATGGCTGGAGCACAAGTTCCTGGAAGTCTTGGGCTCTACACTTTGGAGGCACTGCCGGTGGCATTCTCTGCGCAGGGGTGGCGGCACTGCGTGTTACGCTCGCCACCCTCAGCTGCAACTTTTCATATGGTGGGGGAGGTGGCGCAGTGTCGGAACCGCCTTGCGCCTTGCGCCTCGTCCATTGCCTGCGGACGCCGGCTCGGGGGGGGGGGGGGGGGGGGCAACCAGAGTCCTTACCCGCTTGCAGGTTTGGGCACCCAATATGAATTCATCAGAGGCGGAGCCTCTGCAGAGTTGGCGGCTCCTGACCGTCCGGACGAGCCCCCCCCCCCCCCCCCCGCAGATTTTGGCGCAGTGGGGGGAGAGGGGTTCCAACAGATCCTCTGGCCAGGCCGGGGGGTGGAATGCCGCTGGTGGTCCCCCGCCCCCCCCTCTCCGGATCCAGGGGAGCGGGGGGGGGGGGGGGGGCTTCGTTACCGTCGACTCTAGTCACAGTTCCGCGTCAGAGGGAGGGGGGGGGGGATCGACCTGGATGGGCCTGGGGATCATGGTCCTCTTTCACCCTCGGAACCCGTGTCAGAGCCCCTATTTCCGGTTCTAAGTTCCAGGGGCGCCGTCGTGAGGGGGGGCACACGGGGAAGCGGTTGGACGCATGCCCGGTGCTCCAAGCGTGGCGGGTCCCTCTGGAGTGGTGGGCAGTCCTCCGCGTCTACATGCGCGCAAGGCTCGCGCGCCGCTGGCGCTGGGTCCATCAGCGGAGGGGGGCGGGGCTCATGCCAGCAGGAGCAGTGCGGCTGGGGATGTTGGGATGGTCAGAGCCAGAGCCGAGATTGGCGCGCCGGCGAAGCGTAGGAGGGTCGGCCCGAAGGTCGCGCAGGAGGCGGGCTCGCCGGCCACCGGCTTGGCTGACCCTGCACGGCTGGTTGCACGGCCCGCAGGACTTGTTCGACCCCCCCCCCCGTGATCCGGTGACACAACCGGAGCTATGGGATTGCAGGGGTGTGTGAAGATTATGATGACCCCCTGTTTTTCGAATTCCTTAAGGCCTGCACCCCCCACCTTGGGTGGCTTTCGGCGGACCTGCGCATTACCCCTTGGGTACTCGTTACGAGGCTTATGTTGTTCGTGGACCGTGTATTCGATACGGCCGAGGATTTTCGCTTGCCTTCGACAGCTTTCAACCTCGTTAAGGCCATCGAGGGCCTGAAGCGTGAGGACTGGAGAGCCCTCCTGCATATTGCCACCTCCCCCACCCCGCGTGCGGGTAAGCAGGACGCGGATGTCCTGCTTAATGGCTTGGGTCCTGTTGGTAGCCACGTCACCCCTCAGGATATCTGGGAGCAGGCGGTGCCGCTTGAATCCTATGGTCGGGGGTTGAGGGACTTTGATGTGGAAGCCCCCTGGGTCAACGACCGGGGCAACGCCCGGCCTAGGGCCCCCCCTTGGGTGTCAAATGAGGTTACTAAGTGTGTCGGTGTATTGAAGCGCTAGTGGCTTTTGTCGACTTGTCTAAGGACCTCCCCCCTACTTGTTGGCCTTTCATCATACCCAAAACCTCCGGGCAGGTTTCTTTGATACTCAGTTGTGTTAAACAAAATGGATTGGACGGGTGCGCCCCCCCCCGAGATTCTCGCTGCGGTTGTGGGAGCAGCTAAGTAAACTGCTTGTTACGTTCTACCCGGGGGTGCCGTTATACGGCACACATATTGATTTAAAGAATGCCTTTTGGAGTTTTGTGCTCCCTGATTCGGCACGCACGGTTTTTCGCTTGCGATCCGGTCCTAGTGGGCGGGTGGTGGGGTTGGGCAGGCTACCGTTTGGATGGAAATATAGTCCCTTCATATGCCAGCAAACACTGGCACGGATCGTTGAAAGGGTACTGCCACCCGATATTCTCTTGGTACATTACCTGGAGGACTTCCTTTTGGTTCATCATGATAGGGGGTACCTTAGGGATAATCCAGGTAATATGGTCATTGCCCTCGGGCGTGAAGGGCTCTTTGTTAGCCCCAAGAGTGTGCTGGAGCCGGCCACTCGGTTGGTTTTTATGGTGAAGTGACTGGACCTCCTGGAGAGGATGGTGTGGTCGCATGAGGTGGCCCACCTGCAGATGTTTGTGGCATGGATGCGGCTGGCGGTGTGGCGGTCGCAGAGGAGGCTCCTGCAGTCCTTTTTGGGTTTCCCCCATTGGCACGTTAGGCCTAGGGGCGTGCTGTGCCCGTTTGCGGCAACAACCTATTGTTGGCTCAGGGAAGAGCGGATGGGGCATACACCGGTGGCTGTCCTTGAGTCCTTGGTGGCCCTGCTGACGGTAGCTAGTGAGCCCTGGCGTGCGCCGGTAGCCCGGGTCGAGACCATCTGTATGGAGTTAGGGCTTCAGCGGTCTGATCCGGTCCTGCTAGGAAGGTGGTGGAAGGGGCTAGGGCTCGTGCTTTTTGTCGATGGGGCCCATGATGGACCCTCCCGGCGGATGGGGGTGTTCTCGGAGTTCCTAGGGGTCAAGTCCGCCGTGGCTCGCCGTTTGCGGGCGCAAAGCGAGCAACTTGTCGAGCTGCAGTCCTTGGCTTGGGGGGTCCGGCTGGCATGGCGTCTGGGGTATGCCACAGTCACTCTCCTGAGTGATTCCGAGGAGGCCATTGCCCAGCTTTTGCAAGTCAGGGCCAAGAGTGTCCTGAGTACCCAGCACTCCGTCTTACGGAGGCTGGCGCGTCGCCTAGTTTGTTCCCGCCCTGTGGTGAGGGTTCTGTGGGTCTCTTCTGGTTTCCGGCCTGCTGACCTGATGTCACGGCTGCAGGGTGAGTTTGGGGGCGATAGCCTTCGGACTGAGCAAGGGATTTGCCTTTAGGCGAATCACAGGATTCACCCCATAATGCCACTCACATGCTCTTTCACTATAGAATCTTTTAAAGATTTTTGGCCAGTGAAGGAGCAAGCATCAATGTTGGTTTTGTGTTTGTGTATGTATGAGCTGTGGATGTCAGGAGGTAGGGGCGGAATCACATGGCGTGGCTTGTGTATGAGCAATTGTTACAAGGTCCTGATAAGGTGGAGTTCGGCGGGGTCTTGTGCCTGGGCAGAGGCACCGATTCCGGGTTGCGTAGCTGTGGCTGTAGAGGGGCCCAGGAGGAAGGGGGGGGGGGGGGGATGGAGACCTGTTGAGACAGCTCGAATGGGGCCTGAGTTGGGAGGGTCGAGTCATATGGTACAAGGGACAAATACTGTATATCGTCGGTATAGTATAATGGTATCACCCGTGGCCCCGGCGGCGGGGGGCGGTTGTTCGATGCCCGGAGCGGTCTGGCTTGTGGCGGCCCGCTGTGGGTTGTACTCGTCTTTTAGTCTATGAATACTTGGGTATTATCTAGGAGGTATTATTTTCTTGCCCCCCCTGGGTGTGCCGGGACATGAGAGACGGGGTGAGAGCATACCTGAAAGTGCACGGGGGCCCAGCCCCGGGGTGCGCTCCGTCCTCGCGGGCCGTCGCGAACCGTGGAGGCGACGGCGTAGGCCGCCCCATGAACAATTGTTGTTCTTGGTGTTATGGTGGAGAGTAGCGGCTACGTACCGGCGGTGGGCATGGCGCTTGAGGTTGCTGGGTTTTGATGCGGGTTTTCTACCACCTCGGTTGAGTAGCATGCTGGAAGTCCAGTGGGGGCTTCGTCCCGGAGGGTGTAAGTTCGATGCCTGGCGTGGAGACAATGGCGGAGGCAGCCCCTTTTATCTTGCTTAGGGTGCCTATGGGTTGTTTTGGCGCGGCATCTCTGGCCCTTTGAGCGGACAGGGATTAAGGCGTGGGGGGGGGGGTATATTCCTTCTGGTGCCTGTGTTGCGCTTCGCTTGGGCGCCTTTACCTCGAGATCAAGTGTGCGGTGCGTGTTATGGGCCAGGTGCTACGCCTCTACGGAGCGGCAGTTTTGCTTTGCCTTCCCCGTCTAGAGAGTAGTACAGCCAGTCTGAGTTACATGAATTGTCCTGAATTGGTGCATTGTGTTCCTACCCCCTTGGCAAACCCTTGTTTGTGCTCAAACAATTGTTTGCCTTTTCACTTTCAGGCAGTTTTCTGTCCGCCCACCCACCCACCCATGGGGGGAGCTGTCGGGACTGATTGGGATTCAGGAGGGGAGCTGGTGACGACTGCATGATGGGTGCTTGTGGCAGGTTGTGTTGCTCCATCGACCTGAATTGGGCGGGTCCGGGGGGTTCCGGAGATCGTGCTCGTTGAACCCACCCCTAACCACCCCCGGCGACGGCCTGAGCTGGGGTTGTGATAGTGCCTGACTGTGTTCGTCTGCCCACCCGCCCACCCTCGGGGGGGTTGGGATTTGTCTACTTGTCTGGTGTTGTCTCCCCCTGCCGTAGGGGGGAGATGTCCGCAACTATTGCCTCCGGGCCCTGGTGAGTGCGACACTATGGGCGGTGCTGCCCCTTCTGGCACTGTTTGATGTCTGGCGCACACAGTTTGAGTTACATGATTTGTCTTGAATTGGTGCACTTTGTTCCTACCCCCTAGGCAAACAGGCAGCCACACTGGCGCCAGATGACGTTGTCCGCAACTCGCCAGCGAGCATCCACATCGCAGGAGGGGAGGCACCCACGCCGGCACGGAAGTGGATACCGAAGTTGCGACGGCAACACGAGGTGGAAGGGTCACATGGAAGCCGCTGAAGGGCATTAGGCGCCATTTGTGGACGTAGTGGCTGTGGGGAAACATCGCATGGGCAGGGTGCAATTATCCCGGAGACCGGACGGAAGCGTCTTGCGCGCTTCGTGGGAAAAAGCACCTTGGATCCGTGCAGGCACAACCGATCCAGTGCCAAGCCCAGAAAGACTAGTTCAGGAAAGAATTTTGCAGCACCTAGGGGGACTGGGAACCCCATCTCCAAAAATGGTGGGACACGGCGTCAGAGAAGGACCTCAATCAGGCGTCAAGGCTACGCATCCCCATCACTCTAGCCAGTGCCATCCTTATGAGTGAAAGGGGACAATGGCGGCACAGAGCGGCGGAATTTCAGTACACCATACTAATAACGGCACAACAGTTACGTGGCAGCCTGCCCATGCCGCCATCGGAATTGAGTAGCCAAGGCTCGCAACAGCAGAAGCACAGGCAGTCTGACTCGCTGTGGGGAACTACACTCCAGAGGAGGGTATTGAACCCCAAGGCCAGCGACCACAAACTGTCCACTCACGGTGCCCACCGAGTACCAGACACCACCGCCAAGACGGGGCCCAAACGCAAGGAAGGCGCAAAATAGTTTGCGGCCTGGATGCGGCGCACACGGTGGAATAAAAGAAAACAGGAAATACTCACCACACAGCTCTCGTCCATACAATTATGCCTGCCCATGGATGCGCGCCGCATGAGAGTGCATGCGGTGGGAGGGAAAGATATCCGGCTGACGTCAGCAACGAACCCGGACCAACGGGTGTATATGCCCACGGAGATAACCGCATTATGGAGAGAACACCGGAGCCTTCGGCAGGTCCATCTGCACTAGCACCACCAACTCAAGGCGGCGGGTGTGGCCGTCGTGCAGGAGTACACACTTTTGAGGCTCGTCAAGACGGGGCTCCGTCAAGTGGACCGCGAGTATGACCACTGGCCACGCTCCACCACGAAGCATATGGAGAACAGCACCATAGTAGTCGACTGTATGAGATGGGCACACCAGCATCGCCTATACTAGCACCTGGTCGATCAGCACGCACGTAGGGTTAGAACGACTTATGGCTTCGAGTCCCATCAAGTGCGAAGACCGGATACGGACCGCCCGACAAAACGCCAGAGAAGGGACACTTTCTCCTAGGAGAGCGTGAGCTGTGAAAGCACGAAAGGCGCCTGTGGCGCCCTCCCTCCCCATGGGACAGGCGGCCCCACGTCGGTGTGGCGGTGTACTTGGCGTATATGCGGAGGCGCCTTCGCCACCTCAGCCACACAAGCGGGAGGCCCGTGCGACACCGCGGAGGCTACCCAGCCCATGCCAAAGATCTGGCAAATGCATCATCACCAGCGGACGCAGGCTACCAAAAAACTGTGGCATGTCGGCAGGAGTACACAGACGCGGAGGCACCTTCGGCGCCTTGTCGGACGGTGGACTTACGACAACACAGCCTAGCAAAACTCCCACATCTTGACCTGCTGCAGGAGTGTCCTGTGGGGAAGGCACCGGATGCATCGCCGAGGAGACCTTAACCTTATGCCCCCTCTCTGCGAGGAAGGCGGGTAGGTGAGAAGGGGCAGCTATGTACATACTCAGACCAAATGTGTGAAGCGCCGGCACATTCTCGTACAATTTTGCACAATTGTCGAAGGCACCGGACAAATAGAAAAAAACCAGCACCCGCATGAGTCGGAAGCGGCCTTCCGCACGTGGGCCACATCCCTCGGCTCTATGCCAATGGTACACAACTCCCCCTGCGTCCTGTTGGGTATGGTGAGAACGACAAGCTTATATTTCCTGGGATCGTCGGCAAAGGCACATTCGTGGATTCAACACGCAGCGCTGCAAGTGGCACCCCCGAAAGACCGGGATGATCTACCACCGTGACATTCGGCCTACTTCCGGAATGAGTACAGATGTTCGTGCTACAACAAACAACTCATCCGTGAGGGAGTTTTGACATGGGGACACTGCAAGTCTTTGGACAATCAACGGCTCATCAATGCCTTGCCGCGTACCTGGAAGTCTGACTACTTGCACTGCTCGAGAATATTGAATGGGGTGCCGTCACGGGACGGGTTCAATTCTCCCTCGGTACACGGTCACAAATGGACCATGGTCTGGTTGCTTCAGTATTATGCCTCGGAGCCTAGCGTGAGAGACCCACAGCCTTTGCATCTGTGGGAGCGATGGGTGGAGGCACAAAGGCCAAAGACTCTGCACAACGGGTCCTCTGGCACAAACTCACGGTGCATGGCAGAGTCCAAAAGACGTCGGGCACGGACAAGTGTCTGATTTGTGCCCGGAAGGAAGTGTTGCGGCACGCGACAATTGGGCGCTCTATGTCCAAGGTGGTGGCTGCCGTCATTCGGCGCTACTATGGCAAGGTTTCTGTTGGAGGCCATCAAGTCCCCATTCGGGAGGCGATGGAAACGGCAGCTGAAGAATAGCTATTGATAAGGGAACAAGGATGTGCCATGTGGTCGGCGAGGCAAACTCATTGGCGGTACAAATGTGAGGTCAAGGCAGGAGCTGCGCCAGTGTTTTCGTCGTTCCTAACAACTTGGCTACGTGAACTCTATGAATGGGTGGGCTATTTTTCGGGGGAAATTAAGGAACAGTGGAGAGGCTTCGCACGGCTTGTCGAACTGCTCAGGGATACTGGAGTGCAGCCGGGGCGAGGGTAGGTATGCCCCCAAGGGGGGCTGGAGGCGTGGTGGCTCGCCCACACGGAGTGTTTTTCACGAGGCAGAGAATTGTGCGCGTTGAGGCGGCCAGAAAACAAAGAGCCCCGGCCGAAGCGCCCGCGGGGGGCGGAACCACAGGTGCCGAAAAGGGTGCAGGATGTCATCACGGACCTAGTAGAGGAAGGATATAGAATTGTGTACACCGATGGGTCCTCCAAACGGCTGGGACCCAACAGTAAGGAAAGAGTAGGTGGGTTTGGCGTCTATGCGCTAAATGACATTCTTGGGCCGGAGGTCCGCTTCTGCGGCTATGGGCGGCGGTAGAGGCAGTGCCGGGGTTATGGGTACCGAAGTTGGTGGTGCTCTCGGACTCCAAGTATCTGCAACAGGGAGCGAGTGGAAGGGCACAACGCCGGCGATCCAGGGGTTGGACCACATCCGGGGGGACCCTCCATGCACATGTGCCGGTCTGGTGCATGAAATGGGAAAGCCGGTCAGGGGCATAAGGTGGTAACATGCCCCTGCGCATGTGAATGCGCAGGGGACCGCGGTGCCTAATGGACTAGCGCTGGAGGGAATGTGTTCCAGCCCGCTATGGTCCCGGCGGCCACAACAAAGCGCAACGGATTTGGAGTCCACGGTGGGACTCGCGGGCGCCACGGAGTCCGTTTCTGAAGGAGAAAGTAGATTGTGGGAGTCACTGGGGCTGGTACCCATGGACAGTGATGAATTGACAGGGGAGGCGTCTGGGCCGGGGGGCACAAAGGAGGGTGGGGAGTCCCACAGCTCGGGCAGCACGGAAGACGGAGTTGAGGTGAGTATGATAAGAGGGGACTGGGAAGGGATGGGGGAAAGGGATGGCATCTCGTTGCCGGAGACAGAGTCCTTTAGCACAGATGTTAGTGAGAGTAGGATCAAAGTCAAGAAAACGAAGTTTCGCAACCTCTGAGTTCTTTGCGTAGTTGATGGTCCCACGCCTTACCTCTGTTGAAATCCAGCATCTTTGCCAAACATCCGTGTCTTGCGGCAGGCAGGCTGTTCGGTGTCATGCCGCCGCAGCGGCCCTAGCGACAGTCCGGGCTGAAACCAAGGCTCAAGCCGCAACAGGAGCGGCAACAGTTCAAAGTTACCGCTGTGAGACAACTACAGACCATTGAGGATGAAGCGTTGGGACCATTTGGGCGGAGCTGGATGCCATGGCGTAGAGCAGAAACCAGCAAATCTGGTTGCGACTTGTGCGTGTTACGGGAACTGCTGCTAGTGTATTGCCGCCGGCAAGCACGGGGCAAAGGGTGGAGACCATGGTTACACGGGCCCGGCCACAGACCCTGGGGAGGGGTGTGGCAGGCCCAATGAAGTGCGCAGAAAGGGGGTGAGAGGACCAGAGGGCGCCCTGTCAGTAGGGTGCGGCAAGAGAACCAGTGGACACCCTGCCGGAAAGGAAAGGCGAGAGCTGACCCGCAGGGCCCACACACGGGGGGAGTGAGCACGGAGAGTAGAGAGAGGGGACAGCGAGAGCTGACTTGTTGGGTAGGGGAGGAATAGCGAGAGCTGACCAGTGGAGCCCAAGTTAGGGGGGAGACAACACGGAGAGTGGATGGAGAGTGGGGAACAGCGACAGCTGACCCGTGGGGCCACTAGGGGGTGGGGGGAGTAAGCAGAGATGACTTGTGTTCAGTTGAACATTGGAACCGACCGCGCACTGCCATGCGACTGCAGAAAGCACTGAACTGTGAATGAGCGATGACTGGATAGCCTGTGACAGGGGGGCTTTTCGGTAGCTAAGTATCCGTTGCTTCATGGCCCCCACCCAGAGCACCTATTCATTGGACTGACGGCCGGAAGTGCCTATGGCGGGGGCATTCAGTCAATGAGAACGGACCATTGCTCTCTCTCCAGAACACCTACATGGGCAGTGATAACACACTAGCCCTCCCACAGTGCCTATGCTAGCCACACCAGGCAGCGCTACCCTGCCCTGTCCCTCTGCGCCCCCCACTCTGGGGGCGGGGGGCACAACTGACCATGCATGAGGATAAGGGAGAGGGAGAGGGGAGGAGTTGGGGGCTTGGGATTACAAGGGTGGCAAGGTACGTGGCCTACAGGTATGGGGACGCCGGTGGAACCAGTCACAGCCAAGGCATTATTGGAAGACCCCACCTTGATGGACACTGCCACCGGAGGTGCACGTACCATGGCCTACGGGGAAGAGCGGATGGATTGCCACGGATGTTGAGGGCAGACTAGTATCACCAAAATCCTTGTGGCCCAAGGATGCTTGGGCAGCCATCCCGAAGATACCAGCACCCATGTTCCAACAAACGGAAGAGGAGGATCCCGAGTCTGACATCCACGATATGTCGATGGATATGGGATGGCGAAATGGGACACCATGCGGGTCGAGTTACTGGCGGAATTTCAGGCCGTCGCTACGACAGCGGAGGAGGAGGGGGCGGTCAACATTTTGGAGGAGATGACGATGGACACTGGGCTAGAGCAGCCTCCTAGTGATGGTGGGGGTACACATCTGGATGCTGGCAACGAGTTACCAGAATTTGCGCACATTGACGCTGATGCTGACGACATGGTGGGCGCTGACAACGCTGAGGTGGCCAAGGGCGACAAAGTGGAGGGCGGGGTGGAGACCATGGGTGCAGGAGGAACCAAGCGGCCGCGGGACGAAGACGAGCCTGCTGCCGACAAACGCCCATGTACCCGAGAAGATTCAAGACCGGAGGACGATGATGTGTGAGAACCGGAATCCAACTCAGCCCCACACTTTGGGTATGTTGTCATGGCCCCTCGGCGCGGACCACAGTATCACCTAAGGAGACCTATGTAGGTGTGTAGAGCTGGCCGAAATGCAATGCCCCGAGTGCAATCCCCTGATCACAGACCACTGGAGGCAACGAAGAAACTAGCGACCAGGCTTAAAGTCCGAGAGACGACGGTGCAGGAGCTCCTCGGGGACTACATGCTGAGTACGCTGTCCGCTAGAGGCACAACAAGCAGGAGGCACGGAGACACTTGGAGGCACTGATGCATGAGCTGGCGACAAATGCGGAGGCGGCATCTGACATCTCGACGCCAAATCTAAGTCCCAAGACGAGGAGGGAACCGGGGGCACGCCTCTGGGGGCTAGTGGAGGTGGCGGCTAAAGGTCTGGGGCTGACGGGTGTTGTTGACATGCCGCAGAACATTTGGGACGACATGTCCCCAGCCAATTCCCAGTGGGCCGCAGAGGGGACCCCCCCCTCCCCTCGCCAGCTGCACCGATCCCCCACTTGTGGCGCTGATGCGGACACTGCTGGGACAACAGTTGGTTGTCGTGTCACAGGCCACCCCCCTCCCAACGCACGCGCGTATGTCCAGCACAAAAACACACAAAGATGCTCCCTCGTCCTGCCTATGCTTGGTTCGAATGCACGCTGCGTGGAGCCCCTCCCTTTCAAAATGCCCACGTTGGATACGCTTGCGCATTTGCTGCAGCTTTGCAACCTGCGAGGTGATAACTCTATTATTGTACTTTGGACATCATCAATCATTTTGGAGCTTCCAGCTTTGGGCCTACCATTTACAGGCATTGGCTCACAATTTAAGAGCTTGGGCTCACCGCTTAAAGGCATGGGCACACCTTTCAAAGGCTTGGGCTCACCATTTCAAGAATTGGGCATACCGTTTAAACCGTTAGGCTCACCTATCAAACGTATGGGCTCACCCCCCCCCCCCCCCAAAAGCATGCTGATGCTGCATGTGCTTATTTCCTTGCAGTGACCCCCCCCCCCCTGCGAGAACCGTGGCCTTGTCCAAACCGCAGGAGGTGCGGTTTCCGCAACTTTGGGAACCATGGAATTTGGTGGTTCCATTTTTTGGGTGTCCATGATGATGAAGTTCTTTTGGTGATTTGGGGTTAGGGGATGGTATTTCAGGAGTGCCGCTTTCTGTCCCAGCACGTGTTGCCAGTGCATTGCATGCCTCATGCCCCATTGTGCCCCTTGCTTCACTTTTAGAGGACATGCTTCGCTTGCACTGCTTGTGTCCTCACGCGCGTGAACCGCGCCCTTGTCAAAACCGCGGGAGGTGCGGTTTTCATCGAATTTGGAACTTTGCGGCGGTTCTTGCAAGGGGCAGGGGGGGGGGGGGGGGGCTACCATGTCTATGCTGTTGCTGGGATATCTGTTGGCGACCCTTGAACCAATTCAAGCTTCCATGGTGGAACACTTGCCGAGATGCTCTTCAAAGAGGCAACAAAGGTGGGATAACCACATTGCGCATCGTATTGCTGTACCGGTGAAGCCTTCAAGGGAAAGATTCAGCTTGCTCCAAGGCCTTTATGTAATCAGTGCCGTCACATTTGGGCCAAACTGGCTGCAACAAAAAATAAAGCAGACTGGTTTGGAGATCTTCATCAGCCATGTCACGAGTCACAAGCTCGTGGCATGCCTGAATTTCCCTGACATCCGTGGACGTCCCATGGATATAAAGATTTTCAACGCCACCATGTGGTATGCATTATTGACTTTTGGTGATACTGAAGAAGACCGGTATTCATCCGGCCGCTTGGTGATTATCAACATAACCCCCAATAGGGTTTCTGCTCGTGTTGCAGCACATATGCCGGGAGCGACGCACGATTTGCTCTTGCAGCGAATACCACAAAGAGGCCTTGTGTTGACATGGCTTCAACATAGGCTGATTTCCTACCGGGAAATGAGGGAGTGTGATGTGCACAAGATGTTCCAAGACCACACCAATATTTCGCATGAGCTGACGGGAATCCCCGTGCCTAAAGGGTTTGCCCTCGTTAATGATATTATTCAGGACCAGCTTGGAGGGCGTCGTGTCTGGCGGATCAGTGGGAATGACATCATCTTGAATTTGCTTGGCTTCCCAAATTGTTCGGCTGTCCATGAGCGATTCAGATTGCATGGTGACGATCATGGGCTTGGTGACATCGACCTCGACCACGATAACTCTATCTGGCCACTGTCTGCCACACGACTGATGGTGAACCTCAACAAAGGTTGTACTCTCATCCTTGATGAAGGCAAGGCCAGTTTCAACATCGCAGTAGGCGGACTTGGGCTCGCAACGGGCTCTGGTGCTCTGCCATGGCCTGTCCCTTACATTTCCATTGGGCATGGCACTGTTCCTACTGGCAAACAAAGCTTCCTACATTTCTCCAATGCCCGTGTCACAATGGATAACCCGTTGTGGGTAACTGACAATCACCTTCTCCATATCACTGTCACCCACAAACCTGGCATGCCTCCCAGAGCACGACTTGACTGGGAAATTCCAATTAATGCAGTAAAGCGAATTGATCAGGGAGGCACTGGCATGCCCCTTCCTCAGGGCCTTGTCCTTGCCTTGCCTGCCACAGGTCATGTCATGGTGTACGAGATAGCAACACAAGAGCTTGTGGCCCACACCAGAGTGATGCCATCATATTTTGCATCGCCTTTCCTCCACAAACCATACCTAAAGCTAGTGAACTCCACTCGGACAGTAATCTGCTTGGCCATCAGTGCCATGTTCTGGGATTATGAACCCATGCCTGCAGTCGTGACTCTACAGCCAACCAGTTGCCCTCAGTCGCCATGCAAAGCCTTGCCCCTCAGCTGGAACGTGACACTGCCGGCTTTTATGGCCACAGATGACCATTGACTTCCATTACACGGGGCAAATGTATCCAGCTTCAGAGTCCTCCTTGTGGCGCAGGGCATTGCACACAAAGTGAACTTCAGCTTGGGGTATACAAAAAGGAACGTAGTTAGGCCCCACGAACCAATCTGGGGTCACACAACAGACATGGTAGTTCACAGCCCCCCCCCCCCCCCACGATGCTGGTTGTCCGCCATATCAGCGACTCCTGCCCCAATGTAGCCCAGGTGGCGGCCTTTGATGCTTAGGTATGCGGACTGCATCAAAAAATGAAAAGAAGCATGTGGTATATGCTGTTTCCGGCCAGATTACCCTTTTCAAATTAGCAACCGAGTATGTTATCTTATGTTGTCCGTGGCATTAAAATAACTGGACCACAGCATATGGAGAGGTTGAGGGAAGTATTGATTTGTGGTTTGTTGTATGTATTTTTTGCATGCCCTAGGGTTAAATCATTGGTTCATTGTTGTGCTGAACGGGGGTTTTTATAAGGAATGGCTGAAGGAATTTGCATAGTGACAGCGGGTATTCCATGCAATGTTTTTGATAAAAAATGTGCTTGTGCGACTCCATTTTTTTAATGTAATTTGCAATTGTTCTGCATCAGGTCCATAGATACCTGTCATTGCCAATTAGTAATGGCCCGTTTTGAGCGCTTTGAATCTCATGTGCCAAATGGATCCTGAGAGGGAAGGGGTACGTGAAACAAGTAAAGCAACGAAAAAATGGAAAAGTCTTTTCTGGAATTGGTCCGCTGTATTAACATGGGACAGCGAAGGTATTGTTGGTAGCAAGGATATGAAACGGGATTGCTACTAACACTTTGGAAGCGGCCAACCACCCTACACAACAGCGGCACGGTTGAACCATGTGTTGGGTGCTCAAAGGTTGGATTGGTCGAGAATGCAATCAAAGAATGCATGCCATGGTATTGTGGGTAGCAAGGATTGCCACTAGCACTTTGTGGGGCGTACCATGCGCTGTGCGCGCGCCGTGCGCGTGCTGTGGCTATTTTGGGCACCTGGCCGTACTAGAAACCCATACCTCCTGATACTAGGGGCACCATTGCCGTTTGAAAACGGGTAATTTGATGCTTCTTCCACATTGGGTATATGGTATATTTGGATTTTCACCCAATTTCACCCATTTTCACCTTTTTTTTCCACATCTTTTGCTCATTTCCACCACATCCACTCCTTTCTCCCCACCACGGGGACCCCGAGAAGGCAGGGGTGATGTAGCCATATTGATTTCTCCCCACCATGGGGACCCCGAGAAGGCAGGGGTGATGTAGCCATATTGATTTTTGATGCCAATCGGTTGTATTGGTGGTGCCTTTTCCGATATACTATTCAACCCCAAGTATGCGGGTTGGGTGTGGAAGATTCCCCTGCCCCGTGGACCTCTTGGGTAACATTGTGTGGATATGCCCTGTCCTACCCGGCACTAGTGCCGACGTTAAGATATGGGACAAGTATGGGCCGCAATGTACCAAGGGGTGTTTCATGGAGTTTGAGGTCGGTGTGCATGATGGAGCATACAAGGGGCGATTGCATTCACATGTCCTTTTCATTAGTCGAAAGCCTTTGACCATGCGGCAGAAAACATATAATGATGTGCATGGGTATTATAGGGCACGGGTGGAACACTTGTTTGCCCAACTTTGGTCTTGAAGAGTAGTGCGTGACATTTGGCCGGGGTCCCATCAAGACTTGCATGCCAACACACGCATACTTCTGCACTTTTCACAATTCATGTTGCGAAGACAGAAAAGGCATCAGCCTTATGGCCCATGGGAGCACATTCCTTCTTCCATTTGGACAGAGGAAGAGGCCCCTAAGGTTGATGAGGAAGAGGAGGATACTTTCCTTTGCCAAGTTTGTGCCAAAAGGGACACATTGGAATGATCCACGGGTTACCTTTACTTGTGTAGAGGTTGCATGGGTGAACATACTTGCGATATTGATGTTCCCAAGTAGCCCTAATATATTTTCAGGTGTTCTTTAACACCCGCAAGACAATTTTATTGTCTACATTGCATTGTTTTGGACATTGGATAATTCTGAGAACATGACACGTTTGAATTTTTGAGTTTTGAATTGCTCATGCATGCTTCTAGAGGTGGCAGGTTTTCAGGGCTGTTACCGGGGTAAACCCCGTAATAAGTGGTGATGTGCGCGCGCTCTGTACGCCTCTAGGGTGCAGACCACTAGATAGAGTAGGCACCCATGCCAAAATACCCTAGTGACCCCATTTGCACGCCATAGTGCGGTGTCCCATGTTCAAGCGCCGTTCAACCGACTTCAACCAAGCCCTTGAACACCCCAAAAATAGCGGTTGAATACCCTTAGTACGATGACACCAAAAATTGCACTTTTGACGTATCACTATGCCATTTTAAGCCGTCGATGAGGATTTGCCGTGAATGTAACAACACAGTAATACCTAATGTCCTGTTCCATGCATTGGCCCTCGCACCCCCCCCCCCGTTTTATCATGTCCGAGAGTATGCCCCTGGGTCTCTGAGGATAGCCTCCGGGCAGTAAAATCTTGAAGTCGTGCCCTCTATTTCGAAGGAGGGGGGCGTGAATTCAGCCAAGACCGCTTTGTGGTCTGAGTTGGCAGCAAATATGGGATACACGCTCGTCGCCAAGCTCAACAGTTCCGACGTCGCATGGATGCGGGCGATGCGGCGTAGTCTCTGTGGATCGAGTCGCTATCCTTCCTGAGGGTAGCCGTATGTGAAGCCTGTTGGACACGATGACTCCATATCCATCAGAGTTGGGCACTGGATGTTGACCCAAACATCATGCAGGCCTGCTTTCGCCACGGCTGCGACCTCTTGTTCTCTGGCACGTAAAGACGTGTCATGTTCGAACTCTGGGGGCGCAAAGGTAGTGTGGCAGGGGCCATGAGGTTCAACTAGGCGGTTGAACACCCAACGTGACACCCATCTAAAGTTACCCCCTCATTGTGGTCCTTTGGATTCCCTGCGATCACGGGTGGTGTTTAGAGGTTGTTGTGCTATTCACTGTTACATTTACCTGCGTTATGCAAACCATTTTTCACCACAAAAGCATACATTTTGCCCTACCTTTATGTTGTCGCCGGCAGGTAGAAAGATTTCTGCCTTACACCCCCGCACAAAGCAAAAATTCAGGATTAATGTTGTTGATGAAAGTCCACCAATTGTAGCTCCATAGCATAAAAGGCTAAACAAATGACCCGCAGTTATGTACATTCCTGTAGACTGTAAAATACACGTCAAAGCATGGTTTTGTGCTTTTTGGGCCCTTTACTCTCACCTCAGTTCAGTTCTGACCTTTCTTTCTCAACCGACAACTCAGTAATATTGGCCTCCATGGATCCACCATGTGGACCATCATGCCATTTTTGCATCAAGAACCGATACTGTACAATTGAGCTCGCGAATCTGCCTGTCACATTCATCTTCTGCCATTCGTTACTCTTCATTCTCACCGATCACGATGTGAGATCTGGGATTTCGTGCATCGCGTGCATGGTGGTAGAAAATCCAATCATTGGTCGACCTAAGTTCAGTTTAATGGCTGAATGCTCATATAAATAGGCTTGTTCACCAAACGAAACAGCCTGAGTGGGTCCATCTAACTCTCCCCCTGCATCGCTGCAGGTCTTTTGCGTGTGTCGCAAATATATACACCCTTAGATGGGCTCACAAAGTGAATGGGCAGCATCCATGCACCCAATTCTTAATTGCAGTTAGACTTTAAGTGTCCTGTAAGCGCGCGTTGGAGTTGCGCGTGTCATTTAGGGAGGCGTTCAGTCAAGCTGCTTGCGCGCGTCGTGCCTCAGCAGCTCGTCGCCGTGATATGTTCGTCGCGAAGGCATTTTAAGCCCGCTGCTACACTCAATTGCAGCTTTGCGAAGCGCGCGTCTTGCATTCCACGCATCCATCCCGGCCCGGTTGTCGATGCAGGCAGGCTGGTAGATCCGTCGCTGCTCGTTGTTGTCAGTCCACACGTAGCTATAGCTGTAGTACCTCGTAATCGTGGTCTTCTCTCTCCGCTGCTCTCGTGGTAAAGGTACTGGTAGGGTACGGGACGGTATAGAGTCCCAAACAGCGAAGCAACAGTACACTGCGTGTGTATTCAAAGGGTATCATCCGTGCCCACGGGACTCATTGTGGCCGATTTCTTCCATTATGCCTCGGTGTCATTCGCGGAGAATTATTGCAGGACACTGTTGCAAACACGAAGGGCGAAAGGAAAATGCCTTCTCGGGGGCCCAGAAGAGCGCGGAAATGCTATGTCACCCCTGCATTCTAGGGGGTGCCCAACACCAAGCGCAGGGAGGAAATCAGAAGTGGCTACCTCACCCCTGCCTTCTTGGGCCCCCCAAAGAGGGTGGAAATGCTACATCACCCCTGCATTCTCATGGGTCCCCAACGCCAAGCACGGGGAGAAAATCAGAAGTGGCTACCTCACCCCTGCCTTCTTGGGGACCCAGAAGAGGGCGGAAGTGCTATGTCACCCCTACATTCTCAGGGCTCTCCACCGCCAAGCGCGAGGACAAAATGAGAATTGGCCCGCAGGTGGGCACATCGCCTACAACCATGCATTTTCAGCAAATTTTGTATTTTGTTCTTTGCGGTACAGTCGTGTAATTTTTTTTGCGCTAAACGTGTGTAGGAAAAACTCGTCATTTGTTACACGCATTTGCTGCAAAAAGAAAATACACGACTCACCGCAAAAAAAGATTTCACGATGTGACGCGTGTAAGAAAATTGTCACATCGTGAAACCTTTTTTTGCGGTGAGTTGTGGATTTTCATTTTGCAGTAAATATGTGTAATAAAAAAATCTTCAAGTCTTGTAATCTTTTGTTGCGGGTAATGCAAGTGACGGGCTTACACAACCTACCGCAAAAAAAATTATACGTCTAGATGATTTTTTTTTTTGCTACATGCATTTAGCGCATCAAAAGAATTACAAGAATTACAACATACACATCCCATGGGACGCCCCAGGCGTCACATTCCAATGGGAAGATGGGGACGCAGGCGGGCCGGGCGGAAAGAGGCCAGGTGGGTGGGCCAAGGACACATCATAGAACCATCTAACTAGACTGTAAGAAATGTAATACAATGCAGCCGACGGCTGGGCTCGGTCGGGGCTGCATCTACTCTCGACGTGTAGTATGCAAGCCACCAATTCAAGGTGCCTTGCTTCCCTCACTCGGACAGACAAAGGCAGCAAGGCAGCACTGACCAGCTCCACAAGCATTGCTCGACCGCCAACCCGTATGCCCCCCCCCCCCCCTTAGAGAAGCCACACAACACAACAAGGAAATTGCCGCGCTAACAAAAGACAATTGAATTGCAGGCGGGCGAAGACCTCATTTGGGGTGACTCTGGGCGGGCAAAGAAACAGATTTGGAAGCGCATCTAGATGGGCGCAGTAAATCATGTAGGGGGGGGTCTCTGCACGCGAACAACCCCGTTTGTTTCAGTGTGTATATTGGTGGTTAGTGAGTGTTTATTGCTGTCCATTGGTGTTTGCTGTCTGTTTATTGGTGTTTACTTGTGTTTATTGGCGTTTTCTGGATGTTTGCTAATGTTTATTGATGTGTATTGAGAGTTAATTGGTGTTCATTGAGTGTTCATTGAGTGTCTATCGAGAGTTTATTGAGCCATTTGTTTCAGTGTTGATTGAGTGTTGATTGGCGTTTATTGATGTTCATTAAATGTCCATTGATGTTAGTGAGTGTTTATCGGTGTCTAGTGGTGCTTATTGAGTGGTTATTGGTGTCTATTGTTCTTTGTCGAGGGTTTATTAGTGTTCGTTGGTGTTTGTTAAGCGTTTATTGGTGTTCATTCGTTATTTGTTGGTGTTTATTTGTGTTTCTTTGTTGTTAACTTGTTATCTCTTGGTGTTTGTTGGTGGCATTGGCTGGTAGTTGTCGTCGTTTATTGAGTGTTTATTCACCAGTTATTGTCGTTTCTTGAGTGTCTATTAGTGGTTGTTAGTGTTTATTCGGGGTTTATTGGGCTTTTTTGGCATTAAGGGTGGATCGGTGTCCATTGTGTGTGTACTGGTGCTTATTGGTGTTGATTGAACATTCGTTGACGTGTATTCAATGTTGATTGGTGTTTGTTCTTGTTTATTGGGTGTTTTTCGGTGTTTATGGAGTGTGCATTGAGTCTTGATTGGTGTTTACTAAGTGTTTAGTGGCGTTTATTGATGTCTATTGGTGTTTATGTCGTGTCTATCAGGGTTGATTGACTGTATGTAGAATGTTAATTTGTGTGTTTTGAGTCTTCACTGGTGTTTATTGAGTGTTTCTTGGTGTTCATTGAGTGTCTATTAGTGTTTGTTGAGGATGTAGTGATGTCCATTGGTGTTTATTTTATTCCTCCGCCAATCCATGTTACGGCCCCATCCGGGAAACTGAATCATGGCCATGCCATAGTCCGTAATTCTTTGAGATGCCGGTCTGTTCGAGGCGCTGTCAAACACCCCTTAACTTTCCGATGTTGGTCCACTCAACCATCGGGGTATGCCTCTGGGCCACGTGTTGTCTCTCTTCAGAGTAGTGGCCCAATGGAACTGTCATGGGCCTAGAGTAACCCTCCCTGCGCAAGTTGTCGCACGGTGCCCGTATTTATCTATCATGTATATAACCAAGCAACATTTGACATCAATGTAGACCAATACAGTCAATAAACGCGAATAGCACAAATAAGCACCCAATAATGCCGTGGGTTTCTCTAGCCCCAGTAGACACAAACAAACACCAATAACTAGCAAGACACATAATGAGCGCCAATAAACACTCACTGAACACAAATAAGCACCAATACACACTCAGTGAACACTTACAAACGCCAATACACACCAATATGCAATCAGTAACCACCAATGAACACGCAAGAGGAAACTCCAATTGGCATTCCATGTGCACTCAATACACGCCAATAAATATGCAGTAAACACATATATTCATAAACGCCAATAAAGAGCACTATACACAAAACCGATCAACTGTTAATAAAGACTCAATGAATACCGAATGGCGCTCAGTAAACACCAGCAAACACGGATAAACACAACACCAATACACACCGAAATAACACACCCTCCAATAAACACTGAATACACATCAATAGACATTCAATGCACATCGATTGGCCCCAAAAAACACTCAATATGCACCAACAAACACCCACTAAATGCCCATAAACACCCAATAAACCAAAAGAAAAAGCAATAAACATTCCATGAACACCAATAGACAAGAGCAGCCACTCAACAAATAATCAGTAAACGAAAATAACACCAATAAACACTTAATAACACCGAGGGTTCCACTGCCCGAATGACGGTTCCTTTGGGACGGGGGGGGGGGGGGTTGCTTGATCCGTGCGCGCACCGTGCATACGTTTGGGTATTGTATATTACCCAGATCCAGAACGCCCGAACTTTTTTTTCCACGGAATTGGGTTCTTCATGGTTGTTGTGGATGCAGGACCATCCATTGTCCGTAGGTTGCCTGTTTGTTTCGTTGTGTACTGGGAATTGTTAGGCACTTCTTTTCTCTAACTGCCTCCCCACGCTCTTGACCCCGTCCCTGAGTCGGTCGTTAAAAGAGTTTGGAGATTAAACAATAAGATAGGGGGGCCACAGATTGCACCCTTTGTGAAATTTTCCTTTTCCAAATTTCAATGTGAAGCAGTTTTGCCAGCAAGGCATGTTTGCTAAGGATGCTATGCAAGTATCAAACTGAAAATCATGAAAATCAGAATTTCTGGTATACCAACAAGAGCCGCAAGGTGCAGAAATTAGGACCCTGGGACCTGTGACAAGAATCATAACAAAAAATAAAAATTCCTGGTATGCCAGCAAGGGCTGCAGGGTGCAGAAATTGGGACCCGGTGTGTGGTTCTGTGGCAGCTGCTGAACGGGGCAGAAGCTTGGTGAACGTTCCAAAAACATTGAACCGTGCACACACCGTGCACCGTCTACTCGTGCTTGTCGGGGGTTCATTGAGTGTTCCTGTGTGTTGTTGGGATTCTTAGGCTCTTACCAGTGTTTGACTGCGGACCGAATGATCCAGCAAATGCACCATCCACCCATCCACCCAGGATGTGGCGATAGGGTGTGCCACAACATATCCCCCTGACCGACAATTGGTCACAGGCAGGCTGGCTCGCTGTCTCTTGGCCCAAGCGTACACCCAACGTGGGGCCTTGTTGGGCGCTCATTGGTATTTACCCATCCACAAACCCGCCCACCAACCCAGCTCACAGGCTGTGACGTTCAGAGTATCCGAAGAGCTGCACATCAGCTTCGACAGAGAATTGACACGCATTGCTGCCGGCAAGCTTACACAAGTTCTGTTGCAAGACGAGTGGCCAAGCGCTCCAAGAGATGAGGCTCACGATCCAGAACCACCCGCACTGGATTGGGACAATATCTCCACATCCGCAAGTGAAACCTCCCTAGAACCTGCTCACAATTCCGACAATGACATTGACTACTGGAACTCAGACTGCAAGTTCAAATAAATGCCGAATGCGTTCGTGTTGCCTGTCGCCCTTATGTCCCCAAAATCTTACCCAACATCCTTGTGCTCAAGAACTAAGAACAGGCACTCTCTCAAAGGAACAGAAAAAGACAACCCGAGAGAGGAATTTGACCGCGAGGCGGGTGGTGGACAATACCACAGTCAACTTTGAGGCTAGTAAATGTTTTCTTCCGTTGATTCCACAGAATTCGTTGCCTGCTGACAACTGCATTGACAGGACAAGATACATTGCCTCTGTTGCCACAAAGAAGCATGAAATGTGCCTATAAACATTTCAAAAAGGGCTCACTGCTCCACAGCTTACGAAAGGAAGCCCTTCGGTCGCCATCCTGAACTTCTGTTGTGTTAATTTTTGCGGGGGCGCAAGTAGGTCACAAAGCGCTCTACACATGCACGTCCTGGTATGTATATGCAGCAATGTTCGGCAGTTCCACAAGATCATTGGTATGATACAAATGTGCTACCTTACAATCGTCTGCACCTGATGGCCTTGTTTTGTCAACACCAGAGTGTTTGTATGCTACAAGACAGAGAAAGGCACCCTAATGCTACTGTTGACTATGTGTAATATATTGACAATTCATCATTCAAGTAAATCTCAATTGATGTTGCCCACTAGAATGTGCATTCAAATGCATGCTGGTGGTCACTCGCTTGCAGGGGAGAATGGTCCCTGCGCACCCTCACCCTATACCACCACCTCCACGCCATTAGATTACAACACACTGCACCTGCAAATGGGGTTTTAGAGAACCTACGCACCAACCACCAGCTGTTTGAAAGGCCTTCGCCTCTCTTGTTTAATATTGTCTCTTACTTTTCACAGCACGCAGGCAGTTTCTACACTGAGCAGACCGCGTCCACTGTAGCAGACACTGTCCACATATCACTGGACAATTTTTCGAACCCTCTATCGGGTGATGCGTGGTTGTGTCACATGGGTGGTGGTGACATAGCTCGTGTGCCAGCAAACACATGCGCAGCCAAAGGAAAGATGGGCTTGTCAAAGGCCAACGACAACCCTATGCACCTTCTTGTTGGAGGAGAACGTGATGTAACCGTGAAATGCCTGGGAACGTGGAATGGAGGCAACAACCCCGGGTTTAAAACCTTAAACCACAGTTTAGGCCACCCGCGCCTCCTCCCTCCTTTAGTGCTTCCTTCGAGTGGTGGTGGCAGGGTGGTGCAGCGGAGCGGCTGGAGATGCAGCTGGCAGTTGCCCGGTGCGCCAGGTGCGGCCTCGACTGGAACGACCACCTGGAGGCGGCGTCGCACCACATGGGGCGCAGCCTGAAGGCCCCTGCTGACGATGTCCTGCCCCTCTTGCAGGCGTGGTGGGCGGAGTCCATCAAGTGGGCTGTGGATCGCCCGGCGTGGAAGGAGAGGGCAGCGGCCGCGGACCTGGCGCTGGCGGAGGAGGCGCTGCACCTCCTGGCGGGGGGCGAGATCCCGCTCGATGGGGGCTCCTCGACCCGCCTGAACGACCAGTCGCGCGTCACTGTGGAGCTCGCGGCGCGTGGGCTTGGGGACGCGGGGCGCGTACAAGTCCCGCCGCACGTCTGGAAGGACTGGGCTGACCCGGAGTTTGGCAGGGCGGGGGGGCGTGTCCACCCCCTCCCCCCCTCCCGCTGCCCACGAGTGGCAGCCCTCCTCTCTACCCTCGCGTCCCAGGGCCTGGTCAGCGTGGTGGGGGGGGATGCGAATGCGGAGGTTTTCGTCAAGTGGAAATCAGAGCGCAAATGCGCCCTGATTGTGAACATGAAGATGTTCAACCGGGGGTGCAAGTACAAGGCCCGTCCCTTCAAGCTGCCGTCGCTGGAGGGCCTGGCCATCCTCCTCAGGGACCTGGGGGGTAGGGTGGGTGGGGCAGGGGGGGGGGGGCTGTGGGGCACCAAGCTGGACATAGCTAACTGCTATTGGAGTGTGGAGCTCCCCCCCCCCCTGGCAAACACCATCCGGGTGGCGGCCCAGGGGCACACGTACGCTTTCCTGCGGGTGCCTTTTGGCTGGCACCAGGCGCCTGGGCTGGTCCAGGCCCTTATTTCCGACCTGCTGCGGGACCTGGGGAAGGGGGGGGTGGTGGTGGTACAGTACCTAGACGACATCCTTTTCGTCGGTTATGATCCAGGGGAGGTGACCACTGTCACCGACAGTGCGGCACGCCTCCTGCGACAGGCGGGCTTCCTCATCAGTGACAAGTCCGTCTTCACGCCGCAGCGCTCCTTGCGATGGATGGGCAAGGATGTGGACCTTGCAGGATGCAGGGTGGCGCCGGCGGCATCGGCGGTGGCGGCGGTGGTGGCGGCATGGGTGAAGCTGGCCCTCAGGCCATACACCTATGTCGCCCTGAGGCGGCTACTAGGGAAGATAGGGTGGTTGGGTCGCCCAGGGAACCTGGGGGGGTGCTTTCTGGCGGGTGCCCGGTCATGGCTGCGCTGGGGCCCGCGCTGGGCCTGGCGCACACCGGCGGCAGTGGTGCGCGGTCTCTGCGAAGCCATAGCCCAGTGCTACCGGGGCTGGGAGCCGGACACCACCGCAGGGGGACCAGCAGTGCGCGTGTTTGTGGACGCGGCCAGGTGTGCCCTTACCACGGGGAATGACCCGTCCTACTGCGTCGGCTCCTGGGGACCGGGGGGGGCGGATCTGTCGCTGTGCCCGGCGTGGGTGACCACGCAGCAGGCGGCTGAGCTGTGGGGGACGCTGGTGGCGCTGGACGATGCGCAGGCGCGACGAGCGCGGCGCCTGGTGCTCGTGGGGGACAACATGGGGGCGCTGGCCCAGCTCCTTTGGGGGAGGGCGGGGGCAGGCAAGGTCCAGCAGCAGCGCATACTGCGAAGGATAGCCCACCGCCTCCGCTGGACGGGACTGCAGCTGACCCTCTGCTGGGTACAGTCCGCACTAAACCCAGCGGACTCCATCAGCCGAGCATGGGACGGGAGGGGGGGCAGGGCAGCAGTGATCGAGGCGGCGGCCAAAGAGCGCCTGTGGGTGAGCTCGCCGCAATGGGCAGCGTGGGGGGCTATTGCAGACCGCGACAAGGCGGTGCGACCGTGCACGGTCCCCCTTCCTGTCTGGCTGGGGGGATGACAGTCAAAAATTTTATCCCAGGGGGCCTGCAAATACAGTAGCTGTCCATGTCCAGTGCGCAGTGCAGAGGGGTGCAGGGCAGTGCAGGGCGGTGCAGGGCAGGGCGTACACATGCCAAAACCGAAGTTTTCCATAAAAACTGAGGTTTTGGGGGGGGGGGGGTACAGTGGCAGTGGCAGTGGCAGAGACTGAGGCTGACCGCCCCCCCCCCCCCTGTGCTTCCCAGTTGATGCTTTTCTTCTGACTGTGCTTTCGGGGGGACTACTCGCCCGGGAGGTGTTGGACTACGCACTATGTGGCGCTATAAGCGCGGCCAGAGGCCATCATCGTGCCCCCAGGGGGCCTGCAAATACAGTAGCTGTCCATGTCCAGTGCGCAGTGCAGAGGGGTGCAGGGCAGTGCAGGGCGGTGCAGGGCAGGGCGTACACATGCCCGGACGCGGCTGGTGGGGAGAGCCGGGGGGCAAAGCGGGCCAGGCTGGCTTTCAACCGGGACGACATGGACCTGGACCCCGTCAAGACCCCCGAGTACGCACGCTGGGAGCGGTGGCGAGATCACGCTGCGGCTACCGCGTACGGGTTCCTGGAAAGCGCGGAAGCCGGCATCATGGCTGCCCGGTACCAGGAGCGGCTGATGGAGGATGGCCTATCCGTGGCGGGCGTTGATCGAGCGGTGGAGTGGGCCGGCGGCGGGCTGGACGCCCCGACGGCCCTCATATACATGGCCCTCTTTGAGCGATCCACGGACCTGCGGCTCGACGTTGAGGCGGCTGCTTGGAAGGCGGTGCCGCAGCCCAGCCCGCCTGCCCGGGAGCAGGCAGAGGAGACGCCGAAAGACCAGCCGCAGGAGCCGCAGGAGTCCCCGGAGCAGGCGGAGATACGACGGCTGGAGGCTCGCATCCGGGAGCTCCAGCTACCAAAGGTACCACCCCTATCCGAGGGAGAACTGGCCAAGATAACCGCGGGGCAACTTCCCTGGCTCTGGCAGCAGGAGCTCGTCCAGGCCCTGAGCACCTGGCTCAAAGCGGAAGACCCCGTTGGGAGGGGCAATGCGGTTGTGGAAGCGGTGTGGAAGGTGGTCTACAGGGACTGCCAGCCTACGCCCACCCACCCGGCTGGGGCGGCGGCGCGGCCGGCGCCACAGGGGTGGTTCGCCCAGGCCCAGCAGCCTACGCCGAGTCAGACCCAGGCGCAGACCCAGGCGCAGACCCAGACTCAGGCGCCGGCTCAGGCGCAGGCCCCGGCCCCTGCCCCCCCTGGGGCATGCTTCCGCTGTGGCATGCACGGACACTGGGCCAGGGACTGTGCCAGTGGTACCCAGGGGCGGGCCCCCTCAGTCGCCGGTTCCGTCGCGGGCTCGTACCGGGGGGGGTTCAGTACCGTGGGTAGCCAGAGCCTGTACACAGCGCACAGCACGGGCCGCACCTATGACGCGACTGGACCCCCCCCGTACCCATGTTTTCGGTGTGGCCGCAACCACTGGGCCGTGGGCGGGCCGTGCCCGGCGCCGCCTGCCCAGGCCCCCCCGCCCTTTCCGGCCGGGCCGGCCCCAGCGCCGGCCAGCTGCTGAAGAACCTGGCCCCAGCGCCAGGGATGGGCCCGCCGACGAGGGGGGCGCCAATGACGAGGGGGGCGGGGCACTCGGCCTCCGATACGCGGGGTCGGCAGTGGACAGCCTATGGTGGGGCAACTACATGGAGGAGCCCCTCGCGCTGGCCATCCGGCGGTGGTCCCCTGGAACCGTGGAGCGGTGGACAGCAATCCTCAGGGATGTGGGCCGATTCGCGGCGCACTGGCCCGAGCTGGACGCGGCGGGGGCACTGTCCCAGTACCTCGTCCGACGCGCCGCCATGGGCCAGCAGCCTGGGACACTGCGAGGCGTCATATCAGCCCTTCGCCTGGCGGAGAAGCTGGGATGCATACGACCCACGGTGCGGTCCGTGCACTGGCTCATGGCACGAGGTGCCGCCACCACCACTGCCGCGCCACGACCCACCCAAGTATGGGCCGAGCTGGTCACCCTCCGGCTCATGGCCCGGAGCATCAGGACCACCCTCGACTGGTTCTGCCTGGGCCTTGCCGTCATCTCCTTCGCCACTCTCCTCAGGGTGGGTGAAGCAGCCAGCATACGGCCCGTGGACTTGCGAAAGCGGTGCGTGCTGGGGTTCTTCGACGACAAGAAGGACGACGACTGGGTCACGGTACGGCTGGGAGCGTGGCCCGAAGCATGGCGCGCGGCGATGGCAGCCCACCCGTGGGTGTCCAGCAGGCCCGCGTCAGTGCCGCTTATGGCTGCCGCGTTCGACCTCCAGGCGGCGATCCATGGCTTGCTGGCTGCCACGGGGTGGGAATCCATGGGGTGGCACGCGTGGAGACACGGAGGAGCTGCGGCCATGCGGGCGTTCGGCGCGGCCGTCGCCAGCATCGCGGTGGCTGGCCGATGGGACAACGAAGCGGAGGCGCACAGGTATGCCGGCGCGCCCCCTGGATGGGAATTCTTCCTGCCCGACAACGTGCCCTGGCCAACGCCGGGATTTGGGGTCGAGATCCGGCCGGTCCACGCGTACCAGCTCTGGGCGCTCGGCACGCTTGGGCCCCGGGGCCCCGACGGGACGGACGCCGCCCCTGCCCCACCCGATGTCCGCGCTGGGAACCATGGCGGCCAAGGGACCGGCCTGCGTGGCGATTCCGACATGCAGGAGACCATCATACTGGGCTCCTCCAGTGACGAGTCGCCCGGCACGGTGGCACGCAGGGCCGCCAGACACCCCCGCGAAGGCCAGCGCAAGGCCTACGTGCGCCGAACCGTGGCCCGCGGCCGGTCGGCACCCGCAGCGCGGGCACCGCGGGCTGAGCCCGCCCCAAAGCCCCGGGCCAAGCAGGCCGCAAATGGAGCGGCCGACCGCCGAACCGCAGCCCCCCGTTCCGCGGCTGTGCCCCGAGTCACGCCAGCAAGGGCGAGCACCAGAGGCACCCAGGCGCCCGGCGGGGCGCCGGCGAGACGGCGCAGCGGAGCGGCTGGAGATGCAGCTGGCAGTTGCCCGGTGCGCCAGGTGCGGCCTCGACTGGAACGACCACCTGGAGGCGGCGTCGCACCACATGGGGCGCAGCCTGAAGGCCCCTGCTGACGATGTCCTGCCCCTCTTGCAGGCATGGTGGGCGGAGTCCATCAAGTGGGCTGTGGATCGCCCGGCGTGGAAGGAGAGGGCAGCGGCCGCGGACCTGGCGCTGGCGGAGGAGGCGCTGCACCTCCTGGCGGGGGGCGAGATCCCGCTCGATGGGGGCTCCTCGACCCGCCTGAACGACCAGTCGCGCGTCACTGTGGAGCTCGCGGCGCGTGGGCTGGGGGACGCGGGGCGCGTACAAGTCCCGCCGCACGTCTGGAAGGACTGGGCTGACCCGGAGTTTGGCAGGGCGGGGGGGCGTGTCCACCCCCTCCCCCCCTCCCGCTGCCCACGAGTGGCAGCCCTCCTCTCTACCCTCGCGTCCCAGGGCCTGGTCAGCGTGGTGGGGGGGGATGCGAATGCGGAGGTTTTCGTCAAGTGGAAATCAGAGCGCAAATGCGCCCTGATTGTGAACATGAAGATGTTCAACCGGGGGTGCAAGTACAAGGCCCGTCCCTTCAAGCTGCCGTCGCTGGAGGGCCTGGCCATCCTCCTCAGGGACCTGGGGGGTAGGGTGGGTGGGGCAGGGGGGGGGGGGCTGTGGGGCACCAAGCTGGACATAGCTAACTGCTATTGGAGTGTGGAGCTCCCCCCCCCCCTGGCAAACACCATCCGGGTGGCGGCCCAGGGGCACACGTACGCTTTCCTGCGGGTGCCTTTTGGCTGGCACCAGGCGCCTGGGCTGGTCCAGGCCCTTATTTCCGACCTGCTGCGGGACCTGGGGAAGGGGGGGGTGGTGGTGGTACAGTACCTAGACGACATCCTTTTCGTCGGTTATGATCCAGGGGAGGTGACCACTGTCACCGACAGTGCGGCACGCCTCCTGCGACAGGCGGGCTTCCTCATCAGTGACAAGTCCGTCTTCACGCCGCAGCGCTCCTTGCGATGGATGGGCAAGGATGTGGACCTTGCAGGATGCAGGGTGGCGCCGGCGGCATCGGCGGTGGCGGCGGTGGTGGCGGCATGGGTGAAGCTGGCCCTCAGGCCATACACCTATGTCGCCCTGAGGCGGCTACTAGGGAAGATAGGGTGGTTGGGTCGCCCAGGGAACCTGGGGGGGTGCTTTCTGGCGGGTGCCCGGTCATGGCTGCGCTGGGGCCCGCGCTGGGCCTGGCGCACACCGGCGGCAGTGGTGCGCGGTCTCTGCGAAGCCATAGCCCAGTGCTACCGGGGCTGGGAGCCGGACACCACCGCAGGGGGACCAGCAGTGCGCGTGTTTGTGGACGCGGCCAGGTGTGCCCTTACCACGGGGAATGACCCGTCCTACTGCGTCGGCTCCTGGGGACCGGGGGGGGCGGATCTGTCGCTGTGCCCGGCGTGGGTGACCACGCAGCAGGCGGCTGAGCTGTGGGGGACGCTGGTGGCGCTGGACGATGCGCAGGCGCGACGAGCGCGGCGCCTGGTGCTCGTGGGGGACAACATGGGGGCGCTGGCCCAGCTCCTTTGGGGGAGGGCGGGGGCAGGCAAGGTCCAGCAGCAGCGCATACTGCGAAGGATAGCCCACCGCCTCCGCTGGACGGGACTGCAGCTGACCCTCTGCTGGGTACAGTCCGCACTAAACCCAGCGGACTCCATCAGCCGAGCATGGGACGGGAGGGGGGGCAGGGCAGCAGTGATCGAGGCGGCGGCCAAAGAGCGCCTGTGGGTGAGCTCGCCGCAATGGGCAGCGTGGGGGGCTATTGCAGACCGCGACAAGGCGGTGCGACCGTGCACGGTCCCCCTTCCTGTCTGGCTGGGGGGATGACAGTCAAAAATTTTATCCCAGGGGGCCTGCAAATACAGTAGCTGTCCATGTCCAGTGCGCAGTGCAGAGGGGTGCAGGGCAGTGCAGGGCGGTGCAGGGCAGGGCGTACACATGCCAAAACTAAGAACAGGCACTCTCTCAAAGGAACAGAAAAAGACAACCCGAGAGAGGAATTTGACCGCGAGGCGGGTGGTGGACAATACCACAGTCAACTTTGAGGCTAGTAAATGTTTTCTTCCGTTGATTCCACAGAATTCGTTGCCTGCTGACAACTGCATTGACAGGACAAGATACATTGCCTCTGTTGCCACAAAGAAGCATGAAATGTGCCTATAAACATTTCAAAAAGGGCTCACTGCTCCACAGCTTACGAAAGGAAGCCCTTCGGTCGCCATCCTGAACTTCTGTTGTGTTAATTTTTGCGGGGGCGCAAGTAGGTCACAAAGCGCTCTACACATGCACGTCCTGGTATGTATATGCAGCAATGTTCGGCAGTTCCACAAGATCATTGGTATGATACAAATGTGCTACCTTACAATCGTCTGCACCTGATGGCCTTGTTTTGTCAACACCAGAGTGTTTGTATGCTACAAGACAGAGAAAGGCACCCTAATGCTACTGTTGACTATGTGTAATATATTGACAATTCATCATTCAAGTAAATCTCAATTGATGTTGCCCACTAGAATGTGCATTCAAATGCATGCTGGTGGTCACTCGCTTGCAGGGGAGAATGGTCCCTGCGCACCCTCACCCTATACCACCACCTCCACGCCATTAGATTACAACACACTGCACCTGCAAATGGGGTTTTAGAGAACCTACGCACCAACCACCAGCTGTTTGAAAGGCCTTCGCCTCTCTTGTTTAATATTGTCTCTTACTTTTCACAGCACGCAGGCAGTTTCTACACTGAGCAGACCGCGTCCACTGTAGCAGACACTGTCCACATATCACTGGACAATTTTTCGAACCCTCTATCGGGTGATGCGTGGTTGTGTCACATGGGTGGTGGTGACATAGCTCGTGTGCCAGCAAACACATGCGCAGCCAAAGGAAAGATGGGCTTGTCAAAGGCCAACGACAACCCTATGCACCTTCTTGTTGGAGGAGAACGTGATGTAACCGTGAAATGCCTGGGAACGTGGAATGGAGGCAACAACCCCGGGTTTAAAACCTTAAACCACAGTTTAGGCCACCCGCGCCTCCTCCCTCCTTTAGTGCTTCCTTCGAGTGGTGGTGGCAGGGTGGTGGCAGCGGCGAGCACAGGCCTACCCGAGAATGCCAGTGCAGTGAGGCAGCAGCCTGATTTGTGATGCGAATAGGGAGGGGGGGGCAGTGGAGGTGGCAGGGGATGGCAGAGACGGCGATGCAGGGTGTGGAAACAGAAGGGGGGGGGGAAGTGCAGACGCGGTACGCCCTAAACCGTGAACAAATTTCGTAGTGGCCATTAGGACAGGCTAGCCTCATGGTGACACGTTCTTTTTGAAACCAGAAGTAGGTAACAAATGCACTCACAGTTATGGCCGATTGCTATGGCTGAGTGCATGCCATTTGGGATGCAAACAATGATAAAGACAATCAAGTAAAGATTATTGACTGCACTTCAGGAGTGGCAAGACTCAGTGATGCTGCATCACATGAGCCCATCAGTGGCCCTATGGGCTCCACCTTTCGGGATCATTCCCTTGGTGGGGGACTATGCCACGTCCTGTGGCATGCCAATATGCCATTGCTTTTCAAAACAGCACGTGTTATTTGTGATGTGTCCCCTTGCAGGGCATGAAATGTGGAGGACAGACAGGGACGGTTGGGCATGGTGTAGTGTACGAGATCGAATATGTGAAGGTGCCCTGTGCGCGGTGTTGGTGGCTGCCCAATGGCCACACAAGTGGCCCATGTTCATCCAAACAGCGGTAGCCAGCGAGATGGCAATCCAGGAACTCAATGATGGCAAAGAATTACTCAGCACAGTGGTGTGAAGAGTGGCCAAAGCAGCCTCTGTACAGCTTGTACAGCTTGGACAGACAATAGTGGAGACCAGCCATTGTCGAAAGACTGGTGTGCCACAGTCACTCATTGGCTTTACAGCAATACACAGATGTACTCAGAGCATGCAAATGGTTTGTGTGCATGGGTCAGTCCATCTCAGTGTGCTGTGGGGAGCTCGCTCGAAGGGGCCCACACACAAGGGTGGTGGCATGCACACGAGGGGCTGCAGGGCGTGACAACATGGGCCAACATCGAGTGCACATGGTGCATGTCTTTTTTTGTGCTGAGAGGGAGGAGCAGGTGTGGAAGTGCAGAAGACCCAACATTGCTCGAGTGCAAAGGCAGCCGTGATGAGGTGATGTATGATAACGAACACCAATTGTTGTCTCAATGATTTTGGGTGTCACGCACTCATGCACACACGTAGCCACTGCACACCCTTGTGGTGTGCCCCTTATTGTGGCACCCCCATCCCAACCTCCTGCGTCTTCATCTGCTATTTCCCCGACTCTTTTGGTCCACCTGAGCACAGTGTTATTCTGATTCCGCTGTGGATGTTGAGTGAGCTCTCGGGTGGGCCTAGGGCACTGCGGGCACAGCGGGAAGCGTAATTACAGAAGTACCTGTAAGCGCCGGCGCCCGAAGCAGCAACTGGAGGGAGCAGAAATGTTGGCGCAGGAGAACAGGTAGCGAAGCCGTCGGGGCTTTGTTGCACCAGCCAAAGTCTCACTGGAACAGAGCCTGGCACAGCAGTGGCTTGGTTATTTTTGCCGTGCATAACAGCCCGGGGCACTGGGCTGGGTGGAGTATAACGGTCGCTGTGTTTCCGCTCTTTGGCATTTGCAGTGTTGCTTTTCAAAATGGAGCTACACATAACAAGACATCACCCCTGCGTTCTGCATCATTTGCACTGACCTCACTCCCTCTTGCCAATGAAACAAGGGGGGTAAGGGCGTCCTGAGTGTCCACTTGCATCCCACGCGGTGCAGGGCCTGGGCGCAGGACATCCGTTGCAGCGCTGCGCATGCCGCAGGCATTTCCGTATCCATTGAATAGAGGAAGCGAATGCCCAATTAGATTCGATGGAGACGCAGCACGACACATCCAATGGTGCCGGCGGCTTCACGCCCGCACACATCCCAGACCCCAGTCCTGTGCCGCTCAATCACACCCTCGTCCCCACGACCAAGAATCACGGCATTCTGACGCTGGCCCCCATCGATTGTGCGCCGGCGGCTGAAAATCGCATTGAGTCGAGCGTCCAGGTGTGTCTTTGCTGTGGACTGCTGCATCTCTGGGCTCTTGTCCTGTTGGTCCACCTTGTCTTTGCCATCTCTCAATTGTACCTCACCATCCCGCCCTTTGCGGAACGGCAACGGAGATGTGTGTGAGGGTGGCTGGCGTCCCGAGTGCGGAGTCAGAGGCAACGACAGTCTGGGACCACCCATTTGGCACTGCAAAGTCATTGCCTCTGCCACAAGACGGAGGTTTGCCCCGTCGGATCCCTTCTCATGTGAGTGCCCGGGTGGGACCAGTCCGTCCAGCCCCCCCCCCCCCCCTACCCCCCCTCAGCACAGCAGGCGGGGGATGAGGCCCCACATGGACAAGGGATGGCCGGGCCCATTCCGCTGGCTACCCCCAGCCCCGACGAAGATCTTCTGCTCCAGCAGGACAAGTGGACAGTGGGTTACGGTCGCTCCGGGCTCCCGCATCAAAGGAGGTCTGCAATCCCGGTCTCCAGAATTTCTTGACGATCCCACCCTCAATTTAGGTGCCACCCTTGGTCTCAGATTCGGATGGGCGAGGGCCACGTGTCCAAAACGGCTTTGCACAACCCGCCCACGGGGCCCTGTGCACAAGTGGAGCCGTTCCGGGCCCCCCAACTGGGACCTCGCACGCACCCCCAACAATTGAGAACCTTTTAGTCCCTGGCCCTTGTATGTGGTTTTTGTAATGGGTGGTGGTTTTGGGTTTGGTTGTGGTGCCGTCAACCCGATAGTGGGCGCTGTGTTCAGGCTGTGGCCATGCTGTGCAGATCAGGCGTTCGCCTGGAGGAGCTCATTCTATACTTTCATGCTTCCCCCCTCCTCAAAAGACTTTGTTTTCCAAGTCTTATGGCACAAGCTCTCGGTTGCTGAACACTCAAACACGTGGACAGGCGACTCAAGATGCCGTTTCTCTGAAGTCATGGAGACCTTTCAATATGCTGGGAACGAATGCCAGTTGCACTCCATCATTGTGTCCTCACCAATCACCAACACTTGGTGCTCCGTCACCCCGCAGGGAACGGACCACACATGCACCACCTCGCCCTTGGCATCCTCTTTTGTACAGCTAATGGGCATTATATGGAAATGGTGAGGGTCGGAGAGGGGAAGATGATGGCAAAGGGGAGCAGCTGCAAGAATCTTGGTTGGTGTGTGCACCACAATGAGTAAGTGCATGAGACTGGGGGATAACGTGATGCAGAAGGCCAAGCGACTGGGTCAGCCCACCCACTCAGAAACGTGAAGACATTGGATTGAGCAAATTGAAGAAGCAAGGGGCTGCAAAAAACGCGCTGACTTGTTTACCCCCTTTGAAAAGGTGATGGGCGTGGCCAGTGTAGTACACATTTGCCAAGAGTGTGCACAAATTTGAGACGGTGCTAGAAGAGGATTTTGCGCGCAATGGGAAAAGGCTCGTGGCTCAGGCTAGCACTTGGGGGGCGCCTTAAGCGCAGTGCGCGCACAGTGCAACTATTTGGGCGTTTGGCCGTACTGGAGACCCATGCTTTGATATCATAGGGGCATCATTGTTACCCTATTGCGTAGGTTTTGATGCCTTTTCCACATTGGGGATATAGCATTTTTGGATTTTCACCCAATTTCACCCATTTCCACCCTTTTTGACACTTTATTTGTATTTGCAAGGGCTATTTGGACCATGTCTTTGTGCAGGATACTACCCATCTCTTTGAATTGTGCTATGCCTGTGATTCCAAGCCAAGTCGCATTCGAATTCGCCATCAAATTCTCGTCCGGCCGGTCGCATCAACTTACGAGGGTTGATGTGGCCGGTGAAGTGAAAGACCTGCCAAAGGGTGAGTAGTTCAACTCCGAATAATCTCGTAGCGGAAATTGCCTCCGCGGGGCTGTCACCACAACGGTCATCGTATTATGTCGACAAAGGTTTCAATGCACATACGAAAGGAGGTACCCCCGGCCGCCTCCCCCTCTACGTTAGAGGGTGTTGAGGGTGGCAACCAATACACCATTCATGGCTTTTCTAGCCGTGCATGATGTGTGTTATGTGAAGGGAAGGTATTTTGCAAATTTCTTGAGCTGGGGCAGTTTGGGTCGCCTAATTCTGAGGGCGTTTCCAAGGGGTTTGCCTGGGGCTCTTCGGGGGGAACATAGTCCAAAAGTAGCGCGCAGTGCGCGCACAGTGCAAGGATTCCCCCTTGGAACGAAGAGGTTGGAGGAAACAAGTCCCGTGGTTCGCCCGGCCCGCCCACCCGCTGCAAGACGTGCACACACAACACGTGATACATTGATATGTATCGATAGAAGATGGGACATCAAAGTCATGTTATTCGGTGCCTTTGTAAAACCAAAGCAAAGAAACATCCTCCCATGCCCGCTTTCCTTTTCACCCATATCTGCATCGGCATAATGCCATAATTCTATATTGTTCAACATCAATGTATGCATTTAAACAAAAAGCCTTTCCCATGTTTTGTACAGCCACAACTTCCTCGTGCAACCAAACGATATTGGTTAGAGCGAAACACGCCTGAAACAAACTTGTCGTTTTCCATACCCTGGTCACCTTGGATTTTTAGTTGTTTATATATTTGTTCCGACTTGTATGCGCATTAACAAAATTAACACAGCAACAGGATCTGAGTTCCTCTATCCTGCCACATATACTTGCACAAATGGTTCCGGCCAAATGAAATGCAATGCCATAAATCTTTTTCGACCATCTTTGACGTCAGCGCTTCGGCTAGGCTTGGGAAGGTCTCGCTACGCTCCCCCTCCCCAAGCCTAGGGATGTTTTTTTAATTACTGTCATCGGTCCATACTGTTACACAATTTGTATACCCTGTTTGTTTCAATGGTTGAACTTCCCATGCTGAAAGCTCGTATGCAAAACCTCTGCAACCACCGGTCGACTCATACTACAGGTTTTCAGCTTTTGTTTAGGTGCAATCAATCAACTCTGTGGTTTGGAGGGGGAGCGATTTTTCGGTGACCATGATGTTTGCAAAATCAGTCCTAAAAAATTGGATTCACAAAAGACTTTTTTCCCAAAGCAGCAAATGTTCTTTTTGTCGCGCCTTTAATGTTTGCCAACAACAACAACCTACTGCTTCCTACTGTGTCCTTTTTCGGTTCCAACCGGCCCACATTGTTATCACACGGTGGTTCGGCCCTGGATCTATGCTCCGCAGCTTGCACCATGTACAGCAACTTCTGCGAAACTCCCAAGTCACAATCCGACGTGATTATAGCATTTGACCGGGGGACTGACTATGCATTCTCACGTCTGCTGGTCCATTGTACGCAACCACGTTCGCTTTGGTCAACGGACAAACTCCACATCATCATAGGATAGAAATTTTGAACAATCCCTGTAAAATATGTCAAAACAACGTCAAGCTGTAATACAAAAAAAAGTACTTTTTGGCGTAATTTTTGCGACAAACGTTCGAAGCTGGCAAATAATACCCCCCAGTCATTCTCTTCTACATCTCTCAAGGACCGTCATGAGCTTTGTTTCAAAGCCTAACTCAACGACATGCCCAAATGCCGCCTAAAACACGCAACCGCGCAACTTCAAAAAATTGCAAAACGTTAACCCCCCAACGCACCAACCACTTGCATTATATCTCTTCACCAACCCAAATACCTACCTAACATGTGCTATGCACCACAGAGGACCTCGATAAAACAGGTTTCAAAGCAGATGGTTCAAGGGCTCCTTGCACTAACACTCGGAGGGAGACCCACGATGGCCAAAAAACGCAGCCACTTTTCGCTGCTGACAACATGCTCCAAAAACCCTCCCAAGACAGCCCCCGTTCTATGACCATACGAAAGTACGCACAAAACCGCGTAGTACAAATCGAAGGGCAAAAGTAGAGCTGCGATTCGGTCAGGGTATGGCCTCGTACCTCAACGCTGTATTCGCGCAGTGCCAAATTCCGTAAGGTCCACAACTGAAAAAAAAGCACTTTTTCACTAGTTGTGCCTCGTCTCAACTTTTGTTTGCGTCTCCAATGTTTAGGCAGTTTTCCTGTCTTTGTTTTTGTTAACCCATGGACGGGGTTGAGCAGCCCAATCAGGCCCAGCAGGTACCAGCCGAGGAGCGACTGGCAGCACAGGCCAAAGAAATCCAAGAACTCAGAGAGCAACTCGCCCGAGTGGCAGTGAAGGAGGGGCCCCGCTTGCCCCCGTTGAGCGTGCCGGAAATCAACCGAGCCCTCGAGAAGCCCCAGTTGGCGCAGTGGATGAGGCTGATGCTGTCCAACATCAAGGCGTACGTACGGCTTAGGGCCGGCGAGGTGGGGGAGATCCCCCGCCCGAGCGAGTTCGGCGGCCAGGCAACGGAGGCCGCGGTCGACCCAGGAGAACAACTGGCGTGGAGGGTCTGGGACTGCGTGTCCCAGTCTCAGGCGGCCTATGCCCGCAGGTATGCAGGGACACACGGGAAGTCCAGCTCCGAGTCCAGCTAGTACGCCACGTTGGAGGAGGCATGGAAGGAGCTGGGGTCGGCATTCACATGGCGAAGCGTAAAGTTCAGGGAAGTGGGCGGAGTGCTGCAGTGGCAGTCGCGGCAAGGCGAATGGATCCCTGTGGATTCGCCGCCGAGTGGAGGGTGCCAGAGGTGCGCGCAGCGGGGCTCCCCCGACGAGCGCCACTGGCACTTTAGGTGCCCACAATGGTCCTGACAGGATCAGCTGGAGCCCGGACCGGCCGCCCCGGGCTCCGGCGTCACGGGCACAGCGGCGGACCTGCGGGCGCTCGCCCGCAGGTGGGAGACAGCAGCCAGGGCAGACGACCCCTGCTCACCGGAAGAAAGCGCCATGCAGTCGTGGAGGCCGAGAACCCGGTCGCAGTATGCATCCCGGCTCCGGGCCTTGGCAGCTTACGCGGAGCGCGCGGGCCCGCCTGATCCAGCCGCGACACTGGCAGGTCTCCTGGCAGAGAGGGCGCAAGCCGGAGCTACAGTGTCAGCCCTGCGGGGTATTTTTTCCGCGGTCCGGGCCGTGGAGGACCTCCAGTGGCTGCCCCCAACAGTCACAACCCTGCACAAGAGGATCGCGGCGGGAGCCGCCTCATCGGGCTCTCAGCCCTATTTGTCCCCAGCAGGCTTGGTCCAGCTGGTCGAGAAGGCCAGAGACTCCAGAATTGGAACGGTGTTCAGCGCGTTGGCGATCATCAGCTGGGTATGCTACCTGCGGGTGGGCGAGGCAGCTGGCATCAGGGTTTCTGACCTGGCTATGCCAGGCTTTGTCCAGTTTTGGAACTCCAAGACAGGGGAGGAGGGGTACACCACCCGACCCCTGTACAGATATGCGGACGGGGTCCGTGCGTGGCTTCATCGCCACATGGTCTCGTTGGGCCGGTCCTCAGACATGCTGGTCTGGCAGTCAGGGGAGGCGGGATCGGAGGCAGGCATGGCCGAAACCCTGGCGAGCACAGCGCACGCCCGCGCCAGGTGGCATGCGCTACGCAGGGGAGGCGCCGCAGCGACTTGGGCCCGCAAACCAGACCTCGCCTACTACAAATGGTGGGGCAGATGGCAGAGCACGGCCGTGGCGATGCAATACGGCACCAAGTGGTCCGTCCCGGGTGTCGTGGCCCCTACGGTACTGCCTGCATGGTCCCGTGACCGAGGGCCTTTGCCGACTCCGGAGCGTGTGGGCGTCCTGGCGCTGTGGGGTTCACCAATGTTCCCCAGCATCGCGGGCGCCCTCAGCACCCCGACCAAGCGCAAGCCGAGGCGCCCACGGGGTGAGGGGCATGGGTCCACCGAGAGCGGCACAGTTGGGAGCGGAGACGAGGGAGACCATGCCGCGATCGAGCTGGAGGAGTCCGCTGAGGATGGCCCTGCTGAGGTGGGCCCGGGGCCTGAAGCGGCTCCTACCCCCCCTCCACTTCAACCTTTGGCCTCTGCCTCTGAGCGCGGCGCCGTGTCTCGGGAAGATGCGGGTCAGCTGTGCACGTTGGCGGGTCCTCTGGTTGCTGTGGGGGGGGGGGGTGCGGGCCGGGGACGGCAGCCGGGCCCATCAATGTCGATTCCGACGTGGACACCGACGGCGACAGCGAGGGTTCCGGAAGCGAACCCGATGGCGCCTTCGCAGTCGGCAGCGCCAGGGGTTCACCCGGGAGTCGACAGGCCGGAGTTGCCAGGTTCGTGGGACGCGAGCGTAAGCCGTGGTCCTCCAGGGCAGCCGCTGGTCCTGTCAGAGGAGGGACCGGGGCGGGCTCGAAAGGTGGAGTGGTGGGCCGTATCCACCACTCATACACGGGGCCGCGTCGCGCTAAGGTGGTCGTGGGTGGTGCGCAGGCCATGCGACCCCGAGCCCCCGCACGCCGTCAAACTGGGAAACCTCGTTTGGCCCAGCAGATCGATTCGCCGGCGCCCAAGCGCACCAAGCTTGGGGCAGGCGGGCATGTCCAGACGCCGGCGGCGCAAAGCCCGGTGGAGGGTGCCTTCGTGGCTGCAGCTGAGCGCCTCAAGGCCAAGGCTAGGGGGCGGGCGGGCCCAGTGGCGTCGCCCCCCCCCCCCCTCTGTAAGGAGCGGTCACTCGGGTGGTGTGCCCTCCGGGCCCCCCCGTTTACGAGGACAGTTGCACCGCCGCCCGGACCTCTGGCCCGGGTGGACCCCGGGGCAGGGAAGCGCTCGGTGCGCCCCGGGGCCCCTCCAACCGCCCGCCCCGTCACCGTGGGAGGCTGGTCCAGCCTAGAGCAGCACCACCCGTGCCAGTGCAATCAGGGAGTGCGGACCGCCCCCAGTCGTGTGTGGAGCATGGCCACCCCCTGCCATCGGCAGTAGTGGGCGACCAGCGGCATGTCGGTAGACCTGGAGGTGGCGTGTCCAGGCCGACAACTCCCCCGGTGGGCTCAGTGTCAGGCTCCTCCAGCCTCCCCACCGGGGCCTGGAGCACCAGGCGACACACTTCCCCAGGCAGCACGCGCGCCCCACACACACAGGCACGGCGGCATCTCCCTCCTGCGTGTGCCACCGCGGGGTACGGGGGCGGTCATCAGTCCGGTAGGCCTTGAGACCGGACAACCGTGAACCCGCCGGACCAGTTGTGACGCGCAGGGAAGGGCGATGTCCGTGGTCCCGGAGGTTCGGATGAGGCCTTGACCCAACCCAACCCAACCCCCCTCTGTAAGGGTCCAGACAGGGGCCGGAGGGTGCAGGAACAGCCCCCCCTTTTCCTGGAGTTCATGCAAGCCCTAACCCCGCATTTCCACTGGATAGCGGAGCGGGAGCGTTGTGGCTTATGGATGGTGGCGAAAAGGGTGGATTTGTGGTTAAATAGGGTCTTCGATACAGCCGAGGATTTCCGCTTGCGGGGGGCTTTGCCCGCGCTCCTAAGCGCGTTGCGCGCGCTCCACCCGGACTCATGGGAGGCATGCCTCCATGTCAACACCTCCCCCATTCCGCGGTTCATGGGGGGGGTCGAGGATGCAATTTTGCACCGGGGTTTGGGACAGGTCGGCACCCACCAGCTCCCTGCGGATCTGTGGGACGCTGTGGTCCCGCCCTTCTACCGCGAGGGGCTCCGGGATTTCGATGTCGAGCGGGAGTGGCAGGACGGGGAAAGGGTGGTCCGAGGGGCAACCCGCTGGGTGTCCCAGCAGGTCCAGAGGATAGTGCAGGCGTTGCGGGGGGCGGGGGTGTACGAGGAGACAGCCGACCCCCCCCCTCCCCCCACATGTTACCCCTTCGTCATCCCCAAGTCCTCCGAGAAGGTATCCTTGATCTTGAGTTGCGTCAAGATCAACAAGAGTGACGGGGCCAAACCCCCCACTTTTAGATTGGATTCCTGGGAGGACTTGGCCAGGTCCTTGTCGGCATTCCCGCCTGATGTGGGCCTCTATGGGCTCCACATTGACCTCAAAAATGCATTTTGGAGCTTTTGCTTACCGCAAGGGACGCGCCAGATTTTTCGCTTCCGACCCGCCCCCGGGGCCCCGCCTGTGGCGCTGTCACGCCTGCCCTTTGGCTGGAAATACAGCCCGTATTTGTGCCAAACGAGTTTGGCCCGCATTCTCCGGGGGGTGCTGCCCCCCGAGATACTCCTTGTGCACTATCTCGATGACTTCCTGCTCGTCTTCACTGATAGGGAGGTGCTCAGGGAAGCGGGGCGATCGGCTGTGCGCGCCCTGATCGAGGCTGGGTTCCTCAAATGTCCTAAGAGTGTCCTGGACCCGGTGCCTGTGGCATCTTTCCTGGGGAAGGAGCTTGACTTACAGGCCAGGCAGATCAAGAGCCACGAACAGGTGCTACTCCAGTTGTGGGCGGGCTGGCTGAGACTGGCGGTTGGGACAGGCAATGACAGACACCTCCAAAGCTTCCTGGGTTTGCTGAATTGGCACGTACGCCCGCGGGGATTCGGTTGTCCCTTCGCGGCGGGTGCCTACTGCTGGCTGCGCTGGGGTAGAACGGTGGGAGGGGTCAAACAGCCGGCCCAGGGCTTCCCCCTGAAAATGCTGGAGAGCCTCGCAACATTGATGGCGGTGGCGGCCGAGCCCTGGCAGGCGCCGGGGGGGGGAGGCCTGGCGACAGTTGAAGACCCTCCAATTTGGGAAGGAGGACAGGCTTACGTCCTCCTCTCTGTGGTACGGGGGTGTCATTGTCTGTGTAAATGGAGCGCGTGATGCAGGGTGCTGGAGGGTGGGAGCGCTTGTACCGGGAGTGGGTGTGCGTACGCATGTGACACCTCCAGCCCGCTTTGCCAGCCAGCAAACCACGGAGCCGAGGGGCTTGGCGTGGGCTGTCAGGTTTGCTGTCAGGACAGGGCACAAGTCTGTAACGGTGTTTAGCGACAGTGAAGCCGCCATTGCCCAAGTGCTGCGACTGCGCGCGACTAGCCACCTGACCCACCACCAGGCGGTCCTACGGTCGTTGGCTAGGGTCCTGTGGGTCTCGGGGATCGTGGTCCGCTTGGTGTGGGTACCCTCGGCACTGCAGCCGGGGGACCCTATGTCGAGGGTGACGTCGGTGTTTGGAGGTTCCCAGGCGAGGGCGGAGGTCGAGGCCTGGCGCACGTGGGATGCATTGCTGGATAATTTGGGCGAGGCTCGGGTGAGGGGGGTGGTATGTCTACGGGGATACTAACCCCCCCCCCCCTCTCCCCCAAGCAGTCCAGCGGCGGCAGTGCGTGCGCCCTCCATGTAGCACCTTTTTTTCCGCACACATGCCCAAGTGTCGGGGCTGGCGTGGGGCCCGCAAGCGACGGGGTTCCCGTGGAGCCCACCGGAAGGGTCGCCATGGCGGACAGCGTCACCGGCGTTCCGCGGAGGCCAAGCAGCGACGGGCGGCGAAGTGGACCACCGAGCTCCGCGGCCGCCTCCGCACCTGCCCATCCGCCGGGTGCTGCTCGGCAACGGGGTGCGCATGTGCCCCCAGTGCCCCCTCCCTGCCGACAGGGATGGGTTTTTGGAGCGAGCGGTCCGGGACGTGGCCGCACGCGTGGGAGGCACGCCGCACCGCCGCGTGACCCCCGACGGCCGCAGCGTTAAGCCCCCAGGGAAGCATGCATGCTGCGAGGTCTGGGAGGTGAGGCTGCTGGAGGGAGTCGCCGTGGTCTCCCTGACGGACTGGAACAAGGGACACAGGGCTGCTGTGCCCTATATATGGATCCAAGGTGGGTACGGCCTGGTGGTGCGATTTGCCCGCCTCTTCAATCCGTGAGACTCGACGACTGTCGTGGTCGTCTGTTCCTGCCCCTTGCAGTGGGTGTCCCTGACGGCATGGCCGCTGGGTACTTTTATTTGTTTTTTTTGTATCTACCTCAGTTCGCATTCCTCAAGGGCTGAGGCTCGGAGATGGGTTCAGTGGCGCATGTGCTATGTTCAGCGGAGAATGAATACCCAAGTCCTGTGCAGTTTTCTTGTGCTCTGCTTGTGCAAACACTAGTTGTGCCTCGTCTCAACTTTTGTTTGCGTCTCCAATGTTTAGGCAGTTTTCCTGTCTTTGCCCGCCCACCCACCCACTGACCGGCTGACCCCCTGAGAGCACTTGCCCTTTCCTTTGCGTTTTGAAACTGATCCCCTTGGGTAGAGTGGGGGATCTAACCGTGCTGCAGCGTGTGGGCCAGGGTATAGGGTCAGGGTCAGTATCAGAGTGGGGTCCCGCATCCAGCGGAGTGGTCCGCGACGCACCCGTCCATACAACCGCTGGTACACCCGGCCTTGGTGATACATCAGTACTGCCATCCCAAGTCCTGTGCAGTTTTCTTGTGCTCTGCTTGTGCAAACACCCAAATCGGTCTCCCTCCAGCGGCCGTATCTCGGCGCCACCGTGTCGTTCGGACCTAATTTTTTTTTCCGCGACCCTCGGAGCTGGCCGGAGGTAATGGTGCTTGAATTTGGGCAAGATGAGCCACAGGCACCCGGCAATTTCTGTCGCCAGTTGACTCGCGTTCCGAAAATTGCCGTTTTCCCCCAACTTGAACGCTTCGCCAAACGGCCAAAACGGATCGGTTTTGCAAAATTCCAAATGCCATATGGATCGTTTTTCAATGCCATTCGCAAATCCGTAGTCGGATTCCGATTTCGTCAAAATTCATTTTTCGCGATTCTTTTTCGGGATCCTAGAATTTTGCAAGAATTTCCGAAAAGGGCTCGTCGTAGGCCTCGGCCTGCCATCCACCGATGTGGGGTCTGTTGGTCCCCAACGTTGCTCTAAGTAAGCTCTTCTGCACAAAAGTTTCCTGACAATTCAATTGTGGCTCTCAACCATTGGGCGCGGCGAGGCCCCTCCCCCACCGCGGCACGGGAGGGAGCGCGGCAGAGAGCCGCGGCAGCAACAAGAAGTGGTACCATGAGCAGTGTGACAAACCTTGCACTTATCGTGCAAAGCTGTACCCTCCTCCCTCATACCCCCTCCCCTCAGCCAACACGTAGGTCGCACAAAAGACATGGCATTGGGCCCCACTTGACTCGGCTATACCAATGAATTCCACAAGTGAACGGTAAAGATGGTCGCCATTTGCCTCATCCGCCCGTGCTGTGTCCTCACATGTACTTTCAAGCCTCACCCATGTATTCCAGCGTAGAACCGTTCATTTGGCACCACGGCGACGTATTTCACAAATGAGGTGGTGGGGCATGGCATTGGGCTTTCTTGAACTTGACCCACACGCCCGCTCATTTGAAGCGTTGGAGGCCAAGCACAACCCACGCGTCTCCATCATTCACCCATTGGTCCTACAGCAATCTTGTTAACCCCTAAGTGCCCATACAAATGTGGTCATTGTACTGTTGGGGTCCTTGCAGAGACCACGCACTTGGGTGGCCGGGCCCGGTCCTTCTTCCCCCCCCCCCCCGCCGCTGACTGTGACAGATAGTGGTCCAGGGGTCATGGGGCCAACGGCGCTGGACATTGTTCTCTGTGCCTACAGCAGCTGGTGAATTTTCATTTTTGCCCCAGTTGTGCATCCTCCCCTTTGATCTGTAGGTCACATGACAACTGCGGTGTTGTAGATTCAGGGCCAGTGGAGTTGCTTTGTATGCAGGCTTAGGGTCGGAGGAGAGCACGTTCCATCCCTGACCAGGGCACATTTGGTTGTGTGTTATTTTGCATGGTGGGGCACTCTCTCTGGGTTCCGCTTTGCTTCTCGGACAAACTTACCATTGACCCCTAACCCAAGGTTGTTCAAGGATTAGGGTGGGGTGAGCATTATTATGGCCTGAGGCCAAACCCGAATCTGAATGTGAACCCTAGCCGCAACCCGGAAGAACTGCAGGAATTTTGTGTGAATGTATTTGTGTACCTTCAGCCAGCCAGCCCCCCCCCCCCCTCCTTCAACCCCCCCCCCCCGCTCCCCCCCCCAATCGATCCATTATCCTCCAACCTCTTGACCCCCCCTCCCTGATGCCCCATGGTTCGCCAGCCTCCCCCCCAACCCCCCTCCCGGTGGCCCGCCAGGTAGGGTGGTGCATAGTTTTTTCATAGACTTCGTGTGCCTCACAAGTGTTCAGACAGTGTGACCAGAGCCTAGTGGTAGGTGAAGTACAACATTGGTCATCCCACGTGGGGTTCCACAAGCCGCCCGGTAATGAGTGTGGGTGTAGTGCATATGCTGCTTCGCAGCGGGGGTAGGCCCGGGGACGCTGGTGTGCCTTCACCGTGCCCTCACCACGTGCACCCTGGGCAGTTATTGCACACAAAAAGGTGGTACAATTGGTAGGTCCCTCGGTGTACTGTCCCCGGATGGCCCAAAGTATCACACTTTTGTTTGCATTTTCAAATGTGTTAAGTTGCAAATTTGCAAATTGACGGTACTTTGTCAAATCCTCTGTACTCTTTTCTCCACCATCTTCGGAGTCCAATCCTGTAGCAGGAGTCCTGTGGGAACTTGGGAGGTGACGCGAGGTTCCGCGAGGGTGCGCAACATTGTTTTACTTATTGATACGGAATGTTAGTGCATTGTATGCCGCCAAAACGTCTGCCCGCGCTCCCTTATCAGAACAAGACCCGTGGAAAGGCAATGCAGCTCATACCATGCACAGCAAGCACATCGGCTGGGTCCGGCATAGCATTGATTTGATTGATAGGGTGGATGCGCAACTGTTGTTGTGAAAAGAGGTGTGAATCCAGCACGCCCAATGGCGATGCCAATGGCCACGGCAGCACACTTACAGAGGCGCATGAGCGCCTTTACCAAATGGCCAAATTGACCTGTCCAGAGATTTGCACATACCCACACACCACAACGCATTCCAATGTTCGAACCTGATACAAAGTCATCCATGGACTTTGTACTCGCATCCTCCAATATCAACAGCCCAATATCCACTCACATCATAACCATACAATGCTGCATGTGGTGTCCCGGCTATGGGAGCCTGTAGTGTTGTACTGTTGTCCATTGCGATGGAGCAGATCCTCCATCTTTGTACAAAGAACGTGGAGCGCCGGCTGCAACAAGTGGGTAGATGCATGGCCGGTCATCGAGGTCACAGAACTGCTGTGTAACCTGCCATTCTACTGCCTTTGCCTCGGTCACGTATCTTTTTCTCAAAGGGATCGTCCCCCGGCGGTGAGGGCGCGTGCCCCAACCGAAGCTACTCCGCCGTGTGGCAACGGATCGAGGCGCTGGTGCACGACGAGACGCACGCCATCGTGAGCAACGACGACCACACGCCCCGCATCTGCGACGACGCGGACCTGTTCTGGAAGTGCACCTTCGAAGAGCCCCGGGAGCGTCTGGACCGCGAGCGGGAGCTGGAGCGGCGCCTCGAGACGGAGCTGCAGCGGGACCTCGCGTGGCGCGCCGGGTTTGCGAGCGACCCGGCGCCCGCGAAGAGCCCCCGCATGAACGGGCACTCGGAGCCCCTGTTCCTGCCGCCGCCGGAGGACGGGGCCATGCCCCACGCCGCGCCGGCGGCCCAAGACGCAGTCGCTGATGTCGGATGGGGCGGTGACGAGCCGTGCGCCCCCATCGCTCCCCCGGAATGTGTGGGGCCGGTGGGCGCCACGTCGCCTCGGCCCTCGAACGGGCATTCCACAGCGCCGGAGGCGGAGGAGGAGGAGGAGGAGGAGGGGGCGAGGGCTGCGGAGGAGGAGGAGGAGGAGGAGGAGCAGTCGCAGTCCGACTTCTTCCGGGAGTTGGGGGTCCCCTTGCGGCAGCAGAAGATGACGCCGCACGCGCTGCTCGAGGGCGATATCGCCCCCAGTTTCGCGAAAGGCGTGTCGATTCAGGAGTGGCGGCGGGAGCAGACGCGGGGCGCGCCGGCGGATCTGCCGGGCCAACAGGAACTGGTCTGGCACAGCGCCGAGGGGGCAGACCCACGGACGCTCGGAGGCACGAAGGCGGGGCTTGAGGCCCTGGGACAGCCCGAGATCGGGGGGCCGTTCTCGGCCGCGGACCCGCCGGAGGAGGGCCTGCAGGCGCCGTTCCCCGTCCTGGGCCGCTTCCCGGGGGGCGGCCTCACCGGGGGGATGCCGCAGGGAGCGGTGACTGAACCAGGTTTCCCTCTTCCTCTGTCCCTTCCCTTTGTACCCCAGCCCCTGAAGTGGACGTGGCCCATGCCGACGTGCTCCCCCCGTTGGGCACACGATGAGCACCAGAGGGCGGTGGGTGTAGCATGTGCCAAGAGGGGTAGGCCGTCCCTGACTAGTGTTGGTGCAGAATCCTGGTTCCACTAAATTATTTGTGTGTGGCACAGCACCATGCCAAGTGCAGAACAATGATGCTGTTGGTCGCTGTGAGAGAAGTGCTTGAAAGCAAGCACTCAAGCCAAGCAGAACATCCATTGAGGTATGAAGGAAGGGATGGACATTGTGGATGGCGCTAACTACATCATTGCATGTTTGTTACTGGGTATTGGCCGGGGATTTGCACGGTAACAATGTAACAGACCTATCGTCTGCAAAGTGGTGGGAATGTACTATGTAGGCGGAAGTATTCTCACTGGAAGCTCGGTCAAGCACACCGTTCCCTGGCTCATATCCTTTCTTCGCACACTCCTCGTGTCTGCGTTTGGGACAGGTCACCTGCGGTCCAACGGAATGGTGCCGGGATAGTAGGGAGTGCTGTTGCAGGTCATAGACACTTTGCTGATTTCTGGTTGGCCCTTACCAAGCAGGGCATTCGACTGTGTGTGTGTGTGTGTGTGTGTGTATGCGTGCATCAAATACAGACAACCCCCCTGTTGCCTGGCATTGGGTCTGGTGGTGGTGCCTGCGATCACTGACGTTACTGCTGCAGTTGGACGGCTTGTGCTGTTTGCGGGCGATTGTGGTGTGTGACTGGACCCTTGGTGCAGCAACCGGCCTCTCGTAGAAGTCAGCGATGTCAGTGAGGCTTCACACCAAGGTGCTCGCTGATGGAGAGAGATAACCTGGTGAACCCAAGTTGGGAAGGTGGGGCCCAACGGTACACTTGTGTCTTTGAAGGGTTCGTCTTGAGGCCTAGTATGGCAGACAACTGAGTGACGCGCTCCAGGACGTGCTGCATCTCCTGCTGGTTCGGGGAGATGATGGCGATGTCGTCGACATAGGCCAATATGGTGCTGTTGGGAAATTCCCTCGTGAGAGTTTGATGGAAGGCCTCATATACCAGAACAAAAAGGGCTGGGGACAGGGGGCACCCCTCCTTGATGCCACGGCGCAACGGAAAACGAACGTCTCCGTACACACCCGTGCTGTGCGCGTAGATGCTGGTCACCATGTTGTAGATGCGGGCCGGGGTTCCAATCAACTGGAGTCCGTAGGTGAGACACTCATGGGGCATGCTGGGGTAGGCTTTTGCTATGTCCAGGAGGCATACCAGTGCTCCGTCCCCGTATTGGTGCAAACGCATCGACATGCGGAGGGCTTGTTGTGATGTGGTATAGCCTCGTCTACATCCTGCTTGGGGGTCGGAGAGTGCCGCATCGATGGGCCCTCGCAAGGTGTCCAATATGAGGCGGGCAAGAATGGAGTACATTCCCGTGGCTACGCTGATGGGCCGGTAACTACGGGCTGCCTCAGGGGGGCCAGACTTGTAGATCATGGCTATTCTGGCCTGCAGCCAGTGGTGTGGCACATCTCCGCTTTCCCACACATGGCGCACCGCTATGTAAAGGTCCCACTGTAGTTCCCTAGGTAACCACTGGTACAGGTGTGGCGCCACGTGGCCCATGCCTGCCGCCTTGTTCTTGGGTTGGCGTAGCGCTTTTGTGAAAGATTGCCAGGAGGGAGGATCGGGGCTTACTGGTCGTCCTGGTTTTAAGACTTGTGAAAGAAGAGCCTTGGCCTCTTCCGGTCCCCCGCGAAGTGCGGAAGATGTTCGGCGGCCGAGGTGGTGTCCGGTTGCGGGCTGGTCGTGCGGAAGGGGGTGATCAGCCACCACTTTAGGGCATTGAAAAAAGTAGAGCGGCCGCGTACCGCGCATTTTCGGAAGCGTCTCAGGTGTCGTTGGGCCCGTTTCATATTATTGGTCGCCTTGTGGTGTGGCCAAGCCTGCTCGGCCCTCTTGGAGGTAGGGTTGCGGTGCAACTCGTCAGCCAGCCGTTGTTCGACTGCGTCTGGAACTGGCTGTGGGCGGGGGTGTGATTGTACAAAGCTGGACGCTGCGGCAATGATGGTGTCTGCCCTGTCCAGTGGGTGCATGATGTAATCTTGGTGAGTCGAGTGCGCTTTGGACCATTGGGACATGTGACGCGAAAACTTGCGGAATAACGAGGAGGGCCAGTGCGATACATTGCCAATGACCGGCGGCGGTGCCGGCCGCGGTCGCAATGGGTTCATTACTGTGACTCTGACCGCTTTGTGGTCACCTGCATGGGAAAAGTCGATGGTGTCCGCAGAGATGGGGGGGTGAATGTCCCATGCCGTGGGGGAAAACAGGACAGCGTCCAAGCGGCGACCCCGGCAATGTGTGGCGAGATTTTGAGGGTTGGTGTTTGGCGCATGTGCCAAAATCGGGTCCAGCAAGGCTCCGGATTCCAGGAGCGGGTGCCAGTACCTGGTTGGCTGGGAAGGACGTCCCCACACACAATCGTTGAAGTCACCCATAAGGATGCCCAGGTCCGGCAATTGTGCAAGCCATTCGTCCAGCTTTTCACGCGAAAATGGCCCGTGGATGTTGGCGATGACGTACGGTGTGTGGCCACGGAGAGCGATTTGGATGGCACGGGCCTGGCTCCCCATGGAGGGCAGTTTGGAGACGTATCTGGATATGGAGTTGTGGACGAGGAATTGTGTGTCCGGGTGCTCGTCTCCGTAGGTGATGGGGAGGTAGTCGCCATCCATAGCCGCTGTCCAAGCTGCATGATGGGATCCACTGCGGAATCGAAACTCGTGTAGGGCAATAACTGCGGGCTGTTCAGCGATAATCTCCGCCAGGAGGTGCCCCCAGCGTCGCCGTGAGAGGAAAGGTCCCACGACATTGAGTGTCAGGAAGGATAGCTCTGGCCGAGGAGGGGGGCTGGGCCCTGGATTGGGGTGGACGTCATTGGACAGACGTATCAGCCGTTGTGCTAGATCCCATAGGATCAAGCCCGGCAATCGGGGGCGCGGAAGTGTTTGACGTAAGGGTGCAGTGTGCGGCTGAGTACAAGTGTCGTGCACGTGCGGAGGTGTCCAAATGGGTAGTCCCACATGGATGAGTGTAAGCACCACTCAATGTTTGTTTTATCTGTGCCATGTATGATGTATTACAGGGTCTGCTCTGCTATCAGATGCTCTGCTATCAGATCTCTGTACAGTTTCACATTGTATAACACGGTCTACCCATGGCTGTTAGTTCTTACTTGGTTCTAACTGTGTGTGTGTGTGTGTGTGTGTGGCAGCAGCGGAGTGTCATCGGCTCATGAGCAGCATTGCAGTGAACCAGGGCTGGTCAGTGAACTCAAAAGCGGAGTTGTGCAGATTGTACTTGTTGGGAAAGGCGAAAAGTTTACTTAAAGGAAAATGGTTATGGCGACCCATTGCTGCAAATCCTAAGCCGGTACTGCACAAGACACAGCTCACGACTGCCGCTAGGGCGTTCACGACATTTTTACGTATGCTGATTGTTGAAATTCCAATGAGTTTTCAGGTGCTGAGGGTGACAGACGTGGCACAGCGGTACAGATGGATAGACTCCATGGGGTTGACCACACTGGTGGAGTTGGACTGCAAGGAACAGTTTAATCGGGTGCGACCTTAGTGGGTGGTGCAACATATGCGGGCTGCATCTGGTTGGCTGTACGACAGGAAAAGGTGGCGCAGTTCTGAGTTAACGTGGAGCTTTCATAAAGACCACAGGAGGTTAGATAGGGCAGGCAAGGCATGTGCACAGGGGTTCAGGTACGTCACTCATGAAGATTTGATCCGGCTGGTTGAATTTGACCTCACCTCTAACAACCGGTGCACTGCAGCTGGGCAGGTGTGGGAACGCGATGGCTGCATCCCGATGGGAGGGGCCTTCAGTGCGCAAGCTGCAGACTTGCACTGCGTGTGGTCTGCATACCAGAAGAGGGGCCTGTTCAGGAGGTTGGGTGATCTGCACGTTTCTGATTCTGGCTTCGTGCACTGGGTGGGTGCCCACACCACTGCCATGTGCCAGTTTAGGGATAACATCTTAGTTGCGACAGATGCGCCCCGTGAGGCGTGGCCTGGTGTTGTGCAGGAAATCAGGTATGTACTACAGACTGCGTGGGGACTGCCGGTGGTGTGTGACTGCATCAGTGATGAGCAGCAGTGTTGCACAGGCCGCTGCTGTGGACCCATATGCAAGGCCATGGGCATGGTGCTGGTGAGGGGTCCAACGGGAGCGGGGATGGCGTTTGCGGAACCGGCAGCACTGTCAGCCTCGTGGGAGCTGAAGTTAGGTCCCCCCCTCTTGAGCCCGGGAAGAGCGTACCGAGGGTACCCGGGGTCCATTTTTACAGGAGTGCTTAAAAATGCGTTGCCATTCACTGATTCCTGGGCTGCACAGATTTTCAGTGCTGCAGCATGGTTGCAGGTTGCCATGCTTTCGGGCTACGGCAGGGGGGAGGCAATGAGAGCGATGCATAAGGGCGTGTACAGGGCGTATGCCACTGCTCCGCATGATGTTCAGGCTACGGTGAAGGCCGTATATTCCATTTCATATATCTTGCCTGCGGGACGGCACACAGTTGCACTGCACATCAGGCAGTGGCTTCGGGAGCATGCATACTGGGAGGGGGGGCAGTACAGCAGCTGGTATGCACCGGGGCAGCTGGGACTGCACGGGGTGACGGGGTGCTGGTGTTCCGATTTCCCTTGCCTGAATCTCCTGACTGAGGAGTCTTGATACGTCGGTAGGTGTCAGTGCATGTGCATGTTTGTGCCGCATACACGCAGTGTGGGGTAAGAGGCCTGGACTGGTCCAGAGGTCAGACACATAGACTCGTAACACCATAGCGGAGGTTCGATCCCTCCTGTCGTCAAAAACACACCACCGCCCCCTACAGCAGCACGCGCGGCACCGGCTCTGCCGGCATCGGTAGGTGCGCCTCGCTATTTTTGCTACTTTTTCGAGCAACCCCCGGCCCCCACCGCAGTCCGAAAAAAACACATCACAGCCCCCTCCGGCAGCGCGCGTGGCTTGCGGGTCTTGAAGCCCGGCAGCGGGGGGGGGGGGGCGCATTCACTGCAGCCGGGCGCTGCAGGTCTTCTCTTCGGCAGCGGGGCCACGCGCGCAGCGGGAATCGAACCGGCGCCTTCACGGCACGAGACCGGTGATTCAACCGCTGGGGTAGCACCCACCACAGCCACATGTAGGAGCACGCACGCAAACCAACACAGCACGGGAAACCGCACACCTCAGGAACTATTGCCAGCGACCACCCTGTATGCGTGTGTGTGTGGAGCCCCGGTTACGGGACTCACTGTGTTTCTTGCTTTGCCCTCCAATCCTCCTGCTCTGTTTCAAGGCTGTCATTGGTGAAGAGGAGTGCGGACACCTGGTGGTATTGCAACAGGGTAGCTAACCAGAAGCAAACGCTGTTGGTCTATCGTCCGGGATCCTGGTGAGGAGGGGCAGTGGGCAGGGACAGGGGTGAACCCACCCTGAGGTAATTTTGCAGAGCCTTACGCTCGGCTTGCTGTGCAGGCGTGACCGCGGGCTTGCCCAAGGCTGCCGTTGAGCTGCTGGCCCTGTTTCTCCTCACACAGCAAGGCGCCTAGTGCAGGCGGGACATGCTACTGTTTTTGTTCTGCTTTGCACCTGACGAGATCTAGTACATCCAGACCAGTCTTTTCTGTGCTTTGTTTGTCGCCGAAGTGTGTGTGTGTGTGTGTGTGTGTGTGTATTCACACTCAGCCACTATTGTTCTGCTGTGCTTCGCAATCCTGTGTGTGTGTGTAACATACCGGTTACGGTGTGCTACAGTGCTGCGTATTACTGCTTGCTTAGTACTGCTGCATAGTACTGCTTGTACCTCTGTGCTTTGTGTACTGAGCGACTGGACCCTTGGTGCAGCGGCTGACCCCTCTGAGAAGTTAGCGATGTCAGTGAGACATCACACCAAGGTGCTCGCTGATGGAGAGGGATGATTTGGTTGAACCCAGGTTGCAGTGAGCCCCGAGCACCAGTCGCTGAATCTGTCCTGTCTGTGTGTTGGTGTGTTGCGTGTGTTAGTGTCTGGTCCTGGTCTGTGCTGCAGTTTGCTCTGCAGGATCTGAAGATTGCTCTGGCAAATACTCCAAATGCACACCCATTGTTTGTATTGTGCTGTATTGTATACTACAAGAGTGTGTGTGTGACGTGTGTGTGTGTGTGTGTGTGTTTGTGTGCGTGCTTGTGCCCTCTGCCCACATGGCTGGCACAATGTAACAAATGGATTTGTGGAAGCGGCGTGATTTCATCGTTGGACGGGAGCCTGTCTGAGGCCCGGTGGAATCCTCTACCATGTGCCCAGAAGGAAGCCCCACGAGAGACCTGCTGCCAGCGTGCCGATGCCCCCCCCCCCCCCCAGAAACGTTCAAGGTGGCTCTGCCGAGTGCTGTTGCCTGCTGGGGAGGTGCTTCAGGCGGGGTTACAAGGCACTGCTGTCCAGGGATGTGACAGGGGAATCAGTGTTCGGCCTGACGGCGCTCTGCCGCCAATCGGCAATGTCGCTGGGGATCTCCAAACCCCCCCAGCAAGGTCCTCCTTCCTCCTTCTCCTCCTCCACAACCCCCCCACCCCCTCTGCATTTTGACAGATAGTTGGTTCGCATTAGTTTGGGCCGCTCCCCCATGGGACGTAGGCTGCTCTGCATTGATGGTCTGTGGGAGGGGGTCGGACGGGCCGGAGTGATGCAGGTGGGGGGGATGCGTGTGCTCTTCTGCAGCGTGGTCCCTTCAACGAAGTCCTGTGGAGGCGGAGGATGGGTATGCCCCCGGGGCGGCGAAGGATGGCGATGGCGGCGTGTCAAGCAGCTCCTGTGCGTTCGCGGCTGCGGAACCGTTGATCACTGGCCGCCAGAGTCCGCAGCCGAAATGCTTTGCACAGTTCGAGAACATCGTCGCGGCACTGGCCCCTGACGAGCAGTGGGTAGACCCAGAGTTCCCGCCGAATGCGGACTCGCTGGGCCACGTCCACTACGAGGGCGACGTGGAGTGGCGGCGCGCAAGCGACATCTGGTCGCACCCGAAGTTTCGAGCTTTCGACGCGAGCTGCGCGAGCGATGTCTGTCGGGGGTACGAGCCGGACGGGTGGCTGCTGGGGGCCATCGCGGCGGTGGGCAACACTCCGCATCTGATGCAGCAGGTGGTCGGGCAGCGAGACGAGACCCGCCGAGTGTTCCAATTCCGGCTGTTCCATGGACACTGGGTTTCAGTGTGCGTGGACGACATTCTCCCCATGACGGCGCGGGGGAAGCTGCTACTAGGGCAGTCGGATGAGGTGAACCTGCACCATCCACCATCAGCGCAACCCTTGACCACGTGCCATCACGGCACGCCATACACCATCATCACTACACACCAGCACCAAAACCCACCAGCGGGCCATTTCTTATGAGGGAGGGGGTATGTCCCGTGGCACGGGGTATTTCTAATGTTGAAGGAGAACCGAGGGGGGGGTGGTTTCGCACAGGACCGCCTGCCACCACCACACACCACCGCACACCACCGCATGCCATCATCACACATCACCAATACGTAGTATGGCCACATTGGAACACCACATTTCACAAAGCAGAGACAAGCGGTCTGGCACGGTGCGCACAGTTCCTCATCCATGTTCCTGTGACATCTGCGGATGTTGAACGGTCATTCAGTCTGGCAGGGTACATGGATAGCAAATACCGTCGTTCACTCCCAAACAATACCCGACGGACAACACTGATGCTGATGTGCAATGGTGATATTGAGGGACGTTTCTGACCAAAATAGGCATGAATGGCTGCTGCAGATTTCACTGTGTTGTCTGTTTGTGGGGGATCGCAATCCCAGGTTCCCTCTTGTTTGCAATCCCTGTGTGTCTTCGTTGAAATGCAGCCCGCATAGTCGTGCATAATTGTGCATTGCATAATCCAAGGCCCCTGCGTGCATAAAACCCCCCCCCCCCTGCATGGGACGCCACCCCTTCCGCCACCCCTTGATGCTGTGCTACCCCAGGACCCTCCCAGCCGGCCTGTGTGTGCTGAGGCCCGCCCTCAATCCCCCGGGAGCAGGGGCAAATCACTTTCCCCCGGCAAGGGCCCTCCGAGGGGCACGGCAGGGCAGAGTGTGCCATCGCTACGCGGTCCCCTTTCAGATTTGCTGTGGCCATCTGTGGCCACCAGCAGGCCCCTGCCCAACGCTGGGCTGCAAGTCCTGCGCAGGGGGGTCCCCTCCGTGCGTCTGGCGGCATTTCTGTGGGCTCCCCTGCGCGGGCAGCGCCATGTGTTTCGCTCCCATGAGCAACACACGTGCGCCTTGACTGGAAATGTTGCGCTACCCGTCGCCAGTGGCCCAAATCTGGATCTCATGCCTGAAATACCATCATCCCAGACCGGCACTACGCACCACCACCACATGCCGCCACCGCATTCCATCACCGCAAACCATATTCCCCCATCCCACCGCCACATGTCATCGTCATCGATACGTACCATCACCCCATGCCATCACCCATTTCGCTGCACCCAGCACCTTCTCGATGCCACACTCTGCAACACAGGAGGGCGAATTGTGGCTCCCGTTGCTGCACAAGGCCTACGCGAAGCTGCACGGCGGGTACCACAGGGTTGTCACGGGCCCAGGGCTGGTGCACTCAGCACTGCGAACGCTGACTTCAGGGCTGCCACAGCTGTTCTTTTTCCCCGACCCTTGGCCGGACTTTGCATACCAGCGGGATGCGCCACTGATGCTCACGCAGCTGCGGCATGCGCTGGCAGAGCGCTGGCCCGTCGCCGTAACGTGGAAGGACTCCGCACAGCTGTTCAATGGGCTGTTGCCGCACCATCTGTACACAGGTGACCTGCTTCAAGCGCCCTTACTCAGGGACGGTTTGGGAGTGCCTTCGTACTGTCTCCGCCACCGAGGGAATTTTTACTTTTACTGCAATATGCATGCGCCTGTATGTGTCTGTATCTTTGCGTGTTCATGTCTGTGTCTGTATGTTTTTGTGTTTGGGTCTGTGTGTTTCTGTGTCTGTCTAAGTGTGTATGTGTGTGTGTGTGTGTGTGTTTGGGTTTGTTTTTGTTTGTGGTCGCGTTGGTGTGCCTGTGTCAAGGCGGTTGTGTTTGTGCGTTTGTGTGTGTGTGTTTCTTTGTCTGTGTTTGTGTGGATGTTCGTCTGTGCGGTTTGTGTTGGTTTGTGTTGTGTTTGTGTTTCAATTTGGTTCGTGTGTGCCTCTGCGTGCATGTGTGTCAACGAGGAGGTTGACACTCAGGACCCATGTTGTGCTGGTGTTGTTTTGCAATTCTTGTGTGTGTGTGTGTGTGTGTGTGTGTGTGTTGAAGGCACTATTACCGAAAGGCAATGGCCGAGAGGTCGCATTAATGTGACCTGGTAGACCCGTGGGCCCTGAACCTAACCTTTGGCTAAGCCTTAAATAATCCTGCGGCGGGGGCGTTGTGGGGCAGGGGCCTTCCCCTGTGCTTTCCTGATTGCTCGTATGGCAGCAGTCAGCCAAGAGTGGCCCTGGGCATCCCTTGCCTCTCTGCCTGCTGGTGGAGCCTCAGCTCTGGGGGCGCTCACACCATGGTGCCCTGAGTCCCCGCTCAAGCTTTGAGCATCATGGTTTTGCGCCACTGCATGGGCCCTGCACACCCACATCGACTAATCCAGCACCTGGCAGATTGGCCCCAAGTTCTTTATATGCATTGCCCCGGCATTTTGGGCTCCCAAAGCTGGCGGCGGACCGGCGCTGCCAACTGAGGCGTCTAGCCACGCCACGAGGCGTTACGTGGCTAGCCACCACTTGTACGACGACATGCTGCATGTCAAGAGATGGGCCACCGTCTTCAGGGACACCCAATCAGTAAGGACGTGGTATCTATCGTTGCGTTCCTGTGTGCTGATTCTTCTGCCAGCACAGTCATGGTTGGTGGGTTTCCATGTTTTTTGGCTGCCATTCGGTGCCACTGGTCCTAGTCAAACCAGTGCAGCAAACACCCCATCCCCAGCTTGTAGTTGCTGCCCGAGTGGCTATCATAGTGCACCTGTGCTACGATTGATGCTCGATTGTGGAGCCACCCGTTCAAGTTTGTTGCCATGGCGCGCTCGGTGTGCAAGCCCCCTTCCGGGTGCGGGGGGAGGGGGCCCTAGCGGTGGCCAACACTTGGAACTATGCTGTGAATTGGGCCCTACGCTAATGATGACTAGGGATGCTTCTACCACGGACTTGAGAATGCGTACATTAAATGTACAAAAAGGGCTACCATTTTGCGAAGGCACAAAATTCTAAAAGCTTAATTTTCTGTTGTGTGCGTGCGCGCTTTTGGCACCGCACAGGGTGTCGCTTTGCGTGAAGTTGCTGTCACAAAAATTTGGTTTGAGACCACGAATGTACGTGTGTTCAAAGACTCTATAATGCTGCCAAAAAAATTGCTTTTTCGCGTAGGTGCGCGAACGTGTGATCTTCGGCACCGATCGTCGTTTTTGGCAATCAAGATGTGAGATGCCGAAGTTCCGTCTTCAAATTTGACTTCAACGTCAAAAACCACATGGAATTCAGCTTTTGACGTGTCAAAATTCAACCCAGTAGGTCCAAGTTCTCATAATTTTTGATTTTCGCCCAGTTGGCTATTTTGGCCTACTTTGCATGCCTGTTGTGGCTCAACCTTGGGTTTTTCTGGAATGAAACGGGGCACCTTTGCACTGTATTGGTGTCCAAATGATGTGCAAATGATGTGGAAAACATCAAGGTTGCCTTGTCTAGCCTCCCTTTCACGCGTAGAATCGGGGAACAATAGTGGAAAACCGTGGCACTCAAGTTGGTTCCGCATTCTCACTTCCACGGCTTTGCCAGGTGCCATATCTCGGCCTGAGGACTAAACCTTTGAGTCCGCTAGTCCTGCATGGGACCTATAGAAGGTGTCCAAGCAATATTACATGCCCAATAGGGCTCAAACGTGCAAACTACTAGCCTTTCCCCTCCCTCTAGGTCCAAACTACCCAAATATACTGGGTGGAACTCCCATGGAACACTAGGGATGCAACCAGAACACTTGGGGGGAGACGCACAATCGTGGTAGGCTAGGGTTGTGACAACACCCAAAAACACGGCCTAAGAGGGTGGTATCTTTAAGTTTCCTGGTCCCTGTGTGCTCTCCATTTAGCCCCCCGAGCTTTACACGGGGGTTGGGCGTTTTGGTCAAAATTAGCAGTTGTGGGTTTGTCAGTCCAAACGCCGGGCGTCATTCTACGGCACATCATGGAGTTGGAAGGTGAGGTTGGGCTCGTTTGAAAGCCGAGGACAGGCCTTCAAAGTACAATAGTTACCGTTAAAGGCACTCTCAAGCCCAGTCAACAGAATTTCGATTTTCCAAGCCCCTTTGGTATCAAAAAGTAACGGTGAAACATCGAAAAAACCGTCGAAAGCATGCGAAAATTGTAAAGTGCCATCAAAGTGATAAGTTTTGATGGCACCACCCAAATCTCTATGGGAAAACCTTGACATGCTCTTAAAAAGGGCGGCTTCACCTTCAAGACGAATTCGGGGTCTCCTTCTATCTCCACGATGCATGCAAACACCGCACCCGATACCAGGGGCCAGAAACACAAAAATACCAATCTTGGCCGAAATGGCAAACACCCCTGTTGTCGCCCCATGTGACCAAATAGGGTTGGCTCCCATGCCTCTAGGTCCAAGTGACTCGTTTGATTAATGTTTGTTTCATCATTTTTTCTAACAAATCATGGTGTGTTTGCACGTGAACTCATAGGATGTTTGAGTGCGAGGCATTTTGGGAGCATTGTCTTAATGATTGCCATTAATATGAATGGCATTTGCACATAATTGAATGTACCTACCGCCTCCAAATGTTGCCCGTCCAAGAAATGATTGAAATTTACTCAATTCATACTGCGTATTTAAACATTAGAACCATGTTTGGCAACAATTGATGCTTTCTCACGGGCTCTTGCGTGAATTGAGCCATGTCTTTGGGGTATTGTCACCCCGTGTACAGTGTCATATGAGCATGTAGGTGTCTTTTTTGGTAAAGTACCGTTGGAGTTCTACGCCAATGCCCACTGCTTCCCCGCCCCCCATCTTTGAATGTCTACCCCCCAATTGCTCCCTTGGCATTTGCCATTTATAGCCCTCTTCTCCTTATTGCCCGGTCTTGTGGGTGGGTGGGCTAGGTGAACCCCCGGCCCTTGTTGCGGTTAGTTGGCAACGGTCATTAGGTATTCATTCACCACAATGCCACATGGCTAGGTATGTGCAAAGGTCGCCCATGGATGACTCGGAGTCGTGCGTGTGTGTGTGTGTGTGTGTGTGTGTGTGTGTGAGCAGGTGGGTACACCTGTCTCCAGAGATATGCGCCGTGATACGAGTGGACATGTAAGTAGCGCTGCAGGCAGTTAGTCTCAACCTCACAACCCTAGGCTAATCAGGGCCAATGAGTTAGAGGTGCCAGATGTAACCAGCAGTGCGTGTGATAACTATGCTTCCTCAAATTGTACTCCTATTGCAGAAAGGAGCTTGCCTACTTTTTGTCTTCAATGGCGTGATGAGTTTGTTTTTGGTTATCATTGTCGTGCCCGCGTACTCTCGCCCTCACTAACGGTGCGCTTCCGCGTTTTCGTCCTCTGATCCCCTTCACCAAGCGTGTGGTTTGCCGTTGGAGCGTCCCCAAGTGACGGCTCGGCAGGTTTTATTGTGTTGCTGATCTTCTACCACGCTTGGCGCCGCTTCGTCCACATCACCCTCCTTGCGAATTACGTTCTCCACCTGCATGTCTAATGTTCCTCTCATATGCCGTCGCTGCCACAAAGGCGGCCATCATACGTCCCAATGTCGTGAAGCCGCGTCACGAAGTGCGACCTCTCGTGGGGACCGCGGATCGCACCCTGCGCCATGCTGGACTTGTGAGTTAATCCCAGGTGCCGAAAGTGACCATTGGGGAGCCGAGTGCCCAGTCGAAGCACAGCGCCTCAAGGACAGGCAGTGCACACTGTGCGGGTCGCCTGATTACTGGAAAATGGGGTGCGACAAGTACATCAAGGACAAACATACAGCGAAACGCCTAGTCACCACATATTTACCCACGGGTCCAAAAAGAGCTGCAATTCCATGGTGCTTACGGCGCGGCAAAAAGAGGGACCACCCCACGATGGACCACAAATCTACATATCTGCCCATTCTCCTGCCATCTGCTGCTGATGCGTCTGATCTCAGCGATGTATGTTTCTGGTGCTCCATCAAAGGCCATTCTCAGACGGAGTGTATGCGACGGGCTTCAGTCCAAGCAAACGAAAATGCTTCAGCCATTATGGGTCTCAGCCAGTGTGTAGATGTGGTGTAGAAGGCAGTCGAAGCCTGCAATAGACTGGGACCAAAAGTCATTAATTTGGTGGGCCAAATGTCATCCCTCATGTGGTGGAAGAGCTCCACAGATCTACGCCTGACAACGCCGGAGGGCTGGTGATCGGACATGCATGCTTCCCCGCTTTTATCTTAGTCTCGGTTCGACAAATTCCTCTCAGAGCAATTCACACCAGTAGAGCAAAAGGCACAACAGGCAGCCTCACAGTCCGCATTCGATGCGTTCATCAGCACCCGGTCCACTCCCGTCGAAAAATTTGCGCAGAACTCACTGTCGGCATAGTCATTTGCCGAATACGTGTCCGGGATGGAGCGAGCTGGTTTCAAAGCCGCCTCAGAAGATGACACAATGACGCCACAGAGAGTCATAGGCGGCAGTCAGATAGTGTGCCAAATTGACGATGCACCGGAGATCGGTAGTCCAAGACAGCGCGCAAAGGAACGGGCAGCAAAGCGTGCGAACATCCTCTCTAGTTCCACTCCTTCTGGATCCGCTCCATCTGTAGCAACCTCCTCGTCCTTGTCACTGCTGCTAGGCTCTCAGGCGTTTGCATCTGTACCTGCCCCATCAGCCCCATGGTTGTCTATGCGTCCCACGGATGAATGGTCGCGACATATGGACGCGCAGTTGCAACAGTGGGCTACGAAACACATGTTCAGCGAAATGAAACATACCGTTGATTCTGTGGTCCGCTCCCCGATGTCGCCGGACAAACGTAGCGGCATCTGATGAGCCTTACGAAGTGGCTGCATGCCAGTTCGCCTATTCACCAATATAAACACGTGACCCAGGGGGTGGGCATCAGGAGAGAGCGCTGTATCGTTTTGCGCTACCACATGGTGACCACAATGCTGTCGCTGCATTGCGTACGTGAAAAATTGGGCCTCGCAAAATACATTCTGCAACAGACCACAGAATATGTGGAATCCCTGACCCTGCATGGCTACTCTCCTCTCCCTGAGACACACCTCAGACACCCAGTCCAATACAACAGCTCGAATAAATGCCCGGTCACACAGCTACTCATAGAGAGATGAGTCCCAACTATCCGATGAGAGGTGGTCAAACAATGTTAGTGGCAGGTGGCCCCATTCCGAAGAACACCCCGCCCCACCACCGGTACAAAAACACGCAAAATCCAGATTTACCGACACAGTACCGGGGTGGGTGTTCCGCAGAGTGTGCCATACCCTGTTGGCGACATCCGGCTGGTCCCCCCATGGTTGGCTTACTGCATGCCACGTGCAGTGGCCCTGCCTCACGTTGTACAGGCTGAACTCCTCTCCTAATGTCCTCACCTCTTGGGATCAGTGCCACACTGTCCTCCATTGTATGTCCAGTCTCCCACACCCACCCCCCCTGCTGCATGTTTGGGTGTGGGTCCCTGACACGTATCTAGCTTCAGCCAGACGCCACTTCAGAGATCACAAGATAGTAGGCTCTTATGGAAAACAGAACCCTTTGCACCTCTTAGCCTCCAACGAGGCCCTGTGTGCATGCGATACACTGCAGCTCCAGCGACTGCACTATTTTTTCCAATACGAGGGATCCAGCCACATCACATACTCACCCCCACCCCATGCCCCCAACGTCCTCAGAGCCTTGTCCCTGCAAATGTCCAAAGCACTCCAAGACAAAAACATGGGTAAGTGGGCAGCTCTGCTGCAACTCCGAACCTCCTACCTCCCATTGCACTCGCACACCGCCCTCAGTATGGCACGCCGCCTCAGCCACGCACACACCTGGTACACTAATGTGACGCCCCGTGGTTCTATTGTATACATGGTGTACCACATATTTCTTCACCTCATATACATTGGCGTCACCACAAAAGCCTTGGTTGTCCGCCTCCCAAAACACCACACTGATGCCGCCAGCTACCAAGATTGCTCCACCCTGCACCGTATGATTTTACAGACGGACCTGTTCCACTGGGGCATCCTGCCCTTTCAGTAAGTGCACGATTCCTGGTATGCGGGTATCAGAGAGCGCCTCTGGGGGTTCACATTCAAAAAGTACGCATGCAATGACCTGGCGCCAGGGATTAGCATTGACGGTGAAGGGTCAGGACCGAGGGGGTGGCTGAATCGGTGGGTCCTGTCTGTGCTGCACAGTATAAAAGTGGCTCGTCAAGCCCAGGGTTGGGTTAGGCTGCAGTTCCTTCGCTCTGATCTCCCATCGCTGGCGTCCCCGCTTTCTGTCCCCCTGTATGCAGTGGGTTCCATCGTCGTCCCAAACCTTCGCGCTAGTGTCGATGCCACGATACCCCTCCCCTCCTTGGGAATAGACAAATCGTGCACGGGCACGTCGCCTACACCCCCCTCTTGGTTCATTGTGAAGGGAGGCACCTCCGCCCCAACGACCCGCTGCCCCTCAAAGGCTCGAAAGTGCGTGCATAGCTCATCAAGGACCTAACCAAGTGCGCCGACCAGCTGGGTGCCGACCTGCCCCCCCTGCACCTGCACCTACCGCACTCACCGTGGTCAGAGACAGGGTCAGCAATTCGGACCACACGCGTATTGGCGACAGCCGTTTCTGAGTCCCACTATGTGGGAATCGTCGACAAAGGCGTGGGTGTGATCTGTAAACATCGGGTATGGTCAGTTGTGGACGAGTTCCTCAGTGCCGAAGGGTATGTTGCCTCCTCCCTCTCCGTCCCCCAGGCCCTGTCTTACATTCGCTCTGAGATCGAGAAACGAGGGTGGTCAGCCGATTCATCAGGACAACTACCCTTGATGTACGTGTTAGGAAAATACGAGTCCCTCCGTAAAGGACAGTGGCTCTGGCGTGGCATCACCTCCCTCCCCCGACCCCTGCTTCCCATGAAATATGCTGTTTCTCGGCACAACGCATCTCAGACGTCTCCGCATGGTTCCAGTGGCTAGACACAATCAATGCCCAGTATATTTCAGAGGTTGACTGCAAAGACCAATTCAACAATATCTGCCCCGCTATTGTTGCCGACTATCTCCAAAAAAGCCTCTGACTGGCTGGCACCACGAAAAAAAAAGGGAATGACGGAAATGGTCGGCTGCTCCAGCCGAAAATGAACCCCCATTTGGGATACGGACGTGGCGAGACCACGGACTCCCGAGTGCTCGGATGAAATTGTTGCAGTGCATTTGGAAGCTAATGGTATCCCTCATGGCCGTGTGGGGAAGGTACCGGAATTTTTCTGCCTTTGCACGCCCTGGGCGGTCCAGCTTTTTTGTGTCTTTATGTATGGACCACTCTGCACAGTCTTGGGGGGTCTACAGCAACATACACGTGTTTCACCAATTCGGGCCGCTACACATTTCTGAGTTGGGCCTCCCGTTTGGGGAGGCACCCCATGGGATTATCACACTATGCCAATTTCGTGACAACATACTACTTGCGTCCACCTACAAAGAGTCCCCCTCAACTCCGATCACACAGACATCGTGCGACATTGTCTGCACAAGCTGGAACTTGCATGTGCTGTGTGACTGCATGTCGAACCCTGGGGACCCTGCTTGCATGCCTGCCACAAGCCAGCCAGAGTCGCCCTGGGATATGCACTGGTGCGCCACCACTTAGGTATGGGAGTAGCCTACCTCCAACCCAGTGCACTGGATGGCGTGTGGAACCTAAAGTCAAGATCTCCCCTGCTATCTCCGCCACTTGCGTACCCAGCTTACCTGGCAGGTATTGTCACAGGCGCTCTACGCAACGCCCGTCACTGCTGCCATCATGGGCGGGGCAAATGCTGTCACTTGGCGCATCGTTACAGATAGCTCTGTTGAGCGGTTACCAGCAATAACAGGCAGCCCACACGGCACACACTTGGCTTTCACCAGAGCGCTGGCCACAAGCTCCAACACCCCGGCCCAAACAGTGCGATTCATGTACTCCCTCCTTGCACACCTCCCTATGCCCCACTGCTGTCACCTAACGTTTTGCGCCGCCAGGATACGTCGCCAGGCACACTGGGCGGGAGAGAAGTACAACCGTTGGATTCTCCCTCCTTCCCTGTCTCCAAATGGGATTTCAGGACATTGGTGCTTTGACTGGAACCTCCTACTCTCCCATGCCACCACAGTGCGCCACGCTGACCACGTGTGTCCATAGTGCGAGGAGGTGTGTGTGTGTGTGTGTGAGGAGGTTGGTACACCTGTCACCAGAGATTTGCGCCGCGATACGAGTGGACATGTAAGTAGCGATGTAGGCAGTTAGTCTCAACCTCGCAACCCCCGGCTAATCAGGGCCAATCAGTTAGAGGTGGCAGATGTGACCAGCAGTGCGTGTGATAAGTGTGCTTCCTCACGCTGTACTCCTATTGCACAAAGGACCTTTTGTCTTCAATGGCCTGATGAGTTTGTTTTTGGTGATCAGTGTCGTGCCCGCGTACTCTCGCCCTCACTGACAGTGCGCTTCCGAGGTTTCATCCTCTGATCCCCTTCACCAACTGTGTGTGTGTGTGTGTGTGTGCATTTGTTCGGGGCACGGGCCATTCTTGAGATGGCATGCACATTGCATGCCATCGAATGCATAGGCATGCATACAATGTTGCAACATGGAGTCTTGTGCTTGCCCTACCAAAGGGGTAGTACGGTGCCATATTTGCATTCCAAAAACTGGTTGCACGCGATTCATAGTGTTGTGTGTTTTCTTCCTAAGGCGAGGAGCCCATTGGCGTTGAACATGCTGTGTCCTTTCTGAAGGTCCACCCAATGAGGGGTTTGACCAGCGCCGTCCTTAAGGGAACTGACCAACCGCCAACTGCCAACCACTACCAACCGCCACCAACCACCAATCACCAACCACCAACCGCTGCCAACCACTGCCAACAGCCAACCGCCGCCAACCGCCAACCACCAACTGCCACCACCCATGGTTGAGCACATCGAGTGTTCGCGGGCCGTTTTGGGAAAACTGCTTTCGGGACACTTTTTTTTCCCCCCTTAAGGACCGCCCTGGGTTTGACGTTTGGGCCCCACATTTTGTGTGTGTATGTGTGTGTGTGTGTGTGTGTGTGTGCGTGCGTGCATTTGTGTGCATGTGTGTGTGTGTGTGTGTGAGTGTATGTGTGTGTGTGTGTGTGTGTGTGTGTGTCTGTGTGGCGGGGTGGTTGCACCGAGCACACAATCATTCTAGTATGTGGCATAGGTAGTTCACGACTTCCTCCGCGGGCGGTTTTTGTGGTCTGGGGAAGGGAAAGGTTCATTTGTTTTTCTCAGCACTGAAAATTCTTTCATCCCTGTCATCTTCACCAGACCGAAGACGTCTAGGACAACCGTGCCAACGCCACAACCAACATCATGCAGCCAGCCAACTGATTCATCCGTCGCAAGCAACTCCGTATCACTGCTCGCCAACGCGGCCGTGTGCGCGCCGATTGGGGCTCGAAGCAGGGACAATGTGTACCCTCCTCCTCCTCCGCCGACACATACAAACCCAATATCATTCGGTCCACCCAAAACGTGTCCCCCCGTTGGTGATGCCCCCCGCCGGGCACCAGATTTGCCTGCTCCAGTTCCTGCGATCAAGATGTGCTCAGTGTGTCATAGCCCCGGCCATTGGGCGCGCGAATGTCCAGCCGTACGCCGAGCGTGAAAAGTGCAAAATGCTCGCATTCGAACACAGTACCACCAGACCCATACTGGGCATGTCCAGGAGAATACCATTGGGCACACCAGTGCGAAAAGAGCCTCGCCAGGCGAGCCTCGGGACACTGCGTACTGTGCAGGAAGGAAGACAATTGGCTTAGGAGGCCCATAGTGCCCCCTATCGTTTTAGCGAAAAATGGGGTGATGGGTGGTGTTTTGCGTATGGTAAAATAGGGGGGCAAATTTGCATTTTTGCATTAGGCTGGGCTCTGCAGAGCCCAGACCAGCTGTTTAAGACATTTTAGGCCCCAATATTACACATTTTAGATATGTGGGCTCTGCGGAGCCCAGGTTACAAGTTATACCCTTTGTACCTACCCCCGGTACAACAATTGGCTCATGTATACAGTGGTCAAGTGGCCACGCTACATGGCGCTGGGTTAAGTTGTATACTCTCTTCGACACTCTAACATATTCAGCCTAAACATTGTCCCCGAATAAGTGAGCAGCAACAGGAATCAAGGATACAACTCCTACATACATTACCGGTGGCCAATGATCAAAGACGCGTGCCACACCAGGCACCACATAATCTAGATGGAACTGCCAAAACAAGGCCTGCATTAGGATTTTCCAACTCTGCAGAGCCCGGCATTCATAAACTTGGTACTTGAGGGGTGCTTATTGGGGTTTCCCTGTTGCTGCGCTCTGCAGAGCCCGGACCTTCACAATTTCCCATTTTGCCCCCTTTTGTGTGACATAATAGCGCTATGACACTTTGAGACCTCTTTTACATGTGGTCTGGTAGTATATTTTTCTATGCCTTTGTGTGGCGTTGCTCTTCATCGTGTTTTACAATGGTGCCACCGTGGCATTGTGTAAGTATGACAGCCGGTAGCCATTGAGGAGTGCGATACAACAAGCCTTAGACCGTTTGCACGCAGGTGTAGTCCAAGCTCGGTGCAATAACGTTTCTATTGTTGTGGTGCGTCTCATTCTATGGGAGTTTGAGGACACATTGTTTGCATCATACCCTAATCTATTGCAGTTGACTTTTATGCATACTGTGCAGTGCTCGTACATTTGCTATCTGGTCATATGTCCCATATATTAAGTACATGTAACATGCTATCTTCTTTTTACAACAGCCATGGCTGATTTTCCACATGCTAGACGTACGGAGGTGGATGTACCGGGTTCCGGCCAGGATACCGAAGGAGATGAGGTTGTAGGACCTGTACCCTTACTTGTCCCATCGACCGCCAAAACAGCAGCGCGTGCTGCAGCTACGCTCGCCTGGCAGGAGGCGATTATGTTTACGGGGTCAGCATCCCCACCGCGGCCACCAAAGCTTGTTTCCAAGGACCGGCTAGCCGCACCAAAGGCCTCCCTCAATGACCCATTGACTCCAAAGACAATGGAGTTGCTGAGGGACAACAGTGGTGACCAAGCACGATGGTTCGTGCAGTACATCTGGGGGCTTCGTGCACGGTTCCGTTTTGCATTGCGGAACCCAATGCGCAACCCCCTCATCACATGGCCACAAGGGGATCGGAGATGCCAATCCCATTTTCTGTCACGCAGCGAGGAGCGGGCCGCATTCATCCTCGAGACACTAAATCCAGAATCACTTCTCCCCTAGATGCTGACCAACCCACACTTACACAGATTGATCGGCACAACTCCGATCGCCAGCACGTAAGGTCCCTTCCATCACCTGTGGAAGCAGACGGCACCGCTGGGCAGTCAAAATAGAGCCTGTTGCCACCAGTGCCTATACCACATAGAAGCACCCCCCCGCCTTGAGTCACAATCTAATCACCTCCAGTGATAGGCGCTCAGTTAGCGCCCCGCTGCCCCTGTCTGATAATGCACTACCCCAAAGGAGTTCCCTCCTGCATCCCACCCGGTGCACTTCTCTGTTGCCCACTGCCGCCGTTGCGGACAACCGACATACCCCAAGGTACTCACTGTTGTTGTAGCATTGTCACCGGGTGTGGCTCCATCTGCGTCCCCACCACCATCTACTATCCCGGTAAAACGGAATGGTCGGTATCGGTCACGGGGGTCATTACTACCTGATATGCCCCCGGCCAAATACCGGAAAACTCTGTGATCCATTAAGTGTTTGGTCTAGTTCCCAAATGTGTGATATGCACCCCATAGTTCTCACTTTTTGGGACCCTTGGCTCTGCAGAGCCCAGCTAGCGCCAAATGCTACTTTTACCCCTTCTCGATTACTTGCTTCTGGCCCATCGCTTCCTGCGTCCCCTGTGTCTATTGCACGGCCCGCCATTACTAATTTCGGGACGCTGGGCTCTGCAGAGCCCAGCTTTTTGGAACAACCTAATTTCATGTTGTGTGCATGCTACTTGCAATGCAAGCCCGTACTTCTCCTACGTCACGTGTGAATTCAGCTCCCACTATGCACGGTATTTGCTAGGCTAAGCCTCTAGTGTCTTGTTCTGGTTACCACATTTTTCTGTTGTGCCACCCGGACTGTCTCATCACTATCGCACCGGTTTCTATGGCGTTGCATGTCAGCTACATGCGGTCTCTTTGTACGAAAGAATGGCGCACTGGTCGCCAAATGATATTGTCGGATGTGCGCCATGGTGTGGCGAAGGAATTCATAAAATTCTGTGCGGGTTTACGTGTCAACAAGCGGTCCTGCATTACGCTCCACCGCATTTGCAAGGTGTTGGCACGAAAACAATGGCCGCGTTGGCTAACTAATTTTTCCAAGGAGGCCTATTATGTATGGCTGGGTATGCGTCGCATGGCGTTGCCACAAGCGGCCGTGCCCAGTGGTGAGAGCACCATTGCTGTCATGCGGGCAGACAGCCGCAAGCTGGTGCACGCAGGTCTCACCAAGCCATCCCGGTTGTCTATTGCAGACCAGGGGGCATTGCAGTTCCGGAAAATGTGGCTTAGCAATGTTCGCCGTGATATTGTGGTGTGGGTGGAGAAGTGCTGGCATGCCTAGTTTCGGGCCAATCCGGTGAAACCCAATTTCTGTCTAGATGTGACCGCCATAGCGGTGTTGCACACAACCCCCCTTCCCCATTTTCTTGGCCACCCGAGTCTGCGTGGCCTAGTGGACCGGGTGGACACAGTGGCCATGGCAGTTGTTCAACAGCACAGAGGAATGTTGAAGGTGTGCACTAATATGTGCAATGCACCCATTTCTCGGAGAACCATCCGTGCTCCCATCGATATTGCCCGGGAGGCCGGTAGACAGCAACTCTTTTGGAAGCCATTTGGCATATATGAGTCCCGTACAGGTCAGAACCAAGAGCTCTTGGATCTCTTCTATATGCCACGCAGTACCCAACGGCATTGTCAGAACCCCATGGCATTGCTCGTTGATTGCAACATCCACTACCGGGTGATCAAATTGTTGAACTCTAGAGCAACCATCGACTGCAATTTTCCGGATTGGTTGCGGGGTATCTTGTTGATTTACGGTGTGTGGCACCCCTACAAACATGTTTGCAATATCATTTGGCGTAAATTCTTTCCTCTGTTATCGTACATCACCGCTCCCGTGTTTCGGGCCGGTGCGCGCATATATAACCACCCCAAACACATTGTCATAGAGAAAACTCTCGCTGCGCTCCTTCTCGCAGCCCCAGACATACGGGCACAACTTCGGCGGAGAATAATCCTGTTTTAGGGACGCGCCGACCAAGCAGCCCTAAAGACACAGGATGGGTGGCGCATCCTTCGGGGCTTGGAATCCCTCCTGAATTATTACCTCCCAGCCATCTTCGTAGTGGGACAATTAATGCGTAATTGCACTTGGGCTGGGCGCGCCGACATGACTGGTATAGTAGCCACGTGTGTACTTCAGCGCTACGTGGGTCTACTTGTTGACCTTGACGGTCCAGCTGCAGCAAAAATGGACTATGTCCGCACCATATGCTGCGCACTTTTGTACAATACACGATGGCGTGACGACACGCCTGGTGCCGCCCATGTGCAGGAATGCTGTGAGGCCCTGCTGGCAAAATTGCGGGCACGGTGCAAGCAACACCCCGACAAGCACACGGCGGATGAGGCTGGTGACCTATTCCGCACCATGCCCCCCCGTCAGCAGGCACGTGCAACGGAGCCCCTCTCCGAAAGTGTGTGTGTAGAGGTGCGTGACAGGGTATGGGCACTCATGCGTGGTGCAGGACGGGAGGAGCATCCAACCGTGCCATGGTCCTCGGGTCCAGTTGGTGTGGTCGAGGCTAAAAGAGACACAACGTATGTGTTCCCCGAAAAGGGAACCAGGGATACCCTAACGGTTGTGTTTATGAAATCTATTCCAAAGCGCTTTCTGCGCACCCTGGTACGTGGACAAGGGCTTCGCAATGATGCCATGGGTTACAGACGTCAACATATCCCACTTAGGCCACTTGTGAACCGCCGCGAGGCCCGGGTAGCTGTAGAAACAATTGGGTTCATACCAATTGCAATGGAGCACATTGTTCCCTCAGTGCCAAATGCAATGTTCATTGATCATGTGCGTGCCCCCCCCGAGGATGGCGTACCTGTGATCCGGGCCAGGGATGCTGTAGATGTTGATGCCCTGTCTGATGGCCCCGTACCTATTGTTCTCAGTAAGGAGTTGCGTGAATTTGACCTGATAGATTCGAACTGATCACGGGGGGGGGGGGGGGTGGCAATGAAGACCCCGCCCCCCCAAGTTTGGCCAATCTGCTGTGTACACCCCTGCTATTGCTGTACCCAAATGTCTGGGCTCTGTAGAGCCCAGCTTTCTCCGCCACTGAGTTTTTAGGGGTTGTGTTGCTGGTTTATGACACTCTGGGCTCTGCAGAGCCCAGCTTGTCACCACTGCCCGATATGTACCCCAATTTGGCCATTTTCTGTTGCTTTCTTGTTGCTTTGACCTGATAGACTCATACAGATCATGGAGGGGGGTGGCAATGCCCCCCCCCCCCCAGACAGCCCAATTTGATGTGTACACCCCTGTTACTGCTGTATCCCAGCTGTCTGGGCTCTACAGAGCCCGGCTTTGCCTGACAGTAAGTTTTGAGGGGTTGTATTACTGGTTGTTGTTACTCTGGGCCCTGCAGAGCCTAGCCTGTCACCATGCAGAGCCTAGCTTGTCACCATTGCCCGATATGTACCCCCATCTGGTCATTTGCTGTTCCTTTCTTAGGGCGTGGCTAGTCCTCGACTATGCCATCTTCCAGTTTTGATCTGTGCACACATCTCCATGCTTTCGTATTGTAGTGTGCACCCGCTGCGTCAGCTGTGTGACCCTCGAAGAGGTGTGCCTGGCACTGCTGTATTGACACGCTGTTACAATGACTGGAATTAAATTGCCACAAGCAGGTTTGGCTCTGGTGTTGCAGGCCATTTGGACAGGCCAAATTTTACTGTTGCTCCATACCTGTGTCAACGAGGGATGTTTTAGTGGACCTGTTTGATGCTGTGACCCTCAACGTGCCCTGAACATTGTATTTAAGATGCCTCTGCAGTGATTAGCTGTTTTGAAGACAATTTTGGCTATTTCAACCTCTGTGGCTGCCAATTTGAATGCCTTGATCCGACTAATTTGCTGTCCAAATCTGCCATTTGCCATCATTGATGCTTTGAATTGTGTGATTGTTGTGCTCTTTTTGATGACCTGATTTGTCGTGCAAAGTCCATGTGTTTCTGGAACATGTGTGACATACCAAACGACCTTGCCATGGATCGCAACACCGCTGAGACACCAGCGATGGACACACTGGAAGCCGAGAAAGTGGATGCACTGCAGTCAGAGCCCTCCATAGAGGAAGCCGTACAGGGCAGCATCGTTGTTGGGGCCAGCCAGGCCAGTCAGTGTTCCTCGCAAGTGGCGAACAAGGGTCGTGTCGCAAGGATGATGGGCACCATCAAGCACTCTTGAAGCGTCCTGGCCATTCAAAACTACGTGGAGGTGAGGAGAGAGAAGGTGCCGCGCAAGGAACTGAAGATTGACACGTGCATGGAGTATGGCCAATCCAGGCTCATTGATTGGGACCACGTCGCAGAGGTGAAGGAGGACCTACTTGCAAACCCCTCCGATGGCCGACTGCAGCTTCTGGTCTGGGACGACAAAGGTATCGGATTGTTGCGACACAATTCGATCAACGTAATTGGCTACGTGGCTTGCCCTGTGTGATGTGCCATGCTGTTGTATTCCGTGGGAGCCCTGTGGGTGATTGGAGGCCAACACGCTGTTGCGGCGTGTGATGAAATTTGCAAGGATGTGACAACAAGGATGGGCGAGGTCGAGGACTAGATGACCAACTTTGACGTGCGCATCATCAACTTTGATACATCCCTCGAGATCAGGCGAAAGCTGGCTGGACAACACAATACCCCAACTGTTGAACAAATTCCTACAACTGGCGGCCGAGGACACACAATGGAAGAAGACAGTTGTCCCCTTGATGTGTGAGGCAATCGTGGAGGCGGGGCTGACTGCGAAATCCGGCAACACGGAGACGATCGTCAAGCAAACGAGGCCAGCTGCCCATATGACCTTGACGTGTGCTACCACCTTCATGGACGCACTCGGCAAGATGGTGGAACGCAGGCAGGTCATTGCCCTTTATACAATGCGATCCTTTGCTGGAATGCAACCCGAAAATTTGTGGCGCGTATGCAACTACATGGCCTCGCCGAGGAGTACAGTACCGGGCTTCCAGAAGCTGGCAAAGGAGCTCCGCGTTGGGGAATTGTGGTGGTATCATTTTGGTCTTCCCGACATGCCGGTTGAGCGCATCCACTCTTCAAGACGTATGCTGTTGCCTTGTAAGCCCCTACCTTTTGTTGTGATTCCACTTCGTTGGGCCGCTGCGACAGGGAATCTCGATGAAGTGTAATGACCGATTTCAGTGTGATACCAGGCAGTTTGGGTTTGCTGGGCTCTGCAGAGCCCAGGGTCCAATGTGATGCAGATTGACTGGATGTAGGGGGGGAGGGTGGTCAAGGCGACGGTACTAGTCCCGGCGCCCCCCCCCCCCCCCAAGGGGTGGCCTCAGGGTCCGGACCCACGTGCCGGCAGGAGGGTGTCTATACACCCACAGCCCACGAGGGCGCCCCGGTACGAGGCGATTGTCCCGGGTCCCCTCTGGGGGAGGGGTGCAGCCAATTTCAGACGTCATATTACCATCTTGTGAATTCGGGGCTCTGCAGAGCCCACGATCCCCTGGGATGCCAATTGAGTGGATCTACAGAGACATTGTGCCTGTTGCAATGATGGAACTTCCGCGACTTCACTGCTGATGACTGGTGCAACCTAGCCTGATGATGTCCAAGGACCCCCCCCTCCCCGGGACACCCCCCAATTCACCATTTTGCTCTTGCTAGGCTCTGTAGAGCCCAGGTGAAGGACATTGACCAATTTGAGACGTCATATTACCATCTTCTGAATTCTGGGCTCTGCAGATCACAGGATCCCCTGGGATGCCAATTGACTTGATGTACAGAGTCGCTCTGCCTGTTGAATTGATGCATCTTCCGCAACTTCATTCCTGATGACCGGTGCAACCTTGCCTAATGATGTCCATTGACCCCCCCCCCCCTGACACCCCCTAGTTTACCTTTTTGGTCATGCTTGGCTCTGCAGAGCCAAGGTGAAGCACATTGAGCAATTTCAGGAGTTATATTACCATCTTGTGACTTCTAGGCTCGCAGAGCCCAGGATCACCTGGGATGCCAATTGAATGGATCCAAAGAGAAGCTGTGCCTGTTGAAGCTTCCGGGACTTCAGTGCTGTCCACCGCTGCGGCCTTGCCTAATGATGTCCCATGACCCCCCCCCCCCCCAACACCCCTTTCATTTGCCAATTTGGTCATGCTGGGCTCCACAGAGGCCAGATAAAGCACAGTGACCAAATTCAGCCTTCATATTACCAATCTAACAGCACTGGGCTCTGCAGAGCCCAAGATCCAACAAAATGCAAATTTACGCCATGGCATATCGCTGTGACTTGCTGGATCGCTCAATTGTGGTTCAACCTGCCCTCCTCTATGGCTCCTGTGCACATAGGCACTAAGATTGAAGTGGCTCGCATCTCGAAGAAGTTTAGTCACTGTCTGGCGAACTTTGGTGCATGGTAAGGGAGCTGGGAGTAGAGCGAGAGCACGCCGTGGCCACCGCTCCAAGCTTTGTTGAATGCAGGTCTGTGGGTCAGCGATCGAGAAGATGTCGAAGCACATCGTAGACTGCTTGTGAGACCAGTGTTGAACTAGGCTGTTGAGGCGTCTGGTGGCGAGGTGGCAAAGGTCAATGTGGGCAAGGGATCAGAATCTGGAGAAATTTGGGCGTACGATGGATCGCTGACCGCAGTGCCAAATGAGATCGAAATGCTAAAGTACAATCTCGTCATTGTTGAAGTCCCGCGGCAAGGAGGGTGGATCCCTTGTGCGAAGATTGTGCGTGTGTTGTGTCAAGGGGTACTTGGCGCCTTTCATGGACACCATTGGGATTTGGTCCTTGTGGAACAACACTTACGTTCGCAATTGGAAGATTTGTACCCAACGGCTTTGCGCATTTGCTATCTACCATCTGGGACACCGAGAAGAGCCGTATTTGTTAGAGCAGTCAACTCTGTTGCTTGTGAAGACCCATGGGCTGGGTCCTGCAGTGCCGCACTTCCTCACACAAAAGTAGTTCACTGAAGATTTGTGGCTGAGTCTGGCTGTCCTGTGGTGGTTGGTGAATTTGTTGGAGGCCCCCAACGACGACTCGGACGACACGCACATGGATGGTGATGCATCGCGCTGCTTGTGGGCACTGTACTATGGTCGCCGCCCCGACCTAATCAGTCTGGGCTGTAGTCACTTGCCTGTCCCTTTGAATGGCGCATGGGGTGTATTATCTGATGGTCCCTACAATGAAGCTGATGTGGTGAACCTGCTGAAGACAAGCGTCCGAAAAGGCGACACGGAGGAGGATGTTGAGTGGCGGAGTGTCATGCACTGAGCAAGCACCGGGCAGCCGCTGTTTTAGCAGCCGGAGTGCCCTGACCAGACAGCTGACCCGGACACGAGTGAGTCAGAAGTTGAGGAGGTGCCGGATCCGCAAACTCCCAGACCAAAGGGGAAAACCGATAAACAGCGGCAGAAGGAGCAGGAGAAGGCTAAGCGCGAGTTGCGGAAACCACAGGAGGCACGGGAGCGGCAACGTAAAAAGGAGGACAAGGAGAAGGAGAAAAAGGCGAAAGAGGACGAGCGAGCAAATCGCAAGAGGAAAGAAGAGGAGGATACATTCGCAACGGCAGCCGCTGCGGCGTCCCCATCGCAGAAAAAAGGACAGTTGAGGGCCTCCAGGCGACCCTACAACGTGGTGTCCGGGTTGGCTGATCCAAGAGCAACGGCAAGAGCAACGGCAAGTGACTGGAGGCCCCACATACCGGTGGATCATGACTGTCGCTGGACCATACCGGACATACAACCACATACACAACTATGTTACTGTGCTGGTGTTGTGAGCGCCTGATGTGAGCGGGCCTGTCCTGTGCAGTCCCAAACACATGTGGGACAGCGAATGATGTGTCCTATTTGACGATGTACGTATTTGTGGCTGAATTTGACTGTCATTTTTTTCAATTTGCACTGAGCTGGGCTCTGGAGAGCCGAGCGTGCCAGATTTGCTCGATTTACCCCCGAATATGAACAATTTTGTACTGCCGGGCTCTGCAGAGCCCAGCATGCTGTTTCAGGCCAATTTGCATGCCTTCTGGTGGTGCCAAGTGTTGCTTTCATCTGAACAGTGCAGTACTGTCTCTGTGTGAATTTTGTTGTATCAACACAACATTGTGCTATGGCAATTCTTTTGGTACGTCCCTCGTTGACACAGTGTACCAACTTTCGAGTTTGTTCACAATTTTGGTGCATATGCGGTGCCAGCTTTGTGTCTATCGGCCCCAGATCCTTTGTTCACTTGCTATTTTTTAACCAGTCCCTGCACTGCAAAGTCGAGAAGCCATATGTACCCTTGATTTGGTCCCTACATGTTCTGTCCCCTGTTCCTGGGCCCTGCAGCGCTCGGGTGAATGTGTCTGTCATTTCGAGTTTACCAGGTATGCCCAGAGTCCAATGTGCAGTTAGTAGTTTGGGCACAGGTTTGCTTTTTTTAGCCGAGCCACATTCTATTGCGCGCTGTCATGTATGCTCAATTGCATTGATCAGTCGGGCCCGTGTCTTTTCATTTCTCCAGCGTTTGACAGTGCGTATGTTGGGCAGTGCTTTGACACTGTCCACTGTGCGATGCTTCATTTTTTGGTGCCATTTGTGGCCTGTTTTCGTTGGTGTCAACCATTTATTGATAATTCCACATTTGCTCCGGATTTAGAAGGGGGAACAGTCTTTGTGTGTCCAGGTGTCAGTACGTGCTTCTGAACCACATCTGGGAACACATCAGTCTATAGTCAGTACAATATCCAATTTCGGAGTTTCGACGGACCTCCTACATCGCAAGTAAAGGTTTTTGGAACTTTTGTGCTTTATTTTGTGTCTGTTCGTGCTTTAGACTTGTCAACTAGTGTGTACGCAGCCTCCATGCCTTGTGTATGACTGGTGCTCCGGTGGTCTGTCGCTTATGAGACTGAATTATTTTTGGGGGGGGGGGCATATAGTGCGATGCCTATTGTAGCCATTACCACGCTAGTTGTCTGGCTTGTTTATCATGGGCGTAATTGATGGGTGCTTTATGTTCTCTGTATCGAACCGGGCTCTGCAGAGCCCAGCCGCTAGGAAATCCTTATTTCACGCCCTGTTACTACCTGTTTGCCTGTACATTGTTGTGTTGGTGTACAACCCTGTATTATTACCCCTATTTTTAGTGAATTTCATGTTTCTGGGCTGTGCAGAGCCCAACCTTTGCGAAATGCTACTTTAGCTGTAGGAGAAGTATCCATCCATACCAGCTCCGGGATTAAACACGCAGTGCGGGAGAGTGATGAAGGCTCACAAAGCCACCGCAGGACGAGGGCACGATAAGGTACCCCCTCCCAGAGCAGCGCCCTGAACTTGGTCACCCTCCCCCGCTCTCCCCGCCTAGAAAAATGAGGTCCTAGAACTGCTGTTCTTTCGGCGGAATATGGATAAGGACCAGTGTTTCATTACCTGGCTGGAACGCCACAATTCTAAAGAGATGCCATAGTCAATTGTTGCAATTGAAGGGGAAGAACTTACCACAGACAAAAAAGCGGCCATCAGCACAGTCCTCAGGGCTGCAAAAGCGAACCCACAAATTTTTAATGACATTTCTAGTGCCGCCCAGAGCGGTCAGGCGTTGTGTGCCGGCCAAAGGTACGAAGAGGGACAACAGCCCACAAGCCATCCGTCCGACCGTGATTTTGTCTCCTCATCTGAGGACTCACACAACGCAGATGGGGAGGCGGCGCCGACCGACCTGGTGTCCTTCCTCCGCACGCTGCTATCCTTTCACTATATACGGCAAAATCTGGGCCTAGCTAATGTAATTTTGGCTGCCGCCGTCCATTTTGCAAACTTGTTGACATGCTGCCACTACCACCCCTTGCAATGCAGACACACCACAGACGAACACACAACATACAGCATAGACACCATTTGTTTGACCTGCTGAAAAACCAGGCGGCCGAAAGTGCGTTGTCCTTCCACAAGGGCACTGAGCGACTCCTCAATATGCCTGCGGCACGGAACCCCGCAGTGAAATACAGTGAATCAGTAATTCCGAAATGCCCCTGTTACATATCCAGAGAAGGGTCACACACTCTGTGGACGGAATCTCTGTCCAGACGCATCCCGCATGCCGTGCCACTGTGCAGCACCACCATGAAGATGAAAGACCCCCACGTGAACCCCCACCGGACTCCCAACAGGCACACGAGTCGGATAAGCACGACATTGCACATTTGGGTGACGTGGGCATCAATCTTTTCACACGGTTCCGCACCACCGATAAACTGTGGGTGTGGTGCCCCCCGGGTGACCGAATCGGAGACCTACAGGACCTGCACTGTTTTGGCAGCATTTAGGGCTTTGAATTACGGTGTACTGCCTCCGTCTTCTGGTCCCTCACGCCGGTACAACACCTGCGCCTCTCCCTCTTGTTTGATGAATACGACAAGTGTAACATGCGGTATGTACACCCTCCCCACAACAAACACATCTTCTCCGGACTGCAGTTCCAAATTAAGTCAACCCTACAAGCTGTGACAAGTGTAACATGCGGTATGTACACCCTCCCCACAACAAACACATCTTCTGTGGACTGCAGTTCCAAATGAAGTCAACCCTATAAGCTGTGACCTTGGGGAGATGGGCAGACTTGATGCAGGCCAGCATTCCGTCCTGGCCTTGTACTTCCCTCCCTACCCTGCGTGTGATCCGCCGCAAGTCACACGTAACAGAGTGGTACATCCACGTCCCACCACCCGCCTTCCTTGTGTATGTTTGCTTAAATCTAACAACGGGCGCTGTGTACATCGGCGAGACAACACAGGCTCCAATACAATGAATGCGAAAACACTACTGTGATGCCTGAGCAGGTACAGAGAGCGCATCATTTCGCGCACAGCTACTACTCACAGACATCATCGACTGGATCACTGTCCCTGTCCAGTCTTGTGACACCCTGTTCCAGGCGGGGCTGGCGGAACGCCAGTGGTGGGCAGACGTGCACAGGTGGGCTCTGAACAACATACCCCCCGGGGTCAATGAGAACGATACACCAAACAAACGGCCCGCCTACATCAACAGCAAATTGTTACACACCCCGCACAAACTACGCCAGGCAGGTGAACCGAGGGACCGAGGAACCCAGAGCCCGGACCAGTTGTCTACGTCATTTTAGACCGCAACATTACACATTTTAGATCTCTAGGCTTTGCAGAGCCCAGGTTACAAGTTTTTCCCTTTGTACCTACCCCCGTTACAACAATTGGCTCATGTATGCCGTGGTCAAGTGGCCGCGCGACATGGCGCTGGGCTAAGTGGTATACTCTTGCCGACACTCTAACATAGCCAGCCTAAACATTGTCCCCGATTAGGTCGGCAGTAACAGGAATCAAGGAGACAACTCCTACATACATTACCGGCGGGCAATGATCAAGGACACGTGCCACACCAAGCATCACATCATCTAGATGGAAGTGCCAAAACAAGGCCTGTATTAGGATTTTCCAACATCCTGGGCTGTGCAGAGCCCAGCATTCATAAACTTGGTAGTTAAGGGGTGCTTATTAGGGTTTCCCTGTTGGCTGGGCTCTTTAGAGCCCATACCTTCACAATGTCCCATTTTGACCCCCTGTTTTGTGACATAAAAGCACTATGACACTTTGAAACTTATTCTACATGTGGTCTGTTGTTATATTTTCCCTTTGTGCTGTGTTGGTCTTGTATCCTGATGTACAATGGTGCCACCGTGGTGTTGTGTAAGTATCATAGTTAGCAACTGTCACGGAGTACTATACAACAAGCCTTAGTATGTTTGCACGCAGGTGTGTTTGGAGCTTGGTGATTTGATGTTTGTATTGTTCTGGCGTGTCTGAGTCTATTGCAGTTTCAGGACACATTATTTGCAGTATACCCTAGTCTATTGCAGCTGACTTTTGTGCATACTGTGCAGTGCTGTTAAAATTACAATGTCGTTGTATGTCCCATACATTAAGTACATGTAACTTGCTATTTTCTTTTCCTTTTTCACAATAGCCATGGCTGAATTTGCACATGTAATACATACGGAGTTGGATGTACCGGACGCCGGCCCGGATACCGAAGGAGATGAGGTTATAGGACCTGTACCCTTACCAGTCTCAGGTCCCAGGTTAGCAGTGGCTTGCGGCTGTAGCATTTCTGTAGGGTGTAGTGTTCCTATTTCGCTTTGTCTCCTTTTGGCCTCATGGCTTCTTCCTCCAATTTGGGCGCCCTTGATGTGCCCGCGGATGGGGTCGACCAGGGGAGAAGTGGTTCTGGGGTTGTACACCCCGTGCCACCGGCTGCCACCCGTCCTACCACACGGGAGTCATTAGCATGCACTGCAGCCACCATGGCCTTGGAGGAGGCCATTATGTTCACGGGGGCAGCCCCTCCATCTCCCCCCCTGGCCACCAAAGATGGTCCTAAAGAACCTTTCTACACCCCCCCGGCCGACGGTGCGTGACCCCTTGACTCCAAACACGATGGTCATGCTGTTTGCAATATGTTGTTGGTTTTGTAATGATTTTCATACCCAGGATGGCCTGTGCCCCCTCAACCACTACCGTTGTAGAGGAAAAGGGCATGGAAACTAGACTTTACCAAAAAGCTGGGCTCTGCAGAGATGCTTTTTTAGGGTGTGTATTAGGGTTCCCCTTTTCCCTGGGCGCTGCAGAGCCCAAACTTCAACATCTTATAATTTTACATCCCTCAATGACTCGGCGACCATGACGGCAGGATGTAGGACCTCCCCATTGTAACACTTTCTCTGCGCTTCACATTTTCTTTTGCTTTGCCGCTTTCTCGCTTTGTCGCTTTCTTGCTTTGTCGCTTTGTCGCTTGTGGTGGGGCAAGGGAGTGATAAGGAGGTGGTGGGTCAAGGAAAAGAGGCTGACAAAACCTCAAAACCCCTGCCCCCCCCCCCCCCCGCAACCCCCTGCCCCTTCCCCTGCCCCTCCCCCCCCATATACAAAAAAAGACCCTCTCTCCCCTCCTTTGCTGTGTTGTGTTCTGTGCTATGACGTGATGTGATGTGATGTGCTGTGTTGTGTTGTGCTGTGCTCTGTTCCTTGGGGACCGAAATCCTTGCCCCAGGTATGTTATGGATTTTTGAGAAGTTGGGCTCTGCAGACTTCCGCTGAGAAGCAATTCTAGGGTGTATCTTAGGGTTCCTTGTTCTCTGGGCTCTACAGAGCCGAGGCTGTATAGTTCAGCTACTTTACACCCCTGAATGGCTACTGGGGCATTTGCCTATGGGAACTTACAGCACAGCAGAGTACAGGAGAGCACAACACAACACAACATAGCATAGCCCACGAACGAACGGGATACACATGGCCCCTGCCCCGCCGCCCCCATTTCCTTTGCTTTCCTTAGGTATAAGGCGGCCGCATGGTGCAGCTGGTCCTCCCCCTCGAGCGGAGGGGGGGGGGGGGCGGACCAACACTGAGGACGCGGTGATTGGGGGGCCTGATGGTAACCTGGCAGGTGGTCCTCTCTCTTCCTGGATGCGAATGGTTGGGCAGCGGCCCACAAACGTTTGGATGGGGCACCACTCTCCCCATGCCTTTTTTTGTACCTGTGAGTGGCGAGCCGGCACGGCCCAACCGAGTTGGGCTCTGCGGAGCCGAGCTCAACACCAAAATTCAAATGTGACCCCAAAATTGATTAACCATGACACTTGGGGGCAGGGGGTTGCACGTCCTAGTACACGGATTCAGCCAGGGGTGGGGTATTGCACTAAAACTCAATGGCGCATGTCTTATTTGACGAGCATAAAAAGATAATTTTCTTTAAGCTGTTTTCCGCAGCACCCAGCTCATAGAAGTTTGTAATTTTTGGGTCGGTATATCCGTAGGGCATTTGGCGTGTTTGGTTAGCCGGCACACCTTCCATATGCATCCTTATTGTACTATTTTCTTTTATTTGGGCTCTGCAGTGCCCGCCAAACCTGTCTTCCACCCCCATTTATCACAGGGCCAACACCGTTGTCAACTTGTTGTGCTTTTTCAGGTATTGCCTCAGGATGTTGCAGAGCGGCGGAAGTGGCTGCTATAAAAGGGGCTGCTGCCGTTCTGGGTTGCAGTGGCCTAGCAATCATCGCAACCCTCCGCTTGCCGTGCCTGGGTCCGAAACGTCTGTTTACCCCATTGCTAGAAATCTTTTCGTATTCCGCACCCCCAAAGGGGTAAAATTGCTGACGATGTTGCCGGGGTGGTGGGGACCACAATACTACGGATTATGGGGTTTCCCGCCCCAAAAATGTGATCTCTGGCACTTTAAAGTGCGGCACATCTGAAATCGCCCCCTTATCTCCATCTCCAAGAGCCCAAATCCACATGGGCTCTGTGTGCATGCCGTTCTCTTTTTCGAAAAACCGATAGGAGGCACTATGGGGCTCCAAATTTATTTCATTTTGTAGGCAATATTTAGTGTGATAATGTTAACCTCGAAAAATTGTCACTATAGGGCCAAGCATGACATTTCATTTTTCTTTGCAATTGGACCCCCACAGTGCCCAAAAATAATCCCTACAGGGCGTCTTCACAACCCACCATCCCTCCAAAATGCAAATAGTTTGGTGGTGGCCGAGCTTTGGTGTTACACCTTACCCTTGCGTGGGGTGTTGCGGGTTGCATGTTGTCCGGGGGCAGCGTACCACTCTCGTGGAACGCTTCCCCGCACACAGATAGAGACGGGCTTGGGTGCAGCACCACATCCACTCATTCGTGGACCCCCCCCCCCCCAACAAAGATCCGCCCCTTGGGGTAGCGGCCCCCCATCCACTCCGTCGTGGACCGCTCCAAGTTTTAAAATTTACGAGCATTTCAGCGATTCTTGATTGGCTGGGCTCTGCAGAGCCCAGCTTTGCCGGAACAATATTTTTAGGGTATGTATTATGGTTTCATGGATGTCTGGGCTCTGCAGAGCCCAAACCTCACGTGTTTCCCATTTCGCCCCTTTGGTGTCATTCCCGTACCGTCATGATGGCACCATTGGTCTTGTGCCATTGGTATTTTGAGGCGCGTGTTAGGGATTTCAGATTGACTGGGCTCTGCAGAGCCCAGCTTTTTGAGGAAAAATATTTCTTGGGTGTGTATTATGCCTTTTTGGTTGTGCGGGCTCTATAGAGCCCATGCCACATGTTTCTCCCATTTTGCACCCTTTGGTGTCATGGTAGAACCCTCATGATGTTGGTATTTTCAGGTACATATTCGGGCTTTCAGATTGGCTGGGCTCTGCAGAGCCCAGCTTTCCTAGAAAGGGCATTTTTTGGGTATGTATGGTGGTTTTCCGGTTGTTTGGGCTCCACAAATCCCGCAGCACATGTCTCCCCCACATTGCACCCATTTGCTGTCATTTTAGTACCCACGTGATAGGACCATAACCGTTGTACCATTGGTATTCGAGGTGCATATCGGCTACTCCCAATCGGTTGGGCTTCGCAGGGCCTCGCTTGCCTAGAATGGGGATTTTTGGGGTCCGTGTTAGGTTTTTTTTAGTTATGTGGGCTCTACAAAGGCCAAACCATACCCCCCCCCCCCATTTTGCACCCTTTGATCCCCTTTTCATTATGGCCAGGGGTGCATTTAAATGGGATAACTCAATTTCTTATTGGGCACACGCCAATTTACAGGGCGTTATGTTGTTTTAGATTTTGAAGGGGGAACAGGCAGATGCCCAGGTGCATAATTTGGAGATATTTGACCCCTGCAATTGCAAGTTTCACATTGCTTGGCCCTGCAGAGCCTAGAATGTGCTTCAATGCCAATTTGATGTGTGATTGGACTGTTACATTTTGATTTGTTTCTTGATGCCATTGTGCCTTTGTATGTGGGCACGATTTGGCACGCACACTTGCAGTGGCGGAGTGTGTACTGCAATTGCTACCTGTGCCTTGTGTATGCCCTGTGCACACATTTTCTTCCACGGGACATCACCGTGTGCCTGGGACATTAGTGCAATAGTGGCCTGTTTCAGTATCATGGTGTGTGTGTGTACGGCACGTATCCCTGTCCCCCAGCTGTGCACACGATCGTCCTCTGCTCCAGTGCCTGTTCTACAGGTCTGTTCATGTGCCAGTAGCCCCTTGGCCTCGTGGCACTGCCACAACAGAGTCCTGTTCCATTTTTCAGCTCAAGTTTATCTTAAATTTCGCCTCGTCATTATTCGTACATTTGGAAGGGGGAGCAGAGAGTCCGTTTACGATTTACGATTTTCTATTCGTGGATATGTTTTTGACACACCGGGCTGCGGTCGGCACCTCTGCAATTTTAGTATACCGACGAACCTCCCTTTGCAATTGCATGTGTGCTACACATATACGACCGCTGACACCAACTGTGTGACCGTGTTGGAGTTGTGAAGGCCTGATGTGAGTGGGCTTGTCTTGTGCAATCCTAAAACAGCCGTTCCATCCATGGGACAGTGAGTGAGGTGCCCTGTTTCTGTCTGTATGTGTTTATGATTGAATTTGGAGGTCAGTTTTTCATTTTGCACTCAGCCGGGCTCTGCACAGTGCAGCCTTTCAAATTTGATTGATCCGCCCCAAAATATGACGCATTTTGTACCCCTGGGCTCTGCACAGCCCAGCATACTGTCTTTGTCAAATTTGCATGGTGTTTAGAGGGTTGCAGTGTTGCCGTCATCTCGACACTGGTGGTCTGGCTTGTTTATCATTAGCGTAATTCATGGGTGGTATATGTTGTTTCTATCGAGCTGGGCTCTGCAGAGCCCAGCCAGTAGGAATTCCCTATTTCCGGCCATGTTACTAACTGTTTGCCTGTACATTGTTGTGTTGGTGTACCACCCTGTATTATTACCCCTGTTTTTAGTGAATTTCATGTTTCTGGGCTGTGCAGAGCCCAGCCTTTCAGAATTGCTACTTTGCACCCTCCTTTCATGCAGGTGCCGTTCTGTGTTGTGATAGGGTACACCTTCTTCACAGGCAGTGCATATAAGGTAATCATTGCCGTCACAATACCATGAGTGCTAGAACAACCGCAGCTCGTGTTGTTGCCGAATACGTGCTCCATTTGTGATATCAGAATGTGAAACACAATTTTATGGTGCGACTGGTCCATTTTCCGTATTTGAGACCTCCAAAATGCGAAAAAGCAGTTGCTGCGCTCGTATGCTGTGGGGGCCCAAAATGGTGCCTTTTTGCTGCTTCGCACCCCAAAAATGCGTGTCGTTCCTCCTCCCCATACACCCTGGCTGGGAACCACCCCGCCATTACGCTTGGCTATGCAGCAGAGAGGCTAGGCTCTGTGCACGACGTGAATTTTTTTTGAAAAAACGATAGGGGGCACTATGGGCCTCCTAAGGCTACGTGAAACCGCCCAGCAAGTGGGACTACCCTTCCATGTTGCCGGGACTATCGTCGTTACAAGCCTGTCCACCATAGAGAAAACGGTTATCACAAACATCCTGAGACAGACACTGCGTGACAACACCCGAAACGCCTAGGAAGCACTCAGACACATAGTGCACATTGTCCGTTCGAACCCAAACACAGTACGATCCGTGTTGCAATTGAAAGCCATGGCCCAGCCCAGACTCATGAAAAAAAACCCATGCCGCTGTGCCGAGTTCCGTAAACACGCAGCACATTATGGGGCTGTCATTGACGTAGACGGGCAAGTTGCACTAGTACCGGTTGCACTGAATGTCGGGGGCCATGGGGGCCTGAGACCCAACGACCCGGTGCCAGTTCCGGGCCCCGAGGCACGTGATAAGGCCGTCTCTGGTATGAAATCCTTCTCTACCCACCCCGACGTCCCTGTACCCCCCCCTGACATCTTGCCGCCCAATTCCCTGTTCCCGGAAACCGGAACGCTGCTGCGTCAACTCCGATGCCTCTCAGCATTTATCGCATCTTTTCAATATATAAGAATCATTGACAAGGGGTCGGGGGAACTGTGGGGTTCGTGCTCTGCATGGGTATGGGAGAAAGTGACTAAATTCATGATCAACGAAAAATTCGAGCATAAAGGGTGTACCCAGAATGAATGGGCACATGCCATCGGAGATGCAATCTCAGGTAGGGACTGGAACGCAACAAGCATGGGAAACTGTGTGTCCTTTATGTGCTGGCTAAAGCAAAGTCACGCCGCACTCCGAAATGGGTTTTCAGAGGAATATATGCCTTCCCTACCCCCATCTTGCAGCGGCGTCAGCTACGGCAGGGCGCACGAGCCTTCACGTGTATGCTTCAAATGTTGCAGACCGAAATCACACACATCTTCCAGCACACAGACATCCAGGCAGTCGCATGATGGCTGCGCTTCGTAACACGCAAAGGGGCACACGCAATCACGGAGGTGGACTGCGAAAAGCAGTTTGACAACATGCAACCCAGAGACGTGACACGGGCTTTCGGCAAAGCAACAAAGTGGCTCACCAAAAAGCGCTGCTGGCGCCAGCAAGAGTTATACTGGTCGATCCACCAAGACACCCCAAAGCTAGACAGAGCAGGATTGGCAGCTAGCAACAAAATTTGGGTCCTGCAGCACGACCGCCTTGCAAAAATGCTGAAATTTGAACTCCTTCACAACAATGTACTGCAGGCGGTGGGGCAGAAAAATGAGTATCCCCACGGGGGGTCCCTTCTCCGCGGAAAGTGCAGATTTGCACACACTATGGGGGGTGAAGAAAGGTGGGAAAATGCTGCGAGACTGGGGGACACTGAACTTGTAGGAGGACGCATATGTATACTAGCGGCACCATGTGGTTTAGCCTCGCACAGTTCCGGGACAACGTCCTCCTGGCCACTAACATACCCTCAGCACGCGCACAACCCCCGTGCAGGAAGTCTGTGACCTGCGGTCACAAATATGTAAATTGGAAGTGTTGTGTAACTGTGTTGATGCGGGGGCAGTGACCTGCGTGGGGGACTACCTGCAGCAGAGCCGCCGCGCCTTGGGAGTACACATGACTCTGGGGGGCGGACATAGCTGCACCGTAACACACCCCATTGCACTCACGGACACCTAGGACCTGTGTTGTGGTGCACCCCTCATCAGCCCAACACGTGCACCAAAAGAGTACCTGCCTTGCATGCATATTAGCAGCCTCACTGGTACCCTCCCCTGGCAAGAAACGTGGGCTGCTAGATTCTGTTAGCGCTATCATGAGCCCAGCTCGCAATGTTGTCCGGGTACAGGCGGATGACCGTCATGTGTGCGCTGCACAAAGCAGTGCGCCGTGTGCATGCCACCTCCTCGTGGTGGTCGGAAAACACTATGCGCGCCGTGTACAACGTTGGCCACCACCTCCCCTGCCCCCGGAATGCAGCCACCGCAACGCTCGTGCACTGGCTCACAAGCAACGCTATTTGGAGCGGGAGCCCATACACTGACAGGGAAATACCCACAGATTTTCAGCCGGAAGGCTCCAGCCCCACCTGGTGCGAAGACATTGCACTGCTGCGCAGCATTGCTGCAATGCCCTGATTTCCTTTCCAACCCCCTACGTTTTCTTTTGTGTGTGTGGCGGGGTGGTTGCACCTCGCACACGATAATTCTACGTTGTGGCATAGGTAGTTCACGAGCTCCGCTGCGGGTCGTTTTTGTGGTTTGGGGAAGGGAGAGGTTCATTTGCTTTGCCCAGCACTGAACATGCTTCCATCCCTGTCATCTTCACCAGACCAAAAGACGTCTAGGACAACTCTGTTGTTCCTGATGAGTTTCCTTTCCACCGCTTTTCTTGCTTTGTTCTTGTCTCGCAGTTCTCAACGTGTGTGTGTGTGTGTGTGTATCTGTGTGTGTGTGTGTGTGTGTGTGAGCCAGCGGCTACACTGGTCTCCTAACCTATTTGCTCTCCTGCCATTCTTGTACCTGTTCCTCCCTCGCCATCCCTCTTGTACTTGTGTGAATGAATTCCAACCCCCCCCCCCCCCCAGACTTGCCCGTGAAGCATCAACAGGGTTCCCTGGGCATGAAAGGACTGATGCGACGTCCAGTGTCATTCTCCTCCCCTCCCGGGTCAGTGATACACAAACAGGGTGCTGGATACTTTGCTTGTGACTCCTCATGGATGATTCCAAACATTCCCGTGTCCTGCTTCCCGTATCAGTGCAGAAGGGCGCCTCGCCTTATGAATTCATGACAGCTTCAATGCTTTGCCCTGCTTTGTGCTGTTTTGATTGCTCACTGGCCCGACGAGCTGTTCTGGGTGCCATCCGATCCGCAGTGCTCGTGCTAAGCAACAGTGGTCTTATCGTTTGGATCCTGGACAAGTGTGTGTGTGTGTGTGTATGTGTGTGTGTGTGTGCGTGCGCGCGCGCGTGTGTGTGAATGTGTGTGTGTGTGTGTGCGCGCGTGTGTGTATGTGTGTGTGTGTGTGTGTTTGTGTGTGTGTGTGTGTGTTTGTGTGTGTGTGTGTGTGTGTTTGTGTGTGTGTCACCCCTCGCCGGCCACCGTGGGAAAGCCACGATGGCACAGGGCGGGCTCCACCGGGGGGTGGCGGTATGCGGGAGTAACCCGGGTCCCCCTGTGACCCAGCCCTCTCCAGGGCTCGTGTGCGCTCCCCTGCCCCAACCCACTGCACCTTGTGTTCTGCACAGGTACATCGTGGGGTGGGGATATCGTCCTATCCGACGCCCGTCCGGGCCAGGGGCACAACCACTATGGCCTTCGGCCAGGGGCCTGATGTCACGGGGGGCTACCGGTCCTGCCCTGCGATGCAATGCGGGGCAACCGTGACATCAGGCCTCACAGCCACCCGGCGGGATGCCTGGACCGGAGCGGGATAGGGACGCCCCGTGGGTTCGCCAGATATTTTTCCTTCCCCCACACAGCGGCGGTTACACCCGAGTCCCTCCGGTCCAGCCTGGGCCGCGGGGGGATAGGGACGCCCCGTGGGTTCGCCAGGTATTTTTCCTTCCCCCACACGGCGGCGGTTACACCCGAGTCCCTCCGGTCCAGCCTGGGCCGCGGGGGGATAGGGACGCCCCGTGGGTTCGCCAGGTATTTTTCCTTCCCCCACACAGCGGCAGTTACACCCGAGTCCCTCCGGTCCAGCCTGGGCCGCGGGGGGATAGGGACGCCCCGTGGGTTCGTCAGGTATTTTTCCTTCCCCCACACAGCGGCGGTTACACCCGAGTCCCTCCGGTCCAGCCTGGGCCGCGGGGGGATAGGGACGCCCCGTGGGTTCGCCAGGTATTTTTCCTTCCCCCACACAGCGGCGGTTACACCCGAGTCCCTCCGGTCCAGCCTGGGCCGCGGAGGGATAGGGACGCCCCGTGGGTTCGTCAGGCATTTTTCCTTCCCCCACACAGCGGCGGTTACACCCGAGTCCCTCCGGTCCAGCCTGGACCGCGGGGGGATAGGGACGCCCCGTGGGTTCGCCAGGTATTTTTCCTTCCCCCACACAGCGGTGGTTACACCCGAGTCCCTCCGGTCCAGCCTGGGCCGCGGGGGGATAGGGACGCCCCGTGGGTTCGCCAGGTATTTTTCCTTCCCCCACACAGCGGCGGTTACACCCGAGTCCCTCCGGTCCAGCCTGGGCCGCGGAGGGATAGGGACGCCCCGTGGGTTCGTCAGGTATTTTTCCTTCCCCCACACAGCGGCGGTTATACCCGAGTCCCTCCGGTCCAGCCTGGGCCGCGGGGGGATAGGGACGCCCCGTGGGTTCGCCAGGTATTTTTCCTTCCCCCACACAGCGGCGGTTACACCCGAGTCCCTCCGGTCCAGCCTGGGCCGCGGGGGGATAGGGACGCCCCGTGGGTTCGCCAGGTATTTTTCCTTCCCCCACACAGCGGCGGTTACACCCGAGTCCCTCCGGTCCGGCCTGGGCCGCGGGGGGATAGGGACCCCTTGTGGGTTCGCCAGGTATTTTTCCTTCCCCCACACAGCGGCGGTTACACCCGAGTCCCTCCGGTCCAGCTTGGGCCGCGGGGGGATAGGGACGCCCCGTGGGTTCGCCAGGTATTTTTCCTTCCCCCACACAGCGGCGGTTACACCCGAGTCCCTCCGGTCCAGCGTGGGCCGCGGGGGGATAGGGACGCCCCGTGGGTTCGCCAGGTATTTTTCCTTCCCCCACACAGCGGTGGTTACACCCGAGTCCCTCCGGTCGTGCCTGGGCCGCGGAGGGATAGGGACGCCCCGTGGGTTCGCCAGGTATTTTTCCTTCCCCCACACAGCGGCGGTCACACCCGAGTCCCTCCGGTCCAGCCTGGGCCGCGGAGGGATAGGGACGCCCTGTGGGTTCGTCAGGTATTTTTCCTTCCCCCACACAGCGGCGGTTACACCCGAGTCCCTCCGGTCCAGCCTGGGCCGCGGGGGGATAGGGACGCCCCGTGGGTTCGCCAGGTATTTTTCCTTCCCCCACACAGCGGCGGTTACACCCGAGTCCCTCCGGTCCAGCCTGGGCCGCGGGGGGATAGGGACGCCCCGTGGGTTCGCCGGGTATTTTTCCTTCCCCCACACAGCGGCGGTTACACCCGAGTCCCTCCGGTCCAGCCTTGGCCGCGGGGGGATAGGGACGCCCCGTGGGTTCGCCAGGTATTTTTCCTTCCCCCACACAGCGGCGGTTACACCCGAGTCCCTCCGGTCCAGCCTGGGCCGCGGGGGGATAGGGACGCCCCGTGGGTTCGCCAGGTATTTTTCCTTCCCCCACACAGCGGCGGTTACACCCGAGTCCCTCCGGTCCAGCCTGGGCCGCGGGGGGATAGGGACGCCCCGTGGGTTCGCCAGGTATTTTTCCTTCCCCCACATAGCGGTGGTTACACCCGAGTCCCTCCGGTCCTGCCTGGGCCGCGGGGGGATAGGGACGCCCCGTGGGTTCGCCAGGTATTTTTCCTTCCCCCACACAGCGGCGGTTTCAACCGAGTCCCTCCGGTCCAGCCTGGGCCGCGGGGGGATAGGGACGCCCCGTGGGTTCGCCAGGTATTTTTCCTTCCCCCACACAGCGGCGGTTACACCCGAGTCCCTCCGGTCCAGCCTGGGCCGCGGGGGGATAGGGACGCCCCGTGGGTTCGCCAGGTATTTTTCCTTCCCCCACACAGCGGCGGTTACACCTGAGTCCCTCCGGTCCAGCCTGGGCCGCGGGGGGATAGGGACGCCCCGTGGGTTCGCCAGGTATTTTTCCTTCCCCCACATAGCGGTGGTTACACCCGAGTCCCTCCGGTCCTGCCTGGGCCGCGGGGGGATAGGGACGCCCCGTGGGTTCGCCAGGTATTTCTCCTTCCCCCACACAGCGGCGGTTACACCCGAGTCCCTCCGGTCCAGCCTGGGCCGCGGGGGGATAGGGACGCCCCGTGGGTTCGCCAGGTATTTTTCCTTCCCCCACACAGCGGCGGTTACACCCGAGTCCCTCCGGTCCAGCCTGGGCCGCGGGGGGATAGGGACGCCCCGTGGGTTCGCCAGGTATTTTTCCTTCCCCCACACAGCGGCGGTTACACCCGAGTCCCTCCGTTCCAGCCTGGGCCGCGGGGGGATAGGGACGCCCCGTGGGTTCGCCAGGTATTTTTCCTTCCCCCACACAGCGGTGGTTACACCCGAGTCCCTCCGGTCCTGCCTGGGCCGCGGAGGGATAGGGACGCCCCGTGGGTTCGTCAGGTATTTTTCCTTCCCCCACACAGCGGCGGTTACACCCGAGTCCCTCCGGTCCAACCTGGGCCGCGGGGGGATAGGGACGCCCCGTGGGTTCGCCAGGTATTTTTCCTTCCCCCACACAGCGGCGGTTACACCCGAGTCCCTCCGGTCCAGCCTGGGCCGCGGGGGGATAGGGACGCCCCGTGGGTTCGCCAGGTATTTTTCCTTCCCCCACACAGCGGTGGTTACACCCGAGTCCCTCCGGTCCTGCCTGGGCCGCGGAGGGATAGGGACGCCCCGTGGGTTCGTCAGGTATTTTTCCTTCCCCCACACAGCGGCGGTTACACCCGAGTCCCTCCGGTCCAACCTGGGCCGCGGGGGGATAGGGACGCCCCGTGGGTTCGCCAGGTATTTTTCCTTCCCCCACACAGCGGCGGTTACACCCGAGTCCCTCCGGTCCAGCCTGGGCCGCGGGGGGATAGGGACGCCCCGTGGGTTCGCCAGGTATTTTTCCTTCCCCCACACAGCGGCGGTTACACCCGAGTCCCTCCGTTCCAGCCTGGGCCGCGGGGGGATAGGGACGCCCCGTGGGTTCGCCAGGTATTTTTCCTTTCCCCACACAGCGGCGGTTACACCCGAGTCCCTCCGGTCCAGCTTGGGCCGCGGGGGGATAGGGACGCCCCGTGGGTTCGCCAGGTATTTTTCCTTCCCCCACACAGCGGCGGTTACACCCGAGTCCCTCCGGTCCAGCGTGGGCCGCGGGGGGATAGGGACGCCCCGTGGGTTCGCCAGGTATTTTTCCTTCCCCCACACAGCGGTGGTTACACCCGAGTCCCTCCGGTCCTGCCTGGGCCGCGGGGGGATAGGGACGCCCCGTGGGTTCGCCAGGTATTTTTCTTTCCCCCACACAGCGGCGGTTACACCCGAGTCCCTCCGGTCCAGCCTGGGCCGCGGAGGGATAGGGACGCCCCGTGGGTTCGTCAGGTATTTTTCCTTCCCCCACACAGCGGCGGTTACACCCGAGTCCCTCCGGTCCAGCCTGGGCCGCGGGGGGATAGGGGCGCCCCGTGGGTTCGCAAGGTATTTTTCTTTCCCCCACACAGCGGCGGTTACACCCGAGTCCCTCCGGTCCAGCCTGGGCCGCGGGGGGATAGGGACGCCCCGTGGGTTCGCCAGGTATTTTTCCTTCCCCCACACAGCGGCGGTTATACCCGAGTCCCTCCGGTCCAGCCTGGGCCGCGGGGGGATAGGGACGCCCCGTGGGTTCGCCAGGTATTTTTCCTTCCCCCACACAGCGGCGGTTACACCCGAGTCCCTCCGGTCCAGCCTGGGCCGCGGGTGGATAGGGACGCCCCGTGGGTTCGCCAGGTATTTTTCCTTCCCCCACACACCGGCGGTTACACCCGAGTCCCTCCGGTCCAGCCTGGGCCGCGGGGGGATAGGGACGCCCCGTGGGTTCGCCAGGTATTTTTCCTTCCCCCACACACCGGCGGTTACACCCGAGTCCCTCCGGTCCAGCCTAGGCCGCGGGGGGATAGGGACGCCCCGTGGGTTCGCCAGGTATTTTTCCTTCCCCCAAATAGCGGTGGTTACACCCGAGTCCCTCCGGTCCTGCCTGGGCCGCGGGGGGATAGGGACGCCCCGTGGGTTCGCCAGGTATTTTTCCTTCCCCCACACAGCGGCAGTTACACCCGAGTCCCTCCGGTCCAGCCTGGGCCGCGGGGGGATAGGGACGCCCCGTGGGTTCGCCAGGTATTTTTCCTTCCCCCACACAGCGGCGGTTACACCCGAGTCCCTCCGGTCCAGCCTGGGCCGCGGGGGGATAGGGACGCCCCGTGGGTTCGCCAGGTATTTTTCCTTCCCCCACACAGCGGCGGTTACACCCGAGTCCCTCCGGTCCAGCCTGGGCCGCGGGGGGATAGGGACGCCCCGTGGGTTCGCCAGGTATTTTTCCTTCCCCCACACAGCGGCGGTTACACCCGAGTCCCTCCGGTCCAGCCTGGGCCGCGGGGGGATAGGGACGCCCCGTGGGTTCGCCAGGTATTTTTCCTTCCCCCACACAGCGGTGGTTACACCCGAGTCCCTCCGGTCCAGCCTGGGCCGCGGGGGGATAGGGACGCCCCGTGGGTTCGCCAGGTATTTTTCCTTCCCCCACACAGCGGCGGTTACACCCGAGTCCCTCCGGTCCAGCGTGGGCCGCGGGGGGATAGGGACGCCCCGTGGGTTCGCCAGGTATTTTTCCTTCCCCCACACAGCGGTGGTTACACCCGAGTCCCTCCGGTCCTGCCTGGGCCGCGGGGGGATAGGGACGCCCCGTGGGTTCGCCAGGTATTTTTCCTTCCCCCACACAGCGGCGGTTACACCCGAGTCCCTCCGGTCCAGCCTGGGCCGCGGAGGGATAGGGACGCCCCGTGGGTTCGTCAGGTATTTTTCCTTCCCCCACACAGCGGCGGTTACACCCGAGTCCCTCCGGTCCAGCCTGGGCCGCGGGGGGATAGGGACGCCCCGTGGGTTCGCCAGGTATTTTTCCTTCCCCCACACAGCGGCGGTTACACCCGAGTCCCTCCGGTCCAGCCTGGGCCGCGGGGGGATAGGGACGCCCCGTGGGTTCGCCAGGTATTTTTCCTTCCCCCACACAGCGGCGGTTACAACCGAGTCCCTCCGGTCCAGCCTGGGCCGCGGGGGGATAGGGACGCCCCGTGGGTTCGCCAGGTATTTTTCCTTCCCCCACACAGCGGCGGTTACACCCGAGTTCTCCGGTCCAGCCCGGGCCGCGGGGGGATAGGGACGCCCCGTGGGTTCGCCAGGTATTTTTCCTTCCTCCACACAGCGGCGGCTACACCCGAGTCCCTCCGGTCCAGCCTGGGCCGCGGGGGGATAGGGACGCCCCGTGGGTTCGCCAGGTATTTTTCCTTCCCCCACACAGCGGCGGTTACACCCGAGTCCCTCCGGTCCAGCCTGGACCGCGGGGGGATAGGGACGCCCCGTGGGTTCGCCAGGTATTTTTCCTTCCCCCACATAGCGGTGGTTACACCCGAGTCCCTCCGGTCCTGCCTGGGCCGCGGGGGGATAGGGACGCCCCGTGGGTTCGCCAGGTATTTTTCCTTCACCCACACTGCGGCGGTTACACCCGAGTCCCTCCGGTACAGCCTGGGCCGCGGGGGGATAGGGACGCCCCGTGGGTTCGCCAGGTATTTTTCCTTCCCCCACACAGCGGCGGTTACACCCGAGTCCCTCCGGTCCAGCCTGGGCCGCGGGGGGATAGGGACGCCCCGTGGGTTCGCCAGGTATTTTTCCTTCCCCCACACAGCGGTGGTTACACCCGAGTCCCTCCGGTCCAGCCTGGGCCGCGGGGGGATAGGGACGCCCCGTGGGTTCGCCAGGTATTTTTCCTTCCCCCACACAGCGGCGGTTACACCCGAGTCCCTCCGGTCCATCCTGGGCCGCGGGGGGATAGGGACGCCCCGTGGGTTCGCCAGGTATTTTTCCTTCCCCCACACAGCGGCGGTTACACCCGAGTCCCTCCGGTCCAGCCTGGGCCGCGGGGGGATAGGGACGCCCCGTGGGTTCGCCAGGTATTTTTCCTTCCCCCACACAGCGGCGGTTACAACCGAGTCCCTCCGGTCCAGCCTGGGCCGCGGGGGGATAGGGACGCCCCTAGGGATCGCAAGGTATTTTTCCTTCCCCCACACAGCGGCGGTTACACCCGAGTCCCTCCGGTCCAGCCTGGGCCGCGGGGGGATAGGGACGCCCCGTGGGTTCGCCAGGTATTTTTCCTTCCCCCACACAGCGGCGGTTACACCCGAGTCCCTCCGGTCCAGCCTGGGCCGCGGGGGGATAGGGACGCCCCGTGGGTTCGCCAGGTATTTTTCCTTCCCCCACATAGCGGTGGTCACACCCGAGTCCCTCCGGTCCTGCCTGGGCCGCGGGGGGATAGGGACGCCCCGTGGGTTCGCCAGGTATTTTTCCTTCCCCCACACAGCGGCGGTTACACCCGAGTCCCTCCGGTCCAGCCTGGGCCGCGGGGGGATAGGGCCGCCCCGTGGGTTCGCCAGGTATTTTTCCTTCCCCCACACAGCGGCGGTTACACCCGAGTCCCTCCGGTCCAGCCTGGGCCGCGGGGGGATAGGGACGCCCCGTGGGTTCGCCAGGTATTTTTCCTTCCCCCACACAGCGGCGGCTACACCCGAGTCCCTCCGGTCCAGCCTGGGCCGCGGGGGGATAGGGACGCCCCGTGGGTTCGCCAGGTATTTTTCCTTCCCCCACACAACGGCGGTTACACCCGAGTCCCTCCGGTACAGCCTGGGCCGCGGGGGGATAGGGACGCCCCGTGGGTTCGCCAGGTATTTTTCCTTCCTCCACACAGCGGCGGTTACACCCGAGTCCCTCCGGTCCAGCCTGGGCCGCGGGGGGATAGGGACGCCCCGTGGGTTCGCCAGGTATTTTTCCTTCCCCCACACAGCGGCGGTTACACCCGAGTCCCTCCGGTCCAGCCTGGGCCGCGGGGGGATAGGGACGCCCCGTGGGTTCGCCAGGTATTTTTCCTTCCCCCACACAGCGGCGGTTACACCCGAGTCCCTCCGGTCCAGCGTGGGCCGCGGGGGGATAGGGACGCCCCGTGGGTTCGCCAGGTATTTTTCCTTCCCCCACACAGCGGTGGGTACACCCGAGTCCCTCCGGTCCTGCATGGGCCGCGGGGGGATAGGGACGCCCCGTGGGTTCGCCAGGTATTTTTCCTTCCCCCACACAGCGGCGGTTACACCCGAGTCCCTCCGGTCCAGCCTGGGCCGCGGGGGGATAGGGCCGCCCCGTGGGTTCGCCAGGTATTTTTCCTTCCCCCACACAGCGGCGGTTACACCCGAGTCCCTCCGGTCCAGCCTGGGCCGCGGGGGGATAGGGACGCCCCGTGGGTTCGCCAGGTATTTTTCCTTCCCCCACACAGCGGCGGTTACACCCGAGTCCCTCCGGTCCAGCCTGGGCCGCGGGGGGATAGGGACGCCCCGTGGGTTCGCCAGGTATTTTTCCTTCCCCCACACAACGGCGGTTACACCCGAGTCCCTCCGGTACAGCCTGGGCCGCGGGGGGATAGGGACGCCCCGTGGGTTCGCCAGGTATTTTTCCTTCCTCCACACAGCGGCGGTTACACCCGAGTCCCTCCGGTCCAGCCTGGGCCGCGGGGGGATAGGGACGCCCCGTGGGTTCGCCAGGTATTTTTCCTTCCCCCACACAGCGGTGGTTACACCCGAGTCCCTCCGGTCCAGCCTGGGCCGCGGGGGGATAGGGACGCCCCGTGGGTTCGCCAGGTATTTTTCCTTCCCCCACACAGCGGCGGTTACACCCGAGTCCCTCCGGTCCAGCGTGGGCTGCGGGGGGATAGGGACGCCCCGTGGGTTCGCCAGGTATTTTTCCTTCCCCCACACAGCGGTGGTTACACCCGAGTCCCTCCGGTCCTGCCTGGGCCGCGGGGGGATAGGGACGCCCCGTGGGTTCGCCAGGTATTTTTCCTTCCCCCACACAGCGGCGGTTACACCCGAGTCCCTCCGGTCCAGCCTGGGCCGCGGAGGGATAGGGACGCCCCGTGGGTTCGTCAGGTATTTTTCCTCCCCCCACACAGCGGCGGTTACACCCGAGTCCCTCCGGTCCTGCCTGGGCCGCGGGGGGATAGGGACGCCCCGTGGGTTCGCCAGGTATTTTTCCTTCCCCCCCACAGCGGCGGTTACACCCGAGTCCCTCCGGTCCAGCCTCGGCCGCGGGGGGATAGGGACGCCCCGTGGGTTCGCCAGGTATTTTTCCTTCCCCCACACAGCGGCGGTTACAACCGAGTCCCTCCGGTCCAGCCTGGGCCGCGGGGGGATAGGGACGCCCCGTGGGTTCGCAAGGTATTTTTCCTTCCCCCACACAGCGGCGGTTACACCCGAGTCCCTCCGGTCCAGCCTGGGCCGCGGGGGGATAGGGACGCCCCGTGGGTTCGCCAGGTATTTTTCCTTCCCCCACACAGCGGCGGTTACACCCGAGTCCCTCCGGTCCAGCCTGGGCCGCAGGGGGATAGGGACGCCCCGTGGGTTCGCCAGGTATTTTTCCTTCCCCCACACAGCGGCGGTTACACCCGAGTCCCTCCGGTCCAGCCTGGGCCGCGGGGGGATAGGGACGCCCCGTGGGTTCGCCAGGTATTTTTCCTTCCCCCACATAGCGGTGGTTACACCCGAGTCCCTCCGGTCCTGCCTGGGCCGCGGGGGGATAGGGACGCCCCGTGGGTTCGCCAGGTATTTTTCCTTCCCCCACACAGCGGCGGTTACACCCGAGTCCCTCCGGTCCAGCCTGGGCCGCGGGGGGATAGGGACGCCCCGTGGGTTCGCCAGGTATTTTTCCTTCCCCCACACAGCGGCGGTTACACCCGAGTCCCTCCGGTCCAGCCTGGGCCGCGGGGGGATAGGGACGCCCCGTGGGTTCGCCAGGTATTTTTCCTTCCCCCACACAGCGGCGGTTACACCCGAGTCCCTCCGGTCCAGCCTGGGCCGCGGGGGGATAGGGACGCCCTGTGGGTTCGCCAGGTATTTTTCCTTCCCCCACACAGCGGCGGTTACACCCGAGTCCCTCCGGTACAGCCTGGGCCGCGGGGGGATAGGGACGCCCCGTGGGTTCGCCAGGTATTTTTCCTTCCCCCACACAGCGGCGGTTACACCCGAGTCCCTCCGGTCCAGCCTGGGCCGCGGGGGGATAGGGACGCCCCGTGGGATCGCCAGGTATTTTTCCTTCCCCCACACAGCGGTGGTTACACCCGAGTCCCTCCGGTCCAGCCTGGGCCGCGGGGGGATAGGGACGCCCCGTGGGTTCGCCAGGTATTTTTCCTTCCCCCACACAGCGGCGGTTACACCCGAGTCCCTCCGGTCCAGCCTGGGCCGCGGGGGGATAGGGACGCCCCGTGGGTTCGCCAGGTATTTTTCCTTCCCCCACACAGCGGCGGTTACACCCGAGTCCCTCCGGTCCAGCTTGGGCCGCGGGGGGATAGGGACGCCCCGTGGGTTCGCCAGGTATTTTTCCTTCCCCCACACAGCGGCGGTTACACCCGAGTCCCTCCGGTCCAGCGTGGGCCGCGGGGGGATAGGGACGCCCCGTGGGTTCGCCAGGTATTTTTCCTTCCCCCACACAGCGGCGGTTACACCCGAGTCCCTCCGGTCCTGCCTGGGCCGCGGGGGGATAGGGACGCCCCGTGGGTTCGCCAGGTATTTTTCCTTCCCCCACACAGCGGCGGTTACACCCGAGTCCCTCCGGTCCAGCCTGGGCCGCGGAGGGATAGGGACGCCCCGTGGGTTCGTCAGGTATTTTTCCTTCCCCCACACAGCGGCGGTTACACCCGAGTCCCTCCGGTACAGCCTGGGCCGCGGGGGGATAGGGACGCCCCGTGGGTTCGCCAGGTATTTTTCCTTCGCCCACACAGCGGCGGTTACACCCGAGTCCCTCCGGTCCAGCCTGGGCCGCGGGGGGATAGGGACGCCCCGTGGGTTCGCCAGGTATTTTTCCTTCCCCCACACAGCGGCGGTTACAACCGAGTCCCTCCGGTCCAGCCTGGGCCGCGGGGGGATAGGGACGCCCCGTGGGTTCGCAAGGTATTTTTCCTTCCCCCACACAGCGGCGGTTACACCCGAGTCCCTCCGGTCCAGCCTGGGCCGCGGGGGGATAGGGACGCCCCGTGGGTTCGCCAGGTATTTTTCCTTCCCCCACACAGCGGCGGTTACACCCGAGTCCCTCCGGTCCAGCCTGGGCCGCGGGGGGATAGGGACGCCCCGTGGGTTCGCCAGGTATTTTTCCTTCCCCCACACAGCGGCGGTTACACCCGAGTCCCTCCGGTCCAGCCTGGGCCGCGGGGGGATAGGGACGCCCCGTGGGTTCGCCAGGTATTTTTGCTTCCCCCACACAGCGGCGGTTACACCCGAGTCCCTCCGGTCCAGCCTGGGCCGCGGGGGGATAGGGACGCCCCGTGGGTTCGCCAGGTATTTTTCCTTCCCCCACACAGCGGCGGTTACACCCGAGTCCCTCCGGTCCAGCCTGGGCCGCGGGGGGATAGGGACGCCCCGTGGGTTCGCCAGGTATTTTTCCTTCCCCCACACAGCGGCGGTTACACCCGAGTCCCTCCGGTCCAGCCTGGGCCGCGGGGGGATAGGGACGCCCCGTGGGTTCGCCAGGTATTTTTCCTTCCCCCACACAGCGGCGGTTACACCCGAGTCCCTCCGGTCCAGCCTGGGCCGCGGGGGGATAGGGATGCCCCGTGGGTTCGCCAGGTATTTTTCCTTCCCCCACACAGCGGCGGTTACACCCGAGTCCCTCCGGTACAGCCTGGGCCGCGGGGGGATAGGGACGCCCCGTGGGTTCGCCAGGTATTTTTCCTTCCCCCACACAGCGGCGGTTACACCCGAGTCCCTCCGGTCCAGCCTGGGCCGCGGGGGGATAGGGACGCCCCGTTGGTTCGCCAGGTATTTTTCCTTCCCCCACACAGCGGTGGTTACACCCGAGTCCCTCCGGTCCTGCCTGGGCCGCGGGGGGATAGGGACGCCCCGTGGGTTCGCCAGGTACTTTCCCTTCCCCCACACACCGGCGGTTACACCCGAGTCCCTCCGGTCCAGCCTGGGCCGCGGAGGGATAGGGACGCCCCGTGGGTTCGCCAGGTATTTTTCCTTCCCCCACACAGCGGCGGTTACACCCGAGTCCCTCCGGTACAGCCTGGGCCGCGGGGGGATAGGGACGCCCCGTGGGTTCGCCAGGTATTTTTCCTTCCCCCACACAGCGGCGGTTACACCCGAGTCCCTCCGGTCCAGCCTGGGCCGCGGGGGGATAGGGACGCCCCGTGGGTTCGCCAGGTATTTTTCCTTCCCCCACACAGCGGTGGTTACTACCGAGTCCCTCCGGTCCAGCCTGGGCCGCGGGGGGATAGGGACGCCCCGTGGGTTCGCCAGGTATTTTTCCTTCCCCCACACAGCGGCGGTTACACCCGAGTCCCTCCGGTCCAGCCTGGGCCGCGGGGGGATAGGGACGAGGCGAGGGGGCCTCTTTGGCTTTGGGACCACCGACGCCCCCGCCGCTGAGGCGAGGGGGCCTCCTTCGCCTTGGGACCATCGAGGCCCCCTCCGCTGAGGCGAGAGGGCCTCCTTGGCTTTGGGACCACCGAGGCCCCCGCCGCTGAGGCGAGGGGGCCTCCTTCGCTTTCGGACCATCGAGGCCCCCGCCGCTGAGGCGAGGGGGCCTCTTTCGTTTTGGGACCATCGAGGCCCCCGCCGCTGAGGCGAGGGGTCCTTCTTGGCTTTGGGACCACCGAGGCCCCCGCCGCTGAGGCGAGGGGGCCTCTTTGGCTTTGGGACCACCGAGGCCCCCGCCGCTGAGGCGAGGGGGCCTCCTTCGCTTTGGGACCACCGAGGCCCCCTCCGCTGAGGCGAGGCGGCCTCCTTCTCTTCGGGACCACCGAGGCCCCCGCCGCTGGGGCGAGGGGGCCTCTTTGACTTTGGGACCACCGGGGCCCCCTCCGCTGAGGCGAGGGGGCCTCCTTTGCCTTCGGACACCGAGGCCCCCGCCGCTGAGGCGAGGGGGCCTTTTTCGCTGTGGGATCACCAAGGCCCCCGCCGTTGAGGCGAAGGGGCCTCCTTCGCTTTGGGACCATCGAGGCCCCCGCGTTGAGGCGAGGGGGCCTCTTTCGCTTTGGGACCACCGAGGCCCCCGCCGCTGAGGCGAGGGGGCCTCCTGGGCTTTGGGAACACCGAGGCCCCCGCCGCTGAGGCGAGGGGGCCTCCTTCGCTTTGGGACCACCGAGGCCCCCTCCGCTGAGGCGAGGGGGCCTCCTTCTCTTCGGGACCACCGAGGCCCCCGCCGCTGGGGCGAGGGGGCTTCTTTGGCTTTGGGACCACCGGGGCCTTCTCCGCTGAGGCGAGGGGGCCTCCTTCGCTTTGGGAACACCAAGGCCCCCGCCGCTGAGGCGAGGGGGCCTCCTGGGCTTTGGGAACACCGAGGCCCCCGCCGCTGAGGCGAGGGGGCCTCCTTCGCTTTGGGACCACCGAGGCCCCCTCCGCTGAGGCGAGGGGGCCTCCTTCTCTTCGGGACCACCGAGGCCCCCTCCGCTGAGGCGAAGGGGCCTCTTTCGCTTTGGGACCACCGAGGCCCCCGCCGCTGAGGCGAGGGGGCCTCCTTCGCTTTGGATTCACCGAGGCGGGGGTTTGCGTGTCCCCTCCGCAGACGTGCGGCACTGCGGATTGGGGGGACACGACCGGAGGGTTAGAGGATGGCCCCGCGCACGGGCACCTTCGGCAGAAGTGCCGTGCGCCGGGGGAGGGGGGGGGGGGCGGGCCACGGACCAAGCCCCCGTGATCCGCCGGCCAAACGCCGCCCAGACGGTAGTACCTGGCGGCTAAGGGCCCACACCCGTGAGACTGCGTCCCCCTTCCCTTGGGGGGGTGGTGGACCGTGCCGGAAGTGGAGCCGGCGCTCCGCCTCGCCCCCCATTCCGTGCCCCTGGGAGGGGATCCGGCTACGTGTAGGGCGGGTGCATGCACGTAGCGCGGGCCAGGGGACAAGGGGAGGAGACGAAGAGGAGAGCCGCCGCCATGATGCTTAGCCGGACGGGTTGGGGTGAAACCTCCCTCCCGGTCGCTTTCCAGACCGTGGGGGGCCGGCGGGCACCATGGGGATGTGCCGCGGGGGCGCCCTACCGGGGGACCGCATCTCCTCCTCCTCCTGTGTGTGTGTGTGTGTGTGTGTGTGTGTGTGTGTGTGTGTGTGTTCCTGGCCCACAGCATCAACGATGTTTCATCATGGTTCCATGATCTTGATTCCCTGGGTTGCCGGTATATTAGTGAAGTGGACTGCAAAGACCAATTCAACAACATCAAACCCGAAGACGTCATCTCACATCTCACCTCTGCCTGCGAGTGGCTCGTAAAAAACAAGCGCTGGCGCATGTCGGAGGTTGTGTGGTCGGTACATAAAGAGAGTAAAAAACTTGATAGAGCGGGGAGGGGGAATTCAACCAAGTTTTGGTATATTACCCAGGGCTCCTTAGAGGACACTGTGACGTGGGAGATGAAATACAACAACTTCATTCTCAGCGCAGGAAATCTCTGGTGCAGGCATGGCTGTATACCGATGGGGGGTTCTTTTTCGGCACAGGCTGCAGACCTCCACAGCCTATGGTCCGTTTACATCCACAGGGGCCTTTTTCGCCGCCTGGGTACTCTCCGCGTCACCGACTCGGGTTTTCCGTACTGGGAGAACAGCCACGGGCGAGTCTCGATGCAGCAATTCAGAGACAACATCCTCGTAGCCTCCAGTTACCATGACTCCCCCCAGGTGCAACTGATTCAGACAATCTGCAATATTTTACGCCAATGCTGGGGATTGCGTGTTCTCTGTGACTGTGCCACGGAACACTCAGATGCTTGTCTTTTTCGGTGCCACCACCACTCCACCCAGGCCCTCAGTTATTGCCTTGTCCGTGGCCTCGATGGACAGGGGTCCTGTTACACCCACCCTAGCGCCCTAGATTCATCCTGGTTCCTGAAAGTCGGCCCCCCTCTTCTATCCCCTGCCCTGGCCCACCCCTCTTACCTCCCGTGCCTTTTAACCGGCGTCCTCAGTAATAGCAAACGATGGTGCGTGACGTGGGCGGGGGAGTTATTGTCGGTGGCGGCTTGGCTCCAGGTGGCGGTCCTGTCCGGATGGCCGCTGACGCTGATACGCAGAGCAGCGCACTCAGCGATCGCCAGGGGGTTGTCCGCAAGCCAACACGATTTTTCACAGACCGTCCACTTCATGTACCACCTCCTACCCCACCTCCCAAGACGCCGCTGCTGCATCCTGCACCTCTGTCTCCAATGGCTCCGCCACCGGGCAATATGGGTGGGGGACCAATACAGCAGCTGGGCTCTGCCACCTCATTTGCGCGTGTCGGGAATCTCGGGCGCCTGGAACGGAGATTGGCATGCGCTGGATTATCACCGCCAGTCAATATCCCCCCCGGGTCACCAATGTTCCGACGGCTGTCGCCGCCCACCTCCCTCCCACCCCTCTGTCCCCTCTGTCCCCCCTGCCACCCCCCTGTCCCCCCCCGCTCCAAGCAGCCATCCCAGTTCAGTCATTGTGTGTGTGTGAGCGGGTGGTTACACCCGGCTCCATGTTTCTTCTGGTCCTCCCTGCCTATTTTTCCTTTTTCCTTTTTCCTGTCTCTTGCAGGCCAGGGGCCAGGCACTACCAGCCACCGGCTTCTGGCGTCAACACCGATGGGTTTGGTAATACAGGCCTACTCCTTCTCCCCGCCTCTCTTCCGCGCACATGCAAAAGATACCGACAGGGATATCTCGTGGGCATGAAAGGACTGCTGCGTAGTGCGAACATGCGTTTGTTTCCCCTCCCCATGGTCAGTGGGTGCCTAGAGTAGTTGTCGTACATGACTCCAGCACTGTGCCAGGATGATATCACGACTGTCTCCTCTATCACTTCACTTCAGAAAGGCGCCTAGCCTTGACATCATGACATTCACAATGCTTTCTGCTTTGTTCTTGTTTTGATGCTCACTGGCCTGACGAGGTGTTCCTGGTGCTAACATCGTTCTCCACTGCGCTCGCGGTCAGTGGTTTTCTTGTTGGTTCCTGCACAAGTGTGTGTGTGTGTGTGTGTGTGTGTGTGTGTGTGTGTGTGTGTGTGTGTGTGTGTCCCCCCGGTATTGGGGGGTACCTCCAGGAGACAGCATCCGAATCGTCCTGGTACAGGGGGACTGAGGTGAGGGCTCTGACACATTCCCGCAACCGGCTTCTGGGCATGAGTGACCCCTGTTTTGCCTTTTACAGGCCCTCGGCTTAGCGCTCAGCGCGGCTGCCGAGGGCTGGAGACGGTCGTGATCGGGAGCAGGATGTGCCTTTTCCTCTCGCCCTGTACTGCAGAAAGGCGCCTAGCCGACATGCTCTTTCATTCCTTCTTCTATCGTTTTTCGGCCTGACGAGATTCGTTTACCTCCAGTGCTGTGCTCTGCTTGATCACGCCTGTTCGTTTGCGTTCATCGTGTGTGTGTGTGTGTGTGTGTGTGTGTGTGTGTGCTTTACACTTGCACTTTACAGACAGCGGTTTCCCATACCGGGAAAACAGCTTGGGGCGGGTGTTCATCGTGTGAGTGTGTGTGTGTGTGTGTGTGTGTGCTTTACACTTGCACTTTACAGACAGCGGTTTCCCATACCGGGAAAACAGCTTGGGGCGGGTGACCATGTGCCAATTCCGGGATAATATACTAGTAGCCTCTTCATATCCTGATTGCGCGCACACCAAACTCATTCGCAACATTTGCTATTTTTTACGTAAGGCTTGGAACCTCAGTGTTCTATGTGAATGCCGGTCCGCCAACTTGCCTGGTGAGGGTTCATGCCACACCTCCTGTGTCACAGCCATGGGATTTTGCATGGTCCGGGGACCTCATGGAATGGGACTGGCGTATATCCACCCTAACGCCCTGGGCCCCTCATGGGATCTCAAACAAGCCCCCCCCCCCCCGAAAAACCCCCGGGCACAACACCAGGGGTATGTCACGGCCATCTTTACAGGGGCCCTCGCTGCAGGGGCACCGTGGTGTACCACATGGGCGGGGCAGCTCCCCACTGTCAGTGCATGGTGTCAGGTGGCATTTTCTCCGGGTATGAACACAAACGCGTCTCCAGATGGGCTCACAGTGCAATCTAGCGCAGGTATGCATGCACGCCACACACATCGGATAAAATTGCAAGGTACATCCATCAGCACATAAATATTTTCCCGCGGCGGCGGTGTTGTCATGCCTGGACCATCCTGCATTGGGTGCCTATTGGCGCGGCTCAAGCTACTCAACCTGGTGTCTGCCAGAGCGGTTTTCGCCAAATGGCGTGACAGGGGCCTGGTGCAGTGACCTGTCCGCAGTGCGCCATTTATGGGAAATCTCCCGCCAGGACTGCCCCCACTGCTCCCCCTTGAACCCCCTGTCCCTCCTCCCTGGCCCTTCCCTCAATGTTGTGTGTGTGTAGCCACCCGGTTACAGGTGGTCTGCCATGAACAAGATATGTAGTATGCGTTGAGACTGATCAACAAATTCCCTCCGCTTTTCTCCCCACGGTAGGCAGCATGGGTCACCCGACGCCATCACCAGAAAGGTGTGAAGGATTGAGGCCACACGCATGGTGTGCATGTTGCATACACGTCTCCGGCACGCAGTACGCCCCGGAGACACAAATTGGTTCAAGACTGCCTGTCCCAAACGCCATCACGTGCAGGGTGTGAAGTATTGAGACCACACGCATGGTGTGCATAGTGCATACACGCCTCCGGGACGCAGTACGCCCCGGAGGCACAAATGTCGTTGCTCCCCCTGCCCGTGACATTGATCTAACGCGAAACTGCAAGGCGCAGTTATGCTTGCCCTATCTTGTAGGTCACCGCGCACTGAGTACCCGCTGTCTACTGCAGAAAGGCACCTAGTAGCCCATGTCTAGTGTCACATGGACGGCATGATGAGCTGTTGAGTGCCCAGTGCTCCGTTTTGCCTGCAGGGGTCTAACGGTTTGGGTGCTCTTTACATCATGTGTGTGTGTATGTGCGCGCGCGCGTGTGTGTATGTGTGTGTGTATGTGTGTATGTGTGTGTGTGTGATCTGTACTATTCACGAGGTAGATCCATATGCAGCCATGAGATGGCAGGTGTAATCGGCTCAGTTTGCTGTCGCCTCTTTGCGCCTGTGATCCATCCCTTCTGCGGAATCAGAACCTCTGTATGTGTGTGTGTGTGCGTGTGGAGATTTTGCCATGCTTGGCTCTGGGATCAAGTGGAAGAATTTATCAGGAAAGAAAAATTCACCCCTGCAGGCTGCACCATGGACCACTGGAACAACAGGATAGCTAAGGTGGTGAGAGATATGAGTCTGCAGCGCAATCCAAAGGGCAGACTGTGCGTCCTTTATGTCCTTGCCAAGACAAAATCCCTCCGAACCGGAAAATGGGTTTTCAGGGGTATTTCAGCATCGCCTGCGCCTGTTCTCAACAGCCAGCAACTCCGTTTAGCCGCCCGATCTTTTACTTGTATGCTGCGACTGCTGCAGCAGGAAATCACGCACAATTTCCAGTGAGCGCCAAACACAGGGCCACAGCGCCAAACACATGGCCGAAGCGCCAAACACAGCGCCAAAGCGCCAAACACAGGGCCAAAGCGCCAAACGCAGCACCACACCGACGAATCACAGCGCCACAGCGCCAAACACAAGGCCAAAGCGCCAAACACAGGGCCACCGCCCATACCGGGAAAACAGCTTGGGGCGGGTGACCATGTGCCCCTTCTGGGATAATATACTGGTAGCCTCTTCATATCCTGATTGCGCGCACACCAAACTCATTCGCAACATTTGCTATTTTTTACGTAAGGCTTGGAACCTCAGTGTTCTATGTGAATGCCGGTCCGCCAACTTGCCTGGTGAGGGTTCATGCCACACCTCCTGTGTCACAGCCATGGGATTTTGCATGGTCCGGGGACCTCATGGAATGGGACTGGCGTATATCCACCCTAACGCCCTGGGCCCCTCATGGGATCTCAAACAAGCCCCCCCCCCCCCCCCCCCCGAAAAACCCCCGGACACAACACCAGGGGTATGTCACGGCCATCTTTACAGGGGCCCTCGCTGCAGGGGCACCGTGGTGTACCACATGGGCGGGGCAGCTCCCCACTGTCAGTGCATGGTGTCAGGTGGCATTTTCTCCGGGTATGAACACAAACGCGTCTCCAGATGGGCTCACAGTGCAATCTAGCGCAGGTATGCATGCACGCCACACACGTCGGATAAAATTGCAAGGTACATCCATCAGCACATAAATATTTTCCCGCGGCGGCGGTGTTGTCATGCCTGGACCATCCTGCATTGGGTGCCTATTGGCGCGGCTCAAGCTACTCAACCTGGTGTCTGCCAGAGCGGTTTTCGCCAAATGGCGTGACAGGGGCCTGGTGCAGTGACCTGTCCGCAGTGCGCCATTTATGGGAAATCTCCCGCCAGGACTGCCCCCACTGCTCCCCCTTGAACCCCCTGTCCCTCCTCCCTGGCCCTTCCCTCAATGTTGTGTGTGTGTAGCCACCCGGTTACAGGTGGTCTGCCATGAACAAGATATGTAGTATGCGTTGAGACTGATCAACAAATTCCCTCCGCTTTTCTCCCCACGGTAGGCAGCATGGGTCACCCGACACCATCACCAGAAAGGTGTGAAGGATTGAGGCCACACGCATGGTGTGCATGGTGCATACACGTCTCCGGCACGCAGTACGCCCCGGAGACACAAATTGGTTCAAGACTGCCTGTCCCAAACGCCATCACGTGCAGGGTGTGAAGTATTGAGACCACACGCATGGTGTGCATAGTGCATACACGCCTCCGGGACGCAGTACGCCCCGGAGGCACAAATGTCGTTGCTCCCCCTGCCCGTGACATTGATCTAACGCGAAACTGCAAGGCGCAGTTATGCTTGCCCTATCTTGTAGGTCCCCGCGCACTGAGTACCCGCTGTCTACTGCAGAAAGGCACCTAGTAGCCCATGTCTAGTGTCACATGGACGGCATGATGAGCTGTTGAGTGCCCAGTGCTCCGTTTTGCCTGCAGGGGTCTAACGGTTTGGGTGCTCTTTACATCATGTGTGTGTGTATGTGCGCGCGCGCGTGTGTGTATGTGTGTGTGTATGTGTGTATGTGTGTGTGTGTGATCTGTACTATTCACGAGGTAGATCCATATGCAGCCATGAGATGGCAGGTGTAATCGGCTCAGTTTGCTGTCGCCTCTTTGCGCCTGTGATCCATCCCTTCTGCGGAATCAGAACCTCTGTATGTGTGTGTGTGTGCGTGTGGAGATTTTGCCATGCTTGGCTCTGGGATCAAGTGGAAGAATTTATCAGGAAAGAAAAATTCACCCCTGCAGGCTGCACCATGGACCACTGGAACAACAGGATAGCTAAGGTGGTGAGAGATATGAGTCTGCAGCGCAATCCAAAGGGCAGACTGTGCGTCCTTTATGTCCTTGCCAAGGCAAAATCCCTCCGAACCGGAAAATGGGTTTTCAGGGGTATTTCAGCATCGCCTGCGCCTGTTCTCAACAGCCAGCAACTCCGTTTAGCCGCCCGATCTTTTACCTGTATGCTGCGACTGCTGCAGCAGGAAATCACGCACAATTTCCAGTGAGCGCCAAACACAGGGCCACAGCGCCAAACACATGGCCGAAGCGCCACACACAGCGCCAAAGCGCCAAACACAGGGCCAAAGCGCCAAACGCAGCACCACACCGACGAATCACAGCGCCACAGCGCCAAACACAAGGCCAAAGCGCCAAACACAGGGCCACCGCGCCAAACACAGGGCCACGGCGCCAAACTAAGCGCCCAGCGCCAAACACAGGGCCAAAGCGCCAAACACAGGGCCACATCGCCAAACACAGTACCACGGCGCCAAACACAGGGCCAAAGCGCCAAACACAGCGCCACAGCGCCGAACACACGGCCACGGCGTCAAACACGGCGCCACAGCGCCAAACACAGGGCCACAGCGCCAAACACAGGGCCACAGCGCCAAACACAGGGCTAAACCCTCCTTCCATCCCTCCCTCCTTCCCTCACAACCCCTTCCCCCTCATTCCGTGCCTTTCTCCCTCCTTTCTCAATCCTCCAATCAAATAAAAGAACTGGTTCACTGCCAGCTCTTAAATTCGATACAAAATACATAACCCCCCGTACCCCAATAGAAGGCTAAAGCAGCGGGACAGCCACCCCGAGGCTACCAAAAGGAGCCATGCCGAGGTAATGGGGCCGGCGGTGGGTGTGCGTAGTCCTCATGAGGGCATGACACACACATATAGTCATGCCGCCAACATGAGGTGAGTACCATACTCCCTGGGGAAACACCCCCCCGAATATACACCGCCCAGCCAATACCAATACCAACACACACACGCGCGCGCGCACACACACACACACACACACGGTTAGAACGAGAAAACTAACAGTCATGTGCAGACCTGTATACAGTATGAAACACACACACACACACACACACATGTGTGTGATCTACGGTTTTGCACGGTGGTGCGTGTGTGTGCGCGCGTGTGTGGTTGGGTGGTCGCACCCAACACAGGTTGCATTGGTCAGTCTTGAACACGAACTCCTCCATGGATGAATTTGATGGTCCATTGATAAGTGCAGGACTCCACTGGGACTGAGGTGAGGGCACAGGGGCCTAGTGTATCACGCCGATCCCATTGGTCAGGGCTGCACATCCCCTTCTCTATCAACAGACCGAAAGACGTCTAGGGCTGCTCTGCGGTTCCTCAGCATTTTCCTTTCACCACCTTTCTTGCTTTGTTCTTGTTTTGCGGTTCCCAACGTGTGTGTGTGTGTGTGTGTGTGTGTGGCGTGCATGCGTGCCTCCTTCAAACAGTTGTTTCTTCATTTGTGTCACGCACTGTCCACTAACTTTGCTTGTGTGCGCTTTGCAAATGTTCCACGTGGGCCTGGCTGCCGCCGCCATCACCAGACGTCACTTCCCGCTCTCTCAGTGCTTGGGCTGCGCGAGTGCCGGTTGCAGGACGGCAGCTTTCTGTACCTCCTCCACGTGGCAAACCCCTGGGGTCTGAAGGGGCTGTGGCATGGGCCCTGGTGCTACTCCAGCGACATGTGGGATCGGCATCCGGAGGTAGAGGCCACGCTGGGGCGCAGCGTGAGGGGGTTGAGTGCCGCTCTGGATGGCACCTTCTGGATGGATGTGGACTCCTTCTTTATGTATGTAGAACAGGTGACCATCGTGCAGTGCTGCCACTTCAACTACGGCCTGGAGCCCTTTTATCGATTGACCTTCAGCCAAGACTGGCCCTGCACGGGCAACCCTGAGCCGCAGTTGTCCCTCCGATCCTCCAAGCCCACCTTCGTGACCGCCGTGCTGTCTCAGAGCGCGCCTCAGGTGGACAGGCCCTCTCTTGTCTTCCCTTAACAACCAGGGGCATACGGCCAGGGCGAACCGGCCCATCTTCGTCAGTGAAGTGCCAACAGCTGCCTTTTTCCGGCAATGATTATCACCCAAGCGTCCAATGTTGTTGTTTACCTGCCAACCGCCGTTTGGGATGGGCCAACCGCTGTGGGTTGTGCATTGCTCTGCGCGCAATGCCTCAAAGCTTTGCCATGCGCGCGATGCTGTATCGAAGATGTTGGTAAGTCAATAATCATGTGGGCATTTGCCACAGGACAGTTCGACAATTTCAGATTCAGTTTGAGATTCAGTGGTGCAGGGGGCAACATCGGGAGTGGGAGTGATTCCATTGGATCTCCCCCCCCTTTTTTTGGGACCTTCAAAATGGGCAATTTCCAATTTTTCGGCGCAGGACCTGATGTTCACCCCAAGCTCTCAGGAGGCGCACATTGGGCTATCCATTGTAGTCCCAGTGGAGTGAGAGCCCTCCGTGCAGGTTGATACCCGGCAGCAGCTCGGCAGATGGTGGGGGGTAGTGCCCCACGGAGTTTGATGATGCCTCGATGCAAAACGACATGCTGGGCACCCTACGGCGCTGCTTGGGGACCATTCAAAGGCCAGAAAGCCACACAATCAAGTTCCCAGCACTCAGGGCAAAATAGTTGAATTTTCCCGAATGGGATCTACACGGAAAACATTCTGTTTGTGTGTGTTGGATGGTTTTGCACCAGTGGCCTTCGATCCAGCTCGGGGTTGCGGATATCATCGAAAGTATTTGTGTTCAAAGGTTCGAAATTTGACCCCCTGAAAGCGGAGATTTGGGGTTGAAATGGCAAACACCTGGCCCACTGTGTTGGCCAAAATGGGGGAACACCGTGCAAAGGGGGTCCACACAGGCTTTGGGAGTGTCACGGATCATTTTTGGCCGTCAGGATATCAAACCGGCCATTTTGGGTTCAATTTGCGACCCTTGCTCCCCGCCCCAAGGCCAGAAACGGATGTTCCAGGTCTCAACCCAACCCCCCCCCCCCCCCTCCTTCCGCCCACTCTTGGCAGCCCAAATGATGCAAAGATGGTGTACGACAGGATTTGCAAGCGTTCCTTGTTCCATCCAAGCAGCAACAAAGTCTGTTTCATAGCGGTCTTCTTATGGACACCCGGGACAGCCAGGGCAGGTCCCCTCCCCACAGCAACACGTCCCCCCGCCGCTGTTTACCCCCCAAGACAGGATGAACACGGAGAGCCCAGAGGAAACTGGCAGGGGGATAGGGAAACACACGGGGAGGTAACAGGACAGGGCAGACCGCGCCCGCCGAAAATGGTGTAGAGCGCAGAACGAGGCAAAGGAAGGGACAAAAGGGAAGGAATCATTGTGGTTGTTAGGGGGCGTTTTATGCGCTGTGTGTGCGTTGTGCCCGTGCTGTGCGCGCGCTGTGCACAAAGTTTGTATAGGACCATGCCCAACCTGCATAGTAGTGCCTAGTACCTGTAACAATGAGCCTTGTTATGCATTTATATGAGTTGCATGCATGCTTTGCCCTCATTTCTAGTGCATTGGTATGTGTTGTTGTGCATCCTTTCCAATAGCTTCGTGGTATCTTTTCCGAGATTCGCCCAAATACATATTCAGTGGCTCTAATGTAAGTGGAGATAGTTCTGATTCATCCTCCTCATCAGCTGGCAGCACAGAAATCCCATCACGAAGCAAGAAGTCTCGCCGTGTGGCTGTACATAGCCGAAAGGAGGTTGTGGATGCGGACACCATGTCGAGTGATGCATGTCCTGTACGTATGCTAAGCGAAGGGGAGTAGGGCGTTCACACTTTGAGTTAAGGACAAATTTTATTCTTGCCTTTTTCTGCATGTGTCTTTGCTGTGGCTGGGTACACTGGCATCTCTTATCAGGGACAAGTACAGATTACGATCGTAATATTTCGTAATTTTCGTAATTTTCGTAATTTTCGTAATTTTTCCGTAATTTTTGCAATTTTTGCCATATTTTGGGTGGAATTCTTTACGCACAAAAGGGCAGTTTGCCCCTTATTTGCCATTTGTATACGTGGATATAAAAGGAAAGCTGGCCTGTGGTATCAATTGCACAAGAAAGGGTAGGAAAAGGACCAACGCCACCATATCTTCCATCCACATTGCTTGTGTTGTCACAGTCATTTTCCCGTGTTTGTTGTCTTTCTTTGTTCCCGATGGCAAATCAGCAAACAAGAAGAACACCAAGAAGCGGAAATTGGATGACAAAGCCCACTATTGCTGCATGAGTGCTTCCCAGAGGGCCGCACGGTACCCTGGTGTGATGGAAGCACGTGGTGATACAATGTGGTGCATACATTGTGAAGTACCCGTGCAACACTCTCATCCCAACTTTGCCAACACACATATAAAATCTGGGAAACACCAACGGAAGTCAAACTCGCCATCCAAACCTGATTTTGGGGCAGCCGAGGGAACACCACCTTCATCGGATGCTACAATCGAGGAGCCGGTACATACTTCTGCCTCAACGAGCGATCGGACGGTGATCATTGATGCAATCAATGAGGATGTGATGGCTGCTCTTCTTGGCGCGGGTATCCCGCTCGAGAAGATTGATCACCCATCTTTCCGTGGGTTTTTGAGGAAGTACACCACGGTGGAAGGGTGCATCCGTGAGGCGTCAAATTTGCGGAAGAAGGCAAACTTGCAGCCTTTGTACGATACTCATTTGGCTGCAATCCGGCGTCGCCTGCACCGTCCACGGTTGAAGTATGTCCCCCACGCGTGGCTATCGTTTGACGAGTGGACCATTGCTGCCCAGGGACCCGCCTTAAACAACCCTGGGCAGCACCATATGCAAATGTTCACCACCGCCGACATTCCATCGACGACCGTTGACGACGAACCGTGCCCAGAAAATCATCAAAAAAATAAAAAAAAGCAAAAAAACCAAAAATAAAAAAAAAGGCGGGGCCCCATTGGACGGCACATGGGGTAGCATCACCAAAATGGTGAGGCTGGGAGCCGCGACAACCCTTTTGGTTGTGTAAACCCGGGAGAGCGCCATCGAAATTTCACCGAAATTTGTCGTAATTTTCCGTAATAATTTTCGTAATTTTTATCGTAATTTTCGTAATTACGAGAATCGTAATCTGTACCTGTCCCTGCTCTTATGCTGGGGGTGGGGTGAAACATCAGGCTGTCCAATGTTGTGGGGGTGTAGTATCGTTTGTATAGGCAAGAATACTGCCAATTGTAGCAAAAACCCCCAATTTCTTCCTCTCATGTGCGCGTTGTGCACGTGCTGTGCACACACGCCCTCTTAGAAGCCCCTGTCAGGAAAATGATCCTGCAAATGCACACCCAGGCGCACACAAGTCAGTGCTGGAGTCAGCGAACCCCCGCATGGACTCGGAGTGTGCATCTGGATGCACCCGGTCAATGGCACGGGCAACAGCCCGTCTCTGGGACCGCCGACCCCCGGATTAGTCAAACAGGACAAGTCATCTTGGGGCAACCATTGAAGCACCTAGGACCAATCTTGATGCGTGTTCAGTGACAGTCCATGTGTGTCCAACGTGACTTGAGGTGCGTGGGAGGGGCGTACGACTGTGAGAAAGGAAAGGACATGCTGCCCATGGTCGTCCCCAAGCCTCCTGGTTACACACCTTTTGGCTTGAAAACAATGTCCAAGAACCATCCGTTGGTTACACCGCACAATATTGCTGGTTCCCGGGCAAAGGTGGGGCAGGCTCTAATGAACTGCTATTCTAGTCAGTAGTCAAATGCAAATTAAACATGTTTATACGTTTATTTTCGAAAAAACGCCCGTTTTTCGGAGAGAATCGCTGTTTATTGATGTTTATTGATGTTTATGTGTGTTTTCACATATTGTTGCATGGATTGGGGAAGGTTTTGGGTTGCCTCGTTATGCCATTCGCTTGATAGTCGTCATTTCGGGTATGTGTCACTTACACAGGGTTCCGTAGAGCAACAATCATGGTGGGTGGGGGGGGCGTACACCAGTACATTACCCATATGCATACGGCCAGTCCTTTTTTCAAGCACCGTTCAGCGCTAATGGTCCGAGTTGCTGCACCCCCACCTCCGTGTGCAGTGGGCATTGGGTTTGGCCTCTCCCTGCCTTACTCGGTGTTGCAACCCCCTATGCCCTGTGCGCCGTGGGGCATTGCATCACCCCCTTCCACGTGCCGTCGGCATGACGCCTAGTCCCTGCCATCCTCTGCCTGCCGCCGGGGTCCCAGCGTCCGGGTGCAGCACGTGTTCGCCAGTGCTTGCCCCCCCTCGTTCGTGTGCAGTGGCTGATGCACCCTCCTCCCCGCACCCCCCATGTGCAACCACCTGCATCCCCCCCACCCTCTGCGTGTAGTGGGTGTTGCACCTGCTCTCCCCCCCCCCCATGCCCCCCCCAATGTGCCCCCCCCCCCATTCACAAGCGGCGGACCCCCCCCCCCCTCAAAAGTCGCTCACGTACGTGCCCTTGGCAGTACCCACCGGCGCACTCCCTCAGCCTCGAGGGCACCCCCTCCCCCCGTCTCTGCGGTCGTACTGCCGGTCACGCAGCCCCACAAGCACCGCACCGCCGGTCCGCCATCCCGTGCCCCACGCCCCCCCATCCGCCCCAGGCCTCGGAGCAGGCCCTCGGCCTCATTGTCTTCGACGTCACCGAGTCCCCGAACTTCGAGGCCTCGGGGGCCATGGACGACGTCCCGGCCGTGGCGGGCGGCCGCGGCCCCTTCCGCACCCCCGCCCTCCCCCTGCAGTTCCCACTGGCCCCCGAGCGCCAGTACGTCGTGCAGTGCCTCGGCGACCCCGGTGGCCCCGGCGGCTTCATGCTGGAGCTCTGCGCCACGGAGCCCGTGCAGGCGACGGCCCTGCAGGACCCGCCACGCCCCGAGCGCTGCATTGCGCTGCAGCAGCACCCGCCGGCGGCGCCGGGGGCGGTGGCGCCGGAGGACGCGGCCATTCTCGCCGCCTGCCGCAGCCTGGCCTCCGCGTGGTCGCCGCTGTGGCTGCAGCACCAGCCCATGGCCCTGCGCGCCGCGACGCAGCGGAGGCTGCCGGCCTCGAGCCCCGTCGAGCCCCGCAACCGCAACCGCCTGCAGCAGCAGCAGCAGCAGCAGCCCCACGGGCCCGCGCCCCCGGCCGCGCCGGCCGCTGACCTGCAGGAGTACCTGCCCAGGCCCACGCCGAAGCCGGGGCCGGGCCCGCCCCCGGACCCGCCGCCCCCGGAGGTGCCGCCGCTCAGCGCCGACGAGTCCGGGGACGAGTCCGCGCTGAACTTGATCGAGTGGATCTCGTCCATCGGGAGCGAGGCCGAGACGCGAGATCCGGACCCCGCGCCCGCGAAGGAGCCGGACTGGGCTGCGACCCCCGACTCCGGCGAGGCGCACACCTCCCTCGGGAGCGTCGTCTGGTCCCCCGTGAGGGTCGACTGCTCGACGATGACATGCGCGTCGCTGCTCTCGGACCCCCGGCAGCCCCCTGCGCACCGGGAGGCCGCGTGCGCCGCCGCCCCCGACGGTGACCCGCCCCCGGCGACCGGGCACCGCCGGGCGGGCGCGGCGCCGGTCCCGCCCGCCGCCGTCGTGCCATCGGCCGCCTGGCAGAGCCCCGCCGGGGCCGAGTCCGGCGGCACCATCGCGTACCAGCAGCGCCCGTACCCGACGGCGTCGACGGCCCACGTCGTGCCGCTCCTCGTCGAGCGGCACCGCGCGCCCCGGCAGCCCCGGTCCGTGCCGGGCGGCGCCGGGGCCCCGTGCCCCGCGGCCCGGGGCTCCCCCGGCAGGAGCCCGCGCGGCACCGCGGCCCCCGCGGACTTCCGGGCCGACCCGCAGTGGATCGCGTGGCTGGCCACGCTGAGCCCCGAGGAGCGCGACATGTTCCTGCGCCTCGTGCAGCACCACCCCCCTGCCGCCCCCCCCACCGGCCCGGACCCCCCGCGCCGCGCCGCACCCGCGGAGGCGCCCCCGCAGCCGGCGTACCGGGCCCCCCGGGGCAGGGCCGAGGCCTGGGGGGTGTCGGGGAGTAGCCCGCGCCGGGGGGCCCCCCACACGCCGTCGGATCTCCGGGACCCCCCGCCGCCCCCCGCAGCGCTGCAGCACCGCAAGACCATCCCGCTGGCCCCGCGCCCCCGCAGCCCGGCGCCCCGGGGCCGACCGGTGCTGTCCTCCCATGGCGCCACCTCGACCCCGCGGTACATGATGCCCACCAACTCCTCCGCGCAGAAGCTCCAGGCGCACTCCCCCATCCGCGGCCGCTGCCCGTCGCCGGGCCCGCGGGGCGGCACGGCATCCCAAGGCCCATCGCCAGTGTTCCGCACCGCATCCCCCTGCATTTCACTGGAGGGGGACGTCGCGGGGTCGCAGGTGCGCGTCGACCGCCGGGACTGGGCGTACATGTCCACGGGCCAGAGAGCGAAGGCCGCGGCATTTATTCCGCTTGCGGAGCTGTCACGAGGGACCCCTGAGGCCCGCAGCCTATTCAGCTCCATTCTCGAGGATGCCCCCGCCAAAGGCCGCAGCACGTCGCAGGTTTGTGTGTGTGTGTGTGTGTGTGCGTGTGTGTGTGTGTTCATGGACCGCCCCACCGGATGCTGCTTCTTGGGGCTGTTCCCGTTGTACTACAGAAAGGCGCCTAGCCGACATGCTTTTCAACTCCTTCTTCTACTGATCTATTCCGCCTGACGAGATTCGTTAGCGACCAGTGCAGTGCTCTGTTTGTCACGCCTGTTCGTCTCGCTTCAATTGTGTGTGTGTGTGTGTGTGTGTGTGTGCGTGCGTGCGTGCGTGCGTGCGTGCGGGCAGGCGGGCGGGCGGGCGGGCAGGCGGGCGGCCGGGCGGGCGGGCGGGCGTGCGGGCGGGCGGGCGTGCGTGCCGTCCACACTGGGTTAGTCGGTCGTTGGTTCATTGTTTCCCTCACGAAGTGTGTGTGTGTGTGTTCCTTCAGCGTCATGTTACTAACCCTAACCCTAACCCTAACCTCTACGGAGCTGGCAGTGGTGCTGGACGCGGGCTTGTGCTGTCCCTCATCTCCTCCTACCCTGTACTGCAGAAAGGAGCCTAGCGCAGCCAGACAATGACTATGCTTTTGTTCTGACTGTGCCTGACGAGAATTTGTGCAAACAGGCCTTCTTGATCGCTGCCTGCGTCTTCGCTGTTGCCCGTTTGTTACATATATCGTGTGTGTGTGTGTGCGCACGCGTGTCTCCAATCGCTTTTCTTCCTTCGTCGTTGTATTTGCAGTTCCCAATGTTTGTGTGTGTGTGTGTGTGTCTGTGCGCGTGCGTGTCTGCGTGTGCGTGTGTGTGTGTTCCTTCAGCGTCATCTTCTGGCGGTGTGTGGCTCACACACTTGACGGTACAGTACAGCGCACCCGCACTGGCACCGCACGCCTGACACAAGCACAACTCCCTGACACAAGCACAACTCGTTTGAGAGCTATGCATCGCGCGGTGCTTGTGCTTGTCTTCGTTCCTCTTAGTGCCTACTTGTTGCTCTGCACGCCTCCTTGTCTCTGTGTCTGCCTGCTTTGTACAGGCCTACTTGCATGCCAACCAATCAATCACCTTACCTGTTTGTGGGCCTCCACCAGATCGTGCTGATGGCTCTGCTCATGCTTTTTGTTGCTTCATGCGCCTGCATGCGGGGCAAATTTGCATGTCTTTTGTTTGATGTTGCACTTGATGCGATTTCATGACACTTAGGCCGGTTTCGACCCTAGTGCCTGTTTGTCATGTCTATTGTTTGTGTGTGTGTGTGTGTGTGTGTGTGTGTGTGTGCCTACTGGCGTTGGACATGCTTTGTCTTGTTTGATGACCAGCTGACGAGGAATTGACATCCGGACTTGGCATTGTGCTCGTCTGTTTGTTGACAACTGTGTGTGTGTGTGTGTGTGTGTGCTGTGCGTGCTATCAACAGGGTTCCCAAGGTTGAATGAACTGTGCACACACACTCCCCTATGCTACTGGCAGAAAGGCGCCTAGCCTCAAACATGCCTTTGTATTGAATGGCCTGACGAGGTGTCCGGAGACTTGTGCTCAGCGACTTCTGCCCTGCCGTGTCTCGTATCGACCACAGGGGGTTGATTGGTTGTTGGCTCATTGTTTCCCTCACGAAGTGTGTGTGTGCGTTGTACATGTGTGTGTGCCACGATACGTATATCGTGTGTGTGCCACGACAACTACCACAACAACCGCTAGAAGACCACAGCAAATAGGCTTTGTGTTCCCCTGTCCCGCCCACCTGCGCAACCAGAGTAGTTGATGTGGTAAAAGAAAGGATTGCCGGCACCAACTGCTACCTGCCGCCGCGGGCCCATCATATAGCCGGGTCATTATATCGTCAACCGCTCGCTGGACCACCCATGGAGTACCACAAGAGAGACAGATTACCGCAAGAGAGAAAATAATGGCACCAACTGCTATGTGCCGCTTGCACCGGTGATGTGGGAAGTGCCCTTAGCCTAGACCAATTGGGAGCATTACAAACCTGATTTCGGTGGAGCCAAGTTGCACTGTCACCTTGGTTTTTGCAGCTTTGGGTGCTCACCACAGCCCAATGACTGTGATGCTAAGATTTCCGTGAAGTTCATGGTGGGCAGCACACCAAGCCCAAGATGGAGGGGGCCCCGGCCCCTTTGGTATGTAGGCGCGAGGACAGGCGATTTGGCTTGAGATATGTGCCTCTGGGGTAAGGCAACACTGGCGTGCACCCAACCCCCAAGTTATGATGTCAGCGGGGGGGGGGGGGGGGGTTGTCACAGTGACATCATGAATGGTCTCTCCACCTCCCCATACAACTGCAGCGAAAAGACTGATCGCATGGCATCCGTTCCTGTACAAGCACCCCACCACCCCCACAACCTCGCGATTGCAGGGGGTTTCCCATGCAAGTGTGATAGTACATCAACGTTGCCACAGCTGTGGCCCCATCCTCCCCCCGCCCACTTCGGGTGAACTGTGCTCCGTCAGTACGTGTGCCTGTAGTTCTGGTGACTGAGTAAAGACAAGGGGCCAAGGTGGCGCACACACAGTAGAGAAGTTGCAGGAAGGTCAGCAGTGTTAATCTGTGGGACGCTGCGCTGCGCTGTCTCGGCCTTAGGCCACAATTATGTGATACAGCTGAGCACTCCCCAGGATGCAAGAAAGCTGGTGCAACCGGGACCAACGCAAAGACAAAAGCAGTATTTGAAAAGTCTGAACGCACATAGATGGCTGACAAAGGAACGAATGTTGTTGTTGCGGAAATTCGTCGGCACGTTTCCAGTCTGGCATAGCATTGATGTGTGCAGAATGTATAGCGTGTCAGCAATTCAGCAATGGAAAACCACACATGGCACAACACAGCAGGATGTAGAGAACATGACGGCAAGGACACAGGGTTCGCACGCGACCCCTAGATAGGAGTGCACGATTCTTGCGAAGCCCCAGTCCGCACTCCCCCCTGCTTGGCCCCAATATCCGCTCTTTCCCCCATTGCCCCGATCCCCAATGCGCCCCTGATGCAGTCCGCATGGGGCGGACAGTCCGCCCCCCGCATCCTCCATCGGAGCCTCTGCTGCTGTCACGATCGACTGGTTTGCCTTGTGGCAGGTCGGAGTGTCCGAGCGGTCCGCCTCCCCCTTCTCCGATCTGGACAGCGCCAAGTCCAGCGCCGTGGACAGTGTGGGCAACACCGACGACGGCACTGTCGCCGCCTGCACCATCAAGAACCCCCACGCGGCCGCCGCCAAAGGCGGGGCGCGGGGGCACGCGGCCCCCTCCGCCGCCGCCCTCGCGCGCCTGGGGCCCAACCCCGCGCGGCGGCCGACCGGGGGCCCGCCGGCCCCATGGCGGTCCCTGTCCCCCCGCATGGGGCGGTCGTCGTCCCCCCGCATCGGCCCTGGCGGGCGCTCCATGTCCCCCCGCGGCGGCCCCGGTCCCGCGGGGGGGCCCCGCTCGACCTCCCCCGGGGGGCGGTCCATGAGGTTGTCGCCCCCCCGCCTCGTTCCTCACGGGGCCCGGCCCGCGTCCCCCCTCGGTGCCCGCCGCGAGACCGCCCCGGGCGGGGCCCGCCCGGGGCGGTCGCCCCAGAGACGGGCCCCCACCCCCAGCCGCACGTCATCCATGAGGTAGGGCCACGGAGGGGGACCGTGTGCCCCGCGGGAGTGCCCATGGCACACGCTGTCCAGCGGCGCGCCAGACCAGCGCATGGCCTGAACACATCATTTGTGGCGCCAAGGGTCCAGGCAGGGACCTGTGGTCAGGGGGGCCACAGGCGAGGCAAAGCGGGGGAGGGGGGTCCGCGGACCTGAATTGGAAATTTTTTTTGGCATGCCTCCCCCCCCCCCCTCTGCCCCCCCCCATATCAAAATTCACAGAGGGAAAATATGAATTTTACTGCAGGACAAATGTCTTTGGGCCATTTTCGGCTTTACTTTTGGGTCCTCCCCCGCCCCCCCAACCCGCCCAACCCCCCAACCACAGCAACACCCCCTTCAAAGCACATGCCTCGGGGTGCACCAGGGCCGAAGGGGTACGGCGGGTGTCCCGTGCCATGTCCTGCATGCCCTCGGAGGGCGGTGTTGTGGCGGGGGTGGGGGTGGGCGAGTGCTGGTCGGGGGGGGGGGGGGGGTGGAACGCCAGCGCCACGGCAGAGGCCTCGCAGGCGGTCATGCCCGGGCCCTGCGCGGTCCGCCACAAGTGACGCGGGGCGTGGGGAGCGGGTGGGAGGGGGCGGGGGCCACCGCCCGATGGGGGGCCGGTTAGGGGGGGGGGCGTGGGAAGCCAAAAGAGTGTGGGCCCCGCCCCCGCGGCGGCGGCGGGGACCACAGGGGGGGGGGGGGGGGGCGGCCGGGCCCGGTCCTGGTATGCGCCCCCGGCAGCTTCCCCAAACCCGCCCCAGACACACATCCCCCCTGGAGGTATGCATGTGGTTGTTGTGGGTCGCGCGTAGCCCCCCCCCCCCACCTTGAGAAATCCACCCCCCCACACCCTCCAGCCGACCCCCCCCCCCCCACACCCTCCAGCTGACCCCCCCCCCCCCCTCTAACTGCCCCCCCCCCGAACTCCCCCCCCCAAGTTTTGACAGATAGCCGTGTGGGGGGGGGAAGAGCACGGTGTCACTGGGCACTGTGTTCTCTGTAGGTGGGCGATCGGCGCTGGACTTCATTACAGTACCTGGACTGAGTACTGCCGCTCCTGCAACTCTCCTTCCGGACCCAAAGGCGCCTATGGTACCACTGATGAGGATCTTTTTGTGCTGACGTGTGCTTGCTCTTGTGACTAGCACACTACACGACTCCAAACGGGGTGTCGCATCAGGAGTCGCGTTGTGGTCGCCCCCCCCCCCCCCCCGGGGGAGGGACACCAAAGGGGGACCCCCCTTTACACTCGAGTGTAGTGCACTGCCCCCGTTGAGTGGGCGGGGGGGGGGGGGCGTGAGGCACCGAGGCCCTTGGGAATGCCCCCGAGTCTGTGCCAAGGGGGGGAGGGGGGGAGAGCAAGAGGGCCCAGTGCCCGTCCGCCGCGTGGCAACGGCCGTCGGTGGACTGGCCCACGGTGTCGGTGGGCCCCCTCTGGACGGCCTCCACGGCCCCCAGTACACCGCCGGCGCTGGGGGGGGGGGGCAGGGCACAGGGGGCGGCCACGGCCACTGCCTTTCATCGAAACGTCTGCCCTGTGGGCCCCCCCGGACCGCCCCAGCGCCACCGGGGCCCAGATCAGGTGCACCGGAGCTTTGCCTCGTGGGCAACCCTCCCTCAGTCCCACATAGCTCTACCCCTCTGCCCCCTCCCACTTTCCTCTTTCCTCTAGACGTCACCCCTGCCCACGCTAGCGCAGCATCAAGTCAAACGGGTCCACGTGGGTGACGGATGGCGCAATGCCGAAGCACATCGCATGTGATGGTCTTGGGTGGCAGTGCACAGTCAAAACGACGCACACAAGCGGATGGCATGGACCCCCTCCCCCCCCGACTCGTGGTACCGACGGGGGAGGGCTCACAAGAAAAAGTCATGTGCTCAACCCGCCAAAAGCCAAGTGTGCTCAGGTCTCCGTCCTCGAGACCTTTGCGTCTGCGCGTGTGCTGTGCGTGTGCGGGGCTTTGCGTGCGACTGCGTGTGTACCCCGACTGTGCCTGTGGTGTGTCGTTTCTCTACCCTGTTTTGCTCTCCTCCCCGGGATTTCCCGGCAGGCGTCGTGCAGCCACATTGGGGACCAGCGGTTGTCCAGTCTGTGCCTCCACCAGCCTCACCATCGGCCTCCACTTCCAAGGGGGAGTCGCAGACATGGTGCCAGATCCAGGAAACACCAACAACCCTCCAGGAGTTACTAGCAAGCCTCCAGGAGCTAACAACAAGCCACCAAGAATGCACAGCAACCCTCCAGAAAGGAACGGCAACCCTCTACACCCTCTACACTCACTCCAAATCGCCCGCACATCTTTGCCATACACCAGAGACCTCTAAGGAACGCAATTTTGAGGGCTCCTGAGTTGAGACCATTGGCTTTGGTATCTCAAAACAAAAGCAGGTGCAGTGCGCGCCTGGTGCGCGACCGGTGCGGGTGCTCTCCCCAATACCATGCACCCTCTCCCACTGCAAGAGTTCGCTGGTTTTCGGGGGGGTCCTAGTACCCCAACAACTGGTACTACGTGCACATGCTGCACAGCGCACTGTTGGTGGCACTCCATGCACGACCAAAAGATTTTTTCGCTGAGCCAAGGGCACCCAATGAATAAAAGTCTAGCCCCATATACACTGCCAGCGCTGCCGCCTGATAGGCAACGCGAGGTGGTATGTCCATGTCTGTATTCTCAGAGTCGTGGGATCTGTGGTTGGAGCAAGCGTACGGAGTGCTGCCCAAAGTACAGGTGGACCCCCAGCTCTGTGCGGCAGGGCATATTCTGCATGCAGCGAATTGAACCGGACCACAGCACAGCCTTGGCACGCCACCCGTGTCCATGGCGACACAGATGCCTTGGTTAGTGTATTTGCTGCATCCATGGGCTGTTTGGGACCCTCATCACGTCTGCGGGCATCTGTGTGAGACTTTGGGTGTGTTTTGGTGTTTAGGTTTGTGGAGGTGTGTAGTGGTGGAGGGGGGGCGATGTCACGGAGGTCCTTGTTTCTTCGTAAGGCCACGAGTTGCGCAACGCCCATTTTGTTCTGCGGCACTCTCTCCTCTTTCTCCTGAGGAGCTTTTCTTGGACCACTGCTTTGCTGCTTTGGGTTGCCATCGTGTGCATGTGTGTGTGTGTGGGGGGGGGGGGGTGCGCTGTGCGAAAAGTTGGCTGTTCTCCACCACCGTGAGTTCGGTGAGTTCAGAAGATTGAAAGGACCTCATTGAATGGCTGCTGCAGTGGACGCGGCTATAGGGGGCAGAATTTAGGTCCCTGGGACCCATGGCAAGCATCAGATGTTTGAATTTTTGAGGTTTGAATTGTGTGTGGAGATGGGCGCTGAATGATGTGGCGCCGGCAATTCCAGACCGTGAGAATCCAGGTAAAAACCGTGGTTGGTTGAATCAAAAGGTACTCCGACTGTTGCACGAAATCAGGGAAGCACAGGCAGTTTCTGACCATGTGCGTGCGAAGCACTTACACACAGAGTTGGAACAGCTGGGTAAGGACCTTAGTATTCCTATCCACGTCGCGGGAAATATCGTGCTCCCCAATCTGACCCCAGATCAGAAATCCGCAGTCCACCGTGTTGCCAGAGCTGTTGTTAAGTCAACAAAGGGAAAAGCGTGGGAAAAATAGGCGCTGGTGAAATTGATTCGCGTGGTTCGGTCCTGTCCCCACTCTTTGACAACAGAATTCTCGCGGAGGGCAAGGGAGGATGATATGCAGACAGAGCAAGGTCCCTGTACGTGCCATCAACTCCAGGATCCGGGCAGGTTCGGCACAGTAATGTATACCGAAGGTTGCCTGGCACTGATCCCAGTGCAACTGGCAGATGGTTCCAGCTGTGTGCCGCGACCAAAGGATCCGCTGCCAGTTACAGGCAGGCAGGCGAGAAAAGCAGCGGTGTCGGCTCTGAATTGGTTTGCGTCACAGGTGGGGGGGGGGGGGGCTACCCAATTTGGATACCATGCTGCCACGGGAGGTGTTTGGGGAACGCGGTGCGCTGCTCCACAAGGTGCGTGAGTACAGTTGAGAAACTTTCGGAACACATGTACGTCAGGATTGTGGATAAGGGGGCGGGGGTGCTGTGGGCATTTTGCAAGCACTGGCCGTGGAAGCAGACAGAGCAGTTCCTGGTCAAGGAACAGTAATCGTCCTGCGCAGAAACTCCAGATGCAGTTAGACAGGCAACAGCCTCTCTAATCTCCGAACGAGGTTGGAATGCAATTCCCAGGGCCAGGATGTGTGTCCTATATATTATAGGAAAAGTAAAGAGCCTGCTTAAAGGTCAGTGGCTGTGGAGGCCCATTGCCGCCTACCCGGAGCCACACATTCGCAAGCTTGACTTGCGCACAGCAGCCAGGGCCTTTACGTGTTTCCTAAAACATCTCATCCAAGAAGTTCCAAACAGCTTTCAGGTCCTGCGGGTAAACGATGTCGCATCCTGGATCACCTGGGCAGGAAAACAACATCAAACCCACATCACTGAGTTGGACTGCAAAGAGCAATTCAATAAGATAAAACCCAGTTGGATTGACAAGCACCTAAAGGAGGGGATTGAGTTTGTCGCTAAGCGCAGACGTTGGAGAATGTCAGAGGTTACGTGGAGCGTGCACCACTCTGCCCCTGCTTTGGACCGACCTGGGTTAGGCACAAACAAGTCGTTTCGATACATTTTGCACCAGGCTTTGTCCGACTACGTGCAGTTTGAATTGCAGCGCAACAATAAGTGCTGGGCGGTGGGGAAACTGTGGAGCCGTAACCTGTGTATCCCAATGGGGGGGAGTTTTTCGGCACAGAGTGCTGACTTGCACTCTGTCTGGGGGGCATACACAGGACGACAGGAATTCCGCAGGCTGGGTGCCCTAAGCATCTCCCCGGAAGGGTATGTACTGTGGACAGGCTGTTGGCGTATTTCCCTTTGTCAGTTTAGGGACAATATCCTGGTGGCAACAGATGCGGGGGTGGAGGACTGCCGTGATGTAGCTACGCTGGTTAAATCCGTCCTGGAGACGGTGTGGGGCCTGCCGGTCGAATGCAACTGTGCTGACAAGGAAGGGAACTGCCAGGGCTCGTGTTTGGGACCCGTTCTCCGATGCATGGGTTTTTGTATTTCACTGGGTGGGGAAGGCAAAGGACTAAACCACTTACAGCCGGCGGCGTTAACAGATGCGTGGGATCTTCGCCTGGGGCCGTCCCTTATGAATCCCAGACACGCGTACAAGGGATACCTCAGTGGTATTTTCACAGGGGCGCTGGCAAATGGACGGGCCTGGGTGAGCACGTGGGCGGGGGAAATCCTTAGTGCGCTGGCGTGGCTACAAGCGGGGATGCGGGCAGGATACACCAGGCAAGAGAGTATGCGTGCCATGCACAGAGCACTGCACCGGGCCTTCGCTGGGGAACCACATTTTTTGTCTGCTACAATAAAGGCTGTTTACACCCTGTCCCATGGGCTTCCAGCCCAGAAGTGTGTGGTAGTCGCAGCTCTGCAGAAATATTTGAAACAGTTTGCACACTGGGAGGGGGAAAGGTACACATCGTGGGCCCCAAGGGGGTGCCCGGAGCTGCACGCATACGAGGTAATTTGGAACCACGACCGGCGGGCCTTGGAACGTGTCCGTGTACAGTGCTGCCCCGGGGCAGCATGTGTGTGCGTGTCCCCCCGGTAACGGGGGGTACCTCCAGGAGACAGCATCCGAATCGTCCTGGTACAGGGGGACTGAGGTGACGGCTCTGACACATTCCCGCAACCGGCTTCTGGGCATGAGTGACCCCTGTTTTGCCTTTTACAGGCCCTCGGCTTAACGCTCAGCGCGGCTGCCGAGGGCTGGAGACGGTCGTGATCGGGAGCAGGATGTGCCTTTTCCTCTCGCCCTGTACTGCAGAAAGGCGCCTAGCCGACATGCTCTTTCATTCCTTCTTCTATCGTTTTTCGGCCTGACGAGATTCGTTTACCTCCAGTGCTGTGCTCTGCTTGATCACGCCTGTTCGTCTGCGTTCATCGTGTGTGTGTGTGTGTGTGTGTGTGGTGGGGGGAGGTGCTGCAATGCAGCCAAAACACCGGCTGGGCTGTGGATAATTTATGCTCCGTGGGGATTGGGCGGGAGTGCAGGCCTGTTTGTCTCTCTGTCAATCTGTCTGCCATTACAGTCACCGGCACATAGGCCCGCACACGTGCGCCCAACATCTACTCTACCACAGAACTGAAGGCGTGCAGGGGGTGTTGTACTGCTCTTGAGGACTGCTCCAACGGCTTTTTTTTGTTTTGCGTCGTGCGCCGCAGTTTTCCTTGCGCGCGTGTGGCTGCGTTGTGATGGGCTACCTCCTGAACATTTCCCTCCCCAGAACGCCGGTGCTGAATACTACCCCTCCCCCTTTTGTCCTAGCTACGCCCTTGTCTAGGCTACAGTACGCGTAGGGACCGTATTAATTTGGGACCTCATTTGATTCGGTACCAAATGTAGTGCAGCCACATAAGACGTGGGTTTGGTGACAAATGCGCCAGTTACCTAGAGTCATGGACACATTTGTTGTGAGTGTTTGCCCACTTGAACCCACATAGCTCTGATTTTGGGGATAGTTGTGCATTGTCTTCCCCTTTTTTTGGTGGTGGCATGTGTGACGGTAGTTGTTTGTGTCGCGCGCAAGCTGCGCCCTTGTCCAAGCCACAGCAGGCGTAAGGACCGTATTGATTTGGGACTTTTGCGTCGCCAGGACAAGGGGGGGGGGGTAAGCAAATGTCAGCAGGGGCTGTCTTGGCAATATAGGGGGAGCACCTGACACGGTGCGCGCACGGCGCGGGCCATGGGCTGTTTAGCGTGACCACACACCTGTACTTTTGCCCGTAGCCACTTCTGATCACGGGGGCTGCTCCTGGTCACGATCCGACCCCAAGGGGGGGGGTGGGATGGGATGTGATAGTGTCCACGACCAGTATTGACGGTGTCCCGAAGCGCCCGGTCCCTCTACCACCGTGGCTAACCTTGCAGGGCGTCTCAAGTTTCCCCGCGTTGGACTCGGGGCCACAGGACACCGCAGACCCCGGGCGACCCGGGCGCAATGAATCCCGACACATGCGTGCTATTCTATTCCCGCCTGAGGTGAGGCTTCCTTTCCATGTTGGGCTTTGTGCACCCTCTGTAGGGCTCTGCTCTCCGCCATGACCCTGTCCCCAATTCCCCAACGGAAGCACAGACTCAAACATCGGCAGGGTCGAATTCAATCATTCCACTGAGGGTCCACCGTGCTGCCTGGGAGGCGCCGAGAGGCGATGTGTGTGTGACAGTCCGAGACATGATCACATACACACCACTCACTGCGTACCAGCGCATGTTATGCAGGTCTGCATGGAGAGCGAAGCTCCTATTGCCAGGAAATACAAACACCTCGCGCTTCTGCAAACTTGCCATGGCTCCTACAATTTGCGGCACCTCCTCTATATCGGTCCCTTGGCTAGCAAAGACATTCGTGACGGGACCCACGCGGGTTCGCAGGACCGACGGTGGTGGATAGCTGAGCGTGCCTCTGACATGCAGGTGCCACACCGCCAGGCCACGCAACACAACCGACAACACAAATGACTGCTCGAAACTTAGGTGAGGACCCGTGCGCACCCCTATCGCAGCGGAGCATGGGACGCGGGCCACCGGGCACACTCCAAACTCAAGCCGCCGGCACTGTTGTAGGGCGTGTCCCACACAGGGAATCGCCTCCACGAGGCCCTGTACAACATTAGGCACAAGCTCTTGTACTGATCGAGCGGTAGCATACCCCGAGGAGACATGTACAAGGCCTGTGTGGGTCAGCGTCACTTCGGGCAGGGCCTCTGGAGTGCGTGGGGGGGGGGGGGGTCTGCCTGTCCCGTGTATACCGCAAGGCATACGGGCCGGCTACCGGGACGTACACATGGCCATCAAGAATGTCACCCGTGAGGGGAAGGTTGCTTGTCAAGATACACTGGATGAAGTGGACAAACTGGAGCAGGAAATATGGCGGACACACTTCATACACATGGAGCTGCACTTTGGGATGCAAGGTGCCACAGTAGTAGCACTCTAGGTTCACATCTATGGGAGGGGGCTGTCGGGAAAGCTAGCGATGAGAAAAGGTCCTCCGCAGGACTCTAGTGGACAGGGAAGCTGTGCTGGTGAGCGCAGTAATGACGCGACCACACCAGGCTGCAGCTGGCTGCAGGTGGGTAGGGCCTGTTCTGCCCTGTATGATCAAGTCATACAGTTCCGTGGTCATGGAGGCTGGAGCATGGACCAGTGCCCCCGGATAGAATCGTGCCAGCCTGCCACAGAGGTGTGCAGCCAAGGGCACCTCGTGGTGGGAATGTCGCCGGGCCCCAGCTCGGGCCATCGTATGAGCATGTGCACTCAGAAGACTGAGGACGTCCGTGCCATAGGAATCATGCTGGTCTTCAACCTAGAGCTCCTGTATCCGGACCTGTTGTAAAAGTGAGGCTAGACTGCGGAATATGGCGGCCATGATGCTTTCCTTGCACGCCAATTGCGTGTACATGCGTCAGAGTGCAGACACGTAGTTAGCGGCGCCCAAACATGGCTAGACTAGTTCCGCAAGACATGCAACAACAATAATCGGGCCATGGGCGCTGGTACCACCGGTTCGCGGTCCAGCGCTGCATATGACATGCTCAGCCCGACCCGGCGTAACTCTTAGATCACGTTCTGATCTATGGTTTAGCTCTGCTTGTGGTGTGCGTATGTGCGTGTGTGTGGTGTGCATGTGTGTGTTCTTGTTGTAGTGCAATTTCTGCATTTGAGCCTACAGGCCAGATTAGGGTCACACGTAGAGTCAAACTCCGTGATAATTGGTATAGACCCAGCCAGCAGTAATGTCGATGTCGGATTTCGCGGCATTTGCCAGGGGCAGTATTTGCTCCACCTTTATTGATTCGGTGCCCCTCGTCGAAATTGCGAGGGCCACGTCGACGGTTGAAATGACACTGTCGGTGTTGATGGACAGGAGAAAGGAGTGGGAGGACACATTTACCAAGAAGTTTGGGGTGCCGGTAGATGGAGAGGTGGGGCTGCCAAAAGTGATAGGAGCGTTCTGTGTGATGGCACAGTGCACCCTTGATGTGGAGGGGGTGGGTTTCATGAAGACGGCACCACCCCCGGCCCCAGCGCTTGAGTTGCAAGAGTTGAAGAAGCTGGTGGAAGACCAGTGTATGGCCATGGTGTATGGCCATGGAGGGGCTCAGAAAAGAGTTGGCGCAGGTCAGCGCGAAATCCCAGGCCGCGGCGAAGACGAAGATGGCAGGGGTACCCCCTTTGAGCAAGGCAGAGCTGCTGAAGCTCCGGGAGCTGGACGCCAAGCCCCCGTGGGTATATGCAAGCCTGCTGGCTTTGTCCACGCTGCTGTGGCGCAGAGAGGTGCCGGCCCACGAGTACGTGTCGCACTTCCGGGATAAAGAAAAATTCACAGATGTCAATCTGGATGACCTGGCCCCAGTGATGGATTCTGATTCCGCTGACACCGAGGTTTGGTGTCCGGAGTCCATGGATGACAACGAGATCGACAGGCTAAAAGCCTTCGTCCTGGCGGTGTGGACGTTTACGGTAACACCCCCGTCCGCGTATAGAGGTAAACGGGGTCTTGACCCCAAAGGGGCGGTTGACTAGCGAGAGACGGAAGACGACGAGGCCAGTCTGCCGGCGAGATCTCAAGGCTGTATAGGAGCCGTGGAGGAAGAGGTGGTGGCGCGAAGGCTGGCGGCCATTCAAGGTCGAGGGAGAGCGCAGGGTGTACACGACAAAGCCTGGGGCGGAGCCAATGGATGTGACGTGCGCGCCAGTGACAACATGCCGAGGTTGCAAGAATGCGGAGAGAGGCGTGAAACACCATTGGTTTCATGAATGCCCGTGGTTTGACTGATGGCGGCGCTGCCCGGTTGGGCGCCAGGCAATCGAATCCTGACAGGATGTGCTGGTCTTGCAGCCGACCGACTTCCGGGATGGGGACGATGTGGTGTGGCGTCTGGTATGCGCAGCCCGGAGACAGTTGTGGAAGGAGGATGAGATCACCTCCGTGGATGCTCCGCAGGCGTCCTCTTGGGCGAAGAGCACCATGGGTACGTACTGTACCCACTACAGAAAATTGGCCCTTCGGGTCGGATACACACCGGTCGATGGCCTGGACAGCAAAGTATTGAGGCACCTATTCCAGCTCTAGGGCCCGGGGTATTCCAGGAGTTTCCTTAGGGGGGCGGTATCAGCAATGCGCGCATTGGAACAAATGGGATGGCTATCGGCATTCGTTACCGGCAGGGTATGGAGTTGCGCAAAGCGGGCCACATCTCAGGCGGTGGCACGCCCCTACGCGGGTCTGGAGGAGCTCAGGAGTTTGGCGAGAGCATGTGATAGCAGGGCACAGTGGGCGGCATATGGGATGGCGGTCCTATCATTCACGTGCCTACTGCGGGTGGACAAGGCCGCTTCCATCAGGCGTGGCAGGTTCCGCGGGAGGGGCCTGGGGTTTCACACCGCCAAATGTGACCCCCACTTCGTCCGAAGGAAGCTGGGGACCTACGGCAGGACACGGCTGCGATGGTTGGACCGAGAGGGATCCACATCAGCGGTACCGCTGGCACACTTCTGCCCGTAAGGGGCGATTTACCTCCAAATGGTCATGGCGACCGCCCTCAGCGGATGTGCAAGCGCCCACGCGCGGTGGCATGCATGGAGGAGGGGTGGGTCGGCGACCTTGCGCTGGTTGGGTTTACCGGTCAGATGGCTCGCCTAGTGGGGTCGTTGGGTGTCAGAGTTAGTGGTGGCCCACTATGGTGACGCCCCAGACAATTTCATCGTGACGGATAACGTGGAGCTGCCGTGGCCCAGTGCGCGAGGAGGCATGGTGTGGGAGTGAAGGGTTGTATCCCTCAAGGACATGTTCCCGGGGGAGCTTCTGGCCCTCTGTGTGCGGAAAAAGGATGTGGGTCCAGAAGAAGTCCTCGGGGGGTGGAGGGATGCGGAAGCCACCGCCGAGTCCCGTGCAGACCGCAACCGACGAGATGACTGGGGGGGGGGGGGGGGGCAAGGAGACAGCCAACCTGCCAGGGGGTGTGGCACCGAGAGAAATGGAGAGTGTCCCGACAGAAGCGGGGACGCGAGGGTCCCGGATGTCCCTCTGGCCTTCCCGGCCGTGCAGGGGCGACCGGGGTTCGAGCGTGCTGGCGGACATCGGGAGAGAGAAGACGTCATCGACGTCGATGCTGAGCCCCCCCCCCCCCATCGGCAGGCACCTCCTCTATCCGTCGGCTCCGGATCGCGGCACACCGGACGGGTGCGGTCGCGTTGGTCTTGGGAAACAGGAAAGCAGCAGGACCGGCCAGGCATGTGCGTGCGGCTGCCCGAGCGGCAGTTTCCCGCCGAGTCGGAAGTGGGTCGATGGGCTCGGGAGCGCCTGCAAAGTGGTGAGTGGGATGTGTAGCTGCGTGACCTACGTGCATGCTTGCCTAGGGCCCCGCCGGGCTTGTTGGAGCGGTGCTTGATCGAATTTCTGGATTGGGGGGTGGAGGCAGCTGGGGACCTGCGGCAGCCGGATTTCCTACCCTTGATTGCAACGGCACTGTCCTCCCTGGACTCCGGGGTCCGGGAGTCGCTACTACACCATTCTACGTCGCCGAAGTTGCCGATGTAGCGCATACGGGAGAAAGTGTTGAGTAGGGTTCTGGGGGTGGTTGGGCATATCCCTATCCCGCCTCATATTTGGGAACGTTATTTGCCGGAATCCTTTGCGTCGGATGGCAGCCGCCACTTCTCAGGAGTTGGGCCCCCCTCGGACAAGGCGGTAGTCATGTTGCATGCTTTGCGTCGCCGGAACCTGTTTTTTCTGCCGCGGTCCGCAGGTCCGAACGGGGGAGTTTTTGCCATTCCAAACTCGCTTGATAAGTTTAGCCTAATTGTGAATTTGGTGCCAGTGAATAGAGAGATGCCTGAGAAGCCTGAGAAGTTTTCGCTGCCGTCAGTGGAGGTCCTTGCCCTTTTGGCGCAGGTGGCACAGCAGGGGTCTTTCTTTTTCCTCCCCCCTTTATATAGTAGGGCCCGGTGTCTCCGGCCAGTTTCGGAGGTGCTGGGGCTCCCGGGGGGGGGGGGATGAGGAACTGTGTATGTGCTTGACCTCAGTAGTTGTTTTTGGTCGCTGCGCCTCCCGGAAGCCTTTTGGGGGGGCTTCCGTATCTCGAATGGTGAGGAAGGAGTTTTCTCGTTCAGGTCGCTGCCTTTTGGCTGGAAGTATAGCCCCATTCTATTCCAGAAGGTATTTGAACGTCTGGTGAAGGAGATTGGCCTGGTGGGAGTGTTGGTTTTGATTTACATCGACGATGTGCTCATTGTGGGACGGGGTAAAGGGCGCGTGCGTGGGCACACTATGCGCGCGGTGCAGGTGTTGCGTGCGGCGGGTGGAGTTATAAGCCCAACGAGCACCTTGGAGCCGGTTACGCGCCTGGTGTGGTTGGGAAAAGACGTGGACTTGGGTGGGGGCAACTTGTGGACGGCGGGGAATGCGTGGGAAGCCCTGTTGGCGCACTAATTGAGATTGTCCGTCGGTGTCTGTAGTGTGCGGAGCTTGCAGCAATTTCTAGGGCCCGCGCAGTGGATCTGTAGACCTCGTTTTGGGCATAGTCCTCACTTGTCGGGGGCCTGGGCCCATGTGTTGTGCCCCCCCCCCCCCCCGTCTGCAGTTTACGCCGGTCGAGTTGTTGCGCTCTATGCGCGTGGTGTGTGTGTTGGCTTTGCCGGGTAGGTCAGTGATCCCCCTACCAAGAGAGGTGCGGAGAAAGCCGGAGTTTGTGTATGTTGTTGCGGCGCTCGACGGGGGGTTGTACAGGTTGGGACTTTTTTCGATGGAGCTTGGTTCGCGGTCCGCGGTGCCCCCTAAGCAACCGCCAAACCAACTGTGCGCGGAGGCGCGTGCGGTCCTATGGGGTTTGAAATTTATTGTTACTGTAGGCATCTGCGAGGCACATCTTTTTGGTGACAATGCGGCGGCACTGGTGCAGTTTTTGCGGTGCAAGTGCGAGGCATGTGTACCAGCAGCGCCTGCTTAAGTGTTTCAGATACTTGTGGGCGTCCTGCCCAGGTTTTATGGTATGCATTCACTGCGTGGTGCGTGGTGCGTGGTGCAGTGAATCCGGCGGACCCCATCAGCAGGCTGCATGGCCAATTTGCAGGGAATCTGGACCCGGCACGCGAGGCTGCGACACGTAATGTAGGCAATTTCTGGGGTCTTCCGGACCGCAAAACTGTTTTTCTGTGGATCCCGGGCGTCCCCATGGGGCCTTTTGTTCTTCTGCAGGCGTTGCGATCGGGAATCCGGTCGTATGAGGGGGGGGGGGGGCGGACTTCCATGAGGTCTTCCTGCAGTATAGGCTGCAGGATTCAGTGGGGGCGTAGCGTGCGAGTTCCTGTGCGCTTGAGCCAGCCCTGTGAGTGGCGTGTGTTGCTTTTGCTTTTGCTACGCCCCAGTGTTTTCTTTGCTTGCGTTATGACACGAAAAAGGGCAAAAAGCGCAACCGTGGGCGACGCCGGCACAGGCGATCACAGGAGGCGACCGCCCGGAGGCGGCTGCAGGGCGGGGAGCGCCTGCGCAGGGCCCTCCGCGGGCTGTTGGCCCGGCGGCCAGTGCGCCGGGTGCTACTGGGCACAGCCGCGAAGATTTTTTTCAGGGTTGACGTCCCTCGCGCCGGCGGTGCTGCGGGACGCCGCGCTCGACATTGCGCAGCGCCTGCACGGGGCGCCTACCCAGGCGTTCTGCCCCGAGGGCACCCCCAACGTCAAGCCACCCGGCCAGCACCACCTGTGCTCGTACAAGTGGCGAGTGGTGTACCTGTTGGGCACCGTCTACTTGACGTTGAGCAGGCATTGCCGGCATGAAGGTAGGCATCTGCCTTATGTATTCGTGCAAGGCTCCCTGCTGCCGGTGGTGGGCGTGGCCCACGTGTTTGATCCGTAAGGGACAAGCCGTGTGGGTATGTTTTGCTGCAGTTTTTTGCATGACCCAGGACCATGGGGGGCGGCACACTGTCGAGTTTGTTTGGCCTGCTTCGGTGTCCGTGCTTGTGTGCCTTCGTTTGTGCTAAATCTTAGATCACATTCTGATCTATGGTTTAGCTCTGCTTGTGGTGTGTGTGTGTGTGCGTTTGTGTGGTGTGCATGCATGTGTTCTTGTTGTAGTGCAATTTTTGCATTTGAGCCTGCAGCCCGCCCGTCCCACCCAACACGCTATGTGCGACTTCTATTGCCCTGTTCAGGACCTATGTGACAGGCCCCATGGGGGGCGGCACACTGTCGAGTTTGGTTGGCCTGCTTCGGTGTCCGTGCTTGTGTGCCTTCGTTTGTGCTAAAGTGGTTGGGTAGTAAAGGACGACTGCACAGGAATGAACGCGGCCGAATATGGCAGCACCCGTTGCGGCAACCAATGTGACCGACAGGAGGAGGGCCGTGGCGTCGCCCTCCACATGCATAGGAGCCTCTGGGTGGGTACCAAACGGCAGTCCGCAACACTCAGACCCAGGGCAGGATATGGTGCAGGTGGGACGTCCTCAGGCGTGGCACTAGTCTCAGACATGAGGTAGTTTGTGGCTGCTATGGTGTACTCGTTACGAGAGTACGACCCCGACATGTACGTGAGGAGGGGCAGGAGTGGGAGGCGAGGGCCGAGGGCATGTAGAAACACGTTGGGGGGTAAAAGCATGTTGGGCATGAGGCCCCATAGCACATTCAACACAACAACAACCCGCTGGATATGCTCAGGTGTGGTCCGGCGCCAGGAGACAAAGGTCCAGTACCGTATGTCAGGCAGCGACTGCCGTAGGCTGTGCGAGGTTGGGGAGGGCAGCACGGGGGACTGGACTATTTGCGTATTGCGGCGCAGCAGTATGGGATCTATGGCTATACACCAACGCACTCCCATGTTGTATGTGACATTTGTGATGGTCCCCGGGGGGAAAACCGGGACGAATGTCCCTAGAGCACCGGTAGGGCGTAGGGCCGCTGAAAGCGCTTCGCGGCGGGAAGCCTGGGCCATGTTGAAATCCCCACCGATGACCTCCAGTGATGCTCGCACTACATATCTCCTGCAACACTTCCTTCTGTTGCGGGTATTCATGGGATGGGGAGATGTGGGGGGAGACGGCCAGTACCCTACCGAAAACCGACATATTGAGAACCATTGCGAACATGTGTGTGGAGTCATGAATAACTGGTGGCACCATGTCGGGTACCTGTAGCGCCCGTCGCCAGCCAGTGGCCAGACCCATTCCCATGCCCTCATGAACACTGTACGCAACCCCGTACATCGGTGACATGGCTGTACGGAGGGGTGGTCCACAGCTCCTTTAGTAAAAGCAGGTCAATCTGGAGCGCCACCACGACATGGGTTACCTAGCCCGCCCACTGTGCCACTCCTCCCACATTGTAGACCGGGACCCGTAGGCCCTCCAGATTGATAAGCTGGGGGGGGGGTCAACATCTGAATAGCAGCACACTGCAAGGGACGTGGGCAGTAGTGCAGCGGAGTCAGTCTGGAAACAGGTGCCTTGCCAACTAATGGCACCCACCGGTACCGCGCGGAACGCCCCAAGAGCGGGTATGCACACACCCGACCTAGTCACTATATGCTTGCTGAGTACACAGGAGTTGCAGCGGCGGTGCAGGCATAATACATGGTGTAGTGTGGTGGTCACATCCCCGCCCACCACGGCGTCAGCTGGCGACGGCCGACCACAGAAAGTACAAAACGAAGCTTAGACCGTGGCGGACAAGGTACCCTGGAGTGGCTGTACCCACTGAAGCCCACCGGCACCATTTTGCAGGAACCTGTCATAGTACATGTGGGCACCGAGAAGGGGTTTGCACTGGCGTAATGGGCCGTAAAACATCTCCGGCCGGTCACCCACAAACATCAGGGGCATACCTCGGCGTGAGACCGATCCACTGAGTGTGTGTAGGCTGTGCGAACACCCTGAACCCATAGTTGCAAGCGTCGCCAAAACAGTGTTGCCATGGAGGCCGGCAGGGACAGCGCCAGGCGGCCCACCGCATCCGGCAAGCAGGACATGTCACCACAGCCCCGTCCTGTGAACGGGGCCGTATAGAGCCTTAAAAAGGACCTCCCATGACAAACCGGACATTCAGTGGCAGGACCGCCCACTAGAGAGGTACATGGCCAACAGCAACGCATGGCGGTTGGTTGGTCCGGATCGGGCATGTCACCTGTTGTAAAGCGCTCCCCCCATCCCTGAACCCCTGAGACTTTGTGCAGACTGCGCTCCAACGTGTCAAGGGCGGGGACTCGTGTAATCACCGAGGCGGTGCACACAACCGCAGTCAGCTGCAGGGTGTCGACCACCACGCCTGGGGGCAGCACGGGCGGTAGCAGTAGTCAGTGGCGGGACCTTCCATCAAACGGAAGGCCGCGGGCCACTACCGGTTCATACGCCTGTCCCTGCCCATCCCGATCGCGCGGGACTGCGTCGTAGTATCGACACGCCTCGTGATCCCGGCACTCTTACGCATAACGGGGCTCGAAGTCCAGGCGCCCCGGGCCCCTCTCGTAGGGTGGTGGAGGGTGGGGTGGCTCGTGGTCCTTCTTCTGCTTTTTCTCGGCCTTGCCGGCCTTGCTGGGCCTCGCGTTTTTGGATTCCTTGAGCTTTTAGGGAGGGGTTCTGGGCTGTCCAGGGGCATGTGAAACGGGTCCCCGGAGGCCAGCTTGGACTCTATGTCTAGCTTGTATGAGAAGTCCGGATCAACGTAATGCCGGACGGGGGCTTGCGCGAAAGCATCTGAAAAGTGAGCCACAAGACGGACTCATACTTGTGTCCCTTCCCCATGTCATGGGCGCTCACTGTGACCGGGGTAGCCTAAAAATCGGTTATCATGGAGGACACCTGGTTCGTGTCATGTACATGGCGCAGCCCCCGTACTCGGATTAAGTGCTAGTGCTTGTCACCCTCGAGGGGGAAGGCGCGGAGCGGGAGGGGGTCACAGCTACGTTCGGAGCCGCATAATGTGGTAGCAGCGCTGCCGGGGACGGCACCCCAGAGATCTGATGTCGGGGCGTCAAGGGTGGTGTGGATTGCTGCACGAAGTCTTGATGTGACATGTGGGGGTGACGGGAGGAGGGGGGGGGCTCCCCCAGTTCGAAACCACGCAAAGGTGGAGGTGCGTTGCGGCTCCAGCCGCTGCACCTCCATTTTCAACAACTCGAGCTGAGACTTGGTGCGCAGGCCGTCCACACACCCGTACACAGCAGAGCGAAACGACCGCTCATCCGTCACAACCAGGAGCGAGCTCACCACACCGGTCGGGACAACCTTGCTGGCCACGAGTGCAGACGCTGAATTGGACCACGACAGGCCCAGGGCGCCTCGAGCTCTGGTCACCAACGGGTCTATGTGACAAAGGACATCCTCATGCAGGGTGGTCGTGTTGGTGGACCCATACTCTGTCTCCAGCGCCTCCAAGATGCGCTGCAAGTTGCGACGGATGGTTTACTGCTTCGGATTGGGGATGGAGAGCCACGTTGACTTGAGTCCACCCACCAGTGCCTTTGTGGAGGTGACCTTGCCCAGCGGTGCAGTCACTGATTCGGTAATTCCTTCATCCTGAAACATGACCCGGATGGAATGGGCCACATGTTGAGCTTGCCCATTAGGGACAACCGACGCACGGTCCATGGTATCCAAAACGTTGGCATGCGCGCGCCCCAGCACTGGGGACGTCAGCATCTCTAGCCAAAGGGGCGTTGCAGAGCCACTTGCGGATGATTCAGTGCTCTGAGAGGCCACTTCTTTGTGAGCAATACGTGAAAGAACTCCTGGCAACAGCAGCGCATTGCGGCGGGCTTTCTCCGAAGCCCACTGTTTTTTCGTTGAGGGGGGCCGGTCCAGGCATGCATGTCTCTGGAGTGTGTGTCAGTGCTGAGGCAAGGGTCTTGTTCTTTTCCCCTGCGACCCATTGTGAGAGCCGGTGTAACAGGGGAACGCGGAGGTGCGGCTTGGGTGTGTCCTCATTCCCCAATAATACCATCGGAAAAGTCTCTGCCGAAACTGAGCGCAGGTCGAGGCCAAACTCTGTGACATACACTGCTGCACGGTGATGTAGATCGGTCTTCAGCTCCTTTCCGCCCGTGGCCAGTTGATCTACAAGGTACAGCATGCACTCCTGGAAGGTGTCCCACAGATGGTTAGGATCGTGGTCACGGAGTGCCAGCACGTCCAACGGGAGCAGTGCATCCACCAGGACTGCCCACCACAGCGTAGGCGAGGACAAAATGAGATCAGTTGCCGGTATCCCGCGCAGGTCCACAGACGTGGCCATGTGTCGGCAGCTGACCAAGATCTTTCCGGCGTCAGGGCTCCACGTCGCGCTCGTGAACGGCAAGATGTCAGCCGGCCGCAGCTCAGCGGCATGGGCGGTCAGCGAATTGGCAGCAAAAGGGTGGGGCATGGTGCTGCAAAACAGGCCTGCAGGGGTAGCAGACCAATGGCGGGCCAGGGGGCCAGGCGGGCCAGTGGGGTTCGCAGAATTGTGAGGCGACTACCCGACCGGGGGAACTGGGTCCCATCCATCCAGACAGGGGAGTACTGCGCTCACCTACAAGGCGAAGCATGACAGTTCTACCCTCACCTATGAGCGGCCAGAGGCCAACACATGGCAGCACAGTCGGAGACATGATGCTGGAAGCCCAGGCAGAGCCACGAGGCAACGGGGACTGCTGCTGTGCCCAGGCAGGCAGGTCTATGAGACTAGGGAGGGTTGCCTGGGGTCATCCCACTCCCCGCAGCTCCTGTTAGACACACACGCACACACACCCTCTGTCCACCAACGTGCTGTAGCCCACTCGTTACGTTCCACGCGCCTCCTGCGTCCCCCTCACCTCTCTGCGCACTGCGTTCCGCCGCCCTTGTTGGGGGGGGGGGGGTCACACTTGGTGTGGCAGTGGTGTGTCTGCCCCTCACAGGCTGCACTTCTGACCCAGGGGTTGGCCCCAGGTGGGTGGCGGCTGGCGCCGGCCTGACCCGGCCAGGGGGGGGGGGGGGGGCTCTACACGACTCCGTACGGGGGGGCTCTACAGACCCCAAAATGGTTGTACGGAACAATGGGTTTTGTGGGCGCCGGAGGGCGCGGGAGATTTTGTTTTACGCATACGGCAGGGGGAAATTTTTTGTTTGACCCTGTTTGTCTACACTCCAAATACTCATTTTGTGGAGAATTCAAAAATGGATAAAAAACACAGAAAAGGATTTTGACCCTGACCCGACCTCCGGCTGAGGCTTGGCTGATGGGAGCCCTAGTTGCTGGGCAATTTTTTGACAAAAACTTTTACCCCAGTTGTGTATATTCAAAACGATGAGCGTGTCATGGGGATCATTTTGAGGTATGTACGTTGGGGTACACACTGCCCCCGCCCGGGGAGCCTGGCGGCTGACTGCCCGACCCGCTGACCCCCAAGGTTTGGGTCAACCAAGGGGGGAGGGAGCCCCCCCCCCCCCCCCCCCACACAACCCCCAAAACGATTGCACACCCCTCGGGGTCATAGAGGAGCTGGCGGCAGGCCCCGTGCTTCTGATTGTATTTGTTAAACCTTCCCGTGTTGTTCTTTTGAGGGGTTTTTCTCAGTTTGTCAATGTATGGTGCACCCTTTCAGAGACCTCAACATGCCCTTTCCGCTTGACTGTGCAATGTTTGTGGGACAGAGGGGTGGGGATGCAATTCCTGTGGCCAATGGGTTTGCTCTTGTTGGGGAGGGAGGGGGGGTAAGCATCAGGCCAGTCCGGGTGTACTCGCCGCAAAAATTGCAGCTCAAGTACGCCCCCATAGAGGTCAGGGCTGCAACCAGGGTAAAGCACACATGTCTGTGTATGCCAGAGTCAGGAGAGTGGGAGGTGAGGGATCCGATGTGTCACTCACTGACACCCTTACCTTCACGATGTAGGCCTGTGGCCGCGCTGCACTACCGCAGGGGGCAAAACGTTGCTTCATAGGCCAATGCAGCAGTCCCTCAGCCCCCTGCTCGCCTGGTATTGGAGTGTGATATGTCATGGTCTGATGTCTCACCAGGTGAGATATTGAGCACTCAGGGTGCGTTTGGCACAATACCTCGTCTTCGGTGCGTTCATCATGTGTTTGCGCGTGCACAGTCATGCATGGGTGTGTGTGTGCATGGGTGGGTGGGTGGCCACACCCGGGCGGCATTGCTGGCGGTTGGCTTTGCTGGCGGTTGTAAACTGTCATTACATGATACTCCAACCCATCTATGCTCAACCTTCACATGGTTGCCCCGCACTGTCGCTGTTCAGAGAGGCGTCTGGCCTTCGTACGCACCTTGTGTCCACGTTGTCGTGATGGGAAGTGTCTGACGCCCCAGTGTGTTGTTGCCATCTTGTGCATGGCTGTGTGCATGCCCCCGCATGACTATGCGTGTGTGTGCTGTCGTGCCACTGCCGCAGCCTCAAAGACACCCATCTTAATCCTTTGAACCCAGAACAAAGTCATTGCATGCCGACTAGAATGCGTGGTCACACACATGGTATGCGTTAACCTTCCCTTTGCTGTGTGTCATTGACCTCCCTTTACCCGGTGTCACCCAGCAGGGGTGCATTGCTTGTCTGGTGGCCTTACGAGGGTATCCCCTGCCCACAGTCCTGATGTGCGGTGCCTTTCGTGCGGAACGCGTGGCAGGGCACCAAGCTCATGCCATTGTCCCAACGTTCAGAGAGAGGCTGCATGCTTTTGCCTCATGGAGATGCGTATTGACCCGCCCCCCCCCCCCCCCCTTGGGCGGGTATTGTGCCCTGGCATTGTTCTGCGGGGGCGTTTTCACTCGGACATTTTCCCAAAATAGCATTTTGGGGGAGCAGAACTCGCGGTGCATGGGACGAAATGTGGGTCAGCCTGGGGTGGACGGTACCGTGGTACACCACAAAATTGTATTCATGTCCTCCGTCCTTTATGGGGGCACACGGTGTATCTGGAGTCGGCCTTGGCCATCGCCTGTTGGCCACTGTAGTTGGAACGTCTTTTGCTGGACCTGAGCTCATCCAGGTTCGGTAAACTTGGGCCTGGGACGTACCCCACTAGACAAATATGCAAACATTGCCTGCTCAGAGTTCCGTGGAGTTGACGCAAGAAGTTCTGTGCCAGGCCAGTGAATCGGCGGACACTCTGCACACGGACCAATTGTCTCCCGTGTTTTTTGTTGCGCTTGGTGCACTCGATGCTGCTTTGTACTGCTGCATAGCAGAGCCTCGTAGTCCCCACGGGCATTGTTCGGTGGCAGCCTCCTCATGAGGTCGGGACACCCTCATGCATGGCATCCTCAAGAGGGGGGTGGGTAGGATGATGGCTTTGCTTGCGTTTGGAGTTGGTGAAAGTCCAGTTTGGATCTGCAACAGCCCATTGTTTGACAGTCATCTCCAACCAAAATCGATTTTTTCCTGACGGATTGCAGCAACCGACAGGACCTCCCACAAGGAAACACCATTCAAGCAATGCAAACCTTGGGTACCTCCCCAGCTGAAGCAGCAAACTTTGCAACTTTGCAATCTCCGGCAAAGCCACACCTCTGCCCAGGTGGCTCAGTGTTGGCACAAGTTTCGTCTTTGACACCTTCACAGAGGAAGTTGGATCCCAGCGGGGAAGCACGATGCACCGTGCGCGCACTGTGCATATTTTTTTATTTAGACAATTGACTTGATGCCATTGCGGTGCTTGGCTGTTGCCGCCTGAGGTGCTCTGTTCCTAAGCTGGTACCCCGTTCCAACCTAAATACCTTGAGGGTTGCATGTGTGTCATCTCCTCCAAGGGAGAGAAGTGGCGTTGCTCCGATGTTGTGATATATCCACTTGGCGACGCATCTCATTTTACCACTCCACGTGTGCCAAATCGATGGATCACAACACCAATTGGTGCCTGGGGGCGAGTCCTGGCCTAAGTCCCTGGTCAAATCACCCTCAGTGGCCGCCCACCCGGAATTCTTGCCTGTTGCGTCGGGCTCATATATTTTGGGCGTTTTCGGAGGGCGGTATTTTTATTATTTGCAGCCATTTTGGCCGTTATTGGAGGGCGATATTTTCATTATTTTGGGCCATTTTGGCCGTTTTCGAAGGGGGGTGTTTGTATTATTTTCGTCCATTTTGGCCAATTCCAGAAGGCGGTATTTTTATCATTTTCGGCCATTTTGGTCTTTTTCGTAGGGCGGTATTTTTATTATTTTCGGCCTTTTTGGCCGCTTTCGGAGGGCGGTATTTTTATTATTTTTGGCCACTTTGGCCGTTTTCGGAGGCTGTTTTCGGTAATGGTGTACGTATTGACGGCAAGTATATTGGACCTTCAGCACCAACCGCCTAAAGTGATGGAAGCAGCAGGCATGTTTGAAGCTGAGGAGGATAGGACACTGGTGCATGGTAGTGTGCGCTGAGCGGTGACGATGCACCGGATGACACAACGGTTGATCGCGGTGGAAGTCATTCTCCTCCAAGTCCTATGCCATGATGCCCCACGAGTGTATCTCAAGGTTCGAGTGCCCAGTGTGCTTTTGTTGCACTGAAGCCGTGGTATGGAGATGGTATATACAAGGTTATCGTGACCCGAGAATGAAGCGTTAGTTCGTTCTTTGCAGGGTATAAACCACTGAGTGGAGCCCAAAAACTTCACGTGAGACGCCGTTTTGTCAGGCACCTAGTCATCACGTCCCGTGGGAATGTTGGGCACTGTGTCCATTCTATTTTCGCGACTCCCTCTGTGTCGCAGGATTGATCTCGAGAAGCTTCAGGGCCCATTAGCGCTAGATTTTCTTTCGTGTATTGGATTCGTGCATAACTAACAAGGTCGTGTGTTAGCTGAACTTTGTATTCAACGGTGCAACCTTTAGGTACTACTAGTCTTATTTGTTGCGTGAGGAACCGATACATTTTGTCTCCGTACCTTCATATGTAAAGTGAATCACATTGTCACTATCACGGGGGCGGATCGTGGCCAGGACCCCAAAGGGGGGGGGGGCACACCCCCCCCCCCCCCCTCTACAGACCCCAAAATGGTTGTACAGAACGATTGGAGGCCCCGGAGATTTTGTTTTAGCCATACGGCAGGGGTAAATATTTTTTGTTCGACCATATGTGTCTTTACTCAAAATACTCAGATTTTTGTGGAGAATTCAAAAATGGCTGAAAAGCACAAAAAAGGATTTTGACTTTGACCCCGCCTCCGGGTCGGACCTTGGCTGATGGGAGCCTGAGTTGACGGGCAATTTTTGTTAAAGGGTTAGGAAAACACATCAACAACACAGTGTGGAAAAGGAGAGCAAAGCAAAAAAATATCAACTTGATAACCCCCGCACACACTGGAATTGCGACCTAGAAGTCCACGAAGGATCCCATATAGCGGGGGTGTCGCTCCCATTCATGCTCTTACCAAAGGCTCCACCAAACAAAAGGTAGCAAAGCAAGGCATTGGTCTTGACAACCTCTGGTCCGTGGGAGTCTCCTGAGAAAGCGGCGACCGACTGTGCTCACGGGCAGGATGAAGACAGGAATTGGGGTGGGGGGTACTTTGGAGGATGAGAGCATCAGTAAGCACATCAGTACGGCAAAGAAAAAATACAGACATCCTGACACACATAAGGCAGGGTGGTCTCAATCCCGGACGTCCACGACTCAGTGCACTAACCCATCCCTGCCATCCAACTTGAAGTGAGGTTTTTCTTTTCTTTTTTTTTACGACACTGTGCGAACAATACATGGGCATACTTTGCTGAATACAAAAGCAAGGTACATCCCCTTCAAGAATATGCACCAAAGCAAAGTGCAATCGCCAACAACCAAAAAATCATCAATACCTGCTTAATTTTTTTTTGTTCCGACACTGGTGAGTTCACCCATCAAGGCAGACAGTGTGCTTAGGCAGCAGTGGCCTAGAGGTATGTACAGCAAAGTCAGCTTAGCCACTGAGTTGGATGCGGGTGAGGCAGTTCTCCACAGAGGGAGAGCCCAATGGGGGCGCAGGACCTGTATGTACTTTACACTCCATGCAGTTGGTGGGGCCTGTCACGACCACTGAGGGTCAACACCAATCGTCAATCGTTGCTTAATACAACAGTGGCCACGGGGGCCGCCGCCAGCCAATGTGTGACGCCGAGGGGTGTGCGACATTTTTGGGGGCTTTGGGGGGGGGGGGGGTGCTTGGATGACCCAAACCTTGGGGGTTGGTCAGTCGGGCAGTCAGCTGCCGGCCTCCCCGGGGGAGGGGGGGGGGGGGTCGGTGGGTACCCCAACATACATACATCAAAATGATACCCATGACACACTGATCATTTTGAATATGCACAAGTGGGGGGAAATTTTCTCAATGCACCAATTTCACCTATTTTGAGGTTGCCGGATGCATTGGTGTTGTCCGTATCCTCCTAGTTTTGCTCTATTTGGACATTTTAATGTTCATGTTTGTTACCGTTTTTGAGTAGAAATTTTCAATAGTTTTCAATTTGCAGTAGCAATTCCTTGATTCCTAGGTGATGGGCAATGCCAGATGAGACTGGCGGTATCAATAGATCAAGAGATTCAAGAATTTCGAATTTATATTGCCTTTAGGTGACATGATGGATTTTTTTTTGGCACTGTTGGTTCAGCCGAGGCCTGTCTGCTTGCGTGTGTTCACCGGGTGCTCTTGTTGCGTGCGCGTGCCTGTTGTTCTTCGGACTGTATTTCAATGCGGGCCCAGCAAATGAAAACTCTTTTGAACGGGTGTTAATAGTGTTCGATCTATCCTGTTGCCGACAAGGACACGAATCGAAAGCCAGGGCGACTCTGGTGGATGATAGGAAACCCGGAATGGAGATCTGGTTAGGGGTTAGGGGTTAGTGGTTGGCAGTGGGGTGGTATTTCCTGATGGGCAAAGGGCCCTGCCCGGTGAACCAAGGCTCTGATGGGTTTGATTACCCAGCCCGGGCTTTCCCTACGACGTTTTCTAACCCATCCCCACATTGCCTAGGAAGAGAAATAGACAGAAAGACCAATCAGGGGGGGTTTTGCGTTCACTGCATACATGTCGCTGAACCAAAGCGGAAAGTCAGAACTCGGCCCTCACACGGCAGAAAACCCCTTTCAGGCCGTGAAGCCAAAAACTGACACCCCCAGGCAAGTTCCGGGCTGTGGTTGCCTAAATGGGGAGACATGCCACAGACTGCCATACCACAGGTAGGGGGGAAGTGGGGGCAAACCGAGGGAGATAAGGGGCACGATCCTGCCCAAAACCATGGCACGCAGCAGCCAATCCCGTGGCTGATACCGATGGACTCATACGTAGCTGCCATGCTGAACCTGGGGCAAGATCCTGCCCAAAGATCAGGGCATGTCGTGTGGGGAATCATGATTGAACGTCCCACTTGGTTGCTTGCTCATGAAGAACTTTTCCCCGGCCGCTCCGGGACCAGGTCCGTCCGCGGCTATCCACGCCATAGGTCAAGTTCAGGTCATGGTGGTGCGAAGGGCGAATAATGTCCCCTTCAAGGTGGCGGGTGCGGGCTTTTTGTGTGGGATTGTAGTACTGCGGGCACGAGGGCCGGAGGTTCCTCGTTGGACTCGAAGGGGTCCTCACTCGTGCCACGCAGTGCAACCGGGGTAGGGGTCGCGCGAGTACCCAAGTGCGGGGTGCGCACGCTCTTGACTAAACACAACACTCTAGCGGTCAGGTTAAATTGGAAATTAATATGGTACGTCATATCAGGGAGGTGTCGCTTGGGCTTCCCACTCCCGGAGAGAGGGCCAACCTGCCCAACGTTGAAGAAAAAAATAGAAACATTATGATCTCAACGATGTCGTGATGGAGGAGGGGGCAAGAGGAGGGAGGTTCTCTACCCTTGGGAAAAGTGAGGGAGCCTCCCAATACTGGAGGTCTCCATCGGAGAGAGGGAGAAGGGGGAGGGGAATAGGGTTGGGGAGGCCATGTAATAGACTGCATGGTTTTGGGGGAGGACTGAGAGAAATCTCTCATTGAAACCACCAAATGCTCTCTTGATGGGGTTGAGTGGGTTCGGGTGCGGTAATGCATGGGTATGGGGGGCACGAGGGGGGATGTGGGTGAAGATGTACCTCGGTGGAGAGGGGAGAAAGACCCTCAAAGAAAGTTGCACCCCTCAAGTCCCTAAAGCCACAATGGGTTTCCACTTCTGCCACCCACAAAACCCCTGCTCCTCACTTGGAGCAAAATCGGGCCCTGTTGTAGGGTGGCGTGGGATAGGGAATATGGATATAGGGGGATGAGGGAGAAATACTAAGATGGCCACTTCTAGAAAATTTCCCACAAAAAGGTCTCAGAAGTTTGTGGTGCCTGGGTTTGAACCAAGGTCCTCACAGCCGCGGCACAGTGGTCAGACCCTTGTGCTAGTCCCTCTCTCAGGCACACTGCCCAAAAACTTTTCACGGGGGTCAAAATTTTCAAAAACCCAATTGGGTGTTGTATACACCCAACCTAATCGAAAAAAAAATTTTGGGCAGTGCCCCGGCTTTGCTCCCTGAATACCACCCTCACCACGATCACCTAACCTAAGAAGTCGTCCACCAAGTTTGTGGAACCTTGAAGGTCAACAATGACCTTTTGTGGAGTCTCCGGCGCCTAGAGCAGGACAGCCGGCCTAGGTTGGAAACCAGGACAGCCCGGCCGGGGTAAGCCGCATTGCCGGAGACCCACACGATCTGTTGTGGAAGAACTGGCACTGGGTGTATGCGGCTTCTGTGCACCTTCACATCACTGACCTATAACTCTTGGCGGTGGGTACCGCCACACACCGGACACACGCGCTACAAACCGGAGCACTCTACACACTCCGAACACACAGTCAACACGAACAAAACACACACGGAGCAATGGAAACACTACAAAACAATCACCGCCAGTGTTACAAAAATTTGACAACAGTGAGGTTCGAACCCGGGTACCAAAATTGACGCATAGATGCTTACCCACTAAAGCAATGCAGCCCCACTTGGCCCACCGGCAATCGCCGCAGATAGCCCGAACGCCACACACTCTACACAAACCACTACACCGTGCCTACACTCGCCTCGCGCTAACGGACACACAACGAACGTAAAAAAGCACAACGGACAACACCAACGCACACTCGGCGGCGCGAGCGAACCCACACAGCGCGCGCAACTCACCCAAAACGACCGCCGCAGGCGGCACATCCTTGCCCCCACTAGGGTTCGAACCATGGGCACGACGTTTGTGCCAGGGTTGCTAACCACTCGGTTGCACCCTATATGGTGCCGCCGGTGCCCCTCGCCTCCTATGAACTTAGCAGCCTTTGCGAAAAAACACAAGGGGACACCACAACAACACAATGTAAAAACTTTTCGGCTCCACCGCCGCCGCTCGCCGAGCAAAACTACACAGGCGCGCTGGACCACATACACACTTCGGTGCGAGAACACACATAGTCTCGACAAAAACTCAACAAACAAACTCGACTTTACCCAACAAAAACTAGAAACAAGGTGTAAACTCAACAAACAACTTACCCAATGAACCAAACACAACCGAACTTCACCAAACTCGACAACAACAACCGAACGCAACCCACCATCGTGCTCAGGCGCCCAGAGAAACACGGGCACGTGCTCGCAGGCACTTCATGTATTCATCGTATTTGGGTACTGATGTGTTCCATGTGTGATGCCGTACATGTTTCCGTATCAAGTGTTGGCAAGTGTCCTCGTCGTATGACGGATCACCGGCAAAGTGGTTTAACACGTGTTGTGTTCCCCCTATTGGTGGTTGTGGCGTATCTTGAGCTATGAATCCGGTTCGCCATCGTTTGACCATTTTGTAAAAGTATCCGGACATGTGGACAGCCGCTCTACGTCCTGGTCTGTTGCTTTCACGGGTAGGGTGGATATGGTGCTGGTGAAACGTTGGTAGTGGGGGGCGTACTTTTTAGACACGGAGGGCTGCGATTTCCTGTGGGGCTTGTCAGGTACACCGATTCGCCAGCGGATACCGAGCATCACTAAGGCGTGGTCCGATGTCGGCAGTTGTATTGCATCGTAGTACATCCAGGGTATGTTTGGTATTTGTTGCCGTATCAATATGGCATCCTGACGTCGCGGGCGGTCACGTCAGGGTATACGCGTGTAGTAGTGCCGGGGTTCGGGTGGTTGGTTATTCGCGTGCAGCAGGGCGAGGAACTCACCATTGGTAAGGTCCTGCTGCCAGAGGCGTGTCGGGTTGGCAGACAATATGTCGTCATTGTAGTCTCCCATGAGGATGTCAGAGGGCTTCATAGTCTCCAAGAAGAGGTCTACCTCTTGTTTGTCGGGTCGGCTGAATTCTGAGTAGACACACGCTATGGTGCGTCGAGGTCTGTTCGGTAGCTGGAGCCTGAGGAATCCTGCTAACCCATTGGGGGAGAATATCGTTTCGAGGACGAGTGGTACCACCGCATTGCGGACAAGGAAAGCTATCCTTGGTTTCCGTGCCCGGCGCGGTGTAGCACTTGTAGTCGTTGTTGAGTGGTGTGGTGGCTGCCTCAGGTAAGCGAAAGCCCAGGTTATATTCCTGTATACCACATAGGTCTATGCGGCATTGCTGGATGAGGTGTAGTGTGTTAGCCCAACGTTGTAGGATTACGGTGCCTTGTGCGCCTTGTATGTTCCAAGTTGCGAGTTTCATGTCTCGGTCATGGCCTTCGGCAGCTTTGTCCACGTTATCGTATTGTCTATTGGTATTTACTAATAGGTGCTGGGGGTAGTTCTCTTTGTCGAGGAGGAGGACGGGTGGTCGCGGTACAAGACGGCAGTCCCGCCGTAGGTGATATATCCCGCAGTGTCCCGGGTTGGGGTGCACGTCGCCACACCTAAGGACCCATTTGCTATTGTAGCGCGTGTTGTATGGGCCCATGACAGATGCATTCTGGGGCAGTGTGTTGTAGTGGTGGGTTATCGTGGTCATGGTGGGTGCAGTCGGGGTGAAACAGATTGCGGCGTAGAGCAGCAGCAGGCAGGACCGCCAGGTATGGTGGTTGCGGTGGTAGCATGGTGCTTGCTTGCGTTTGTGCTTGGGGTGGTGTGGGAGGACGTACCGTCTGCGAGCACGTCGTACAAGCGGCTGCAGATATACTCACCAGAAGTTGGAGGGCGACTATGGCGATGAAAGGCAATAGGAAGAAACGCCTCACTTCTTTCCTTTGCCCTTTTGGTTTTTTGGTGGTCCTTTCCCCTTTCCCTTCGGTTTGCACTCTGCAGTGAATGCGGCCATTGTGTGTGTATCTTTGATGGTATGTGGGGACGGCGCGGTTGCTTTTCTCTTTTAGGGGGGTGATGTTGTCTTGGTTGGGGTTTTTTTTCCAACAGACCTCCACACAAGAATGGACACAACGGACATGGACCTGCAGCCCGACAAAACCACGAACGACACGGGTAAAACGACGATACCCAATACGCGACCAACGCACTAGGCACAAAACAAGAAGGCGGACAAGAAAGCACCACATGAAGAAAAAAAACTTCGCCGAGGAGTTAGTGTTAACCGCATTCATTGCAGTCTTTTTTTTTTTTGACTCGCTCCAGAAGTTCAAAGAGTACTCAAGACTGTGCTTGGGCAAGTGGGCGACTACAGCATATGATACAGTTGATCCCCGCAACGCGGGGCACATGGCAAAGACCCAGAGTTCACATGCGTATACCAGAGGGCTCTCTGATGCGGTAGGCAAAACCGCCACGCCATATGGCAAGCCTATAATGCGTAAGATTTAAGGGGATGAAGACATGCTGGATCACAGTGTGCCATTTTCCACAGGTCCTCAAGAATGACAAGCTTTCGTCGCTTTGCAGGGGCCATGTCCGGTGGCGGGCGTTGGCCCAGGATGCCGGGCCTTTTGCGGCACTGACGTTTAGGCAAAGGTGATTCCACCCGGTGGGCGGCGCGCTCAGATGCCCACAACTGGCTCATCACCAAAAAGAGCTGAATCCTTCGGTTATGCCGCTGGTAGTGTTGGTCTGCGGAGGTGGTCCACACTCTAGCACGTCGCAAAAGGGAGTGCCAGTGCCATGATTGCCGCACCAGATCATCTAGCACGTCGCGGTATGAGTCCATCAGTGAGGCCCCGAGGACGGCACGTTGATGCAGAAACCAAGGCTGGGCTAGATACTGCATTGCCGAAGGTACCTGCTGTGCCTCAGGGTCTGCGGCAGTGGGACAGAGGCACTGGTCGATATATTTCACCGCCCATGACCTGGTGTGGTACGACTGCGGCCGGTCCCATGTGCGCACCGCTCTACGGTGGGACGTCTCTTGAGAGGCGCGGCCATCCCGTCGCCGTGTTCTCCCGCGGGGCCCTGTATACCCTACTTGATTGCGGAGGATAGAGTCCGTGGGGTTCGGTCGTACAGCTCGTGGGCGCAGCTTTGTGTACCATGCCGGCACCGCTGTGGAGGGTGTGGGCGGCACCTGTGGGTCGCGAGGGGGCATGGTGAGTTGGCCGCGCAGTTGGCATACGCCATGTAGGGCGTGGTACTGGTGCCATGCCACACGCTCCCTGAGGTCTACCCGCATTGTTCGGGGGATGTGGTCCCATAGGGACTGTGGTATGCGAAGGCAGGAGACATGGTGTAGGTCCGCCGCTTACGCCCTGTTCCACCATTCCGTTGGCATATCTTGCCACGGTCCCCAGGTGCTAAGCCACATGTTGCGAAATGCGACTTTCCAACGCATGCAGTGGATGAGGCGCTTGTGGACAGTGGTACCGTGATGGAGGGGACACATGGGGCATTTGGGGGTAGTATGGTCCCACGGCGCGCCCGTCCCATCCCATCGTACCTGGCCCCAGAGCCATTTAACCCACATCATACGTCGGTCCCCGCGCATCGGCAGCCAGGATACCCAGTGGGCACCGTCGAAAGTGACAACACGCCTCCGCTGGAGGATCCATTTCCGCGCCGGAGTGGGGGCGGGCCCGCCGCACATTGCAATATCTTCGGGGCGCCGGTGGTCGTAATCCGGCACGCGTAGGCGCGTGGCCATCTTGGCGAGCAGGTCTACTTCCCCATTGCGCCGAATTCGTTCGCGTTCCTGCGCGTTACGGGCGTCCGTCTTAAGGCGGTGGCTGGGGATCCGCTCCGCGGCGACGTGTTTGTGTTGCACTTGGTCGCACACTTTGTGGCGAATGTCGGCGTCGGAACATTCGTGCGTGGGTCGGCGGTGTGCGCATTTTGTGACGGCCATGTTGTCCATATATTGAGTGTCACCGTCGGATGCGATGGCTGCGCCAATGGCTGCTCTGTACATTTCAGCCCTGTAGGACTGCTGTGGGCCCGCCACCCGGGCGACGATGCGAAGAGGCCCTTTTGTCACTGCTGCGCCCGCCGCCTGGTATTCCGAGCCCGCAATCTCAACTGTTTGAAGGCTGCCGTCGGAGTATAGGGACAATCCGGTTGGCGGTTGCTGGTTCGAGTAGCACGGTATGCCCGCGATGGTGACAGGGCACCGTGCCCGCCGAGGGGTCTTCGTGGTACCGGTGTGGGGCAATGTAGTGGCGCGTGTGGAGGGCGTCCCCCACCTGCTCTTTGCAGGCTGACTGGAGGACACCGTCATCGGAGCTTTCGCTGTCGATGAGGTTGGGGCCCCCGGCTGGCCGCGGCGGAAGTGCCATGTGAAGCGCGGTGCGAGCACCCAGCTCGGTGAGTATAGCCAGGTAGTTGCGAATAGGCACCGCTCGGGAGGGCAGTTCTTTGCTAAGGTCGCAGCCAATGGATCCCGGACGTGAGCGTAATGTGTTCTGTACCATTGTGGTGAAGCGTGCCCTGTGGGCCCAGAACAATTGGTGTAACCCCATTCCGCCCAAGCGGTGAGGGGAAGTGACATGGAGGACGTTGTATGATTTGTGAACGTCGACCCTATTGAGCTCCATGCCCTCCGCCATAAGCACAAACCGCAAGCACATGGTGTCCATGGTTTTGAACATTGAGTTGTTGGGGAGAAACAAGGTGCGGTACGTCCACCGTGGGATCAAGACGGTGTTCAGCAGCTGCACCCGCTCGAAAGCGTTCAGTGGCAAGTATTGGTATCGCGCCAGATCAGCTGCAGCCGTCCGCACGAAGTCATCACGTGCCTTTTGTTCCCAGGTCGGATGTGCCAGGAGGTGACCAAGGTAGTGGAAGATAGGGGGCTGCAACGGCAATCGCGCATCGCCCCATGCGATGGCGTCCCTGGTCGGGGGCACGAAGAGAGCCCTCCAGAAGTGCCGTGTCTGGCGATGGAGGCGTGCAAAGCCCAGATCATTGGCTCATTTATAATCGCATCGAGGCGGTTTCCTCCGGCGGCAGGGCATCGTGAGACGTCAGTGCGGTAGCCATCCGCCTGTGGTCCTCCGCCTGCACTGCCTCCTTGGCGTCCAAGGTTCGGCCGATCTCGAATCGCCACCAGTTCAAGTCCACATTGGTGTCGTTTGTTTCGGGCAGCTGTCGGAACAGGGCTTCGGCTTCGTCGGGTGCGTCGCGGCCCGTCACAGTGGTTTCCCCGGCAGCCAGATCGAAAACCACACCATGCGCCACAACTGCACTGGATGCGTGTTGGTAGCGAATCCTGTAAGCTACTTTGCCCCGGAAATGCTGTCGTCCGTTCTTGTTGGCATCTTCAACACTCTCAAACGCCCCAAATTGCGCCCCAAGTTGTGGCGTGCGTGGTACCTGCGCTTGCTGGGGCAGTTGGTAGGATGGATGGTGCGGTTGTGGTTGTGGGTCTTGTGGTGCCTGTGGCGTGTAGTGATAATGTGGTTGTGAGGGTGGAACTGAATGTGTCCCGTACTGGTACTGTTGGGACTGCGGGGACTGTTGCTGCTATGGGGTCGTGTATTGGTACGGATATTGGGATTGGTACGGGTACTGTTGTGGATGGGTGGAGGGGGAGAGGTTTCTCCTCTGCTTTTTGTTCTTGGTGTGGCGGTGTTTTTTGTGTTTTTTGTGTCGCCTGTGGGATGAGGAGGACGTGTCGGATGTGGAGGAGGACGAGGACGAGGTGTCGGAAGGGCGGTGTTTGCTGCCCACCGCGCATGGCACGAAGACGGGCTCCCGTCGCAGCATCCGTGCGAGGCGTTGGCCTACTGCTCCGGAGGGGCTCCCAACGGGATTAGGGACAGCAATACCTGGGGTAGGGTGCCGCGGTGGGACGCGTTTGCAGCCCACCATCCGTGCGAGGCGTTGGCCTACTGCTACGGAGGGGCCCCCACCGAGATCGGGGACAGCAATACCTGGTGTGGGGTGTCGCTCATAGGTCGCCACAATTGACGAGTCACCAGGCTCGCTGCCAAAGTTGCATGACGCCTTGAGCAGCGCTTGTGCTGCGAAGCCGACTTCGAATGTGTGACCGCCCGCGGGGCTATCAATGGGGAATTTCCCGCTGTCGGTAGGGTCTTGGCCAGTCACTATGGGCTGCAGGTTGTAGTCCAACATAGAGAACATGGCCAAACGACCGTGTTGGATCTCTACACCCATGAGCCGAGCAATGGTGGTAGGGTCATCAGTCAAACCCAGGGGATCAAAAGTAGTAGGGGTGTAGGCATCAGAGAGTGGGACCACGGCCAGACGGACGTCACACTTGAGTACGCCCGTTTGCAGTCTGCAGTATCGTGCAGCACTTGGCTGGCCTCCGTGCGGCGAGACATGGGCAACTGCCAGATGTCATGGTATCTGGCTGCAGAGCTTGTGAACCGGACGGTATTCTTGTTGGACATGAGGCTGGTCTCCTCGGAGCCGAATTCCAGGCATGGGTACATACCATGGGTGATGGCTGCCACTGGGGCTTGTGCTGGGGTTGGGGCCAGCGCCAGGGTGGGGACTAGGGCTGGGATGCGGGTTGGCGGTGGCATCGGGGCCTGGGCTGGGGCTGGCGGCGAGGCTGGGGCTGAGACTAGGGCTGGCATTGGGGTTGGGGCTGGGCCTGGGACTGGGACTGGGGCTGGGGCTGGGGCTGGTACTCGGGCTAGCACTGGGGCTGGAACTGAGACTGGGGCTTGGACTGGGGTTGGTATAGGGGCTGGGGTGGGCACTGTGGCTGGCCCCGGGGCTGGCACTGGTGCTGGGGCCAGTACTAGGGCAGGGGGCAATTAAAATGCCGCAGGAGAAGGTGCGAATTGGCCCCTCAGAGCAAGGGGCAGACTGTTGGCGCCGAATGGGTCAGCAACGTGGGCAGCCCAGTTCTCAACTGGACCCTCACTAGTCACGATGGCCTGGAAGTAGTAGCCCAACATGGACAACATGGCCAAACGGCCGTTCCCGATCTCCTTGACCTGCAACCCGGCGAAAGTGTCGGTAACGTCAGCTAGACCCATGGGGTCGAAGGCCTGGTTGGCACGGTAGGCCTCAACAGCACGCATCAACAATACCTGGCAGGCCAATATAGCAAGGGTGGACTTGGCGTGGATCAGGGAATGGTTGCCAAAGTAGTTCGGACCACCCTCCTGGTAGACCTGAGCATCAACCAGGAACGGAACAGGCTCGCCGACGTTGGAGTACTTGGCCAGGGTCTCAGGGGTCAGAGCAAGGATGGGCTGGGTGTGCATCAGGTTGGAGCAGTCGAGGTAGTCCAGACTGCCCTCAGGGAAAAGCTCAGCACCAGCCTTGAACCACACAGGTTCATCGACCTGCACACCAGCGTACTTGGCCAACAACTCAGGGGTCATGCAGCCCAAAGTGCCCAACATAGCCCAACGGGCGGTGATCAACTCGGCCTCACGGTATGCGGCAAAAGTGGTAGGGTCAGCGGCCAAACCGGCGGCGTCCCAACCGTAGGTATCAGGGTACTCACCAGTGAGGTAGTCATGGGTGGAGGCATCAGAGATTGGGCCCAACCACTTGTTGCGTTCAGGGCCATAGCAGGCAGCGGTGGCGAACATCGCCACAGGGGAAGGAGCAAACCGGGTAACATTGGCGCCGGTCATACCTTTCACGGCAAATGGGTCGGCGATGTGGGAGGTCCAGCTCTCAACGGGACCCTCACCAGTCGCGATGGCCTGCACGTGGTAGCTGAACATGGACAACATAGCCAAACGGCCATTCTTGATCTCCTTCACCTTCAGCTCAGCGAAAGTGTCAGGGGCGTCAGCCAAAATCAGAGGGTCGAAGGCTTCACCAGGGTGGGGCAGATGCAGGTGCTCGCGCAGAGGACCACCGTTCACACGGTAGGCCTCAAGGGCACCCATGCGGACAAACTGGCAGACCAAGAGAGCAAGGATGGGCTGGGTGTGCATCACGTTGGAGCTGTCAAGGTAGTCCAGACCGCCCTCAGGGAAAATCTCAGTTCAGACAGGGTACCCGCACACCTCTTGAGGCACTTGCCTAAACACATACAGAAACAATTATACCAGGCTATAATCGTCGTCTGGAAAGGACGGCATATCCCAACCGCCTGGGTTCGCTCGCGGGTAGTGCTCATCTATAAAAAGAAGGACCCACATGACCCACGCAACTACAGGCCAATATATGTATCCACCGCCATATACAATATACTCACACGCCTCCTCCTGATGCGTATACCAAAGGCCATGACCCCAGGACTACTCGACGTACAACACGGGGCGTTGCAAGGCACAAAGACCACGACACTCCCCACAAAGTTACTGAACGACCTACACACACAAGGCGGATACGTAGCCCTACTAGGCGTTGCCAAGGCCTTCCCCTTGGTCCCCTGATCGATGCTGACCAACATCGTAAAGGAGGCAGGGGCGCGAGAAACTATCATAAGATTGCTGGGGGAAACCTACCAACACACACCAGCCGTGCTGTCCCAGCACGGACGGGAACCATGCATACGCCCCACTAGGGGAATGAAGGAGGGATGTCCCCCATCCCCCAGACTGTTCCTCCTATACTACGACATCCTACTGAGGGAGACCATGGAGCGGTGCCCCGAGGCCTGCCTCTACGTCTTCGTCGACCATATCGCAATATGTGCGCCCACGACAGAAGAACTCTTGCAAACCTTGGACAGGATACACGAGGTGGCGCACATGATGGGTTTACGCTTCAACAAGGACAAGACAGAGGTTTATCACTGCGCCAAGAACTACAATCTGGAACCGATCACCTGGCAACCCCAACAGTTACCCGTGCGCCCACCCATACTCACATACCTGGGCCCCGTGTTGGCCCACCCCACACAAGAAGAGCAAGCCTAGGTCATGGTGACTACACAATTTTACCGCAACATAGCGGCCTACAGAACCCTGCCGTTAAATCGTTACGAAAAGGTAGCCATTATAAACGCCGTCCTCATCCCCCGATTGACGTACACGGGGCTCTTTCTATGAAACAGGCCCCGGATGGCGACGTGGGACGACATACTCTTACAGCACCTGAGGGACACACCCGGGATAGAACAACAAACGAACAAGTACCGCCTCATCACAGACCTGTGTCACGGGACTTGGCCTGCGCCAACTGTGGTGGTCCTACATCACCCGATGGATTACACTCGGGAAGCAAGAGTTACAAAACAACGGTCCTACACGACACCTCAAGACAACCCAGTATAAATGTATCCAGCTCGTCCGGGCCCTTTGGGGCACTGTGGGTCAGTGTATCTCCCAACCCAGACAGCACCGCCCTCCAGCCGAGGGCTTGTTCGAATAAGAGAGCTCTGAGGAGGATCAGAAGATTAGCGCCAAAAGGACAGGTAGGACAGGGTAGGTAGGGGCACCTATGGGGACCTATTGGGGCATTTGCGGACCTGTTGGGACCTATGGGGCCCTATGGCGACCTATGGGGATCTATGGGCACCTTTGGGGACCTATGGTGGCCTATGGGGGCCTGTGGTGACCTCTAGGGGCCTATGGGGACCTACATGGGCCTATGGGGACCGATGGGGACCTATGGTTACCTATGGGGACCTATGGTTACCTATGGGGTCCTTTGGGGACCTCTGGGAACCTATGGGACCTATGGGCGCATGTGGGGGCCTTTGGGGGCTTTTGGGCACCTATAGGAGCCTATGGGGACTCATTGGCATCTATGGGGACCTTTGGGGACCCACTGGCACCTATGGGGACCTATGGGGGCCTATGGGCACCTATAGGGGCCTATGGGGCGGTCTCGGGGCTTATCGGGACCTATGGGGACCTATGGGGGCCTATGGGGGCCTGTGGGGACCTATGGAGGCCTACTGGGACCTATGGGGACCTATGGGGAGCCGTGGGGGCCTATGGGGACCTATAGGGACCTGTTGGCACGTATGGGCACCTACAGGGACCTATGGGACCTATAAGGATCTGTGGGGGCCTATGGGGACTCATTGGCATCTATGGGGACCTTTGGGGACCCATTGGCACCTATGGGGACCTATGGTGGCCTATGGGTACCCTTGGGGGCCCATGGGGACCTATCGGGCCCTATGGGGGCCTATGGGGACCTTTGGAGACCCATTGGCACCTATCACGACCTGTGCGGACCTATCGGGGCCTATGGGAACGTATGGGGATGGGGGCATCATCTTTTTGCACCCCCATCTTGACACCAACCCCCCTCCCCCTTCCTCCAAGCATCAGATCTATATCAGACATATCACACATCTTGTTATATACACTACAAAAACAACATGCCATATCAGACATCAGACATCAGACTTTATACACAATCCTCGGGGTCGTCGCGCCGCCATGGGCCGTATTCGTTGGCGTGGCACCGAAGGTCTTGCGGGCTCCGCTCGTCATCCGCCAAAGGTGCCTCGGCGGGGGGAGGGGTCCGAAGGCTCTCGCCCGGTGGGAGAATCGGCAGGCAGAGGGGACTACGCCGGCAGCGTGGCGTGGATGAGAGGACCGACACAACCCCATCACCGTGTGAAGGCGCCGCTTTCCACCGGTCTCGGCGGGGGCAGGGGTTAGGCGACATGATGGCGGGTGGGGCCCGGAGAATTCCAAACAATCAAAACGGTGGATCTTCCGCCGATTCTTGGGACCCTCGGCCCGGTGGTATTCTGGGCCGCTTGAATGTTCGTGCTCGGCCCTCGCCAGATCCGCTGGTACCGCCCGATGGCCTAAGGCCGCGGTTGTTCCGGGGGGGGGGGGGGGGGCAACCTGTCTTCCTGCTCATCCCTCGCGAACTGTCCAGCAAGCTGGCATGGTTGTCAGTGGCCCTTTAAAGTGGTGCCCGCCTTCTCATGATGAGGGCGCACCTTTTCCTCTTGAGGGCCTTCGAGACGGCCGAAGATGTTAGGCTCCCTTAGACCATCGGCGTTTTCTGCGTGTGCTCGGTGAACTCCAGCCGGACGGGTGGGCCGGCCTCATGAATGTTTCCACGTCCCCCAAACCCGTACTGCATGTACCTGACCCCGCAGTGGCGGCTAAGGGGTTAGAAGACATTGGGAGCTACGACATCTCAGATGCATTATGGGATGAGGTTGTGGGGGAGGGCTGGATGTCGAGCAATTAGCCTCCGCCTAAGATCTCCCCGCCGCCAGCGGTCATTCACAGGCGCGAAACAGACCCACCGGCGGAACCCATGTTCCGCTTCTTTGAGGATGGTGGTGTTATTGAGAGGATGGTGGAGGACCCGGGACGGCCCACCACGTGCTGCCCCTTCATTATTCCAAAATCATTAGAGGAATTGTCGGTCATTTTCCACTTGGTGGACTTCAACGACACCATGCCCCGCACGGCCTGTTTTTCTTTGCGCAGTTCGGGGGACATGGTAGATCGCCTCAGTGCATGGCCTCAGCACAAGCCCCTTTATTGCACGCACATAGATTTGAAAAACGTCTTCTGGTCGTTCGTATTACCTTTCGATTCGGTTTGGTTTTCAACCAAGGGGGGGGGGGGGGGGCACGGGTCATGTATCGTATGCGCCGTATGCCTTTTGGCTGGAAATTTTCCCCGTTGCTCTGTCAGTTGGTCTTGCTAAAAGGTGATCGAGGGGATGGTCCCGCCGCATATGATCATTTTCCACTATTTAGATGATTTTCTATTGCTGGGCGGTTGTCGCAGGGAAACTCCAGGTAGTGGAGGCATTACATGTGGCTGGCTTTTTGGTGTCACCCAAGTCGGTTTTTGATCCGACGACGCGCATATTGTTCTTGGGAAAGCACATTGATACCCAGGCGAAGCGCATTTGGTCCCATCCGCGTGCATATTTGCCAATGTATGCAGAGTGGTTGCGTTTGGCGACGGCGGCCCACCCTCACCCTCGCCACTTAAATAAAGTATTGGGCTCTTTTCAGTGGCATGTACGGCCACATGGGGCATGGGCCCATTTTTGGCCGGGGCGCACTGGTGGCAGCGGTGTGGGGCCGTGGGACAGACGGTGCCTGTTAAGGTGATGCATGGGTTGGCCACGGCGATTGTGTTTGCTATTGAGCCGTGGTGTCCGCCTGATGCGCTGCTTTTGCCACTGAAATTCGCTATGGGACGGCCGCCATGCATTCGCCACAATGCTCGTGCATGCGGCTTTGGATGTTTTTCGGTATCACGCGGGGTTGTTTTTGCATGGTACGCATGAAGCACGGTCTGTTGTCATTCCTCCCAACCGGCACACTCAACAAAGTGCAGAGTTGTCGGGGTTGTGTTGGGCACTGCGGCTGACAAGGCGGTTGGGTTGGTGGTTTCTGATTTTGGTTACCCACTCGCAAGTGGCGGGGGCACAGGTGGTTTCACTGCGCGCGCGTACTTGGCTGCATAGGCAAAACTCACTTTTGAGAGGGACTGTTATTCGGATGAAGTAGTGTGGGCTGGTGGTGGGTCTGCATTGGATTTCCACGACATTTCAGCTGGCAGACCCGCCGAGTCGGCTTGATACGGTGGCAAACTGGTCCCCATTACATGCTTTGCGTTTGGCGCAGGTCCGTTGGCAACATGTGCGTACACGTGTACCTGAGCTCGATTTGCTGGCGTTCGTTTGGCTGTGAAGGGATCTGGGGGAGCGGTACCGAAGGTGATTTCGATCGTGTGTTGTTGCTAGTGTGAACTCTTGTATGCCCCTGCTTTTCTGGGCGGACATTAGTTCACAACCCCCTCTGTATCTCTGTTGCAGCTCTGTAAATTTTTTATTTTCCGACCCCACCCATCCGTCGGCAGAGCCCCTATGCCCCGCGCCGTCACTCTACCGTGCGTCCGTCCGCTGCCCCCGAGGGCGCCTGTGGATGCCCGCTGGCACGGGGCAATGGAGTAGTTGCGAGCGCGGGAGCAACCAGTGCATTACATGCGCTTTTGGCTGCAGGAACTCATCGCCTGCTTGCCTTGCCGTGCTCGGTTTGCGGCGCAACTCCGCGATTCGGCGTGCGCGCTTTTCGTCATCCTCACGCTGCGCCCGGGGCTGCTTCGGCTATTGGACCTTTTAATGGGGGCCTTTGCCGTTCTGGTAGCGACGGGCCTGCGGCCACTGGCGTGCATCGGCCAGACTCGTCATGGCTTGGGCGTCCGCTTGGCCGTGATTCGTGCGGCCTTGCACGGCCGGTTTGCACCTGTGCAGTGCGCGGCTCGGCGTGTTCCGCGTCTGCACACACGATTTACGAGGGATGCCTGGGTGGTGTAGCGTCACGTCGCCCCCATTTGGGATCAGGCTGCTGTTCCCCTACGCCGTGTGTCTGACTGGATGCCGCAGCTCTAGTGGGACAGGCCGACTGATCGCTTTTTGTGGTGTCGGGGTGGCTGGACGTACGGTTTTCGGGGCAGGCCAGACACTTCGTCAGAGTTACCTGGGATGGTGAGGTGCGCCTCCGTTTTGGGCGTGTGATAGTTGGGGATGTGGAAGGACCGGCGCGAGAGATCCTGCGTAGGATGCCGTTAGTGGAGGAATTTTGGTACTTTCTTTTGCCGCCGCCAGGCGCCGGAGGCGAGTGGCCAGGCATACAACCTCTGCCCCCGGGCACTCCTTGCTGGGCGCCAGAGGTGGGAAGGCGCCGCCTTTTCCTGGCGGCTAGCACGGCGGCCGCTGATTGGGTGGCCCACCGTACACCGGTGCGTGCTTTTGTGGGTGGCTCGTGTGGCTGTCCGCCGCTTCATCCCTTATGTTTGTGGGAGGGCTTTTTTTTGAGCGGTATGAGTCGCACTGGACATCACAACCACAACGGAAGATCCCCTGCCGACCGGTGCGCTCACGTTATATTGTTCCTTTTGTCTTGGAAGGGGAGCCGCAGCCAGGTTGTGGTCGCTGTCATTGGGCTACCCTTCACGTTGCCTGCCCTGACCCGAGTGGTGTGTTGGCGTTTGCCCTTTGCCTGAGGTCGGCAGTTTTTGATTTTTTTGCCATGGTGGGGCAGAACGGAGTCGTGGATAGTTTCACGCAACCGGCGGGCGGTACACCGACAGCGGGGGCCCGACCCAACTGTGGCGACAACGTGGGAGCCCATAGCGGGAAGCCGGCCAAGACCATGAAGACACGGATCCGCCAGATGCAGCCGATGAGCCGACTGATTTTGTACCGGGCTGTGCACTACGAGGACTCGTCTGGGCAGCCTGCCCTCGGACCTCATCAACGTGGCAGTGGACGATGTCTTAAAGAGGGTCACAGAGGCCAGGGTGTCGGAGGAGATCATACAAGAACTTCAAGGTATGTGCCTTGGAATGCCTGCCGACTAAACATGGCTGGTTCCGGCCACGTAATGAGGTCTGGACGACGGACAAACTGAGGGCTGCGGAAAGCCTTTTCGAAACTGCGGCCACGGATCACCAAATGGAAGAGTGGATGCTGCGGAACTTGCAGCGGTTGAGGGCGCAATACCACCAGCAGGCACAAGAGCGGGCCCGGGCAGCGAAGTCCAAACCACCAGAGGGAGGTTATCCGAAGACCAAGGAAAACACCATAGATCGGATGGAGGAGGATGACGATGCCCATACGGAGGAACCTCGGGTGAAGAAAACCCCACGGGGCTGTTGAAGAGAAACGTGAGGAAACTCCACAAGCAACCGGGTGCCATCAAGTGGGTCCGAAAATTGAGACAACTTCTGGAGAATCAAAATGACTGGGAGACAGAGTTACCCCTCTGGGCGCATAGTGTTTGGAAGATCATCATGAGTATGGACAAGTCGGGGAAACAATTTTTGAAGGATGAGGCACGGGCGGAGAGGGCCAAAGAACGACGGCATGAAAAGAAGGTTAGAAAGAAGGCAAAACGTCAAGCCCGGAAAGTGGCGGGAAAGAAGACCAAGGAAACGTGTGACTCCTCAAGCAGTACCAGTGGAAGCAGCCCGAGCGACGAGATTTCAGACAGTTCCTCTTCTAACGCGCGATCCACCCCTAGAGGGAAGCCTTTCAACCGCAAGTCGGGGTCCGTGTCAAGTGGAATGCCAGAATTCGAGATAATAAATGGGAAACACCATTTCAAGTCTCAGGCAGGAAAGTGGGTGGACTGCAGTGGTCCACCCAGCAACCCATGTGACCGCTGCGGGCAACGATATTGGTGGCATGAGAGGAAGGAGTTCAACTGCTCGTGACTCGCGGGAGAACCTGCCATGCCCGACGCGGGGGGGGGGGGGGGTGGGGGGCGATGAGAGAAGTATCCCAAGGGAGTGCGCGGGGAGAGGACGACAGGAGCCAGCACATGCACCGCATGCCCAGGGAGTTGAAGACCCCGTACAGTCGATCCGAGAGGCCTTGCTGGAGGCGGTGGGCACGGCGGAACAAGAACTGGGGAGCGGATACATGGCGACAGTATGGAAGCCATTGGAGAAAAAGAGCCGGGGCGGATACCTGGCGGGCATCCGACGATACTTGGGGGTCCTCCGCAGGAGACCGGACCTGGTAGTCAGAGGAGCTCTGGAGGAGACGCTCCTGCAGGTGGTACGGGCGGGGCACCATGAGGGCCCCATCAAAAAGGTCCTCGCAGGACTCCGTAGCGTGGAAAAGACGGGACAAATACGGACGGTCGTGCAGCTAGGAGACTGGCAAATGGTCAAAGCGGTGGAGAAACTACGCATCCGGCGAATGGGAGTTCGGATCCGATGAGCCCCGTCATCGATCTTCTGTGAGGTGGTGGCCAAAAGGGGAACGTTGTCCTGGGCAGAAGCGGAGACACGGGCGATGGCGACTTGGCGAGCACAAACGTGCTCCGTATCAGCGAGGCGATCACGATACGGCGAAAGGAGAAAGGAGTCATGGAGTTCTATGGCGTCAAAAATAGAGTCGGATGGCACAAGCAACCCGTGGGGCCATGGGCGGCACAGTGGCTCGAGTTCATCCACATGGGCAGGCAGCGGCAAACAGGCAGAACGGAGTACAGCGGGAACTTCGGAAGCGTGGAGGAGTTGGAGGCGAGCTTCAACCTGTTGGTGGCACAAACCGCGTGGCCAGAAGTGCGATGGCATAGTCTCCAAAGACTTGGGGCAGCCGAGCTGTGGGTCAGTGGCTGCAGGGGGAGCACCCTGCAGTTGGCGGGTGGTTGGAAGACGCCTACGGTGGCCCTACACTACGCCACTCTTGGTCAGTCATGGATATTTGAAGACCGGGGCCGACAACCAGTACCACTGGTCGAAGGACACGAAGTACACACCCGCATGGGCACCTGGAGCAGTACCACCTGGTGGGAAACGTAAATTCGTAAGGACGTCCGTGATTCAGGCCTTGGCAGACGTGACGGGGAGACGCTGGGCGGCAAGAAGCCGAAGGCCTCATGGGCGAAACGCCAGCGTACTCGAGGAGCATTCGACTCCGAAGGCCAGGAGCGAGCCGCAAGCAGAGAGGAGGATGATTCCGAAGGAGAGTACCGATTTGGGGACGATGACGCGTGATGTCGAGAACACGGTTGGGGATGATCATGCAGGAGTCGAGGGCGGCTCCGTCGACCCAAAAGAATGCAGAACTTGCAACGCGATCGTGGCAGTGAGTCACGTGGAGGGAGTCCCAGAGAATCAGAGGCCGAGATTGAATGCCGCACCGTTATCCATGGTGCAAGGGGTGGCAGACCCGTCCGGTGGCGAGGGAGTGGCAGATACTGGGGTACTGGAGGCTATGGAGACCCTGTCGCAAGTGGGACTCAGGGTTTTGCTTAGTGTCCGTCCTACCCTACGGGGGGGGGTCTGGCAGAATTTTGGGGTGGGTGGGTGTCCAACCAGCCCTCCCCCCCCCAGGGTGGGGTGGGACTTTGTGGGGGCCCTTGGGTCTATCGAGCCAGTGCCACTTCTTTCTTTCTTCTGTTGAAGGTTCCGTGTAACATGTTTATTTATGGTGTGTTTACATGTCATTGCATATCACACGTGCATGCCCCACGCCCATAAAGGGGCTTCAGCTTCGTCCTCCAGCTGTAATTTGGTTTCATCCTCTGAGTCGAGCAGTGTTGATGACAATTAGACTGACATGATGGTTGTTCACCTCTCTGAAAAACTTGGTCTTCTGTATTGCATGGCTCAGTTGGGTACGTGGGTGGGTGGGTGGGTGGGTGGGTGTCAGACCCCCCCCCCCCCTTGGGGGGGGGGGGACATTTGTCGGTCTGTGGGTATGCCAAAATTCTGGGTGGGTGGGTCCCTGAATTAACCCCCCCCCCCCCTAGGGTGGCTAAGCAAAACCCTGATGGGACTATCGCAGGCGAGCACTGAATCCTACTACCCGGAGAAATAAGAGAATTGCCACGCGGATCCTGAGCTTGCCAGTAAAGGAGTGGGGGAAGTAGGACAAGTCAGGGTGGCCCCCAGCCTGTGGCACAGTTGGGTCCCCAAGGGGCTGTGCGAACGATACAAAGAGTGGGAGTCGGAGCAACCCCCCATGATGTCCAAGGGGAAAGGGGTGCCAGAAATGTTGGAAGCCATACGACAGGCGGGGGGGCTGAAGGCGACGGGGGACAATGTGGCGACGGGGAGGTGGTCATACCGAAAAACTCCGAAAAATGCAGCATGATATTCAACTGCAGAAGCCAAAATCATGCGGACGACAGAAAACCCAGAGGGTTTCGGTTACCACAGGTGGAAAAAATCAGGGATCGGCTGATTTTCAGAGAAGGTGAGTTGGGGTGGTGGATGTGTAAGCTGGACTTAAGTAACTGTTTTTGGTCCATTTGCCTGCCCGCCCAGTGGAGACACGGTTTTAAGGTTTATGTCCAGGGGGGGGGGGGGGGGGGGGGCTACAGATGGACCAGGCTTCCGTTCGGATGGGCCTTTAGCCCAGTGGTGTGCCAGAAGTTGGTCTCCGGAATTGTCAAGGGTGTCCTGGCCAGACTACAGTCAGAGAGGTTCGTATATGTGGATGACATTTTTTTAGTAGCCAGGAAATCCAAGGTGGGGAGAGATACCCACTGCGTGGCCCGCAGACTGCGTCAAGCGGGTTTCCTGATTAGCCCGAAATCAGTGTTCGAACCCACGCAACAATTGGATTTCATAGGGAAATGGTTCGACACTGCTGAGGGTAGGATGGGCAACAGCCAAGGCCTGTTGGTTGGCATTTTGGGTCTCTGGGTTCTGGCGATTGTTAGCCCTTTTGACAGGGCGTTGATGTCTCGCTTGTTAGGCCGTTTGGAATGGGCACTGCGACCCAACACAAGTGCTGCGACGTTCCTGGCCAGTGCATACCAATGGATGCTGGGTGACACATGTTTATTGTGGCTTGTCCCTGGTGAGGTCTTTAATGACCGGTATAATTTATGCCTTGTTACTCCAAAGGCTGAAGCCCGACAATTGTCCTGCCCTGCCTAGGGAAGGGCCGGGCAGGAGAGGCATTGTGGATTGACTGAACGAGTTTTGTGTTGGGAAGGAGGGATACACTGCCGAACAGGCCGGCTGATCGCTTGTTGGTGGTGTCGGGGTGGCTGGACGTACGGTTTTTGGGGCAGGCCGGACACTTCGTCCGAGCTACGTGGGATGGTGAGGTGCTGTGCCCCCGGCGTGTGATGGTTGGGGATGTGGAAGGAGCGGCGCGAGAGATTCTGCGTAGGATGCCGTTAGTGGAGGAATTTTGGTACTTTCTTTTGCCGCCGCCAGGCCGGGGGCGAGTGGCAAGGCATACAACCTCTGCCCCCGGGCACTCCTTGCTGGGCGCCAGAGGTGGGAGGGCGCCGCCTTTTCCTGGCGGCTAGCACGGCGGCCGCTGATTGGGTGGCCCACCGTACACCGGTGCGTGCTTTTGTGGATGGCTCGTGTGGCTGTCCGCCGCTACACCCCTAATGTTTGTGGGAGGGCTTGGCCTGCCCGTTTTTGTTTTTTTTTCTGAGCGGTATGAGTCGCACTGGACATCACAACCACAACGGAAGATCCCCTGCCGACCGGTGCGCTCACGTTATATTGTTCCTTTTGTCTGGGAAGGGGAGCCGCAGCCACGTTGTGGTCGCTGTCATTGGGCGACCCTTCACGTTGCCTGCCCTGACCCGAGTGGTGTGTTGGCGTTTGCCCCTTGCCCGAGGTCGGCGGTGGGTTTCTTTTGTGACGCTACACGGACCCCCTTTCAAGCACGCGGCTGACTTTGGGCGCGGGGAGCGTCGCCGACGCGCTGTGGTGGCTTGTGATACTCAGTTGTTGACATTAGGTTTTTGGTGACATGGTGCATGCACAGGGGTTCCCTCTCGACGGGCTGGTTGGGACTTGCAGCGGTGGCTGTAGAGTTGGCATTGCTGAGGGTTGCGGTGGGTGGTGTGAGTCCGAGGGAACCGGTCTATTGTGTCGCCCCTCAGGGGCGCGCTGTTTTTGGGCTGTGGTGTGCAGTACTCATCCATGGCGTGCAGCCATAGTACTGTCTAAGACTTTGTCCGAAGGTGATTTCGATCCTGTGTTGTTGCTTGTGTGAACCAACGTTTTTCTGCAGCTACAACACGTGAGGGGTGGTAGGCTTCCAAAGGCAGTACCAAGAAATACTGTGGACCTTTTTCAGCCATATGGCGGTATACATCAAGGCCTTCCAGGAACTCGAATTCGCCTCGCTGGAACCCGCTACATGTTCAAGGAAGCGCTGTGCCATTGGACGATCCGTGCGGCCAACATATACTCTGGAATAGGGAAAAAATGATGTAAGCAGAGGAGAAACCATTTTCATTGAACGAGCATGCTGGTGCTTTAGACAGGCCCAAAATTTTCTGAATCCACGTGTGGGGGGCAAAGTGGAGCAGGTTTTGCATCTCTTTAAGGTGGGTGGCCAAAGAGAGGCATGTTCCTTCCATGCTTGACTCTGAATAGCAAACAAACTAGGCAGAGACACAGCTTCGAGAGAAGCAATTATTGTCCCAAGCTGTGTGACGTGCCACATATCTCCAGTAGCCTTGAGCCGGGAGCTGGGCTACTGATTCATACACATTGCATTCCACACACACGAACATGCGAGAAGAATAGGTGCTCCCTACGAGAACGAAGGTTCTGCACATAACCCTCAGACGTACAGTACATATTTTCAGAACTTTCTTTGATTTTCACAGGCCTTAGTGCCAGTCATGAGCGATCTACAACAAGCAGTGGGTGGCCTGCAGAGTGGTATGGACAAAGGGCGTCTACATATCTCTCGGGGACCACCGGTTTATGCCAACACGGAGCAAATTCGCAATTTTTCGGGGTTTTCTCAAGTTTTGGTCCAATGCACCAAAATTTCGTTCTGTAGGGGGGGGGGGGGGGTATGTGTATGCTTTTTGAAATCTGTGAGAAAAGGCCGTTTCAGAAATGTATGGGTTGGGGGGGGGGGTAGGTGGTCACATTTTTGAGCACAGAGCTGAACAAGAGACGACACACAGGACGGGGCACTGCTGCAGGGATCACTCATTATTCGGAATCCGAGTCGCTGTCATTGTTGCCCCCCTCCACAAGGGCGGGGACTCCATTGGGGCAAACATCCCCCTGCTTGTTATTGGGAACATATTTCTTCGGTGCATCCGGGAATGTCACAGCACGTGGCATGAATGTGTATCCGGACATGGTGGCTGTCTGTTGACAAACACAGCCAGCAAGCAACACAGGCACTGTCCAAAAAAGACAAAAATCTCAAACATACCGTCGCTACAACATGCAGACCCGGGTGTTCCAAATGGCCCTTTTCAAGGGCTTTCCGAATATACCCCACATACCCCCCCCCTTTGGGACACTCAGTGGGCACAAACGAGGCAACAATGACGGCGATCCCTGAAAACGCTCCGTGTTGGCATGTTCCTCAACGTCCCCGAGAGATATGCATCTGAGTTTGGAGTGCCCTGTGTGAGGCTGGATGAGGGTGTGCAGAACAAGGGGCACTCAGATGCATACGTACAGTAGCTCCGTGAGGATCCACATCCCAAATTGGATCCAGCAAGTGAAGATATTAAATCCCAATCTGCAATGACCACAAATCGACTGTTCATCCTTTCCTTTCATTTCCCCACCTTGTTCTTCTGTTAATTCATCTATCATAAATGCAGGTTTGGCACCTGCTTGACTTTCTGGTAGCATGTGCATGAAAAGTGGAATGGGAGCTTGTCTACCAATGCAAATCGTAAGCAGGTCCAATTGTTTACATGCCCTGTCTGGCTGGCTGATTGTATCGAAGTAAATGCATGTCAGCAGGAGGACCTTGCTGGGACCATGCTCGTCATGAATGGTTGTGCTTCTTTGTGATATACCATGAAAATGGGAAACAATGCGAAAACGTGCCAACTGCGCTCCAACATCCAACAGAGAGCAAGGACAAAGGTACTCCAGCAACGCCATGATAACTTCTGGGGTTGGCTGCCGCATCAGCTTGAAAAAAAAGGGGCGCCCAAGGGAGGCGCAATGCAGGCCCCTGTTATGCTTCCCTTCGCAACTGTTGGAGTTTCAGCGATGACTGGGCATGATTGAGCAATTTGCCTTGAAGTATATGCTTTGTGTAAAACCCAATCCAAGGCAATTGTCAGCCTATTGAGCATCATGTTAGCCTGGCCGGCGACGTTGACCCCCCAAAAGTGCAATCGGCAGTGTCTTTGTGGCTCTGCCGGTGTGTGATGTGTTGGCCTATACCTGGTTTACTTGGATATCAGCTTCGTACCCCAATCAGAGGCGCTCTGCATTCTCTCTCCTTGTTTACTACTGACTTGCGGCCACTGCCTCTTTGCTTCCTCTTTCCCACGCGCAGGTACCCCTTCTACACCAGCAAAATGCCGTGTGCCAAGATTGGCCCGTCTCTTTTGGCGTGTGATCTTGCAAATATGGCGAGCGAGTCCCAACGTGTCTTAGATGCTGGTGTGCCTCTACCGCGCTCTACACAGTGGGGAGTTCGAAGCAAGTTATGGTAAGTAAACACTGAACTTTGTAATTGGACTGCATTGGAAGGAATCACTGATGCAGACAATTGACTCCTCCAGACCGTCTACAGGACATGAAGGCCAGGACACTGTGGCAGTACCTCTATGATAGGAGTACTCATGCGGAGGGTGAAGCACTCATCCAGCGGTTGCTAGCCTGTGTTTGGCTCCTTTAGGGCAACATTTGGTTTTGATGTTGCACATGTGAGGGACACCCCAGCTTTGATGCAAAGCCAATGGCGACGGACCGACCCCCAACATGGGCCCGGGGGGCTGACACAGCACGGTGTCTGTGCACCCAGGGCAATGGTCTTCTCACCCAGCAAAGCCCCGGAAACACCGCAGGCCAGAGGTCCCATGGCTGTGGGAGACCCACAGCAGGCTGCAGTGCGTAGCATGTGCTGCCGTGGGCTGTGGAGTGAGGCACTGCTGCTCACTGGGACGCAGGGGACACCCGCGGGTGGCCTCCACGAGGCACACGCCAGCGCAATGCCAACTGGCCCACTGTAGAACTCCGGAACCCACGCCAGCAACCAAGAGCAGCAACCTTGCCATGGCAGACTTTCAGTCGGTGGACCATCATCAACAAGCGTCCAAGCGAGCCTGGGGCATGCGGAGCGTCCGCTCAAACGGAGATGTGCGTCTGCAACGGAGGCCGCCAAGCGACACGGTGGCGGATGGACGGAGCGCACTCCTCCACCAAAGGAGGGTTTCACCAAGGTGAGGGGCTAGGTCTTGGGGTCTGGGTCTTGAGGCGGCCAAAGATCCCGCATGAGCGCTGCTGGGTCACCTGGGCTAGGGAAGACATGGTCCACGGAGGGGCAAGGGAGACAAGCAAAACACAAACAGACCAGATTTAGGGCATTGCACTGATCACATGCAATACAAGTGGAGCAGCACCGGGCGCGGGTGATGGAATTGTCAGGTCTAGAACTAGATTTGGGCTTGGACTGTAGTCAGCAGCCTGGCGCCATGTATGATGAACAACACTGCCACAGAGCACAATGTGTGAACGACAACATATGCAATTGGTGTTCATTCTCCAGCATGGGCAAGCGCTTGGCTAGATGCCCGTGGATGCTAGTGAGGTGGTTGGTTCGGACAAAGGGGGGGACTAAGAAGTTCCGAACCGGTTTGATGTTACAAAATGCTTGTCTAGGGACAGTAGAGCGACGTTCAGATCAGCAGTGGAATGCGATGACGAACAGAACAATGCCCTATCAAGACAAAGCGAATTGCTTGTGAAATGGAATCCATCCACTGTAGTGGGGCACACCCTGTACTGAGTGCTGAGAAACCCTGAAGTCAACGAGCCCACTAGGATTCTCACTGTGCAGAAGGGGTGGATCTCACAACCGAAAAGCGACTCTGCTCTCAAGCAGGGACAAATCTGTCTGCCACCTCGCTGCATGTAGATACCACTCTGAAAAATTATAACTCCCTTTTTGTTCTTGTGCAAGAGTGTCTAAGTGTATTTTGGGTGTGGGTGGACGGCTTCCTGGACCGGCACCATGCGGCGTACGTGCCAGTAGCAGAGCATCAGAGTGTGAAAAGCAGGGGCGTCCGCAGGGTACTGTGGGCAGTGTCCAGTTGCCGATTGAGTGAACGCTTCGTTGTGGTTTTGGATTCGGATGATGTCCACAAAGGGGTCATGGAGCGTTCCGAAAAATGGCAGAGACATGGGTGGAGGGCGCCGGGAGGGGAGTTGGGGCGTCAAGATCTGTGTGAGGCCATTTTGCTGGAGCCACACTTGGACCGGGGGCAGGTGCAAATTTCGATGGGTCCCGTCACACCTGGGGCCTGGGTGGTGGGCAACCAAAGAGTGGACCAGTTGGCAAACAAAAGGCGTGACTCACGGGAATCAGAGGCATTACAGGAGCTGTCGGAACCACTTTCGGCCATAGACTGGTTTAGTACGGATGCAAGTGAATAGGCCAGGGACAGGGTTGCGGTGCTCGGGGCTGTGGTACAGACTGCAGCACCGATGTGAGCCAGCCCAGGCACAGGAAGTATAGGAGATGCGGTGTGTGTGACCCAAGACAAATTCAGATCATGGCCCAATAGGCTGAGATCCTACTTTCAACCCACGAGTTCGAAGTTTGGACGTCTCGTTGGCACGCTAATGAATAGCACACCTATACACAGCTTCCTGTCCCTGGTATCCAGCACACTGCTACACACAGCTCTTGTCCCATGGATTCTAGCTCACCGTTACCTGGCAGTTGTGGGCCCACCCCGTGTAGCACAACTCCAAAGTCATGGAAACGCCGCAACAAAACGAACGATGACTGAGCTGCTGGTTAGCCTGAAAGGAGCCGGATAGCCAGGCCGCCCAACTTCCTACCCTCCTAACAACTGACGTTGTGCCGACGGCTTCCGCCCGTGCTGCGGATGTGTGTGCTGAACCTTTTCCGAGGGCAGACGCCGATGAAGGTCCAAGACGCCCTTGCACAAGAAGGGGGTTATTTTGGAACGGCGCCCCGGTGCCTGGAATTCACACAAAATAGACCTTACGGGCTCCACACTCCCTCTGCCCTGACTGCCTGCCAAAGAGTGTGGCCCCAACCCGTCGCAGTCTCCACCGCCCTCCCCATGTTGCCTGCACTTTGCTGGGGCCTCCGCAGGTGCAGACTACCTTCACCTGGACGTGATGGACGGGCACTTTGTTCCGAACATCAGCTGGGGCCCTCCCGTGATCAAGTCTCTGCGGAAGCACATCAAAGAGGCATTCTTTGACTGCCATCTGATGGTCTCGAAGCCGGAGCAGGTGTGCCTTGGACAGGGACTGCCCAGAGCGCTGCAGGGGTGTTGGGTTATTCATCCCGCGACAGTGCCCCGTGTGTGGGAGCCCCAGGTAGGCCTCGGTGAAGGAAGGCCTGGTCGAGATCTTGGTGATTGGCGAGAAGCCGATGGACGCCGCCGGGCGCAGGGGGAGCAGCGAGATGGCACGGTGTTGTGCCAACCCCCCGCCATGTCCAACGAATGCCTCGTCCCACCAATACTTCCGTTCGGACCGTCACTTTTTGGGACCCGATGCATTGGGCACCGGGTTTGGGTACCAAATTCATTGGGTACCGAACGGCGCGTCCGGCGGACACTTCCGTGCGGACCGTGTTTTGTGAGGACTTTATCGCTCGCTGGACACGGGGGGGGGGGGGGGGGACTCCCGAACGATGAAGCAAAAGGGCACTCCTTTGACGGCCTCTACCCACGCCCGGTGCTGACCACGGCTTGTTTGAAGGCTCTGCGTGCTGCATTCGCCCCATTTTGTTAAGAAAATCGGGCCAAATGTGTCTGAGCACTGACATTTCCGTGGGGGTACAGGGGGCGGCATGCAGCAGACCGCCACTTTGCAGCCGGCAAATGCCGCTGCCGCTTGTGCGATGTCGTCTGACATTCCTCCGGTGCCCTAGCGTTTGGCCGCAGGTACCTGTCGTTTGGCCCTGATCGCGGGAAAGGGCCGGTTGAAGGTTTTTATGTGCCCCTTGTTGGGGAAGCGACCCCGCAAGTTGACATCCCACGGCCCAACAGCCGCCGTTGGGGAGAGGTCCTGAATCGCCAATGCGGGTTGTCTGCCTGGATGCCCCTGGCCAATGGCAAGGGCCAATGCCGTCTTTTGTGTGGACCCGGCAAAGAGCGGTGGAACAGGGCCCGTCCGGCGGCTGCATTGGCACGGCTTCCCGAGGGGTGGGAAAGGAGTGTAGGGGGGTGAGGGTAGGACGACCGGTAGATCAAGGGCACTTGGGGGTGAGAGGCCAATGGGCGCCGCACTTACAACGCTGGCCGACCGAGGGGTAGTATGCCCTTAAACACAAATGCCACCCCCACTCCCCCCGATTCGGTTGACACAACCAAAACACGTTTGGGCCCACGGAGGGTCAGAATGAGCAGTGGTGAGAGGCCAATAGGCGCCGCCAAAGGCAAACAATCAGATACTGAGGCCTTGTGCCAATCCCCCCCCCCTCCCCCTGCCGGCACCACCCACGGCGCCACCCACCCTCAGCCCACCAAAAATATGGACCACCGCGGCGGCCCCCCTGCCGTTCGCTCTGCCCTGAGCCAATCTGCAGCCATGCCCATCCGCTGACCTTCCGTATCAGGTCGCAGTCCAGACTGTACCTCACCCCCACGTGCAGTAGCCATGTGGCAAGCGGTCAGTGCTGTGGCGGTCGGCAATGGCAGAGGGCTGCTTCCCTCCAGGGACAGCCCTGCCACCCCCGTAGCCAGGTCTGTGACCTGAGGGCCTCACTCCCATTCTGCATATCTCAGTCGCTTCCCTCAGATATTTTAATCAGAAGTCATTCGGAAAGCGCACCCAGCCCACGCAAAGGGAGGGCCAGTTTGGTGCCAAAACGGGGGCACCGTCCCCCGTGCCCCGCCTGCAAGTGCAGAAGGCACACCCGGTGGACCTGCAGTGAAAGGGAGATCTGGCCTGGGGCGCCACCCATCACCTCTGATCTGTTGAAGGCTCCTCTGCACTCATCGAGGGATTGTCTCTTTTCAGTCCACCGTCTGTGTGCGCAACACCTGAGGGCGTGGCAGTCTCCCGCTGCATCACCCGGTCTCAGGCTCAGCCAATCCCTCACCATGTGCCAGATCCGCCACCGCCGGCATGTGTTTGATCGTCGTAGAACTGGACCGCTCCGACCCTCGATTCAAAGGCGGTGTCTCGAGGACCATCCGGTGCGCAGGCTACGCCAGCCCATCCGGGTCCGGACCGCACCAAACGGGGTAAGGCTTCATGAGGGTTTGCACTCTGAGTCCAGCCGTTCTGCTTCTGGACGATGACATTGCAGTCCACAAGGCGGACAGGACCACAAAGCCCCCCCTCCCCCCCCTCCGCCATCGAAGTATCCCCCACCATCAGTCCCTTGCCACTGCACTGCCCATCCAATTCACTGATTACCGTCGGCCGTTGCTTTGCAGTGGGTCGACGCCATCAAAGACGCGGGCGGCGACCAGTTTATCTTCCATCCCGAAGCAACAGAAGAGCCAGAGAAGTTGATCCAGCAAATCCGCGCTGCAGGTGTGGATCGGCATCGGAGCAGGGGGCCGGCCGTTGCTTTGTTGCTGGTGGATACCAACCCCGGGGGATGGGGGGGGGGGTCAGAAAGATTCGGGGGGGGGGGGTGCGTCAGGGTTCAGCTCACCCACCGTTTGTAGTTTGCTTTGCTATTGTGTGATTGCCTGGCGGGGGACTTACCGCTGCACTGACGCAGGGTTGTGTGCTTGTCAGCGTGTCCAGCTGCCATTCCCTGTAGCCATCAGCAGAGAAGAGCACGGTGTCATACGACACTGTGTTTCTTTGTAGGAAATCAACGACGGCTGCAGCCCAGTACCTGGGAGAGCTGATCATCGCACTGCTTCACTCTTCCCAGACAAAAGGCGCCTCTGGTACCACTGATGAGGATTTTGTTTTGCTGAGCTTGCGCGTCTGTCTGTGAACCACACCAGCGCGTAACCCATGCGACAGTCAGAAATGGTTGTGTACCTCAAATCGACCTCCGAGTTTGTGCCCCTTTGATACACCTCATTTCTTTCCTGAGGAAGAGGCACCTCGAAGAGAGGGTGTTAGATGAAGCGCAGGCACGGGCGTCGTATTACCCCCCCCCCCCTTTTGGGGGTTGTTCGCGCAGCATACCCCAAGGCATGACATTGGATGTCAACCCCTTGTAAAACCATTATTTTGCCCAACAAAACGATCCCCTGATGGATTTTTTGATTTTGAGCCCTCTACCCCCGGAAACTGGCTTCCACTTTTTTTGGGGGGGGGGGGGTCAAAAGTCGGTGCTTTGAAGGATTTGAACCAAGGCCGGGGAAAATAGGTGATCGGCTGACGAAACTGGGCCGGCCGGCGGCGGCCGGGATTCGAAGCGCCTAGAAGTGAGATGTTCACCGAGTGTTCTGCTTCTCGACCGCTGATCGGTCGGGCAGAAACACTGTTTCTCTTCAGCTGTATGTGTAGGCTGCCACCAAAACAAGCCAAACTGTGTGTTTCTGCCTGCCTGCCTGCCTGCCTGATTGACTGCTTGCCCGACTGACTCACCGATTGGCTGACTGTCAGCCAAAGCGACTGACTGGTCTCTCTTTGAGGTGCCTTGCCGAAGGCAATAGAATCTCCTGATGTGGGTGGGGGGGGGTCCACAAATTCCAATTTACCCCCCCCCCCCCCCCAACCAAGCAAAGGCCTGGGAGGTGCCATGGGAAGACCTGCTGCTCCGGGACAGCACTCGGGCGGATACTATGACATGAGCGAGGGCTGATGGCTGAGGGTTTATGGACCAACGGGCGATGGCGTGGCAGCGGGTCTGGGCTGGAGGGACCCGGGCCGTCCCAGTGCACCGCTGAGTCGCTCATACCGGAGACCCAATCTCTGACAACACTCTGGGCGGCCGTCGGCGGTGCTGCGCGCCCCTTCGTCTTTCGCATTCGTGATGGCCTGTGGGTCTGTCCTCCATGTGGACTTGAATGGGTAGATGCCATTCCGCACGTTGAGGACACGGAGTATTACACTCCCTCATCCTCCGCTTCAGTTCTACCCCCAATTCCATTCCACTTGTGGCAGTGAGGAGACCCCCCCCATTCCACTTCCACTTCAAACGGGGGTTTGGGCGCTGGTTCACCAGATGCGGCATCTGCGTCTGAGGGATTGGCGCCCGAGGCCGCGGTGGGGGATTTGGCTCTGGGTTGTGGAGGATGGGCAGTACCACCGCCGTGGGTCGGTTGGGGCAAAGGCCTCCAATGAGGCGGACGTGGGAAGTGGGCGAGACTTGCCCGCGTTGTCCCGCCCACCCCCTGAGCCCTGGAGGGTCATGGACTGGAGGGGGGGCTCCCGTTCCCCCTGCGCCCCCGACAAGTCCTTTCCCCCGTGCCCCAGCGCGGCCGTCCCTCCCACGAGTGCGCCTCTCCTCCTCTGAGCCAGCCCCCCCCCCCCCCCCCCGGGCCCTGAGACCCGCCCGCATTGCCCCCTCCCCCGAAGGCATGAAGGTGGGCTTCGCCCTGAAGCCCCGCACGCCCGTTGCTGATTGGGCGCATCTGGTGGGGCAAGTGGACGTGGTGCTGATCATGACCGTGGAGCCGGGGTTTGGGGGCCAGAGCTTCATGGAGGACATGCTGCCAAAGGTGCAGGTGTGAGGGGGGCCGTGTGAGGGGGGCGCGGGCCAGTGGGGCTCAGCGCGTCAGGGGCTCATGAGGGGCGGACCAAGGCCGAGGCCCCTGCGAGGGAACCGACGAAAATGCATCGCGCCGCCCCTGCGGAGATCAGGCCCAAGCACCAACGGCAGCAGCATGCCGCAGCATGCTGCAGCATTCTGCAGCGAGCCAAAATTGTCACATAGCGGATTTTTTTTCTCTTTCTATAACATGTCAAACCTGTGAACCCTTTGTTGCACAGATGTCTGAGATTTGGTTGGTAGCTCAGTGGTCTATGTACCAGGCCCCAGTTTGAGGGGTCCTGGGTTCCATTCCCGGAAATGGCAAACTTTTGCCTGTCAGTTCTTCTCTATTGTTGCACAGATTTTCGCTGTTTTGGTGTTGTTTTGACATGTCAAGTCCTGAGGATACTCAAATTACGGAGGCATCACAGGAGTTGCAGGAGTCTCAGAAATCCACAAGGAACAAGGAGACAACCAGGAGTACAGCAGATTGTTTGCAGTGTGCCATTGGGGAAGGTATTGGGGACTACCTCAGCCTGCCTAGCAGCCAAGGTGAGTCAGAAAATGGGAAACTAAATTGCAATCTCTGTGCTATTTGGTTATCTACAAAAGGGGCCATCTTGAAGGACCATGTTCTGGGGAAAAATGTGAAGCAGCCGGACGGTTCGTACGCACGGAAACCTGGGGCAGATGCCCGTAAAGCTGCTCTCTGCCCAGTTCTACCACCTCAGGCAGCGGAAGCAACACCTCAACAACCGCCTACTATTACTGTCAACGTTCCTCCCCCACAGCCTAAACCTCCACCAGCTCCCCAGAAAAAGGCAGCAACGGGTTCCTCCGTTTTGGAGGAGATGCGTCAAAAGGGCGCCGCACTGCAGGAGTTTAGAAGGACATCATTCGGGCGTTTAGTTCTACAAATGTTCCTTAGGAAAATTTGGGACATGTGCCTTATTGGCCCCATTTATTTGCCAAGGTGCATGAGGTCGTGTTTGACAGTGGGTGCCTAACTGAAGTGAAAGAATTTCATCGTTTCGTGCAACTTTTGTTTGCACAATTGCCATATTGCCGTACGAAGTGGTGTAAATTTCAGAATGCAGCAATCGAACAGTGGAACAAGGTCCATGAACAGTTGATAGGGGATGCCAAAGAGCGCCATGAGAGGGAAAAGCCCATGCCCGTTAAGAGTGTTTTGCGTTCCACTGACGTGCGCTGGGCAGCACTATATGTGGCATACATGTATTGGAAAGGTCGTTTTGTCCCTTTCAAGCAGTTTCTGCTTGACATGGTGAAAGCTCTGGACGATGCCCCTGAAACTGTTGGGAAATTGCTTGCTTTGTTGACGGACAACAATATGAAGGTTATAAAAACATGGTTGGCCTTCGTGGCCTACTATATGCAACCCATATATGATCTTATTGCTAGTTTCCAAAAGCAAACAGGGGCCCAGCAAACCCTTTGAAATGTTTGGATGACATAAGAAAATCTTGGGGCTGCAACGGTGGTAAGTTTGATCGCCCTGTGCAACGCCTTTTGGACTCTTTGTCCGCTGCATAGACACGCACTGTTGGTGCACAACTACAGGAAGCGTCACAGATGATGTGCAACAAAGTTGACAATTTGTACAAAAAAAACAATCAAGAGCCAGGCAAAAACACAAAAAGCCATTGATTGTTTTTACCCTGATGCTTTGCAAACACCTACCATGTTGTCCCACAGTGAAGTGAGCAAGGAGATCCCTGAGATTCCTCACACTGAGTGGGAGCGATATATTGCTTTGCCAGCACCATCTCCCCTGCCAGAAACACCTCCCGCAAGAGTTGCTTGGTGGGAGGTGAAGGCTGCGGAGTTCCCTATTCTGTCCTCCATTGCTGCTTTTTTCGTCCGCAGGCCTCGCTCCAGACGTCTTGTGGAGTTGGCTTTCAGTTTGTTGGGACACATGACCGTCCTAATATGAGCAATGAGACGTTGCGCCATTTGGCAATGATGTATGTCAATGAAATTGACAAGAAACGAAAATCTGCGGAGGAGTAGTAGAAACACGCCCAGTTGTGATTTGATTGAGCAGTGTTGACATTTGGAGGGGGCGTGCGATTCACTGTGTTTTGCATTGGTTTTTGAAACCTGTGCCGCTTTCGGAAAATGAAGGTACCCTTGACCAACAGCTTGAAGCATGCCGCAGCATGCTGCGGCGTGCCGCGGCTCGCCGCAGCATGTCGCAGCGTGCCACAGCGTGCCGCAGCATGCCGCACCGTGCTGCCGCATGCCGCAGCGTGCCGCCGAATGCGGCAGCGTGCCGCAGTGTGCCACAGCATGCCGCAGAGTGCCGCCGGATGCTGCAGCGTGCCGCCGGATGCCGCTGCGTGCCGCCGCATGCCACAGCATGCCGCAGTGTGCCACAGCATGCCGCAGAGTGCCGCCGGATGCTGCAGCGTGCCGCAGCATGCCGGTGCCTGCCGCAGCGTGCCGGCGCACGCCGCCGCATGCTGCAACGTGCCGGGGCGTGCGGCAGCATGCCGCAGCGTGCCGCCGCATGCCGCCGCATGCCGTAGCGTGCCGCAGTGTGCCCACAGCATGCCGCAGCGTGCCGCCGGATGCTGCAGCGTGCCGCCGGATGCCGCTGCATGCCGTCGCATGCCACCGCATGCCGTAGCGTGCCGCGGCGTGCCGCCGCATGCCGCAACGTGCCGGGGCGTGCGGCAGCATGCCGCAGCGTGCCGCCGCATGCCGCCACATGCCGTCGCATGCCGCGGCATGCCGCAGCGTGCCGTAGCATGCCGCAGCGTGCCACAGTGTGCCCCGGCACCCGGCAGTGTGCCGCCGTGAGCCGCAGCGTGCTGCACAGGGGTCCAAGGTTCCCAGGATCCGGGAACAGTAGGCGACTAAACGCCGTTTGGGTGCGGGATACAGGAGAGGGTTTTTAACTAAAGCATCAAAGAGAGGAAAGTCTGTGACATAGGTTAAGGGATACGGATGGAGGAAAAACGGGGAAAAACGGGGAAAAACGGGGGGGAAACGGGGGGAAAATGGGGGAGGATGGGAACTGTGATGAATGCTCAGGTCTCTTGCACTGCCACTATTTTTTATATGCATACCCCTGCTTATGTTGCTCTCATCTCCACACAGATATGTCCAATTTTCATCCTCATGAAGGTATATTGTATGTGCGCATACAACATTTGGTGTCACAAAAATGGGCTTTGTCGTGGACATCTCCAAGGCCCTCACACGTCTTGGCGCATCATCCAAATCGTCAGCTGCCATTGGTCTAGCGGGCAATGCACAAGATGGAAAATGGGTGGCTGCCCAGGTTGCTCCCCAGTGTGTCCGGTCTGCACACAAAAATGCATGTGCGAGCGCAATGGCAACTGCTGCAGCTGCATTGCAGCTGCAATGGGATCCACGTACTGTACAGACCGGTCAACATATAACAAAACAACACGAAGCTACCGGCGGGGCCGTACATTTGTTGGCATGTACGGCAGCATCAATGGGTGACGTGCATATTGATGATTTTCTTTTTGCTATTTGTGTCACCCTTTGGGGCTGGGATGCCTAACCCGGGAGAGCGCCTTGGCTTCAATTTGGTTTGCAAAAAATGCTCCCCACAAAATTATAAACGGGGTTGGGGCAAAACTCGGGTGGGTGGGTCTGTCCAAAATACCCCCTCCCCCCCAGATTTCCCCCATTTTCCCCCGTTTTTCCCCGGTTTTCCCCCGTTTTCCCTCCGTTTCCCCCCGTTTTCCCCCGTTTTCCCCCGTTTTTCCCCGTTTTTTTGCCTGCTACCGGGAACCAAACGCCGATTGGGTACGGGAACCTTGGACCCCGTCGCATGCCACCGCATGCCGTAGCGTGCCGCCGCGTGCCGCGGCATGCCGCGGCGTGCCGCCGCATGCCGCAACGTGCCGGAGCGTGCCGCAGCATGCCGCAGCATGCCGCCCATGCCGTCGCATGCCGCGGCATGCCGCAGCGTGCTGTAGCATGCCGCAGCGTGCCACAGTGTGCCCCGGCATCCGGCAGTGTGCCGCCGCGAGCCGCAGCGTGCTGCAACGTGCCGCCGGATGCCGCTGCGTGCCGCCGCATGCCGCAACGTGCCAGGGCGTGCCGCCACATGCCGTAGCGTGCCGCCGCACGCCGCGGCATGCCGTTGCATGCCGCGGCGTGCCACATCGTGCCCCGGCATCCGGCAGTGTGCCGCCGCGTGCTGTAGCGTGCCCCCGCATGCCGCAGTGTCCCGCAGTGTGCCACAGCATACCGCGGCACGCTGTCGCGTGCCGCCGCACGCCGCAGCGTGCCACAACGTGCCACAACATGCCGCAGCGTGCCGCTGCATGCCGCAGCGTGCCGCCGCATGCCGCCGCATGCCGCCGCGAGCCGCTGCATGGCGTAGTGTGCCGCAGTGTGCCGCCGCCTAGCGCAGCGTGCCGCCGCATGCCGCGGCGAGACGCTGCGTGCCGCCGCATGCCGCAGCATGCTGCCACATGCCGCAGCGTGCCGCCGCACGCTGCAAGCGTGCCGCCGCATTCCGTAGCATGACGCAGTGTGCCGCCGCGAGCCGCTGCATGCCGTAGTATGCCGCAGTGTGCCGCCGCCTAGCGCAGCGTGCTGCCGCATGCCGCGGCGAGACGCCGCGTGCCGCCGCATGCCGCAGCATGCCGCCACATGCCGCAGCGTGCCGCCGCATGCCGCAAGCGTGCCGCCGCATTCCGTAGCATGCCGCAGTGTGCTGCCGCATGCCGTAGCGTGCCGCCGCATGCGGCCGCATGCCGCAGTGTGCCTCCGCCTGCCGCCGCATGCCACGCTGAGCCGCCGCGTGCCGCCGCACACCGCAGCATGCCGCGGCGTTCCGCCGCATGCCGCAAGCGTGCCGCCGCATGCCGTAGCGTGCCGCCGCGTGCCATCACAGGGCGCCAACTACCCCCCAGCCACGGGGGGGTTTGGTTTGGTTTGGGTCAAGGCCTGTGCCGGACGCCCTGGCCCATGGTCAGCACTCGCCTTTGTGCCGACACGACTGGGCTAGGCGAATCGCGGTTGTCCGGTCCCAAGGCCTGCCGGACTGTTGACCGCCCCCGTACCCCGTGGTGGCACACACGGGAGGGAGATGCCGCCGTGCCTGTGTGTGTGGCGCGCGCGGGGCAGGAGGGCGGGGCGTGCATGCTGGTGGCGCTCGCAGGGCATGACGGGTCACACGGCTGCGCCGCGCCTGGCCCTGCCCGCTGGCGCCGGTGCCGCTCCAGTGTTTCTGGTTTCCCCCGCTGCGGCTTGGTCCGTCCGTGTCGCCGCTTGTAGTGGCGTCCCGGCTGTTCGTGTGGTCGTCGGGTGTGAACCAGGGTCCGCCACCACCGGGCCCTGGCTGCTTGTGGTGGAGGCGCGTCGGGGGGGGGGGGGCGTGTGGGGGGTTGTGTGATGCCTGGTGCTCCAGGCCCCGGCAGGGAGGCCATGGGAGCCTGACGCTGAGCCCGCCGGGGGAGTGTTCGGACTGGACACGCCGCCTCCCGGTCATTGACATGCTGCCAGCGGCCCCACGACTGCATGAGGCACGGGGGCGCGCTCCCTGGGCGCTCGACTGGGGGGGTCCACACCTCCTGACTGCTCTAGGCACTGGTGGTGTTGTCGTGGACTGGACCATCCGCCCACGGCGCTGAGGGACGGCAGGAGGAGGGGCTCCAGGGCGCGCTGAGCGCTGCCCTGCCCTGGAGCCTGCCCGGGCTCGGGGCCTGGGTGGCGGTGCTACTGCCCGCGTAAACGGGGGGGCCCAGAGGGCACACCACCCGAGTGACCGCTCCGTTTAGCCACGGGGGGGGGGGGGCTGAGCCCGGTCCTTGTATGCGCCCCCACCTTGGGAATCCCACCCCCGGCCGAACCCCCCCAAAGACCTTCCCTGGTGACTTGCCACCAATATAAATCGCCTCGGGATGGTAGCTAGCGGGACGGACCCCGTATGCACTGCCAACGCGAGAGGACGAGGCAGAAAGAGGCGCACGGACTGCCATCCTCGTCCCTCGAGAGGGAAGTCCGGTCACGACAGGGCAGGTGCACGGACAGGCGCCCACTGCGTTGTGCATCACATATGTGACGAGCAAGCGCTTCCACGGACCGGCGGCCAGAGTCCGAGACCCTGGTGCCATGGCATTGTGCCGGCACTGCGACACGAGGGTAGACTCGAGCAGCAAGCGCACCAAGGGTGCTGAGGAAAGCAGTGGAGAATAGTGGAGGCCGAGCATAAGGCAGCGGGGCAGTAGTGCACGTCCAGGAGTTGCAGCGGGCAGGCGCTCTGACGGTCCAGCGATCCTACGATCAGAGTGGGCGATCAGAGTCAGAGACCCTGGTGCCCAGGCATAGTGCCAGCACTGCGACACCATGGCAGACTCCTGGAGGGCACGGAGCGCGCAAGAGAAGCACAACGGCAACCAGGCGTATAGCAGTGGAGGTCACGGTGAGCGTCCCGGTGCGGTGGCAGGGCTGCGCTCTGGACTTTGAGTCCGTTGAGCTACGACCAGCTACACGCGAGGGGTGCTCCATACTGGTCAACACGTTACTGCATAACTCGGATCGAATGGAAGGCAAGTGTCTTGGCGCACAGCCTGCGGAAGAATGCACATTTCGACACCAAGGTGCAGGGCGGTCCCAACACGGTTGGGCCTCCCCCTGGGATAGGCTCGAGAACCGGACCCTCTATGCGGAAGGAGGGTGTCTTTACGCCCACAGCCCACAAGGGCGTCCCACGGTGAGGTGATGGCCCTGGGCCCCTCTTGGAGGGAGGCCACCGTCGTGTATGCTAGAGTGGGGAGCATGAGGGGAGAGCCAGGTTCCGGAGATAGCATAGTAGTTGTAGCCCCGACTGCGCACCACAGAATGAACGAGGGGGGGCGTGGAGCCGGCGAGACGCAACCCCACCGGTTCTTTGTGCAGAACAGCCATGACACCATGGCACAGCCCCCCATCCGCAACATGATGCTGGGAGCCGTACGCGATGGCCAGAGAGTGGACGTGGGTACGCTCCCCCAAGGGGTGCGATGGAAGCACGCAAGCGTGACAGGCGTCATCCGCGTCGATTCCGTGTGCACGACGGCAGACGCCGACACCGCCGTGGTTGTGGACGGGGTCGGCTCCAATAGGATGGACAGCTCTGTGTACGCTGACATGATGCTGACATCAGGTCCCCCAGCGACAGAAGTCCTAGCGGCGTTCCTCAAGCAAGACAAGCTCCTATGGGTGCCACTCACCATCAGGAACCTCTCCGACGCACAGACGGCAGCGATACGGGCAGTACCGGGCATGGAGAGAGCCCACATCTAGTCAACCAAGGACGCAAGAGGTGGGCTCTAGGCGTATATGACGGCCGACCCCCAGAGGTGGCAGGAAGTCGAGGGCCACATGGCGAACGCCCTGCCTCCTCAAGCAGACCTCCTCCGGAAGAAGCTGCGAACGTTAGCGTGGGAGGACACCAAGCTGCTCGTCGCCGGGACAGGGCACTACCCGCCCACCAAGGGCATGTCAGTGGAAGGGCAGAAGACCATGATCATGGTGGCCATTCACGTAGCGACCGCCCGCCTCCAGGGCAAGGACCGGGTGTTCCTCGGGGAGCGACGATCGCGTGGTGCAGACAGAAGAAGCTCGTCGAAGAAGAAGCAGCGCCCGAAGAAGAACGCCTGGACCCACATGCGGCACGAAGAGTCTTCCCCGCGACCCAAGCCTCCCAGCCCGGGCGCCCGATGGCGGCCGACAGCCTGGGGCAGCCTCGCCGAAGCCACACGCGCAAGTGAGGCTGCAAGATAGCCGAGCAGAGCCTCGAAGCAGGAGCAGAGGCCCGAGAACGAGCCTGCCAGAAGATCCGGGACACGGCGGGAGCCCCCGCGGAGCTACGCATGGTAGCAGACTCGGGAGAGGAGTGGATTGACGTCCTCCTCGACGACGAGGAGCCGCTGCCGGCGGACCTGCTGCTGACAATCAGGGCAGCTCTGCAAGGCCCTGCCCGAGGGGCAGCGGCAAGCGCGACCAAGAGCCTCCAACATGCGGTAGATAGCAACATTACCATAACAAGTGAAGACCAAGGACATCAACCGGTACCTGGAGCTGGCGTTCGGGAACACCTTTGAGCCGCTGCCAGAATCAGCGGATGGCAAAGTCCGCTTGCAATGTACATCGAAGATGGGCGATGCAATGCGCAAGGGGGTGACCTTCCGAGGAGAGGAGATCAAGGCGCACATGAAGAAGAAGCGCGATGGCGATAGCAGCGACGAAGAAGAACCTAGCGACGACGACGAGGGCGGGTACAAGAGACTAGGAGCAAAAAAGAGCGTTGACAAGGACGCCAAGAGAGGCAAGGCCAAGAAGTGGTTCGTGGGCTGCTACGGGTGCGGAGGCGACCACTGGAGGAGAGGCGTGGAGGCTCACGCCGCAACCAATGCATCCAGGAGGCCCGCCGCCTGCGTGGAGCCGGATGCAGCAGGGGCGCCCGTCGCAGTCGTAGGGGCCGCCGGAGCCACCGACGCCGACATCCTAGAGCCCGTTGAGGAGGGTGCCGCCGCGGTGTGAAGACGTGGTGTGACAGCGCCCCCGGGAGGACCTAACGAGCCGGGGGTTCAGGGTAACGGGTGGGGAAGCAAGGGGTCGCAAGGTATCAACCCCCGTAGGAGGCCAAGCCTGGCGACACCCCTAAGGGTCCCGGTGCCATGGCATTGCAAATGCCTCTTTTACCCCATTCTTGCGTATGCAAACGGCGCCTTTTGCGTGCCTGCACAACTTGCACCTGGGACTCGAATACACCCTTTTGCGTGCGCAAATTGCAAGTTTTGCGCGTCGACTATTTTTCGAGCGAGCACGCGAAAACACCCTTTTGTGTGCGCAAAAGGCACTTTTTGTGCCGGTAACGAAAGTAGGGTAGGTACGCAAATAGGCGCATTTACGCACACAAAAACGCGGTAATTGCGTCTCCTACCTGCAGTGCAACACGCTTGTGCCACATGCGTCCCAGGTGTTCTTTCTTTATTATGCCGCTACATCCGTGGCAGTTCCACCACTTGGCCCTGGGCACTCGCAAAGGCCGTGGTGAGCGGATCAGCAGCTTGCAGCGTGCACTGCGTGACATTATGGGTGAGGATTGGAATGTGCGCATGCGGAGTGGGGTTACAAATGTGGTGGATGTGTACACGGATGTCCCCACAGATCATCCACTCGATTTGCAGTTGAATGCCATGGCAGTGTTGTGGGAACTGAGGAAGGAGGGGCAAAGTGTGCGGCGACTGCAGTACAGCCGGTCCACATCCACGTGGTATTGCCCATGGGCGAAAATTGTCTCCGTGCGGAAGACCTTGGGTGCCCCCCACCCCATTGATTTCTCGTTGGAAACTCCCGGCGGCAATGATTTGATTGGGTCCAGGGTGAATCTAAAGGAGAAGCTGCAGCTTATGTGGCAGCATAACCCCCCGGTAACACAAGGTAACCAAGTTTTGGTGGGGATTTCCATTGATGGAACCAAACTTTGGTAACGCTCTTTTGAGCACTTTGCGGTCGGCGAGTTGGGTAGCCGTCTGCCATTGGGTTCATGGGTGCTACTCCAGGGCTCGGAGACCACCCAAATTCTTCGCGACTTGGCCCACCAGGATAATTTGAACCTTGATGTTTTGGATGTGAATGCGATTTTTTTGAATGAGTTTGAATGAGTTTTTGAATGAGAACAAGTTTTGAATGAGGGAGGGTATCCCACACCCGTTACCTGTGTGATTATCGCCGACACCAAGGCGCAAGTTTGTCGGAGATTCAAGTGTAATGGTCCTTTGGCACCTGTGTGCTGGCTTTGCGGGGGGAACCGTCTTCATTGTTTGGGTGCGTTTGGGCAGGGAAATTCAATTTTCCTCAGGGTTTGGCAATGGGGGGGGATGACATTGCCAGTAGTCCTCCCTTTCCAAAGACCCCCCGACTTTGGACTCCATGGGGTGCACCGTTTGGTGCATTGTGCGGGGACCCCGGGGGTGCCGCCAGAGCGTGCGCGAGAGGCGGCAAGGGCGCCCGCGGAACACCTGTGCGGCGCGGACGCGGGAGCACGCGCCAATGCGCGCGGTGGGGGGCGCCGAGGAAGGGAGCTGGGGAGACGGAAGGCCGCGGGAGTAGGCCGGGGCACAGAGGCGTCCGTGTCGGTGCAGTGACCAAGGCGACAGAGTGGGGAGCGCGACCTGAGCGCACCGCAGCAAACCCCCGCCTGCAAGACGGCAAAAACAAGGGGAGTGGCACAAAGCACGGGCAGCGGCCATGGCGGAGAGGCGGAGAGGCGGAGAGTGATGAGAGAAAGGCATGATGCAACAGGGAATGCAGGGCAAAACATGAGGGACAGTGACGAGGGCAAAAGACGATGGCGGGAACGGGGGCACAAGGAGGTACTAGACCGAGTAGAAGCCAGAAGAGGGGGGAGCCGGTGCAGGCCACAAACAACCCCGTGCGATCGGGGGCGGTGGCCCGTAGGGACCACAATGAGGGATGAGAGAAGAAGTGGGTGCCGCGATAGCGGCGCTCAAGCAGTGAGGGGCACGAAGCAGCAACACCGGGCCCAAGGGCGCGTGAATAGACCCCGGACAGGAAGTTGGACACGCGACCACCCAGACGGGGAGCCCAAGTAGTTCCGCTCCGCGGGGGAGAAAGCGGTGTGCCGGCAGAGCGAGGACGAAACAGTGAGCAGAGAGAGAGCAGGGCGGAGCACGAGGGCCAGGGAGCAGCCCAGTGGCGCGAGAATAGGCCCACAAGCAAGAGATGCCCGGACGCCAGACGGACGCGAGAGCGGAGCAGGCGAGAAGCGGCGTGCGGAGAGCTGAGCACAAAGGACGAGAGGGATGCTACGCGAGGCGGCACAATGCGAAAGCCGCGGAGCCGCCACGGCCCTCGTGCCTTGTGTCGCCGACGGCGACGGTGTTTCCTCGATCCGGCCATCAGTAGAATGGAGTCCGAGACCCTGGTCCCTGGACACGATACCGGCACGGCGACGCGAGGGTAGACTCCATGACCCCTAGAGAGTCAGCTCCTCCCTCCTCCTGTCCCAGACACACATTGCGCTGCAATGTGAAGACGTGGCACACAAGGTGGACGCCAACGTCCTGGCAGACAGAGGGCCTCCCGACATGCGGCCCGACGACCACGCAGCAATGGGATGACATGCTCCCCTACGATGTGGAGCAGGCAGTGGTGCACTCGATCGACCTGCAGCTGTGGGAGCTCCGACACGGCTCCAGGTGGCAGGTCTGGCCGGACGGAGTCCCACAGCCTTGGCAGTGCGCCCTAAAGAGACTCATGCACAGCCCGGCAGCAGCGCCGGTGGTGGTCCGTGAGCTTTGGCATGCCAAAGGAGAGCCGTTCGGCCAAGACCCAGAGGGCCTGGTGAGCGCGCTCCCACTGGGCGGATCAGCAGTGCTCCACGCGGTCGGTGCTGCAGTACACCTCTTGAGAGCAGCTGCAGTGACGTTCGCAAGCCACGTGCCGGCCGTGAGGGTGCCGGCGGCGACGGCGGTCAAGTGGAGGAGGCAAGTGGAGACGGGTGTGAGGACCCTTCTCGTCATGACGGCAGGGGAAGGGCGCAGATGGGAAGACAGGGCCGAGTATGCCGAGGTGCCAGTCCCAGTAGATGGGGACAGCTCGGATGAGGGACTGCCGGCTGACGACCACAGTGAGTTGGATGGCAGCGCCGGTGATGCCTCCTCAGACGGCGGCTGGAGCAGTGACGGTGACCAAGGGCGTGAAGCCACGGATGAGGACCCGACCACCTTCGTATTATGGGTGGCGACATTGAATGTACACGGCTACCAGCGGAAGCAGACAGAAGTACTAGCAACCACCCCAAGACACAAAGTGGATGTACTGGCACTCACGGAAAGCCGATCTCCACCCCGGGCAGAGTGGAGGGTGAGGACTACGACCTATGGGAATCGGGGGCGAACAGAGCAGAGGGGAAAGCCATTCTCGTCCACACGGGAAGCCAGATCTCGGCGGAGCCCGGGGGCGTGACTGAAGACGTGTTCGTCTTGACAGTGAGATACGGCGAGAAGGACTTCATCCCTGTCGGGGTGGTGTACGCCACCCCTGACAGGCCAGAAAGAGAGCTCCCTGACGGGCTCCAGGACGTAGTGCAGCGGTATCCTGGACCCCTGGTGCTGCTGGGCGACTTCAACAAAGACGCACTGCGGCGCCCGACGTACCAAGAAATGCTGAAAACGTGGAAATACACGGCGTACCCCACCGGCTGGACGTTGACGTGGAGGGGAGCAGGAGCGCACGCCCACGAGAGATCCATGATTGACTTCATCCTGGCCCGAGCGACATGCAGGTAGCCCAAGTGCATGTCCTCGGGCGCATCCCGGTGCAGACGGACCACCGCATGGCCCTGGCGGTAGTACGGATCAAAGGCACATACCGGATGGCCCTGATGGGGGCCCAGCCGCGGCCGGCCCAGACGCAACACCAGCACGTCACAGCGGAGCAATGGCAACACCTCCGCGAAGAGCACGACCAATGGGCACATCGGTACGAGCCAAACCCGGTGCTACCTCTCCAGGCATGGTCGGAGGCGACCATGGAGATATTAGTGAGAGCGGTAGGGCCCCCGGCGTGCACAAGAGCACTAGTAGAAGCACGAGATTGGGGTGAGCTGATGGCGCGCAAGCGGAGATGGCAGGCGCGGGCGGGGTTCTAGGAGCAGCAACACGTGATCCTGGATAGGGGGCCACAGGACCTCCCTTCCGCCCGCGGATGGTACGGCGGCGGTGCGGCAACGTCTTCGCCCCCATCGCACCAGTCAACGACGCGACAGAAGCCCCGCTGACAGGGTCGGCCATGATGCAGGAATTCGGCCGACAGATAGGAAGCAAGGACGACCAGCAAGCGTGTTCCCCAACCACGGGGCAGGGCACACCGACCTAGCCTTCCCGATGGAGGCGTGGCTTAGGGTGGTTCAGTCGCGAGAGCCACGAGCCCCGGGCAAGTCAGGCATGCCGACGGCGGCAATTAAACAGCTCACGGCGCTGTGCCTGTGGACCCTGAGAGAGGCAGGACAGGGGCTCTAGGGTATATCGAGCCCGTACTCAGGTTTGTACTCGGGAGGTCGGCGTGGGATGTGGCCCGCATGCTAACAATGCTGCTCGACCACACACGAGAACAGAGTGGCAGGGTGGTTCTGTACAAGCGGGACCGCAGCAACGTATACGGCACCGTGGACTTGGCCGGAGTCGCGCACCTCCTGCGGGAGGCGGGGGTGGACCCGCCCAAAGCGCGCTGGTATCAGCGTTACGTCCAGTGGGCCCAGATAGTCTCAGCGACAGCAGCAGGCACCACTAGAGCCTAGCGGTTCCGAGTGGAAGACTTCCAGGGCGATGCGGTCAAAAGGCGCCGGGGGGTCCATAGCAGCGGCAGCGCAGCAGCACAGCCCCTGCGCTGTGTCCCTTCGTCCCCCCGGTGTCCTTCCGCCGTGGCAGCGCTGGGCCTTTGGGAGGGCCGAGGTCTTCCAGCACAGCCCCAGTGCAGACGGGGGGTGGCCTTTGGGAATGAGGCATGGGGCTCGCACATACGAGGGCCATGGAGTGATCCAGGGGGGGAGGGCTTTGGGAGGGGGGGTTCTGGGAGGGGCTTTGGGGGGGGGAGAGGGTTGGTTGGGGGGGGGGTCCAGGTGGGGCGATGGGGTGGACTCCTGAGAGGCCGGCTCCTTTGACAACTAACTGTTGGCCAGAGGCCCCCTAAGGGGGGTTGGGGGCACGGGGGGGGGGGGGGGGGGGCGACTACAACCGGTCCTGATGCGACACCCCCCTAGCTATCTGTCAAAACTTGGAGGGGGGGGGGGTGGTGGGCAGTTGGGGGGGGGGTCGGCTGGAGGGTCTGGGTTTTGGTTTTTGGTTTTGGCTGGCACCCGGCCCGTTGTCTCTGGCATGGGAATGCAGAGTGTACCGTCAGTGCTTGTCGCGCTCGTCCCCGCGCATCATCTTTGTGTCTGCCCACGTACCCGGACCACCGGTCCTCCGCACCACCCGCTCCGGCGTTCTCGCTGGGTCATGCACCTGCTCACCTATCATGGGCGAAGAACCGTACTATGGAGGCCCACTGGCGGAACTTCACCTCCTACAATGCCGCTGGCACGTGCACATGGTCTGCTGGGACTGCTACCCAGTCGTGCGTGCCTTCTCCTTCCTCGGCTATACACGTGCGTGACTGGGGGACTCAGCTGATGATGCGCAGGGTCAGCCCCCCATGCAGTCTCCACGGCGGACTCACCGCGTGCAGCGCTCTTCTCCATTTGGCTGTGTGGCACGGGCATCAGTACCGCGTTGTGACCTCTTCGTGTCTTTCGCATCGAGGACATGCCTCTATACGCGGGTGCCACATCCCCGGGTGCAGCGGCACGAGCACTATGCCCGTCTCTGGGGACTCACGGAGGAGCTGTTCCATCCGGGGATGGAGGGCTCGCGGTGGTCTCCATTTGCTCGGTGCGTGAATGCGCCATTCCATGTCTGCTGAGCCCCGCGCCGTGGGGCGCGCCCTGTACGTCGCCGACAGTGGCAGAGGCACCGCCAGTCGCTGTCCTTTGGCACTCCTATCGGCTGCCTTCGTCGCCTGCGCGTCCGCCAGGATGTTGCCCATCTTCCGGACGTCGTTGTGGCTGGTTAGTGTTGATACCTCTTGGTGGGATTTCACCCACCAGTGCGCTACCGCGGCCTCACCGACCGACCACTATAGCGCCCTCCGCAGGGGATGCTTCTGCTGCTCCGATGGATTCTCGGCTAACGCCGCTGCTGCTTGTGTGTCATACGTTTGCTCTATCGTCCGTGCCCCTGGGTCTCGGAGGCGCTCTACCACATACCGCCCGAGCAGCACACCCAATAGCTCGGCCGTGGTGTTATCCACCCACGTCTCCAGGGGCACACTGCCCCCCACCACTTGTCGCTGACCCGGATCACCAAACCCACGCCGCACCCTCTCTCCTCGTCCGAGTCCTGGCGGGGCACCCGCGTCCGTGTCTGCCGCCGGGACTGTGGTGGCCCACGTGTCCCACGGGAGCTGTAGCGTCGGTCTTCCTTCTCGCTGGCGGAGTTCCGCTGCCACGTCTACTATCTTCCAGCCAATCTCTCTGAGCGCTCTCCGCAGCACATTTTCTGTCGCTGCGGCTCCGTGCTGGTACCACTGGGCTGTGGACCACGCCGACAGTGCTCGCCGCATCGTGCTCATGACCCGTAGCTGCTGCTACACTGCAGCCCTGTACATCGCTGTCCGTGGATGGCGTACTTGCAATGCGAGCCACAGGCTCTGCCAGAGCGTGCTAGAGTCCAGCTTGAAATGTACCTGGATCTTCCTCCTCCACACTCTCCCCATGGGGGCGGCCAGTCGATACACGTCCTTTTCTGACGGCAGTGCCCCCCGCGTCCTGGCCACCACCTGTGCCTGCACCTGTTCTGTGAACACCCTCGCAACGTCCCGGACTGCCGCTAGGTGGATGGTCGCTGTCGCCGAATCTGCCACGGCCCCCTGGACCCGGCGTCTCAGCCCTGTCCCGGCTGCCTCATTGAGGACCTGGCTGCCTAGCACCCAGATGCCGCGGCGTTTGTCCCTCCTCTGGGCTTTGCCGTATTCTGTGTGCTGGGTGGCTTTCGTGACCCCCCCGGCCGCTCCACGTAATGTACAAGTACTCCTCCTTAGACGGGACATGTCGTACTCTAAACTTTGGTGCCACCGCGTCTTGATGGCTGAGCATCGCCACTTGCGTTCCTTCTGTCGCCGCCGGCACTACTGCGTCATCCGAGTACCGCTCTGTGCCAAATGCTAGTTCCACTCCGTCGTTCCACACACTCGGGATGCCGGTGTGTTTCGGCCCCATCGCCTGTACCGTGTTTCTTGGTACAGGTATACTCTGGGCCCCAGGGGCGACGGTTCAACGGCCGATGAGGGCCCCTGTGATGTGTTGCGAAGCAGGCTGTTTTTGGTGCATAAGATTTTTTTTAGTCAAAAAACCTGATGGGTAACCGACGGCTGTTGGCGGGTAACCGATGGCGGTTGGCGGGCTGACTGACGGCGGTCGGAGGGTAATCATCTGGACCTATGGGTTGCATCAGACCAAAGATGGAAAATTCCTGCACCGGACACTCCAGCTTTTTTTTTTTTAATTAAACAACGTCCTCTTGTGAGGCAGTGGCCCTGGCGTTGGTCTGCCCGGGTCGGCGGGGCCCTGAGCGCGCCCTCTGCCCTGTTCCACAGGAGCTTCGGGCGGCGTACCCGCAGTTGGACATTGAAGTGGACGGGGGACTGGGCCCCAAGACCATCGATGCGGCGGCCAAGGCCGGGGCCAACATGATCGTTGCGGGCAGTTCCGTCTTCAATGGGGACCCGAAGGAGGTGTGCGGCGGCGGTGCAGGGCCTGTGGGACGCAGAAGGGGCCCCTCTGCCCGGGGCCACCGCCCCCCTACGCCCCAATGCCTCTGCACGGCCGGATGCCTCGCCACATGTCGCCCCAGTTCATGCGGCGGCGGGGGGGGGGGTCCGCAGTGGTCGGCAACGTTCCGCAATTTCCCTCCTTTTCCCTGAATTTTCCCGCAAATATGTTTATCCCGTCCCCCATGTGTTGGTGCGCGGCGTGTCCCCTGCGCAGAAGTGGTACCCTGTGAGGCCGCAGGGGGTTTGGCAGGCCTTTGCTTAAGGGGAGGGGGGGGGTTACCCAATGGTCACACAGCCCCTTGCCTCATGCCTTTGCTTGCCCCCCAACAACCGCCCCTCCAACCGGCAGTAACTGCCCCCAACCGATTTTCTAGTCACCTGCAACCGCCAGTGTAACTGCCCCTGGGACCCCCTGAACCCCTCCCCCCCATTAAGCAAAGGCCTGGGGTTTGGTCACGGCACCGCCGCTTTTGTTTTTCCCGCCGTTGGATTTGGCGCCCCCGGACCGCCATCCCCCCCCCCCCCCCTCCCCTCCCCTCCCCTCCACAAGACATGGGCAGACCCCCGTCGGAGGGCACGTGGGGCCCTTGGGAAGGTCCATGGGCTCGGGGGCCCAGTCCTTCGCCTCCGAGACCAGGCCTCCGAAGTGCGCGCGACCGTGAGGCCATGGGCCCTGGGCAGCATCATCCCAGAGCCCGAGGGTCTGTCCCCTGCGGCCCTCCCCCGGCGCCCCAGGCGTGGCCCGGGGGCCGGTGAACGCCCCGGCGGCCACCGACGGACGTGGGGGGACCAGGGGACCGAGGTCCTGCCGGCGCCTGCAAAGCCACTGGCCCCACACGCCGCATTGCCCTCGGAACTGATTTTTGAGGCAAGTCGCCCGTCCTGTGGCCCAACGTCGGGTGCAGGCTGTTCCCCCGCCAACTTGGGCACGATGTGGCCCTGTGTTGCGGGGCATTGCTCGTCCGTGTCGTGCGGTCAGGGGCCTGGAAGGGCCTCATTGGCACAAGCAAAGGCACGGCGGTCACAACACAGGCCTCCCTCTTCCTTTGCGCAGCCGTGAAAGGGTTTGAGGGCTGTTTTGGGGCAAGGCTGCTGTTTGGGCGTGGAGCTTGGCCCATTTTTGGGGGGGGTGGGGGGCTCCCGACTCGGCGCCCACACCTCCCGGCCGCCACCGTTGAGTTTGTGGCTGCAACTCTGCACTTGTGAAGGCCGCATGTCGCGCACACTACGCCCGGAGCGGGCGAGAGACCGAAGCGCCGGGAAGGGGCCCATGGCTCAGGCCCCCGCGAAGACCACACCAATCCCCTGCATTTGGGATGGGGTCCCTTCGTTTGTGGACGGGACGGCCCCCTCTCTCCCTCTTCTCTCTGTGTCGGGGTCCGTCCTTCTTCCCCCCCCGGAAGGCCCAAACGGCACGCTTGCCGCTTCCATGGCACCCGCCGGGGCCGTTCAGCCATGCCCCCCCCCCCCCCCCCCTCGCTTCGTGTGCAAGGGTCGTCCGTTGACCGATCAGTGTCATCGGCCTCGGTCACTAATAGGGCCCGGGCTGCGGCGGCAGGGAAGGGGTGGTGTGGCAGCCCCAGGGGCATGGGCTGCCCCAAGCCACCCCCCCCCCCCCCCGGGTGGGTGTGGTTGTTAGAAGTCAGGAACATGATCCCGCCTGGCCAAAGTAACCAAAAAGGGGCTTTTTGAGACGCTCAGGCCTGTGGGAAACACATTCCAGCTGGAAATGACTAGTTTGACACGGTGGCGTAGAGCAAAAGGGCGGGTAGTCAACCTCACCTTAGGGGGTTGGATCGCCGGACCTGTACCCCCCCTCCCCCCTTGCGCAAGCACTGCCTTGTCTAAGCACATGAGCCCGTGTTACCGACGTTTTGATGGAATTTTCTGACCACGGTTTTTATGGTCAGAAATGTGACATTATGTGATTGTGCTTCGCTTGTAGGGGGAAAGGGGGGCTTGATCATGCTTGTGGTAGTTCCTCCTGCTTATACCAACATTCTGCATGCAATTGCAACCCAATGATGTCCCTGTTGATGTGATTTTCAGCCATGGCTCATGTTGCTACACCTGGCATGGCTGTTACCCAAAGGCTGCCCCAAAGGGCAAGCATGTGCAATTGTTCAAGATGAGGCGCAAGGTGGGAAACGGCTTCTATTCCACAGCTCCTGATGGCCCTGATGGGCAGTGAGGACCTCCAGAACTCGCTGAAACTTGCCTGCACATTGTGTTGCAGTGCCCTGTTGCGACAATTGCGCTTAGGATGAGGTATGGGCATGTTCTTTTGGTACCGCGCGTCGCGCGCAAGCACGGGCTTGTCTAAGCACGGGAGCCCGTGTTACCGTCGTTTTGATGACTTTCATGGTGCTTGCGCAAGGGGGGGGCGGGGTATGGTCAAATTACAAAAGAAAGGGTTTCTTGAGAAGCTGTGGCCTGGGGCAACACATTCTAGCTTGGAATCACCATTGTTGACATGGTGGCGTAGAGCAAAAGGACCGGATAGTCGACCTCACCTTAGGGGGTTGGATCGCCGGACCTGTACGGTCAAATTACGAAAGAAAGGGTTTCTTGAGAAGCTGTGGCTTGGGGCAACACATTCTAGCTTGGAATCACCATTGTTGACACGGTGGCGTAGAGCAAAAGGGCGGGTAGTCGACCTTACCTTAGGGGGTTGGATCGCCGGACCTACATGGTCAAATTACCAAAGAAAGGGTTTCTTGAGAAGCTGTGGCTTGGGGCAACACATTCTAGCTTGGAATCACCATTGTTGACACGGTGGCGTAGGGCAAAAGGGCGGGTAGTCGACCTTACCTTAGGGGGTTGGATCTCCAGACCTGTATGGCCAAAGTAACCAAAAAGGGGCTTTTTGAGACGCTCAGGCCTGTGGGAAACACATTCCAGCTGGAAATGACTAGTTTGACACGGTGGCGTACCATGCCCCCCCCCTCCCCCCGGCTGGGTGTGGTTGTTAGAAGCCAGGAAAATGATCCCGCAGATGCACACCCCATCGCGCACAAATCAGTGCTGGAGTCGGCAAACCCCTGCATGGACTCGGAGTGTGCATCGGGATGCCCCTGGTCAACAGCGCCCCGTCTCTGAGACGGCCGACCCCCGGAGTAGTCAAACAGGACAAGTCATCCAGGGGCTCTGTTGACACAACCAAAACACGTTCGGACCCACAGAGGGTCGGGATGTGCGGTGGCGAGAGGCCAATAGGCGCGCCACAGGGAAGCAAACCAGCACCAGGGCCTCATGCCAACCCCCCCCGCCGGTGCCCCAAGATAGTGCCATTTGGCCTGTTCCCCCAACGTGGGGGTCCCCAAGACGGCGGGGGTTATGCAGCCACTTTGACGCCTTCCACCCCCCAACCCCCCCCCCCCCCTCGGGCCTCCGGACGGTGTGGCCCGGGTCCGCGGTTTCCCGTGGCACGGCACACGTTTGGTCCATCTTCTGCTTCTGGCATTTGGGGGGGAAAGGGGGGTCCACACCCATGACCAGGGGCCTGACTGAGTCACCCGAAAGTTTAGGTGGGAAATGTGGAGATTGTTGAATAGACTGCGGCCTGGGTGGCCTGCGAGCTACGCTGCGGGGAGGGGGCCGGCCACCCCTCCCCAACTTGACACCCTCGCAGCTGCTTGCAGGCCCGAGATTGGAACCCCCTCTAGCCTGGCCCATGTTGAGAGTGCCCATGCCCAGGTCAAGCGGCAGGTTGAGACTGCCACCACCCCAACCCACATGCTCCAATCCAAAGCTTGCCATGGCCACCCAAGCCACCTGCAAGCCCACGCATTGCGCAGGTGTGTGTGCACTTTTGCATAGGTGCGCAAGTGCTGGCACATGAGCACTTACGCTACTGCATGTGAGTAGTCACACACTCCTATGTGTAACTCCTTGTCATACACACAGGTATTGACACACCCATCCATAAGTACTTGCAGGGAATTCCTTACACATACGCGTAACCGCTTCTGTGCATGCACTGCTTTTTGTTGCGGTGCGTGTAGTATACGAGGGCATGGAAATTGCAATCGTGCACACAAAAAGTGATAAATTCCCTGCTTTGATGAATTTCACTGGCACACACACACACACACACACACACACACACACACACACACACACGCACACAGACATATATGAGACCTTATGTTGCCATTCTTTGATGTTCAATTGGTTTACCAACTTGTGTAGGCCTTTTGTCGTTACAAATTGTGTCTATGGTGCCCCGATAAATGAGAGCAGACGTGCACATGAACGTTCACATCTCAGCACACTGCCCAGCATTTGCAGTGTTCCTGTTGTACGCACAAACTGCAAAACACCCATGCATTTGCATGCCAGTGTTTATGAACCTACACACGGATGTTGTTATGAGGGGATGCGGCTAGAACCGCTCGGCATCCAGTACCTTTGCAAGTGCGAGGGACCCATGTCCCTGCAGACCGCAAGAGGTCTTGCTTTCTGGCCCTCGCTGCCACACCCCGGGCCCTCACCAGCTCCTTTCTTGCCTGCAGGTCATCGCATTACTGCGGAAAAGCGTTGAGGCCCACTGCGGGGGGGCCAGCGGCACACAGAACGGCAGCTGACATCTCAGCGTCTGCCCAAGTACTTGAGCGAGCCACCCCCTCCTAAAGAATGGGCGGGAGGCGAGTGCGCGAGTGTGCGATTGGCCACATGCGCGCCTCCGTGCGCCTTCAATGGCCGTGCGATGGCCCGTCGCTGTGGATCTGAACGATTTGTGTGTGATTCGCGTGTTTCGGTTTGGGACGCCGCGCACCCCCTCCGCCGCTCGTGGGGCTGGCGGGCCATGGCCCCTCTCAAGATGGCGTAGGCCCCCCGGGGCATGTGCCCCGGCCGCATCGGTCTTTGCCCCCGCCGCTTTGCGCGGTCCCCGGGGGCAGTGCCCTGGGGCCCTGGGCTCCAGCGCCGTGGCATTGGGTGCAGCGGGCGTCTGCAGGCCTGCGGAGGGCTGCTGCCGGGCCCGGGGGGTTTGTCTTGTGTTTGGATGTCCTTTTGTTTGAGACGAAGAGAAGTGCACGTTTTCCAGCCCCCGTCCCATCAGGGCCTCAAAGCGCGTGGGGTGGCCGTCTGTGGTCCGTCTGGCGGGGCGATGTGTGGCATGGGGTCCGGGGTGCTCCCACGCACGGGGGCAGTGCCGTGGTCCATACCCCTGAGGGAGGGGGGGGGGGGGGCGGCTCTGCCGGTCCTAGGACGCGAGGTGCCCCCCCCCCCCTTCCCCCCTCAAGGGGGGCTCCCAGACCTGCCACTAGCGTCTGGCAGGGAAACTGGTTCCCGGTAGGAACCGGCCCCGTACCACAGGCCACTCAGTAATACCCGCCCCCTGCACCACCAGAACTCAGTATGAACGTGCTTCATCCAGCGTGTGGCGCAGTAGGACCCTGCTCCATCTGATCATGTCTGAGCCGGCAGACGCTAGTGGCAGGTCTGGGGACTCCGGCTGACATTGCGCCGGGGGGTTACCTCGTGTCATACCCGAGGGGTCCCCCCCCTCCTGTTGTCCACACGTATGTTACCACCGGCCCCCCCCACCCCCCCTCAATGTTCGGTGTGTCCGCCGCGGAGGCTGGGGGTTGTCGCCGCGGTCCAATGTACCTCCGCTCTGCAAGGGTCTCAGGGCAGGTCCGGGAGGCACCTCTCCCCTTTTGGTGTTGGGGCCTGGTTACCTCAGGTCAGCGTCCATGTGTATGGCATTGAAGGCGCTGAGATGCCCCCGGGCTCTCCGGGGCCACCGACAAACAGAGCCCCTCTGCTGCTCAAGCACCTCTCACTCCGTCAGACTTGCGGTGTGCGCGTCCAAAGTCAAACATCAACTTGGGGCCTACAGAACCACCGCACAGACTAAGAGTCTTGGCGGGTTCTCATGGGACCCTGTGATCAAGGCCAGTGCCACTGGGGGTGGGGGGTCTGTGTTGCATTCTGACGTGGGACCTGTGGTGGAAGGCTCATGACAACCTCCGAGGGAGGGGCAGCGGCACGCACCGTGCACCTTTGTTGTTTAGATAGTTTACCTGACACCATTGTTCTGCTTTGCTTTGCTGTTGCCCCGTGAGGTGCCGAGTTGCTGAGCTGGTACCCCCCCCCCCCGAAATTTTCCGCGGCGAAATGATCCCCACACACATCCCCCCCCCCCCCCATCACAGAGATCGTGATGAATCTAGCGATCCTCGAGTTGCTTGTGATGCGCCAGGTCGGCGAACCTCGCCACCTGCATCTCAGCATGCGAGTGGTGAGCAGTGCCGGCGAGGAGCGGATCTTCGAGATCTTTGTGGACACCGGGGCTCAGGTGAGCCTGCTGCGCAAAGGGCTTCTGAGTGCCCGATCCCTGCGCCGCAGCGCCGCGCCGGTCACCCTCAGAGTTGCCAATGGCAAAATCATGGAGTTCGGACTTGACGAGGCCAAGATCAGCCCAGAGTTCGTCCGCCACCAGCAGCTGTCGCGCCCAGATCTTCGTCACCGACACCAGATCAAGGGGTTTTTCTACGAAGCAGACGTTGGCAGGCGGTGGTAGCGGGTTCCCCCGGGCGTCCACGAAGATGTCCTCGGTGGAAAATAGTTGGGTGTCGATCAGGGTCATGCACCTCACATCCTCCACCCACGGGGCGTCCTTGGCGTCCCAGCTTTCCCACGAGGGGTTGATCACGACAGCTCGGGCGCGGTCGCGGCCAATCTTCGCTACGACGCGCTCCCAAGAGCCTTGTCGAGCACGTACATACAGCAGATCCCAAAGATTGCTGCTCCACCCACGCTTCCATCGATTGTCCTCTTTGGTCCAGACCCTGGGGCACTTCCGCATCGCTACGCTGCCAAACATGTCCACCTGAAGGATGCTCAGCCCGAGCTCACCAAGTGCCATGTGAAAAGCACCCTCGGACAGGCTAAAGTCATCGTCCATGTCGGCTGTGGGGGGTCTTGTCGACACACTCCTCTCGGCCTGACCCAGGACATCCCGCTCGGCTGGTTCCTACGGAGACGACTGAAGCTCCATGGATGTGCTTAGCCAGATGAGCTTGTCGGCTTCATCAACGAGCAGGGTGCGCCTGTGGGGAAGAACGCCGGCCTGGGCGATGTCCAGAAAGTCGAAACCCATGATTATGTTCCACTCGGTTGGACGACCACCGTCGCATATGTGGATGGGTCTCTAGCCCACCCAGATCGCGACTTGGGGATGTCCTCCATCACAGCGGAAGTGCGACCAGAGGGAACTACCATTGTGGATCGCGCCGACCGCAGCATCAGCTGCATTACGGCCCTACCTGTACTGTATGGGGAGGAGACAGCTGATCGTTCGTATTGTCCGCCAAAGATGGCACGGGACGCTTTGTCACCGGATGAGCTGGATATGGTGTGTGGGTACATGTCGAACCCAATGCACCTGGGGATCCCATCCAAGGGATCGTCTGCCCAGTCTTGGTGGGAAGACTCGGCGCTCCTTACTGGATACTTCATGAGGAATGAATTCGTGGCGTCTATGGTGGAGCACTGGGCACACCAGGACAAACTAGCCGGCTCCAATCCACCAACGTGGGGCGATCTATATCGTCCCACACAACCCCATCACCAACCACAACCCGCAGCCGACGGTCGCCAAAAATTTTAAGACGGAGTCATGACCCGCGAAGGTGACGGCCGCGACAGGTGGGTGCCCAACTCAAGGGCGCCAGAGTCAAGGCACGCGGTGGTGAGTTCGGTGGTCAACGTGCCCAAGGAGGCCAAGTCAATGACGGACAACCCCGAGTACAGGGCCAAGATGGATGAGATCTTCAAGATCTACGGAGACGTCTTCAGTGCCAAGCCCTGCTAGAAGCCGCGGGTGAGGGGGGCGTTCGGGGAGGCCACGCTACCCCTGAAGCAGGGATACCGGTCCCAATGCCACCGCGACTTCCAGATGAAGGAACAGCGCGAGCAGGCCATGATCAAGATCCTGCAGGCGTTCATTGAGCGGGGGTGAATTGAGCCGTGCTCGAGCGACTGGGCTTCCCCTTGCTTTGTCGTAGTGAAGAAGCGGGCGGGGGAGTGGCGGCTTGTCGTGGATTATCGTGGTCTGAATTCGGAGTCCCAACACGACGCCTACTCATTGCCCCTCATCGCCAACCTGCTGCAGAAGTAGAAGGGGAAGCGGATCTTCGGCGTCCTCGACCTCAAGCACGGGTATCACCAGATGCTTTTTGCGAAGAGCTCTCAGGATACCATCGCCATGTCGACCCCCCTTTGGGCTCATGCGCTGGAAAGTGATGCCCATGAGGATCAAGAACGCCAATGCCCAGTTCCAGCGCATGATCTTCTCTGAGACTTGGACGGCGCAGATCCGTTGTGGACAACATCATTGTCTCCAGCGAGACGCCAGGGATGACGGATGATGAGCTGATGGAGGCCTACTTCGTTGATCTCTGCCGAGTCTTCGATGTCCTCTGCAAGCATTAGTTGATGTGCAATGGTGCGAAGGCAGTTCTCTTCACCACGGAGGTTGGGTTCGTGGAACAGGTCGTGGGTAACGGAATTCGCCGCCCCATTCCGGAGAAGCTGGCTTCCGTTGCCCATTGAGAACGGCCCAAGAACATCTTAGAGATGAGGGCGTTCCTGGGTTTTTGCAACTATTACCCCGCGTACATTCACACGTACGCGGAGCATGCAGCCCCCCTGACTAAGCTGTTGCAAGTGTGCCGTGAGGATGGTAAGAAGGCGAGTAAGAAGACATTCGCTTGGACTCCCGAGTCGGAGAAGGCATCTGACGACATGAAGGCCGCTCTGCCCAAGCCCCTCAGCCTACATCTCTTTGATCCGGGCAACGGATTCGTGCCCAGGGCCGACGCCTCGGACTACGCGGTCGAGGTAGTCTTGGAGCAGTTCCAAGAGGATGGGAGCCATGTCCCCGTGGCATTTTGGAGCCGCGTTCTAGCCGCGGTTCAGCGACGAACGTGGACACCGCGGGAGAAGAAGGCATACGCTATTGTCGGCGCATTGCGAAGGTGGGCGAGATCGTGCTCTAGCCGTTGACGGTATGCGCTGACCACCAGTCGCTGCAGCCCTGGCACAAGGTGCATGTGGATGCGCCGTCGTGTCCTCCCGCGCGCCGTGCACGATGGCACGAGGCGTCTGCCAAATGCGACCTGACAGTGGTGTATGTGCCGGGACGGCTCAACATAGTGGCAAAATGGCTGAGCCGGTAGGCATACTCTGCCTCTCAGGGTCTGGCCGGTCGATATCTGTATGCATGGAGACGAGACGGAGACGGCCGAAGCCAAGCTCCTCATCGAACTGGAGGAGCATTTGGAGCGTGGGGACGCTCATTGCTTCGTCGTTATAGCAGAGGCATCTGAGGACACCCAGGGCTACCGTCAATCTTTCTTGCCTGACGAGAAGCTTCACCGGCACGCGAAAGGCAAGCCGCGATCGAAGCATGGTTCCGAACCACCAAGGCGACCCTTCAGACATCATGCATGGCAGAGGACTGGGACGTGGACTACGCGACGTCGGAGTTCTGGGCTACTCATTAAATCCATTTCTGGATGTCGCTCTTCTGTTTTGGCAGGACAGGGATACAGCAGGGCGGCACCGGGGAGACAACAGGATAATATCGGGATGGTAGCAAGGAGACTGCAGGGTGACAGCCGGCAAACAACAGGGGGCAGGATTGACATCAAATACAGGGAACACTAGGACAGCAAAAAAAAATGACAGGGTACAGAAGGGAGACAGTGGCGTTCGGCAAGGAGTAGCAGGAAAAAACAGGGAGCAGCAGGGAACGACAAGGAGGGGTAGGAAGCGGCAGGGAGCGGCACGGAATCACGGGAAACGGCAGGGAGCAGCAGGGAGCGGCAGGTGATTGCGGCAAATGGCAGGGAATCGCAAGAAAAAGCTGCGTGCACCCAAAAATGGCATGGAACAATACGGCAACACCATGAAAGTTTAGAAGGATATACCAGGAATGGTAAACAAGCCAACAGAGAAAGGCTTCCTCTAACGTCTTTTACGACTGCATGCTGATGGTTGTTCCCGTGAACATGGTTAATTTTGTGTTCAACATTCTGACATGAGTGAGCCGCCAAAGAGCTTCGTCCATCGTAATAGATCCACCATACTACAAGCAGCAATTCACAAAGCAAAATATTCAAAACATTGTCGAAGAACGAGGCCCGAAACAAAGCTGCGCGAAACATAGTATACCAATTCACCCTTGGAAAGGTTGCTATCCAAAGGATCGCGTGGTAGTCCAAAACCTAAACCGCCATAACATTCTCACGAGGTTGAACATTGGATAACAGATGCCAACCATGATAGGTACTAGATGAAATTTCTGGACAATTGTTTTTGATAAATCAACTCCACGGTTTGTAAATAGCGCATGCCTACAATAATCTCATGACAGACGTTGAACAGTAGTTTCGTGTTGTGGGGCAGGGCTTCCTCATATCTTTGCGCAGTTATTTTCACAATCCAACAATGTTGTGAGACCGGTTCCATGAGTAGTTTTCATATCTAGTCGTCAGATTAGATCAGTTTTGGTATGAGCAGAAACTCAATTCACTCTTCAAAAAGACCGTTTTTGACACTATAATGTGGCGCGACTTTCGTTGCCACAAACCAGTCCAACGATTCATTGTTTGTTGTACTTTGCAGTCCACTGCATTTATGAAATTGTGGATTGCTATCTACGGCATGTTCTACACGTACAATTTTGTCGGGGGTTTTATGCCTTGGTGAAGCTGATGGTGTGGGTACAAATGCTGAAAGTAAGAAAAAGTGTATTTCCCAGCGAAAAGGGTAAGCTTTAGTTGTTTTAGAGATGCCTAACGGCATACTACATTTTTATCTTAGTATTGGCCTATCCGAAAGGGGGTGACAAAGCATTTTGACCTATAAAACCAAGCATTGAACTTTCGAAGTAGTGTGGACCCCTGACCCGCCAACTGATTGGACTTAAGCACCATTTCCTGGACTGATTGAGGCGCTGACAGTGATCGAGAGTCTATACATTTTGCTATATTTTGTCATGAATGCTTAGCTATCCTACTTGTCTGCACCCTAGGGATCTGGGGCACCTCTTTTTGAGATGTTCTGGGTTCCATTCCCAGTCAGCACAGCTAAGTAGGAAGATCCCATGTGACATGGCAGTGACCTCAGCGCCACAAGCGATGCCACCTCAGAACCTATGGGACCCAAACCAAAGAGTGCACATCTCTGGATGGCACTATAAAAGCAAGAGTGCCCATTTGGGCAGTTTTCTCATGATTGTAGGATATTTTCTAACTTCTTTTTCCTAAATCTGTAGTTCTTGTGCGTTCCTTTGTTGATACACCATCTCATTTGAGTGCAGCCGTTCATGTTGTGCATTTGATCTTATGTTTGCTCTCTTGCATTGTGGGTACTTGGGATTTTGGTTTATTTGAACATAAGATTTATATTTGGAAAAGTTGAGCTACATCAAGAAGCAGCAGGAGCAAGGAGAGGCACAAACAAAACAATATCAGCAAAGCAATCAACAGTGGAAGCCTGTTTTAACTTTCTGCTAGCAGAGGTTTTCAATCTTTGTGTACCCGCAGCCCCGTGCAGTACAACCAGTACGTCGAGCCTGACAACACTTTTGAAGGGCGGAAGAAAACCTTATGGACACCAAGGACACTGCCGAGAAGACAGCGTCCTCAGTGGCACCAGCAAAGCCGGCACCGAAGCCCAGACCTGGTGAACCTGAACCTGAGGAGCCCATACCTTCAGTGCCCTTAAGTAGGGCTTGGGAGCTGCTTTCCGTGCACTTTCCGTGGGAGGACCTTAAGGCAAAGAGAAGGAGAAGGGAAAGGAAGCAGTGGATATGGGAGTCGAAGGGGAAGACCTTGGAGATGAACACGAACCATCCAGTGAGGTACTCTTCAATGACAGAACCTGCTGAGAGCGCGCCGAGCGCCTCTGATCACCCTCCAGTATCCTCTCCATCAACCACTACACTCCAAGCCACACATACAGCGACATCCTCACCCACACTCACTCCACCTATGGCTGAGGGTCTAGGCTTTACTGGTATTCCTTACCCCACTTATGGTGTGACTCCAGCCGCGTTTGCGCCACCTATGGCAACCGCGGTCAGCGAACCAGTGGCATCCAGCTCCACCTACACGGGTATTTGTGAGTCTATGCCGCGTGGCTACGATGATGACTATCACAAACCCGCTACGGGTGTATACATGACCGGTATACCTGGCTATGCAGCGCCCGAGGCTGGCTATACCATGCCAACACCTGGCTTCACCTCTCTGAGTGGCCTACGGGGCCTTAGTCATGTGGGGGAAGGAACACAGGATCAAAAAGATCCTCAAATAAGTCCCTGACGCGGTCGGAGATACGAGAAGCTCTTAGAGGACCCACTGCCGATAAAGTCGGCGATCTAACTCAAGAAATTAGGGCCGAATTGGAGCCCCTGATTCCTCCTCAAGGGTCACCTACGACAATGGGAGCTTCACCATATCGTCTACAAGACAACCATCCGGTGGCGGGACTGACTCACACCTTGGGAGGCGTGAGGAGCCGACCTATGCCGACCCCTGCTGTAATACCAAAGAGTCTCTTTGTACCAAGAACGGCCGAGCCGCCCTACAGCCATGTGGAGCCGAGCTGGACCCGTTGGGAATGACAGCCCTAAGGGCTATGGTTGATGTTGAGCCCTACGGCTTCAGTGACTTGCGCGGTGATCCTTCTGATGATGAGCCGCCGTCTCTGACGGCTGCTTCACCCTTTGAGGACGATGACCCTGAGGACCCAGAGAACCCGAGTGGCAAGAAGAAAAAGAAAAAGAGGAAGACCAAGCGCCACGAGAGACGCAGGTCCAAAGAGGCTAAGGCCATCGCCACCTCCAAGATTGTGGTGAACTTGCCTGAGTTCACCCGGGAGGAACTTAACGAGTTTGGTGAGAATTTGGGCCGGTTCCTGAGGATGACCGGCCGAACCCACGCTAGTGGTCGGGTGAAGTGCGATTTGCTCCTGCAGTGCTGCAAGACCAAGTACCTGAAGAAGCAGGTCAAGCAGATCGTGACGAAGTACACTACCTTCGCCGAGGTGTTGGTTGCCTTAGAGAGGCAGTACCCTTCCCATCGGACCGGACTCTCCATCCGGACCAAAATCCAGAACCTGGCTGCGATGCCCAACAACCCCAAGGCGGCCCGGATTTCCGAGTTGATGGCCCACTTGGACCGCTAGGTAGGGCGACTGACGCCCGGTTGTTATGGCAGCCACGAGCTGCTATTCTAGTTGGTGGCCAAGATGGCCACGAGACGTGTTGGATGAATGTCGGGCAACGGCGGAGGGCAAGGCAAGAACCCTAACTTATGAGGACTTGTCCGTGGTGCTTTTGGATCTGGTGTTGGAGGAAGATAGCGGTCAGCACTTGAATGCCCACCGCCCTAGAAGAGGCGGCTCTGGGAGCCGTGGCCGGGGGTACCAGGTACCCCGACCTGGACAGAGGACTACCTCCAAAAATGCTCGCTCCATGAGCAATGTCCAGGAGGTCTTCTGGAGTGATGCCAGAGATGCGCAGGGTTGCCTGCTTCATGCCCCTCATTGCGACCAGTGGAACTGTTTCGTGGTCCAGGGGAAGAAGCAGGAGACAAACACCGGCGGCAAAGCCAAGCTGCCGGACCACTACAGGTGCAGGATCACCTGTGCGTTCTGTGGTAAGAGGAAACACTACGAAGACGGGTGCTACCACAAGCAACGGCTCTCGGCGAAGCTCAACAAGGAGAACGGCGGTGGCAAGGGCAGGGGCAAAGGCAACGCCGAGCAGGACAGTGGCAAAAGCAAGTCCAAGGGACATGGCAAAGGCCAAGAGAAGGGCAAAGGTGGACGAGGAGGCTCTGACCGCAAGCCTAGCAAGGACAAGAACGCTGACAAGTCCGGAGGGAACCCCGGTCCTACACCAGGGGGCAACTCTGAGCCCTCTGGTGGGCAGTCGAATCCTGGGCCTATGACCCGTTCCAAGACGCAAGCCCAACAAGAACAACGGACTAAGTGTGCCAACGAAGATGGGAACCAGTCAAACGCCCGCAAACGTTCCTGCTTCGTGCGTATGGCGCCAAAACTGCTGAAAGAAGGGGTTCGAAGTGACCTGGCCCGCAGAGTTCTGACAGGGACGCTCTGGGGGATCTACAGCCCTGGTGTTCGGGGTACGTATCCGTCTTGGGGGACGAGAATACCTTGGGGTACTGGATACTGGGGGTAAACTCCCCCCCCCAAAATGTATACCCCGGGGTTTAGATTTCGGCAGAACGCCCAATAAGGCCAGGGGGGTATAAATTTTGGGGGGGTATAAATATTGGGGGAGAGGTACTGCGTGGTCTTCGTTGCTTGTCATTCAGAGCTGTTTTGTTTTGGCGGCATGGAACATTCAGATTCAGAATCCGATTTTGAACTGCATGAGGTAGACCCTGTGGTTGATGGGTTTTCCGATGACTTTTCTTAGACAAGTTCTGAGGAGCACCGGGAACGTGACAGTGGGCAAGAGGCTGACAGTGATGATGTGGACAGTGGCAATGACACTGATGGTGCAGACATTCATGATGCTGATGACGTGCAACCCGCTGATGATGCCGCTAAAACTGAAAACAAAGGTACTGGGAAAAAACGAAATTGGCGAGCTGAAACAGATCTTGCGTTCCGCCTTCGTGTGTGTCGACATTTTCATGAATGTAAAAACAAGAAGGCAACTGCTCGCAAATTCCAAACTCAGCCAAAACAAGTGCGCCTCTACTTGGCACAAGAGAACAACTTGAAGGCATAAGAGGTTGCAGGCAAGAGGAAAGCACGCCGTGTGAGTCGTGTGGGCAGCAAACCAAAGCACCCGGTGTGGGAGAAGAAGGTACTGGACTGGGTGAAAGACATGCAGGCACAAAGAAGGAAGGTTACACGACGACGCCTTGTGAAGCATGCGACCCGGCTACTCAAGGCACTGACCAACAAAACTGAGATTTCCAACAAGTTGCTGCTGAGTTGGAAAAAAAGGAACAATAAATCATTTGTTCGGACAAAACGCCGGGTCAAGCATGCGGATGACACCCTGATGACGGCTGCCAAGAAATATCATCACTCCATGCGACGGTCAGCAACCTTGGGTGTTGACTTTGGACTAGGTATGGGACAATTTGATCCAGATTTGATCGCAAACATGGATGAGACAGGAAAATGCATAACCGCTGATCGTAAGGTGCTTGTTTCCAAAGATACTGAAAGCATCACCCTTGACCGTCCCTTTGGAACTGTTTCACTGAAGCGTTTTGCTACTGTTGTCCTTACTGTTTTTGGAAAACCACAACTTGTGAAGCCATTGATTATATTTCGTGGACAAGGCAAACGCCTTGGCACTGAATCCTTAAGGTGGGACAGCAGGGTTGTTGTTCATTTTCAGGAAGAGGCCTGGATGGATGCCAAAATTATGGAGACCGTGTACGTGCCACTGCGGCAACGTGCCGTAAAACAGCTACCCCACAAGAAGGTACTCTTGGCAGATGCCTTGGGTGCACACTTCAAGAAACAGGTCTTATGTATGTTCCCTGCCGCCAACACTTGGGTGTGTCGCATACCGGAAGGAGCCACCTGTTTTTTACAGTATCTGGATTTCTATTTTTTTGCTGCCTGAAAAGATTCTTTGCATAATATTCTTGATGATGTGACTGAAATTCTGGAGGAGGCTGGTACGAAACGCGTTTCTGCTTCAGAAAAACGTGTGCTTGTCACCAAAGCTGTGGCTGATGCTTGGGAGGCCACAGTACAAAAAACTGATGCCAAGCGTGCAGAGGCTTTTGGCAAGCTAGGATATACATGGGGTCACGGAGAGGTTGTTAGCCTGCGGTCATTGCCAGAGTACAAGTTTGATCCAGATGAGCATGTCATGGATGTGTGTGTAACTGGTGCTGATGGAGCTGGGGCAGCACCTTCTGCTGCTGTGGTGCATGCCTCCAGCAGCGTTTCGAATGTCAAGAAGCAAACCACAATCACCGCCTTCTTCAAGTGAGTGGCCATTGCAGTGGTGTTGAGATTGTACTCTGGATTTGTTCGTGTTGTATTTCCTTGTGCAGGGCTGAAGGGGGTACAGATTTTGGCAGAACGCCCAAAGAGCCTAGGGGGGTATAAATATTGGGGGGGTATAAATATTAGGGGGGGGTATACATTTTGGGGGGGGGTTTACTATATCTATTGTGGCCAAGAAAATTTTACCTCGTGGGGACCTGAAGAACATCATGCCTACCGCAGCAATTCGCATGGGGGATGGTCATGTGGTGCACAGTTGTGGGGACTGCGAGGTCGACGTGCCTGTGGGATGAAGGAGCATTGCCCATCGGTTCTACGTGATGGACACCGAAGCCTTCGACTTTGTATCGGGGACCGACTTCTTCGTCGACCACTCCCAGACTCTATCCCTCACGCTGCAAGCACCCTACATCCTCCAAGTGGACCATGGTGACGGAGGGAAATCTGTACCACTGGAGCAGTCTGAAAACACGTCAAGCTACCTGAGGGTATGCAAGAAAGAGCCCTCTACCATGATGGTTGCCTCCGAATCTGAGGACAATCAGCTCCTTGGAGATGTCGTAGACCAAGGCCTGAAGGAGTTGGCATACTCCCGGGAAGACCTGAGTGTGGAGGTATTCGCCAGCGACAAGCAACATGTCTTGGACCTCTACTGCAAGAAGTGGAAAAATTGCCGCTGCAAATTTTACTGGCCCTCTTTCGGATGGCCTACGGGAGCCCCAGGTTCAGTGAACTGGGGAAGGTCTTGACCAAGCTGGCCCCGGAACATTCCAGTATGGTCCTGTGTTCCCCCGATTGGAGAGCCCATGGGGGAAATGAGTACTGGCGTACTCTGTTGGATAAGCTGACGCTCACCTCCGTCCAGTTACCTGATGACGCCATCTACGTGCCTCTGGGCCATAAGACGCCCATTGGGAAACCTTGATGGGGGAGTATCCTCAGTGTGGTGGACAGGGGTCTGACCCCTGTGCCCTGGGAAGATCTGGACCCTGCTATGGTCCAAGAAATTCAACATGAGAGCGACGGCTACACCCTGAGTGTCCTGAGAGACCGACTACGGCCTCAAGATGCTGTGGAGACTACTCCAGGGGGAGACGAATACGTCCGCTCTCACACCACTGCCCCCAATTCCCCCTGCCATGTACCTAATCCTGATGTAGTCTCAGAGTGTGGGCTATCCGAGATGCCCACCTCAATACACTCTGATGGCGAAACTGAGCATGAGGCCTTCTTCGTGCAGACATGCGTGGAGGAAGTGGAGAATGCCGAGTACGCTGCCCCAAAGAAGCCCCTACTGTCCATGAGGGGGGAGGAGCCTTTGGACGAGAACTTGGACCCCTGATCCAGGCTGAGGGACTACGTGGACTCCAGGAGGAGATTGGTGGCGAAAAAGCTATGCTACGCTAAGCCTACCCGTTGTTCATGGCCGTTGAAGCAAGGGTCTATGGGAGATATGTCCCTACTGAAGGAGGACCTAGAACAGAAGATCACTACCTGGCAAAGGGAGGTGGTTCTCAAGCTCATGAAGAGCGTACTGACGCGTATTGGTACGCCCTTCGATCTTGGGTACTGAAATCTGCTGCATGGTGAAGAGCTTGAGGTCTTTCAAACCAATTTTTATACTCTTTTTTGAGGCATATGGAGCACTCATTTTTGAGGCTATGGGAGCACTCTTTGAGAGACATTAGAAGAGCAAGTAGGCACAAGAGATTCCGTAATACCACGCAAAAGTTAACCTGAAAACCTATGGACTTATACTTAATATTCCCCATAGGGGAGGGAGCGGCCGTTGCAGCAGGCCGTCTGTGGAAAATTGGCAACCTAGTGCATTTTCATGAAAAATGCCATAAAATACACTAAAAGTCCATCATAATTCATTAAAAATTGATATAAAAGCAGCTTTTCTGGAGCTTTTACGCACATTCACGACAGTTTTCTGTCAAGAAAAAATTTCGTAAAAATGACGGCGACGACTGGCGCCCGCTGCCGCGCCGTGGGTTCTAATTACTTTCAAGGTTCAATGAACCTTCAAATGTTTTAGAAACTTCAAAAACCTCAAAAAAATGACTAAAATAGCTATTTCCAGGCCAAGCTGGAGCTATTTCCTGATACTACAGACTAGCTGACATCTGCACTGCAGTGTCAGCGTACCCCTGGAGCTTTCCTGGCCTCCATGGAGATACTTTTACCTATAAAAATGAACCTGCATATGAGCACGTGGCCACATATGCATCACCCCCCTCCTTAAAAGGTTTCTATGAGGTTTGTTTAGAGAAACCTCAAAGGCGTAAAAGTAACGCATGCTTTGCCCTATATGTTTTTCCTGCTTCAGTGTTTCGAAAAACACCCATCCTGAAAAAACAGAGTCCTTGGGCAAGAAGACATAAGCAAAAGAAACAAGTAACAAAAACTGTGGTGCAAGTAAAATGTATGGTTCAAACAAGCTTAAAAATAAGTATAGTACAACCAAACAATGGCAAGAATCGCCAGAAAACAGAAGTATTTACAACATATACTCCTGAATATATATCACTGGGACTCTGGCAGGACTGGCAGGAAATGACAAAGGGCTTGGAAAAATCAAACAAATATGATTAGAGAGGGTTAGCCACTCTCAGAGCCAATGGGGCTCTTATACTTCTTGAAGAACTTCTCCATCTCCTTGTCAAAGATCTCCAGCTCCTTGGCTGTGAGGGGACGACGGTCTTTTCGCCTTGCCGTGGTCGTTTGGCGACAGCTATCTTCGCTGGAGCTGTCCCACATGTCAGATTCTTGGTGCCCTTGTTGTTGGGATTCATAAAAATCAATAGCTTGTTCACCTCCCCCCCCATCGGGGGCTTTTAATTGGGGGGCCGGGGAATGGGGCCGCGCCCCCCTCTAAAAGCAGTCCTTATGCCATCATATACAATCCGCGCGCCGAAACGAAACATATCCCAAAAGTGTACGATGCAGCCCCTCTAAATGACCGCCTCAAAGAGCTGATTCGCGCTGTCATATTGCTTTTGATTGATCATGGCAATTTTGCAAAGTTAGGACCTCTACAAGGTTTTAACTTCTTTACCAGCATCCACCAATTCCATATAAGCTAGGGATGCGATTTAAAGGTGCACCAGCAAAGTTGAGGTGCCGAACAACACTATATATAAGCCACAGGCCTCAAATCTCAAGAAATCTATTTGACATATTATTTATTTGCTGTGCACGCGTGCATTTTGCAGTCGCCGGCATTTGCGATCTTCCAATTTGACTGTCCAAAGTGAAATCGGGCTACAATGCACTAAATTTGGATCTAAGGCCAGATTTATAAATGAATCTAAAAGCCTCGTGTTGCTGTTCCATCGGGAAACCGCCGTCGTTTTGTTTTAGCACCGCTTTTCGACTTGACGGTTTTCAGCGCCCTCAGCCGCCTCTTTAAGCTCAGAAATGGAAAGAACACCCCCAAATTGACCAAAATTGCCCTTGATTTCGTCAAAATCCGATACAATAGGCCCGAGTTATGAATATGTCAATTGTATGCTATTTGCACCTTGTATCGCTAATCTTGCCCAATGCACCCTCCCTGTCCTTGCGCTGCTAGCTTAAACATAAGGCAAAGGAGTGTTTTTGCGTTTGTTTGTCACCGCCCGGCTCCATTTCCGACATAGAAAAGTGACCCGAAAATGGCTAAAAACGTAATAAGGCTTTTCTTTTGATGGTGCCTCGCACCAGCAAAGGAAAAGCCACACCAAGCACGAAAGACGAAGGATTCATTTAATCTTACTTTTCCACACCCTCCGCAACATATCATGTATCATTGCTTCATTGAAATTTCCTCAACATGCTCATCTTTCTTTGTTATAAATACGTGATCATGCAAATGCATATCGTGCAATCTGAATTCGTCGTCCGACAGATACCCTTCGGAGGGGATCACAGTCCGCACACTGCCCTTCCCCATCTCGTGGAGCCCCCCTCCGCTTGTTGGAACTCGTGGGGAGCATGGTCATACCATTTTATTGGGCTGGTTTCTGGCCCATCGCCGTCGCTGGACGTCGCTGACGAATTTGTCGTAAAATATTCGACGATCTCCGCCGCTTCTGAGCCAGAGTAAGTGGCCCACCAAGGCTCACTATCTTGGTTTTCATCAATTTCTTGATTTTCTTGAAGTTCTTGATGTTGCTCCTCAGTCCAAGTACTTGAGGAGGAGGTGGAGGTTGTGGAGGACATAGCTGGATGTATTGTCGCTCCAGGCCTTCCCAGGCCAGACCAGGGCGTCGACTGGTTGAGCTGCAGTCCAATGTTGGCCTTGGTGAAGAACTTGAGCTCCTTGGATTGGCTCCTTCCTGTTGCTTGTGCCAAGGGTCCACAAACCTTGAAGAACACAAAGAACTCCAAGTTCTCCTTCAGAGCTGCATCGACTCTAGAACAATTTTGACGCGTATCGGTACGCCCTTGGACATTGGGTACTGAAATCTGCTCCATGGTGAGGAGCTTGAGGTCTTTCAAACCAATTTTTATACTCTTTTTTGAGGCATATGGAGCACTCATTTTTGAGGCTATGGGAGCACTCTTTAAGAGACATTAGAAGAGCAAATGGGCACAAGAGATTCCGTAAAACCACGCAAATACAAATTGTTCTAGGAGCTTTGCTCGCCCATTGTCACAATCTGGTGTCCTGAAAGAGGAAGAGAGGGCAAACAAGGCAATCACTTAGATTAATACACATGTAAACATACCTAGGTACCAAACCATGTGCTAAGGTTAGATTTTTAGGAGAAAACACAGTAAATCAGGGCACCACAGGCCCTGTGACCTGAGATTCAGGTCGTCAACGACTGTCGTTGACAGGAACTGTGCTCTGGTCAACATGTCTAAGTCAGTTCTGGGTCAAACCAAGGTCAAACAAGTCAAACAATGTCACGAACATGTTGAAAACATGGTTAAAACTTGAAACATGGGTCTCCTCCCATGCGCCAGCCTAGAGGCCTTAGGGCATTCTGGCGCCATATGATATTTGTTCTGAAAACCTATGGACTTATACTTAATGTTCCCCATAGGGGAGGGAGCGGCCGTCGCAGCAGGCCGTCTGTGGAAAATTGGCAACCTAGTGCATTTTCATGAAAAATGCCATAAAATACACCAACAATCCATCATAATTCATTAAAAATTGATTTCAAAGCAGCTTTTCTGGAGCTTTTACACACATTCACACCATTTTCCGTCAAGAAAAGAATGTCCTAAAAATGACGGCAACGACTGGCGCCCGCTGCCGCGCCGTGGGTTCTAATTACTTTGAAGGTTCAATGAACCTTCAAATGTTTTAGAAACTTCAAAAACCTTGAAAAAATGACTATAATAATCATTTCCAGGCCAAGCTGGAGCTATTTCCTGATACTGAAGCGGTACCCAGAACCCCATGGCCGGGTTACGGCATACAACCGGTCTCCGGTCCACTAACCCCATGCACGGCGTGTTCCGTGCCGTGAGGCCCCGCATCGGCAACCGATGCACCGCCAGCGGAGATTTGTGTATCAGAATATCAGGAATCAACAGGGTTTTATTTTCATATTGTTTCCGTCAATTTTTATGCTTCCGTTCCGATACTCACTGTTTTGACTGCTGGCGGTTGGTTCGCGACTTTACCGTAACCGCCAGTTTAACTGTTTATAATGGAAATTTTAACGCTATCCGCGACGAAGGCTCCAAAGTCGCCAGGAACTGCATGGATGCTTCCGCAATTTTCATAATTAATACTCGCAACCTTAATCCAAATTTTTCAGGATGTCGAAATCGGATTTTCGACTTCGACATCCCCGCACTTGATTTGACCTCTTTCGAGTGGACCTACGTGCTTCCGTATGCACGAATCAACTTCCCTTTTATCCTGCCCTCCATTTGTCTTAAAGATATGGGCAAAACAAAGTTGATTCGTGAGGCCACTTGTGAAGGTCATATCTCGTGTTGCTTGCGAGTATTGACGATAAGGAAACGTGGGATGTATTCACAATACTCCCGACGTAATTTAGGAAGCTTCATATGCCTTGCGTTTCTACACATGCGCGCTAGTGTAATGGATCATGGTCAAGAGGGTAGAGTTTGCGTTATAACTCTTTGGCCATGATATTGCGTGCGTTAAGATAACTTTCGAGTGTAGCGCGCAAGTGTTGGTGTTGCATAGGAACTCTCCTTGAGTTCCTATGAGCGATTGACACAAAGTTATGCCCTTGGAGGGGCATGACATATCGTGGTGGGAGCTGCTTTTTGGGGCAATATGTGGTATGTGCCATATGTTGTGTTGCGTGCCCAATTGGCGGGTCCATTGCTCCAAGTCGAACCCGCCAATGGACCTCATATTGTGCAAGCCCCTTCTCCATACTCCCTACGGTCAATTGCAAGCCTAACCTTCGTGAAGGGAAGCTTGTGTGGTGATCCCGAAGCGATGCGTTGGGAGCAAGGTGTGTGTTTTACAATTTTCCATATTTTCATGTGCCCACTTGGGAAGCAGCCCTCGTAACCTTTCATGGCGCCCCAAGTGGAGCACATATGTGGGATCGAAGGTCATTGGTGTCAAGTCATTGTGTTTAGAAGGATTAGTTGATTGCACGAACCAAGCCAAAGATATTATAATATAATTGTGCGCCTTTCAAGGCACATTGGTTTGTCTTTGTGCCAATTTTGCCGTTTTTGGCTCGTCATGATGTCAAGTGGCGACCGTGTATCTCAACGTTGCGCTCAATTGACATCATGACCCAAGTATGTTACGAGGGTACATACTTCGGTAGCCAACATATCTTGGACCCGGCGAATAACTCCTCTTAGGCTTGGCATACCGTGGCCGCCATGTTGGCGATTTGGGACTATCCCAAATCATGGGCTCACTTGGCGACCCTGCCATTCCCAATACCGGAGGAGTTGGGCGACGCCCCAAAGATATGTTGGACATATATGACTTGATACCAATCCTATGGCACACTCCGGTCCGAGTCGGGCATGTGCCTCATTTGCCCTAACCATGAGTGTGCGCAATTTTGGCCATTTTGAGCATTTTTCCACTTTTGCTGCCCGCCGTGCACTATGTTCTAACCCTCGTGCACGCCGGACGCATGGACCAATGGACCATATATGACATGGGTGTTATGGGTAATGGTTCCCATGGTCCGCACACCACGTGGGCGAAGCGGAGCTGCCTTCGTTAAGGCGCTAGGCCAAATTAAGTATGGGCAGTTTTGCCATTTTTGCATTTGTGGGCCCAATTGGGATCGTCACCACGCCGAGTGGCATGGAGATCTTTGAGAGCCAAGGGCATGGGAGTCTCTGTTGGACTCCCGTTGAATCACGTATGGAATAGCGGATCCGATCTCCAAGCCGGCGTGGAGATATACTATTGGGAGCACACCGAATTTTGGCTCATTTCAGGCAGCCAAAATGACCCAATTTTGGGACCCCAATTTCCCCCTTCCGTGTGGTCAATTGGCGGCCCCATTTCTCTAAGCCCATAGGGAGCCCGGACCTAAATCCAAGTTGTACACTCAGATATAAGTCCTAGGTCCTGCCTCCTACCCTGTGAGCCATTGGCCTCACCTTGGCCGAGCGAGCCGCGCGTGAGAATGACGCCAATTTTGGTGATTTTGGCATCATGACCCCACTTGACTCATCCGTGTTGCCCTGATGCCGGGACCTCAAAGGGAACCAGGTTGGGTGAGGGCTCCAGGGAGTTCGTACTCGAAGGGCATAGAGTCAGTTGCCTCGTCCCTACCTCTGGCGGGTCCGGACGAGGGGTCAATTTTGGGGATTTTTGAGTTAATTTCAGTTTGGGCTGAAACAGCCCATTTTCAGCTACCAACTCCTGGGTGATAATGGCGGGGCCATATCTCTGGCTCAGAGAGGAGTTGGGACCTGCTGTTAGGGGAGCATAGGGAGCCACTGTCGGTTGGGCTTGGAGCACCTTGGTTCCCAGGAACTCGCCTGTGGCTGTGCGGGACACCTCTCCCATTGGCAGGGTTTCAGGGTCCGGACTGAGCAGGGCATGGGTTGTGTTTGAGCCCCCGCCCCCATCAGCCACTGAGAGGGTCGGACCTGGGATTGGGATATGAGTCGGGACTGAGTGTCTATTGTCCCTTGATGCCCTTACCCCAGTCCAGTCTTAACCCCATGTGTACATATCCTGATGTGTTGCTGTACATACTTTCGTTCCCTCTTTGCAGAGTGGCAAGGATTCTGACCGTTCTGCTCACCCTCGAAGCGAGGGGGGCATCTGCGGCCATGACGACGAAGCATTTAACATCCTCCTCCTCCATCAGGCGCTCCATTTCAATGATCTTCTTGGCTTCAGCGGTCTCAGCCTCATCGCCATGGGCAGAGATATCCTGCATGCCCTTGCTGGCGGGATAGGCCCACCTACTGAGACAGTCCGCCACGGTGTTATCCTTTCCAGGAATATAAACAACCGTAAGGTCGAACTTGGCCAAGGTCTCGTGCCATCTTGCCCGTCGGGAGGCGGGACCTGAGGGGGTGTCCACGTGCTCCTTGTGCCACGACTGCAGACTCTGATGGTCGGTGCAGACGGTGACGGGATGGAGGGCTATGTACCCAGCCCATTTCCTGAGAGCCATGACAATGGCATACGCCTCCTTTTCACGGGGCGTCCACGTCCGTCTCTGGCCTTCCGCCAGGACTCGGCTCCAGAAGGCCACGGGCACGTGCCTCCCATCGTCAAGCACTTGCTCCAACACAGCGCCAATGGCGTAGTCGGAAGCGTCGGTGCGCAGGACGAACCCTCGGTCGGGATCCACGAGGTGCAGACCCACTGCGGATAGCAGCGCCTGCTTCATCCCCTCAAAGGCACGGTCGGACTCAGCTGTCCAGACCAGAGCCTTCTTGGACCCCTTCTTGGTCTCCTCTCGGTTGCCCTTGAGCATGGTCGTCATGGGGGCTGCATACTCGGCATACATTTTGATATACCCCGAGTAGTAATTGCAGAACCCCAGATACGCCCGTAGCTCAGAGACCGTTTTGGGCTTTTCCCAGTGCTCAATCGCAGCCACCTTGCCAGGTATGGGCTTTCGCTGCCCGTTCCCGACTACGTGGCCAGCGAAGACCACCTCGCTTACCGCAATGGTGGCCTTGTCACTGCTGCCCGTGAGTTTGTGCCGAACCAGAAGGTCCAGCACTCGAGTGACGTCCCTCTCGTGTGCCTCCAGGAGCTCCTCGTAGCTCATGCTGGGGTCCCCGGATGCGATGATCACGTCGTCCACGAAGGGGTCCGCACAGTCGCGCACCGGCTCAAGCAGGTTCTCCAGCATCCGCTGAAAAGCCGCATTGCCGTTGGTGACGCCCATGGGCATCACCTTCCACTGGAGAGGTCCAAGTGGAGTGCTCATGGCTGTGCAGGCACGGGACTCTTCGGCGAGAGGCATCTGATGATAACCATGTTTCAGGTCAATCACCGTGAAGATCCTCCGCCGGTGTTGCTTTTGCAGCATGTCCTCAATGAGGGGCAGCGTATAGCTGTCGTGCTGCGTTTGGGCGTTCAGGCCGCGGTAGTCGACCACGAGCCGCCACTCACCGGCAACCTTCTTGGGGACGACGAAGCAGGGAGAGGCCCACTCGGAGTGGCACGGCTCAAGCCAGCCTCTCTGGATGAAGTCACGGAGGATCTTCTCCATGGCCTCTTTCCTCTCGCCCCTCAGGGCAAACTCCCGGTGCCGATACACACGGGGGTCCTGCTTCAGTCGTATCTTGGCCTCGCCATACGGTCCACGCACCGGTGGGGGAAACACAGGCTTACCGCTGAAGAAGGTCTCGCCATACTTCTGCTTCAGCCTGGCCCTCAACGCCTGGATCTTGGGGCAGTCATCGGACTCCGCCTTGGCTTTTCCGGGCACTTGAACCACGGAGCTTACTTGAGGGGTAGCGACCCCGCTCGCTTTCGGCTCAGGTGGTCTTCCCAGGTGGCCCAAAGGGCCATCTCTGGTCTTGCCTCGGAACAGATCGCCGTAGGTGGGGGGGTTACCGCCAGGCGGCTCGTCTTGGCTGGACATGTGATCCAGCACCCTCTGCACGAAGGTATTCCCATCATAGGAACCAGAGACGATTGAGTCCACTTCCCACCAGGCTTTGTCCTGGCCTTTGCCCTCACGCTGGTTTCCAGTCGTGAAAGGGCTGATCCATATACCCCTGAACCAGATCCCACTCCTCTTCAGTGAGGGGGTCTTCGGAGTCCGATTCTTCGATGTCAACAGGGGGAACCGCAAAGCATTGCCGCCAGGGCTCTGCTATGATGCGGTTGACACACACGAAGTCCGTGGTGTCGGCCTGATCAAGGCCCCCATCCACATAGTGGAATTCCGTTGGCCATCTCTGGGGTGGCATGGGCTGTCCCTTAGCGTCCTGATAGACACTCTCTCCAGCCGGTAGGACGACCTTGTTCAAGGTCATGTTGGTCAATGAGGCTACCCAATGTCGGGTACTTTCGTCCTCGGTGCATCCCATAGGAACAACCAGCACTGCCTTGGAGCGGTCCTTGCGAATCTTCGCTATCGCTCTTGGAATGTCCCAACGGGGGCAATGGATCCACATCAAGCCCTGATGCGGACCCCAGTGCTTCTTCCACGCAGAGTCCTGTGCGCGCCAGTACTTCTCACACACCCGAAGATGGGCGGAGGTTCCTGAAGAGAACGCATCCAGGGCCAGATCCGACGCTCCCAGGTCCGCAACCACTCGGTTCGCCACTTCCGGCCTTACGCCGTACTCCTGATTCACTGGCCCAGTGGGCTCAGTGTCCAGCGCGGCCACTTCGAGCTGATTGCGTTCGGGGTGGATCCATTGGCATTCCACATGGTGCTCAGGTGACGAAAGCCACGAGAGCTGGTCGTCCTGGTACAGGGTCATGGAGGCCTGGGCCGGGAGGACGCCGGAGTCCGTCTCCATCATGAAGTCGTACCCGACGATCATGTCCCAGTCCATCTCGGCCTCGTAGAAGCTACCGTGCAGGAGGATTTCCTTGCCGAGGTCTGGGCGGCTCAGCTCACGATGGTTCACGAACTGCAGCCCAATGGCCGCTTCCTTCGTGCCTCCCACCATGTACTGGCCGTTCGCCACCTTCAGCCTGACAGGTTTCCGACTGTTGGTAAGACACTCTGGCGGAAGCAGGCCAGCCTTGACCAAGCTGACTTGAGCTCCCGTGTCGACCAACACGTCGAAAACCTTTTCCACTTCCCCGCATAAGGCACGGACCTTAAGATGCAACTGCCGCTCGCGACCGACACGGCGCACGGCGTGCAAACTCAGGATCTCCGGCCGTTCCAGAAGCTCCACAAGCGACTGGTGCAGGTCGTGGACAATGGGCTCAGGCTGCCCATCTGCAGCATCCAGCTGCGGTCCGGGTGATCCTCCGATACTCTCGGATAGATCCTGTAGTACATCAAACACGTTCTTGGTCGCGAAGGACCGACGGGTGCAAGGGTTCGTGCCTTCACTTGCCCTCACCCCGCCTCCGCGACTGGGCGCCGGACCGGGCCTTCCGCCCGCGGCAGTCCCCTTGTGCTTATCGACTCCCGACTGGGACGGATCGGCGCTTCCCACGTCACCATCCTGCGACCGCCCTAGCTGGGGCCCTTGGCTGCAGGGGCTCCGCTAGGGGGCGTCGGTTGTGGAAGAGGGGGTGTTCTGTCTGTCAGGCCTGCAATCCCGATAACCGGAACGTCAAGGGGGAACCCCAATGGACCCCGGTTCCTGACCAGCCCATGGAGAGCGTGGCCATGGACGTCTTCTCCATGCCCGAAGTGCACATTGGCAAGGAGACCTTTGACTGTGTGGTTCTCTGTGTGGACCGCCACAGCGGCTACGTTGTAGCCGTTCCGGCACGCAAAAAGGGGTTGCTTGCCAAGGAAGTGGCAGTCATGATGATTCGTCATTGGCTGACCGTCTTTGACATCCCCCGCACCATTTGCAGTGACCGAGGGCCCCAGTTTACTGGTGGCTGGTTCAAGGCTATGTGTTCCCTCATGGGAATACGACATGCCAAGAGCGTTGCCTGTCTCAGCCGGTCTAACGGCCGTGCTGAAGTAGCTGGACGGCAGCTGTTCGAGAAGCTGCGCAAGATCCACATCACCAATCCACGGCGGAACTGGTTCGAGGAGATGTGGCCTGCTCTGAAGGCCCATCATGACACCCCCACTCCGGGCGGTTTGTCCCCTCACCAGATTCTGTTTGGCAGGGACCCCCTGGGTAGGGGACTTCCCTTGTCTGGTGATGGCATGGCTATGGATGCCAAGGAGTTCTTCGCGCGGCAAGAGCAAACGGCGCGGGACATCCGCCAGCAGCTTGAAAAGGAGCATGCTGAGCGTCAGAAGTCGGCCCCGAGCTCGACAGCGCAGAAGTTCAGGGTGGGAGACCCGGTGTGGGTGATCAGACCCCGCCCCATGGGCACCCACCGCACCAAGACCTGGTTCACACCCGGCGAGGTGGTCCGCAGGATTGGTGAGGACACCTACCGCATCAAGGTGGGTCACGGACAGTTCCGGGAGCGCCACGGGAGTCAACTCCGTGTGCGGGAACCCGACCTCCGTGGCCGACATGTGTCCCTGGACTACGCCAAACATGAGGCCGATTCGGACGACGACTATGCTGAGCAGGACGACTATACTGTCGAGAAGATCCTGAAGCGGTACCCAGAACCCCATGGCCAGGTTACGGCATACAACCGGTCTCCGGTCCACTAACCCCATGCACGGCGTGTTCCGTGCCGTGAAGCCCCGCATCGGCATCCGATGCACCGCCAGCGGAGATTTGTGTATCAGAACATCAGGAATCAACAGGGTTTTATTTTCATATTGTTTCCGTCAATTTTTATGCTTCCGTTCCGATACTCACTGTTTTGACTGCTGGCGGTTGGTTCGCGACTTTACCGTAACCGCCAGTTTAACTGTTTATAATGGAAATTTTAACGTTATCCGTCACGAAGGCTCCAAAGTCGCCAGGAACTGCATGGATGCTTCCGCAATTTTCATAATTAATACTCGCAACCTTAATCCGAATTTTTCAGGAAGTCGAAATCGGATTTTCGACTTCGACATCCCCGCACTTGATTTGACCTCTTTCGAGTGGACCTACGTGCTTCCGTATGCACGAATCAACTTCCCTTTTATCCTGCCCTCCATTTGTCTTAAAGATATGGGCAAAACAAAGTTGATTCGTGAGGCCACTTGTGAAGGTCATATCTCGTGCCGCTTGCGAGTATTGACGATAAGGAAACGTGGGATGTATTCACAATACTCCCGACGTAATTTAGGAAGCTTCATATGCCTTGCGTTTCTACACATGCGCGCTAGTGTAATGGATCATGGTCAAGAGGGTAGAGTTTGCGCTATAACTCTATGACCATGATATTGCGTGCGTTAAGATAACTTTCGAGTGTAGCGCGCAAGTGTTGGTGTTGCATAGGAACTCTCCTTGAGTTCCTATGAGCGATTGACACAAAGTTATGCCCTTGGAGGGGCATGACATATCGTGGTGGGAGCTACATTTTTGGGCAATACTTGGTATGTGCCATGTGTTGTGTTGCGTGCCCATTTGGCGGGCCCATTGCTCCAAGACAAGCCCGCCAATGGACCTCATATTGTGCAAGCCCCTTCTCCGTACTCCCTACGGTCAATTGCAAGCCTAACCTTCGTGAAGGGAAGCTTGTGTGGTGATCCCGAAGCGATGCGTTGGGAGCAAGGTGTGCATTTTACATTTTTCCATATTTTCATGTGCCCACTTGGGAAGCAGCCCTCGTAACCTTTCAAGGCGCCCCAAGTGGAGCACATACGTGGGATCGAAGGTCATTGGTGTCAAGTCATTGTGTTTAGAAGGATTAAGTGATTGCACGATCCAAGCCAAAGATATTATAATATAATTATGCGCCTTTCAAGGCACTTTGGTTTGTCTTTGTGCCAATTTTGCCATTTTTGGCCCGTCATGATGTCAAGTGGCGACCGTGTATTTCAACGTTGCGCTCAATTGACATCATGACCCAAGTATGATATGAGGGTACATACTTCGGTAGCCAACATATCTTGGACCCGGCGAATAACTCCTCTTAGGCTTGGCATACCGTGGCCGCCATGTTGGCGATTTGGGACTATCCCAAATCATGGGCTCACTTGGCGACCCTGCCATTCCCAATACCGGAGGAGTTGGGCGACGCCCCAAAGATATGTTGGACATATATGACTTGATACCAATCCTATGGCACACTCCGGTCTGAGTCGGGCATGTGCCTCACTTGCCCTAACCATGAGTGTGCGCAATTTTGGCCATTTTGAGCATTTTTCCACTTTCGCTGCCCGCCGTGCCCCATGTTCTAACCTTCGTGCACGCCGGACGCATGGACCAATGGACCATATATGACATGGGTGTTATGGGTAATGGTCCCCATGGTCCACACACCACGTGGGCGAAGCGGAGCCGCCTTCGCCAAGGCGCTAGGCCAAATTGAGTATGGGCAATTTTACCATTTTTGCATTTGTGGACCCAATTGGGATCGCCACCACGCCGAGTGGCATGGAGATCTTGGAGAGCCAAGGGCATGGGGGTCTCTGTTGGACTCCCGTTGAATCACGTATGGAATGGCGGATCCGATCTCCAAGCCGGCGTGGAGATATACTATTGGGAGCACACCGAATTTTGGCTCAATTGACCCCAATTTCCCCCTTCCGTGTGGTCAATTGGCGGCCCCATTTCTCTAAGCCCATAGGGAGCCCGGACCTAAATCCAAGTTGTACACTCAGATATAAGTCCTAGGTCCTGCCTCCCACCCTGTGGGCCATTGGCCTCACCTTGGCCGAGCGAGCCGCGCGTGGGAATGACGCCAATTTTGGTGATTTTGGCATCATGACCCCACTTGACTCGTCCGTGTTGCCCTGATGCCGGGACCTCAGAGGGAACCAGGTTGGGTGAGGGCTCCAGGGAGTTCGTACCTGAAGGGCATAGGGTCAGTTGCCTCGTCCCTACCTCTGGCCGGTCCGGACGAGGGGCCAATTTTGGAGTTTTTCAAGCCAATTTCAGTTTGGGCTGAAACAGCCCATTTTCAGCTACCAACTCCTGGGTGATAATGGCGGGGCCATATCTCTGGCTCAGAGTGGAGTTGGGACCTGCCGTTAAGGGAGCATAGGGAGCCACTGTCGGTTGGGCTTGGAGCACCTTGGTTCCCAGGAACTCGCCTGTGGCTGTGCGGGACACCTCTCCCATTGGCAGGGTTTCAGGGTCCGGACTGAGCAGGGCATGGGTTGTGTTTGAGCCCCCGCCCCCATCAGCCACTGAGAGGGTCGGACCTGGGATTGGGATATGAGTCGGGACTGAGTGTCTATTGTCCCTTGATGCCCTTACCCCAGTCCAGTCTTAACCCCATGTGTACATATCCTGATGTGTTGCTGTACATACTTTCGTTCCCTCTTTGCAGAGTGGCAAGGATTCTGAAACGCTTTGTCACATGACACAGGCGTATTGATGCCCTTGTGAGCGTAGTGCCTTGCCTGCCTGCTCACCTGTGCGTGTCACCGCAGCGTCCCGTGGCCGGCCCCCCACGGGAACGCGTCAAAAGCGTTTCACCGCCGCGGGGTTACCCAACCCTCGCGTGCCACTCGGGGCCACCAACCCCGAGCAGCGCGTCGCAGCAGCGCGGCGCAGCTCGTAGCTCGCAGCGCAGCGCAGCGTCTCGCAGCGCAGCGCAGCAGCTCGCAGCGCCACTCAGCGACAGCGCCGAGTTCGTCACGGAGCCCGCAGCGCCGTCAAGAGCACCGCCCTGACCGCGCAGCAGCCGTGAAAGAGGTGCACAGACCAGGACTCCTGCATCAGCCCCATCGGCCGACCCGGAGTCCCACCGGCCGACCAGCAAGGCCGCGTCAACCACCTCCACAACCACCGGCTGACCAGCACCAGCCGCACTTCCAATCCAGTGCTGCAGCACCCTCCCCAACAACCACAACCAGTTCGTTGAGGTGAACGAGTGCACATCAAGGACTTCAAGACCATCTACGCCCCCGCTGCCATGGTGAATTGGCAGGAAGCGGGCAGGACGTGGCCGCGGCCCCACCCCCATGCAGCGCGCCTGCTGCGTGGGTTGGTTTGGGACCAGCATTACCGCCACAGCAACCCCCAGTGCGAAGGGGGCATGCCCAGGAGCTTCGAGCTCCGCACGGACATCGCCCCCGACCGCCTGCAGGCCGTGGAGGACTGGCTGCGGGCGGAGGGGTACGAGTACCGCCACCAGCAGAGGCGCTGGAGGGCGTGGACCCGGCCGGACAGGCCCGGGGAAGGGCTGCGTCCCGACGGGATTGAGGAGGCCGAGGAGCCCAACGCCTACCCGTCGGGCGCCTCGATCAACGTCTCCCTGTGGGACGTGATCGAGAAGAAGTTCCCGGAACCGGGGAACGAGCGCAGGCTGCAGGGCAGCAGCAGCGCGTCTCCGGCGACGGAGAAGAGGTCCGCCGGGGACAAGAAGAGGGACCGGAGGTGGCGGGAGTACCAGGAGTCCCTGGCTGCCGAAGCCGCCCAAGGCGCCAAGGGCGGAACCCCAGCCCCCAGTCCCCAACGGCCCAATGGTGGACACCACCCCGGCTCCACCACCCCTGGCGACTACATCCAAGTCGCCAAGCAGACCCAGGCCAAACCCCGTCCGCTGCTCCTGAGGGCCCGGCAGGCCTCAGCAGGCCCCAGCAGCGACATCGAGTCGGCCCACCGCGGGAGGACGCCGGCCGACCAGGCCAGCTCCAGCAGCAGCGTCGCTCCCGAAAGGGACGTGGCGCGCGCCTGTGAGCGCGCCTGTGGGGTGCCCTGCAACCGTCGGGTTGCCCGGCAACGGGCCAAGCAGTACAGCGCTGCTGTGGAGGGCGCCGCCGGCATCGCCCAGGAGGAAGCTGAGCAGTGGGCGCATGGCATGGCCATCCACACCCAGACCGTGGCGGCCATTGCGGCTGGACTCACGGCCGTGGCCGCCCATGGGGTAGCGACTGCCCAGGTCAACGGTGAGTTGGCGGCAGCCGACGAGGAAGCCCGCCTGACGCAGGAGGCCATTGCCTGCAAGAAGGCCGAGGTGAAGGCGCTGGGGGAGGCGCTTGCCCAAGAGAGGGCAAAGAAGGAGGCGGAGGAAAGGGCCCACGCCGAAGCGACGGCTAAGGCCCATGAGGATGCCGCCAAGAAGGAAGCCATCGAGGCCGCGCGACGGAAGGTCGCTGAGGAGAAGGCCAAGACGGAGGCGGAGCTGGCGGCGTTGGAGGCGCAGAAGGCGCAGCTGCTGCAGGCCCGGGAGACCGAGGCGGCTCGTGCTCGGGAAGAGGCCGAAGCGCGAGCTGCCGCAGCCACCGCCGCCGCAATGGAGGAGGCAGAGGCCAAACTCCGCCACGAGACTCCCCCGGGAGGATCGCGAGTGGAGACCCTTCGAAGGCTTTTCGAAGGGGACGCCTCCTCCAGGATGAAGCTGGATGAGGCGGACACGGGCAGCAGTGGGAGCGGTAGCACCACCGCCCGTCGACGGAGGAAGGGCAAGGGGAAGACCCCCGAGAGGCCGCGGAGGCCAGCGGGTGGGCACCCCCACGACAGTGACCCCTTCTTCACCGCCAGTGACGGGGATGAACGAGGCCGTCGACATCGCCAAGTGGTGGCTTGGACGGGCGGAAGTGGCGGAGACGTCCCCATGGAAGGTGAGGATGAGGATCCCCCTCCTCCCTATCGGAGCTCCGAGTCCTCCGTGACCGAGACGCCCAGGTGGGGCGACATGGACGAGGATGACGACATGGACTTCGGCATCACGAGGAGGCGCCCATCCTCGGACCCACCGAGGCGACCCGGCGGAGACCCACCGGGACCCCCTGGCGGAGGACCTTCAGGACCCCCTGGAGGACGCCCACCAAGTGGACCCCCTGGAGGCGGACCACCGGGCGGGGGAGGACCCCCTGGACCGGGCGGACCCGGCGGAGGCCCTCCTGGAGGACCCCCTGGGGACCCCGGCGACCCACCAGGGAACGGTGTCCCGGATGCCACCTGGCGGTGGATTGTCTACCTCCGCAGGAGAGTCCAGTTGCTCGAGCTGGAGGTAGACACGGGCAAGAGCGAGATGGCTCGCATCTCCACGGTCGCCGCGCGCGCGCAGAAGGACCTGGACATCGCCAGGGCCGAGACCAAGTCGCTGACCAACGTCGTCAGCGGCCTGCAGGAGAGGCTGGATGCGCTGGAAGCCCGTGGGAGAGTCGGCAGCGACCACCCACCCCTGGAGTCAGGCTCGTCGGACGACGGCTGGGGACCCGGACCAGGTCCAGGCAGACCCCACGCCCCCGGCGGAGCCCCCAGGAGTCGCCCCAGCGCCAGTGCCCCCTCTCTCACCGCCCCCTCTCACCACAGCGCGGGCCGCCGCAACGAGCGCGTGCCGCCCGGCAGTGGCAGTGAGGAATGGCGCGATGAGTGGCTCAGCGCGGACTACCACAACCGCCGTGCTCCACCGCGGACGCCTGTACGCCCCCGACGCCCGCCACCAGCCCCGGCGCCAATCCCCAGGGCTGGAGGACGTTATGGTGGACTCAGGGATGAGGTCCCCAGAGGAGACGTGGAGTGGGATGTCGGCGAAGGTGAGGACCTGGACCTGGACCTGGACCTGGAGGAGTTCGACATCAGCCCGCCGCGTGGTGTACGACGGGAGGCCGCTGAACGCAGCCGCCGGCGCCGTGATGAGGATGCGTACATGGATGCAGTACGGCGTGAACATTTTGGTTCAGCGTACGTCGAGGAACCGCGGCGTAGCCACAGGGATTCCATGGAGGAGATGGACGTGGCGGCCGTGGGAGTCCGTGGGCGAGGCCGATGGGAACCTCGGTCGACCTCGCGGCCGGCGTTCATGGTCTCTAAGGCCGCGGACGCCGCCGTGTGGGAAGACTTGAAGGACATCAAGCCCCCCATGTACGACGGCAATCCCCTCAACCTCGACCGCTTCTTGGAGAAGCTGGACGATTGGGGGCTGGCCGTCACTGAAGACCAACCTCCCGCGGATGCGGAGAGATATGTCTTCAAACGGTTCAGGTACCGCCTGCCGGAGGTGCTCGGCGAGCTATACTTCGTGGCGACCAAGGAGGGGAAAATCAAGACCCTCAAGGACGCCAAGAAGTGGCTCAACGAGCAGGAGCGGGTGGACGCTCCGCAGGTGGCTGCCAAGCGCTGGAAGTCCATCAAGCTTGAGCATGATGGAGGGGAGATCCGCCTACGAGAGTGGCGGGACTTCCGAGGGAAATACACCCTCTTCCGCCGCAACGTGGAGGATTGGAACGAGGGTGACGAGCAGGCTCGCCTGCTCTCCATGCTGCCGGAAGCATGGATCAAAAGAGTCACCAAGGAGGAATCCAAGCGGGCCAAGTCCAACCACACGGTCAAGATGATGCTCCCCAAGGAGTATCATACGAACGTTGTGTCTTGGGCGAAGAAGAACGTGGCCCGGGATGTCAAACGGCACTCCCTGCGGAACGCTCTTCTCATCACCGTCTCGGGCGATCGCGAGAAGACCGCGATCTGGCGCCTTGACGATTGTGAGTTGAGCGGCCAGACCATCCGTCTGCAGCCCATCCCGGCGCGGATGAGCTGCGACGAGATCCTGGAGTGGGTTGGCGAGGAAGTACTCAAGGAGTACCGAAACCTCCACCACACCCGCGGGTTGAGGCCCGGCGACCGCGACGTCAACTACGTTGGCGAGGGACCTGGCGGGGAAGACGCCATGGACCCAGCGGGAGCCGGCGGCGATGAGACTCTCGTCGACGATGACGACGACGATGAGCCCGCCGAAGTGGCCGTGTGTGCCTTCGTGGCCAAGAACCTGAGCGCGGGGACCAAGCCAGCAAACTGGAAGCCCCTGCAGCAGGGTTGGAGGAAGCAGGAGAAGAGGGACCCTCGCCGCATTGGCGACCCTCCGCTGTCCTTTGGGGAGTTCATACGAGCTCACCCTCAGGGCTGTTTCGTGTGTTATGGGAGGAAGAGAGGCTTCAACCATGACCACCGAACATGCCCCGTCCACAAGGCCGACACGGAGGCTTACAAGAAGGCGCACGGGTCGAAGAAGCGTGCGCCCGCGGGTATCCGGGAAGCCAAGATGGAGGTGGACAAGGACGAGCTGGCCAAGCTGATGTCGTCGGTGGGAACCGAGTTGGCCAAGGAGATCCAGGAGATCAAGCGGAACTGGGTCCCCAGGTCGGATAACAAGAACAAGGAGAACAACCAGAATGACCAGAACAAGGACAAGGACAAGAAGGGTAAAGGAGGAGGTAAAGGGGGAAGAAAGAAGGGCATCAACGACGTTGAGGCCGAGGAGAACACCCCCTCTTCCACAACCGACGCCCCCTAGCGGAGCCCCTGCAGCCAAGGGCCCCAGCTAGGGCGGTCGCAGGATGGTGACGTGGGAAGCGCCGAACCATCCCTGTCGGGAGTCGGTAAACACAAGGGGACTGCCGCGGGCGGAAGGCCCGGTCTGGCGCCCAGTCGCGGAGGCGGGGTGAGGGCAAGTGAAGGCACGAACCCTTGCACCCGTCCGTCCTTCGCAACCAAGAACGCGTTTGATGTACTACAGGATCTATCCGAGAGTATCGGAGGATCACCCGGACCGCAGCTGGATGCTGCAGATGGGCAGCCTGAGCCCATTGTCCACGACCTGCACCAGTCGCTTGTGGAGCTTCTGGAACGGCCGGAGATCCTGAGTTTGCACGCCGTGCGCCGTGTCGGTCGCGAGCGGCAGTTGCATCTTAAGGTCCGTGCCTTATGCGGGGAAGTGGAAAAGGTTTTCGACGTGTTGGTCGACACGGGAGCTCAAGTCAGCTTGGTCAAGGCTGGCCTGCTTCCGCCAGAGTGTCTTACCGACAGTCGGAAACCTGTCAGGCTGAAGGTGGCGAACGGCCAGTACATGGTGGGAGGCACGAAGGAAGCGGCCATTGGGCTGCAGTTCGTGAACCATCGTGAACTGAGCTGCCCAGACCTCGGCAAGGAAATCCTCCTGCACGGTAGCTTCTACGAGGCCGAGATGGACTGGGACATGATCGTCGGGTACGACTTCATGATGGAGACGGACTCCGGCGTCCTCCCGGCCCAGGCCTCCATGACCCTGTACCAGGACGACCAGCTCTCGTGGCTTTCGTCACCTGAGCACCATGTGGAATGCCAATGGATCCACCCCGAACGCAATCAGCTCGAAGTGGCCGCGCTGGACACTGAGCCCACTGGGCCAGTGAATCAGGAGTACGGCGTAAGGCCGGAAGTGGCGAACCGAGTGGTTGCGGACCTGGGAGCTTCGGATCTGGCCCTGGATGCGTTCTCTTCAGGAACCTCCGCCCATCTGCGGGTGTGTAAGAAGTACTGGAGCGCACAGGACTCCGCGTGGAAGAAGCACTGGGGTCCGCATCAGGGATTGATGTGGATCCATTGCCCCCGTTGGGACATTCCAAGAGCGATAGCGAAGATTCGCAAGGACCGCTCCAAGGCAGTGCTGGTTGTTCCTATGGGATGCACCGAGGAGGAAAGTACCCGACATTGGGTAGCCTCATTGACCAACATGACCTTGAACAAGGTCGTCCTACCGGCTGGAGAGAGTGTCTATCAGGACGCTAAGGGACAGCCCATGCCACCCCAGAGATGGCCAACAGAATTCCACTATGTGGATGGCTGCCTTGATCAGGCCGACACCACGGACTTCGTGTGTGTCAACCGCATCATAGCAGAGCCCTGGCGGCAATGCTTTGCGGTTCCCCCTGTTGACATTGAAGAATCGGACTCCGAAGACCCCCTCACTGAAGAGGAGTGGGATCTGGTTCAGGGGTATATGGATCAGCCCTTTCACGACTGGGGAAACCAGCGTGAGGGCAAAGGCCAGGACGAAGCCTGGTGGGAAGTGGACTCAATCGTCTCTGGTTCCTATGACGGGAATACCTTCGTACAGAGGGTGCTGGATCACATGTCCAGCCAAGACGAGCCGCCTGGCGGTAACCCACCCACCTACGGCGATCTGTTCCGAGGCAAGACCAGAGATGGCCCTTTGGGCCACCTGGGAAGACCACCTGAGCCGAAAGCGAGCGGGGTCGCTACCCCTCAAGTAAGCTCCGTGGTTCAAGTGCCCGGAAAAGCCAAGGCGGAGTCCGATGACTGCCCCAAGATCCAGGCGTTGAGGGCCAGGCTGAAGCAGAAGTATGGCGAGACCTTCTTCAGCGGAAAGCCTGTGTTTCCCCCACCGGTGCGTGGACCGTATGGCGAGGCCAAGAGCACTCCACTTGGACCTCTCCAGTGGAAGGTGATGCCCATGGGCGTTACCAACGGCAATGCGGCTTTTCAGCGGATGCTGGAGAACCTGCTTGAGCCGGTGCGCGACTGCGCGGACCCCTTCGTGGACGACGTGATCATCGCGTCCGGGGACCCCAGCATGAGCTACGAGGAGCTCCTGGAGGCACACGAGAGGGACGTCACTCGAGTGCTGGACCTTCTGGTTCGGCACAAACTCACGGGCAGCAGTGACAAGGCCACCATTGCGGTAAGCGAGGTGGTCTTCGCTGGCCACGTAGTTGGGAACGGGCAGCGAAAGCCCATACCTGGCAAGGTGGCTGCGATTGAGCACTGGGAAAAGCCCAAAACGGTCTCTGAGCTACGGGCGTACTTGGGGTTCTGCAATTACTACTCGGGGTATATCAAAATGTATGCCGAGTATGCAGCCCCCATGACGACCATGCTCAAGGGCAACCGAGAGGAGACCAAGAAGGGGTCCAAGAAGGCTCTGGTCTGGACTGAAGAGTCTGACCGTGCCTTTGAGGGGATGAAGCAGGCGCTGCTATCCGCAGTGGGTCTGCACCTCGTGGATCCCGACCGAGGGTTCGTCCTGCGCACCGACGCTTCCGACTACGCCATTGGGGCTGTGTTGGAGCAAGTGCTTGACGATGGGAGGCACGTGCCCGTGGCCTTCTGGAGCCGAGTCCTGGCGGAAGGCCAGAGACGGACGTGGACGCCCCGTGAAAAGGAGGCGTATGCCATCGTCATGGCTCTCAGGAAATGGGCTGGGTACATAGCCCTCCATCCCGTCACCGTCTGCACCGACCATCAGAGTCTGCAGTCGTGGCACAAGGAACACGTGGACACCCCCTCAGGTCCCGCCTCCCGACGGGCAAGATGGCACGAGACCTTGGCCAAGTTCGACCTTACGGTTGTTTATATTCCTGGAAAGGATAACACCGTGGCGGACTGTCTCAGTAGGTGGGCCTACCCCGCCAGCAAGGGCATGCAGGATATCTCTGCCCATGGCGATGAGGCTGAGACCGCTGAAGCCAAGAAGATCATTGAAATGGAGCGCCTGATGGAGGAGGAGGATGTCAAATGCTTCGTCGTCATGGCCGCCGATGCCCCCCTCGCTTCGAGGGTGAGCAGAGCGGTCAGTGTACTCGCCCCTGTGGGTGCCGCGGGCGGAAGGCCCGGTCCGGCACCCCCTGTGGGAGTGGAGTCCGACAAGCACCTCTTCCCAGAGTCTTGCCTCCAGGACGACTGGACCGACGATTACGCCAAGTCTGAGGCCTTTGCGGCCGAGTATAGGGCTGTGACCGACCCTGACGACGGGCAGAAGTGGCCAAAGGGGCTGACTGAGGAAGATGGCAAGCTCTACCGGAATGGTAAGCTGCTAGTCCCAGAGTCCCGAGTGCTCGAGCTGTGTGAAGCTTGGCACCACCACATGCTGCACCCAGGGGTCAAGAAGCAAGCTCTTGACATGCAGCGTCGGTTCGAGATCGACCATATCGTTCTCTACACCGCCATCAAGAGGGTCAGGAAGGGTTGCTCGGTCTGTCAGGCCTGCAATCCCGACAACCGGAACGTCAAGGGGGAACCCCAATGGACCCCGGTTCCTGACCAGCCCATGGAGAGCGTGGCCATGGACGTCTTCTCCATGCCCGAAGTGCACATTGGCAAGGAGACCTTTGACTGTGTGGTTCTCTGTGTGGACCGCCACAGCGGCTACGTTGTAGCCGTTCCGGCACGCAAAAAGGGGTTGCTTGCCAAGGAAGTGGCAGTCATGATGATTCGTCATTGGCTGACCGTCTTTGACATCCCCCGCACCATTTGCAGTGACCGAGGGCCCCAGTTTACTGGTGGCTGGTTCAAGGCTATGTGTTCCCTCATGGGAATACGTCATGCCAAGAGCGTCGCCTATCTCAGCCGGTCTAACGGCCGTGCTGAAGTGGCTGGACGGCAGCTGTTCGAGAAGCTGCGCAAGATCCACATCACCAATCCACGGCGGAACTGGTTCGAGGAAATGTGGCCTGCTCTGAAGGCCCATCATGACACCCCCACTCCGGGCGGTTTGTCCCCTCACCAGATTCTGTTTGGCAGGGACCCCCTGGGTAGGGGACTTCCCTTGTCTGGTGATGGCATGGCTATGGATGCCAAGGAGTTCTTCGCGCGGCAAGAGCAAACGTCGCGGGACATCCGCCAGCAGCTTGAGAAGGAGCATGCTGAGCGTCAGAAGTCCGCCCCGAGCTCGACAGCGCAGAAGTTCAGGGTGGGAGACCCGGTGTGGGTGATCAGACCCCGCCCCATGGGCACCCACCGCACCAAGACCTGGTTCACACCCGGCGAGGTGGTCCGCAGGATTGGTGAGGACACCTACCGCATCAAGGTGGGTCACGGACAGTTCCGGGAGCGCCACGAGAGTCAACTCCGTGTGCGGGAACCCGACCTCCGTGGCCGACATGTGTCCCTGGACTACGCCAAACATGAGGCCGATTCGGACGACGACTATGCTGAGCAGGACGACTATACTGTCGAGAAGATCCTGGCTCAGCGTCCGAAGGCCTCGGCACCCGGAGGTCTGGAGTTCAAGGTTCGTTGGCGAGGCTATGGGCCGTCCCACGACACCTGGGAACCCGTCTCCTCGTTCGTGCCGCGGGTCAATACTCCCTTCATGGAGTACATCCGCAAGCACAAGACCAAGATCCACGTTTCGGACTTGGCAGCACTCACCCGGGCGATTGCAGCCAGGGGTGCCTGATCAGCGCCCTGAGCTCTCCCCTGATGTGTTATGAGCGCTTGTGAGGCCGACGAATCGTCCCTTACTTGCTTGCTCTCTTCCATCTTTTGGTGACAGAGTGGCCATATACCCCCCCCTGCTGTATCCAGAGGAGGATGGCCCCTCTCTTCTTCTACTCGTCACTCCCCCCCCTGCTGAATCCTTGGGAAACCAGGTAGGGCGACTGACCTTCATAATTCTGAGCTCTTGGGGCCTTGAAGCCCATACGACGTTGCGCAACGGATGCCGCTGTCATCGGCATTGCGATTTTTTTTGGTGTGTGGTCTGGTTCCATGGCATTTGCGGAATCCAGACCAGTCGACGTGTGTCTCGAGACTATATATGCCTGAACTCAGGCGTTATCCTGTCCATCCTCCTGCATTTGCCTTATCCTGACCGTGGCGTGGTTTGGCACTCTGTTCTGAGTGTGTTTACACGCCTATTTACTTAAATTGTTGCTTGTTTTTCTGCCCTCCAGGATATGTGCATCTGTATGTTAAGTGTCATCAGCCCATCGCTGAGGGATGGACTGTTTTTCACCACGAATCGGGATACAGAGGCGCCTTGAGTCGCCGTGTACATATCCTTACAGCCTGGTCCAGCCTGGACCAGTACTTGATTACAGATTCTACTGTTTGAGTGCCCGTGATACCGTGTTGCCCTATTCGCTGTGATGTGTGGAGATCCTGATGGCGCCAGGCGGGAAGCCCAGTTGCCTGACTACACTCCCAGCGGTCCGCCACTGTCAGTCCCAGTGTGGGCCTACCGATTTGCAGACGCACTTGCATTCGGATGGCGGCCTCCGGTGCTCTTGACCTCGGTCAGTCTGCCTGGGAAACTGGTGGTTTGAGGAGTCGACGCCTCCGCCCACACTGCATGAGGACTCCCTCATGTATGGCCACGCTTCGTGGTAGTAGGGCGAGGGAAAAGACGGCCTTGATGCCCGATCCCTTCAGGAGGAGTTCCCTTACGATTTGGGGTTCGTAAGGAGTTCGACTATGGCACTCTGGACTCGCGTCGTATGGATATGGACATGGTGCGCCCGAGGAAGGACCCGTGGGGACTCTCCCCAGTCGGCGGGCCTTGGGAAGCTTGGGGTAGCCTGATGGATCTTTGTGGTCGCTCTCGACTTGTGGGGCCACCTCGGCCGTCGTGTGACGCCTATGTTGGCCGTGTATGCCACTGCCACTGTGGTGGTGACCGTAGCAGCCGGCACCCGGTGCGCCTGGTATGGGTTAACGGGTCCTTTGGATGCCGAACAATCGCCGCCAGGACCCGGGACTTGATACTTGATACTATACATGTGCTACGAGCTGTTACAGCAGCATACCTATCCCACTGTGGGATACCTATCTTACTGTGACTTACTGAAGTGAGGATGTGACATCCCCCCCCCTTTCAGGGAGTGGTCCTGGGTACCCGCTGCCATGCGTGGGTGTTATCGAGCCCCCCCAGGGTTTGCTCTAAGGAGGGGGGTGAAGCGGTACCCAGAACCCCATGGCCAGGTTACGGCATACAACCGGTCTCCGGTCCACTAACCCCATGCACGGCGTGTTCCGTGCCGTGAAGCCCCGCATCGGCATCCGATGCACCGCCAGCGGAGATTTGTGTATCAGAACATCAGGAATCAACAGGGTTTTATTTTCATATTGTTTCCGTCAATTTTTATGCTTCCGTTCCGATACTCACTGTTTTGACTGCTGGCGGTTGGTTCGCGACTTTACCGTAACCGCCAGTTTAACTGTTTATAATGGAAATTTTAACGTTATCCGTCACGAAGGCTCCAAAGTCGCCAGGAACTGCATGGATGCTTCCGCAATTTTCATAATTAATACTCGCAACCTTAATCCGAATTTTTCAGGATGTCGAAATCGGATTTTCGACTTCGACATCCCCGCACTGGATTTGACCTCTTTCGAGTGGACCTACGTGCTTCCGTATGCACGAATCAACTTCCCTTTTATCCTGCCCTCCATTTGTCTTAAAGATATGGGCAAAACAAAGTTGATTCGTGAGGCCACTTGTGAAGGTCATATCTCGTGCCGCTTGCGAGTATTGACGATAAGGAAACGTGGGATGTATTCACAATACTCCCGACGTAATTTAGGAAGCTTCATATGGCTTGCGTTTCTACACATGCGCGCTAGTGTAATGGATCATGGTCAAGAGGGTAGAGTTTGCGCTATAACTCTATGACCATGATATTGCGTGCGTTGAGATAACTTTCGAGTGTAGCGCGCAAGTGTTGGTGTTGCATAGGAACTCTCCTTGAGTTCCTATGAGCGATTGACACAAAGTTATGCCCTTGGAGGGGCATGACATATCGTGGTGGGAGCTACATTTTTGGGCAATATTTGGTATGTGCCATGTGTTGTGTTGCGTGCCCATTTGGCGGGCCCATTGCTCCAAGACAAGCCCGCCAATGGACCTCATATTGTGCAAGCCCCTTCTCCGTACTCCCTACGGTCAATTGCAAGCCTAACCTTCGTGAAGGGAAGCTTGTGTGGTGATCTCGAAGCGATGCGTTGGGAGCAAGGTGTGCATTTTACATTTTTCCATATTTTCATGTGCCCACTTGGGAAGCAGCCCTCGTAACCTTTCAAGGCGCCCCAAGTGGAGCACATACGTGGGATCGAAGGTCATTGGTGTCAAGTCATTGTGTTTAGAAGGATTAAGTGATTGCACGATCCAAGCCAAAGATATTATAATATAATTATGCGCCTTTCAAGGCACTTTGGTTTGTCTTTGTGCCAATTTTGCCGTTTTTGGCTCGTCATGATGTCAAGTGGCGACCGTGTATTTCAACGTTGCGCTCAATTGACATCATGACCCAAGTATGATATGAGGGTACATACTTCGGTAGCCAACATATCTTGGACCCGGCGAATAACTCCTCTTAGGCTTGGCATACCGTGGCCGCCATGTTGGCGATTTGGGACTATCCCAAATCATGGGCTCACTTGGCGACCCTGCCATTCCCAATACCGGAGGAGTTGGGCGACGCCCCAAAGATATGTTGGACATATATGACTTGATACCAATCCTATGGCACACTCCGGTCTGAGTCGGGCATGTGCCTCACTTGCCCTAACCATGAGTGTGCGCAATTTTGGCCATTTTGAGCATTTTTCCACTTTCGCTGCCCGCCGTGCCCCATGTTCTAACCTTCGTGCACGCCGGACGCATGGACCAATGGACCATATATGACATGGGTGTTATGGGTAATGGTCCCCATGGTCCACACACCACGTGGGCGAAGCGGAGCCGCCTTCGCCAAGGCGCTAGGCCAAATTGAGTATGGGCAATTTTACCATTTTTGCATTTGTGGACCCAATTGGGATCGTCACCACGCCGAGTGGCATGGAGATCTTTGAGAGCCAAGGGCATGGGAGTCTCTGTTGGACTCCCGGTGGATCACGTATGGAATAGCAGATCCGATCTCCAAGCCGGCGTGGAGATATACTATTGGGAGCACACCGAATTTTGGCTCATTTCAAGCAGCCAAAATGACCCAATTTTGGGACCCCAATTTCCCCCTTCCGTGTGGTCAATTGGCGGCCCCATTTCTCTAAGCCCATAGGGAGCCCGGACCTAAATCTAAGTTGTACACTCAGATAGAAGTCCTAGGTCCTGCCTCCTACCCTGTGGGCCATTGGCCTCACCTTGGCCGAGCGAGCCGCGCGTGGGAATGACGCCAATTTTGGTGATTTTGGCATCATGACCCCACTTGACACGTCCGTGTTGCCCTGATGCCGGGACCTCAGAGGGAACCAGGTTGGGTGAGGGCTCCAGGGAGTTCGTACTCGAAGGGCATAGGGTCAGTTGCCTCGTCCCTACCTCTGGCGGGTCCGGACGAGGGGTCAATTTTGGAGTTTTTCAAGCCAATTTCAGTTTGGGCTGAAACAGCCCATTTTCAGCTACCAACTCCTGGGTGATAATGGCGGGGCCATATCTCTGGCTCAGAGTGGAGTTGGGACCTGCTGTTGAGGGAGCATAGGGAGCCACTGTCGGTTGGCCTTGGAACCCATTGGTTCTCAGGAACTCGCCTGTGGCTGTGCGGGACACCTCTCCCATTGGCAGGGTTTCAGGGTCCGGACTGAGCAGGGCATGGGTTGTGTTTGAGCCCCCGCCCCCATCAGCCACTGGGAGGGTCGGACCTGGGATTGGGATATGAGTCGGGACTGAGTGTCTATTGTCCCTTGATGCCCTTACCCCAGTCCAGTCTTAACCCCATGTGTACATATCCTGATGTGTTGCTGTACATACTTTCGTTCCCTCTTTGCAGAGTGGCAAGGATTCTGAAACGCTTTGTCACATGACACAGGTGTATTGATGCCCTTGTGAGCGTAGTGCCTTGCCTGCCTGCTCACCTGTGCGTGTCACCGCAGCGTCCCGTGGCCGGCCCCCCACGGGAACGCGTCAATCCTGGCTCAGCGTCCGAAGGCCTCGGCACCCGGAGGTCTGGAGTTCAAGGTTCGTTGGCGAGGCTATGGGCCGTCCCACGACACCTTGGAACCCGTCTCCTCGTTCGTGCCGCGGGTCAATACTCCCTTCATGGAGTACATCCGCAAGCACAAGACCAAGATCCATGTCTCGGACTTGGCAGCACTCACCCGGGCGATTGCAGCCAGGGGTGCCTGATCAGCGCCCTGAGCTCTCCCCTGATGTGCCTTGAGGCGCTTGTGAGGCCGACGAACCGTCCCTTACTTGCTTGCTCTCTTCCATCTTTCGGTGACAGAGTGGCCATATACCCCCCCATGCTGAATCCAGAGGAGGATGGCCCCTCTTTTCTTCTATTCGTCACTCCCCGCCCTGCTGAATCCTTGGGAAACCAGGTAGGGCGACTGACCTTCATATTTTTGAGCTCTTGGGGCCTTGAAGCCCATACGACGTTGCGCAACGGATGCCGCTGTCATCGGCATTGCGATTTTTTGGTGTGTGGTCTGGTTCCATGGCATTTGCGGAATCCAGACCAGTCGACGTGTGTCTCGAGACTATATATGCCTGAACTCAGGCGTTATCCTGTCCATCCTCCTGCATTTGCCTTATCCTGACCGTGGCGTGGTTTGGCGCTCTGTTCTGAGTGTGTTTACACGCCTATTTACCCAAACTGTTGCTTGTTTTTCTGCCCTCCAGGATATGTGCATCTGTATGTTAAGTGTCATCAGCCCATCGCTGAGGGATGGACTGTTTTTCACCACGAATCGGGATACAGAGGCGCCTTGAGTCGCCGTGTACATATCCTTACAGCCTGGTCCAGCCTGGACCAGTACTTGATTACAGATTCTACTGTTTGAGTGCCCGTGATACCGTGTTGCCCTATTCGCTGTGATGTGTGGAGATCCTGATGGCGCCAGGCGGGAAGCCCAGTTGCCTGACTACACTCCCAGCGGTCCGCCACTGTCAGTCCCAGTGTGAGCCTACCGATTTGCAGACGCACTTGCATTCGGATGGCGGCCTCCGGTGCTCCTGACCTCGGTCAGTCTGCCTGGGAAACTGGTGGTTTGAGGAGTCGACGCCTCCGCCCACACTGCATGAGGACTCCCTCATGTATGGCCTTCGTGGCAGTAGGGCGAGGGAAAAGACGGCCTTGATGCCCGATCCCTTCAGGAGGAGTTCCCTTACGATTTGGGGTTCGTAAGGAGTTCGACTATGGCACTCTGGACTCGCGTCGTATGGATATGGACATGGTGCGCCCGAGGAAGGACCCGTGGGGACTCTCCCCAGTCGGCGGGCCTTGGGAAGCTTGGGGTAGCCTGATGGATCTTTGTGGTCGCTCTCGACTTGTGGGGCCACCTCGGCCGTCGTGTGACGCCTATGTTGGCCGTGTATGCCACTGCCACTGTGGTGGTGACCGTAGCAGCCGGCACCCGGTGCGCCTGGTATGGGTTAACGGGTCCTTTGGATGCCGAACAATCGCCGCCAGGACCCGGGACTTGATACTTGATACTATACATGTGCTACGAGCTGTTACAGCAGCATACCTATCCCACTGTGGGATACCTATCTTACTGTGACTTACTGAAGTGAGGATGTGACACCCCCCCCCCCCCTTTTCAGGGAGTGGTCCTGGGTACCCGCTGCCATGCGTGGGTGTTATCGAGCCCCCCCAGGGTTTGCTCTAAGGAGGGGGGTGAAGCGGTACCCAGAACCCCATGGCCGGGTTACGGCATACAACCGGTCTCCGGTCCACTAACCCCATGCACGGCGTGTTCCGTGCCGTGAGGCCCCGCATCGGCAACCGATGCACCGCCAGCGGAGATTTGTGTATCAGAATATCAGGAATCAACAGGGTTTTATTTTCATATTGTTTCCGTCAATTTTTATGCTTCCGTTCCGATACTCACTGTTTTGACTGCTGGCGGTTGGTTCGCGACTTTACCGTAACCGCCAGTTTAACTGTTTATAATGGAAATTTTAACGCTATCCGCGACGAAGGCTCCAAAGTCGCCAGGAACTGCATGGATGCTTCCGCAATTTTCATAATTAATACTCGCAACCTTAATCCGAATTTTTCAGGATGTCGAAATCGGATTTTCGACTTCGACATCCCCGCACTTGATTTGACCTCTTTCGAGTGGACCTACGTGCTTCCGTATGCACGAATCAACTTCCCTTTTATCCTGCCCTCCATTTGTCTTAAAGATATGGGCAAAACAAAGTTGATTCGTGAGGCCACTTGTGAAGGTCATATCTCGTGTTGCTTGCGAGTATTGACGATAAGGAAACGTGGGATGTATTCACAATACTCCCGACGTAATTTAGGAAGCTTCATATGCCTTGCGTTTCTACACATGCGCGCTAGTGTAATGGATCATGGTCAAGAGGGTAGAGTTTGCGTTATAACTCTTTGGCCATGATATTGCGTGCGTTAAGATAACTTTCGAGTGTAGCGCGCAAGTGTTGGTGTTGCATAGGAACTCTCCTTGAGTTCCTATGAGCGATTGACACAAAGTTATGCCCTTGGAGGGGCATGACATATCGTGGTGGGAGCTGCTTTTTGGGGCAATATGTGGTATGTGCCATATGTTGTGTTGCGTGCCGAATTGGCGGGTCCATTGCTCCAAGTCGAACCCGCCAATGGACCTCATATTGTGCAAGCCCCTTCTCCATACTCCCTACGGTCAATTGCAAGCCTAACCTTCGTGAAGGGAAGCTTGTGTGGTGATCTCGAAGCGATGCGTTGGGAGCAAGGTGTGTGTTTTACAATTTTCCATATTTTCATGTGCCCACTTGGGAAGCAGCGCTCGTAACCTTTCATGGCGCCCCAAGTGGAGCACATATGTGGGATCGAAGGTCATTGGTGTCAAGTCATTGTGTTTAGAAGGATTAGTTGATTGCACGAACCAAGCCAAAGATATTATAATATAATTGTGCGCCTTTCAAGGCACATTGGTTTGTCTTTGTGCCAACTTTGCCGTTTTTGGCTCGTCATGATGTCAAGTGGCGACCGTGTATCTCAACGTTGCGCTCAATTGACATCATGACCCAAGTATGTTACGGGGGTACATACTTCGGTAGCCAACATATCTTGGACCCGGCGAATAACTCCTCTTAGGCTTGGCATACCGTGGCCGCCATGTTGGCGATTTGGGACTATCCCAAATCATGGGCTCACTTGGCGACCCTGCCATTCCCAATACCGGAGGAGTTGGGCGACGCCCCAAAGATATGTTGGACATATATGACTTGATACCAATCCTATGGCACACTCCGGTCCGAGTCGGGCATGTGCCTCATTTGCCCTAACCATGAGTGTGCGCAATTTTGGCCATTTTGAGCATTTTTCCACTTTTGCTGCCCGCCGTGCACTATGTTCTAACCCTCGTGCACGCCGGACGCATGGACCAATGGACCATATATGACATGGGTGTTATGGGTAATGGTTCCCATGGTCCGCACACCACGTGGGCGAAGCGGAGCTGCCTTCGTTAAGGCGCTAGGCCAAATTAAGTATGGGCAGTTTTGCCATTTTTGCATTTGTGGGCCCAATTGGGATCGTCACCACGCCGAGTGGCATGGAGATCTTGGAGAGCCAAGGGCATGGGAGTCTCCGTTCGACTCCCGTTGGATCACGTATGGAATAGCGGATCCGATCTCCAAGCCGGCGTGGAGATATACTATTGGGAGCACACCGAATTTTGGCTCATTTCAGGCAGCCAAAATGACCCAATTTTGGGACCCCAATTTCCCCCTTCCGTGTGGTCAATTGGCGGCCCCATTTCTCTAAGCCCATAGGGAGCCCGGACCCAAATCCAAGTTGAACACTCAGATAGGAGTCCTAGGTCCTGCCTCCTACCCTGTGAGCCATTGGCCTCACCTTGGCCGAGCGAGCCGCGCGTGGGAATGACGCCAATTTTGGTGATTTTGGCATCATGACCCCACTTGACTCATCCGTGTTGCCCTGATGCCGGGACCTCAAAGGGAACCAGGTTGGGTGAGGGCTCCAGGGAGTTCGTACTCGAAGGGCATAGGGTCAGTTGCCTCGTCCCTACCTCTGGCGGGTCCGGACGAGGGGTCAATTTTGGGGATTTTTGAGTTAATTTCAGTTTGGGCTGAAACAGCCCATTTTCAGCTACCAACTCCTGGGTGATAATGGCGGGGCCATATCTCTGGCTCAGAGGGGAGTTGGGACCTGCCGTTAGGGGAGCATAGGGAGCCACTGTCGGTTGGGCTTGGAGCACCTTGGCTTCCAGGAACTCGCCTGTGGCTGTGCGAGACACCTCTCCCATTGGCAGGGTTTCAGGGTCCGGACTGAGCAGGGCATGGGTTGTGTTTGAGCCCCCGCCCCCATCAGCCACTGAGAGGGTCGGACCTGGGATTGGGATATGAGGCGGGGCTGAGTGTCTATTGTCCCTTGATGCCCTTACCCCAGTCCAGTCTTAACCCCATGTGTACATATCCTGATGTGTTGCTGTACATACTTTCGTTCCCTCTTTGCAGAGTGGCAAGGATTCTGAAACGCTTTGTCACATGACACAGGCGTATTGATGCCCTTGTGAGCGTAGTGCCTTGCCTGCCTGCTCACCTGTGCGTGTCACCGCAGCGTCCCGTGGCCGGCCCCCCACGGGAACGCGTCAATACTACAGACTAGCTGACATCTGCACTGCAGTGTCAGCGTACTCCTGGAGCTTTCCTGGCCTCCATGGAGATACTTTTACCTATAAAAAAGAAGCTGCATATGAGCACATGGCCACATATGCATCAGTATGGGGTGCCCATGTGAGGACCCTAGAGGAAGATGAACTCTCAGAGGAATGCGTATGCGAACCCCCTCGAGCGAGCCTATGCTGCCACGAGCCATCTGAGAATGTGGAAGGGGACCTTCTCTACGCCTATCAAGGGTTGAAAGACGCTTTGCCGGTTGAGGATCACCTCCCTGCTTCTATACCCCAAGGGGCAAGCAATCTACACTCTGACGAGGACCTGGAGGACAAGATCAAGCTCTTGGACCCTACAGTACAAAAGCTGATCAGGACCTACCTGCAGGTGTTCGGAGAACTACCCCCTCCAGCTTCCTGTGACAAACTAGTACAGATGGACCTCAAGCTGAAGTCCGAGTTCGTGAGTCACAAGATACGTAGGAGACCCTACAAGGCTCCTAAAGAGCAGGCCGACGAGAATGAGCGACAGATACAAGAGTGTATCGACGCTGGCCTGCTTTTGCAGTACAAGGATGGGGACTACCCCAAGCATTGCAGCCCCTGTTTCGTGGTGGCTAAGCCTAGGTCTACAGCCAAACGGCTGGTGGTGGACTGCGGAGAGCTGAACAAGAAGACGCTGAACCACTCAGGGTCCATTCCTAACATGGAATCAACCATCGAGAAGATAGCCTCCTGCCGCTACAAGACGAAGATGAACAAGCAGAGTGGATTCTGGCAAGTGGACCTGACGCCCAATGGTAAGAAGCTCCTCACCTTCATCACCCCTGAGGAGAGGATGTTCAAGTGGAAGGTCATGCCCTTTGGCATGGCCAACGCACCAGCTCTTTTTCAAGACCTGATGAACAATATCCTTTCCATCCCACGTCTGAGACCTGTGGTGCAAGAACTCATATCCCCAGGCGCTCTGATGGAAGCACACATCGACGATGTGTGCCTGGGAACGAGTACTAAGGAGGACCACCTAATCCTCTTGGGTGAGTTCTTTGCGGTCTGCCAGGAAAACCACACCAGACTCAAGCTGGGGAAGTGTCAGTTCATGCAGGAGACTATGCAGCACCTGGGGTTCGACATTGGCTATGTGTGGTGTACCCCTGCGGCCCCTAAGGCCAAACCCCTGAAGGATGCTAAGGTACGACACGAGGACCCCGAGAAACGACCCAATGAAACTACGGGCCTGCAAGCACTACCGCCGCCCGAACAAGAATATCACCTACATCAGCGCCTTCCTGACAGACCTCATCAAGAAGAGTACTACCTGGGGCTGGGGCCCTCAAGAACAATCGTTTGTCGAGCTCAAGGACAAAGTGGCTAAATTGTCGTGCCTAGCGACCGTATCCCGGCACTACTCAAGTGGACCCATGAGTCTAGACGTCATGTTGGCGCGGACCGTACCCTGAAGCTGTTCAAGCAATGGTTCCACTCTAGGTGTAGTGACGATCAGCTGTGGAAAACCCTCCAGCCCATCGTGGACAAGTGCCCGTGTCGGTCCTACAAACCTGGGGATATCAGGGCAAAAGTCTCTATTGGATGCTTCCTCTCCAACACTGTGCCAACAGTGTGCTCTATGTGGACTATAAGGAGATGCCTAAGTTCTGGGGCTATGACTTCGCCCTAGTGGTAACCTGTGGCTGACCAGGTTTACCAGGGTGTTCCTATGCACTAAACACATCACCGCCGAGGAGACCATCAGGATACTCCTGCAAGAGTGGTTCTGTGTCTATGGGGCACCCAAAGAAATTAACTCCGACGAGGACGTCCGAATACGCTCGGACACTGGCTGGTACAAGAGAGTCTGGAGGTCCCTCAATGTCCAGGTGTTAACGGGGATTCCCTACACTCATACGAGTAACCCCCTATGTGAGCGACAGATTCGAGTTCTCAAAGAGAACGTGAGGATATGGTGCAAGACTGAGCGCACCAAAGACTGGGTGAGACTACTCCCCGTCATATCCCTGATGATGAACTCCCAAGAGACTTCGGCTACTGGCTATTCGCCCCATGAGCTGTTCATGGGACGCCTGGCGTGATCCCTAAACGCTCCCTATCCTGAAGAATCATACTCCACTGTGGATAAGTGGGTGAAGGAGCAGCAAGACAAGGTGGACAAGGCCATGCTCTACAGAGTGAGGGAGCGCCAGTGGAACAGGAAGAACAAGCACCGGGTGCCTGCCTCCTATCAAGAGGGAGATTCGGAGCTGGTGCACCACAGTAGGCTACCTGCCTGGCTTCGCTCCACCAGCATTGGCGCCTACTTTGGGCCCTACAAGATCCTGTCTGCGGATGGTCACCGCATCACAGTGCGGTGTTCTCCCCGACTAGAGGGGACCCTGGTGTGCGCTGCTCAACAGCTCAAGAACTACTATGACCCAAAGGACCTCTGTGGGGAAGAATGGGAACTAAACGACGAATAGATCGCCGCTCTGGACCTACAGGGCGCTGCCAGCCCTATGGAAGTTGAAGGAGAACTCCCCGACATGAATGCCGAGGAGACGGCTAAGGAGGGCTTCTACCTGGTTAAGTCAGTTACCCAACATCGCTACCGCCAAGGGTGGCGTTTCCTTACCCTCTAGGAAGGGTTTGGAGTTGAAGAAGCTACCTAGGAACCATTTGCTGCCTTCGTGCTTCCTGAGGGACGCCCGAACTCGGTTCTTGTACTATACTTGTCCCAGAACAACCTGAGAGTTGCTGAGGCTCGCTGAAACGCTTGCCTCGCAGAAGAAGCCTAGGGACCGAACCCTTCCTATACCTTCCTATGTTTGTATGAGTGTGCTGAGCCTGAGGACCTATGAGCAAGCTGCAGAGATGGTGTCCTCTTTATACGCAAGTCTGTACCCTTGCTGAACCCGGCAGACGTCTTTACACGGTGCCATGAGGTACGCACTAGGTCTCTCTGCCCCTAGGTGCCCAATTTATGTGCTGGCACCAGACTTCCTGGGGGGAATACCCAGCGCTAACGCCAAGGTATTGGTTGGCCTACCCACCTGCCTCCTACAGGGGAGGGGTGGCCAAAACCTAGAGGCACGAAAAGGTCTGTTTGCTGGACGGCAAAAACCTAGACTACCACTGCCACTGCCCATCAAAAACCCTGATAAACTTTCAGGAAACAGGCGGGACAGTGACACACTCACTACTGGTCCTACACTCACTACAGTGGCAACAGTCTTCGAAGGGTGAGCGAGCGCTGTGCTCAAGCCCCCACCCAGGCTGACGACTGCTACACTCACACGCCACTTGGTGTTGTCCAGGAAGAGGTCTCAGGCCCTGGTGGCCCACCTGTGAAAGTACAAGAGAACACAGCGCTACTAAGCGAATGTGGCCTAACAGGGACATCACTACACGTTTCCCCGTCAGGGCTTGGATGGAAGGAATGCTTTATCAGCGTGCACAGCATGGATGATGATGAAGTCGGACTGTCCCTGCCACTCCTGGCTGAGGCACAGTTTGTTGATTGTGGGATCAGCGCCCTGTTTAGCTGGGCAAGGAACTGCACCAATCACTCTGACCTTTCCCACCTGAGAACAGAGGCAAATGCAGGACGGCTTTTAGCTGAGGAATCTAACCTGCATGCTCGTATTATACGGATCTCTGCCAGGAAAATAATACACTGTCTAAAAGCCGCCCTATCAAGCAAGTGAGCTTAAGGAGTGCCGCCCGTTCTCTTATAGAACGTAGGGCAGAGCCCCTGGGTAACCTAAACAAGGGTTATACCGTGCGCACTTCGTGTGGCCTACCCTTTGATGCGTCATATGCATGCACGAGTATGCATGAATTCGGCAGTTGCCTATTTTGGACAATCCAATCTGAAACAATCCATACCCCATGGTGGTCACAATCCCTGACTCAACCAGCGGGTGGGCTTACTCACCTTACTCACCGCTGGAGAGAGAGAGATCAAGAGAGAGTGTGGAACGAAACATAAACGAGGCAGAGCGTGTTTTATCCTATTCTCCCCTCTAATCATCTTGCAATCTTCTAATCAATCCCTCTACTCTATGTTTGCGCTGCTACACGGCTGGTCCATGGTAACACGAGACAAGGAATATGCATGCTGCATACGAAGCAACAAAACCCTGTATGTTTGTACCTTGCTGTGCGGATCTTTATTGAATTCTTGAATTCTTGCTTCTTGAATTTTCCTAGAAGCATGCGTGGAATCTCTACGTTTATCATTTAATGTGTGCTTCGTCATTTCTTTATTATTACGTGACATACTGTTATAATCTTATTTTCTCTGTCTTTTCCGGCACCCAATTGAATGCGCTCCGGCGCGCCGCCTTTCTCTGCGTGTGAATCCAGGGATTTGAAAAAATCCTGTGATGAAATAAAAATGCGTAAGAATGTGCATTTTATGCACATGGGGATTCTCGACAGGTGTGTACCCTCAGAAAAATTCTAGGGCATTATTTGACGGATTTCGGTGTATCGTCAATCGTTGCACGTAAATCAGGCCCTCATCCCTTGCATACTTTCTCCGCAGATATCCTTGAGTGAATACGGTGAAGTAGGACGCGTTCTGGCCGAACCGCTGCTTCAAGGACCACTGTTCAGAATCCCAAGACCCTATTCAGGGGCAAAAAATTTTCAACGCCATCCCCTCGCCCTCAGGACAGGCTAGGTACAGCCAGCAGGTTCCACGACGACCCAGACTTCATGCCCTGACCGTATCGTGCGTTGGGTTTTGCGTATTGCTACTTGGAGGGAGGGTTGCATGCCCACATGACTTTGCATGTCCATTCTAACCCCCTACCAAGCCCCAGCCGCCCCAGCGACGCCTCTGAGCGCAGTGGGGGCTGTAGGTGTCTGTTACGACAAGGCAAAAACTGGCAACTGCCATGACGCAGCGCCCTCTTTACAGTGTTAGGGAAGTTATAGGTAATTTTAAAAAAAGCTGAACCCCATGGGGAGGTCAAGAAAAATACCCCTTTTCCCTTAAAATGCCACAGTGGTGGCCACCACAGCACAAGTGGGGAGTTAGAAAAGTGTATTTCCCTGCAAAAAGGTAAGCTTTAGTGGTTCTAGAGATGCCTAATGGCATAGGTAGGTAGGTAGGTAGGTATCTTCGGGAGCTCGGGATGCCTCCTTTGACATTGCAGGAAGAAGGTCTTACCAAGGGGACGTCCTGTCCCTCCCACTGCCCTATGTCAGGTGCCTCTTGAGCCGCTCCCGCATGTGCTTGGGAAGGCATTGTCGCGGCCACCCGGTCCATGTGTCCCAGGTGGGAGGGTGTCCCCACATGTGTCCATGGGTAGGGCCACATGCTTCCTCCTTTGGGCGGCAGCTCTGGGGGGCTGCCCAGCCGTGTGGAGTATCTCTCACCACAAGGGGTATTGCTCCCGCTTGTCTACGGTGAAGCAGGTCACAACCCTACCCTGGCATTTTACCCCTAAGGGAGCATTATTTGGCCCTATATATGGGATATATGTGGGATAGGGTATATCATACTCCATTTCCTTGTTAGGAACATAGGATGTGGGATAGATAAGGCAATAATGGATGTTTAGTAGATATATCAATTAGTGGATGATAGGGTGGATTTCTCATATGTGCATATCAGGTATTTCATTGGCTATGTGTACCATATCTGTTTGCAGGATACTATTCAGTCAACACTATCGTTATGTCTTCGGTGCCAAGCAATGTTGCTGCCCATGCCACTGCGACCTCTGCTCCTGACCACCCGGTCTGGTTTCATGGTAGCAGAGGCGAAAATTTTTCGTCTCTGTTGGGCGTTTGGCATCGCGGAAAGCGATCGGTCCAAGACATCGTGGACCGAATTCAAATTAAAATCTTTTCCCCGGGAGGGATAGCTGAGGGTGTCCAGGTCCCCACTCTCAGGACCTCCTCGGCCCTGACCCCATCGACCGGGCAGGGGCCGCAAAAACGGGCCAAGCCCCAAGTGGCTACAAATCCTAAGTTTCCGAAATCCCCGAATGTTCCCATCGGGGCCCCCCATCCTCGAAATCCAGCTGGTGTACCTGGGATGGTTGGGGGGGAAATAGACGGCCACCCTCAGGGAGCGATAAGAGGACCACAATCGCCTATTATGGGCTCGGGAACCGTTACTAGCGCCGAGAATCGGGCAGTAATCGACCTATCTACTGGGGTGATCGAGCGTACGAATGCTGCGCCCTCACGCGCTGCCGACTGGGGTACGATGGCTTCGCCAATGGGGCCTATCGTGGTCGACTCTGGCACTCCTCCGTCGCTAGGGGGGTTGCCAGACCCTCAGGTCAGAAAGAACCTGTTTGCGGCAGGGCCCATCAGCCCCATTGTTGACCAACTCGACGCTGAAAACCGTCGAGTCCTCGCGCTCACGCCTGATCCCCATGGCCATCTGGGTCCGGCTCGAGAGGCCGTGGCCCTGATCCAGCAAGCCCTGTCGGGGACTAGGCAGAACTCCACTGTGGTGGAATCGTCGCCCACTCCAATGAGTGGATCGCGGCGGTTTCCCTCCCTGGTGGAGGAATCTCCTGCCTTGGGAGCGTATCCCAATCCCCCGAGCGGATCCAGGCTAAATCCTACGATCATCGAGGAATCCCCCACGCAAATCGAGGAGGATGAGTGTGACCAGTGGTTCCCCCTGGCGGTGGAGCAGTGGAACGACGATGAGGAGGAGGAGATTGGAGTGTTGGAACGTCATGAACTCCATCATTCCCCTATTTCCGTTGCCTCGTCGCCTGCACCTCCTGAACCTATGTCAGGGACCAGGGATCGCCCCATGCTTGTGGAAGAATCCCCGGCCCCCCACTACATCACGGTGGAGGACTCTCCGGCCCCTCAGTTCATTGCTGTGGAAGAGTCCCCGGTGCCTATGAGCGGCGTCAAAAACCGCCCGTGTCTTGTCGTGGAATCCCCGGAGCCTACGGAGGACCGGGCCGGTACTACATCTCCGGTGCCTATGAGTGGCACGAAAGATCGTCCATCCCTAGTGGATGATTCTCCGGCAATGCCGAAGGTCAACAATCTGTGCTGGGGGGGAGGGAATCAGGTGGAGGGAGGTTCAGCAACCCTCCCAATAAATTTGGTCTCTCCCCCCACAAATAGATCTCCTACGGAGGACCCCGAACTGCCCAATTGGGGGGGGGATCCAGAGGTTGCAACGGGATCGGAGCCTGTTTTTGCTTCCCATCCGAGAACTCGATCACCTATGGTGGTTCATGAGTCACCACAGTATATTGTGGTTGATGATTCCCCACCCCCACCGCCGCGACCGAATACTGTTGGTCATGTTCCCCCTCCGCCGTCACCCCGCCACCGCCAGGTGGCTTACATCGAGCACGTGCAAGGAATCCCGCACCTGGTTCGGCCATCTAGTGGTGGGGGTTCGGGGGGGGGACATCCCTCTAGTGGGGGGGCGCCAGCGCCTGTTGCTGCGCGCCCCACACCCCCGTCTCGCCCTGCGGGGGGGCCCTCTGGTCCCTCCGTGGCAGGGGGGGCTGCTGGGGGGGGCGGTGGTGGGTCATCTCCTCCTCGTGGAGGGGGGGGTCCATCTTTTCGACATTCTGGGGGCCCCACTCCTACACGGGGGGAGGAAGACCTACAGCACACCTGTGGCTGTCCCCGGTGTGTGGTGCACTACGAAACGTGCATCCAATCTCTGATGGCACAGGTGAGGGACCTGCGAAATCAGAATCTGGAGTTGCAGCGATCCCATCAGGAACTTTCTCAGGCAGTAGCCTCTACCGTGGGCATCAGTCAGTCCTACGGGGACCGGATGACCCAAATCTTGTCTACATTGGCTAAATTTGACGCGGCGGTTCAGGGCTACCGCCGGGATTCTAAGGTGGTGGAGGCTAGCGTGGCAGATCTTTCTAAGATGTCCAACGGCAACACGGCTAAGTGCTTTAGCGCAGTGGAGTCGCTCGATACACGTTACGCCGCCGTTGCATCTAGGATCGATGCGTGGGACCACTGGTACTCCACGCCTGCGGAACCCGTTACGGTGGTCCTACCCCCGCCATCGGCGCCTCCGCCCGTTCCTGATCCTACACCGGCGGCGCCTACGGCGCCCATGGGCGCGCGATCCGGTTCATCCGGTGGTGGCTGTGTGCTTCCTTTCTCCGTCCACCCATCCCACGATTGCATCTACCATCCGAACGCTTGTCCGGATTCGGGGTGGCCGAGGGGGGGGGAAGAACACCACGAACACCCCCACCCCGAAGAACCTACATCGTGGAGGGGAATCGCCGAAAAGCAGAAGGAACGTGCTGTTCCCGAGTGGAGGGCCACGCCTAAGGGCGAAGAACACCCCACGGAGCCTACGGCCCCGTGGGCCAATGAAGAGGAGAACACCTCTTCGTTGGGGAACATCAATCCCCTCACGAAAAATGTTTTCACTTCCCCTGGGAAACCTTCGTACACGCCCTCTCATCCTACGGATACGTGTACAGTCTCTCCAGTGAAGGTTGCACCAAGTGCAAGTGGAGGTGCACCCCCAACCATGGCTCCCCCTGCTTACCACCCGTACCAAATGCCTATGGTGCAAAATAGTTACACCAAAGCGGTGGAGGATAGTGATATGCCTAAACCGCAATTTAATGGGCAGCTAGAGTGCTACGACGAGTGGGTGGAGAAGCTTCAACAATGGTTTCAGGGGTGTGATCCCATGTACCGAAAGGCCAACGAGGCAAAAATGATTTTGAGTACCTTGCCTCCATGGCTAAAGGCGATCATCAACGCCCGGGTTGCCGAGGCCACCCACCACACACGCACGGCCCCCACCCTCAAAGAGTTGTGGGACTTTTTGGAACAACGTTTCCACGAGTATGACCCCTCAAGGGCTGATGAAAGGCGGCGAGCCCTCACCCCCAGGGTGGTTAAAGGGCAAGTGACCCTCATCGACCTTGAAGATTTCTATGCTCGTTGGCAACGTTTGTTGCCTCTGAGCAATGAGACTCGTCCCCACGTGATCCGGGAGCAGCTCCTAAGCAAGCTCCCGTGGATCAAGGAGAAGGTCGTCAAGCAAGAGGCTAAGAATAGCCCAGACAGCTATGTGGTGGATTTTAGTGGCCTTGACCCTTCGCCGGGTCGCGCCCCATTCGAAAAAGAACTCAGGAAATATAGCCCTCAAGCTTGCACTACGGTTCCTGAGGTTGTTTCCTATTCGGGGCCGGGGGTGATAGTTGACTGAAAGACCCGGCTCTCCAGGAGTGGATCTTGAAACTCAACAACACACCTCACACACGCGGCTACACTATGAAAGTGGAGCAACGTAGGCCTCGTTTGAAGCCTGCGGAAATCTACGCCCTTGCCCAAAAAAGCGTATCGGAGAGGGAAGCTCTCGAACGCCTCAATAAAGGAGACAAGACGACGGTGACGTACACTCATCGCCCTTCTCACAATAAAACCGCGGTGAATGCGGTTAATGCGGAGACTACGGCGGACCCTGACACCTCCGAACCCGCTGACACCTCCGTCAACGCCGTGGGTCACTCTAAACCTCCGGCGAAGAAACCCGTCGACCCCGGGGCTAAACCGCCACCTACCTTTTGGGTTCGGTGTTCCAAACATTGGAAAACACGTAAACAAACGGAGATGGACATGTCTTGGATTGATTGGGGTGCCACCAATACCACCCTTTGGACGTGTAAGCCTAATTCTCCGTGCAACGACACTCATTGGAACACTGCGGGTAGGTCTAAAGGTGGTAAGCCTAAGGGTGGCGATAAGGGTGGCGGTGGTGATAAGGGTTGTGGTGGTTATAAGGGTGGCGGCGGCAAGGGCGATAAAGGAGGCAAGGGAGCGCCGAACGGGCGCGGACGTTGGTAGGAGTGCCCAGAGGCGCCCCCTTCGAAAGAAGAAAACCTCGGGCACCCCTGTGACACTACCGTGGCTCTCGTTCCATCGAGAGTCATGAAGGGGCATATAGTGACTAGTGAGATTCAAACCGAACTTTCCGTTCAGGTTGTTTTGCCCAATGGAGAACGCAAGGCCCTCCGTGTTTTGGTGGATTTTGGGTGCCAAGCGGTCGCTTTGGCCAACCCCAATGTTTTTGGAGACCAACTCTCCGAAAAATATGAATCCCCCCAACGGAGGCGCCTACTCCAAGCCGATAATGAGACGCCTTTGCCAGGGGGGGACGAGCAAATAGACGTCAAAATTCAACTTACGGGGGTTGTGGATGGTAGTGTTTCACTTCCTCGTGTTGCCCAGTATGGCGTGTCCCCGTACCTTGTCCCGAATTTACCTTGGGATATGGTTTTGGGGCACCCATGGGGTTACGAACATTGTGTGAGCCATTTTGCCCGTTTCAATTGTTTGTACTCTCACCATCCAGTGCACCCCCGTTTTTGGATTGAGGACTTCCGTGAGGCTCCACGAACCGGCAAACCATTTTTGGTGAAACCCATTCATGGTAAGGTGTCACGTCAGTCCGTGTGGGGCCTAACCGTTCCAGTCATTGGGGCGGTCACTCCTACGCACCCTGCCCCGGCCATTGTGGTTACGCCCCCTGGTGGCGAACCGCCTAACCGTGTTGAGGCCGAGAAACACATATCCTATGCCTTGACCGCTTCCTCCGTGGCCCCCGTACAGGACCGGGCTTGTGCTTTGGAGCTCGTTGAAGTTGCTCCCGAAGCCCTTGCCTGTGATGTTCTACCTACGCGGCGTGATGGGTCCATGTGGACCCAGTCTGACTATGGCCTCACGCCATATTGGGCCGCACGTGTCAAAAAACAATTTGGCAAAAACCCCGACGTGGACGCCTTCAATAGGGTCCCGGGTATGGCCCAGGCTACCCGTTGGGTTTCGCCGCTTGAAGATTTCTTTTCCACTCCCGCGGACCCCTCCAAATTGTATTGGATGTGCCCTCCCTATCATCGGTTTTCCGATTGTGTTCGGAAAATTCGGCAAGAAAAACTACGAGCCATCGTCGTAGGGCCAAAGTGGACACATAGGGAGTGGTGGAAACCCCTTATGGAAATTACTTTGCAAGGGTACCACCTTCCTGGGCCGGAGACTAAAGCCTGTCTCTATCAGAATGACCACCTCACGCCCCTTCCTCAACGGGGTTGGTCCACGGTGGCGCTATACGTGGACGGTGGTATTGCGGAGGAAAATTTGGCGGCCACTAAATGTCATGTGGCCTCCGTTTGGGCACCGGCCGTCTCTAACCCCAACACGGATGGCGAGCCGGGCATGACCTCGGAGGAAGAGTCGGAGGATGAAAGGGTGCCTAACCATTTGGTTTCGGTGCGCACCCTCACGTATCAAGCGACCCATAAAAAACTCCTCGCACCCGTTACTCTTGATCCTACCCCCGAAGATTTGGAGGCACAAGAATGCGTGCGTTCACGCATTGCGAAAATTGAACGAGAGTTATTGGGTGGGAGGGCCACTACCGTTAAGCGTTACCGAAAACGTAAAGGCGCCACACGATTGTTGGCGGCTTCTCGTGTGGGTGGCGTTGTCACCACCCAAGAGCCTATTGTGTCTCCGGAGGGAGAGCTCATGAGGAAACGCATCCTCGCGGACTATGAGCGGGATGTTTTTAGCGGGGAGGTTCGTCTCCGTCCGGACCAGGAACACCCTAAGGTCCGTGGTACGGAGCGGTTGGGGTTTGCTAAACTTGACCTATACCCGAACGCCAAACCCAAGTCCGTGAAGCCTATACGGTCGGTGGGGGAACGTGCCGCGGCGGAGCAAGAAATAGTGGAGGACTTTTTGGCTCGTGGCTGGATTGAGCCGTGCCCTGCCTCCGAATGGGCGTCCAACGGTTTCGTTGTGCCCAAGAAAGAGAAGGGAAAATGGCGCCTCGTGGTGGACTACCGCCAACTTAATGAGGCTACCTTGCCCGACGCACACCCCCCCCCCCCTCATAGAAAACATGTTGGAAAATCAATCCAAACACAAGATTTTCACTATTGTGGACTTGAGTAAAGGGTTTCATCAAATTCCCCTTCACCCTGAATCCCGGGCTAAAACCGCCATGAATTTGGCGGGTAAGCGATACCAATGGCGTGTTATGCCTATGGGTATCAAGAATGGGCCCGCTATTTTTCAACGGGTCATGGACCATGTTTTGCAGGGTTTGGATTGTGCGGACGTATATATTGATGATATTATTATTGGTTCCTCCGGTGCGACAGAGGAAGAGCTATTGGCTAACCACGACCGCAACGTGCGTGCCGTGTTGGATAGGCTACGAAAAGAGGGGTTGGTTGCTTCGGTTAGCAAAACCAATTTCTTTGTTCGTTCGGTTGAGTTTTGTGGCCATGTGTTGGAAAATGGCACACGTCAGCCGGCGCCAGGGAAAATGTTGGCGCTTGAGCGTTGGGACAAACCGGATAATGTTCGGGAGCTCCGGGGGTTCTTGGGGCTCGCCAACTATTATTCAGGCTATGTCCAAAACTACGCCTCCATAGCTACCCCTTTGATTAATATGTTGAAGGATTTGCCTAAGCATAAGAATGGCAAAAAGATAGGCCTAACATGGAATGCTTCGGCTAACGAGGCCTTTTTGAAGCTCAAGCGTGCTATTACGGATATTGTTCCCCTCCAACTAGCCGATTGGGATAAGGACTTTGTCCTCACCCCGGACGCTAGTAATTGGGCGGTGGGGGCGGCCCTACAGCAGGAAGGTCCCGATGGTGCCCTGCGCCCCCTTGCCTTTTTCTCCCGCAAATTGTCAGGCAGCCAATTGAATTGGAGCCCTCGGGAGAAAGAATGCTACGCCATAGTGGCGGCGCTTACAAAATGGCATGGTCCGGTGGGGAACAAGCGCGCGGAGGTCCGTACGGACCACCGTAGCCTTGAAAATTGGGCTACGGAGGACCTCAAAACCGTGGGGGGTCCCTCTCCACGCCAAGCACGTTGGCATGAATTGTTCTCTAAATTCGACCTCCATGTGGTTTATACTCCGGGGCCAGTGAACCCCGTGGGTGATTTCTTGTCCCGTTGGGCTTACCCTGCTAACCCGGCGTTGGGTGATGTGTCCATACATGGGACGGCCAAAGAGGCCGGGGATGTGCGGGACATGATGGCGGCCGAGAAGGAGGAACTTCTCGCCCGCCCCCTTGTATTTAGGGCGGTTGTGGCGCCCGTTGTTACTAGGTCTAAAGTGGCGCCTCGGGCTCAAGGGGCACCCGCGTCTGATCCACCCCCTCTGGCTTCGCCTCCAGTGGGGGGGGGGACGAAGCAAAAGAGAAAGCTTCGGAGACTGGAGCGAATTGTCAAGATAAAAAAATCTTGGAAGTCCCACAAGAAAGCAACTCCTATACATGGGGAGGATGCTCCCAATGTTTTTGGGATAAATTGGGCTAAACACTACCCAAATTGTCAACGCTACAAACAAATGTGGCAAGATGCCTTGAATGGGAGCTTCCAAGATGGAGTGAGGTTGGTGGATAACAAGCTTGTCCGTAATGGACGGTGGTGTGTTCCTACGCCGCTAGTGCATCGTTTGGTAGCCGAATACCATGATGCATTTCACTTAACTACCTCCAGTGTGGAAAAACACTGGAAGGAAATTAACCATGGCGTGGAAGGTGAGGGGTTGTACAAAGCAGTGGAACTGCAATGTCAAACATGTCCCTCATGTGCCATTCACACGCATGACACCAAGCGCAAGCAAGGGTACATGACCCCTATGCCTATACCTATCGAGCCCATGGACTCCATAGCGCTTGATGTGTTTCACTACCCTTCCACCTCCCACGATGGAGAGGTGTATGACCGAATGCTCCTATGTGTATGCCGGCTTTCCAGCTACCTCATCGCGATCCCCATTCCTAAACCCCGTCATGAAGACAAGGATGAAGGGCTAACGGGGAGAAGAGCGGCCCATTTGGTAATGGAGCGCAGGGTGGATAGGTTCGGAGCCCCTCGTGAAATATGCTCCGACCGTGGGCCACAATTTGTGAGCCAATATTTCCAAACCCTTTGTTCTAAGCTTGGTGCCCGCTCGACTATGTGTCTCGCGGGTAGGCACCAAGGTAATGGCAAGGCCGAAAATACTGGCAAGCAGCTAAGACGTGCCGTTGCTAAAGCCATTACCTTGAAGAAAAAGAAAACTAATTGGGTAGAGGTTTTGCCCGCCGTTGTACGAGCGTGGCATGAGACTACAGGTCCTTCAGGTTATACACCTAACGAGATTGTGTTTGGTAAACACAACCGTACTAAGGGGCCTCCTCTTGCTGAGCCTAAGGGGGTGGCCCAAGACGCCGCTCACTACTTCCAACGGCGTGAGGAGCTTATTGCTCTTGCACGGAGGGCTATGATTCAAGTGCAAGAGACAATGGCTCGTAAGTATAATAAGAGTAGGAGGATGTCCCCCAATTTCTCAAAAGGGGACCGCGTATGGGTCCGTCGCCAACGCAAAAATCTTGGCGATAAGACTTGTCCCTATTGGGATGGGCCCTATGAGGTTGTAGCCAAGAAGGCGCACGACCTCTATGTTTTTCAGGTGGACCAACGGAGGTTAGTTGACGTCCAGGTTGATTGTTTAATGAAAACGGTCAACTCCCCTCGCTCCCCCGTGCCTCTAAATTACACGGAGGAGGTTGCTAGAGTGCCCTCCCAGTTTGAGAAGGACACCTATAATGTCAAAAAAATATTAAGTCACCGTACTTACCGCAAGAGACTTCTCTTCAAGGTGCGGTGGGAGGGTTATACCAAAGATTGGGATACCGAGGAACCCGTTGAAACCTTCTTACCATCCTACAACAAAGTTTGAGGAGATTACTTGCAGAAACAGAATCTCACCCAAACCGTTGACATCCTTGCCCACCTTGGTGGACCGCTCTCATGAGCGTGCCACGAAAAGAAAACCCTAACCAATATGGATATATTATTGTTTGGGGAAGGGAGGAGAGAGCGAGAAGCGGTGGGAGACAGGAAAGAAGATGTGCATGCACGGCGCGCTCCTCGGTTACAAAAATCCCCACCGGAGCAGGGCGGTGGGTACCGCAGGTTTACCCCACCGTCTACCTCTCTCACCGCTAAAGGCTTGAGAGTCCTTGGGGTGGGGTGGCGTGGCATATAGCCTGGGGCGGAAGTGGGACGTGTTCTTTCGGGGGTCTTAATGCCATTCAAACCCCTATCCTTGGGTCTTACTGGAGCACTCCTACCACCACCAGGACTACTGCCGTCAGTCCTGCCCACGATGACGCCCCCTGTCAAGGGTGCTAACAACGTGGCAAGCACTTCCCGAAGACTCTACCGGGTTGTGCGCATGGTGGTGTTTGCAAGGTTTCGGAGTGCCGCCCCGTACCGAAACCACGACCCCACGACCGTCCCTGACCCGTGACCCAAGCCAACGAGCTAAATCATTTGCTCAAAATGGCGAAGGCTTGAAAACTTCGTTGGGTTGGCGGGTACAACCCATTTTCCCTTTTGTGTTGGGCGTGATGGTTTTCCACCGATTTGCCCTTGTCCACACGAGGGTAGGTATACAAGGTACGAAGTACTCGTGTGGCTCACATTACTTGGAAATAATTTCGTGCCGTGCAAAATTGCCACTACATACGGCGAGGACTTAAGCCTAGAGGGAGGCATCGTCCTCTACAATACAAGTATTCTAATATGAATTGCAATGGGTGCCTTTGCCCCGTCACTCTATGAGTGGGTGGGGTCTTCAAAGGCAGAGAGTGGCGTTGCGGATTTGGGCACTATCCGCCGCCTGGGTATTTGTCCCCGGTCGCTATGCGTGCCCGGGTTGGGAGTGGGTACCCTCCATTGCCATTGCATGGGGCCGCATGCTGGCTGGGTGTGCTCTTCATGTCCTTGATGAATTTCGCGGGGGAATTCCTGCCTGCAACGAGAGGGAACAAACAGTATGATGAAAAGGGCGAGTGTGCACATGCATATGTTTATGAGAGAATATGTATATTAATGTTTTCTCTAGAGTTCCCCACGAGTGGACTTGGATTTCCACAACACCCGAGGGGTCCTCTATCCCAACACCCAACCAAACGGGTTGGGATATGGGCCTGGCATTTTTCTTTATAGAGACCCGTGCGTGGACTTGGATTTCCACAACACACACGAGTCTCTCTGTCCGAGACACACCAAAACCGGGTGTGCCCGTGGCCAATGGTAGCGTGTGTGTGCGCATGCCATTAATTTAGTTACGGGATTATATGGTTGCCTATTACGTTGGTTATCACCCGCCCCCCGAACAAGCAAGACCTAGGTTGACACCTACCTTTGGGGTTTTGTAGCCGTGTACACCGGCCCAAGTTTACACACGGAGGTGTAAACATGAACCGTCATACACGGTGTAGAGGGGTTGGGGGAGTAAAACTCCTTCGGGGCGTGTCATCGTGCCCCCGGGGAGCAGGGTGGGCTGATACACCAGCGGGACCGTACGGGCGACCTCCCCAATTTGCGACCTGGAGGTGACCCCCTGCGCTACGGCCCGCCGGTGGCACACCCACCGACAAAGGTAACACGCAAGCTAACCTAAGTGTTTATACGCACGCCCCCAAGACACACACGAACACCAAGCAACAAGGTGGCGTATCTATACACGTGTTCTATTGTGGATATGCTTACTGTTTGTTGTGTGTACGTGAGTAGTTTGTGGAAGCTCTTGCACGTGCCGTATGTGTGGAGTGCCCCCATCACGTGCCCCAAGGCCGCCACCGCGGGACCCACACTCTGTGATGCCCTCCGGGCGAGTGTGTGCCCCCGGGCCCTGCCAATGGGTGTGCGCGCACAAGTGTGTCTTGTGTTTGTCGGTGTGCATCGCTCTATTATGTGTATATGTGATATATATACGTAGTATGGCTCCTAGGTGAGGGGTTAGCAGTGAGGTCAGGTTATTATTACATGGTTATGAGGTTTGTCTATTTAAGTGTGTCTACTCACACCCTCATCCCATCTCCGTACCTCCTCCTTTACCCTCTATGTGGTGCATCACGTGTGACACACATGCTAAGTTAGACATCCACACGGACACGACCCTTGGCTGAGCCGTGCCCGTATCGCCGTGCCCGCACGATCATCTTTCTTTGGTGTCTGGTCTGTTTGACAAGTGGGCCTTTGGCTGGGCCTTGTCTCGGTCTTTTACAAGCAAGTAATCAAGCAAGTTTACATCTTACAAGCAAGAGCTCACTCATTACTACAAGCGTTACGGGCAAGCGCATCAAGAACATCAAGCACATCAAGCCCTCATAAACGATCTAAAGCACGTCGGTGCAAGGTGTGGGCATCGTACCCGTGTTTTGGTTTGTGCCTAAATGATCGTCGATCGTTTACCCTGAGGCCATCGTGACCTCTTTCCTCTACTTATTGAGCTACCGCGCACACTGTGGGGCCATCGTGGCCGTGTTTATTAGTGGGCCTAAGCATGCACAAGACAGAGACAGGCGCAAGACAGTAATGCATCGCAAGGCAACAATAAGACACAATCACAGTGTTCACTGTTCCAGGTTGTGAAAAAAGGGCTGTGGTGGCTGTAAGGACTGTTACCACGGTTGCCCCGCGTTGCACTGCAGGACAGGACCGTTAGCCCCCCGTGGTAACAGTCCCCTGGCCGAGGGCCATCAGATTTTGTTGTGTACCTTGTGATCCTTTCCCTGGCCTCTATCTCTACTATCCCTCGTGCTCCCTTGTGCAGGCACAGTCCTACGTTGCTGTTTGACACTCCCGTCAATTCTCCTGGCAGTTTTTTCAAAAAGTGAAATTTTTGCACTTTCGCGTCGCACCGCTTCGCATGTACCATTACCTTCAGTTTTGTTTAAAAGTGTGATTTCACTTTGCCTTTAGTTTTAATTCTTTGAAAAACTACCTGCCCTTACCTGCTGGACCCCACATGCCTCATGCGACACGCAGGGACCAGACTCTACGCGCAACAGCTCGCGATTTCACCTACTACTTATTGCGGGACCTGCGGGATCCCGTTTGTCAATTTCTGTATTTTGTCGGTGGTTCGATTCCGACCGATCAGAGCTACTTCAGCAGCAGTGCGGCCGGCTCCGAGATTGCCTGCGTAGGTTCGATTCCCGATGGGAGGGAATCTGCTAACCTGTGATTTGCTGCTGTTTGTGACTGCTACGTTCCTCTTGGGCATGTACTTCCTGCCCGTGGCAGTCGTTTTAAGTGGGGGGGTGAAGCAGGTCACAACCCTACCCTGGCATTTTACCCCTAAGGGAGCATTATTTGGCCCTATATATGGGATATATGTGGGATAGGGTATATCATATTACATTTCCTTGTTAGGAACATAGGATGTGGGATAGATAAGGCAATCATGGATGTTTAGTAGATATATCAATTAGTGGATGATAGGGTGGATTTCTCATATGTGCATATCAGGTATTTCATTTGCTATGTGTACCATATCTGTTTGCAGGATACTATTCAGTCAACACTATCGTTATGTCTTCGGTGCCAAGCAATGTTGCTACCCATGCCACTGCGACCTCTGCTCCTGACCACCCGGTCTGGTTTCAACGGTACGACCGCCTCACCCTTGTGGCTTGAGTTGCGGGGCAACTCTGCTTGGCAGGTGACCCCCTCTCGGACTGTGTACCGGCTCGCCTGTCACCGGTTGCTTCCATGGCTCCGGGTGACGTTTGCCATGGTCCCCGATGCAGCCTGGCCGGGCTCGGACCAGTGGCCTTGGAGTACCGCTCCTGCCACTGGCCCGGTGGGTCAGCTGGGTCGCCCCAGTGCGTCCGACCCATGGGGTATTGGTTCTTTCCTGTCCTTCGGCCGCCCTACGTGTGTGAAGTGTCCTGGGCCGCTGGGCTCCTGTTCACCGGTGTGCCCGCGCGGTTTGCTGCGGTGCGTCTGCGGTGTCCTGGGCCAGCTGGCTCCTGTTCACCGGTGTGCTCGCTCGGTGTGTTGTGTTGCATGTGCGGTGTCCTGGGCCACTGGGCTCCTGTTCACCGGTGTGCGTGCTGTGTGCGGTGCGCGTGTGCCATGGGTGGTTGTGTCCCTCTTCCTCCCCCCCTAATTTTCGTTTGTTTTTTTTTTACTTGTTTTTTTTTTTTTTGGGGAAAAAAAAAAAAAAAAAGAGAAAAACAGGGGCGCGCGTACACTGCAGGCACAGGCACGGGCAGCTGGTGCGGCGGTGCAATAGCGTTGTGTCCTCTGGCGTGTGTCGTCGGTGCTGTGGCGGCGGTCGCGCCCCAGGGGTGCGGCTCGCGCGTCCTGATGTACACGGGCTTTGGTCAGGGTGGGTTTGGTGAGGTGTCTCTTTGCTTCTGGAACTGGCTGGTTAGGCGGCTGTGTGGGCTGTGGGTGTGGGCTGTGGTTACGTTGTTCCCTCGGCGGGCTTGGTTAGGAGTCAAGGGTTAGCGGTTTCGGCATGTGGCTCGGGTTTGATTTGTGCTTGGGTTCTGGCTCGGTTAGGCGGTTGCGCGGGGCCGGGCGTGTGGGTAGCGGGGTCCACGGGGTCGTGCGCCCGAGGCGAGTGCGGGGTGGTGCGTGCGGGCCGGCCGGTGGCCGGTGGCCTCACTGGGAGTCCCACACGGAGGGGTCGACGGGCGTGCCGGGGGCGTACGCAGCGTGCAGGTTGGGCAGCAGCGGGCGCACGTGCAGGGCGTCAGCGTGCCCGATGAGGACCTCACTGAGGACCGAGGGGTTGGCGGCAAGCAGTATGCGATGCCCGGGAGGGGTGGCGGCGAGGAGCGGGAGGATGTCCGCGGCCCGCGACGTGGGGGCGAAAACGACGTGGGCCGGGTGCGGCCCCGGGAGCGGTGCCGGGGGGAGCGGGACCACAGGACGGCGGTCTACTGTGAGGTGCCAAGTGGCGCGATGGTGGAGGAGCCGGACTAGGGCGATGCTGTGGCGCAGTGTGTGGGGCTGGGTGCTGGGCGGCGTGGGGACGTGCGGCGGGAGGGGGGGGGGGCGGGGCGGTGGCGTGGGAGGGGGCACGGCGGAGGAGTGACGCCAGCGACGTGTGTGTCGTGCTGAGGGTGGAGAGGAGCCCACGGTAGCGGGCCTGGGTTCGGCGCCTTTGGGCGTAGTGGTGCTCGTTGTCGTGTGCGTTGGCTTCCTTCGGCGTCCGGTTCGTTTGGTGACTTCGGGGCGGGGCCTGGCGTGGCGCCCCGTGGTGGTGGTTTGCTTGGTAACGGGGTTAGATGGCGGCGCCGCTGGCCGGGGGGTCAGGCGCGTCGTGTTGTGTGGCGCGCAGGGCTCCAGGGGTGCTGTGGGTGTCGCCGGTGTCGGTGCGCCGACGCTTGTGGGATGGTGAGGGGGTGTGTGGGTGCGGGGCTGGGCTTTGGGTGATGTCCCACAGGCGGATGCCGTCTCGCTGCGTTTCCTGGAGGGTCTCCCGCAGGCGCCTGAGGACATACGGGTGGTCCTGGGGCGCGGGGAGGTTGCGGAAGTGGACTCCCAGGGGGTGGAGCGCATCGGCCAGCATGGCTTCCCATGCGGCCTGCGGCATCCACCCCCCTGCCGGCCGGAGGCGGCAGTTCTCCATCGACCCCTTGCGGGGCCGATGGACCAGGCCCTCGAGGGAGGGCTCTCCCCGGGCCCACTTCCGCAGCTCCCAGAGCTGCGTGTGGGTCCAGCGCTGCCACCACTGTTCCTGGGCGGGCCTGCGGTCTTGGGCGGAGGAGTGGGCGTGGGTGGGTGTGACGGGGTCGTGGGGACCGGCGGCGGTGGCGGGCCTGGGGGATTCCTCGTAGTCCTGTTCCGTGGGGGTGCGTGGAGAGTGGGGGTGCACGCGGATGTGGATCCGCGGTTGTGCGCGTACGGTCTCCGCCTCGGGGTTGGGCGGGGATTCGCGGCGGCGGCGGTAGTGGGGCATGCGTTGCATGTGGGCTGTCATCGAGGGCCGGTAGGGGGGCGGGGACGCTGCTGGTGGACCCTGGCGTCGTTCTGGCTTGGTCGGGAGCGGTCCGTGGGCCTGGGGTGCGGGCTTTGAGAGGTGGCGGGACGAGGTGCGTGGCGCTTCGGCCGCGGCACGCTCCGCCATGAAGGTGGTGGCGGTGGCGTCGGTGACGGTGGGGGGGCGCCACGCTGGGCGCTGCTGCCTTCGGGCCTGGGACGGCTGGGGCCGGATGTCGTAGAGGACGTCCTCGGGGGGCCGGGCTCGCGCTGCCGTCGTGGCGCCGGGTTTGGGCTTGGGTTTGGGCTTGGCTGCGGGTTGCGGTCGTGGCGTGCTGACGGGTTTGGGTGGCCATTTGGCGGCGGTCTTGGGCTTCCGCTGGGTCGTGGGTGTGGGCTTCGTCGGGGCGTGGGCCTTGGCGGCGGCGGGGCTGCTCGCGGTGGGGGCGGGTTTGGAGGCCTGTTTGGGAGCTGTCCCCCGCGGCCTGGGGGGTGGAGTGCTGGATGAGGACGTGGTGGTGGTGGTGGATGAGGTGGTCGTGGTGGTGGAGGTTGTGGCGTCGGAGGCGGAGGAGAGGGCTGTGGGAGACGGCGGAGGGTCCTGGGCCTCGGGGGCGGGCGTATGATGCTGGGTCCTGTAAGTAGCGAGAACGAGGGTGCAGGTTCGGGCACCGGGCGTGTGCGCGCGTTTTCCCTGGTGATCCGTGCGTGCTGGTGCTGGCGTGGCGGGGTTGTCTCGGCTGCGCGGGTACGTGGGTTACCCGGGGGGTGGCCATATCTGCTCCAGGACGTGCGGGTGTGTTTGCTGGAGGTAGTCGAGGGTCTGGAAGAAGCATCGCTGGATGCCGGGAATGTCCTCCTCTGTGAGGTGGGGGTAGTTTTGGGTGGGGGTGTCTGGGCCCGGCCACAGCAGCGTCATGAGGCGGGCTGCCACCATGTACGGGCATAGTTGTAGGGTGGTGGGGCGTGGGGGGGTGGGTCCCCTGCGGTTTGGGGGGGCTTCCCTCTGCTGGGGGCGCAGCGTGACCACCCACACCCATCGGTCCGTGGGGATCCCCCAGGTCCGTTGGGTCCACTTGGCGAGGCAATACATCGCCCTACCAAGGCCCTGGTAGCCGCTGCGGATGGAGAGCCTTTAAAATGCCACAGTGGTGGCCACCACAGCACAAGTGGGGAGTTAGAAAAGTGTATTTCCCTGCAAAAAGGTAAGCTTTAGTGGTTCTAGAGATGCCTAATGGCATACTACATTATTATCTTAGTATTGGCCTATCCAAAAAGGGGTGACAAAGCGATTTGACCTATAAAACCAAGCATTGAACTTTGGAAGTAGTGTGGACCCCAGACCCCCCAACTGATTGAACTTAAGCACCATTTCCTGGACTGACTGAGGCGCTGACATTGATCCAGAGCCTACACATATTTTTATATTTTCTGATGAATGCTTAGCTATCCTAGTGGTCTGCACCCTAGGGGGCTGGGGCACCTCTTTTTGAGAGGTCTTGGGTTCGATTCCCAGTCAGCACAGCTAAGTAGGAAGGTTCCATGTGACATGGCAGTGACCTCAGCGCCACAAGCGATGCCACCTGAGAAATTATGGGACCCAAATCAAAGAATGCACATCTCTGGATGGCACTATAAATGAAAGGTGTAACCGCTGCATAGTGGTTGATCTTTGTTGTGACTGCGAAGCCTGTAGCCTTGATGCCCCAGGGGTCGTAACGCCCGACACGGCCCCTGATATCTCCGAACCCACATAACCCTCTTCGGACCCATATCCAGCCTCTGGGAGCGACATATGCGAAGCACTTGTAAGTCCAGTGAACTCCATGGTGGAATATGAAGAGTACGAAAACCCGGTCTACAAAAATGGAGCAGACAGAGAATCTCAATGCGCATTCATCGCAATTAATGACACGACGTGAAATCATGCGAAATAATTTAAATAAATCCGATTGGGAAATCACGAAAGACGAATGCGACTCGACGCGCGCTCACAGGCGACATCTGGCGGCGAACGGAAAACATGAAACTGAGCGGAAAATTTACTGCACTAATGTACATCTGAGAATCATTGAAATTCTGATCACATCAGTGTATAATTGAGTGCGGTCACTGCTGCCGTTACACTCCCCCTCTGAAAACATACGCCAGTATGTCAGGCTGGGTCAAGTGAAGTGAACGAAACGGCGAAAGTGACCAAAAACTGCCTAATCTAAGGCAAAATGTGTGAAATTGAGCTGAATTGAGCAAAATTGTGCTGACATCTGTGCTTCGCGATGGCCATCGACTTGAATGAAACGCATAGGTACCTTAGGGCACACAGAAAAAGCTTCGTTCAAGCTCGAAAATTCGAAAATTTAAAGTCTGAGTGAAGAATGGACATGATGATCCATGATCCATGATGCATGATGCAATCAGGATCTGACATCCCACTGCCAGAAAACAGAAAACGAGCGTCGCCATGTCGTCGAGCGTCAAAAAAATAGGGTATCCCTTCATGGAGTCCAAGATAAGTGAAACTGGCTGGTGTCATTTGGAGTCATGAGACCAGATGCCAGATTATGGTACAAAATGTGCCTGAATTGAGACCAAAATCAGTGAATCGCACACGGATTCAGGGTGGCGAAACTCACCGCAAGCCAAAATAGGTCCAATTCATTGTCGATAGACTCTGTGTGTTGTGTTGAACGGAAATCCAGTTCTCATTCATAGCCAATCCAGGTCAAATCCTCATGATGATGATGAATCCCATGATGGAAATCCAATCATTTAAAGTAATGATAGCCAAGAAAACCAAGTGGGGTATCCCCACACTGTCAGTATTGTTCCCAGGGCTTCATGTTTAATCCAGTATGAGCCAGAATGGGTAATTGACTCGTTATAGTCCCAGAATGTATAAGCATCCAATGCTTGGTACTGGGAATTTGCCAAAATTGAGCTGATTCTGAGGGGGATTCCAACACAATCCACAGATGAACAGCGAGTCGACACAAGTAAGAACACCATCGTCGTCACTTGGTCTATATAAGCCCTTTGACAGTGGTCGTTTGGAAGAGAAACCAACTGTCTCAATGTAAGAGCTGATGGAAATCACATTCTGAGCAGATCCGTCAAACACATGAAATGGATCAGACTCAGTCATGTGCCAGAATCTCTGTAATGAGCACGAACTCGAACGAGTCCTTCCCAAGGCGAGTAGAGGGGTCCAGCCGACAGCTAAACACTAGAGTGTCGTCGTGGTTGAAGATAATGGCCTTTCGGATCTTCGAATTGGAATCATCTGAGATGAAGCACATGATTCACATGATGACCATGATGGGAATGATGGATGGAATGACCAGGATGACCCCAGAATGTCCCATCATCTGTCCATCGAACCACATAGACGATGCGTCAGGACTGTAGTGTCCCCATGCCAAGGATATATGTCGACGGTAAACCTCTTCGAAAGTTTCGGCGACCCAAATTCTGATCAGATCTTGTCTGGGATGGATGATGCCACGATTGGAGCTTCTTCTTGTGCTTGTAAGTCTTCCTTGGTGACACAATCCTTGATCAGCGAGAGCTCTTTGTCAATCTCAGGGTGTTTCTTCAGGAACTTGATGAAAGTATCCGTATACCCATGGATGAAACTTGAAGCTGGCTCCCATTTGTCTTCTTCTGGACCGAATCCTTTCCATCTGCACAGAAAATACCACTTGCCGCGAGCATTCTTCTTGTACTCAAGAATCTTCTCCAACTCGAAACTGCTTGTGACCATCTTCCTGTCGCTCAGGTACTTCGAAGTCCAATAGAGAGGCTTGAACCTTCCTTTGGGGCAGGGTACTTCGGCCTTCAAACGATCTCGATGTACTTCTTGATGCCTGCCTGGCTCAATCTCAATGTTAAATGTAGTCTCACTTAGTTGACTCTTGACTTGGAATGGGCCATCCCACAAAGGTAACAATTTGTTGTCGTCCTTCAGGGTCTCGTCTGACTTACGAAGCCAAACTTGCTGGCCTTTCTCGAAGGGTTTTCCTTGCGTTCTTCACTTATTTTTGAAATTCAACCAATCTGCTTGACTTTCCACTTTGGCTTGGATCCACTTGGACTCTAGATCCTTGATCCTTTCAAACCATTGCGAGGCGTCGTAGCACTGCCTTGGATGATACATCACTGGTCCTGGACCCATCTTCTCACGACCAAAAACCAGCTCATTCGGACTTAATCCAGTGTAATTCTTGGTGCAATGGTATCTTCTCAAGACACAGTAAATTGTCTCCAACCAATTGTAGTCTTTTTCAGTCGCCAGGAATTTTCTCAGAATGGAGATAAGAATCCTTCCAGCGCGTTCAGCAGGGAGAGCTCGATGGTCGTAGACTCGGGCACGAAGGTGATGAACTCCCAATAGGGCACACATGTTCTCCCACCAAGTCCCACTGAACTCTTTCCCACTGTCCGTCAGAATTTCACTGGGCACATCCCAGTTACTCATCCACTGACTTGCAGTCCACTTGGCAGCCATTTCAGAGGTGAGATGCTTCGTGTTGCAAGGGAGGACTTGGATGTAGCCACTGTGGCGGTCTTGAATTAACAAAACCCCATCGATAGGCTTCCTCGTGTAGAGACATTCCTCTTGGATTTGTCCCAACTCAAAGACATCCGCCGTCACCTTGTCGAACAGCCTCTCAGGAATTGGTAATCCCTTCAGTAGTCCTTCTGCCTTTTGATTCTTGGGGATGGTCGCCTGACATTGCTTGCATCCTTTGGCAACTCGTTCACAGGCACCCTTGAGGTCCCTTGTGTACAGTCTGTGGCGTAGCTCCTGTTCCAGCACACGAGAATGTGTGTGGGCTGTCTCATTCCGATGCCAATGTTTGACATATTGGTCAATCAGACAATCAGGAACACAAATCCGTCCTTGCCAAAATAACTTGTCGCCTTGGATTTTGAAATCAGACGTCTCTTCAGAGTCGTAAGGCTTGTCCCCTTTCAACTTGTGGTATACAGACCCAAAGAACCTGTCCTCCTTGTACATCTCCGTCCAATCCCCATAGAGGAAGGAAGTTTCCTTGTCCTTTTGCTGTGGAGGGAGCGTGGATTTCGCTTTGGATCTCGTCGTAGGAAACACATTCAGGAGTGGCAGCGACGACTCAGAGTCAGAGTTAACCCTGTCAGTCTGATCTGCCTTGGTAATCTCCTTGCATCTGACCAAATCCACCTTCATCCGATTTTTAATCGAACATTGGAGACAATGTTTCTTGATCAGTGCTTGTTCCTCCTTGTCGAACTCGATCACTTCAGCTTTATCCGTCGCTGTCCCATGAAAACTCACTTCAGAGTAAGCCTCTGAGGCTGGGTAGGCCCAGGGACTCAGGGCGTCCGCCACTGTATTGTAGCGACCCGGAATGTAAGTCACATGGAGGTCAAATCTGCTGAGAGTTTCATGCCAACGGCCTCTTCTCCCCGCTGGTCCACCAGGTGTATCCACATGTTCTGTCCTCCAGCTCTCCAGTGACTTGTGGTCAGTCAGAACCTCAACGCGATGGCCCAAGATCCAACCTTCATAACGCCGTAAGGCACAAAGGATTGCGTAGGCTTCTTGTTCCCTTGGACTCCAATTTCGCTGTCTTGTTGTAAGCTTGCGAGACCAGAAAGCCAGAGGATGATGGTGACCTTCGTCGTCGACTTGTTCGATCGTAGCACCAATGGCGTAACGACTGGCGTCTGTACGAATATAAAAAGGTCTTCCATCTAACCACGGAGTCTTTAATGTAACCACATTCGCCAGTGCTTCCTTGAGACCAGTAAAGGCTTCTTCACATTCTGGCGTCCACTTGAGCTTGACTTGAGATCCCTTCTTTCCTTCTATTTTGCCAACCTTCAGTAACTCTGTCAATGGACCAGAGAACTTGGCGTAGAGAGGAAGGAACTCGTGGTAGTAATTGCAGCAGCCTAAAAAGGCACGAAGCTGCGTGATGGTTTTAGGCCTTTCCCAGAGCTGCAGGGCAGCCATTCTTCCTGGGGCTGGTCTTCTTGTCCCATCTTCCAAAACAGAGCCACAAAATTCCACACTCTGGAGGAACATCTTGCCCTTCTTGGGTCCACACACGAGCTTCTCTTGTCGAAGGACTTCGAGAACTTTTCGAACTTGTTCTTCGTGCAACTTCAGGCACTCATCAAAGTTGTTTCCCAACGGTGTGGCAATCAGAAGGTCGTCAATGTAGATGCTGCAGAATTCTTGTAAATCCAGAGACTTGTGCTTCTGAAATAAAATAGTCTCCGTCATCTTCTGGAACATCGACGGCGCATTCTTCAGACCCATCGGCAGTACAGTCCACTGGACAGTGCCACAGGGCGTGCGCATTGCCGTCAAATGCCTGTCCTCCTTTCGAAGGGGCATCTGATGAAAGCCATGGCGCAAATCCAACACAGTAAAGAGCTTGCCTTTGGCTCTCGCTGCGATCTCTTTCTCGATTAAAGGTAGAGGATGCGCGTCTGGTACTGTGGCGGCATTCAGGGCTCTGTAATCCACCACTAGACGCCAAGCATCTATGCTGGATTGGTCAGCAGGTGGGGGTTTTGGCACAGTAAATGGTGCTGAACACCACTCAGAACTCATGCAGCCCTCCAACCAACCGAACTCATAGAGATTGCGCTCAATAATCTTTCGCAGGGCATCTGCTTTGGTGCCGTGGAGAGAGAATGGACGTTGTTTGTGCACCTTTGAGCCTTCGATTATGTCAATCTTGGCTTCCCCATTTTCACATCGAATTGGGGGGTTTTTCCACAACTTCCCACTCAGCACGTAATCTCGATAATCTTCGAACACTGCGTCCCTTCTTGCAGATATCTTGTCTCCGTCGACTTGATTCCCACATTTAACCACCGACATTATGTCCACCAATTTGCGAATTGTTGGTCGTGGTCTCATATTCTTGGCCACTTCATTCCAAACTTCTTCGTCGCATTGTTGGCGGATGAAGCTCACCTGTGCTCGCTCCTCCGTGGGATCCCACCAATGAAAGGGGTCCACGAATGTCTTGAAGGGATGGTCGGACGAATTCAGCTTCATTCCTGTCAATTCAGGCGAGATTCTTGGAGATTTGTCTTCATTCTTGCTTGAAATCTTAACTTTTTTGGCTTGATTCTTGTCTGATGGGGACGAATTGTAATGGATGGAGGCGTTCTCTTGAGGGACGCCGATTGTCCTTCCCTCCTTCCGCGACGATACGTCGGGATTCCGCTCTCGATCGTCTTCATCCACCTCAATTTCGTCGATTCTTGAGGAATTTGAGATAACCTCTTCTGTTCCCATTTCACTGCCATCTTGCCAATAATCTCCCAGATTCCCGTCAACTAAGCACGCCAACGTGCTCCACGAACGCTGTGGCAAAGGCTTGCCATTGTCTTCGCAATACAGCTTCACTCCCTTGTGAGGTAGCTCGACAATGTCGATTGGAATGTCCATAATGTCCTTGAACCACTCTTGTCTTGGCCAATTGGGGACAATTAAAATCGCCTTTGCGCCGGATTGCTTCAGCTTCTGCACTACACGAGGGAAAACGTTGAAGGGCGGATTGATCCAAAGAGGTTCAGACCAGTCCTCACTCCAGGCATCGTCGTAGAACTTCGGAAATCGTTTATTCTTTTTGTTTGCAAAAGCATCAACTTCAGGACGAAAATTGTGGTTCTTTTCGAAATAATCCACCAGAATGTCCCGCCATTTGTCGACCACTCGATAGCAAACTGACTTCCACTTCTTGCTGTTCAACGAATCCACCTTACCTTCGTCGAAATCTTCTTGATTCCTTGTCCATTCCTGCCCATCTTGCTGAAAATGCAGCTTGTTTCTCTCCTTGAATTGGTGGATACTCTTGGTATATGGGTGCAGATAATACAGGTCAGACGGGTCGCTGGTCGACGGATCTTGGAGGAAGCATGTCCTGTGTCCCATGGGCAACACACGGTGAGCGTGAAGCCAAGGTTGACCCAAGAATAAATCATACCTTATGCTGGGTTCATAGAATTTTCCAGGAAACCACTCCTCAGTGACCGTCTCTTCCACGCTCCACACAGATTGTTTCACCAATCTGACCGCCAATTCTGCTTCTCTGTCGCCACCGTCAAGGCGATGTCCGCTGACTCCCTCCAGCTGGACAGGGGTGGAGGACATCTTCGTTTCATCCTCCTGCAGAAAGCCTTTCCTCACCAGATTGACTTCTGAACCATTGTCAATCAGACATCTGGCAAGTTTAACCTTACCAGCCGTCGATCTGACCTGGATCCAGCAGACAAACTGGCGCTGCTTGCCTCGCCGGACAGCGCTGAGGACCCAGGCAGGGTACAGGAGGCCGGAGGAGCGCGCCAGCCGGTCCCAGCAGCGTCCATCCACCGCCCCAACTACCCTGATGGGTTTTGTCTCCTGCCACTCAACCCCAGTGTTGGGATTTGGGTCAAGTTGGCTTCCCTATTGCCATTCTTCTTCTTCGTTCGGCTGTACGTCCTGTACTTGTCCTTCGTCAACCCATTCTTCTCCTGCTTCGACAGCATTCACTCCTTTTCCGCGTCCACGACCTCCAAATGATTTCCCCGCACCACCTTTCTTACCTCCTTGACCTTTGTTGTTGGAGGTGTTGGAATTGGGGTTGGATTCGTTGGATCTGCCCTTGCCTCGACCTCCAGTATTCTTGTTGTTGCCGAAGGTCTTGTTCGCTGGCGTCTCCGCGTACAGGGGGTTGCCATTCACCTTGGAATCATCTTGATTCCCGGACTTTCCCTTGCCATTTCCACCTTTTTGGCCATTTTTTCCACCATTTTTTCCACCAGCATCGGTCCATCTTGAGTCGCTTGGATCTCCGCCTTGCTGCGAGTAATCTTTTGGTGTCCAGTCTCTGTTCTTTCCTTTGGACTGCCCTTTACCCTTTCCCCTTCCATGCTGGTCAGCATGTCGTGCTCCATCCTGCTGGGGATTTTTGGGAGAATTCCCCTTTCCATCCATTTTGGACTGAATTGTTTTGAGATCTGAGGGCGTCCATCTGTGATCTGCGGTCGTGTAAGTCGCCGCTCGACCTTCTTTTCCAAGGGCAATGCACACGGAGCATCCCTTCTCACCAACGGCGTTGACCTTGCCTCCGAAGCCATGTGCATCCTGGCACTTCTGTCGTTCTAAGTTTGCATACTTTTCAAGTTGGTCCCAGATCTGCTCGACTCCGTATGAGAAGATCCACGGTCGTACCCGCAAAACTGTTCCCTTATACTTCACTTTTCCATCCACCATGCTGCAGAAAAACTCCGACTGTTCAGAATCGTGGAAACCAACTCTCCATCTGCCCTCACGAATAGTGATATCCTTCAATCCAGTAGCACTGATAGAGTGTGGTAACTCACGAACAGCCATTTTTCCCATAGTTTCTGGCAATCCTCGGACTTCAACCCAGTTGCCCAGGACTTTTTGGTCCGCCTGAGAGTCCCTGATCTTCTGCTTGGTCTCCGGCGTGAGCTTGCTCAGGAGGATCTTTTTCATTTCGCCTTCAGAAAGTCCTTCTCCAGAGTTCTCCGCCTCTTGCACCAAAAACTCCCAATCTTGCCTTGCAATTTGAATTTCTTCCAGAAACAATTTCTTGATCGCCCTGAAGTTCTCCAGACGGTTCCGGTAATGATCCTCAGGAAGTCGAGAGCCTTTCTTCTTGAGACTTCTGTACAGCTCGTCATACGTCAGGGGATCTCCTTGATTTTGTCTCTCCACATACAGATTGTATGTACTCTCTCTGAGTTTGCCGGTGAGAAAATCCATCAACCCAAGGATCCAGAGTTCCTTGTCGAGCTTCTCCGTCTGTAACCAGACCATGAACTGCCGTTCGAAGGACGCCCAGTAATTTGGGTGCCCTGAGAACTTAGGCTGCTTCATTACTGACCCTCGAAGCCTCATGTGCAAGGGGTTCAGCAAGTGGTTCAGGTTGAAACCTGTGGATGTGCCGTCCGGATTGACGAACACTGGGTTGACTGCGGCGCCTCCCATTGCCTGTGCCTGTGCAATTGCGGCCGCCAGCAACGCCTGGTCCACAGTAGGCTGCACGAACGGCGTCTGCGGTGCTTGATGCAGCCTCATCTCCTTCAATTTCTTCTGCTTTTCTTTGATCTTGGCCTCATTTTCTTTCTGCCGCCGGTCCTTCTTCTTCAAGGCCATTGATCGCTCCTTCACGGTGGTCCTTGCTTCTCCATCAATATCTTCGACAGTACCAACAGACAGTATAGACCCATGCGACGAAGATTCTCCTCCTTCGGTACCCAGATTCAACCCAATAGGACTTCCAAATCCAGTAGGGGGGATACCAGAAATTCCAGTTCCAGTTCCAGTAAAAGCTGGATGGTGGCCAGTAAAAGCTGGGGGTGCTGGAGAATGTGGAACGCCGTAAGGCGTGGATGAGGGTGCAGCTGAGGAGGTAGGTGCTGGGTGGCTTGCCATCGTAGGCGCTGGTCCAGAGAGCCCAGTAGTGCTCAGATTTTGTACCAGATTTGTAAGCTTCTCCAGCTTCTGCTCCATCTCCTTCCACTTGCTGTCATCATCCCTCTTTTTCTCCTTGGCGGCCTTCTTCAGCTCCTTCACCCTGCTTTCCAGCGACGAAATCTGTCTTCGACAGGAGCAGTCCTTGGCGCACTCGCCACAGGAAGGGCATCTCGTCCCTTTTCCTTTGCTTCTGACTTCATCAACCCAGCTGTCAACACTGGAGTTGGAGTCAGGAAGCTTGGACAGTTGCTCCCTGGAGAGGTGGGAATGTGTCGAATCACACCTCATTTCGTCGACCTCTTCGTCGTGTCGACCCCAGGCGCCCGACGGACCAGCGTGCTGACGCACATTCTGGCGTCTCTCCTCGGCGATGATGGCCATCTGCACCATCACGGCTGCCTGGTGGTCGAACTGGTCCAGCAGTTCTTCCCAATCCTCTTGCTCCTGCAGTTGGGCGTCGAATCGCAGGCGGCCGCTGTCCCTGATGAACTGGCACGACGCCCGGAACCAGTCCCTCAGGCGGCCACGATAGCCCGCCTCCGCCAGCAGCCAATTCTGCCTGTGCAGGAATTCCTCATTCCAGATCTGCTGGAAGTGGTTTTCCCAGTAATCACCACTAATTCCAGTACCAGACTGCTCTCCTTCGCTGCTGCTGTCTTCTAGATCAGGCAAAGCTTGAGAGGAGGAACCAGATTCACTCGAGGAGGGAGATTCTCGACCGGGTTTAAGGTTGGGTGGGGCGTTCATACAACAATCAGCACAGGTATGAACTCCAGGCCAATGCCTATGGCCACAGTAAGGGCACTCTGACGGATGATCCTCGGTTTGTTGGGGAGATGCCACGAAGGTAACCTCAGGGGGAACACGCAGTGACTCTCTACGAGTGATAGACCCGCTAAAGTCCGATGGGATCAGAGTGTCCGTGGAGATTCCAGAAGCAGAGTCATGATTTCCTCTGCTACCATGTAACCGCTGCATAGTGGTTGATCTTTGTTGTGACTGCGAAGCCTGTAGCCTTGATGCCCCAGGGGTCGTAACGCCCGACACTGCCCCTGATATCTCCGAACCCACATAACCCTCTTCGGACCCATATCCAGCCTCTGGGAGCGACATATGCGAAGCACTTGTAAGTCCAGTGAACTCCATGGTGGAATATGAAGAGTACGAAAACCCGGTCTACAAAAATGGAGCAGACATAGAATCTCAATGCGCATTCATCGCAATTAATGACACGACGTGAAATCATTCGAAAGGATTTAAATAAATCCGATTGGGAAATCACGAAAGACAAATGCGACTCGACGCGCGCTCACAGGCGACATCTGGCGGCGAACGGAAAACATGAAACTGAGCGGAAAATCTACTGCACTAATGTACATCTGAGAATCATTGAAATTCTGATCACATCAGTGTATAATTGAGTGCTGTCACTGCTGCCGTTACAAAAGGGTGCCAATGTGGGCAGTTTTCTCATGATTGTAGGATATTTTCTGACTTCCTTCTCCCAAATCTGTAGTTATTGTCAGTTCCTTTGTTGATACACTATCTCCTTTGACTGCAGCCCTTCAGGTTGTGGATTTGATCCGGTGTTTTCTTTCTTGCATTGTGGGTACTTGGAGTTTTGGTTTATTTGAACAAAACAGTTATATTAGGAAGACCTGAGCTACATCAAGAAGCAGCAGGAGCAAGCAGAGGCAGAAGCAAAACAATGTCATCAAAGCAATCAACAGTGGAAGCCTGTTTTAACTTTCTCTGAAGGCACCGGAAGACTGTGCAGAAGTTGCAATGTGACTACCGCGTGGTAATGTTAACGAGTGATCGGATGCATACGATCAATTTGTTACGTTACATATCTACGTAGTGCCCTGACGAAGGGCTTATGGCAACTGATATCATCCCCCTGCATACACACAAGAACATGGAATGTTGCGACCTCTGGTGAACTTGGCGCTCTTTGTTTTTGTTATTATCTCTCTGTTTTTTGGGTGGTGGGTGGGTGTTTTCTGCACTTGCCACTTCCGTCTCTCCCCATTTTTTTCCCTTGTCCTGATTGTTGCCCAGCTTCAAACCTTCCGGTGTTTCCTTTCTTGCATTGTGGGTACTTGGAGTTTTGGTTTATTTGAACAAAACAGTTATATCAGGAAGACCTGAGCTACATCAAGAAGCAGCAGGAGCAAGCAGAGGCAGAAGCAAAACAATGTCATCAAAGCAATCAACAGTGGAAGCCTGTTTTAACTTTCTCTGAAGGCACCGGTAGACTGTGCAGAAGTTGCAATGTGACTACCGCGTGGTAATGTTAACGAGTGATCGGATGCATACGATCAATTTGTTACGTTACATATCTACGTAGTGCCCTGACAAAGGGCTTATGGCAACTGATAGCATCCCCCTGCATACACACAAGAACATGGAATGTTGCGACCTCTGGTGAACTTGGCGCTCTTTGTTTTTGTTATTATCTCTCTGTTTTTTGGGTGGTGGGTGGGTGTTTTCTGCACTTGCTACTTCCGTCTCTCCCCATCATTTTCTCTTGTCCTGATTGTTGCCCAGCTTCAAACCTTTAGGGTTTGCGATTTTCTGGCCATTGACGACGGATTTGATTGTTTGGTTGTTGCCTAAGACTTATATGTATATGTATATATATACACATATATCCTCTTATCCACACCCCTCTCCCCAACTCTAGGTGGCTCCACCATACGGCTCTAAGGTACGTGTGAAGGGTACAACTTGGTGCATACATGTGGCGGAAGGGGCTAAATTGGGTTAAATTGGGCTCAAAATGGGTTAAAAACATTTGTTCCAGCATCCCAAATGATCCAGGAGTTTGGAAAACGCGTTTTTTGACCCATTTTTGACCCATTTTTGCTCCTAAATTGGCCTATTTTCAAGGCATTTTGGGCTTTTCCATGGGCCAAAATGCATAACCTCGCGCTCACAAAATGGGTTAAAAACACTTGTTTGATCATCCCAAGTGGTCTGGGATCACTTTTGGAAAAATGCGTTTTTGACCCATTTTTGACCCATTTTTGGTCTTGAAACAGCTCATTTTCAACGCATTTTGGGATTCTCCATGGCCCAAAACGTGCCACCACGGGCTCAAAACGGCCTAAATCCACTTGTTTGAGCATTCGAGTGGTCTAGGAACAACTTTGAAAAAAATTTTTTTTTTCGCCCCGGGGACCCCGGTGGACCCACCGTTGGCCCCCACTGTGCGTGTGGGCTGGGCTGCCCTCCGGCTCCACCAAGTGGCCACTGGTACGGGGGTCTACGCGTCTCGTTGGGCAAATGTGAGGCACGGAAACCACAAAAAGTGGGGGGCTGCGGGTGGACTAGGTGCCCTCGGAATTCGGTTTTGAGCCACATAGCCCAAGATACGGCCCGTGCTTGGTTTGTGGGTGTTGGTGCACATTGCGCAGATTTTGGGGCTTTTTGACGCCTTTTTGGGCCGTTTCTCGGACATATCGTGGAGTTGAAGGGCACCAGAGGTCCATTGGTCACAAGAATGTCAAGCCGCACGTGGGAGTAGCAGCCGTTTGCCTTCGTTTGGCTGTTTTGAACCCTTACAAGGGCTGTTTTGGGCGAAAAATGGCTGTTTTTGGCCAAAAACTGTGCAGATTTGGGAGGGCACCTCCCAACTTGGCGCTCACGCTCTGGGCCGCCAGCGGTGAGATTTTGGGTCAAAACTTGGATTTAGCAAGGCCAGCACCAAGGCTGGCAGATGGCCAAATGGGAATCAAGCCAGAGGCGATGGGAAGGGGCAATGGCCAAAACAGAACGGTGACGTGCTTATTGCTTGTTGCTTGTTAGCTAAATTTAAGGGGAGAGGGGTGTAGTAATATATATATAGACAAGTATAAGTATTGCGCCACGTGCGCACGGTATGATCATTCGACGCCCGATACTTTCAGCGGCTATATTTCTTTGGATTATGGACTCTTTACCTCAAGTTTCGCCGTAGTTACCTGCCTACATATTTTGTACTATTCTTGGTCCACAGCCTCTCTCTCTAATGCCCGCTGAAGGTAACAAGTTCCCGTGCCAAGATCTGCCGTTTGTGACACGGAAAGGTAGGTAGGTAGGTATCTTCGGAAGCTCGGGATGCCTCCTTCCACAATGCAGGAAGGAGGTTTCACCAAGGGGACCTCCTGTCCCTCCCACTGCCCTAGGTCAGGTGCCTCTTAAGCCGCTCCCGCAGGTGCTTGGGAAGGCAGTGTCGCGGCCACCCGGTCCAGGTGTCCCGGGTGGGAGGGTGTTCCCACATGTGTCCGTGGGTAGGGCCACATGCCCCCTCCTGTGGGCGGCAGCTCTGGGGGCTGCCCAGCCGTATGGAGTATCTCTCACCACAGGGGGTATTGCTCCCGCAAGTCTACGGTACGACCGCCTCACCCCTGTGGCCCGAGTGGCGGGGCCCCGCTGCTTGGCAGGCGACCCCCTCCTGGGCTGTGTGCCGGGCAGCCTGTCATCAGTTGCTTCCATGGCTCCGAGCGACGTTTGCCATGGTCCCCTTTGCAGCCTGGCCGGGCTCAGACCACTAGCCTTGGAGTACCGCTCCTGCCACTGGCCCGGTAGGCCCGCTGCGTCGCCGCAGTGCGTCCGACCCGGGGCGTGTAGGCTGTGGTGTCCTGTTCCTTTGCTGCCCTCGGTGCCTGTGCGTGTGCGGTGTCCTGGCCCACGTGGCACCTGTTCAGCGGTGTGCGCGCTGTGCGCGGTGCGCATGTGCTGTTGGTGGTTCTGTCCCTCTTTCTCCCCCCCTAATTTCCTTTTTTTTTTCTTTGTCGTGCCTCCTCATTTTTTTTTCTTTTTTTTTTTTTTTCAAAAAATGCAAAAGGGGGCGCGCGCACATTGCAGGCACGGGCATGGGCAACTCGTGCAGCGGTGCAATAGTGTTCAGAAAGAGTTTCTGATGTCCCTTGCTTGTTGTTAATATTGAAAACCTTGATTGCTTTTCAAAAGATGTTTCCCCAAAACTGCAAAAAGGTAAAGTCCACGAACAAGGAACACCACAAACAGGATCAAAGTCAGAATCGTGATAGTATTCTTCCAAATCAAAGCATTGTAAGCAAAGAGGGGCTGCATATGGACAAATGAGGAATCAAATATGCAACTCATATGGCTTTATAAACAAACCAAATGATTTTATGTGAAAACTGGCATGATTCAGCCCTCCAAGATAGCACCAAGCACTTCATGTGCACTCTCTTGGATGAAATGGAGCTGGTTAGGAATCTGGGGCATATGAGTTAGGCCAGACACAGGAAATGACTTGGCCCAGCAACTGAATTCAGAAACAGTTACAATCTGGAACCACAATAAGTAGTAGAAACTTTTGAGTATAGGGGTCCTGAGGTGGGAGACCACTAGGCTTAACCTACAAGGCCCCTCATCCCCCTCACAATGGTAAAAGGCACCCCCCCGGGGACGCCCTTCCGCCACCCCCACAGCGAGCAACACCGGCCCGCAAGGGCGCACACTGTGGAACAACCGGTGCTGGGTCCCAACACCCGCACCGACCGCACCCGGAACACACGGGTCGCGGTATCCCAGGTGCCCGCTCCAGAGGTCGGGCGGTCGGGGGAGGGACAGCGCCTGACACCAGACGCCCCTCACGACGGTGGCAGGCCACCTCCACGGGGACGGCCCCCCGCCACCCCCGCGGCACGCAGCCCCCACAGGGCATGCAGGCCAAGGGGGCAGCGTTGGGCCCCCACACCCACACACCCGCGCCCACAGCACATGGGTAGTGGACCCCAACAGCCCGCCCAGTGGGCGGGCAGTCGGGGGAGGGACAGCACCTGACCTCAGACGCCCCTCACACAATGGTGGAAGGCACCCCCCCCGGGGACGCCCTTCCGCCAGCCCCACAGCGAGCAACGCGGGCCCGCAAGGGCGCAGGCTGTGGGGCCGGTGCTGGGTCCCCACGCCCGCACCGACCGCACCCGGGACACACGGGTCGCGGAACCCCGGCTACCCGCTCCAGAGGACGGGCGGCCGGGGGAGGGACAGCGCCTGACACCAGACGCCCCTCACAATGGTGGAAGGCACCCCCCCCGGGGACGCCCTTCCGCCACCCCCACAACGAGCAACGCACCAACGCATCAACGCACCAGCCACGGGAAATCCGCACCCCACCCCCTGCTCTTAGGCACAGCGACACAACAATGGCGGAACCCGCGGCCCCACGCAAAACACGCCCCCGATCTCCGGCGCTGGACGCAGCACATGAAGTCATCAGGGCGTTTGGACTCAGAGACGGCGAATGAGACCCCCCAAAGGGGACGCGGGCACGGACTCCGACCTGGAGGCAATACCGGAGCCCTCCACGGGAAGCGCGCCCGCGGAACCTGCGCCGCCGGCGGGCAGCGTGCCCACCTTCTGCCCCGCGTGGAAACGGGGCCACTGCACCGGCGAAGGAGGGTGCCCCAAACAGCACCCTCAGCGCGGCCCCGATAACAGAGCACTGCCGGAGGTGGGACGCGCGGCCGCATGCGCCGCCGTACGCTACGGGGTGTCACAGGGCTGGATCCTGGATGGGACCGCACGCGGCAGCGTGAACATCCAGGAGGCCGTCGACCGAGTCGCCCACGCGGGACAGGCGGCAGTGGCCTTGCACACCCGGGGCCGCCACGGCGGACCCGCAGAGGGGATCATTGTGGAGCCCTCGGGAATGGTGCTGGTCCTGGCGGTGGACATGGTCCGAGGGGTGTTCCACGCATCCCACGTGCGGCGGGCGCGCCCACAGTGGACCATCCAGGTGTACACCCCCCCACGGGCGTGGCCCTTCTCCACGTGGGCGGTGCTCGCCGTCATGTGGCACCTGGCACCGGAAGACGCCCCCACAGGGACCGCGGAGGAAATTGCCCGGGACCTCCACACCTGGCCGGCCGACCAAGATTACCCCTGGCGCAAGCCCCGGGGGGGCCTCCCAGTGGCACCCGCGGCAGAGGGGCTGAGCCTCGCGGCAACCCTCCAATGGCACCCCGACAAGAGGGCACGCCACGACGAGGTGCTAGACCTGGCGCTGGAGCCGCTGCGGGTGCTTTACCCGCACACCCACATCCCAGCCGCGGGCACGTCCAACCGCCTGGGCCGCCTGGGTTTGCAGCGCCACGTCGAGGCCGCGCACCCGGGAGGCGTGCTGGAACAGTGGCTAACGCTCCGCAACCCGTCCGCCGCGCAAGGCCACTGGTACCTACACCAACTCCTCTTCCTACCACGGGCGGCCCCGGAGCACAGCCGGCAAAACCGGTACCACACGCACCCGGAGCGCCGAGGCGCGCAGAGCTTCCCGCAGCCAGTGCCGCCCACCCTCTCGCCAGGGGAGGGCCCGGAGGCGCTGCAGCAGGGCCCCCCGCTCGACACCGCCACCACAGTACAGCAAAGGGGAAGCGACGGCGCGGATCGTGCCGAACCGGACTGCACGAACTGCGGAGCGGTGGCCTGGAAGGCGGCCTGCAGGCACCTCGCCCGAGATACCACGGGGCTCAGGCAGTACAGACCAGCGGACCGCACGGCGCTGGCGTCCGCGGTCGCGGCCGTCACCATGGTTCCCGTGGCGGCGTGGCCGGCGCACCTGCTGCCCCGCGTCCCCTGCCGCGACACGCAGCCCCGCCAGCCGGCCGCAACGCACGCGCCGACGGCAGCCCCCACGGCAGAGCAGCTATACGTCGTCGCGGCGGCGCTGCTGGCAGACGGCGGGGAGAGCTTCGTCCACCACCACGGCCCGGCGCAGATTGCGGGAGGCATACAAGGGCCGCAGCGCGATGCACCCCACCTGTGGCATGCCAAACTCCGCGGGCGCACCCGCGTCTGGGATGCGGGCGACAGCACACCCCCTCCCGGGCCTCAGCAGGGGGAGGCACTGGTGCTGCAGACGGCAGGCTACCAGGCCATCCTGCACGGCCATGCCGGAGGGTACCGGTCGCACGTCCTCGCCGGGGGCCGCTGGACTGTCTGGCACAGCACCGCCAGGCAAGAGGCATTCCCGCCCCTGCCCCACGTCGACTGGGGGCAGGGGCCCACTCAGGCCTACTATATGTCGGCGGACCCCTGGCCGCTGGCAGTCCTGCTACACACCGTCAGCGCCCCCAACAAGAAGCAGGAACGAGGATGGGTCAACCCCTCCACACTGGTGTGGAGCCCCGACCAGGAGGAGCATCTACGGGCCGCGTGGCAGGGAGACGCCATCAGGGCCACGGACGTCCCGGACCTCCACGCGGGGACAATCACCCACGCGCGCCCGGCAGCTACCCTGGCGGTGGCCCAACGGAGACAGCAGAACCCACAGTGGGTGGTCTGCATGTTCAGCCCGGCGGACGCGCACATCGTCGTCTGCGACCCCTAGCGCCTGCCGGGGCCCGAAGCCGTGGTCCGCGTGGCAGACTGTACCCGCATGATCGTCAAGGCGCTACGGGAGGGCGAACACCACGCCCTCCTGCTCCAGGTCAGGCTGAAGGACAACGCCCGGGCGGCGAGGCAGGGGGTGTGGCCGGCAGCGGCGCACCCTGCCGACCTAGAGCTCCAGCTGGCGGTCCTGACCACAGTGTACCACTGGCTACAAGCCTTCCACGACCTGCGATGGAGGCGCAAACCCGACCACCAAATCGGCTCCACGCACTGGCAAACGTGGCTGCAAGCAGACGCGCAGCGCGATGCCATCCGGGGTCTCGGGCCCGCGCCCGCGACACGAGCCCTCGATGCGGCGGCCCCGGGGCAATGCTGGAACACCTGGCGTGGCACGCGGTGCACGCTGCAGCCCCGGTGGACGACAAGGATGCGGCCTCCAACATCCTGCAAGGGAGGGCACGGAGGTCCCCATGGCACGCCCCGTACGCCCGGCGCCCCCCGCCCCAGGCGGCCGACCACGCAGACGGCGATGAGGAGGCACCCGCAGCGGCCCCAGGGACCGGCGGTGCGGCCTACCAAGGGTCCATCCCCGCGGGGCTGGCCCCCCTGGCCCCCCTGTGGGCCCCGCTGGGGAGGGGCTCGCACCCCATGGCCCCGGCGCACCCGGGAGCCCTGGCTGCACCGGCGAACCCAGCGGCGATGCCGATGCGGGATAGCTGACTCCAGGAGGACACGGCGGACGACGCCCTATGGCTCCTCTCGTGGAACCTGCGCAACGGCCTCGTACCGCCAGACTTGTCCCTCCGGGACACGCTCCGGCGGCGCCGGGGTCCGGCGGCCTGTACCGACAGGGAGCACCTCATCACCGGCATGCTACCCCAGGAGGGGGGCTTTGCTATCATGCTCCAGGAAACAGGGATTGCCACCCGGGCGTAGGAGATGCACGTGGCCGCGGCGCTCCGGGACAAGGGGTACACCCCCTTCTTCAGCAGCCGGCTGGCGGAGACGGGAGCCACTTCCACCTCGAGAGGGAGGGGACCTCCTCACCGCGGTCAGCAGCAAGTACGTGGCGGAGCACGAGGTGCTCAGTTTCACGGAAATTGTCCCCGGGAAGGCCGCAGCCCTGGAGATCCGCACGGACGGGGGAGGTCTCACCCTCATCAACGTCCACGGCCCGCAAGCAGGCTGCTCCCCGTGGGCGGTACGGGCGGCGTTCTGGGCCGACATACAAATGTATGCCACGGCACGCAGCCTCGGTGGGAGACACCCGGTGGTCATCGCGGGTGACACCAACGTCTACATGGATGCCACCTCCAACCCGGCCACGGAGCACTTCCGCGTGGGCTTGGAGGCCTGCGGTTTCCGGAGGGCCACGGCAGGCGGCGAGGAGGACATGACCCCCACGCTCCACCCGTCCCGGCACAGGGTGGACACCTTCCTGGTCAACGAGCCCCTCCTGCCGTGGTCCCTGCGGAAAAGCGTCTGGGCTCGCGGCATGGCACACCCCCAGGTGATCGGCTCGGACCACCTCCCGATCCGCCCGGCCTTGCCGGGCCTCCTCAGCGCAGCGGGGCGCGCGGCGATGCCCATGCCCTACAGCCACACGGAGGGCCGCCTCCTCCTGTACGACGCCGAGGCCGCGCCCGTCCAACACTGCCTGTGGGCGGCGGTCACCGCCGCGCAGGATGAACCCTCCCTGGCGCCCTGGCTGGGTCCCGCAGAGCAGCACGCCTACGGGTCCATGCCCGCGGCCGCGGTGGACAAGGTGTTCGAACACCTCCACGCGGCGCATGACGCCCTAGCGCGCGTGGTGGGACGCCGGCAGCCGTCCCCGGCGGGAACGGACCCGGCGGAGGGGGACCCCCTGGAGAGCGGAAAGCGGCTCCAGGCGGCGGTCCTCCGCAATGACACCCTGGCAGCGTGCGCGCCGGCGGCGTACCAGGCTGACGCGGCACGGCATGGCATCCGGTCCGAGGCGGCGCTCCGGCTCGCGGAGGAGCTGCGGGGTGTGTCGCCCGGGTTCCGCCCGACCACACAGGGCCTGCTACAGGAGGACCTGGAGAGGCAAGCAGCCGCCCTCGAGGAGGACATTCGCCAACTCCGCGCACTCCTGGCGGCAGACCGCAAGCGCGCCATCAAGGACTTCTGGCGCCGCCACGCCCCCGACATCGCCCAGCGATGGAAAGCCGTGCGGGGAACCATAGAGGTAGAGGCCCCGGGCCTGTCAGGCCTCTGAAACGTGCGGGTCCCCAACACCCAAACGCTCCAAACGCCCACGACGTGATTTTCGCAGTTCGCGCCTTCTGGCGGGAACTGTATGACAAACGCCCGGTGGACCTCCCAGGCTTCCAGGCAGTCCTCGGCCGCCATGTCCCCCGGGTCCCTGACGGGGCCTGGACACAGGTCCAGCAGTACTCCATGCAGGACCTGCAGTCTGCCCTGGACAAGGCCGATGGCAAGGCTCCAGGTCCCAACCACGTGGAGGCCCGTTTCATCAAGGCCCTCCCGGCACCCGTCCAGTGGCTCCTGGTCCACTCCTACCGGGCAATCCTCCGCGGCGCCCCGCCGCCGATGCACTGGAGGGACGCGCACATCTGGCTGAGCCCCAAGGTACCGGGCTCAACCAGAACAGACGACTACAGGCCCATAGCCCTGGGCCAGCTGGACATGAAGCTGCTCACGGGCCCCCTCACCCAGCGCATCACGGAAGTGCTCACACGGCACAGAGTGGTCAGCGACTGGCAGCAAGGGGCCCTCCCTGGCTTCAACACAGGCCCCCCACTGTTCATGGCGCAGCGGCAGCTCCAGCGGGGAAGGCCCAACTATGTTTTCTCCTTCGACGCCCGCAAGGCCTTCGACACCGCCCCGCACGGCTCCCTCCACCTCATCCTGCGCCACCTCTCCGTGCCGCCGGAGGTCATCGACCTCCTGCTCTTCCTCCACATGTGCGCCAGGCTGCGCATCGTCACCGCGCACGGGCTAACGCAGCCCGTCTACATGCTGCGCGGCGTCCGGCAGGGCAGCCCCGAGAGCCCCCTGCTGTACGCGCTCATCCTGGAGCCCCTGCTCAGGGCGCAGGGGCTCGGCCTGCGCCCGCCGGGAGGGGCAGAGCAAGGCCTCATACAGGCCTACATCGACGATATGCTGGTAGTGGCCCACACGCTGCAGCATTTCGTCGAGGGCGTGGAGGCGGTGGCTGCGTACCTGGGGATGTTGGGCATGGAGCTCAACCCCCGCAAGTGCGCCATGGCCACCACGGAGGGGGTCCCGGGCCTGCAGCTGCGCCTCTGTCCCCACCTGGAAAACCCATGGCACTGGGTACCAGCAGCGGACTCCGTCCCCTACCTGGGACTCCAGCTGCAGCCGGACAGGGAGTTCTCCCTGCAGCGCAAGCACCGGCTACGCCTGGCGGCGGTGCACCACTGGTGCCTCAAGACCCTTGCGCCACCGAAAGAGGTGCAGGACGTCATCCTGGTCATCCTCGGGGGGGTGACACAATACGTTGCCCCTTTCATCGCCGACGACTCCGACACTGCGCGCCACCTGGACCACATCACGGTCCAGGTCGCGAAGGACAGGGCGCGGTACGCCTTCGACGCCTCGCGGGACAGCCTGCAGGATGACCGGACCCTGGGGCTCACACGGATGCCAACGCGGTGCCAGCAGGCAACGGTGGCCCTCGTGGGTACACTCGTCCACCAGCGCTCAACCTCCGTGCGCGCCGAGGTCACCAAGATGTTCTGGGAAATAGCCGGCGCGCACAGAATATGTCCCGAGGTGCACTACCCCGTCCCGGAGTTCGCAACCCTAGCGGCGGGTGACTGGGTCCACCGCATACCCCGGGCCCTGGCCGCCCTGGGTGTGGGGCTGTACAACCCCATCGCGTGCCCCAGGGCGGCTAACGTCCAACTACAGTCCCCACCAGGCAACATCGTCACGCTGCGCACCGTCAAGCTACGACACCGCGATACGTGCCGCCTGACGGTGCCGCACACAACGCCGTGGCATGGGCACGACGGGCCACGCCACCCCTTCCCCGACAATGACGAACCGTGGCCGACGGCGGTGCGGGAATGCCTCAACCAATGCGCCGATGAACACCTCCACTATTGCCGCCGCGAGCAGGAGCCCACCAACCACCCCGGGTGGCGCGACGCCTTGGTCCACCTCTTCCACACCACCAGCACACGGGACCCCCGCCTGAGACTCATCCACCCCGCGAGGGCTAAGCAGGACGCCCACAAGGCCGGCGGGTGACCCCGGACGGCCTGCACCTCCACGTCGGGGGCTACCGCCGCCGGGGCAGCCTATCCCCCCCCACGCGGGGGGCGGCGTACCACCCGCCGGCAGCCCTCATGCACATCCTCCACGACGTACTCGCGGAAAACGAGCACCGAGAGCCTAACGCGGATGTGGCGTGGCCCGAGCCCCTGCGCCCCCGGCCCCACGCGCCGACGCCGCTGTGGTTGGTGACCACGGCCGACCAATGCACCCGAGCGGCGGGGCAAGCGCAGCTCCAGGCCGTGTAGGAGGTCAACACACTTGCACAGCACTGAACTCCAGACGCAATTCTCCAAATCCAAAGATCGTGATTGTCGATGATTGTTAATTGCAGCGAGGGCCTGTTGATAGGGCCTCACATGACAATGCTGCAAAACAGAAAATCAGCATAATGTTACAATCATTCTCATCAGACAATAAATCACAACATTTCCTATTGCGCGCATCTGCGACACTCATCTCTGCATTTCCGCATCATTTCCGTGTCTGGCCTCTGCACACCTGCACTCCCCTCCCAGGATTATTGCACGGGAGTGCACCGGGCCGAAAAATGACCTAGGGGTGCAGTGCCAGGGCCATCAACAATGGCTACGGCCATTCAGCACCATCAAAGAAACTTTACAATACAAAATCAGAACAAACTGCACTACCAGAGCACCGGTGACATGGCACCAGGTGCTTATGCATTCATATGCTCGTCCCAGGGTAAACAATAACCCATACAGAGCACTCAACTCCTGTGGGTACACCACTGTGCTGTCTACCTAAGGTAATTTACAATCAGCCACCTGCTGCTGTCCCTCCTGGGCACTGTGCACCCAACAACCTAGTGGGTCGTGCCGGGACACATGTAAAAAAAAACATATATCTTGCTCCAAAAACAGATTGCAAAAAATCTCCTGATGGACCGCCATGTGGCCTCAAAGCCATTAATTAATGCAAAACATTCAGGGCCACTGTGCTGGGCTGCAAGCACCAGCTGGCCTGCATACAACTCCGTAAAACAGCAAAAAGAAGCCTATAACGAAAACCCAAAAAACACTCAAAATGTCTCCAAACTTGCAGCACGAAAGACAAACACACTGTGTCAAAAGCAGGCAGCACGACAGGGTAGGGCCAAAGTGTGGTCTTTGGAAGACATCGTTTCAAGTCTGACTCAGTGCTGAAAAGAAAACCCACTTAATAATGTACAGTGCACCAAGCCGTTTAGCCACACTTATCTTGAGCTCTCCCAATTCTGTCTTCAGACTTGCCTGTGACACAAAAGCAAAAAAAGCATCATGAAAAACAAACCTGGACCCATTGACGCAAAAAATGAGGGAACAAAAACGAACACTGCGTTGACGTGGCAAAACAACACCAATGAAAGAATGCAGGAAACAGAATGAAGGCCACGTTGCGTTGCAGGAGTTGCAGGAGCATCCTGCTTCTCATCTGCCTTGTAAAGAGCGAAAGCCACAAAACTCGAAAAGATGCAAAAAAATGGACAAAGAGCGAAAACGAAAGCAAGCACGTATGTCTCAGCTATACCATGACACGAAATGTATACCTCTCCGTGGTCCCCATCGCACAGGCACAAACTCGAAAATTCAGATGACAAATCAGATTCACATGAAGAAAACAGCGAGGACAACGAAACACACCGACGGAGACGAAAACGACGAAGGGACAACAACAAAACGCAAAGCACAGAGCAGACACACCCATTATAAAAGAGTGTCTTACTGCTCAATCAACAAGTCATTCTCCACTGTAACTCACTTCAGATTCTGAGCATTCCTAAACACACAGCAAGACAAGGCAGTCAATGCAGCGACAAAAAAACAGCTCGCTGCAACAAGAGCTACATAAAAAAAACGCCACAAACAGTACCGAAGAAACAAACGCAGACAGGCACACACCTGGTAAGGCGTGCGTCGTCTGGCTTGACAGCTGACTCGTAAGATGAGTTGAGGTCCTGAAAACAAAAGAAGACCTCACAAAAATACAACCGATCCTGAGCTGGGTAAGCACAACCACAACAGACAGACCAACAACAACGGCGAACGTCGAAAAAACAAGGGCAACACACCGAAAGCAACGTTGCTACTCAATGGTGCGACACAGGAGCATGCTGCTTCTCTGATTGCACCAAAGGAGCAGAGAGCGCGTGCACTGGAGCAAAAAACTGCTACTCATTACACACACCCCAAGTTGATCTCTCACCAGTCACATTCTTGACCTTCCGCCCTCTCCCACGTGTCCCTCTGCTGCGTGGCGCTACCCCGCGCTCTTGGTTCAGCGCTTTCGTAACCATCTTCACATCCTGGCGCTCAGCCCAGGACCTCCTAGGCGCGTTCACTGGCAGGCTATCAGTCTCGAATAGGTACTTGTACAGCACTTCAACTGCCAGCGGAGCAAGCCTCGTTGTCCACAGGGTCTCAGGCAGCGGCGGTATCAACAAGTCATCGTCCACTTCTCTTTTGCTGCAAACATCAAGCTGAGAAGAAAAGCGTAAACAGGCTTGCTCGGATTGTATGGTAGCTCGGTTCCAGATTTCGTCACGCTGAACTTCTTCCAGTCGCAGCACTTCTCTGGACCATTGACCGCCATCCCAGACGAGAGGTCCAAAGATCTTCCCCAGCTCGGTACTTGCCACGAATCGATCGTTCATGAACACATCAAAGCGAGCGCTGCGCTCAGACTGGAGGTAGTCTGTCAAAATGATTTTCGACCTCCTGTTACGTCTAAGGCCCCAACAGGTGCGAAGCACTCGCCAAACGCTGCAATTGTAGGAGGATAACACACTTGCACAGCACTGAACTCAAGACGCAATTCTCCAAATCCAAAGATCGTGATTGTCGATGATTGTTAATTGCAGCGAAGGCCAGTTGATAGGGCCTCACATGACAATGCTGCAAAACAGAAAATCAGCATAATTTTACAATCATTCTCATCAGACAATAAATCACAACATTTCCTATTGCGCGCATCCGCGACACTCATCTCTGCATTTCCGCATCATTTCCGCACCTGGCCTCTGCAGACCTGCAGCCAGGTGGGTAATAGTGCAGGAGGGGGCAGGCCAGCCCAGGCCCCGTGGACTCCCCCGTGGCACCGCCCTGCTGGTAGCTACGGGGGTGCGGCACGACCGACACATGGCAGTGCACGCGCTGGAGGACCAGCGGGAGGACACGGGACACCTGGTGGTGCACCAGCGCGGAGGCCTGGCGTGGCTCAAGGAACATGTGACGGCACTTCGGTCCTGGGCAAGCACGATCGCTGGACCGGAAATCCGGCTGCACGACCACCCGGCGATCAGCCCCGGCAACACCGGGGCGCTGAGCGTGGACCAACTGACCCCCAGCCACCCCGACGTCCGGTGGCACTTCGCCGACCCCAACGCGGGTTGGCTCAGCCCCAGCGGGTACTACTGGATCCCGGAGGCCTGGGGCCACACTTCTTCCGACGCGTCAGGGGGCGGACCCTGCAAACACGCCACCAGCGTCGCTCTCGCCGCCGACCTCACCCGCACGTGGGCGGTGGCCATCTCGGGCACGGTGCCCGACGGGGAGGGGGTGGCCGCCTCCCTCCCCCTACCCCTTGCTTCTTGAATTTTCCTAGAAGCATGCGTGGAATCTCTACGTTTATCATTTAATGTGTGCTTCGTCATTTCTTTATTATTACGTGACATACTGTTATAATCTTATTTTCTCTGTCTTTTCTGGCACCCAATTGGATGCGCTCCGGCGCGCCGCTTTTCTCTGCGTGTGAATCCAGGGATTTGAAAAAATCCTGTGATGAAATAAAAATGCGTAAGAACGTGTATTTTATGCACATGGGGATTCTGGACAGGTGTGTACCCTCAGAAAAATTCTAGGGCGTTATTTGACGGATTTCGGTGTATCGTCAATCGTTGCGCGTAAATCAGGCCCTCATCCCTTGCATCCTTTCTCCGCAGATATCCTTGAGTGAATACGGTGAAGTAGGCCGCGTTCTGGCCGAACCGCTGCTTCAAGGACCACTGTCCAGAATCCCAAGACCCCATTCAGGGGCAAATAATTTTCAACGCCATCCCCTCGCCCTAAGGACAGGGTAGGTACAGCCAGCAGGTTCCACGACGACCCAGACTTCATGCCCTGACCGTATCGTGCGTTGGGTTTTGCGTATTGCTACTTGGAGGGAGGGGTGCATGCCCACATGACTTTGCATGTCCATTCTAACCCCCTACCAAGCCCCAGCCGCCCCAGCGACGCCTCTGAGCGCAGTGGGGGCTGTAGGTGTCTGTTACGACAAGGCAAAAACTGGCAACTGCCATGACGCAGCGCCCTCTTTACAGTGTTAGGGAAGCTATAGGTAATTTTAAAAAAAGCTGAACCCCATGGGGAGTTCAAGAAAAATACCCTTTTCCCTTTAAAATGCCACAGTGGTGGCCACCACAGCACAAGTGGGGAGTTAGAAAAGTGTATTTCCCTGCACAAAGGTAAGCTTTAGTGGTTCTAGAGATGCCTAATGGCATACTACATTATTATCTTAGTATTGGCCTATCCAAAAAGGGGTGACAAGGCGATTTGACCTATAAAACCAAGCATTGAACTTTGGAAGTAGTGTGGACCCCTGACCCCCCAACTGACTGAACTTAAGCACCATTTCCTGGACTGACTGAGGCGCTGACATTGATCCAGAGTCTACACATATTTTTATATTTTCTGATGAATGCTTAGCTATCCTAGTGGTCTGCACCCTAGGGGGCTGGGGCACCTCTTTTTGAGAGGTCTTGGGTTCGATTCCCAGTCAGCACAGCTAAGTAGGAAGGTTCCATGTGACATGGCAGTGACCTCAGCGCCACAAGCGATGCAGCCTGAGAAATTATGGGACCCAAATCAAAGAATGCACATCTCTGGATGGCACTATAGATGAAAGGGTGCCAAAGTGGGCAGTTTTCTCATGATTGTAGGATATTTTCTGACTTCCTTCTCCCAAATCTGTAGTTATTGTCAGTTCCTTTGTTGATACACTATCTCCTTTGACTGCAGCCCTTCAGGTTGTGGATTTGATCCGGTCTTTCCTTTCTTGCATTGTGGGTACTTGGAGTTTTGGTTTATTTGAACAAAACAGTTATATTAGGAAGACCTGAGCTACATCAAGAAGCAGCAGGAGCAAGCAGAGGCAGAATCAAAACAATGTCATCAAAGCAATCAACAGTGGAAGCCTGTTTTAACTTTCTCTGAAGGCACCGGAATACTGTGCAGAAGTTGCAATGTGACTACCGCGTGGTAATGTTAACCTGTTTTGGCCGTCCAGCTCGGGTTCTGAGGACCCGAGTGATCGGATGCATACGATCAATTTGTTACGTTACATATCTACGTAGTGCCCTGACAAAGGGCTTATGGCAACTGATACCATCCCCCTGCATACACACAAGAACATGGAATGTTGCGACCTCTGGTGAACTTGGCGCTCTTTGTTTTTGTTATTATCTCTCTGTTTTTTGGGTGGTGGGTGGGTGTTTTCTGCACTTGCTACTTCCGTCTCTCCCCATTATTTTCTCTTGTCCTGATTGTTGCCCAGCTTCAAACCTTTAGGGTTTGCGATTTTCTGGCCATTGACGACGGATTTGATTGTTTGGTTGTTGTATAAGACTTATATGTATATGTATATATATACACATATATCCTCTTATCCACACCCCTCTCCCCAACTCTAGGTGGCTCCACCAAACGGCTCTAAGGTACGTGTGAAGGGTACAACTTGGTGCATACATGTGGCGGAAGGGGCTAAATTGGGTTAAATTGGGCTCAAAATGGGTTAAAAACATTGGTTCCAGCATCCCAAATGATCCAGGAGTTTGGAAAACGCTTTTTTTGACCCATTTTTGACCCATTTTTGCTCCCAAATTGGCCTATTTTCAAGGCATTTTGGGATTTTCCATGGGCCAAAATGCATAACCTCGCGCTCAGAAAATGGGTTAAAAACACTTGTTTGATCATCCCAAGTGGTCCGGGATCACTTTTATAAAAATGCGTTTTTGACCCATTTTTGACCCATTTTTGGTCTTGAAACAGCTCATTTTCAAGGCATTTTCGGATTCTCTATGGCCCAAAACGTGCCACCACGGGCTCAAAACGGCCTAAATCCACTTGTTTGAGCATCCCAAGTGGTCTAGGAACAACTTTGAAAAAAAGTTTTTTTTCGCCCCGGGGACCCCGATGGACCCACCGTTGGCCCCCACTGTGCGTGTGGGCTGGGCTGCCCTCCGGCTCCACCAAGTGGCCACTGGTACGGGGGTCTACGCGTCTCGTTGGGCAAATTTGAGGCACGGAAACCACAAAAAGTGGGGGGCTGCGGGTGGACTAGGTGCCCTCGGAATTCGGTTTTGAGCCACATAGCCAAAGATACGGCCCGTGCTTGGTTTGTGGGTGTTGGTGCACATTGCGCAGATTTTGGGGCTTTTTGACGCCTTTTTGGGCCGTTTCTCGGACATATCCTGGAGTTGAAGGGCACCAGAGGTCCATTGGTCACAAGAAAGTCAAGCCGCACGTGGAGTGTAGCAGCCATTTGCCTTCGTTTGGCTGTTTTGAACCCTTACAAGGGCTGTTTTGGGCGAAAAATGGCTGTTTTTGGCCCAAAACTGTGCAGATTTGGGAGGGCACCTCCCAACTTGGCGCTCACGCCTTGGGCCGCCAGAGGTGAGATTTTGGGTCAAAACTTGGATTTGGCAAGGCCGGCATCAAGGCTGGCAGATGGCCAAATGGGAATCAAGCCAGAGGCGATGGGAAGGGGCAATGGCCAAAACAGAACGGTGACGTGCTTATTGCTTGTTGCTTGTTAGCTAAATTTAAGGGGAGAGGGGTGTAGTAATATATATATAGACAAGTATAAGTATTGCGCCACGTGCACACGGTATGATCATTCAACGCCCGATACTTTCAGCGGCTATATTTCTTTTGATTATGGACTCTTTACCTCAAGTTTCGCCGTAGTTACCTGCCTACATATTTTGTACTATTCTTGGTCCACAGCCTCTCTCTCTAATGCCTGCTGAAGGAAACAAGTTACCGTGCCAAGATCTGCCGTTTGTGACACGGAAAGGTGGGTAGGTAGGTATCTTCGGAAGCTCGGGATGCCTCCTTCCACAATGCAGGAAGGAGGTTTTACCAAGGGGACGTCCTGTCCCTCCCACTGCCCTAGGTCAGGTGCCTCTTAAGCCGCTCCTGCAGGTGCTTGGGAAGGCAGTGTCGCGGCCACCCGGTCCAGGTGTCCCGGGTGGGAGGGTGTTCCCACATGTGTCTGTGCGTAGGGCCACATGCCCCCTCCTGTGGGCGGCAGCTCTGGGGGCTGCCCAGCCGTATGGAGTATGTCTCACCACAGCGGGTATTGCTCCCGCAAGTCTACGGTACGACCGCGTCACCCCTGTGGCCCGAGTTGCGGGGCCCCGCTGCTTGGCAGGCGACCCCCTCCTGGGCTGTGTGCCGGGCAGCCTGTCATCAGTTGCTTCCATGGCTCCGAGCGACGTTTGCCATGGTCCCCTTTGCAGCCTGGCCGGGCTCAGACCACTGGCCTTGGAGTACCGCTCCTGCCACTGGCCCCGTAGGCCGGCTGCGTCCCCGCAGTGCGTCCGACCCTGGGGCTGTAGGCTGTGGTGTCCTGTCCCTTTGCTGCCCTCGGTGCCTGTGCGTGTGCGGTGTCCTGGCCCACGTGGCACCTGTTCAGCGGTGTGCGCGCTGTGTGCGGTGCGCATGTGCTGTTGGTGGTTCTGTCCCTCTTCCTCCCCCCCTAATTTCCTTTTTTTTTTCTTTGTCGTGCCTCCTCTTTTTTTTCCTTTTTTTTTTCTTCAAAAAATGCAAAAGGGGGCGCGCGCACATTGCAGGCACAGGCATGGGCAACTCGTGCAGCGGTGCAATAGTGTTCAGAAAGAGTTTCTGATGTCCCTTGCTTGTTGTTAATATTGAAAACCTTGATTGCTTTTCAAAAGATGTTTCCCCAAAACTGCAAAAAGGTAAAGTCCACGAACAAGGAACACCACAAACAGGATCAAAGTCAGAATCGTGATAGTATTCTTCCAAATCAAAGCATTGTAAGCAAGGAGGGGCTGCATATAGACAAATGAGGAATCAAATATGCAACTCATATGGCTTTATAAACAAACCAAATGATTTTATGTGAAAACTGGCATGATTCAGCCCTCCAGGATAGCACCAAGCACTTCATGTGCACTCTCTTGGATGAAATGGAGCTGGTTAGGAATCTGGGGCATATGAGTTAGGCCAGACACAGGAAATGACTTGGCCCAGCAACTGAATTCAGAAACAGTTACAATCTGGAACCACAATAAGTAGTAGAAACTTTTGAGTATAGGGGTCCTGAGGTGGGAGACCACTAGGCTTAACCTACAAGGCCCCTCATCCCCCTCACAATGGTAGAAGGCACCCCCCCGGGGACGCCCTTCAGCCACCCCCACAGCGAGCAACACCGGCCCGCAAGGGCGCACGCTGTGGAACAACCGGTGCTGGGTCCCAACACCCGCACCGACCGCACCCGGAACACACGGGTCGCGGTATCCCAGCTGCCCGCTCCACAGGTCGGGCGGTCGGGGGAGGGACAGCACCTGACACCAGACGCCCCTCACGACAGTGGCAGGCCACCCCCACGGGGACGGCCCCCCGCCACCCCCGCGGCACGCAGCCCCCACAGGGCATGCAGGCCAAGGGGGCAGCGTTGGGCCCCCACACCCACACACCCGCGCCCACAGCACATGGATAGTGGACCCCAACAGCCCGCCCAGTGGGCGGGCAGTCGGGGGAGGGAGAGCGCCTGACCTCAGACACCCCTCACACAATGGTGGAAGGCACCCCCCCCCGGGGACGCCCTTCCGCCAGTTCCACAGCGAGCAACGCGGGCCCGCAAGGGCGCACGCTGTGGGGCCGGTGCTGGGTCCCCACGCCCGCACCGACCGCACCCGGGACACACGGGTCGCGGAACCCCGGCTACCCGCTCCAGAGGACGGGCGGCCGGGGGAGGGACAGCGCCTGACACCAGACGCCCCTCACAATGGTGGAAGGCACCCCCCCCGGGGGGCCCTTCTGCCACCCCCACAACGAGCAACGCACCAACGCATCAACGCACCAGCCACGGGAAATCCGCACCCCACCCCCTGCTCTTAGGCAGAGCGACACAACAATGGCGCAACATGCAGCCCCACGCAAAACACGCCCCTGATCTCCGACGCTGGACGCAGCACACGAGGTCATCAGGGCGTTTGGACTCAGAGACGGCGAAGGAGACCCCCCAAAGGGGACGCGGGCACGGACTCCGACCTGGAGGCAATACCGGAGCCCTCCACGGGAAGCGCGCCCGCGGAACCTGCGCCGCTGGCGGGCAGCGTGCCCACCCTCTGCACCGCGTGGAAACGGGGCCACTGCACCGGCGAAGGCCGGTGCCCCAAACAGCACCGTCAGCGCGGCCCCGATAACGGAGCACTGCCGGAGGTGGGACGCGCGGCCGCATGCGCCGCCGTACGCTACGAGGTGGCACAGGGCTGGATCCTGGATGGGACTGCACGCGGCAGCGTGAACATCCAGGAGGCCGTCGACCGAGTCGCCCACGCGGGACAGGCGGCAGTGGCCTTGCACACCCGGGGCCGCCACGGCGGACCCGCAGAGGGGATCATTGTGGAGCCATCGGGAATGGTGCTGGTCCTGGCGGCGGACATGGTCCGAGGGTTGCTCCACGCATCCCGTGTGCGGCGGGCGCGCCCACAGTGGACCATCCAGGTGTACACCCCCCCACAGGCGTGGCCCTTCTCGTCGTGGGCGGTGCTCGCCGTCATGTGGCACCTGGCACCGGAAGACGCCCCCACAGGGACCGCGGAGGAAATCGCCCGGGACCTCCACACCTGGCCGGCCGACCAGGATTACCCCTGGCGCAGGCCCCGGGGCGGCCTCCCAGTGGCACCCGTGGCAGAGGGGCTGAGCCTAGCGGCAACCCTCCAATGGCACCCCGACAAGAGGGCACGCCACGTCCTGCAGACGGGCACGGTCCCGGCCGCCCCGCCAGACTCCGAGTGGCGATGGGACGCAGGGGAGGCGCAACCGCTGCCGGGCCCCTGGGTCCCCCCGTTGTGGTATTTGCCCATGGGCACGCTGGCCCACGCCACTCAAGCCGTCAAGGGGGCTTTCCCGCAGCCGCTCCTCCCTGGCGTGGCCCTGCTCCGCAGCCTGCAGGTGGCGGCGGCCTGGGTACGGTGGAGGGAAGGGGGCGGGCGCTAGAGCCCCTACTTCCCTCTGGTCCAGGGCCAGGCGCTACTCCACGCCGAGGGCATGGGGACCGTGGAATGGGGGGCGATCGTGCCCGGCACGGCGTGCAGGTGGATCACCGCGGCCGCCCCACAGCCCATGCAATCTCCGCCGGCGTGCCACCGCCTCCTACGGATGGTCCCCTCTTTGGCCCCCCAACACCCCTCTACGAGGGACGTATGGAGGGCCATACTGAGCCACACCAGGAAGTGGCTAACGAACCAGGGGTGCACGGTACCCGCCGGCGCCGGTGCTCGAACAGCTCACGGCCCCCACACCCGGGGTCCGCCACGCCCTGCACAGGGCGTCGGCTCTCACTGAGCAGCTCAACGACGAGGTGCTAGACCTGGCGCTGGAGCCGCTGCGGGTGCTTTACCCGCAAACCCACATCCCACCCGCGGGCACGTCCAACCCCCTGGGCCGCCTGGGTTTGCAGCGCCGCGTCGAGGCCGCGCACCCGGGAGGCGTGCTGAAACAGTGGCTAACGCTCCGCAACCCGTCCGCCGCGCAAGGCCACTGGTACCTACATCAACTCCTCTTCCTACCACGGGCGGCCCCGGAGCACAGCCGGCAAAACCCGTACCACACGCACCCAGAGCGCCGAGGCGCGCAGAGCTTCCCGCAACCAGTGCCGCCCACCCTCGCGCCAGGGGAGGGCCCGGAGGCGCTGCAGCAGGGCCCCCCGCTTGACGGGGCCACCACGGTACAGCAAAGGGGAAGCGACAGCGCGGATGGTGCCGAACCGGACTGCACGAACTGCGGAGCGGTGGCCTGGACGGCGGCCTGCAGGCACCTCGCCCGAGATACCACGGGGCTCAGGCAGTACAGACCAGCGGACCGCACGGCGCTGGCGTCCGCGGTCGCGGCCGTCACCATGGTTCCCGTGGCGGCGTGGCTGGCGCAACTGCTGCCCCGCGTCCCCTGCCGCGACACGCAGCCCCGCCAGCCGGCCGCAAAGCACGCGCCGACGGCACCCCCCACGGCAGAGCAGCTATACGTCGTCGCGGCGGCGCTGCTGGCGGACGGCGGGGAGAGCTTCTTCCACCACCACGGCCCGGCGCAGATTGCGGGAGGCATACAAGGGCCGCAGCGCGATGCACCCCACCCGTGGCATGCCACACTCCACGGGCGCACCCGCGTCTGGGATGCGGGCGACAGCACACCCCCTCCCGGGCCTCAGCAGGGGGAGGCACTGGTGCTGCAGACGGCAGGCTACCAGGCCATCCTGCACGGCCACGCCGGAGGGTACCGGTCGCACGTCCTCGCCGGGGGCCGCTGGACTGTCTGGCACAGCACCGCCAGGCAAGGGGCATTTCCGCCCCTGCCCCACGTTGACTGGCAGCAGGGGCCCACCGAGGCCTACTATATGACGGAGGACCCCTGGCCGCTGGCAGTCCTGCTACACACCGTCAGCGCCCCCAACAAGAGGCAGGAACCAGGATGGGTCAACCCCTCCACACTGGTGTGGAGCCCCGACCAAGAGGAGCATCTACGGGCCGCGTGGCAGGGAGACGCCATCAGGGCCACGGACGTCCCCAACCTCCACGCGGGGACAATCACGCACGCACGCCCGGCGGCTACCCTGGCGGTGGCCCAACGGAGACAGCAGAACCCACAGTGGGTGGTCTGCATGTTCAGCCCGGCGGACGCTCACATCGTGGTCTGCGACCCCTAGCGCCCGCCGGGGCCCGAAGCCGTGGTCCGCGTGGCAGACTGTACCCGCATGATCGTCAAGGCGTTACGGGAGGGCGAACACCACGCCCTCCTGCTCCAGGTCAGGCTGAAGGACAACGCCCGGGCGGCGAGGCAGGGGGTGTGGCCGGCAGCGGCGCACCCCGCCGACCTAGAGCTCCGGCTGGCGGTCCTGACCACAGTGTACCACTGGCTACAAGCCTTCCACGACCTGCGATGCAGGCGCAAACCCGACCACCAAATCGGCTCCACATGAGCCCTCGATGCGGCGGCCACGGGCCGCGCGCTGGCGCCACACACGGTTCCACTGGCCAACCTGCCCTTCGAACCAGCGACGGAGGGCGCCATCCGGAAGTCGGTGCCGCTCCCCCCGGCGCGAGGGGCCACGAAGCCGACGAAATGCCCCCTGTGTGCAGACAAGTACTACACAAGCGGGGCAATGCTGGAACACCTGGCGTGGCACGCGGTGCACGCTGCAGCCCCGGTGGACGACAAGGATGCGGCCTCCAACATCCTGCAAGGGAGGGCGCGGAGGTCCCCATGGCACGCCCCGTAGGCCCGGCGCCCCCCGCCCCAGGCGGCCGATCACGCAGACGGCGATGAGGAGATACCCGCAGCGGCCCCGGGGACCGGCGGTGCGGCCTACCAAGGGTCCATCCCCGCGGGGCTGGCCCCCCTGGCCCCCCTGTGGGCCCCGCTGGGGACGGGCTCGCACCCCATGGCCCCGGCGCACCCGGGAGCCCTGGCTGCACCGGCGAACCCAGCGGCGATGCCGATGCGGGATAGCTGATTCCAGGGGGACACGGCGGACGACGCCCTATGGCTCCTCTCGTGGAACCTGCGCAACGGCCTCGTACCGCCAGACTTGTCCCTCCGGGACACGCTCCGGCGGCGCCGGGGTCCGGCGGCCTGTACCGACAGGGAGCACCTCGTCACCGGCATGCTACCCCAGGAGGGGGGCTTTGCTATCATGCTCCAGGAAACAGGGATCACCACCCGGGCGTAGGAGATGCACGTGGCCGCGGCGCTCCGGGACAAGGGGTACACCCCCTTCTTCAGCAGCCGGCTGGCGGAGACGGGAGCTCTGGAGCAGGCAGCCGGGGTTCCGTGTCCCGTGTGTCCCGGATGCGGTCGGTTCGGGCGTGGGGACCCAGCACCGGCCCTACAGCGTGCGCCCTTGCGGGCCAGCGTCGCTCGCTGTGGGAGTGGCAGAAGGGCGTCCCCGGGGGGGGTGCTTTCCACTGTTCTGAGGGGCGCCCGGTGTCATTCGCTGCCCCTCCCCCGGCCGCCCGTCCTCTGGAGCGGGCAGCCAGGGTTCCGCGACCCGTGTGTCCCGGGTGCGGTCGATGCGTGCGTGGGGACTCAGCACCGGCCCCACAGCGTGCGCCCTTGCGGGCCGGCGTTGCCCGCTGTGGGGGTGGCCGAAGAACGTTCCCGGGGGGGTCGCCTTCCACCATTGTGAGGGGCGCCTGGTGTCAGGCGCTGTCCCTCCCCCGGCCATCCATCCCCTGGAGCGGGCAGCCGGGGTTCCGCGTCCCGGGTGTCCCGGGTGCGGTCGGTGCGGGCGTGGGGACCCAGCACCGGTCCCACAGCGTGCGCCCTTGCGGGCCGGCGTTGCTCGCCGTGGGGTTGGCGGAGGGGCGTCCCCGCAGGGGGTGCTTTCCACCGTTGTGAGGGGCGCCCGGTGTCAGGCCTGCTTGCGGCCCGTGGACGTTGATGAGGGTGAGGCCTCCCCCGTCCGTGCGGATCTCCAGGGCCGCGGCCTTCCCGGGGACAATTTCCGTGAAGCTGAGCACCTCGTGCTCCGCCACGTACTTGCTGCTGACCGCGGTGAGGAGGCCCCCCCCTCTCGAGGTGGAGGTGGCTCCCATCTCCGCCAGCCGGCTGCTGAAGAAGGCGGTGTACCCCTTGTCCCGGAGCGCCGCGGCCACGTGCATCTCCTGCGCCCTGGTGGCGATCCCCGTTTCCTGGAGCATGATGGCAAAGCCCCCCTCCTGGGGCAGCATGCCGGTGATGAGGTGCTCCTTGTCGGTGCAGGCCGCCGGCCCCCGGCGCCGCCGGAGTGTGTCCCGGAGGGACCGGTCTGGCGGCACGAGGCCGTTGCGCAGGTTCCACGAGAGGAGCCACAGGGCGTCGCCCGTCATGTCCTCCTGGAGTCAGCTATCCCGCATCGGCATCGCAGCCGGGTTCGCCGGCGCAGCCAGGGCATCTGGGTGCGCCGCATCCGCTGAGCCCGTTCCCAGCGGGGCCCACAGGGGGGCCCGGGGGACCGGGGGAGCCAGGGGGGCCAGGGGGGCCAGCCCCGCGGGGATGGACATGGACCCTGGTGGGGCCGCACCGCCGGCCCCCGGGGCCGCTCCGCCTGCCTCCTCATTTCCATCTGCGTGGTCGGCTGCCTGGGGCGGGGGGCGCCGGGTGTACGGGGCGTGCCATGGGGACCTCCGTGCTCTCCCCGCCCCTCCTTGTCGTCCGCCGGGGCCGCAGCGTGCACCGCGTGCCACGCCAGGTGTTCCAGCATTGCCCCGCTGGTGTAGTACTTGTCCGCACACAGGGGGCATTTCGTCGTCTCCATGGCCCCTCGCGCCGGGGGGAGCGGCACCGACTTCCGAATGGCGCCCTCCGCCGCTGGTTCGAAGGGCAGGTTGGCCAGCGGCACCGTGTGTGGTGCCAGTGTCCGGCCCGGGGCCGCCGCATCGAGGGCTCGCGTCGCGGGCGCGGGCCCGAGACCTCGGATGGCATCGCGCTGCGCGTCTGCTTGCAGCCACGTTTGCCAGTGCGTGGAGCCGATTTGGCGGTCAGGCTTGCCCCTCCATCGCAGGTCCTGGAAGGCCTGTAGCCAGTGGTACACCGCGGTCGGGACCGCTAGCTGGAGCTCCAGGTCGGCGGGGTGCGCCGCTGCCGGCCACACTCCCGGCCTCGCCGCCCGGGCGTTGTCCTTCAGCCTGACCTGGAGCAGGAGGGCGTGGTGTTCGCCCTCCCGCAGCGCCTTGATGATCATGCGGGTGCAGTCTGCCACGCGGATCACAGCTTCGGGCCCCGGCAGGCGTTCGGGGTCGCAGACGACGATGTGCGCGTCCGCCGGGCTGAACATGCAGACCACCCACTGCGGGTTCTGCTGTCCCCGTTGGGCCACCGCCAGGGTAGCCGCTGGGCGGGCGTGCGTGATTGGCCCCGCGTGGAGGTCCGGGACGTCCGTGGCCCTGATGGCGTCTCCCTGCCACGCGGCCCGTAGATGCTCCTCCTGGTCGGGGCTCCACACCAGTGTGGGGGGGTTGACCCACCCCGGTTCCTGCCTCTTGTTGGGGGCGCTGACAGTGTGTAGCAGGACCGCCAGCGGCCAGGGGTCCGCCGACATATAGTAGGCCTGGGTGGGCCCCTGCTGCCAGTCGACTTGGGGCAGGGGCGGGAAAGCCTCTTGCCTGGCGATGCTGTGCCAGACCGTCCATCGGCCTCCGGCCAGGACGTGCGACCGGTACCCTCCGGCGTGGCCGTGTATGATGGCCTGGTAGCCTGCCGTCTGCAGTACCAGTGCCTCCCCCTGCTTAGGCCCGGGCGGGGGTGTGCCATCGCCCGCACCCCAGACGCGGGTGCGCCCGCGGAGTGTGGCATGCCACGGGTCTGGTGCATCGCGCTGAGGCCCTTGTATGCATCCCGCAATCTGCGCCGGGCCGTGGTGGTGGACAAAGCTCTCCCCGCCATCTGCTAGCAACGCCGCCGCGACGACGTATAGCTGCTCCGCCGTGAGGGGTGCCGTCGGCGCGTGCGTCGCGGCCGGCCGGCGGGGCCGCGTGTCGCGGCAGGGGACGTGGGGCAGCAGTTGCGCCAGCCACGCCGCCACGGGACCCATGGTGACGGCCGCGACGGCGGACGCCAGCGCCGTGCGGTCCGTGGGTCTGTACTGCCGGAGCCCCGTGGCATCTCGGGCGAGGTGCCTGCAGGCTGCCATCCAGGCCACCACTCCGCAGTTTGTGCAGTCCGGTTCGGCATCACCCGCGCCGTCGCTTCCCCTTTGCTGTACCGTGGTGGCGGTGTCGAGCGGGGGGCCCCGCTGTAGCGCCTCCGGGTCCTGCCCCGGCGAAAGGGCGGGCGGGACTGGCTGCGGGTAGTTTTGCGCGCCTCGGCGCTCCGGGTGCGTGTGGTACGGGTTTTGCCGGCGGTGTTCCGGGGCTGCCCGTGGTTGGAAGAGGAGTTGGTGCAGGTACCAGTGGCCCTCCGCGGTTGACGGGTTGCGGAGCGTTAGCCACTGTTCCACCACGCCTCCTGGGTGCGCGGCCCCGACGCGGCGCTGCAACCCCAGGCGGCCTAGGCGGTTGGACGTGCCCGCGGGTGGGATGTGGGCTTGCGGGTAGAGCACCCGCAGCGGCTCCAGCGCCAGGTCAAGCACTTCGTCGTTGAGCTGCTTCGTGAGGGCCGACGCCCTGTGTAGGGCGTGGAGGACCCCGGGTGTGGGGGCCGTGAGCTGTTCGAGCACCGGTCCCGGCGGGTACCGCGCACCCGGGTTCGTTGGCCACTCCCTGGTGTGGCTCAGTACGGCCTTCCACACGTCCCTTGTAAAGGCGTGCTGGGGGGCCAAAGAGGGGACCATCCGTATGAGGCGGTGGCACGCCGGCGGCGATCGCATGGGCTGTGGGGCGGCCGCCGTGATCCACCTGCACGCCGTGCCGGGCACGATCGCCCCCCCTTCCACGGTCCCCATGCCCTCGGCGTGGATCAGCGCCTGGCCCTGGACCATGGGGAAATGGGGGCTCGAGCGCCCCTTTCCTTCCTTCCACCGTACCCAGGCGGCCCCCGCCTGCAGGCTGCGGAGCAGGGCCACGCTGGGGAGGAGCGGCTGCGGGAAAGCCCCCTTGACGGCCTGGGTGGCGTGGGCCAAGGTGCCCATGGGCAAGTACCACAACGGGAGGGTCCAGGGGCCCGGCAGCGGTTGCGCCACCCCTGCGTCCCATCGCCACTCGGAGTCTGGCGGGGTGGCCGGGACCGTGCCCGTCTGCAGGAAGTGGCGTGCCTGCTTGTCGGGGTGCCGTTGGAGGGTTGCCGCGAGGCTGAGCCCCTCTGCCGCTGGTGCCACCGGGAGGCCGCCCCGGGGCCTGCGCCAGGGGTAATCCTGGTCGGCCGGCCAGGTGTGGAGGTCCCGGGCGATGTCCTCCGCGGTCCCTGTGGGGGCGTCCTCTGGTGCCAGGTGCCACATGACGGCGAGCACCGCCCATGTGGAAAAGGGCCACGCCCGCGGGGGGCTGTACACCTGGATGGTCCACTGTGGGCACGCCCGCCGCAGGCGGGATGCTTGGAGCACCCCTCGGACCATGTCCGCCGCCAGGACCAGCACCATTCCCGAGGGTTCCACAATGATCCCCTCTGCGGGTCCGCCGTGGCGGCCCCGGGTGTGCAAGGCCATTGCCGCCTGTCCCGCGTGGGTGACTCGGTCGACGGCCTCCTGGATGTTCACGCTGCCGCGCGCGGTCTCATCCAGGATCCAGCCCTGCGCCACCCCGTAGCGTAGGGCGGCGCGTGCGGCCGCGGGTTTCACCTCGGGCAACGCTCCGTCATCGGGGCCGGGCTGGGGGTGCTGTTTGGGGCACCAGCCTTCGCCGGTGCAGTGGCCCCGTTTCCACGCGGGGCAGATCGCGGGTACGCTGCCCGCCGGCGGCGCAGGTTCCGCGGGCGCGCCTCCCGTGGGGGGCTCCGGCAATGCCTCCAGGTCGGAGTCCGTGCCCGCGTCCCCTTGTGGGGGGTCTCCTTCGCCGTCTCTGAGTCCCAGCGCCCTGATGACCTCGTGTGCTTCGTCCAGCGTCAGAGATCGGGGGCGTGTCTTGCGTGGTGCCACGGGTTCCGCCATTGCTGTGTCGCTGTGTCTAAGAGCAGGGGGTGGGGTGCGGATGTCCCGTGGCTGGTGCGTTGGTGCGCTGGTGCGCTGCTCTCTGTGGGGGTGGTGGATGGGCATCCCCGGAGGGGGGCGCTTTCCAGCGTTGCGAGGGGCGTCTGGTGTTAGGCGCTGTCCCTCTCCTGGTCGCCCGTCCTCCGGAGCGGACAGCCAGGGTTCCGCGACCCGTGTGTCCCGTGTGTGGTCGATGCGGGCGTGTGGGCCCAGCACCGGCCCCACAGCGCGTGCGCCCTTGCGGGCCGGCGTTGCTCGCTGTGGGGGTGGCGGAAGGGCGTCCCCGGGGGGGGTGCCTTCCACCGTTGTGAGGGGCGCCTGGTATCAGGCGCTGTCCCTCCCCCGGCCGCCCGTCCTCTGGAGCGGGCAGCCAGGGTTCCGCGACCCGTGTGTCCCGGGTGCGGTCGATGCGGGTGTGTGGAGCCAGCACCGGTCCCAGGGCGTGCGCCCTTGCGGGCCGGCGTTGCTCGCTGTGGGGGTGGCGGAAGGGCGGCCCCGGGGGGGTGTCTTCCACCGTTGTGAGGGGCGCCCGGCGTCAGGCGCTGTCCCTCCCCCGTCCGTCCGTCCTCTGGAGCGGGCAGTCAGGGTTCCGCGTCCCGTGTGTCCCGGGTGCGGTCGATGCGGGCGTGGGGACCCAGCACTGGCCCCGCAGCGCGCGCCCTTGCGGGCCGGCGTTGCTCTCCTTGGGGGTGGCGGAAGGGCGTCCCCGGGGGGGGTGCCTTCTATCAGTGTGAGGGGCGCCTGGTGTCAGGCGCTGTCCCTCCCCCGGCCGCCCGTCCTCTGGAGCGGGCAGCCAGGGTTCCGCGTCCCGTGTGTCCCGGGTGCGGTCGGTGCGGGCGTGGGGACCCAGCACCGGCCCCACGGCATGCGCCCTTGCGGGCTGGCGTCGCTCGCCGTGAGGGTGGCGGAAGGGCGTCCCCGGGGGCTGCCTTCCACCGTTGCGAGGGGCGCCTGGTGTCAGGCGCTGTCCCTCCCCCGGCCGCCCGTCGCTGTCCCTCCCCTGGCCGCCCGTCCTCTGGAGCGGGCGGCCAGGGTTCCGCGTCCCGTGTGTCCCGGGTGCGGTCGGTGCAGGCGTGGGGACCAAGCACCGGTCTCACAGCGTGCGCCCTTGCGGGCCGGCGTTGATCGCTGTGGGAGTGGCAGAAGGGCGTCCCCGGGGGAGGTGCTTTCCACCGTTGTGAGGGGCGCCCGGTGTCAGGCGCTGGCCCTCCCCTGGCCGCCCGTCCTCTGGAGCGGGCAGCCAGGGTTCCGCGTCTCGTGTGTCCCGGGTGCGGTCGGTGCGGGCGTGGGGACTCGGCACCGGCCCCACAGCGTGCGCCCTTGCGGGCCGGCGTTGCACGCTGTTGGGGTGGCGAAAGAACGTCCCCAGGGGGGTCGCCTTCCACCATTGTGAGGGGTGTCTGGTGTCAGGCGCTGTCTCTCCCCCGGCCATCCGTCCTCTGGAGCGGGCAGCGAGGGTTCCGCGTCCCGGGTGTCCCGGGTGCGGTCGGTGCGGGCGTGGGGACGGAGCACCGGTCCCACAGCGCGTGTGCCCTTGCGGGCCGGCGTTGCTCGCCGATGGGGGTGGCGGAAGGGCGTCCCCGGGGGGGGTGCTTTCCACCGTTGTGAGGGGCGCCCGGTGTCAGGCGCTGTCCCTCCCCTGGCCGCCCGTCCTCTGGAGCGGGCAGCCAGGGTTCCGCGTCCCGTGTGTCCCGAATGCGGTCGGTGCGGGCGTGGGGACCCAGCACCGGCCCCACAACGTGCGCCCTTGGGGGTCGGCGTTGCTCGCTGTGGGGGTGGCGGAAGGGCGTCCCCGGGGGGGGTGCTTTCCACCGTTGCGAGGGGCGCCTGGTGTCAGGCGCTGTCCCTCCCCTGGCCGCCCGTCCTCTGGAGCGGGCAGCCAGGGTTCCGCGTCCCGTGTGTCCCGGGTGCGGTCGGTGCGGGCGTGGGGACTCGGCACCGGCCGCACAGCGTGCGCCCTTGCGGGCCGGCGTTGCCCGCTGTGGGGGTGGCGGAAGAACGTCCCCGGGGGGGTCGCCTTCCACCATTGTGAGGGGCGTCTGGTGTCAGGCGCTGTCCCTCTCCCGGCCATCGGTCCTCTGGAGCGGGCAGCGAGGGTTCCGCGTCCCGGGGGTCCCGGGTGCGGTCGGTGCGGGCGTGGGGACCGAGCACCGGTCCCACGGCGCGTGCGCCCTTGCGGGCCGGCGTTGCTCGCCGTGGGGGTGGCGGAAGGGCGTCCCCGGGGGGGGGTGCTCTCCACCGTTGTGAGGGGCGCCCGGTGTCAGGCGCTGTCCCTCCCCTGGCCGCCCGTCCTCATGAGCGGGCAGCCAGTGTTCCGCGTCCCGTGTGTCCGAGGTGCGGTCGGTGCGGGCGTCGGGACCCAGCACCGGCCCCACAGCGTGCGCCCTTGCGGGCCGGCGTTGCTCGCTGTGAGGGTGGCGGAAGGGCGTCCCCGGGGGGGGTGCCTTCCACCGTTGTGAGGGGCGCCTGGTGTCAGGCGCTGTCCCTCCCCCGGCCGCCCGTCCTCTGGAGCGGGCAGCCAGGGTTCCGCGACCCGTGTGTCCCGGGTGCGGTCGATACGGGCGTGTGGACCCAGCACCGGCCCCCCAGCGTGCGCCCTTGCGGGCCGGCGTTGCTCGCTGTGGGGGTGGCGGAAGGGTGTACCCGGGGGGGGTGCCTTCCACCGTTGTGAGGGGCGCCTGGTGTCAGGCGCTGTCCCTCCCCCGGCCGCCCGTCCTCTGGAGTGGGCAGCCAGGGTTCCGCGTCCCGTGTGTCCCGGGTGCGGTCGATGCGGGCGTGTGGGCCCAGCACCGGCCCCACAGCGTGCGCCCTTGCGGGCCGGCGTTGCTCGCTGTGGGGGTGGCGGAAGGGCGTCCCCGGGGGGGTGCCTTCCACCGTTGTGAGGGGCGCCTGGTGTCAGGCGCTGTCCCTCCCCCGACCGCCCGTCCTCTGGAGCGGGCAGCCAGGGTTCCGCGACCCGTGTGTCCCGGGTGCGGTCGATGCGGGCGTGTGGACCCAGCACCGGCCCCACAGCGTGCGCCCTTGCGGGCCGGCGTTGCTCACTGTGGGGGTGGCGGAAGGGCGTCCCCGGGGGGGGGTGCTTTCCACCGTTGTGGGGGGCGCCTGGTGTCAGGCGCTGTCCCTCCCCCGGCCGCCCGTCCTCTGGAGCGGGCAGTCAGGGTTCCGCGACCCGCGAGTCCCGGGCGCGGTCGGTGCGGGCGTGGGGACCCAGCATCGGCCCCACAGCGTGCGCCCTTGCGGGCCGGCGTTGCTCGCTGTGGGGGTGGCGGAAGGGCGTCCCCGGGGGGGTGCCTTCCACCATTGTGAGGGGCGCCTGGTGTCAGGCGCTGTCCCTCCCCCGGCCGCCCGTCCTCTGGAGCGGGCAGCCAGGGTTCCGCGACCCGTGTGTCCCGGGTGCGGTCGATGCGGGCGTGTGGACCCAGCACCGGCCCCACAGCGTGCGCCCTTGCGGGCCGGCGTTGCTCACTGTGGGGGTGGTGGAAGGGCGTCCCCGGGGGGGGGTGCTTTCCACCGTTGTGAGGGGCGCCTGGTGTCAGGCGCTGTCCCTCCCCCGGCCGCCCGTCCTCTGGAGCGGGCAGCCAGGGTTCCGCGACCCGCGTGTCCCGGGCGCGGTCGGTGCGGGCGAGGGGACCCAGCATCGGCCCCACAGCGTGCGCCCTTGCGGGCCGGCGTTGCTCGCTGTGGGGGTGGCGGAAGGGCGTCCCCGGGGGGGTGCCTTCCACCATTGTGAGGGGCGCCTGGGGTCAGGCGCTGTCCCTCTCCCGACTGCCCGCCCACTGCTGGGCGGGTTGCCGGGGTTCGTTGGGTGTGTGCGGTGTGTGTGGTGTCTGTGCCGTGCGTGTCGTGGTGCGTGGTGCCGCTCTTCCCTTGGTCCTCCGGTGCTCCCCTCTCCGGTGTCTCGGTGCGGTGTTGTGCTCGCCGTGTGCCCGTCGTGTCCCCTCCTCTGTGCGCCCCTTGCTCGTCCGCTGGCTACCTCTTGTCCCTTTCGCGGCTTCGTTGCTCTTTACCCTTTCCTCTACCCTTCTCCCTGACATGCACTTTTTCCCTGCCTCCGCTTTGTTGTGTGTCTCTGTCTTTTTTCTTGTCGGCCCGGGCTTCCTCCTTTGAACCTGCGTAGAGAGAGGAGAGGGCGTAAACGGGCGTGCGGCGGCGGCGGTTTTGTCGCGACACGGCACCTCGAGCTGGCTGGTACGTCATGCGACATGCGTGTGCGACCGGCGTGTGCGTAGGTTTATTGTCCCACTTGCTCCCGTCTTGACTCCACACCCCTTTGGCCGCTACCTTTGCTCGTTGCCCGTTCCGCGCGCGCGGCGTGACATGCAACATACCTGTTTCTTTCCCCACTACCTTAACGTGTCCTAGTCCTCCCGCCTTGCCGGGCGTTCGCTAATGTGAGACGACGGCACGACGCAATACTTGCCTAAGCGTCTAAGACAACCCTACTTTAACGCCCGGACGACGCAAACACGAGCATACGCTTCTCCTTGGGACCTGTGAGGGGAAGAGAACGTGGGTGCATGCACGTGTGTTTGTCGGGACCCGGCACACGACGGCGCTATGTTATTTGTGTGTATGCTCCCCGTGTCTCCCTCCCTGGCTATTTGTGTGTTCTATTCATCGCAACAAAAAGGGTGGTTGTGCTGTAAGAGCAGTTGTCACAGTTGCCCCGCATTGCACCGCAGGGCAGGACCGTTAGCCCCCCGTGACAACCACTCCCTGACCGAAGGCCATTTCTTTTTTCCCCGTCTCAGTTGGTGGCGCGGGCCGGGCGGTTGGCGACGTGGCACGACATGGTAACATACTTGCGTTCTTGGTGGCGGTGTGTGGCTTGCCTACTATTTGTTTGCATGCGGCGGCATACCTTTTGTCCCCTTTCGCTCCCTTTCGCCTCCTACATAAGCGGGCGCGCGGGTGGGCGGTGGGCACGTCTCGGTTACGCCTCGTGGTCACCTTTTACTTTTGTTGGCGTGGTTGCCGTTCTCGTCTCGTTGCGTTGCGTAGCGTGGCATGCAACATACTTGGACCCGACTAGCCACGTGTGTATGTTTAGTTTTTGTTTGTGTGTGTGTGTTTTTTTTTTTTTTGTGTTGTGCTTCACCTCGGTGGCGCGTGGCCTCCTTCGCGCGTTCTTCTCTCCTTTGTCGGTTTTTTGTTCCCCCTTGTTTGTCCCTTCTCACCATTTTGCTCGTCCGTGGCGGTGATGACCTTGCGGCGTTCCGGGCACGCACTTACGGGCATACCTTTCTTTCCCTATGTGAGCGGGGGTGAGCATAGGCATTCATTCGGTGCCACCTCTTGTTGGTTTTCTTTGCCGGTGCGGTTTTCCTTGCGCTTTTCGTGGCGGCGCACTTTGGCGTTGCTTGACACGTAACTTCCTTGTATTGCGTTTGTTACGGCGCTATGCATACAATGTATGGCATATAACATACTTGCTTTTCGGCGGCCGGTGGCGTTGTTGTTGCTTGTGTGTATTATTCATGCATGACATGCAACATACTTGTGTACTTGTGCGGCTTCTTTTTTCTTTTGTTGTGATCCCCTTCGCGTGTTACGGCGTCGTCGTATTCCCTATGTGAGCGGGCTTGCATTGCTTGGTCGTGTACTTCTTGTGGTATATCTCCACCGTGGTGCGGTTCGTTACATAGTTGTTCTCTCCTTGTCTACCTCTTACCGCGTTGTGCTTGTTTCGTTGGTTTCTAGCGTTGCGCGGCATATAACATACTTGCTTGTCGGCGGCCGGTGGCGTTGTTGTTGTCTATGTGTGGTTTGTTTTGGGGCGCGCACAGGTCCCTAGCGCCTAGGGCACGCACTTTGCTAGGTGGTTTGGGGCAAGCAACGCTCAGCTCCTTCGCCGTCGCGACTCTATTGTTCGTCCTTTTTGGTGAGTGTCCTAAATTTTGCGACCTCGCGAAACAGTGGCGTAAAATTGTTGGGGGGGTTTCTGAGGTCGGAAAAGACGATTTTTCGCTTTATTTCTTCTGGCGGTGCGTCATTCTCTTGGTATTTTATTTTTCTTCTGCTGCGATTGCGCGACGACCAAAGATGCAGGTTGCAGTCCGCCTTGTGCAGTAGGGCGTCACTGTGGTGCGAGGTGGCTCGGATGTACCAGAACGGGTGCCCGGCGTGTTGCCCTCGCGCGCACAGGCTGTCCCGGAGCCACCTCAGGGGCATCTGGTTGACAACTTTTGCTGCGCCCGCGGGGACCCCCGTGGTCCGCTCGCGATTTGCGTGCCGCAGGAGGTGGAGGATGACTTCGGCGTCCACCGTGTGGACCTGGGGTCGGTGGGCACCGTATTGTAGGGGGAGGGAGACGGCCACCCCCTCCCCGTCGGGCAACGTGCCCGAGATGGCCACCACCCACGTGCGGGTGAGGTCGGCGGCGAGAGCGACGCTGGTGGCGTGTTTGCAGGGTCCGCCCCCGGACGCGTCAGAGGAGGTGTGTCCCCAGGCCTCCGGGATCCAGTAGTATCCGGTGGGGCTGAGCCACCCCGCGTTGAGGTCGGCGGAGTGCCACCGGACGTCGGGGTGGCTGGGGGTCAGTTGGTCCACGCTCAGCGCCCTGGTGTCGCCGGGGCTGATCGCCGGGTGGTCGTGCAGCCGGATCTCCGCTCCGGCGACCGTGCTTGCCCAGGACCGAAGTGCCGTCACATGTTCCTTGAGCCACGCGGGGCCCCCGCGCTGGTGCACCACCAGGTGCCCCGTGTCCTCCGGCTGGTCCTCCAGCGCGTGTACCGCCATGTGTGGGTCGTGCGGCACCCCCGTAGCTACCAGCAGGGCGGTGCCAAGGGGGAGCCCACGGGGTTTGGGCTGGCCCGCCCCCACCTGCACTATTACCCACTGGGCCGGAGCTGCGCTTGCCCCGTCGCTTGGGTGCATTGGTCGTCCGTGGTCACCAACCACAACGGCGTCGGCGCGTGGGGCCGGAGGCGCAGGGGCTCGGGCCATGCCACGTCCGCGTTAGGCTCTTGGTGCTCGCTTTCCGCGAGCACGTCGCGGAGGATGTACATGAGGGCTGCTGGCGGGTGGTACGCCGCCCCCCGCGTGGGGGGCGATAGGTCGCCCCGGCGGCGGTAGCCCCCGACGTGGAGGTGCAGGCCGTCCGGGGTCACCCGTGGGCAGTTGTGGGCGTCCTGCTTAGCCCTCGTGGGGTGGACGAGTTTCAGGCGGGGGTCCCGCGTGCTGGTGGTGTGGAAGAGGTCGACCAAGGCGTCGCGCCACCCGGGGTGGTTGGTGGGCTCCTGCTCACGGAGGCAATAGTGGAGGTGTTCATCGGCGCATTGGTTGAGGCATCCCCGCACCGCCGTCGGCCAGGGTCGTCGTTGTCGGGGAAGGGGTGGCGTGACTCGTGGTGCCCATGCCACGGCGTTGTGTGTGGCACCGTCAGGCGGCACATGTTGCGGTGTCGCAGCTTGGCGGTGCGCAGCGTGACGATGTTGCCCGGCGGGGACTGTAGTTGGACATGGGCCGCCCTGGGGCACGCGATGGGGTTGTACAGCCCCACACCCAGGGCGGCCAGGGCCCGGGGTATGCCGTGGACCGCGTCGCCCCCCGCTAGAGTTGCGAACTCGGGGACGGGGTAGTGCACCTCGGGACATATTCCGTGCGCGCCAGCTATCTCCCAGAACATCTTGGTGACCTCGGCGGGCACGGCGGTTGAGCGGTGGTGGACGAGTGTACCCACGAGGGCCACCGCTGCCTGCTGGCATCGCGTTGGCACCCGTGTGAGCCCCAAGGTCCGGTCATCCTGCAGGCTGTCCCGCGAGGCGTCGAAAGCGTACCGCGCCCTGTCCTTCGCGACCTGGACCGTGATGTGGTCCAGGTGGCGTGCAGTGTCGGAGTCGTCGGCCATGAAAGGGGCGACGTACTGCGTCACACCTCCGAGGATCGCCATGATGACGTCGTGCACCACGTTTGGTGGCGCGAGGGTGTTAAGGCACCAGTGGTGCACCGCCGCCAAGCGTAGCCGTCGCTTGCGCTCCAGGGAGAACTCCATGTCCGGCTGCAGCTGGAGTCCCAGGTAGGGGACGGAGTTCGCCGCTGGTACCCAGTGCCACGGGTTTTCCAAGTGGGGGCAGAGGCGCAGCTGCAGGCCCGGGACCCCCTCCGTGGTGGCCATGGCGCACTTGCGGGGGGTGAGCTCCATGCCCATCATCCCCAGGTACGCGGCCACCGCCTCCACGCCCTCGACGAAGTGCTGCAGCGTGTGGGCCACCACCAGCAGGTCGTCGATGTAGGCCTGGATGAGGCCGTGCTCGGCCCCTCCCGGCGGGCGCAGGCGGTGCCCCTGCGCCCTGAGCAGGGGCTCCGGGAGGAGCGCGTACAGTAGGGGGCTCTCGGGGTTGCCCTGCCGGACACCGCGAGGCATGTAGACGGGCTGTGTTAGCCCGTGTGCTGTGACGATGCGCAGCCTGGCGCACGTGTGGAGGAAGAGCAGGAGGTCGATGACGTCCGGCGGCACAAAGAGGTGGCGCAGGATGAGGTGGAGGGCGCCGTGCGGGGCGGTGTCGAAGGCCTTGCGGGCGTCGAAGGAGAAGACGTAGTTGGGCCTTCCCCGCTGGAGCTGCCGCTGCGCCATGAACAGCGGGGGGCCTGTGTTGGAGCCAGGGAGGGCCCCTTGCTGCCAGTCGCTGACCACTCCGTGCCGTGTGAGCACTTCCGTGATGCGCTGGGTGAGAGGCCCCGTGAGCAACTTCATGTCCAGCTGGCCCCGGGCTATGGGCCTGTAGTCGTCCAGTCTGGCAGAGCCCGGTACCTTGGGGCTGAGCCAGATGTGCGCGTCCCTCCAGTGCATCGGCGGCGGGGCGCCGCGGAGGATGGCCCGGTAGGAGTGGACCAGGAGCCACTGGACGGGTGCTGAGAGGGCCTTGATGAAACGGGCCTCCGCGTGGTTGAGACCTGGGGCCTTGCCATCGGCCTTGTCCAGGGCGGACTTCAGGTCCTGCATGGAGTACTGCTGGAACTATGTCCAGGCCCCTTCAGGGACCCAGGGGACGTGGCGGCCGAGGACTGCCTGGAAGCCCGGGAGGTCCACCGGGCGTTTGTCATACAGTTCTCGCCAGAAGGCGCGAACTGCGAACATCACGTCGTGGGCCTCTGTGAGGAGCGTTTGGGTGTTGGGGACCCGTACGTTCCAGAGGCCTGACGGGCCCGGGGCTTCTACCTCTATGGCTCCCCGCACGGCTTTCCATCGCTGTGCGATGTCGGGGGCGTGGCGGCGCCAGAAGTCCTTGATGGCGCGCTTGCGGTCTGCCGCCGGGAGTGCGCGGAGCTGGCGTATGTCCTCCTCGAGGGCGGCTGCTTGCCTCTCCAGCTCCTCCTGTAGCTGGCACTGTGTGGTCGGGCAGAACCCGGGCGACACACCCTACAGCTCCTCCGTGAGCCGGAGCGCCGCCTCGGACCGGATGCCATGCCGGGCCGCGTCCGCCTGGTACGCTGCCGGCGCGTGCGCCGCTAGGGTGTCATAGCGGAGGACCGCTGCCTGGAGCCGCTTTCCGCTCTCCGGGAGGTCCCCCTCTGCCGGGTCCGTCCCCGCCGGGGACGGCTGCCGGCGTCCCACCACGCGCGCCAGGGCGTCATGCGTCGCGTGGAGGTATTCGAACACCTTGTCCACCGCGGCCGCGGGCATGGACCCGTAGTCGTGCTGCTCTGCGGGACCCAGCCAGGGCGCCAGGGAGGGTTCATCCTGCGCGGCGGTGACCGCCGCCCACAAGCAGTGTTGGACGGGTGCGGCCTCGGCGTCGTACGGGAGGAGGCGGCCCTTTGTGTGGCTGTAGGGGGTGGGCATCGCCACGCGCCCCGCTGCGCTGAGGAGACCCGGCAGGGCCAGGCGGACCGGGAGGTGGTCCGAGCCGACCACCTGGGGGTGTGCCATGCCGCGAGCCCAGACGCTTTCCCGCAGGGACCACGGCAGGAGGGGCTCGTTGACCAGGAAGGTGTCCACCCTGTGCCGGGACGGGTGGAGCGTGGGGGTCATGTCCTCCTCGCCGCCTGCCGCGGCCCTTCGGAAACCGCGGGCCTCCCAGCCCGCTCGGAAGTGCTCCGTGGCCGGGTCGGTGGGGACATCCATGTAGATGTGGGTGTCGCCGGCGATGACCACCGGGTGCCTCCCACCGAGGCTGCGTGCCGTGGCATACATTTGTATGTCGGCCCAGAACGCCGCCCGTCCCGCCCACGGGGAGCAGCCTGCTTGCGGCCCGTGGACGTAGATGAGGGTGAGGCCTCCCCCGTCCGTGCGGATCTCCAGGGCCGCGGCCTTCCCGGGGACAATTTCCGTGAAACTGAGCACCTCGTGCTCCGCCACGTACTTGCTGCTGACCGCGGTGAGGAGGCCCCCCCCTCTCGAGGTGGAGGTGGCTCCTATCTCCGCCAGCCGGCTGCTGAAAAAGGCGGTGTACCCCTTGTCCCGGAGCGCCGCGGCCACGTGCATCTCCTGCGCCCAGGTGGCGATCCTTGTTTCTTGGAGCATGTTGGCAAAGCTCCCCTCCCGGGGTAGCATGCCGGTGATGAGGTGCTCCTTGTCGGTGCAGGCCGCCGGCCCCTGGCGCCGCCGGAGAGTGTCCCGGAGGGACCGGTCTGGCGGCACGAGGCCGTTGCGCAGGTTCCACGAGAGGAGCCACATTCGGAAAAAAATTTGAAGAAAACTGGAAGGCCCACTGGAAGGGCTACCGCAAAGCTGTAACCACCCATACCCAAAGGGAACGGATGGTGCAAAGGGTACACAGGCTGGGCAACAGGGAACGCGTTCGGATTAACAGTCGGCACTTGGGGCAGAACCATATTCGGCATCGTGTTCGGAATCGTGTTCTGCGCCACCGGCGCGGCTGCATTAGAGGAAGTCGGCTCGTCGGGCAGCAGAGAGTAAGCCTTGGGTTCGAACTTGCAGTCGGTCGCTGAATGCACATTGCCTGCCATCGTTGACCAGGAAGGTGTCCACCCTGTGCCGGGACGGGTGGAGCGTGGGGGTCATGTCCTCCTCGCCGCCTGCCGCGGCCCTTCGGAAACCGCGGGCCTCCCAGCCCGCTCGGAAGTGCTCCGTGGCCGGGTCGGTGGGGACATCCATGTAGATGTGGGTGTCGCCGGCGATGACCACCGGGTGCCTCCCACCGAGGCTGCGTGCCGTGGCATACATTTGTATGTCGGCCCAGAACGCCGCCCGTCCCGCCCACGGGGAGCAGCCTGCTTGCGGCCCGTGGACGTAGATGAGGGTGAGGCCTCCCCCGTCCGTGCGGATCTCCAGGGCCGCGGCCTTCCCGGGGACAATTTTCGTGAAACTGAGCACCTCGTGCTCCGCCACGTACTTGCTGCTGACCGCGGTGAGGAGGCCCCCCCCTCTCGAGGTGGAGGTGGCTCCTATCTCCGCCAGCCGGCTGCTGAAAAAGGCGGTGTACCCCTTGTCCCGGAGCGCCGCGGCCACGTGCATCTCCTGCGCCCAGGTGGCGATCCTTGTTTCTTGGAGCATGTTGGCAAAGCTCCCCTCCCGGGGTAGCATGCCGGTGATGAGGTGCTCCTTGTCGGTGCAGGCCGCCGGCCCCTGGCGCCGCCGGAGAGTGTCCCGGAGGGACCGGTCTGGCGGCACGAGGCCGTTGCGCAGGTTCCACGAGAGGAGCCACATTCGGAAAAAAATTTGAAAAAAACTGGAAGGCCCACTGGAAGGGCTACCGCAAAGCTGTAACCACCCATACCCAAAGGGAACGGATGGTGCAAAGGGTACACAGGCTGGGCAACAGGGAACGCGTTCGGATTAACAGTCGGCACTTGGGGCAGAACCATATTCGGCATCGTGTTCGGAATCGTGTTCTGCGCCACCGGCGCGGCTGCATTAGAGGAAGTCGGCTCGTCGGGCAGCAGAGAGTAAGCCTTGGGTTCGAACTTGCAGTCGGTCGCCGAATGCACATTGCCTGCCATCGCGTCAGCCACCTTTCGGCGTGTCTCCTTCGAGACATTGTTGTAGATCGGCAGAGTCCTTTCATTCACGCCAATACACTTGGCAAGATCTGTTGTAGACACGGCAGCATTACTTTGAACGCGGGAGATTGCAGCCTGTCGCCCAAGGGCCTTTGTCGTCACAGGCCGTCCGAGAACCTTTGAGGCAAACCGACCGATTTGCCGCCGCACATTTCCAGCATTCGCAGCACTTTCCAGCAGCTGCCCGTCGTCGCCCACTTCACGGAACATCCAGTTGTACGGCACTCCAGGGGGCGCAGCGCGCAGGTCGTCAAGCTGATTCGACAGAGCTTCGATGATGCACAATCGTTTGTCCGGCCCAGCCACCAACAGCTGATTGAAGAACGGCAGGTCCGAATTTGCAAGACTGGACATGCGTTGCTTGATTTCGGGGAAGTTCGGCTCACACTAACCACTGCGAAGGTTCTGCTCGGATCCAATAGTCTCCTTTGTCAAAATGCAGGCGGTCACACATCTCAACCCGGATCGGCTCAGTGTGATTATCAGTCGCATCAGCTGCCTGGCACCCGGCGAATTGCAATCAGTGCTGCGGCCCAACTTGATCAGCTCCTCATCCGTTACTGGTGGCTCTTTCGGTGCCTTGTTCTGTTGCAAGTACCATAACCTGTAGCGTCGCATTGCATCTTTCATCATCGTCCAGTAGCGAGGCATCATGTACTCATTGTGCACGTAGAAACCAGAACTCGGGAATCTGCGGCAGTATACATGCATGAACGCATTCGTATACGTTATGAAACTCCTCGGACTGAGCGTGTACACCTTTGGTTTTCGCTGCTTCTCATTGGAGCTCTGGACTGCAATGGCATACTGCAAGCGGCGATCCATCAACTCCTGCTTCTCTGCTTCGGCATCCAAGAGAGCATGTGGACTGCCGACATAGCGCGCCCAATTGATGAACCAGTCGTCCACCGACGAAAACTCTGCTCCGATTAGGTCCTTTGCAGCAGTGAAGGCCTTGCAACATTTCAGAGCGTTCACGTAACTCACACACTCTTCACCTTGTGGATCGGCTGGTGCATCGTCAAACAAATCTCCCATGAACTGTGGTCCTGCGGGCGCTTCTTGGTACAAACCTTCCGGCGCTTCCTCCTCTAACATCCGTGTGACATTGTCGAGCCAGACCTGGATAGGTGGTGGGCCCTGTGCATTGAGCTTCAGTATCTTGGTTTGCGCCTTTGACATGCCACAAAGCGCCACAAAGCCTGAAATAGCAAACAGAAAAGTAAAAATAGTAAAAACAATAAGACCCCTATCACATTTAGGCAATATCCGCAGCCTGTGGTAGATTGCGCGCTCCAATGTGCCCGCCTATCGGCCGTCACCTTGGGGGCGGTGGTAGATTGCGCAATCTACCACAGGCCGCGGATATTGGATATAGAATAAGTCTGTTCAACAGTGTGTAACGCCAGCCTGAGCAGGTCATCTGCCAGCAATCGGTGATGCCTGCTTGTTCGACGCAACGTTGGCTACCCGCATTCGTGTCTGTGGCGCACTGCTTTTTTCCAGCTACTTGTCCGTGTTTTTCTCACCCCACAATGCCATTCGCTACTTCGGCATTTTCACTAGGTGGGTCCACCTTAAACGAAAGCGCGGGTGCTGTCTGCAACGAGTATTGTAGGAATGAGTTACAAGGAAAGAGATGGACAGAGAGATATGGTAGACTCTCTATCAAGGATGGGGTTGTACACTGTTCTTGCTATGATATGTGGGGTCCCCAGGATGCCGAGGGTGAAAAACTGGATTTCTATGACCAATTCCGCCAATTGCGAAACTAATACAATATAGCACTGCGCCGTTGGACGGTGTGGGACCTCCCTGAGCAACGCCCAAGGAGGTCCTACTGATTCTCGACAGTGCTGAGAATGGAGTCAGCACGTGATATCCTTTGCCTCATTGTTGCGGGCGACTAACTCGTAAGCGGGCCGGAACCATTGACAGTCTTGTGTGAGTGATTTCTATGAATCGCTTTCGGTTTGCGAGCTCGGTTCTCTCTTGGGGCAACGCCTGTATTCCCCTGCTTCTGCATAGTTGTCAAGCCAAACGGACATGGTTGCATGGTCAGGGCTATCTTCAAGCCCAACCTGCCGCTTTGTCATTTGCATCCGAGGAAATTACATTTCTTTATATATTCATTTATGCAGTACACTTCGTTTTACGCAATTTCAGGATGTTCTTGCACCGCTGTACGGCCATGGCTTTTTGCTATGAATCGCTTTCAGTTTGCGAGCTCGGTTCTCTCTTGGGGCAACGCCTGTATTCCCCTGCTTCTGCATAGTTGTCAAGCCAAACGGACATGGTTGCATGGTCAGGGCTCTCTTCAAGCCCAACCTGCCGCTTTGTCTTTTGCATCCCAGGAAATTACATTTCTTTATATATTCATTTATGCAGTACACTTCGTTTTACGCAATTTCAGGATGTTCTTGCACCGCTGTACGGCCATGGCTTTTTGGCACGCACGTGGCCAGGTAACTGTGCTGTGTGACAAACAACACTACCATGTCACAAACTGACAAGTTCGTAAAGGCCATCCGCAAAATCAAATGAAATATTGGAGCTTCGTTGGCCATGAAACATGCTGGACAATTCAAGCTGGTGGGCCAAGAAACCTGCTGGAAAGGGATGCTCTGCCACACAAGGACAGCATTGCGACGACACAACAAAGTAGTTCGCTCAGTCATCGCAGACTCTGTGCATTGAATGCGTGCCACACAGGGTCAGCTTTGCGACAACACAACAAAGTAGTCCGCTGAGTCATCGCAGACTCTGTGCATTGAATGCGTAAGCAGTAGAGATCCAGGAATGTTTTGGGATATACGTCGAATGTGACCATCAAGGCAAAAGGTGCATTGAATGCGTAAGCAGTAGAGGTCCCCGAATGTTTTGGGATAAACATCAAATGTGACCTTCAAGGTACAATTACCCAGAGGACTACACGGCTTTGCCAGCTCCCAGTCATTGCAGACTCTGTGCATTGAATGTCTAAGCAGTAGAGATCCAAGAATGTTTCCGGATAAACATCAAATGTGACCTTCAAGGTACAATTACCCAGAATACTACACAGCTTTGCCAGCTCGCTGTCGTTTTTGGAGACAACTCTTACTTTGCCAGTGTATATTTTGATAAAAAAACCTATGAAACAACCCTGCTCTTCATTGTTTGCAGTCCATTGTCATGCAATGTTCAAGAGGTCAGCTGTCTTTTTACGCCATAGTTTGATCCAAAAAGATATCGAAAACGCCATTCTTCATCATTTTCTGGCTGATGTCAGCCAGTGTTCCGGAAATCAGCTTTTTTTTATGCACTCCCTGTGTCTCTCTGAAATGTTGATTTGAAGACAACATAAATCAATTTTTTCTGGTGTGCTGCCCTCTCCCAGAAATGTTGATTTGCGGACAATATCCAGAATCTGCATGCCACTAATTTCAGAGGCTCCCCTCTCGGGCAGGAACCAAACAGGGTGCATGCATGCGGCTGTTGGTTCCAATTTTCATTGTTTGTTTGGTTTTGAAACACACCAATTGGAGCCAAGATGCTTGCTCAGATCCCCCATATTGTCACCACATCATTACCCAAACCGACTCCAAGGTTTTTTCAAACGCACCCCATTGTGAAAAAAATCCACAAGGACCCATATTTACACCACATCCCACCTGAACCGATTCCAAGGGTTACAAAGGCGTTCAAGAAGTGGTGAATTTTGGATAATTTCTGCCTCTGGGTCATTAGACTACAAACAGCAATTTGGCGACCTTTTGGGGGGTCATGGCTCGCTGAATGGGCATGACGGGCGCTGAGCCCTCACGATGCCCGCGGGCAAAAAGTTTGGTGGCTATTTAGTGAGACATTCAGGTTTCCAAAGCTCGACTTTTTTCAAAACCCTTATGCGACCCCTTGATGATATTGTAGCAATGTGGGTACTTGAACACCCATGTAACCCCGCGCAGTCCCATATATCCTAGACCATGGGCCCTCCAAAAGCCTCAAAAATGCTTTTTGTAGGCAGTTTAGAAGGTGAGATGCAAATACTTCGGAAATTCAATTTTTTTTCGCACCCCTTTTGTTGCTTTTGCAGATGCGTTTCGGGGATGATTTCAGGACGATTCGGCTATGTGCGCAATCATGTAGCACCCATGTGTTGGCAGCTAGGGCAATATTACCACAACCCAATGCTGGGTGTAGCATTTCCGGTTTGTGCTTTTTGTTAACCCTTGCATGACTCCTTAGGTAGGTTTCCTGCTTCAACTTTTGCCACTGTGAGGCGTTCCGATGTAGCTCCGGTGGCAAAGTGGTTGATTGCGGACCCATGTAACCTCAGACCATGGAACCAACTCCGTTTCTAGGCTCCATGAAGGCGCTCTGCCCTTCATTTCTTCCCGCCATACAGGGCTGGAGACTTGCCTCTTACGCCTTGCCTCTGCTTTTGTGGACGAGTCGAATGCTTGTGCCTACACTTTTGTGGGCGCTCCGAGACTTGCTTTTTTGCGCCACACAGGCACTCTATCATTTATTTTTTTGCGCCTTTCAGGTACTCTAAGATTTACCCTTTGTCGCCATGCAAATGCGCCCTACAAGTGCTTTGAGCGGTTCGTGCGCTTCGAGAGTGGCATCTGCCTGCCACTTCCGCGCTCTGCCATTCGCTTCTGTGCGCCACTCAGGGTCTGTGATAGTCCTCTCTCTACGCCACATAGGTGCTGTATCATTAGTTTCTGCAATGGGCTTTTGTGCGCAAATCAGCAAGTGCTTCAAGAGGTGCATCTACGTGCAAGGTAAGCACTTTGCCATTAGCTTCTGTGTGCCAATGAGGGCCTCTAAGCGTCTTCTCTCTACGCCACATAGGCGCGATATCATTAGTTGTTGCCACTCTCTACGCCAAATAAGCGGTCTATAATTAGTTTGTCCCATTGGGGGGAGCGTTGAGAAACTACATCATGCAAGGGGTGGGGAGAAGATTGAGCGACATGGCACTTACTATTTGAGGCTCCTCCTTGGGGCTGTTAAGGCAGTTCCAAGCTTTCGCAACGGGATTGCAATTTCCGCACAAACCTCCAAAATGGAGCCATTGGTGCGGTGTATAAATGAATTTGTCCCACGACACCTCCCCTTTTAGTCCTACACAAGTGTAGCTCTTGTGCATGGCGCGGGGAGAGCCCCCGTGAACCTTCATACTCATGGCCACGACAATTGTGCTCTCACCGGCGAAATCACCCGTGGTGTTTTTGACGGGGGATACCTTTTCACGATGTGTTATTTGGGAGGGGGGGAAGTCAAGGCCCGTGCATGGGCACATTGGGGGGAGCGAATCATATAGGGACGCTTGGTCTATGCAACAACCGGCGCCCTCTTCAATGCATATCATTTGCATGCACCTACGCGCTGGCGTGGGGAACACTATGCTATTGTATTCTACGCAAGTGCATCCCCGGCACGCTTGATGCCGGCGCTCCAACAAGGACTCCTTGAAATGGGGTTTCGTTGTGGCGATGACATGTGATTTCAATGACGAAGGATGCATCTTTGCTCGTGCTATGTGTCATTTGTAGTGCATTGTCCAAATGTGCTAGCATTGAATGGATTTTTCATTTTTTGTAGTACGGCGTGCACCGCGTGTAGCATGGTGGTTGCACACGGTTGCACACAGTGGGTGTTTGCACACACCAATGGGGGTAGACATAGATACCTAGGGGTGCCGGTAAACAATCCTACTACAGGAATCGGAAAATGTTTTTCCAAAATATTTTTCATTGGCTACCTCCACAGAAGGTAGATATCTAGAAGACGGCTTGCACATTTCCAACCCGGAGGGCCATGATTATCAAGGAGGGGTACCAAAAAGCAACAATTCTCTCTTGCACCTTGTTGCTATGCAAAGCAATCGGGCTATTCGGTGCAACAGGACACAGATTTAGAACGGGGGAGCAAAGCTTGTCTAGGCGGGCACCGTGCAGCAAACAAATACCCCATTAGCACCCGTTTTCCTTGGATCCCCCCTGAAACATGGGGTGGAGGCCACCGTTGGCCACGACTTGAGGTGCGTCTGTTTTGAGTGATTTTTGACCTTTGGACCAAGCACCACCTTAGTTCCAAAACCCTTCGGCATGGATGAAGCGGACGAGCGGTTTTTGTCTCCTCATACGGGCCTTGGCGCACCTCTGAACGCACCTAGGCGAAAAGGGTTAGGCTTGTGGGCCACTTTTGAATTATTTCCCCGCTCTAGCGCGGTGGGTACCCCCTAGGCGGCAGGGGTTATGTAGCCACCTTGCCCACTTGTGGGCCACTTTTGATTTTGCCCCCCGCTCAAAGTCGGTGGGGACCCAAGGGGCGGCAGGGGTTATGTAGCCACCTTGCCCACTTGTGGGCCACATCTGATTTATCCCCTCGATCTGGCTCCATGGGGACCACCAGGCAGCAGGGGTTACGTAGCCACCTTGCGCATTTGTGCGCCACTTCTAATTTTGCCCCCCTGCTTTGAAGCGGTGGGGACCTCCTAGGCGGCAGGGGTTATGTAGCCACCTTGCCCACTTGTGGGCCACTTCTGATCTTGATCCCCGCTCTGAAGCGGTGGGGACCCCGTAGGCGGCAGGGGTTATGTCGCCACCTTGCCCCCTTGTGGGCTACTTCTGATTCGGAGAGAATACGATAAAAAGATGCCCCGGATTGGAGCAACCGGGGCGGAGTGGAGCACGGCCCAAGCCACCGGATCGGATCGTTTGGGGGAGAACCCGGTGCCACGGACTGGAGCGTCCGAGGCAACGGAGAGAATACGACAAAAAGACGTCCCGGAATGGAGCATCCGAGGCGGAGTGGAGCACGGCCCAAGCCCCCGGACTGGATCGTCTGGGGGACAACCCGGTGCCACGGACTGGAGCATCCGAGGCAACGGAGAGAATACGATAAAAAGATGCCCCGGATTGGAGCAACCGGGGCGGAATCCAGCACGGCACAAGCCCCCGGACTGGATCGTCCGGGGCCGAACCCGGTGCCACGGACTGGAGCGTCCGAGGCAACGGAGAGAATACGACAAAAAGACGCCCCGGATTGGAGCCCCCGGGGCGGAGTGGAGCACGGCCCAAGCCCCCGGACTGGATCGTCGGGGTGAGAACCCGGTGCCACGGACAGGTGCATCCGAGGCAACGGAGAGAAAAAGACAAAAAGACGCCCCGGATTGGAGCAACCGGGGCGGAATGAAGCACGGCACTAGCCCCCGGACTGGATCGTCCGGGGGTGAACCAGGTGCCACGGACTGGAGCATCCGAGGCAACGGAGAGAATACGATAAAAACACGCCCCGGATTGGAGCAACCGGGGCGGAATGAAGCACGGCACTAGCCCCCGGACTGGATTGTCCGGGGGTGAACCCGGTGCCACAGACTGGAGCGTCCGAAGCAACGGAGAGAATACGGCATAAAGACGCCCCGGATTGGAGCATCCGGGGCGGACTGGAGCACGGCCCCAGCCCCCGGACTGGATCGTCGGGGGGAGAACCTGGCGCAACGGACAGGAGCATCCGAGGCAACGGAGAGAATACGTTAGAAAGACGCCCCGGAATGGAGCGACCGGGGCGGAATGAAGCACGGCACTAGCCCCCGGATTGGATCGTCCGGGGCTGAACCCGGTGCCACGGACTAGAGCGTCCGACGCAACGGAGAGAATACGACAAAACGACGCCCCGGACTGGAGCATCCGGGTCGGAGTGAAGCATGGCCCAAGCCCCCGGACTGGATCGTCTGGGGGAGAACCTGGTGCCACGGACTGGAGCATCCGAGGCAACGGAGAGAAAACGACAAAAAAACGCCCCGGATTGGAGCACCCGGGGCGGAGTGGAGCACGGCACTAGCCCCCGGACTGGATCGTCCGGGGGTGAACCGGGTGCCACGAATTGGAGCATCCGAGGCAGCGGAGAGAATATGATAAAAAGACGCCCCGGATTGAAGCATCCGGGCCGGAAGGAAGCACGGCACTAGCCCCCGGACTGGATCGTCGGGGGGTGAACCCGGTGCCACGGACTGGAGCGTCCGAGGCAAAGGAGAGAATACGCTTAGGCGGCTCACGTTGCATGGTCAAAATCACACCAAATGCACCCAATTTGGACCATGCAAAAAATAGTTTTTCACAGGCTCAGTTTTTTGAAAACAGAATATTAGTCCAAAGAAAGTATCTTTCTTACCATTTGTGCCATTTTGTGCCCTTTTTTGGACAGCCGAAAACAGAAAAAAACTATAAAAAAATAAAAAAATCTTCTGATTTCAGTGGAAAATGATGTGCTTTTAGCGGAAATTAGCCAATAAATACATTTTGCGTTCCCCTTGTTTTTTGGATGAACATGGTCTGCAGAAAAAATGATTGCAACATCATTTTTTGTTCTGCATGTTCATTGCATACCTGGAAAAATGATTTATTGATCGAAAATCTATGCGCGAGGCCTCGCGCATTCAAGACCAAGGATCATTAAAACAGAAGCATGGCGGATTGAATATCAATGCAAAGCATATGCAACATGTGGTTCAAGGGCTGCCCCATGCGCGAGGCGTCGCGCATAACTTACTGACCCGAAAACCTCACCCGATTCATTTTCCTATGGAAAGACGGCTTGATGGTCGAGTGGTCTTACTACCCACCCCACGGTTTCATTTTTGATTTGCAGTGCCTAAAAAAAGGAGGTATAGGTTGTGACTTTCAAGTTCTGCGACTGCATTGCATTCCTCATTGCGCGAGGCCTGGCGCAAAAAAAGGCCGGGAAAATATATTCTTTGTACCATTGTGAGGGGTTCTCATCTGATAGCGCTTGTGCACAACGTTCACTGAAGCAACGAGTACCTAAATTGTCGTTGAGTCATTGAAATTTACGAGAAGCTTGGCCCCCCCGGAGGTGGAAAAACTGTTTTTTGGGCTTGGTCAGCCCTGCGCATGGCAGACTGCTTCCCTGAGGGCGCGTTCTTTCTCCAGGTATCGAACATCATCTTGAGAATTGGTGTCGCTTGCACTACATTGCATTTTACTGTCCAACAAATCAGTTTTTTTGGCCCAAACAAACGCTCAAAAACGTGCCACGCATGGCAACCTCATATTTTCTTTGCCCATTTTACTTTGATCTATAGTCAACCACGGAAGGATCAATTTTTCTTCAGCCAAAGGTACAAGGGGGGTCCCTGTCCAGCTCAGCGTCATCTGTTGAGTGGACATGCTTCATTTGTTACCAGTGATACTCTTTTTTTTGCTTGACACTCCCCATAACTAGTGGCAGGTGTGCATCATGAGCAATGCTGAAGGATGGACCCTGTGCACCACCTCCAACGTATATGCTCCTTTTGTTAGGAATGCAACAATATTAGAAATGGTTTCTTGAGTCATCAATGAGATTTGCGCGGCTTGTTTAGACCGCTGAATATCCGCCCGCCTAAACGTATTGTACAATGTGATCAGGTCAAGGGTGCCTCTAATGTCACTCCAGTGTAGGCACCTGCTTGATTCCTCAATTCTACCATCATTACCTGACTTTGAAGGGGCAATGGACTGCTCCTTGCGCGAGGCCTCGCGCAAGGAACAGTCCATTGCCCCAAAAAATGCATTGTTTGGACCCATCAGGCCCAAGAAAAGGCCAAAATTCCTTACATAAGGGTTCTTTTGGTGTTTCAAAAACGGCTTGATTTTTTGCAAGCCAAAGAATGGTTCTTTTGATGTTGTCTGAGGCCCTGTATTTTGGGCACTTTCTGTCGTTTTATACCATGCAACTTGAGCCGCCTAAGATACGACAAAAAGACGCCCCGGATTGGAGCATCCGGGGCGGAGTGGAGCACGGCCCAAGCCCCCGGACTGGATCGTCCGGGGGAGAACCCGGTGCCACGGACTGGAGCGTCCGAGGCAACGGAGAGAAAACGACAAAAAGACGCCCCGGATTGGAGCACCCGGGGCGGAGTGGAGCACGGCCCAACCTGTGTGCTATGGGAGGCGGCACAGGAGTGAGGGGCGGGGGCGGGAGGGGAGCGACCCGTGCTAGGTGTTTTTATCTCTCTTTAGTTGCTTAAAGTACACTTTCTCACAGTAACTAGGGTTGTGACCCTAGCCCCCCATGAAGTTCACCCCTACCACTCAACTGAGCGGAGGTACCTTCCTTCATGGAGGACATACCAAAAAAAAAACAGGCATTTCATGCTTGTTGGCCTTGGAGGTTAAGCCTAGTGGTCTCCCACCCCAAGACCCCTATACTCAATTGTTTCTACCACTTATTGTGGTCCTACTTTGTCTCTGTTTCTGAATTCAGTTGCTTGGCCAAGTCATTTTCTGTGTGGTCCTGACATCTATGCCCCTCAGTCCTAACCAACACCATTTCACCCAAAAGAGTGCACATGAAGTGCCTAATGCAACCTCTGAGGCAAGAGTCAGACCAATTTTCATATAAAATCTTTTGTATTAACCATTTGTGATTGAATCTATGTGTATATACCTGCTTTGTCTATCTGCAGCCCTTCTGTGTTACACTGGATTCCAAAACCAATCATTGATTCGATCCATATCCTTTCCTTGCTCTACTTGCTGCTTTGGTTTGGGTTTTCAACTACAAAACCTGCAGGACTACATCAAAATATTTAGGGCATAATTCAAGGACATCTTTCTGGTTTTTTTTTTTATGGATCGTTTTGGTAAGTTTAATGCATTTTCTGAGGTAATTTTGGGAATATTTGAGCCTTTTTCCTTGGTCCTACTAGCTTGATCAACTCGTACTCCAGGGGGGAGTAAGAAAAAGTCACTGCCATGTCTTTCTTGGAGGGCTTGATCCAGGCTAAGCCCCCCTTAAAACCCTTAAGTTTGTCTTAGCAACAACAAAGGTTTTTAAGGGGGGCTTAGCCTGGATCAAGCCCTCCAAGAAAGACATGGCAGTGACTTTTTCTTACTCCCCCCTGGAGTACTAGTTGATCAAGCTAGTAGGACTAAGGAAAAAGGCTCAAATATTCCCAAAATTACCTCAGAAAATGCATTAAACTTACCAAAGACATCCTCATCACTTCATAGAAGCCTATCACACTGTAGGTACCCTTGTAAAACAGTGTAATGTACCGTGAATGATATCCCTTCGAAGGGGCATTCCTCAAAAGTCGCCGGCGTGCGACGAAAAATTTGGAAAAAGTTTGGGGGTAGTGGGAATTGAACCCAGGACTCCCTCCCTGGAGCACATGTGCTTGCCCACTAGGGTACAGTCGAACGCTCCAATGCGGACGGCTATCGCTGTATAAACAGCGTTTTAGTATACGTCCTGACCAAGGGCCAGGGCGGAGCAATACTTGCAATGGAGGTCACAAACCCCCAGGAGCTGGAAAAAATAGAAAATGTAACCAGCAGGGAGTGATTCCTGCGGTTTAGCGGAAGGGGTTGCGATTCAGCAAGTGAAATCGTTAAAAATCGACGAAACCACGCGGGAAATCGTCATTTTTACACATAACTCAAAGTCGCAGACAAGCGCAAAGGAAGCGGACTCCAAGAAAAGGGTTGCGCAAGCGTAAACGGCTTTTGAAAAAGAAGGTATGAGCCGTAGTTTTTTTGAGTTTCAAAGAAAATTTTTGCACAGTTGCATCAAAATTTTTGTAAACTTCAGACACAAGTATTCAAATTCAACCCACAACACAGAGCATGTCAACAACCCACCTCTCAGGTATGTCAGTGTCATCTCACACTCACGGATTGCGTTCGTGTTGGTTGTTTCGTCAAAACGTTAGGGTTGTCAACGCTGTGCTCGTTGGGGGGTCAGGTGTTCTTCTCTCGTGCTCTGCACAGGTAAAAACAGGAATGAACGGTATGTGATGCGAATGGAGCGCGCAGCGCGCACGTAGGGTTAGAATATGCGCTGTGCTTGCGATGCATGTGCCTAATGGAGGCATCCACACGCTGTGACGCTTTACCTGTACCCCAAATTCACCCTTGTTTTCTTCTTCACAGGTTAGTAAAGAAAGCGTTTGTTCGTGTGCGGCCGTGGCGTTAAAGTAGGGTTGCTTAAAACGCTTAGGCTTGTTTTGTGTTCGTTTCAATTCGGCATTCACACGATGCATGGTGAGTGAGGTAGGTTAACCCAGGAGGAGCTCACCTCCTGGTTGAGTCAGTGGTTCAGCCTCCCTTCCCTGCGTGCACATGATGCATTAAAGGGTAGGCCACGCGAATTGCGCACGGTAAACCTTGTTTAGGTTACCCAGAGGCTCCTCGGTACGTTCTTTAGGAGAACCTGAGGAGTCTCTTAAAGCTTGCTTGCTTGATAGGGGAGCTGATCCGTCAGCGTGTTTGCGAACAGTGTATTATAGGTCACACTGAGAAGGGTATAATACCTGGAGTGTGGCTTGGTTCCTCCGTCGCAAACACCCCTTCATTTGCCTCTGTTGTACAGGTGGGAGAGGTTAAGGGTGATTGGTGCACGCAGCAGCTGCCTTCGGCGGCTATCCATTTTTCTGCCCCAGCAAAACAGGGGCGCTGATCACAAATCAAATCACTGTGCCTCAGCCAGTACTGGCGAGGGCAGTTCGACCTCAACGACATCTGCGCTGTGCACGCAACGAGAGCACCCCTTCCCTCCAAGCCCTAGCAGGGGAAACGCGTTGTGGCGTCCCCTGTTAGGCCACAGCTGCTTAGGAGCGCTGTGTTGTCTTGTCTTCTTCACAAGAGGGCCATTAGGGCCTGAGTGAACTTTGACAGCAGCACCCAGTAGCGTGTGTAGGGGTTAGGGTCAGCAGGCCTGGCAGGAGGTGAGTGCAAGTGATGAGTGCTCACCCTGCCTTCGAAGGCCGGTGCTCGCGTTAGTGAGTGTAGTGTAGTGGTGTCTCCTGTCCCGCGTGCTTTTCCTCGTGGGCAGGGGAGTGCGTTAGCTTTTGGCCTGTAGCAAAAATGGGCGTTTTGTATGCCCTTAGCACACTTGGCCACCCCTCCCCTCTTAGTAGGTAGGGCTTTTGCCGTCTTACCCCAAGGATAGGCGCCAGCACAGAAATTGGGCGCCATAGGAGTGGTAATAGTACCTGATTAGGACCTTCGGTCCGACGTCAGCGAAGCCCGGTCTCCGGGAGCCACGCTGGGGAGAGAAGTGAGACACATACAGACATACGTAGCACACTTAGGGGTATGGTAAACCCTGTAAGGAAGGGTAGAACCCCATGGGTCTGGACCAGTCAGGGGTCCTAACTGTGGGCTCGCTTGTCCCCAAGGAGGGAAGACACACCTTGCCTCATAACACCTTGCTTGTCATTCCCCCCTGGTGTAGTAAGCCACCGCTCTTCGTTGGCTCACCAAGGTCATTACATTAGGGCAGTACCCATGCAACACATGGTCAACAAGGCACACACTCGCTGGGTGGCTGCCACCTGGCTCACGCTGGAAACCATAGGCATGGGTCTGCAGGGCACAGACTGACACAGGGAGATTAGTTTCGCTTCTTACGCTGTGACACCCGCTTTGTTGCCTGCCCAGGGAAGGCAGAGGGACGGAATGAGGCAGAGCGACCCCCCGCCCTACAGGCCCCCACCCGGCCCGCCCCCCAGCACATGAACGCCAGGGACCCGCCCCGCGGCGCGCAGCCCCCACAGGGCGTGCCGGCCGAGGGGACAGAGCAGGGCCCCCACACCCGCACGCCCGCGCCCACAACACGTGGATCGCGGGCCCCGGCAGCCCACCCAGTAGGCGGGCAGTCAGGGGAGGGGGAGCGCATGACCCCAGACGCCCCTCGCAACGGTAGAAGGCACCCCCCCGGGGACGCCCTGCCGCCACCCCCACAACCCCAAGCCAAGTAGGGGGGAACCGGGACCGGACCGCCCCCCCCCAAGCATGCCACACGGAGCAAGGGACCGGAACAGGACACGCGGAGGGGCACGGACCACGTGGAACGGCCCTACCAGCGCCCAGTGCCGGGACAACGCGAGGTGCGCACGCCACACCACCCAGGGGGGGGGGGAGCGGACACCGCGTGAGTGCGAGCGCACACACACAAAAGGGACACGCGGGGACTACCAGAAGGGCAACCGGACGGAGCGCGCGGAACGCACAGACCATGTGGAATGGCGTACCAGCGAGCGAGGGTAAGGGACACCCGGACGGGACGGCCCGCCACACGCAGCGCCGAACACGCGGGGCGGGGAGGGGGAAAAGAGAGAGACACAACACCAGGTAACGGCCCGAACCCCCCGAACCGGCCGCGAGCGCCGCGCACACACAGACGGGGCACTGCACCTGCCAAGGCAGTAGTGGCGCACAGCGCCACGCCCCAACCCCTAGGCTAGGCAGGCTCCGCGCCAGCCCAAGGGGGTCCCACTGGCGACAAGCCAGTAGCACGGGCCCGGCGGCGCCGGCGCCCCGGGCAACCACGCATTAGGGGGGCGACGCAGTGGGTAAGTGCCCGCAGCCACGGCTGCGAATTGATGCCGGGGAGTGGCGAAACGTGAAGCCGGGGAAGGACGGGGCTCCGAGCTCTGTGAACCCGGGGGACTCCGCCACCAGGCAGGAGGTGCGTCTTGGAGGGCCCCCCACTAGGACCCGGTGGGGAGGATATCACCTGGCCCGACCAGGTGGCCCCCCGGGGCCGAAAGGCGTCTAGTACCCGCAAAATCAAACCTCAAACCTCAAACTTCTTACGCTGGGACATTGTCTCAGCACGGGTTAGGAGCTGCCCCTCGTTGTTCTCAACGAGGTAAGTGCGGAATATGGGGTTGATACTCCCATCTGGTTGTATGAAGGCTGACATAGGTTCCCAGGTCGCCTCGGACAACCCATAGCCATCCCACAGGGTAAGGAATTTCCAGCCCTGTTTATACTCGTGGCGAGCAATACCTGCAACCGTGTAGTAACCATCGACTGCCATCTCATCGGCAGTCATCTCTTCGAGTTCGTCTGCCTCCTCTGGACTGGCAGCGTTTTCTAGGTCTATACGTTCAATCTCACTGTCGCTGAGGCGCCACTCATCCCAAGACAAGTCGTCAGGGGAGTGATAGTGCCTCAACTGCTTAGGTGCACACAGCAGTTCACCACCTAGACGTGGACTGCACCTGACATGGATCCTGGATCGATCTATCCTGATGATACGATAGCGTCCAAAGTAAGAGTCCTGTAGGCAGTTACGTGGCCAGGAGGGTAGGCGTGAATGGTGTACCAAAACAAGGTCACCAACCTTGAAGCTGGCAGGTCGCCGTAGGCGGTCCCGTCGGCTCTGTTCACGGTCACGAATGTGCCTCAGGTTAGTACCAGCCTGGTTAGCCAGAGACTGCTTGTGTTTCAGCCAATCTCCCACAGGGCTCTTGAAGTCCACAGGAAAGGGGGTTTTGAAGAACCAAGCAGGTCGTCCTCCATGGAACAGTTCGTGGGGGGTGAAACCCGTAGAAGAGCTCCGCTGTGAGTTCATGGACAGCACTGCCCAGGGCACTAGGCGTACCCAGTCCTTGGTGCGCTCCTGTTTCATCAGGATTCTTAAGTTTTGCTCCACCACACGGTTCTGTCTCTCACAGAGAGGGTTAGACGTGTGGGTATAGGGCACACCTGTGGTTACCTCCACGTTAAGGGCATTTAGCACTCGTTTGTACCACCCAGTGTCACTGCGGATGCGTACATCTTCATCAGAGTGCACCTGCTTAGGTGCTCCATAGGGTTCGAACCATTGTTCGACCAACATTTTGACAGTCTGCTCACCTGTGATTTTCTTATTGCAAGGGAACACACGGGTGAAGCGAGATAGACCACAGGTGACCACGAGGCAACTATCATAGCCGCCAAAGCGTGGTAGGCCGTGGATGAAATCCACGTAGAGAAGAGAGTTAGCACAATAGGGTATGGGTAAGCTGGAGATCAGGCCCCTATCCCTACTGTCGCTCTGCTTGCTGGCATAACAGCCACAAGCATCCACAATGGTCTGCATACGCGACCTCAGTTCAGTCAGGGTTAGACTAGAGTAGAAACACTCACGGAAGAAGTCCACTGAGCGATTAGCGCCAGTGTGACCAGAACTGAGATGGGACCACTGTAGGCACCCATCCAGTTGTGCCTTAGGCACCACAATTCGGTCCTCGTAGAAGAGGTACTGATTGTTTTTATACCACTGGTGCCGGTCAATGACACGGGGTTAGAGACCAGTGCTGAGGGTTTGGAGAATTTCTTCATACTCAGACTGATAGTCGGTCAGACTCCAACCCTCCAGGATTCCAGCAGTGCGCATGGACAGGTCAAGCTGGACATCCATACGCTGGAAAGCCTCTTTGGCGAGCGCCTCAGAGCTCTCACCAATAAGCGCATCGAAGTTGTTGCGCGATATATAGTCAGACAGTTCATTCTTAATCCCGGAGATATGATGCACTGTCAGCCTGAACTGGCTCAGGTAAGTCCACCACCGTTTTAGCTTTGCTTTTACTGGTGGTGGGCCCTTCTGAAAAGACTTCACAGGCTCCTGGTCACACAGCCAGACAATAGGGTTAGATCCCAGGAGTCGGGATTGTGACGATAGCACCAACATACCGGCCAGGAGTTCCTGGTCATAGGTGCTGTAGTTGGAACGCGCTTGGTTCCATTTCCAATTCCAGTGTCCCAGTGGCACCAGTCGCCACTCACTGGTAGGATAGTCATGTTTCAACGAACCATCATGGTGCAGTCCAGTAGTACGATAATGGCAGTGGGTTAGTTCAGCGGGGTTAAGCTCCTGCCATTGGTAGATCGTACCTCCCCCCCCTACATCACTGGCATCAGTGATCAGGAGTATCTCGCCCTCAGGGCGGGGCACTCCCAGGCAGTTGGAGGAGGCAATCTTCTTCTTCAACTCCTGGAAACACTCTTCCTCTCTGGAGGTCCACCTCCAGGGAGTAGTTTTCTTGATCAGGTCAGTGAGGGGTGCAGAGGAGTAAGTAAAATTGTGGACGTGACGCCGATAGAAATTACAGGCGCCCACAAAACTCCTCACATCGTGTAGACCCATCTTAGGGTCATCGCGAATCTGCATGTCCTGTAGGGGCTGCATCTTAGACGCGGCTGGTTTCCACCAGCCATACCCCACGTCGAAACCCAAATACTCCATCTCCTCTTTCATAAACTCACATTTTTCGAGTTTGATTCGGAGATGGTTTTCTTGACAGACAATGAAAAATTCACGGAGGAGAAGGACGTGGTCCTCTTTGGTATTAGTACCCAAACTCACGTCGTCGATGTGAGCCTCCATTTCTGCACCCCGAGAAATCAACTCTTGTACTAGAGGCCTGCGCCTCAGTATGTACAAAATTTTGTTCATAAGCTCCTGGAAGAGCGCTGGGGCATTAGCCACCCCGAAAGGCATAACCTTCCACTTGAAGACACGACCCTTAGGGGTTATAAAGGCCAGCAGCTCCTGAGCTGCGGCGGTTAGGTCAACCTGCCAGAAACCAGAGCGTTTGTCCATTTTGGTCTTATACCTGCATTTGGCAATACGCTCCAGGGTGTTTTCCATATTGGGAATACTCCCTGAGTGGTTCTGGGTTTTCTTGTTGACCTCACCATAGTCTACAACAAGACGTAGGGCAGTCGACCCTGGTTTAGCAACAAGGAAACAGGGACTGCAGTGATGGGGATAGTCCCCGTGTTTATACTCTTCAACGAGGCCAGCATCAATGCATTCTTGGATCTGGCGCTCGATTTCTTGGACCTGTTCCTGTGGAGCGGGATAGGGACGACACCTCACTTGCGTCTTTTCAAATTCTGGTTTCAATTTCAGGTCCATCTGGACCAGTTTTTTACAAGAAAGGGGAGGCGGCAAGGCGCCGAACACCTCCTCATAGGTTATCAGCAGTTTCCTCAGGCGGGGGTCAAGGTTAAGACTCTCGAGTTTCTGAAGGAAATCCTCCTCAGCATGGAGGTTGCGTTTTCCATGTTCTTTCTTTTTATGCGGATCAGCAGTTTCGGCAGATACAGTACCATCGTCCCACTCAGTGGGACATTGCTGCCCATAGTGTAGAGAATACACTAGAGGTATCTCAGGATCAGGCAGCGTATAGGACTCATCGTTCTCCTCAGACCAGATGGAGTATTTCCAGGTCTGTCTGAGGTATTGCAGCCGCTCTTGGCGCTCAATACCTTCGGCCTTCAGGTACAACAGCCGCCGGAGTTCTTGAGTGTCATGCTCAGACAATGGCATGTTATTAGCAGCAGGCCGCGCCAGAGCATCAGCACTCCGGGCCACGGGTTCACCTGTGTGCACAGGCTGCATGTGTAGCACTGGCTTCCCAACAGCGGAAGCGGGTTCAGAGGTTGACTCTAGATCTACCTCCTCTAGCAACAGCTGGGCTAGGAAAGCACTATGTTTTAGGTTAACACAGCTGGTATCAACAGAGGGAATAGTGCTGGCGATCTCAGACAGTTGGTCGTCAGCATCCTCTTTTACAGCTGCAGGTTCCAGATAGTCATCAGGAGACTCACACCCTGTAAGTGTGGCAGATAGGTGCTCAGGAGATCGATTTTTGAGATCATAAAGGGTCAGGCCACGATTTTCGGCCATGACCTCTTTTAGTAGCACCTGGTCTAGGTCACACAGGGGTACAGGATTGAGAGATCCATCGACGATGGACAGGAAACTGGCCCACTCAGGGGCCTGCATAGCTGTGTCTGAGTCCTCAGGCACATAGATGGGGCCGTCGGGGAGTTGCACTCTTCCCGCGGTCATTCGATCTAGCATACGGCGCCAGTAGGCATGTTCACCTGAGCAACCCCAGTCAGGGGTGCACATAACAACCCTTCCTCCCTCATAAGCGATTTTGGTTAGAACCTTCGCGAGCAGGGAGAAGGGAGGGTTAGCATACGCTAGGCCCATTGCTCTCCAGAAGAAACGGAAAGCATTGTTCAGTTGTTTCGAGCAGTACAACTGCATGATGTGCTGTTGTTGGCTCGCAAACAATTCCACCTGGATCTCATCCAGGTTTACCTGTAGGGCCGCCAGTCCATTTTCAAGAACGTGACGGGCCAGTTGGTAGTTTTCAGTACGATAGTTCGTCTTGGCTGCGTAGCGCAGCCCAGACTCTTTTGGTCCTGACAGCTCCAAAGGAACGGAGAATAGCCCACTGCCAAAGTCGCAGTGCAAAGAGTAAGGACGCTGTAGGGACAGCATTTTTACCTGGGGGTTTCTTCTTAGAAAGTCGGTGCCAATGACGATGTCAAAGGCGTCAGTGTCCAACACTCTGCAGTGTTGGGTCACGGTTTCGTCGCCCAGACATATGGTCACATCGACCCCCCCCAAGGAATGGATGGTACGCCCATCCCCTACTCTTATGGCCACGGTCTTAGTTTTCCTGAAAGTTTTAAGCAGGCGCCGGGCCACTATGGAAAGTGTTGCACCGGTATCAAGCACCGCTCGAAAAACCTGATCCCCGATTTTCAGGAGGATCCAGAAAACCAAGTCCTCCTCTTCGGAGCCGCCCCCCTATTCCTCATCAGGGAATTTCACATCCACCCCTGCAGCCATGAGGGACTTGGCCATCCAGGCCAAGCGCCTCTTCTTGGAATTATTCCCCTCAGGGGTAGCGTTATCCCCTTGGGGGCGTTTCTTGGGGTCACCTGCGGGAGCGGGTGTAGCAGCAGGAGTGGGTGTTGCAACGGGCGCTGATGAGCGCCTCTTGGGGTTAGGGGGTCCCGTTTTGCCACCCCCTTTGCCACCTCCTTTACCACCTTTATCCCCGTTCGAGGGATTTCTGGCGGGCGTCTGGGTCTTCTGGCGCTCCGCCTCCTGACGCTTGAGTTTGTCACTCTCGCGTTTCTTGATGTGGCATTCGTCCTCGTAGTGACGACGTTTGCCACAGTGACCACAGGTGATGGTACACCTGAAATGGTCCTGATGGGTCACTTGTTTCCCATCTTTGGTGTGCTGCTGACGTTTCATCTGCAGCATACAGCCACTGCGGAGATCGCAGTCAGAGGCATGACAAGGTCCCCCCTTGTCGATGACAGGTCGGCAGTAGAACAGGGGGGGAGTGCCTGCATCAGGTTGAACCTCGTTCATGGCACGTAGGTTGCCCCTCCCTTTACCACCTTCCTGGTTGGTGTTAGTGGGGTTTTTATGCCCCTTCCCTTCGCCACGTTCGGGGGTAGGGGTACCACCTCGTCCCAAATGCTTCTTGAGGAATTTCTCCATGTGGGAGTCATTCTCTCTCTCAAGAGCTAGTTCAATCAAGAGATCCACCAGTTCATCGTACGAGTGGGTCCTGCTCCTCCTCTCAGAGGTGGAGCGGCAATCATCCCACGTACGCTGGGGGATCTTACTCATGAGCCACAGGTGGGGCTCAGTGGCTCCGTAGGAGCCCACGTTCATCCTCGTAAACAAGTACTCCAAGTCGCACACATACTCAGAAATTGGCGCAGCGGATGGAGACTCCGGGAGCATAGGTAGCTCCTCGATCTGTGTGCGTACGCTGAGGTCAGTCTCATAGACTGGGAATGTTTTCTTTAACCTCAGGAGTACCTCTGCCCAGGTAGAACAGGTTTTCACAATCTGTTTGACCTGTTTCGGCAAAAATTTCTTTTTGCATGAGCGTTTTAGCAGTGAACATTTGGTGGCCACATCCACATGGGATTGGCCAGTCAACAAAAGGAACTCTGCAAATTTTTCTGCCCATTCAGGCAGATTTTTGGGATCGAACTCCGGCAGTTCCAGCTGGATGTTGGCCTGGGCAATTGGTCTGCCCGTCTTCCCAACCCCCGGAGTCAGGCCTGAAGGCGACACGCCGGCAAGAGGGGCCAGGGCTGACAGCCCTCTTCTCTCGATCTCTGTGACAGGCACGTCCTGTAGATCAGCCATAGGCACTGTCCTGGCACGGGGGTGAAAGGGGCTGGGGCAGGTAACCTTAGGCAACAGCCTTGAGACCCTTGATCTCTTGAGATCTTCGGCCAGGGTACTCAGTCCTGGAGAGAGAGAGGGCAACTCAGGCTTGGGTAAGGGTTCTGCAATACCCAGTTTAGCCTTCATGGCCTCCGATAGGGCCGTCACATCTGGATCTTCTGATCCAGACAGGAGTTTGGCCAACAGCTCGGCCGTGTGATCCAGGGCACCGTAGGTTGGCGTTTGATGATGTTGTTCTTCGACTCGTGTTGGGCCCACTTCGGGAGCCCTTGGGGCTGGACAACATGGTCTTGGATACTCAGGTCTTAGTCGTCTTGGCAGGGATGCAGTGGACGGAGGACCAGAGTGTGCGTAGGACCCTAGGTCTGTACGTGGTATGGATCCATGTACAGCCAATGGCTCCTCTCCATCTTCCCCACTGATGGATTTCTAGTACTCCTCATGTAGGATGTACTCATCCATCTTCTTCTTCAGCTCCTCATACTCCTCAGGTCTTTCAATGGCAGTTGAGGATCAAGCTGGACAATTTGATCTTGATATTGAGGCAGCTACACGTCTGTGGAGGTGACTGTAGCTGTCTCCACCGTGTGCTGCTAAGGCCTCGGTGGTAAGGCCTTTATTCTCTTCCGCCCTTCTGCGTTCTGGATCTCCTTGGGACCCAGATGCGCCACTGAGATGATGTGGAGCTCGGTATGGTGGTTCACTCATTGGGTGGGCGATGCTGCCCATTTGTACTTGGACAGTTCGGATAGGCCAGGTCCTGACGCTTGGCGTGGACATGATGAACTTGTTGTTGAGCTTTTGTTCTGCACTTCTTCTCAGGGTCGGTTCAAAAGGTCACAAGGGACTGCCTCTGCTACCGGAAAGATGTCCTTGCTTTATGCCCTAGATATTTTGATGTAGTCCTGCAGGTTTTGTAGTTGAAAACCCCAACCAAAGCAGCAAGTAGAGCAATAAGAGGATGTGGATCGAATCAATGATTGGTTTTGGAATCCAGTGTAACACAGAAGGGCTGCAGTTAGACAAAGCAGGTATATACACATAGATTCAATCACAAATGGTTAATACAAAAGATTTTATATGAAAATTAGTCTGACTCTTGCCTCAGAGGTTGCATTAGCCACTTCATGTACACTCTTTTGGGTGTAATGGTGCTGGTTAGGACTGAGGGGCATAGATGTCAGGACCACACAGAAAATGACTTGGCCAAGCAACTGAATTCAGAAACAGTTACAAAGTAGGACCACAATAAGTGGTAGAAACAATTGAGTATAGGGGTCTTGGGGTGGGAGACCACTAGGCTTAACCTCCAAGGGCAACAAGCAAGAATCGCCTGTTTTATTTTGGTATGTCCTCCATGAAGGAAGGTACCTCCGCTCAGTTGAGTGGTAGGAGTGAACTTCATGGGGGGGCTAGGGTCACAACCCTAGTTACTTTGAGAAAGTGTACTTTAAGCAACTAAAGAGAGATAAAAACACTTAAGTTTGTCTTAGCAACAACAAAGGGTTTTAAGGGGGGCTTAGCCTGGATCAAGCCCTCCAAGAAAGACATGGCAGTGACTTTTTCTTACTAACGGTCCCCGGATGGATGAGGATCCAGTGGGCCCGCGCCACAGGGTTGCTGGCGGCCCAGTGGGGTATAAACACGGGATGAGGGATGGGAAGGGGCCGCACAACAGCCCAGGGGATTAGACCGGGGCCGCGGCAGAGGGGAAAAGGGCGGGAAGGGTGGGACCGTGCTAGGTGCACGAAACGGTCCCCGGATGGATGAGGATCCAGTGGGCCCGCGCCACAGGGTTGCTGGCAACCCGGTGGGGTATAAACACGGGAAGATGGGACAAGGGGACGGGGCGGGGAAGGGCGTGTGGCTAGGGCTGCACAACCGCCCGACGGGGTAGGGAGTCCATGGGAAGCTGGGAACGGGCCGGTGCCGGGATGAGGCAAAGGGGAATGGGACATGGGATTGGCAGGAAGACCGAAAGCGCCAAGCAACAGCCCCGTGGGATTGGGAAACCAGTCGCCATGGAGTGGTGAACCATGGGCCAACCATGGGGAACCTGACCACGGGAAGTCGGGAAAATGCCCTGAACTCCGGGACGGCCGTGAGGTGTCCGCAGGGGTGAGGGTTGACCTTGAGATCCCCGGGTCACCACCCCTCCCGGGCATGGCATACTGCATGCCGCCAACCCCTCGGTCCTCAGTGAGGTCCCCATCGGGCACGCCGACGCCCTGCACGTGCGCCCGCTGCTGCCCAACCTGCACGCTGCGTACGCCCCCGGCACGCCCGTCGACCCCTCTGTGTGGGACTCCCAGTGAGGCCACCGGCCAACGGCCGGCCCACACGCACCACCCCGCACTCGCCTCGGGCGCACGACCCCGTGGACGCCGCTACCCACACGCCCGGCCCCGCGCAACCGCCTAACCGAGCCAGAACTCAAGCACAAATCAAACCCGAGCCACACCCCGAAACCGCTAACCCTTGACTCCTAACCAAACCCGCCGAGGGAACAACGTAACCACAGCCCACACCCACAGCCCACACAGCCGCCTAACCAGCCAGCTCCAGAAGCAAAGAGACACCTCACCAAACCCACCCTGACCCAAGCCTAACCGAGCCGAAGCCCCAACACAAATCAAACCCGAGCCACATCCCGAAACCGTCAACCCTTGACTCCAAACCAGGCCCGCGGAGGGAAATGCGTAGACACAGCCCACAGCCACAGCCCACACAGCCGCCTAACCAGCCAGCACCAGAAGCAAAGAGACACCTAACCAAACCCACCCTGACCCATACCCATGTACATCAGGACACGCGAGCCGCACCCCTGGGGCGTGACCGCCGCCACAGCACCGACGACACACGCCAGAGGACACAACGCTATAGCACCGCCGCACCAGCTGCCCATGCCTGTGCCTGCAGTGTACGCGCGCCTCTGTTTTCCTCTTTTTAGTTTTTTCTTTTTCTTTTTTCCAAAAAAAAAAAAAAAAACAGGTAAAAAAAAAAAAAAAAAAAAAAAACAAAAAACAAGTAAAAAAAAAACGAAAATTAGGGGGGGAGGAAGAGGGACACAACCACCTATGGCACACGCGCACCGCACACAGCACGCACACCGGTGAACAGGAGCCCAGGGGCCCAGGACACCGCACATGCAACACAACACACCGAGCGAGCACACCGGTGAACAGGAGCCAGCTGGCCCAGGACACCGCAGACGCACCACAGCAAACCGCGCGGGCACACCGGTGAACAGGAGCCCAACGGCCCAGGACACTGCACACACGTAGGGCGGCCGAGGGACAGGAAAGAACCAATACCCCATGGGTCGGACGCACTGGGGCGACCCAGCCGACCCACCGGGCCAGTGGCAGGAGCGGTACTCCAAAGCCACTGGTCCGAGCCCGGCCAGGCTGCATCGGGGACCATGGCAAACGTCACCCGGAGCCATGGAAGCAACCGGTGACAGGCGAGCCGGTACACAGTCCAGGAGGGGGTCACCTGCCAAGCAGAGTGGCCCCGCAACTCAGGCCACAAGGGTGAGGCGGTCGTACCGTAGACAAGCGGGAGCAATACCCCTTGTGGTGAGAGATACTCCACACGGCTGGGCAGCCCCCCAGAGCTGCCGCCCAAAGGAGGGGGCATGTGGCCCTACCCATGGACACATGTGGGGACACCCTCCCACCTGGGACACATGGACCGGGTGGCCGCGCCAATGCCTTCCCAAGCACATGCGGGAGCGGCTCAAGAGGCACTAGACATAGGGCAGTGGGAGGGACAGGACGTCCCCTTGGTAAGACCTTCTTCCTGCAATGTCAAAGGAGGCATCCCGAGCTCCCGAAGATACCTACCTACCTACCTCGGTTTGTGGCGTCTTGGTTTGTACAAGTGTCGTGTAGTGCAGTTTGAGAACGTTCGTGGGCCGCGTCTGCAGCGGTAGAGTCGCAGTGTTCCTCTGTGCTTGTGGCCATGGTAGTCGGGGGGTGTGGCTTGCTACGGTGTCACTAGCTTGTTGGTCGTCGCTCTCGCACCGGCCCATGCATGCCCGGCCAGCTTGGCGCTGGTCGGTGCGCGCGCGGTCTATTCACGGTCACGTTGCGTCCGCTGTAGTGGTTCTGGCTGTGTGTGGTCGTGTTAGTCGCCTCTTGGTTGGTTTGTTCGGCGTTCGTTCCTTGTCGTCGCAGCGGGTGTTCGCGCAGTCGGAGTCGTTGTGCGCAGGTGTGCCACTTGTTGCGATGTTGGTCGGTGCCAGGTGTGTGGGGCCGGCACAGTACGTTTGTACTGTGCGCCGCCCGCCCGCTGCAGGGGAGAAAAGCCATGACAAGTGGTTGGACCACTGTAAAAACATTTTTCCCCCTGTCGGTGCCCTGTTCCCTGCCCCGCCAGTAAGAAAAAGTCACTGCCATGTCTTTCCTGGAGGGCTTGATCCAGGCTAAGCCCCCCTTAAAACCCTTTGTTGATGCTAAGACAAACTTAAGTCTTTTTATCTCTCTTTTGTTGCCTAAAGTACACTTTCTCAAAGTAACTAGGGTTGTGACCCTAGCCCCCCCATGAAGTTCACCCCTACCACTCAACTGAGCGGCGGTACCTTCCTTCATGGAGGACATACCAAAAAAAATCAGGCATTGCATGCTTGTTGGCCTTGGAGGTTAAGCCTAAGTGGTCTCCCACCCCAAGACCCCTATACTCAATTGTTTCTACCACTTATTGTGGTCCTACTTTGTCTCTGTTTCTGAATTCAGTTGCTTGGCCAAGTCATTTTCTGTGTGGTCCTGACATCTATGCCCCTCAGTCCTAACCAGCACCATTTCACCCAAAGGAGTGCACATGAAGTGCACAATGCAACCTCTGAGGCTAGAGTCTGACCAATTTTCATTTAAAACCTTTTGTATTATCGATTTGTGACTGAATCTATGTGCATAAACCTGCTTTGTCTTTCTGCAGCCCTTCTCTGTTACACTGGATTACAAAACCAATCATTGATTCGATCCACATTCAGTCCTTGCTCTACTTGCTGCTTTGGTTTGGGGTTTTCAACTACAAAACCTGCAGGAATACATCAAAAGACCTAGGGCATAATTCAAGGACATCTTTTCGGTAGCAGAGACAGTCCCTTGTGACCTTTTGAACCGACCCTGAGAAGAAGTGCAGAACAAAAGCTCAACAACAAGTTCATCATGTCCACGCCAAGCGTCAGGACCTGGCCTATCCGAACCGTCCAAGTACTAATGGGCAGCATGGCCCACCCAATGAGTGAACCACCACACCGAGCTCCACATCATCTCAGTGGCGCATCTGGGTCCCAAGGAGATCCAGAACGCAGAAGGGCGGAAGAGAATAAAGGCCTTACCACCGAGGCCTTAGCAGCACACGGTGGAGACAGCTTCAGTCACCTGCACAGACGTGTGGCTGCTTCAGTATCAAGATCCAATTGTCCAGCTTCATCCTCAACTGCCATTGAAGGACCTGAGGAGTATGAGAAGCTGAAGATGAAGATGGATGAGTACATCATGCATGAGGAGTACTAGAAATCCATCCGTGGGGAAGATGGAGAGGAGCCATTGGCTGTACATGGATCCAGACCACGTACAGATCTAGGGTCCTACGCACACTCTGGTCCTCCGTCCACTGCATCCCTGCCAAGATGACTAAGACCTGAGTATCCAATTCCAAGGGCTCCCGAAGTGGGCCAAACACGAGTCGAAGAACAACAACATCCAAGGCCAACCTACGGTGCCCTGGATCAAACGGCCGAGCTGCTGGCCAAATTCCTGTCTGGATCAGAAGATCCAGATGTGACGGCCTTATCGGAGGCCATTAAGGCTAAACTGGGTATTGCAGAACCCTTACCCAAGCCTGAGTTCCTCTCTCTCTCTCCAGGGCTGAGTACCCTGGCCGAAGATCTCAAGAGATCGAGGGTCTCAAGGCTGTTGCCTAAGGTTACCTGCCCCAGCCCCTTTCACCCCCGTGCCAGGACTGTGCCTATGGCGGATCTACAGGACGTGCCTGTCACAGAGAGTGAGAGAAGAGGGCTGTCAGCCCTGGCCCCTCTTGCCGGCGTGTCGCCTTCAGGCCTAACTCCATGGGGTGGGAAGACGGGCAGACCAATTGCTCAGGCGAACATCCAGCTGGAACTGCCGGAGTTCGACCCCAAAAATCTGCCTGAATGCGCAGAAGAATTTGCAGAGTTCCTTTTGTTGACTGGCCAATCCCATGTGGATGTGGCCACCAAATGTTCACTGCTAAAACGCTCATGCAAAAAGAAAATTCTGCAAAAACAGGTCAAACAGATTGTGAAAACCCTTTCTACCTGGGCAGAGGTACTCCTGAGGTTAGAGAAAACATTTCCAGTCTATGAGACTGACCGCACACGCTACCTATGCTCCCGGAGTTTCCATCCGCTGCGCGCATTTCTGAGTATGTGTGCGACTTGGAGTACTTATTTTCGAGGATGAGAGTGGGCTCCTACGGAGCCACTGAGCCCCACCTGTGGCTCATGAGTAAGATCCCCCAGCGTACGTGGGATGATTGCCGCTCCACCTCTGAGAGGAAGAGCAGGACCCACTCGTACGATACACTGGTGGATCTCTTGATTGAGCTAGCTCTTGAGCGAGGGAATGACTCCCACATGGAGAAATTCCTCAAGAAGCATTTGGGACGAGGTGGTACCCCTACCGCTGAACGTGGCGAAGGGAAGGGGCATAAAAATCCCACTAACACCCACCAGGGAGGTGGTAAAGGGAGGGGCAACCTACGTGCCATGAACGAGGTTCCAACTGATGCAGGCACCCCCCCCCTGTTTTACTGCCGACCTGTCAATGACAAGGGGGGACCTTGTCATGCCTCTGACTGCGATCTCCGCAGTGGCTGTATGCTGCAGATGAAACGTCAGCAGCATACTAAAGATGGGAAAACTGTGACCCATCAGGACCACTTCAGGTGTACCATCACCTGTGGTTACTGTGGCAAACGTCGTCACTATGAGGACGAATGCCACATCAAGAAACGCGAGAGTGACAAACTCAAGCGTCAGGAGGCGGAGCGCCAGAAGACCCAGACGCCCGCCAGAAATCCCCCGAACGGGGATAAAGGTGGTAAAGGAGGTGGCAAGGGGGGTGGCAAAACTGGACCCCCTAACCCCCAGAGGCGCTCATCAGCGCCCGTTGCTACACCCACTCCTGCTGCTACACCCGCTCCTACCGCAGGTGACCCTAAGAAACGCCCCCAAGGGGATAACGCTACCCCTGAGGGGAATAATTCTAAGAAGAGGCGCTTGGCCTGGATGGCCAAGTCCCTCATGGCTGCAGGGGTGGATGTGAAGTTCCCTGATGAGGAATAGGGGGGCGGCTCCGAACAGGAGGACTTGGTTTTCTGGATCCTCGTGAAAATCGGGGATCAGGTTTTTTCGAGCGGTGCTTGATACCGGTGCAACACTTTCCATAGTGGCGCGGCGCCTGCTTGGAACCTTCAGGAAAACTAAGACAGTGGCCATAAGAGTAGGGGATGGGCGTGCCATCCATTCCTTGGGGGGGGTCGATGTGACCATATGTCTGGGCGACGAAACCGTGACCCAACACTGCAGAGTGTTGGACACTGACGCCTTTGACATCGTCATTGGTACCAACTTTCTAAGAAGAAACCCCGAGGTAAAAATGCTGTCCCTACAGCGTCCTTACTCTTTGCACTGCGATTTTGGCAGTGGGCTATTCTCCATTCCTTTGGAGCTGTCAGGACGAAGAGAGCCTGGGCTGCGCTACGCAGCCAAGACGAATTATCGTACTGAAAACTACCAACTGGCCCGTCATGTTCTCGAAAATGGACTGGCGGCCCTTCAGGTAAACCTGGATGAGATCCAGGTGGAATTGTTTGCGAGCCAACAACAGCACATCATGCAGTTGTACTGCTCGAGACAAATGAACAAGGCTTTCCGTTTCTTCTGGAAAGCAATGGGCCTAGCGTATGCTAACCCTCCCTTCTCCCTGCTCGCGAAGGTTCTAACCAAGATCGCTTATGAGGGAGGAAGGGTTGTTATGTGCACCCCTGACTGGGGTCGCTCTGGTGAACATGCTTACTGGCGCCGTATGCTTGACCGAATGACCGTGGGAAGAGTGCAACTCCCCGACGGCCCCATCTATGTGCCTGAGGACTCAGACACAGCTATGCAGGCCCCTGAGTGGGCCAGTTTCCTGTCCATCATCGATGGATCTCTCAATCCTGTACCCCTGTGTGACCTGGACCAGGTGCTACTAAAAGAGGTCATGGCCGAAAATCGTGGCCTGACCCTCTATGATCTCAAAAATCGATCTCCTGAGCACCTATCTGCCACACTTACAGGGTGTGAGTCTCCTGATGACTATCTGGAACCTGCAGCTGTAAAAGAGGATGCTGACGACCAACTGTCTGAGATCGCCAGCACTATTCCCTCTGTTGATCCCAGCTGTGTTGACCTAAAGGATAGTGCTTTCCTGGCCCAGCTGTTGCTAGAGGAGGTAGATCTAGAGTCAACCTCTGAACCCGCTTCCTCTGTAAGGAAACCAGTGCTACACATGCAGCCTGTGCACACAGGTGAACCCGTGGCCCGGAGTACTGATGCTCTGGCACGGCCTGCTGCTAATAACATGCCATTGTCTGAGCATGACACTCAAGAACTCCGACGGCTGTTGTACCTGAAGGCCGAAGGTATTGAGCGCCAAGAGCGGCTGCAATACCTCAGACAGACCTGGAAATACTCCATCTGGTCTGAGGAGGACGATGAGTCCTATACGTTGCCTGATCCTGAGATACCTCTAGTGTATTCTCTACACTATGGGCAGCAATGTCCCCCTGAGTGGGACGATGGTACTGTACCTGCCGAAACTGCTGATTGGCATAAAAAGAAAGAACATGGAAAAAGCAACCTCCATGCTGAGGAGGATTTCCTTCAGAAAGTCGAGAGTCTTAACCTTGACCCCCGCCTGAAGAAACTGCTTATAGCCTATGAGGAGGTGTTCGGCGCCTTGCCGCCTCCCCTATCCTGTAAAAAACTGGTCCAGATGGACCTGAAATTGAAACCAGAATTTGAAAAGACGCGAGTGAGGCGTCGTCCCTATCCCGCTCCACAGGAACAGGTTGAAGAAATCGAGCGCCAGATCCAAGAATGCATTGATGCTGGCCTCGTTGAAGAGTATAAACACGGGGACTATCTCCATCACTGCAGTCCCTGTTTCCTTGTTGCTAAACCAGGGTCGACTGCCCTACGTCTTGTTGTAGACTATGGTGAGGTCAACAAGAAAACCCAGAACCACTCAGGGAGTATTCCTAACATGGAAAACACCCTGGAGCGTATTGCCAAATGCAGGTATAAGACCAAAATGGACAAACGCTCTGGTTTCTGGCAGGTTGACCTAACCGCCGCAGCTCAGGAGCTGCTTGCCTTTATAACCCCTAAGGGTCGTGTCTTCAAGTGGAAGGTTATGCCTTTCGGGGTGGCTAATGCCCCAGCGCTCTTCCAAGAGCTTATGAACAAAATTTGTACATACTGAGGCGCAGGCCTCTAGTACAAGAGTTGATTTATCGGGGTGCAGAAATGGATTCTCACATCGACGACGTGAGTTTGAGTACTAATACCAAAGAGGACCATGTCCTTCTCCTCCGTGAATTTTTCACTGTCTGTCAAGAAAACCATCTTCGAATCAAACTCGAAAAATGTGAGTTTATGAAAGAGGAGATGGAGTATTTGGGTTTCGACGTGGGGTATGGCTGGTGGAAACCAGCAGCGTCTAAGATGCAGCCCCTACAGGACATGCAGATTCGCGATGACCCTAAGAAGGGTCTACACGATGTGAGGAGTTTTGTGGGCGCCTGTAATTTCTATCGGCGTCCCAACACAATTTTACTTACTCCTCTGCACCCCTCACTGACCTGATCAAGAAAGCTACTCCCTGGAGGTGGACCTCCAGAGAGGAAGAGTGTTTCCAGGAGTTGAAGAAGAAGATTGCCTCCTCCAACTGCCTGGGAGTGCCCCGCCCTGAGGGCGAGATAGTCCTGATCACTGATGCCAGTGATGTAGGGGGGGGAGGTACGATCTACCAATGGCAGGAGCTTAACCCCGCTGAACTAACCCACTGCCATTATCGTACTACTGGACTGAACCGTGATGGTTCGTTGAAACATGACTATCCTACCAGTGAGTGGCGACTGGTGCCACTGGGACACTGGAATTGGAAATGGAACCAAGCGCGTTCCAACTACAGCACCTATGACCAGGAACTCCTGGCCGGTATGTTGGTGCTATTGTCACAATCCCGACTCCTGGGGTCTAACCCTATTGTCTGGCTGTGTGACCAGGAGCCTGTGAAGTCTTTTCAGAAGGGCCCACCACCAGAAAAAGCGAAGCTAAAACGGTGGTGGACTTACCTGAGCCAGTTCAGGCTGACAGTGCATCATATCCCCGGGATTAAGAATGAACTGTCTGACTATATATGGCGCAACAACTTCGATGCGCTTGTTGGTGAGAGCTCTGAGGCGCTCGCCAAAGAGGCTTTCCAGCGTATGGATGTCCAGCTTGACCTGTCCATGCGCACTGCTGGAATCCTGGAGGGTTGGAGTCTAACCGACTATCAGTCAGAGTATGAAGAAATTCTTCAAACCCTCAGCACTGGTCTCGCACCCCGTGTCATTGACGGGCACCATTTGTATAAAAACAATCAGTACCTCTTCTACGAGGACCAAATTGTTGTGCCTGAGGCACGACTAGATGGGTGCCTACAATGGTCCCATCTCTGTTCTGGTCGCACTGGCGCTAATCGCTCAGTGGACTTCTTCCGTGAGTGTTTCTACTCTAGTCTAACCCTGACTGAACTGAGGTCGCGTATGCAGACCATTGTGGATGCTTGTGGCTGTCATGCCAGCAAGCAGAGCGACAGTAGGGATAGGGGCCTGATCTCCAGCTTACCCATACCCTATTGTGCTAACTCTCTTCTCTACGTGGATTACATCCACGGCCTACCACGCTTCGGCGGCTATGATAGTTGCCTCGTGGTCACCTGTGGTCTATCTCGCTTCACCCGTGTGTTCCCTTGCAATAAGAAAATCACAGGTGAGCAGACTGTAAAAATGTTGGTCGAAGAATGGTTCGAACCCTATGGAGCACCTAAGCAGGTGCACTCTGATGAAGATGTACGCATCCGCAGTGACACTGGGTGGTACAAACGAGTGCTAAATGCCCTCAACGTGGAGGTAACCACAGGTGTGCCCTACACTCACACGTCTAACCCTCTCTGTGAGAGACAGAACCGTGTGGTGGAGCAAAACTTAAGAATCCTGATGAAACAGGAGCGCACCAAGGACTGGGTACGCCTAGTGCCCTGGGCAGTTCTGTCCATGAACTCACAGCGGAGCTCTTCTACAGGTTTCACCCCCCACGAACTGTTCCATGGAGGACGACCTGCTTGGTTCTTCAAAACCCCCTTCCCTGAGGACTTCAAGAGCCCTGTGGGAGATTGGCTGGAACACAAGCAGTCTCTGGCTAACCAGGCTGGTACTAGCCTGAGGCACATTCGTGACCGTGAACAGAGCCGACGGAACCGCCTACGGCGACCTGCCAGCTTCAAGGTTGGTGACCTTGTTTTGGTACACCATTCACGCCTACCCTCCTGGCCACGTAACTGCCTACAGGACCGTTACTTTGGACCCTATCGTATCATCAGGATAGATGGATCCAGGATCCATGTCAGGTGCAGTCCACGTCTAGGTGGTGAACTGCTATGTGCACCTAAGCAGTTGAGGCACTATCACTCCCCTGACGACTTGTCTTGGGATGAGTGGCGCCTCAGCGACAGTGAGATTGAACTCATAGACCTAGAGAACGCTGCCAGTCCAGAGGAGGCAGACGAACTCGAAGAGATGACTGCCGATGAGATGGCAGTCGATGTTTACTACGTGGTTGCAGGTATTGCTCGCCACGAGTATAAACAGGGCTGGAAATTCCTTACCCTGTGGGATGGCTATGGGTTGTCTGAGGCGACCTGGGAACCTATGTCAGCCTTCATACAACCGGATGGGAGTATCAACCCCATCTTCCGCACTTACCTCGTTGAGAACAACGAGGGGCAGCTCCTAACCCGTGCTGAGACTATGTCCCAGCGTAAGAAGCGAAACTAATTACCCTGTGTCAGTCTACTGACAGGTGCAGTGAGCACTCTTCTGCAGACGTGCCTGTGTATGGCTGTAAGAGCAGTTGTCACAGTTGCCCCGCATTGCATCGCAGGACAGGACCGTTAGCCCCCCGTGACATCCACTCCCTGGCCGAAGGCCATTGGTTTTTCACAGACTACTGCATACTGAGCACTGCACTGACCCTGTCTGTGCCCTGCAGACCCACGCCTATGGTTTCCAGCGTGAGCCAGGTGGTCGCTTATCATGATTGCAGCCACCCAGCGAGTGTGTGCCTTGTTGACCATGTGTTGCATGGGTACTGCCCTAATGTAATGACCTTGGTGAGCCAACGAAGAACGGTGGCTTCCTACACCAGGGGGGAATGACAAGCAAGGTGTTATGAGGCAAGGTGTGTCTTCCCTCCTTGGGCACAAGCGAGCCCACAGTTAGGACCCCTGACTGGTCCAGACCCATGGGGTTCTACCCTTCCTTACAGTGTTTACCATACCCCTAAGTGTGCTACGTATGTCTGTATGTGTCTCACTTCTCTCCGCAGCGTGGCTCCCGGAGACCGGGCTTCGCTGACGTCGGACCGAAGGTCCTAATCAGGTACTATTACCACTCCTATGGCGCCCAATTTCTGTGCTGGCGCCTATCCTTGGGGTATAACGGCAAAAGCCCTACCTACTAAGAGGGGAGGGGTGGCCAAGTGTGCTAAGGGCATACAAAACGCCCATTTTTGCTACAGGCCAAAAGCTAACGCACTCCCCTGCCCACGAGGAAAAGCACGCGGGACAGGAGACACCACTACACTACACTCACTAACGCCAGCACCGGCCTTCGAAGGCAGGGTGAGCACTCATCACTTGCACTCACCTCCTGCCAGGCCTGCTGACCCTAACCCCTACACACGCTACTGGGTGCTGCTGTCGAAGTTCACTCAGGCCCTAATGGCCCTCCTGTGAAGAAGACAAGACAACACAGCGCTCCTAAGCAGCTGTGGCCTAACAGGGGACGCCACAACGCGTTTCCCCTGCTAGGGCTTGGAGGGAAGGGGTGCTCTCGTTGCGTGCACGGCGCAGATGTCGTTGAGGACGAACTGCCCTCGCCAGTACTGGCTGAGGCGCAGTGATTTGATTTGTGATCAGCGCCCCTGTTTTGCTGGGGCAGAAAAATGGTAGCCGCCGAAGGCAGCTGCTGCGTGCACCAATCACCCTTAACCTCTCCCACCTGTACAAAAGAGGCAAATGAAGGGGTGTTTGCGACGGAGGAACCAAGCCACACTCCAGGTATTATACCCTTCCCAGTGTGACCTATAATACACTGTTCGCAAACACGCTGACGGATCAGCTACCCGTGTCAAGCAAGCAAGCTTTAAGAAACTCCTCGGGTTCTCTTAAAGAACGTACCGAGGAGCCTCTGGGTAACCTAAACAAGGTTTACCGTGCGCAATTCGCGTGGCCTACCCTTTAATGCATCATGTGCACGCAGGGAAGGGAGGCCAAACCACTGACTCAACCAGGAGGTGAGCTCCTCCTGGGCTAACCTACCTTACTCACCATGCATCGTGTGAATGCCGAATTAAAACGAGCACGAAACAAACCTAAGCGTTTTAAGCAACTCAACTTTAACGCCACGGCCGCACACTAACAAACGCTTTCTGTACTTACCTGTGGAAAGAAAACAAGGGTGAAATTTCGGATACAGGTAAAGCGTCACAGCGTGTGGATGCCTCGATTAGGCACATGCATCGCGAGCACAGCGCATATTCTAACCCTACGTGCGCGCTACGCGCTCCATTCACATCACATACCTTTCATTCCTGCTTTTACCTGTGCAGAGCACGAGAGAAGAACACCCGAACCCCCAACGAGCACAGCGTTGACAACCCTAACGTTTTGACGGAACAACCAACACGAACGCAATGCGTGAGTGCGAGGTGACACTGACATACCTGAGAGATGGGTTGTTGACCTGCTCTGTGGTGTCGGCTGGATTTGACTACTTGACTCTGAAGTTTATAAACATTTTGATGCAACTGTGCAAAAATTTTCTTTAAAACTTTAAAAAACTACGGCTCATACCTTCTTTTCCAAAAGTCGTTTACGCTTGCGCAACCCTTTTCTTGGCGTCCGCTTCCTTTGCGCTTGTCTGCGACTTTGAGTTATGTATAAAAATGACGATTTCCCGCGTGGTTTCGTCGATTTTTAACGATTTCACTTGCTAAATCGCAACCCTTTCCGCTAAACCGCAGGAATCACTCCCTGCTGGTTACAATTTCTATTTTTTTCCAGCTCCTGGAGGTTTGTGTCCTCCATTGGGAGTATTGCTCCGCCCTGGCCTTTGGTCAGGACGTTTACTAAAACGCTGTTTATACAGCGATAGCCGTCCGCATTAGAGCGTTCGACTGTACCCTAGTGGGCAAGCACATTGGCTCTAGGGAGGGAGTCCTGGGTTCAATTCCCACTGCCCCCAAACTTTTTCCAAAAGTTTTCGCCGCACGCCGGCGACTTTTGAGGAATGCCCCTTCGAAGGGACATCATTCATGGTACATTACACTGTTTTACAAGGGTCCCTACAGTGTGATAGGCTTCTTTGAAGTGATGAGGATGTTTTTGGTAAGTTTAATGCATGTTTTTGAGGTAATTTTGGGAATATTTGAGCCTTTTTCCTTGGTCCTACTAGCTTAGCTAACTAGTACTCCAGGGGGGAGGAAGAAAAAGTCACTGCCATGTCTTTCTTGGAGGGCTTGATCCAGGCTAAGCCCCCCTTAAAACCCTTTGTTGATGCTAAGACAAACTTAAGTGTTTTTATCTCTCTTTTGTTGCCTAAAGTACACTTTCTCAAAGTAACTAGGGTTGTGACCCTAGCCCCCCCATGAAGTTCACCCCTACCACTCAACTGAGCGGAGGTACCTTCCTTCATGGAGGACATACCAAAATAAATCAGGCATTGCATGCTTGTTGGCCTTGGAGGTTAAGCCTAAGTGGTCTCCCACCCCAAAACCCCTATACTCAATTGTTTCTACCACTTATTGTGGTCCTACTTTGTAACTGTCTCTGAATTCAGTTGCTTGGCCAAGTCATTTTCTGTGTGGTCCTGACATCTATGCCCCTCAGTCCTAACCAGCACCATTTCACCCAAAAGAGTGCACATGAAGTGCCTAATGCAACCACTGAGGCTAGAGTCTGACCAATTTTCATTTAAAACCTTTTGTATTATCCATTTGTGACTGAATCTATGTGCATAAACCTGCTTTGTCTTTCTGCAGCCCTTCTGTGTTACACTGGATTCCAAAAACGAATCATTCATTCGATCCACATTCAGTCCTTGCTCTACTTGCTGCTTTGGTTTGGGGTTTTCAACTACAAAACCTGCAGGAATACATCAAAAGACCTAGGGCATAATTCAAGGACATCTTTCTCCGCCCTGGCAGTGTTGCATGCACAATCCATTTTCCGGTATTTCGTGGTGCCCCGTAGCCGTACTTCCAGTTTCGCTTGTGCCACTCATATGTACACTCCTGTCGCTGGCAAGGCCCCGCCGGTCCCCCTTGGTGTGTCCCTGTGCTCCCCATGGGAGCCTCAGGGCGTTGCTCCAGCGCGGTGGTGCTGTGCTCGTGCTCGTGCCTGTCTGTCTGCCGTGCTCCTTCTCGTGTCCTGCGTTTCGGGTCATTCGGGTGGCGTGTCTGTGTCACGGTGCCGGTTGTGGTGGCTACGATGGTTAGGGTGGTTTCCAGCTCACCCTTTCGGAATACATTCTCTTGGTGAACGTCCAACTCATCCCTATTCTTTCCTACCGCCTCATGGCACACCCCCTGGCCCTGAACGAGTTGGGGGCCCTTCAGGCCATGATCTGGCAAAATGTTGCGCATGACCCCTCCCCGGACAGAGCCAACAGGATCTCCCGCCTCGTCTCCCCTAAGGCCCGCTACACCCCTCGCCACCAGGGAGGCTTAGGACTCCGCCACTTCACTTTTTCAATTTGCATGGCCCTGGTAAACACCGCAATAAGGTACCTCAACGGAGACGGCCCGACCTCGACAAACGAATCTTTTTCCGAAGCAATGCTCTCCACCACACGCAACCCAATCCAAGACACCATCATGGACGCATGCCACGCCATAGGCTTCCGATACCACAGCACCGGCCTCTGGGCCTCCTGCCCCCCCTCCCTTTTCCTCCCAAAAGAAAAAGTCCAGGTCCGGTTCCTAGCCACCAAGCCGGCACCACAATACAGCAAGTTCGGCAACAGATTAAAACGGACGCCCCAGGACCTGGGGTTCCACCTAGGTACAGTCACGGAAGTGCACTCAGAATCGGCCACACTCCAGTTTTCGGACGGCACCACCCACACCATCAAAAACCCCGGTCTCCGCCGCAACGAGAAAGAATACACCTTTCAAAACCCAGCCATTTCTGTCCTCCCTCAACTGGCGGGGCGCCACGAACTGCTCACCCCCCCCCTTCTTCACCCTCAAGAATACATCCTCAACCCCCCCCCCGGGCCATACGGCGGGGTCCTACTCGACTCGTCACTGCATGGCGAGCTGTACCGGCTCCCAGATGAACCTCACTCCCTTGACCCCGACGACCTCGAAGAATGGGGTTGTGAAGCAGCCCTTGCCCTCCTCCTCGCATCGTCCCCCGGCACGACATGGGTGTACTTGGATGGCTCAGCGGGCGCCTTGGGCTACGGATCGGCGGCCACCCTGTTTTTTCCAAATGGCTCCAGATGGGTACTGTGCCAAACGTCCCCGTACCAGTCATCAGAGGGATCGGAGTTCTGGGCCGCTATTATGTTCCTACGGTGGGCCCTTGCATCTCACCCGCACCTCACCTTCGCCGTGCTAGGGGACAACCTCCACGTTATCACTGTTCTCTCTCCGAACACCCCCCCAGGCCTCCCATCACGCTCGCCAGCCGGCACGTGGGAATCCTCTCTCCAGTCAGTTCAGGCCTCCCTACGCCCAGAGATGATCCAGGGTTGGGGGTGGATCAAGGGGCACGCCGGGTTCGTGGGGAATGAAATCTCAGATGCTTACTCAAAGTGGGCCGCCCACGTGATGGTCTGGGACCCCTCCCTCCTTCCCCCCCCCCCGATAGGGTGCATATCCAGGGGCCCCCTCCCAGTCATACACAAATTGACTACAACCTCAATCAAGCATCTCCTCCCTCGCCACAAACACGAAAACATCCACGCACCGTCCAGCTTCCATTTTTACAACCACACTTCGTGGTTCAAAGGCCTCCCTTTCAAATGGTCCTCCGGAAATTTCAACATGGCGCCATTTGCTTTCCACGACGACTTGCGCCCTCGCCATTGCCACGCTTGCCCCGACCCGCACCCGATGGATGTTATCTCTTTCGTCTCACACTGCCCAACGTGCGAACACCTGGTCCAATCCTACATTCAATGCTGGCGCCCCCCCTTCACCACGGTGGTGTCCCAATGGTGGTCCGCGACCACACACGTGGGGGAGAGACGCAATTTCGTCCGGGGGCTTGTTCCCATGACGCTGTACACCAAACTCACAACCCCCCCCTCCGGCCGAAGAAAACCAGCACACTGTCACGACTTAAAACTCGCCCTGAAGGATCGTGTTCCCCTGCTCCTCAGCGCCCTATACCGCACGCTGGAATGGCTAAAAGACCACCCCCCCCCAGCCCCGCTCACCCCCCCTACGGGCCCCAACTCATGGGGACGCCCCTGGTCGCCCTACAGCACGTCGCACACCGCCCAACAACGCCCCCCCCCCGCCTACCACCCTCCCCCCCCCCTCCCGGACAAAGTTGCACACAAGCCCCCAAAACGCCCCCGCCCCCCATCTCCTGCGGCACACACCAAAACTCGAAAACACGGCCGCCAGCCCCCAAGGCCCGTCCGGCCTCTATCACTGAAACGCGGTACCGCAAGTCAACCCCAGCCAGAGCCTCCGCCCCCCAAACGGCCGCTCACAATCAGGGACATGTTCAACCCCCCCCCCCCCCCTAGACCAGCACCCCCCCTCGCCGCCTCCGCCCCCATTTCCGCCCCTTCTCCTCGCATAACAAGGTACTTCGCACCAGCCCCCCCCTCCCCCGCGAGTACAAACTCACAATCGTCCTCACACTCGTCCAACGTGTCATCTCTTTGAAAAAGCCACACTTACACATTTTCTCACGCCGACCCTCGACAGCCCTAGCGGCGCGATCAATCAGTACTACCACACTGGCACTCACCAGTCACTTCTGCAAATGAATCCCTCCCCCAAGCCACCCCCCGTGCTCAAGCCGTCATGCTCTAACCCCCAGTCCGCAACCACACCGCCTTCGGGTATCAAGCGGAGACCCCGGCCTGCGGTTGTCTATAACGGGGCTGCCAAATCTCTTTGAGATGAAGCAGACGAGGACAGCAACGTGCAGCGGTACTCAGCCCGCGATTGAACTTGATTTCGGGCTCCCGCCCCTCCCCAAAAAAGCTTGGCGCGCAAGAGCCTTTCTCCCCGGCCTGGCCAGCCACAAAAGGCGCCGTTCAGTGCAAAAAATGGTTAGGGTGGTTCGGCTTGTGCTGTGGTGTCGGGACGTTCCGTCCGACGTGGCGGGTTGGGCTCGGCGTAACACACCCGTGCCTGTTGGCAGGGGGGTCGGCGCGGCCCCGTGCGGTGAGCTTGTGGCCCCCCGCATGCCCCGGGTAGGGTTGTGGAGGACAAGAGTAACGGATAGTGTTGCAGCCCCCCTCCCTCTCATGGACGCGGTTAACTGTCTGCGTGGGGTGCGCCCCTCGTACCATTCGCACAGGTTATACGTGTCGTAACCTTACGCGTCCCAGGCCCTCAACTCCCCGGCGGAGGTGCCTGGGCCCTGCAGTGCACTTATCTCCGGATGCTCGCCCTGGACGGTAATACTCTGGCCGGTGGTTCGTTAACGTTCTTGTGGTTATCGGCCCGGCCGCGGGTTCCGCGTATTTGGCCGCGCCCTTTGCCCGGCCCCTTGCGGATCTGGCTCGCAGGAGAGGAGGGTGAGGCGGGAGGACGGGTCCGGGCGTGGCGCCGCCTCATTCCCTGCTGCAGGTGGGTCACGGGGCCCGAGAAGCGTGGCCCTCGCCCGGGGGATTGTAGGAGGAAGTCGTGGGGTTTCCGTGCGTGCTTGACACCACGGGTTGCGAAGGCTGGCCTCCACTCTCCGGGCATCTGTTGCATGTGTTGGGCATGTTGACGTCCGTCTCGTCGGTTTGTCGGACCGTCAGGTGTTGCTGGGGTGTGTTGCGCGGCTGTGTGCCACCGGGTCGTCGCGGTAGGACCTGTCGCCAGGCGCGGCTCAGGGTCCTGGGGGGGGCGTCCCATGCGTCGCACCGGGGCGCCGTGGAGGTTACTGAAGTTTGCGTGCACAAGGGCTGGGCGTGCCTCCCGGGTCTCCGCCTCAGTGTGGATGGCGGGTTGCCGTCAATCGCGCAGCGCCAGCGCCTGGATCCGGTGGCGTGCGCTGTTCGACAACACTCCCGTGGTCATCGGTTCGGCCGCGGGATCCGCGTGTTTGGCTCGCCCCTTTGCCCGGCCCCTCGCGGACCCGTTACGTGGGAGAGGAGGGTCAGGTGGGATGGCGGTCCCGGGTGCGGCGCTGCCCCCTTTCCTGGTTGCAGGCGGGTCGCTGAGGTCCAGGAAGTGTGGCCCTCGTCCGGGGGATGTGGGAAGAGGCCGCTGGGGTCGTATTTGTGTCCCACACCGTGGGCTGCCAAGGCTAGCCTCCACTCCTTGGGTGTCCGTTGTGCGTGCTGGGCAGGTGGATGCCGTCCCCGCTGGTGTGTCCGGTCGACGGGTGGTGCCGTAGCATGTTGCGCGGCCGCGCGTTGTTGGGTTGTACGAGGGGTCGTGTTGGGCGAGGTCTGCCCGTTCCGGGTCGTTGTGGTTCGTGGCCGACCCCGCTGCCGCTGGCGTGTCGGTCATCGTCCGGTCCTCTGGTGGGAGGAGGTGGTTCCGGGTCCGCCGCGCCGTTTCTTCCCTGCGCCTTTCTGGTGTGGGACTCGTGCCGCGCGCGTGCGGCCGTGCGTCGTCGCTGCAGGTCCTGTGGTTGGTCGCGGGTCAGGGCCCTGGGGGGTTACCCGCACGTCGTACAAGGGCGCTGCGGAGGGCACTGAAGATTTCGTGCACCAGGGACGCGTGCGCCGCCCGGGCCTCCGTCTCAGTGCGGATGGCGGGCTGCAGCTGCCCACCCAACGCCAGTGCCCGGATCCGGTGGATCGCGAAGACGGGGCATAGGTTGGGCTCAGTGGGGGTTTCCGCCGTCGGTTTTGGGATGGCCTCCATCTGCTGCCGGCCGTCGGGGTAGAATTTCCACGCCGCTGACCACGCCCTGGTGTGCGGCCAGCGGCGCCGCGCCCACCGCCAGAGGCAGTAGAGGGCATGGCCTGGGTGCCAGGTGCCTGCCGCCCCCGACACAATGGCCGTCAGGGGGTCCGGGGGTTGGTTTGGGAGCAGGGGGGTAGGGTTGTCCGGCAGGCCCGTGGCCGCCCGGAGCATGGAGTCGACGGCCTCCAGGCTCCAATGGTTGTCCTGCGGGTGCGGGATGATCCGCACCTGGTAGTAGTGGCCATTCTCCAACACGATCATGGCGATGGTACCGGGGTCACGTTCTGGCGGCGGGGGTGCTGCGCGCGTCGTCTCCGGGTAGTGCGCCGTCAGGTTCGTGAGGTTGTGCCCCCTGCTACGGGCGGTCCCGCTTTCCCATGCCTCCAGGCCCTCGTGCGGTGGGATAAGGAGGTTGTCGGGTCTCGGTGATGGGGCGGCCCGCTCCCGGCCTCCGGTGGCGGGTGCGGGCCTGGGGTCCGTCGATGGCGCTATGAGCCTGTGTACCCAGCCCAGGTGTGGGACCCACACGCCCCCTTGGGCCGGTTGGTGGGTGTTGAACCACCAGATCCACGCTTCAATGAGGTGGTCAGAGACCTGTGTCCCGGGGGTGACGAGCGCCTGGAGCTGTCGCACAAAGATTTGGGTTGTCAGGGCATGTGGCAGGGGGACTACGGCGAAAGGCCTGTTCGGGTCGACGCTACGGAGGTGTTCCCGGAGGGTGGCCACCAGCTCGCTCGAGGGCGTGGAAGCGTGGATGTCGTAGAGCGCCTTCAGTTCCGCGTCGTCGAAGGGATCCGTGCCCCGTTGCTGTGGCGGTCGGGGGGGCGGGGGGGGCATGGCCACCCGGTCTTGGTCCTGTGCCGCGTCAGCCGAGGAGGGGTGCCGTGAGGTGGCGCCCGGTTGTCCCCCAGGCACGTATTCCGTGGGGGGTTCGTGTTGCCGGGGCATCCAGCAGGGCGTGGCGGTGGGCAGCGGGCCAGCGGGCTCCTGGGGGCTGGAGGTCCCTGTCCTCTCTGTGTCCGCCCTTGGTCCGCTCGCGTCGTGTCCTGACTGCCGCGATGTGCCCTCCGTGGCCTGGCGGTGAAGCGGTACCCAGAACCCCATGGCTAGGTTAGGGCATACAACCGGTCTCCGGTCCACTAACCCCATGTACGGAAGGGAAGACCGGTCTCCGGTCCACTAACCCCATGTACGGAAGGCGCCCATTGACGCCCGGTGCGAGCCCGGCAGGAGCGTGTTCCGTGCCGTAAAGCCCCGCATCGGCAACCGATGCACCGCCAGCGGAGATTCATATATCAGAATGTCAGGAATCAACAGGGTTTTATTTTCATATTGTTTCCGCCAATTTTTACGCTTCCGTTCTGATATTCACTGTTTTGACTGCTGGCGGTTGGATCGCAACTTTACCGTAACCGCCAGTTTAACTGTTATTAATGGAAATTTTAACCCTATCGGTGACGAAGGCTCTAAGGTTTTCAGGAACTGCATTGATGCATCCGCAATTTTCACATCTTACACTCGCAACCTTAATCCGAATTTTTCAGGATGTCGAAATCGGATTTTCGACTTCGACATCCCCGCACTTGATTTGACCTCTCTCGAGTGGACCTACGTGCTTCCATATGCACGAATCAACTTTCCTTTTATCCTGCCCTCCATTTGTGTTAAAGATATGGGCAAAACAAAGTTGATTCGTGAGGCCACTTGTGAAGGTCATATCTCGTGTTGCTTGCGAGGAATGACAATAAGGAAACGTGGGATGTATTCACAATACTCCCAACGTAATTTAGGAAGCATCATATGCCTTGCGTCTCCACACGTGCGCGCTAGTGTAATGGATCATGGTCAAGAGGGTAGAGTTTGCGTTGTAATTCTATGGCCATGATATTGCGTGCGTTAAGATAACTTTCGAGTGTAGCGCGCGAGTTGTTATGGCTTCGAACAGCAGCAGCGCAACAGCGCAGCGCAACAGCGCAACAGCGCGCAAATCGCAAGTCGCAGTCGCAATCGCGCTGACAGTCTGTGAATAATAAAGAAGCATCGAATGCCAACTGTGAATGAGCGCTGTAAGATACTTCGATCTTTGAACAGGGTTTATGTCTTCGAGATTGTGTTATTATTGGTGCCCCGTCTAAAGATCCTGCGAGGTTTGTCAATTGGGATTTTGGATTCGGATTTTGAGAAACAAAGAGGCACAGGAGTGCAGTCGAGTTCCCAAGAAACAAACCACAACAATTGGTAGCCAGCTAGGTGGCGGGGAGGATCAATCTTCGAGATCAATCTTCGACGCCGCAACGCCGTCAACTTGATTTGGACTTCGATCTACAATGGAGCGGCCCTTCGACGACGCAGCTATGCTGCATTTCATCAGAGACAGTTTGTTTCGAAGTGATTCACCCTTGCATCACGAATTTTCGACCTCGTTAGAGAAGTTCATCGCAGAGCGCATCGCTAGTCGAGAAAGCGAGTGGTTTCCATGTCTCTCTCGTGATCTTCACAGCTGTTCGCAGAAGCTTGCGGATACTCAAGCCAAAGTTATCGAATTGGAACAACGCGTCGATGTATTGCAGGCAACAGCAGCAAGTGCTACCGCAGCAACTGAACAACGCGTCGATGCATTGCAGGCGACAGCAGCAGGTGCTACAGCAGCAACTGGCCAGCGCATCGATACCTTGCAGTCCTCGACGGAAAATGCAACTCAAGCTGCTGCAAATGAGCTTCGACGCGTAGAACTTGAATTGTCGCAATGTTACGCTCTTCTTAACGAATTTGTACGAACTTCGAGTCCACCACCTCCGAACAACATCCAGTTTCCGCAACCACAACAACAACAGTTTCCGCAACCACCGTCTTCTTCGAATTCGAACCAACCTCACCCTCCACAACAACCACTCCCACAGCGGCCTACCTTCGAACCACTACCACAGTTCGTAGTTCAACGTGCTCCTCCGCAGGAGATTTTGGGACGCCGCGTCGAGCGCCTGAACAAACTGGTCAAGAGGTTCACGGGTAAACCTGGATGTGGAGAATTTCGAACATGGAAAGAAGATCTATTACGAGCCTTCACTTTGTCGGACATCACCTCACCCGTCGATCAGGCAGCAACGATGTCATTCCTCCTCGATGGTGATGCCGCTGAGTACTATCATAGCCTGACGAAAGTTGTACAGGACGACTGGTTCAAGCTCATGCGTGTGTTAGGCCAGCGTTTCAACTGCATATCCCATGAGCCAGTGTATTTGTCGAGAATGTTGAGCTTGAAAGAGAGCGAGTTTCCCCGTCATGCAGATTACGTTCGAGAATTTTGTACATGCGTTATCAAGTCGAAGGTCAACACGAATGAACTCCAGATGGGTTACCTCGTCAACTCTCGATTTGTTGAAGGGTTGTCGAATGACGCTGTGCGTCGGCAATACATCGTTGAGGTCCGTTCGAGATGGCGTTCTAATAATCCATTTGGATTCGATACCTTGGTAGAGACCATCGCGGAAGCCTACATTGCGGCTGGGTATCAACTGGAAGAAGTACAGAACGCATCGAGAACGACATCAGATCACACCCTGGGACCTGCAGTGTCGAGACCCCTGCCTATGATGGTCCCACCTACTTCAACTTCCACGTTTCCATCGAACCCTATGCCAACACCACACGTCACAGCGATGCCGACCCCAGCTGCGGCGCCCACGGCTTCGACCGTGGCAGAGCCGATGAATCTCGATGCAATTGCCAAGCTTCGAGAAGAGTTACATGCCTACATTGGTGAACGGTTCGGACGTCAACATGGTGGACGCCAAGATGGTCGAGAAAGCAGACGTTGCTACAACTGTGGCGAACAAGGACACTTGGCACGCGACTGTCCAAAAGGTCGACCGCCATCCCGAGGACGAGAACGCCGGGAATCACGGTCGAACACGCCGAAACGAGATCAAAGTCGAGACAGCAAGGGACGGTTTCAATCCCGCTCCAAGAGCAGAGAAAGGCCTACAACGGCCCAGAAAACAATTCCGAAGACCTGGTGGCGGACGTCCTCGAGAAGAGCTGAACACCACCACCAGCACCAATAAACCCGAAAAGAATTCGACGCTTGGAGCTGTCACTGTCGAAGGAACTGAACCTGAGCATGCGTCTCTGTTCACGGTTCGAGGGCTCATTTGCGCATGTCGTGAAGACTCCTTCGACTCCAGCGTGGAACTGTTGGTCGACTGTGGAGCGACTAGTGACTTTATGTCGATGCAAACGGCAAAGAGGGCGCGACTTCCCCTCTATAAACTGAGAAACCCTGGACATGTCTTGACAGCAGGAGGTGTCCAAGTCGAAGTACGGTACTACACGCGAGCTTATGTTCGAGTTGGAGAGCTTGTATTTCGTCATCACTTCAAGGTCTTGGAGATTTTGCCGGATGTAGTGCTTGGACTACCATGGCTTCGAAGCTACAATCCAACTGTCAACTGGAAGGAGCGATACGCCGACATCCAACATGGTTCGATTTCGTACCGGTTGCCTTTTGGCGAATCACGACATTCCACCCAGCTACAGTTTCAAGCAGCTTCAAAGCTGGACCTTCTTTCGATACTTTCATCCAGTTCCTCGAAAGCGAGTCCGCTTGGGAATCCTACCCCACATGCCAACGAACACCCTGACCTACACTCGTCGACACACGTTCAGCGCAGTACTGACACGTACGATGAGTCCGGAACGGAAGATGGTATCACCGATGAGGAGTGCAGCGATATGGAGATTGAGTACATTTCGTTGCCAAAACTCAAAAGAGAGATCCGTCGATCTGATCTCGCGGGAGATCAAGTATTTCTGTGTTGCATGCCTCGACCAGCAGTGCCGGTCGATGAAATGTATAAGATGCAAGCCAGCGATGGCAATGATGACGGGCTTGACCCTGTTCGACGCAAACTACCGAGTCGATTACACAAGTGGGCGGACCTCTACGACCGGGAGAAAGCGGAATATGGAGACCTACCTCCGCATCCACCTGGAAGAGACCATCGAATACGCCTCGATTCGGAAGAAAATCCACCGTGGGTACACCCTTACAAAATGGATCCGAGCCAACTAGATGAACTTCGACGACAATTGGACAAGTTGCATCGATCTGGTCGCATCAGACCATCCTCGAGTCCATACGGAGCGGGTTGCCTACTGGTGAAGAAAGCGAATGGTAAATGGCGTATGTGCGTCGACTACCGAGCGTTGAATACACGAACTGTACGAGATCGATATCCTTTGCCATCGATCCAATCCATCTTGGGTACACTGGGGGGTTCCACCGTATTCTCAAAGATTGACCTTGTTAGTGGGTTCCACCAGATCCGAATTCAAGACGAAGATATCGAGAAAACCGCCTTCAACACACAATTTGGCGCCTTCGAGTGGGTTGTTATGCCCTTTGGCCTCTGCAATGCACCGTCGACGTTCCAACGCGTCGTGAATGATGTCCTGCGAGACCACTTGGGGATCTTTGTATGGGTGTACATTGACGACATCCTCGTCTTCTCGAAGGATGCGGACGAACACCAACGACACCTCGACCTGGTACATGACCTACTCCGTGAGCACCAGCTCTTCCCCTGCATCGATAAATCCACATTCTTTCAGAGTCGAGTGCCCTTCTGCGGATACATCATCGACCAAGATGGAGTACACATGGACCCCGAAAAGATCAAGGTCATTCGAGGTTGGCCTCCACCAACTACGGTTCATGAAGTTCGACAGTTCATTGGATTGTGTGGATTTTACCAGCAGTCTGTCGAAGGGTTCCAAGCTGTCGCAGCCCCTCTGACTGCAATGTTTAAGGCAGACTTCGAGTGGGAATGGACGGCCGTCCACCAAGCTTCCTTCGACAAGCTGAAGCAGGCGATGATCAGCGCGACACATCTCAGTGCTATCGACCCCCGACAGCCGTATCACCTGTACACAGACGCTTCGAAAGACTGCGTGGGTGCTACGCTGGCGCAACGATGTGCGCATGGGAAGTACAAGGGACATCTTCGACCTATTGCCTTCATGTCACGGAAAATGCAGCCTGCCGAAACTCGATACCCGATTCGAGAACAGGAGTTGTTGGTTATCGTATTAGCCTTGAAACAATGGTTTCACCTACTTCGAGGACCGCAGCAGGTGCACGTGCACACTGACCACGAAAGTCTTCGATATCTCAAGACCTGTCCTCGACCGCTGACACCACGGCAAGCACGATGGTCCCAATTCCTCGAGGAATACAACCTGACGTTGTGGTACGTGCCGGGCCTCGAGAACCCTGCGGCAGATGCCTGCTCTCGTTTAACTTCGCGGCAGTTGATGGAGATCGAAAATGCTACACGTACACGGGCTTTCGCAATTCCCCTGGTCGAAGACTGGGCTTCACCGGAAGGAGAACCTGTCGATGAGTTCCTACATGTACTTGAAGACGCATTCTCTCATGACGAGGTGTGGCCCCAGCCGTACGACCACCTGTACGTTTCACTACGAAGCGGACGCTCCGTGGGGAAGGAACTTGACGCAGATGAGCTTGCGGAACCAGCCCTCCAATTCGACACCGAACCCGCCGTCGAGCCAGAAGACCTGGAGCCGCGACCGTCGAGCGCGACAACTGCGGAGCCGGAGGACCTGAGACTGGATCCAGCACCATCGGACGAGATCATGGCTGAGAATTCACACCAACCAAACATGCATCTCGATGAGGCTGGCAATGAGCCAGACACGTCTATTGACACCGACGACCTCCCCGATGTAAGCATGGATCGCCCCCTTCGAGTCACCTTTGGCAATGAACTTCGATGGGCACCGACCATGGCGGAACTGATTCGCTGTCGACGTCACCGTGACGGCACGTTGCAATCGGTTCCCTTGCCGAAAGTTGGGCCGAACACGCCGTACCCTTCGAGTCTTAAGGGTACACACCGCCGAGTACATCGACATTATCAGTGCAAAGACTTGACTTCGACAGCTGTGTGGGCGACAGCCTATCAGGAGGACCCCCGGACGGAACACATCTACGAAGTCGCAATTCGAAGCCCTGCGGCACGACACCAGCTTCGAGATGCCAAGTTGTCCTTCGATGATGGCAAATTCTTCCATTTGTCGATGATGGGCAAACGTGTGCTTGTCCCCCGAACGCTGGTCACGTCGATTGTGGCTATGTATCACGAGTCGGAGTTCTATGGCCACTCAGGGGTCCTTCGAACCATGGCCCTGATTAAGCGCGACTATGTGTGTTCACACCTACGACACTATGTCGAGCGATACATACTAAGTTGCGATGTCTGTCAAGCGGCGAAATCAAGACGAGTCGACACCGCCAGAGTCCCAAGACCCTTGCCGGTGCCCGACACCAAATGGCACAGTGTGTCCGTCGATTGGGTTTCGGGATTGCCGCCGACCACAAGGGGCCATGATGCCATCATGACTGTAGTCGACCGATTCTCCAAGCGTGGAATGTTCATCCCTTGTCGCAAGGATATGACAGCCGACGACCTCATCTATGTGTTCCTACGTGAGGTTATTCGATTGAAAGGATGCCCTCGACAAATTGTTTCTGACCGAGACCAGCTGTTCGAGTCTCAGGCGTGGAAGGAGTTGGCCCAGCGCTTCAAATTGAGATGCATCAAACAGTGGCCAACCGCCCTCGAGGCAATGGCCTGGCGGAGCGCAGTAATCAGTCCATCCTCCAGCGCCTGCGTACACACGGCATCTTCGGCAACAACGAGTGGGATGTCGACCTCCTTTTCGCCGAAATCCAGTTCAACAACCTGACATCCAATAGTCTTCGACTATCCCCGTTCGAGATAGATGAAGGACGAACACCCCTTTTTCCATTGGATTTTCCCCGAATGACTTCTCATGCACATGAACCATCGACCGTGAATGATTACATGCAACGAGCGGAACGTACCTTCGATTCTGTGCGTGCAATGCTTGCCGAGGAACGTCGACGCCAGATGCATGTGGTCCTGCAAATGGACCGACACGTTCGAGTGCCTGAAGTCGGTGAACGATGGTGGGTGTTGGTGCCTGAATATCGACAAAAAGGGAAACTCGATGTTGTCTGGTGCGGCCCTTACAAAATACTCGAGGTACTGAACAAGGGCGAGATTGGAAACTGGACATCCCTGCCCCCTTCGATGGGTTGCGAGTTTTTAATCGAGACAGCATAAAACCCTACGTCCATCGAGAGGGACAGCCGGTGTGGGAGTTTCCGATGCCCCCTGTCAAAACTGGAGAATCTCCCCGACTTGTCAAAATTGTGGCTAGACGTCGAGTGGGATCTAAAAAGCGCCGCACATTCCTGTACCGTTGTGAATGGGATGACGACACATGGTCTTGGGAGTCGAGCAAGGCTCTAGAAGAGGATCCTGTGTACCTTGAGTTCCTTCGACTCCACCCTGAGTTACTGAGTAACACCCTTACTCTTCTCTGCAGCGTGGTTTTTCGAAAAACTCATGCGAGGTTCCGGGTCGAACACCGGAGCCTCCGCCTATGGTACTACATCCCGGACGCCCCGAGCTTCCTCTCGACCTCCGCCTTCTCGAGCGACATCGTCGAACGTCATCGATGTTGACGCGATTGAACCCCCAGCGAGGACGACTTCAACTGGCCGCTGCTTGTCGGTAGCATCAGCGCCAACTCGTCCGAATCGACCTCTCGATCCATTCGAACCGCCGCACTACAGCCAGTCGGCATATGCTGGGAGCTCGAAAGGAAAAGGAGGCCCGTCGAAAGGAGGCAAGGGAGGTGTGTTCCCTCGCGGGAAATTTGCGGGAATAGCGCCGAGTGGACGACCCATCATAACAGGAGGCGCCGAAGGCTTGGAATGGCTCGAGATAGCCCTGGCCAGCTTGCCTGTTCTGGAACCGACGAAGGGAGGGACTCCACCCGACATGCTGCCGGAACTCTGTAAGCTGTACGGGCCCCCTCTCCCGGTCGATGCAGAATACTTTCGAGAGCGGTGCTCAAGCCCTGACTGGTTCGATTCTGATGATGAAGATCTTGCTTGCTACACGGGGTACGACGACTGATCTTCCTTCTCCTGTTCAGCGCCCGGATGGGTCGACAGTTCTTGGACATCGAGGCCGAACACCTGGACATCGAGGTCATCCAGAGAGGATCCGAGTACCGGAGAGCCGAAAGTCGAAGACGACTGGGTCGACCAATCCTGGCATTCGAATGCCCCGAAAACACAAGCTTCTACTCGAACGAACCAATCCGACTCCTACTACCACGACGCCGACTCCCATTACCACGACGATAACTACAACTACGACGCTGAATCCTGGCCACTCGAGTCCGACGACGAAGCAGAATATCCTTACGAACCCGCGCGGTCGACAGCACCACCCAGCTACGATTCTGTGCCGGTGCCGGAGTCGAAATGGCAGCCCTACAACATGCCGCAGTACAATCATGAAATCGAGACCATCGACGATACTTCGACACTTGGGAACGTTCGGATTGAAGCCACCCTATCGATTTGGGACACATGAAGATGATCTGATGAAGACGGAGTACACTAAGCTCGAACCATCGGTGCTAACGATTGCGTCGAGTACCATGGCTGGTCTTCGAAAGCCGCACGCGTTCCTGAGCGAGAAACACTATGAAGTCGTGTCGAACGCAAATGCCGCCATTGTCGAGTTGGGCAAGACCATCTGCATCGACAGTTGGGGTCGAACCGCACCATTCCCGTACGAAATGGCTCGAAGTGCCCCTGACACGTCTTTCGATGAAAATGGAAACCTTGGTGGTAAGCCAGGATACCAATGGTATACGAAAATCGAAGTGGCTTGTCAAAACTTTCGAACAGCCCTCATGAAATGGCGACAGTATGATGAAGAGCTCGATTATGGATTCCGACAAGACCTCACCGAACATACCCTGCCGAGTCAAATTGCTCGACTCAACCGCATGCATCGAGAGATCTCGGGTATCGACGACCTGATGAACGTTGCGGATGGGATCGACCTGATCTTCAAGTATCGACGCTTCTGGACCCACGAAAAGATGAGACGAGAAGCTCCCGTTGCAGTTTCGATTATGGGAGTTATCCGTGATCTTCAAAAGGTTTGCCAATCGAACGACTGGCTCTTCGAAGATCGAGCCCCCTTCCTTGCGTACAAAGTCGATTTGCTTCTTCGCCGACACCAACTGCGTGGCCTTCGAGGCACCTCTCGACTTGGGTATAAACGATATGGATGCGCTCCTCATCGAACACAGGACCTTGCGGTCCAGCTCCAAGAATACTTTCGAATCGGAAAACAGGTCGAACCTTACGCGTACAATGCAGTCGCACCGGGCGCCCCCATCGACCTTGTCCAGTTGGCGACGATCTACCAGACTGGACCCGGACGACTCGGGTACCACGACTTCGATAGGGCAATCCGACGAGTTGCTGCCCTTCACTCATCGAATGAAGAGTATGTCAATCTTTTCCCTTTCGTGGATGCCCCCGATTTGGTTCGACGCCTGGGTACCTCGACGTACCTCATGTCCCCCTACGAGGCCGGATACCAAGATGGACAACGTTGGCGTCGGACGGTCAAGTTTCGAAGGGACGTCTATGCTGACGAACGGGAGGAGATCGAGAAGACCGACTCGCCTGCGAGCGACCCGTTCCACCCGGACCCCCTCGATCTCCGGTTCTTGTCGATGGAGTCGAATGCCTATCAGCACCACTTCGACCTTCCGTTCTTCAATTACCTCACGCCGATCCACGAAGACTTTAAGGCTGCACATCGACGCAAGGTCAGCTGCCGAGACCAAGTCCTCGAAGCGGTCATTGTCGACACGGCTTCGAGCCTTGTGACTGCAGAAGCGGTTCGATTCGCTCTGCAGAGTTCTCTCGCTGACGGCCACTATGTCCATCAACACCTCGGTCGACTCCAAGAAGAAGGGTCTCGAACCGACACGCTTGAGATCGTCGACCGATATGCCCTTGGCCCTGAGAAGGACGACATCAGCGCCGTCATTGTCGTACGAGGACTTTCGATTGCCGACACGCCGTGGTGGCGGGTCGATACGCGAACTGGTCAGTTCTACCACAGCATGGCCGCTGGTACTGGTTCGAAGGAAACCTATCGGTGGTCTACTGGTTGACATGACGGATACTCCTTGGAGGTCACCAATCGGGCCGATCTGTGGAGTGAGGACGCTTGGAAACCGTCGAGCCTCTGGGATTTCTATTCGACCAGGGCACAAACACTGGGACCTGGACAATTTCGAGCGCTTGCCCGTGAACATGTCTTCGTATTCCAGTACAAGTGTCCCGTCGATGACCGACCTGGTGATCCCAACCTTCGATTGCTGAACCATCGATCTGGTATCCTGATTCAGAAGCGTGCCCTCGACAGCGATATCTGTCGACACTATACGGGTCATGACACCTTCAAGTTCATGGCTGGCGTCGAGACACTGAAGGAAGTGCATGAACTATGTCGACTTCCCGTGGATCGTTCGTACACGTACACGTGGGGCAGGGACTGCTGATTCGACATGTCTGGATGCCAAGTAATGGCTGATTCGACATGTCTGGATGCCAAGTAATGGCTTATTCGACAGTCTGGATGCCATTAATGGTATCGAATGCCTCCATATGCCTGTCGAGCTGACAGATGTACAGGCCTGTTGGTCTGCTGAGCATCCAGCTTCGATGCTATGGTATGTTATGGTTCGACGTGCCCACAGCCTTGCTGCGCGTACAGCGCCCGTGCAGTGTGCCTGGCGACGTTGTCTTCTGCAGCTTCCGCCGAAGGCCGCAGCCGTGGCAAAGTCGAACACGGCGTGTGAATGAGGCGCTGACGACGGGTGTCCCATGACTGCACCTCGGTGTGTGATCTCGACCAGAATTGGTCCACTGTTTCGACCAGAATTGGTCCACTGTTTCGACCAGGATTGGTCCACTGTTATGCTTCTGTAGCCGGCACATGTCGAGGCCCAAATATTTTATTTTCTGTCTGGGCCTGCTCTCATTCGACATTGTGACGCCCGCCCAGGTGAGTGAGACCTCTTCGAGGTCTCAACGGGGGGGTAGTGTTATGGCTTCGAACAGCAGCAGCGCAACAGCGCAACAGCGCGCAAATCGCAAGTCGCAGTCGCAATCGCGCTGACAGTCTGTGAATAATGAAGAAGCATCGAATGCCACCTGTGAATGAGCGCTGTAAGATACTTCGATCTTTGAACAGGGTTTATGTCTTCGAGATTGTGTTATTATTGGTGCCCCGTCTAAAGATCCTGCGAGGTTTGTCGATTGGGATTTTGGATTCGGATTTTGAGAAACAAAGAGGCACAGGAGTGCAGTCGAGTTCCCAAGAAACAAACCACAACAGAGTGTTGGTGTTGCAAAGGAACTCTCCTTGAGTTCCTATGAGCGATTGACACAAAGTTATGCCCTTGGAGGGGCATGACATATCGTGGGGGGAGCTACCTTTTTGGGCAATATGGAGTATGTGCCTTGTGTTGTGTTGCGTGCCAAATTGGCGGGTCCATCGCTCCAAGACAAGCCGGCCAATGGACCTCATATTGTGCAAGCCCCTTCTCCATACTCCCTACGACCAATTGCAAGCCTAACCTTCGTGAAGGGAAGCCTGTGTGGTGATCCCGAAGCGATGCGTTGGGAGCAAGGTGTGTGTTTTGCAATTTTCCATATTTTCATGTGCCCACTTGGGAAGTAGCGCTCGTAACCTTTCAAAGCGCCCCAAGTGGAGCACATATGTGGAATCGAAGGCTATTGGTGTCAAGTCATTGTGTTTAGAAGGATTAGTTGATTGCACGATCCAATCCGAAGATATTAGAATATAATTGTGCACCTTTCAAGGCACTTTTGTGTGTCTTTGTACCAATTTTGCCGTTTTTGGGCCGTCATGATGTCAAGTGGCGACCATGTATCTCAACGTTGCGCTCAATTGACATCATGACCCAAGTATGTTATGAGGGTACATACTTCGGTGCCCAACATATCTTGGACCCGGCGAATAACTCCTCGTGGACTTGGCATACCGTGGCCGCCATGTTGGCGATTTGGGACCATCCCAAATCATGGGCTCACTTGGCGACCCTGCCATTCCCAAAACCGAAGGAGTTCGGCGACGCCCAAAAGATATGTTGGACACACATGACTTGATACCAATCCTATGGCACACTCCGGTCCAAGTCGGGCATGTGCCTCATTTGCCCCAACCATGAGTGTGCGCATTTTTGGCCATTTTGTGCAATTTTCCACTTTTGCTGCCCGCCGTGCACTATGTTGAGCCCACCCGTGCACGCCGGACGCATGGACCAATGGACCATGTATGACATGGGTGTTATGTATATTGGTCCCCATGGTTCACACACCACGTGGGCGAAGCGGAGCAACCTTCGTTAAGGCGCTAGCCCAAAGTGAGTGTGGGCAATTTTGCCATTTTGGCATTTGTGGACCCAATTGGGATTGTCACCACGCCGAGTGGCATGGAGATCTTTGGGAGCCAAGTGCATGGGAGTCTCTGTTGGACTCCTGGTGGATCGTGTATGGAATGGCGGATCCGATCTCCAAGCCGGCGTGGAGATATACTATTGGGAGCACCCCGAATTTTGGCTCATTTCAGGCAGCCAAAATGACCCCATTTTGGGACCCCAATTTCCCCCTTCCGTGTGGTCAATTGGCGGCCCCATTTCTCTAAGCCCATAGGGAGCCCGGACCTACTTCCAATTGTACACTCAGATATAAGTCCTACGTCCTGCCTCCTACCCTGTGAGCCATTGGCCTTGCCCTGGCCGGGCGAGCCACGCGTGGGAATGAGGCCAACTTTGGTGATTCTGGCATCGAGACCCCACTTGACGAAGACGTGGTGCCCTGATGCCGGGACCTCAGAGGGAACCAGGTTGGGTGAGGGCTCCAGGGAGTTCATACTCGAAGGGCATAGGGTCAGTTGCCTCGTCCCTACCTCTGGCGGGTCCAGACGAGGGGTCAATTTTGGAGTTTTTCAAGCTAATATCAGTTTGGGCTGAAACAGCCCATTTTCAGCTGCCAACTCCTAGGGGATAATGGCGGAGCCATATCTCTGGCTCAGGGTGGAGTTCGGACCTGCCGTTAAGGGGGCATGGGGAGCTATAGTCGGTTGGGCTTGGAGCACCTTGGTTCCCAGGAACTCGCCTGTGGCTGGGCAGGACACCTCCCCTATTGGCATGGTTTCAGGGTCCGGACTGAGCAGGGCATGGGTTGTGTTTGAGGCCCCGCCCTCACCAGCCACTGAGAGGGTCGGACCTGGGATTGGGATATGAGTTGGGACTGAGTGTCTATTGTCCCTTGATGCCCTTACCCCAGTCCAGTCTTAACCCCATGTGTACATATGCTGATGTGTTGCTGTACATACTTTCGTTCCCTTGTTGCAGAGTGGCAAGGATCCTGAAACGCTTTGTCACATGACACGAGCGTATTGATGCCCTTGTGAGCGTAGTGCTTTGCCTGCCTGCTCACTTGTGCGTGTCACCGCAGCGTCCCGTGGCCGGCCCCCCACGGGAACGCGTCAAAAGCGTTTCACCGCCGCGGGGTTACCCAGCCCTCGCGTGCCACTCGGGGCCACCGACCCTGAGCAGCGCGGCGCAGCAGCTCGCAGCTCGCAGCTCGCAGCGCAGCGCAGCAGCTCGCAGCGCAGCGCAGCGGCTCGCAGCGCCGCCCAGCGACAGCGCCGAGTTCGTCACGGAGCCCGCAGCGCCGTCCAGAGCATCGCCCTGACCGCGCAGCGACCGTGAAAGAGGTGCACAGACCAGGACTCCTGCAACAGCGAGTCCCATCGGCCGACCAGCAAGGCCGCGTCAACCACCTCCACAACCACCGGCTGACCAGCACCAGCCGCACTCCCAGTCCAGTGCTGCAGCACCCGCCTCAACAACCACCACCAGTTCGTTGAGTGGAACGAGTGCACACCAAGGACCTCAAGACCAAGTACGCCCCCTGCTGCCATGGTAAACTGGCAGGAAGCGGGCAGGACGTGGCCGCGGCCCCACCCCCATGCGGCACGCCTGCTGCGTGGGTTGGTTTGGGACCAGCACTACCGCCACAGCCACCCCCAGTGCGAAGGCGGCATGCCCGGGAGCTTCGAGCTCCGCACGGACATCGCCCCCGACCACCTGCAGGCCGTGGAGGACTGGCTGCGGGCGGAAGGGTTCGCCTTCCGCTTTCAGCAGAGGCGCTGGAGGACGTGGACCCGGCCGGACAGGCCCGGCGAAGGCCTGCGTCCCGACGGGATTGAGGAGGACGAGATGCCCAACGAGTACCCGTCGGGCGCCTCGATCAACGTCTCCATGTGGGACATGATCGAGAAGAACTTCCCGGAACCGGGGAGCGAGCGCAGGCTGCAGGGCAGCAGCAGCGCATCTCCGGGGAAGGAGAAGCGGTCCGCCGGGGACAGAAAGCGGGACCGGAAGTGGCGGGAGTACCAGGAGTCCCTGGCCGCCGAAGCCGCCCAAGGCGCCAAGGGCGGAACCCCAGCCCCCAGTCCCCAACGGGCCAATGGTGGTCAGCACCCCGGCCACGCCACCCTCGGCGACTTCATTCAAGTCGCCAGGCAGACCAAGGCCAAGCCCCGTCCGCTGCTCCTGAGGCCCCAGCAGGCCCCAGCAGGCCCCAGCAGCGACGTGGAGTCGGCCCACCGCGGGAGGATGCCGGCCGACCAGGCCAGGTCCAGCAGCAGCGCCGCTCCCGCCCAAAGGGACGTGGCGCGCGCCTGTGAGCGCGTCTGTGGGGTGCCCTGCAACCTTCGGGTTGCCCGGCAACGGGCCACGCAGCGGAACGCTGCCGTGGAGGGCGCCGTCGGCATCGCCCATGAGGAGGCCACCGAGTGGGGCAGAGGCATGGACTACCACGCCTCGAAAGTGGCAGCCATCGCGGCCGGTCTCACGGCTGCGGCCGCCCATGAGGCAGTGGCTGCCCGGATCAGGGCAACCGACGAGGAAGCCCGCCGGACGCAGGAGGCCATTGCCTTTTTGCACTGAACGGCGCCTTTTGTGGCTGGCCAGGCCGGCAGGAGGCCATTGCCTGCAAGGAGGCCGAGGTGAAGGCGCTGGAAGAGGCGCTTGCCCAAGGGAGGGCAAAGAAGGAGGCGGAGGAAAGGGCCCATGCCGAAGCGACGGCTAAGGCCCAGGCGGACGCCGCCAAGAAGGACGCCATCGAGGCCGCGCGACGGAAGGTCGCTGAGGAGAGGGCCAAGACAGAGGCGGAGCTGGCGACGTTGGAAGCGGAGAAGGCTCGGCTGCAGCGGGCCCGGGAAGCCGAAGCGGCTCGCGCCCGGGAGGAAGCTGAAGCGCGAGCTGCCGCAGCCACGGCCGCCGCAATGGAGGAGGCAGAGGCCAAACTCCGCCGCGAGACTCCCCCGGGAGGATCACGAGTGGAGACCCTTCGAAAGCTTTTCGAAGGGGACGCCTCCTCCAAGATGACGCTGGACGAGGCCGACACGGGCAGCAGTGGGAGCAGTGGCCCCACCGCCCATCGACGGAGGAAGGGCAAGGGGAAGACCCCCGAGAGGCCGCGGAGGCCAGCGGGTGGACACCCCCACGACAGTGACCCCTTCTTCAGCGCCAGTGACGGGGATGAACGAGGCCGCCGACATCGTCAAGTGGTGGCTTGGACGGGCGGAGGAGGTGGAGACGTCCCCATGGAGCCGGAAGGTGAAGATGAGGATCTCCCTCCTCCCTACCGGAGCTCGGAGTCTTCCGAGACCGAGACGCCCAGGTGGGGCGACATGGACGAGGATGACGACATGGACTTCGGCATCATGAAGAAGCGCCCATCCTCGGACCCACCGAGGCGACCCGGCGGAGACCCACCGGGACCCCCTGGCGGAGGACCATCAGGACCCCCTGGAGGACGCCCACCAAGTGGACCCCCTGGAGGCGGACCACCGGGCGGGGGAGGACCCCCTGGACCGGGCGGACCCGGCGGAGGCCCTCCTGGAGGACCCCCTGGGGACCCCGACGACCCACCAGGGAACGGCGGCCCGGATACCACCTGGCGGTGGATTGTCTACCTCCGCAGGAGGGTCTTTTCCCTCGAGTGCGAGGTAGACACGGGCAAGGGCGAGATGGCTCGCATCTCCAAGGTCGCCCCGCGCGCGCAGAAAGAGCTGGACATCGCCAGGGCCGAGACTAGGCAGCTGAACACGGTCATCAGCGGCCTGCAGCAGAGGCTGGACGCGCTGGAAGCCCGTGGGAGCGTCGGCAGCGACCACCCACCCCTGGAGTCTGGCTCGTCGGACGACGGCTGAGGACCCGGACCAGGTCCAGGCAGACCCCACGCCCCCGGCGGAGCCCCCAGGAGTCGCCCCAGCGCCAGTGCCCCCTCTCTCACCGCCCCCTCTCACCATAGCGCGGGCCGCCGCAACGAGCGCGAGCCGCCCGGCAGTGGCAGTGAGGATTGGCGTGATGAGTGGCTCAGCGCGGAGTACCGCAGCTGCCGTGCCCCACCGCGGACACCGGTACGCACCTGGCGCCCCGCACCAGCCCTGGAGCCAATCCCAATGGCTGGTGGACGTTATGGTGGACTCAGGGATGAGGTCCCCAGAGGAGACGTGGAGTGGGATGTCGGCGAAGGTGAGGACCTGGACCTGGACCTGGAGGAGTTCGACATCAGCCCGCCGCGTGGTGTACGACGAGAGGCCGCTGAACGCAGCCGCCGGCGCCGTGATGAGGATGCGTACATGGAAGGAGTACGGCGTGAACATCTAGGTTCAGCGTACATGGAGGAACCACGGCGTAGCCACAGGGATTCCATGGAGGAGATGGACGTGGCGGCCGTGGGAGTCCGTGGGCGAGGCCGATGGGAACCTCGGTCGACCTCGCGGCCGGCATTCATGGTCTCTAAGGCCGCGAATGCCGCCGTGTGGGAAGACTTGAAGGACATCAAGCCCCCCATGTATGACGGCAACCCCCTCAACCTCGACCGCTTCTTGGAGAAGCTGGACGATTGGGGGCTGACCGTCACTGAAGACCTGCCTCCCGCGGATGCGGAGAGATATGTCTTCAGACGGTTCAGGTACCGCCTGCCGGAAGTGCTCGGAGAGCTATACTTCGTGGCGACCAAGGAGGGGAGAATCAAGACCCTCAAGGAAGCCAAGAAGTGGCTCAACGAGCAGGAGCGGGTGGACGCTCCGCAGGTGGCTGCCAAGCGGTGGAAGTCCATCAAGCTTGAGCATGATGGACGGGAGATCCGCCTACGGGACTGGCGGGACTTCCGAGGGAAATACACCCTCTTCCGCCGCAATGTGGAGGATTGGAACGAGGGTGACGAGCAGGCTCGCCTGCTCTCCATGCTGCCGGAAGCATGGATCAAGAGGGTCACCAAGGAGGAATCCAAGAGGGCCAAGTCCAACCACACTGTCAAGATGATGCTCCCCAAAGAGTATCATACGAACGTGGTGGCTTGGACGAGGAAGAACGTGGCCCGGGATGTCAAACGGCACTCCCTGCGGAACGCTCTCCTCATCACCGTCTCAGGGGATCGCGAGAAGACCGCGATGTGGCGCTTTGACGAGTGTGAGTTGAGCGGCCAGACCATCCGTCTGCAGCCCATCCCGGCGCGGATGAGCTGCGACGAGATCCTGGAGTGGGTTGGCGAGGAAGTACTCAAGGAGTACCGAAACCTCCACCACACCCGCGGGTTGAGGCCCGGCGACCGCGACGTCAACTACGTTGGCGAGGGACCTGGCGGGGAAGCTGCCATGGACCCAGCGGGAGCCGGCGGCGATGAGACTCTCGTCGACGATGACGACGACGATGAGCCCGCCGAAGTGGCCGTTTGTGCCTTCGTGGCCAAGAACCTGAGCGCGGGGAGCAAACCGGGAAACTGGAAGCCCCTGCAGCAGGGTTGGAGGAAGCAGGAGAAGAGGGACCCTCGCCGCATTGGCGACCCTCCGCTGTCCTTTGGGGAGTTCATACGAGCTCACCCTCAGGGCTGTTTCGTGTGTTATGGGAGGAAGCGAGGCTTCAACCATGACCACCGAACATGCCCCGTCCGCAAGGCCGACACGGAGGCTTACAAGAAGATGCACGGGTCGAAGAAGCGTGCGCCCGCGGGTATCCGGGAAGCCAAAGTGGAGGTCGACAAGGACGAGCTGGCCAAGCTGATGTCGTCGGTGGGGACCGAGTTGGCCAAGGAGATCCAGGAGATCAAGCGGAACTGGGTCCCCAGGTCGGACAACAAGAACAAGGAGAACAACCAGAACGACCAGAACAAGGACAAGAACAAGACGACTAGAAAGGAAAAAAGGGAAAGGAAGAAGGGCGTCAATGAGGTTGATGCCGAGGAGACTTCCCCTACTTCCACAACCGACGCCCCCTAGCGGAGCCCCTGCAGCCAAGGGCCCCAGCTAGGGCGGTCGCAGGATGGTGACGTGGGAAGCGCCGAACCATCCCAGTCGGGAGTCGATAAGCACAAAGGAACTGCCGCGGGCGGAAGGCCCGGTCCGGCACCCAGTCGCGGAGGCGGGGTGAGGGCAAGTGAAGGCACGAACCCTTGCACCCGTCCGTCCTTCGCGACCAAGAATGTGTTTGATGTACTACAGGTTCTATCCGAGAGTATCGGAGGATCACCCGGACCGCAGCTGGATGCTGCAGATGGGCAGCCTGAGCCCATTGTCCGAGACCCGCACCAGTCGCTTGTTGAGCTTCTGGAACGGCCGGAGATCCTGAGTTTGCACGCCGTGCGCCGTGTCGGTCGCGAGCGGCAGTTGCATCTTAAGGTCCGTGCCCTATGCGGGGAAGTGGAAAAGGTTTTCGACGTGTTGGTTGACACGGGCGCTCAGGTCAGCTTGGTCAAGGCTGGCCTACTTCCGCCAGAGTGTCTGACCGACAGTCGGAAACCTGTCAGGCTGAAGGTGGCGAACGGCCAGTACATGGTGGGAGGCACGAAGGAAGCGGCCATCGGGCTGCAGTTCGTGAACCATCGTGAGCTGAGCTGCCCAGACCTCGGCAAGGAAATCCTCCTGCACGGTCGCTTCTACGAGGCCGAGATGGACTGGGACATGATCGTTGGATACGACTTCATCATGGAGACGGACTCCGGCGTTCTCCCGGCCCAAGCCTCCATGACCCCGTACCAGGACGACCAGCTCTCGTGGCTTTCGTCACCTGAGCACCATGTGGAATGCCAATGGATCCACCCCGAACGCAATCAGCTCGAAGTGGCCGCGCTGGACACTGAGCCCACTGGGCCAGCGAACCAGGAGTACGGCGTAATGCCGGAAGTGGCGAACCGAGTGGTCGCGGACCTGGGAGCGTCGGATCTGGCCCTGGATGCGTTCTCTTCAGGAACCTCCGCCCATCTTCGGGTATGTGAGAAGTACTGGAGCGCACAGGACTCCGCGTGGAAGAAGCACTGGGGTCCGCATCAGGGCTTGATGTGGATCCATTGCCCTCGATGGGACATTCCAAGAGCGATAGCGAAGATTCGCAAGGACCGCTCCAAGGCAGTGCTGGTTGTTCCTATGGGATGCACCGAGGAGGAAAGTACCCGACATTGGGTAGCCTCTTTGACCAACATGACCTTGAACAAGGTCGTCCTACCGGCTGGAGAGAGTGTCTATCAGGATGCTAAGGGACAGCCCATGCCACCCCAGAGATGGCCAACGGAATTCCACTATGTGGATGGGGGCCTGGATCAGGGCGACGCCACGGACTTCGTGTGTGTCAACCGCATCATAGCAGAGCCATGGCGGCAATGCTTTGCGGTTCCCCCTGTTGACATCGAAGAATCGGAATCAGAAGACCCCCTCACTGAAGAGGAGTGGGATCTGGTTCAGGGGTATATGGATCAGCCCTTTCACGACTGGGGAAACCAGCGTGAGGGCAAGTGCCAGGACAAAGCCTGGTGGGAAGTGGACTCAATCGTCTCTGGTTCCTACGATGGAGATACCTTCGTAAGGAGGGTACTGGACCACCTGTCCAGCCAGGACGAGCCAATCGGGGGTAACCCACCCACCTACGGCGATCTATTCCGAGGCAAGACCAGAGATGGCCCTTTGGGCCACCTGGGAAGACCGCCTGAGCTGAAGACGAGCGGAGTAGCTACCCCTCAAGTAAGCTCCGTGGTTCAAGTGCCCGGAAAAGCCAAGGCGGAGTCCGACGATTGCCCCAAGATTCAGGCATTGAGGGCCAGGCTGAAGCAGAAGTATGGGGATACCTTCTTCAGCGGAAAGCCTGTGTTTCCTCCACCGGTACGTGGACCGTATGGCGAGGCCAAGATACGACTGAAGCAGGACCCCCGTGTGTATCGGCACCGGGGGTTTGCCCTGAGGGGCGAGATGAAAGAGGCCATGGAGAAGATCCTCCGTGACTTCATCCAGAGAGGCTGGCTCGAGCCGTGCCACTCCGAATGGGCCTCTCCGTGCTTCGTCGTCCCCAAGAAGGTTGCCGGTGAGTGGCGGCTCGTGGTCGACTACCGCGGCCTAAACGCCCAAACGCAGCACGACAGCTATACGCTGCCCCTCATTGAGGATATGCTGCAAAAACAACACCGGCGGAGGATCTTCACGGTGATTGACCTGAAACATGGTTATCATCAGATGCCTCTCGCCGAAGAGTCCCGTGCCTGCACAGCCATGAGCACTCCACTTGGACCTCTCCAGTGGAAGGTGATGCCCATGGGCGTTACCAACGGCAATGCAGCCTTTCAGCGGATGCTGGAGAACCTGCTTGAGCCGGTGCGTGACTGTGCGGACCCCTTCGTGGACGACGTCATCATCGCGTCCGGGGACCCCAGTATGAGCTACGAGGAGCTCCTGGAGGCACATGAGAGGGACGTCACTCGAGTGCTGGACCTTCTGGTTCGGCACAAACTCACGGGCAGCAGTGACAAGGCCACCATTGCGGTAAGCGAGGTGGTCTTCGCTGGCCACATAGTCGGGAACGGGCAGCGAAAGCCCATACCTGGCAAGGTGGCTGCGATTGAGCACTGGGAAAAGCCCAAGACGGTCTCTGAGCTACGGGTGTATCTGGGGTTCTGCAACTACTACTCGGGGTATATCAAAATGTATGCCGAGTATGCGGCCCCCATGACGACCATGCTCAAGGGCAACCGAGAGGAGACCAAGAACGGGTCCAAGAAGGCTCTGGTCTGGACAGCTGAGTCCGACCGTGCCTTCGAGGGGATGAAGCAGGCGCTGCTATCCGCAGTGGGTCTGCACCTCGTGGATCCCGACCGAGGGTTCGTCCTGCCCACCGACGCTTCCGACTACGCCATTGGCGCTGTGTTGGAGCAAGTGCTTGACGACGGGAGGCACGTGCCCGTGGCCTTCTGGAGCCGAGTCCTGGCGGAAGGCCAGAGACGGACGTGGACGCCCCGTGAAAAGGAGGCGTATGCCATCGTCATGGCTCTCAGGAAATGGGCTGGGTACATAGCCCTCCATCCCGTCACCGTCTGCACCGACCATCAGAGTCTGCAGTCCTGGCACAAGGAGCACGTGGACACCCCCTCAGGTCCCGCCTCCCGACGAGCAAGATGGCATGAGACCTTGGCCAAGTTCGACCTCACGGTTGTGTATATTCCTGGAAAGGATAACACCGTGGCGGACTGTCTCAGTAGGTGGGCCTATCCCGCCAGCAAGGGCATGACAGATATCTCTGCCCATGGCGATGAGGCTGAGACCGCTGAAGCCAAGAGGATCATCGAAGAGGAGCGCCTGATGGAGGAGGAGGGTGCTAAACGCTTCGTCGTCATGGCTGCAGATGCCCCCCTCGCGTCGAGGGTGAGCAGAGCGGTCAGTGTACTCGCCCCTGTGGGAGCTGAGTCCGACAAGCACCTCTTCCCGGAGTCTTGCCTCCAGGACGACTGGACCGACGATTACGCCAAGTCTGAGGCCTTTGCGGCCGAGTATAGGGCTGTGACCGACCCTGACGACGGGCAGAAGTGGCCAAAAGGGCTGACCGAGGAAGATGGCAAGCTCTACCTGAATGGTAAGCTGCTAGTACCGGAGTCCCGGGTGCTCGAGCTTTGTGAAGCTTGGCACCACCACATGCTGCACCCAGGGGTCAAGAAGCAGGCTCTTGACATGCAGCGTCGGTTCGAGATCGACCATATCGTTCTCTACACCGCCATCAAGAAGGTCAGGAAGGGTTGCTCGGTCTGTCAGGCCTGCAATCCCGATAACTGGAACGTCAAGGGGGAACCCCAATCGACCCCGGTTCCTGACCAGCCCATGGAGAGCGTGGCCATGGACGTCTTCTCCATGCCCGAAGTGCACATTGGCAAGGAGACCTTTGACTGTGTGGTTCTCTGTGTGGACCGCCACAGCGGCTACGTAGTGGCCGTTCCGGCACGCAAAAAGGGGTTGCTTGCCAAGGAAGTGGCAGTCATGATGATTCGTCATTGGCTGACCGTCTTTGACATCCCCCGCACCATTTGCAGTGACCGAGGGCCCCAGTTTACTGGTGGCTGGTTCAAGGCTATGTGTTCCCTCATGAGAATACGCCATGCCAAGAGCGTCGCCTATCTCAGCCGGTCTAACGGCCGTGCTGAAGTGGCTGGACGGCAGCTGTTCGAGAAGCTGCGCAAGATCCACATCACCAATCCACGTCGGAACTGGTTTGAGGAAATGTGGCCTGCTCTGAAGGCCCATCATGACACCCCCACACCGGGTGGTTTGTCCCCTCACCAGATTCTGTTCGGCAGGGACCCCCTGGGTAGGGGACTTCCCTTGTCTGGTGATGGCATGGCTATGGATGCCAAGGAATTCTTCGCGCGGCAAGAGCAAACGGCGCGGAACATCCGCCAGCAGCTCGAGAAGGAGCATGCTGAGCGTCAGAAGTCCGCCCCGAGCTCGACAGCGCAGAATTTCAGGGTGGGAGACCCGGTGTGGGTGATCAGACCCCGCCCTATGGGCACCCACCGCACCAAAACCTGGTTCACACCCGGCGAGGTGGTCCGCAGGATTGGTGAGGACACCTACCGCATCAAGGTGGGTCACGGACAGTTCCGGGAGCGCCACGAGAGTCAACTCCGTGTGCCGGAACCCGACCTCCGTGGCCAGCATGTGTCCCTGAGCTATGCCGCACATGAGGCCGATTCGGACGACGACTATGCTGAGCAGGACGACTATACAGTCGAGAAGATCCTGGCTCAGCGTCCGAAGGCCTCGGCACCCGGAGGTCTGGAGTTCAAGGTTCGTTGGCGAGGCTATGGGCCGTCCCACGACACCTGGGAACCCGTCTCCTCGTTCGTGCCGCGGGTCAATACTCCCTTCATGGAGTACATCCGCAAGCACAAGACCAAGATCCACTTTTGGGACTTGGCAGCACTCACCCGGGCGATTGCAGCCAGGGGTGCCTGATCAGCGCCCTGAGCTCTCCCCTGATATGTTTTCGGCGCTTGTGAGGTCGACGGATCCTCCCTTACTTGCTTGCTCTCTTCCATCCTTCAGTGACCTGCCATCAGAGTGGCCATACACCCCCCCCTGCTGAATCCAGAGGAGGATGGCCCCTCTCTTCTTCTATTCGTCACTCCCCCCCTGCTGAATCCTTGGGAAACCAGGTAGGGCGAGTGACCTTCATATTTCTGAGCTCTTGGGGCCTTGAAGCCCATACGACGTTGCGCAACGGATGCCGCTGTCATCGGCATTGCGATTTTTGGTGTGTGGTCTGGTTCCATGGCACTTGCGGAATCCAGACCAGTCGACGTGTGTCTCGAGACTATATATGGCCTGAACTCAGGCGTTTTACTGTCCACCCTCGTGCACTGCCTTATCCTAACCAGGGCGTGGTTTGGCGCTCTGTTCAGAGTGTGTTTACACGCCTATTACCCAGCTTGTTGCTTGTTTTTCTGCCCTTCCAGAATATGTGCATCTGTATGTTGAGTCTTGTCGGCCCATCACTGAGATGTGGACTGTTTTTCCCCCGAGGGGATGCGAATCGTATACAAAGGCGTCTTGAGTCGCCGTGTACATGTTCTTACAGCCTGGTCCAGCCTGGACCAGTACCTGAGTACAGATTCTACTGTTTGAGTGCTCGTGATACCCTGTTGCCCGATTCGCTGTGATGTGGAGATCCTGATGGCGCCAGGCGGGAAGCCCAGTTGCCTGACTACACTCCTAGCGGTCCGCCACTGTCAGTCCCAGTGTGAGCCCACCGATTCGCAGACGTACTTGCAGTCGGATGGCGGCCTCCGGTGCTCCTGACCTCGGTCAGTCTGCCTGGGAAACTGGTGGTTTGAGGAGTCGACGCCTCCGCCCACACTGCATGAGGACTCCCTCATGTATGGCCTTCGTGGTAATAGGGCGAGGGAAAAGACGGCCTTGATGCCCGATCCCTTAAGGAGGAGCTCCCTTAAGATCCCTTAAGGAGTTCGGCTGTATCACTCTGGACTCGCGTCGTATGGATATGGACATGGTGCGCCCGAGGAAGGACCCGTGGGGACTCTCCCCAGTCGGCGGGCCTTGGGAAGCTTGGGGTAGCCTGATGGATCTTTGTGGTCGCTCTCGACCTGTGGGACCACCTCGGTCGTCGTGTGACGCCTATGTTGGCTGTGTATGCCACTGCCACTGTGGTGGTGACCGTAGCAGCCGGCACCCGGTGCGCCTGGTATGGGTTAACGGGTCCTTTGGATGCCAAACAATCGCCGCCAGGACCCGGGACTTGATACTTGATACTATACTTGAAGTTACAAGACCCTACAGCACTATACCTGTCTTACTGTGGAGCTTGGGCAGCCTCACCTGAGTCAGCCTGAAGTGAGGGTGTGACACCCCCCCCCTCAGAGGATGGTCCTGGGTACCCGCTGCCATGCATGAGTGTTATCGAGCCCCCCCCAGGGTTTGCTCTAAGGAGGGGGGTGAAGCGGTACCCAGAACCCCATGGCTAGGTTAGGGCATACAACCGGTCTCCGGTCCACTAACCCCATGTACGGAAGGGAAGACCGGTCTCCGGTCCACTAACCCCATGTACGGAAGGCGCCCATTGACGCCCGGTGCGAGCCCGGCGGGAGCGTGTTCCGTGCCGTAAAGCCCCGCATCGGCAACCGATGCACTGCCAGCGGAGATTCATATATCAGAATGTCAGGAATCAACAGGGTTTTATTTTCATATTGTTTCCGTCAATTTTTACGCTTCCGTTCTGATATTCACTGTTTTGACTGCTGGCGGTTGGATCGCGACCTTACCGTAACCGCCAGTTTAACTGTAATTAATGGAAATTTTAACGCTATCCGTGACGAAGGCTCTAAAGTTTTCAGGAACTGCATTGATGCATCCTCAGTTTTCACATCTTACACTCGCAACCTTAATCCGAATTTTTCAGGATGTCGAAATCGGATTTTCGACTTTGACATCCCCGCACTTCATTTGACCTCTCTTGAGTGGACCTACGTGCTTCCCTATGCACGAATCAACTTTCCTTTTATCCTGCCCTCCATTTGTCTTAAAGATATGGGCAAAACAAAGTTGATTCGTGAGGCCACTTCCGAAGGTCATATCTCGTGTTGCTTGCGAGGAAGGACAATAAGGAAACGTGGGATGTATTCACAATACTCCCGACGTAATTTAGGAAGCATCATATGCCTTGCGTCTCCACACGTGCGCGCCAGTGTAATGGATCATGGTCAAGAGGGTAGAGTTTGCATTGTAACTCTATGGCCATGATATTGCGTGCGTTAAGATAACTTTCGAGTGTAGCGCGCGAGTGTTGGTGTTGCATAGGAACTCTCCTTGAGTTCCTATGAGCGATTGACACAAAGTTATGCCCTTGGAGGGGCATGACATATCGTGGGGGGAGCTACCTTTTTGGGCAATATGGAGTATGTGCCTTGTGTTGTGTTGCGTGCCCATTTAGCGGGTCCATCGCTCCAAGCCAAGCCCGCCAATGGACCTCATATTGTGCAGGCCCCTTCTCCATACTCCCTACGATCAATTGCAAGCCTAACCTTCGTGAAGGAAAGCTGGTGTGTTGATCCCGAAGCGATGCGTTGGGAGCAAGGTGTGTGTTTTGCAATTTTCAATATTTTCATGTGCCCACTTGGCAAGTAGCGCTCGTAACCTTTCAAAGCGCCCCAAGTGGAGCACATATGTGGAATCGAAGGTTATTGGTGTCAAGTCATTGTGTTTAGAAGGATTAGTTGATTGCACGATCCAATCCGAAGATATTATAATATAATTGTGCACCTTTCAAGGCACTTTTGTGTGTGTTTGTACCAATTTTGCCGTTTTTGGCCCGTCATGATGTCAAGTGGCGACCGTGTATCTGAACGTTGCGCTCAATTGACATCATGACCCAAGTATGTTATGAGGGTACATACTTCGGTGCCCAACATATCTTGGACCCGGCGAATCACTCCTCGTGGACTTGGCATACCGTGGCCGCCATGTTGGCGATTTGGGACCATCCCAAATCATGGGCTCACTTGGCGACCCTGCCATTCCCAAAACCGAAGGAGTTCGGCGACGCCCAAAAGATATGTTGGACACACATGACTTGATACCAATCCTATGGCACACTCCGGTCCAAGTCGGGCATGTGCCTCATTTGCCCCAACCATGAGTGTGCGCATTTTTGGCCATTTTGTGCAATTTTCCACTTTTGCTGCCCGCCGTGCACTATGTTGAGCCCACCCCTGCACGCCGGACGCATGGACCAATGGACCATATATGACATGGGTGTTATGTATATTGGTCCCCACGGTTCACACACCACGTGGGCGAAGCGGAGCAACCTTCGTTTAGGCGCTAGCCCAAAGTGAGTGTGGGCAATTTTGCCATTTTGGCATTTGTGGACCCAATTGGGATTGTCACCACGCCGAGTGGCGTGGAGATCTTTGGGAGCCAAGTGCATGGAAGTCTCCGTTGGACTCCCGGTGGATCGCGTATGGAATGGCGGATCCGATCTCCAAGCCGGCGTGGAGATATACTATTGGGAGGACCCCGAATTTTGGCTCATTTCAGGCAGCCAAAATGACCCCATTTTGGGACCCCAATTTCCCCCTTCCGTGTGGTCAATTGGCGGCCCCATTTCTCTAAGCCCATAGGGGGCCCGGACCTAACTTCAAGTTGTACACTCAGATATAAGTCCTAGGTCCTGCCTCCTACCCTGTGAGTTTTTGGCCTTGCCCTGGCCGGGCGAGCCACGCGTGGGAATGAGGCCAATCTTGGTGATTTTGGCATCATGACCCCACTTGACGAACACGTGGTGCCCTGATGCCGTGACCTCAGAGGGAACCAGGTTGGGTGAGGGCTCCAGAGAGTTCGTACTCGGACAGCATAGGGTCAGTTGCCTCGTTCCCACCTCTGGCAGGTCCAGACGAGAGGTCAATTCTGGAGTTTTTCAAGCTAATATCAGTTTGGGCTGAAACAGCCCATTTTCAGCTGCCAACTCCTAGGCGATAATGGCGGAGCCATTTCTCTGGCTCAGAGAGGAGTTGGGACCTGCCGTTACTGGAGCATGAGGAGCTACTGTCGGTTGGCCCTGGAGCCACTTCTCTCTAAGGAACTCGCCTGTGGCTGTGCGGGACACCTCTCCCATTGGCAGGGTTTCAGGGTCCAGACTGAGCAGGGCATGGGTTGTGTTTGAGGCCCCGCCCCCACCAGCCACTGAGAGGGTCGGACCCGGAATTGGGATATGAGTTGGGACTGAGTGTCTATTGTCCCTTGATGCCCTTACCCCAGTCCAGTCTTAACCCCATGTGTACATATCCTGATGTGTTGCTGTACATACTTTCGTTCCCTTGTTGCAGAGTGGCAAGGATCCTGAAACGCTTTGTCACATGACACGAGCGTATTGATGCCCTTGTGAGCGCAGTGCTTTGCCTGCCTGCTCACTTGTGCGTGTCACCGCAGCGTCCCGTGGCCGCCCCCCCACGGGAACGCGTCAGCGGCTTCTGGACTGCGGGGAGGGCTGCCCCCCCGCCCCTTGCGTAGGGCTGGGGTCGGGCGCGGGCTCCCTTGGTCGCGTGTCCGTGGCGTGTGGTCCTCTCGGTAGCGGATCGGCCGCTGACCCGGGGAGGAAGGCGGCAGATGAGCTGGACGTTTCGCCCGCCATCTGGCGAGGGTCCGCTTGAAGCGTTGCTTGTCGCTCGCGCTCCGCCGGCGTGAGAATGGTGGGGGTATGCGTCCCCTCGGTGCGGGGCCTCTTGGACCGGCGTCTGGGGTCGGGGGTCGATGATGTTCGATGAGCTTGGGGGTCGCGGGGGCCCCCGTGGTCCCTGTCCATATCCTCATTGAAGACGACTCGTCGCGCTGCGGGGGGCGGCGTGCGGCTGTGGCGACGGGATCGGCAAGGGTGCCTTGTTTCTTGGCGCTGCTCCGGCGTGTCGCCTTGCACCCTCGAGGCGTGGGGACTGCCCGGGCTCCTCCGTGGGGCGAACGGCCGCAGGGGGCTGCTGTATGTGCCAGAGGGGGAACCCTTACCGGGTGCCGGACCCGTGGGTGTTCCGGTGAGTTTCGGCGCGCCGCCTGTCTCGGGGGCTCCGGGACGTCTTGAGACCGCGGCCGCCGGTGGCCTGAGGCGTGTCCCTGGTGGCCCGGTGATCCAGGGATGATCCAGATATAATGGTCCTGCATGGCTACCCGGATGCGCAGGGCGGCGCGCTGGTGCCACCGCCAGTGCAGTCCGTTCCTTTCATCTGGGCTGTAGGCTCCCATATGCGCCATGAGCCTGGTGGCCACATAGCGCCATTGGTCGGGGCTATCCATGGTGGCAGGGGGCGTGTGCCCTGTCCGATGACCAAACGTGACGTCTGCCATGGTGCGTGTTCCCTCCGAAAGGTGGCGGGAGCGGGAAGAAAGTACTCATCGTATGCGGACCGCCAGTTCGAGCTGCTCCCCTGTGACAAGCCTGGGGATCCAGAAGCTTAGGTCTTGGGTCGCTTCTTGCTCTGCTTGTTCGCTGGGGTGGCCGGCGTCACCCTCCAAGCGTGCATAGTCCAGGTGTCCCCGCCCCCAGGGCGGGGCGGCCCCCGGCAGTGGGGCGACAGGCTCACTCGCGGTGTTGGTGGCTGCTTCCGCACGTGTGCCCTCACCCGGGGCGTTGCGCTCGTCCGTAGTCCGGTCCGCCGCGCCGCTCGCGGTCGTCTGCCCCTCGCCCGCAGCGGCAATCTGCCCCAGAGCGGTGTAGTCGCGCTGGAGGTGCGCTTGTCGTGGCACCGTGAGGGGCGTATCGTCCGTCCGGTCGCGTTGCGGCTCCGGGTGGACGCGTGGCATCTCCGGTGCTGGGACCGCCCGGGGGTCATTCTTGCAGGAGTCCATGAAGGCATCGAAGGAGTCTTCGTCGCGGTTGTGCCCGCTGGGTGACGTTCCTCCTTCGTCCGCGCACTGGGGCGTGTCGGGTGTGGTTTCCCGGGCCTCTGACCCCGCGCTGGTTTCCAGTGGATCTCGCAGCAGCGCCTCCCCTGGCGTGCTCGTGTCCGCGCAGGCCGCCAGGTGTGCCCGGGGGGCGGCGCCCGCGTGATCTGCGGTCGAGGGCCGGTGGGGGCCGTCCGCACACCCGGTGTCCGGAGTTGGCCCCTCGGGTTCCGCGTCAGGCTGGCCATCTGCCAATGCCTGGTCTCCTCCGTGTGCCGTGTCGTTCGTCAGGTCGGCACTCCGCACTGATGTTTGGTCCGTTCCCCCGCCAGGTTCCCCCATTGGTGCTGGTGTCGGCGTTCTTTGCGGGGGTCTCTGCAGTCCTTCCGCGCCCACCGCGGGCGCGTCGCGCTGCGGTTGGGTCGGCGGTGTAGGCGGTTCGGCGCCATCGTCCGCCGGCGGCGGTGCCCCCCGGGCGTGGCCTCCCGCCACGGGTGGCGGCTCAGGTAGGCCCCCCGGGTCCGCGGGCTGCGGGGTGTCCGCCGGGGCGGCGCTGCGTGGCGGATCCGGGCCAGGGTCTGGTCCGGGGGCCGGGTGGCCGGGAGATGACGGTTCTGCCGGTCGTGCCGGTGGTCTGGTTGGTGGGGCTTGGTGCTGCTGGGGCACCGACCCGCCGTGCGTTGTGGCCGGTAGGTCCTCCGTGCCGGACGTTGCCGAAGCCCGGGGGGTTAGGCCCCCGGTTGGGCCGTGGGTGTGGGGGTGCCCTGCGTCGGAGGGCCGGGCGGTGATGGCGTCGGTCGGGGTAGCGGTGTGTGTCCGTGTGGGGAGGTTGTCGGTCGGCGTGTACGTTTGGTCAGCTGCCGGCCGGTCAGGTGCGCCATGGTGCGGGCGGGGTTCCGGGTGGGCCTGTGTTGTTGCCGCTTGGCTGGCTGCCGGCCGTGGGCCGTGCGCAGGCGCGACGGCTGGTGTTAGGGGTTGCGGGCTCCCTGTGGGGCTCGGGGCCGGTACCCTGTGCGGGTGTGCGGTGCCGGGGGGCTGCCCGGGCTGGGTACCCACTGCCTCCGTATTCGTGGGGCCGGGTAGGGCTCCGCTCCTGGCAGGTGATGCTAGGTGTCCCCGGCTCCCTGTGGCCGCGTGGTGTTGTGTTGGTTGTCGTTGCGCCGCCCGTTTGGACGCACGCTCTTGTCGGGGGCTCTGTGGTGTGCCGGCCCCAGATGGTGCCGGACCGCCTGTAGTCGGCGTGGCGTCGGCGGCGTGTTGTTGGTGTCGTTCGGCGGCGGGTGCGGGGGGGGCAGAGGTGGATGGGTCGGGGGATGTGGAGGACGTCGCGGCTGACGTTCGGGCCCGTACGTTCGTGGCCCTAGTCGCAGTCGTGGCGCGGGATCGGGGCGGGGGGGTGGTGATGGTTGCGGTGGTTCTCCGGGGGGAGTAGGATGAGCCGTCAAGCCGGGTACCTCTGGCCATCATTCTGGCCACCGCTGCATTGCCGTATGTGCCCGGTTGTGGTGGCGCGACGTGCGGCTGCAGGGTGCGCTGTATCAGCGATTGGACGCTGCGTGGAGGGGGTATGCCCCTGCACGTGAGGTAGGCCGCCATCAGCCTCTCGGTCGCCCCCGGGGTCATGGCCCCGCCGCGGTGGAAGAAGTCTCCCCACTCGGCGCCATGGGCGCCGCGGGCGATGCCCATCGCCCATTCCGCGTCCCCCACCAGCCAGCCGAAGGCGATCGGGAGGCGGGTGGTGAGGGTGACGACGATGTTGCGGTAGTTGTTTTGGTTCGTGGGGCTGACGTAGCCCCAACTGCCGGGCAGGTTGCCCATGGAGGGCAGGCTGCCCCGTGGCGCGTCGTTGTAGTCCTCGTGGTCGGGGACGTAAACCGTGGGGTCCGCGTCCGGGTCTGGCAGCGCCCAGGTTGGTGCGCGCCAGGGGGGGCGGGGGGGGGGGGTGTCGCTGGGTCCTCGTCGGTGAGGACGTCCAACCACTCGACGTCGGGGCTGCCCTCCCCCGTGCCGTCGTTCTAGACGTTTTGCCGGATCAGAGTCCGCAGCGTCTGGAGTGTCAGGTCTTCGTCTTGCGTTTGGCGCGGCGGCGGAGCCGTGCAGAGTCGGTGCGGTCGCCGGCAGAGTGGGCATGACCACAAGTTCGCGATGCACGCGCTGCAGAACCAGTGCAGCTGCTCCGTGCCGCCGCAGCCGAGGTCATGCCCGCGAAGGGGGTTGCCGTCGTCGTCGTTCACCTCCATGCAGACCCCGCATGGGTTCCCCGGCCGTGGATGCAGTGCTTCACCTTCGGGCATCCTGAGAAGAGGTGTCGTTCGCAGGACGATCGGGCCACTACAGGGGAGGGGGGCGCGCGCGCTCCGGGCGGTGCTACGGTAGGTGCCTGGCTGTTGCCGCGGGCCCGTGCGTGTGGCTAGTCGCTAGGTTGCGCGTGTTGGTAGTGGATGAGGAGATTATAGTACGTGCGGCGGTCGTGGGATGTATGTTGTGCTTCCTGTGTGTATACTTGAACGCGGTGCTGCAGCTGTGCGTCCGCCCTCTTGACGGCGGTGAGCTGCATGTGACGTACTGTGGCCCTGGGTTCCGGGGCGTGGTCGGCGACGACCCTGTAAAGCTGGAGTGGTACCGCTCCTCTGAGCACTGCCTCCTTGATTTCCGGCTGCCGCATCAGGCGTCGAACCTCATTTGCCAGTGGCGTGGCCGGGCCCCATCCGGCGTGTTGTCTGATGGTGTTCTCCGGTGCCCACGTGGCCAGGTGGTTGTCCCCTTGGGCTAATGGGCAGCGTTTGAAGTGTTCCCATGTTTCTGGCTGCTGGAGATGGCAGGGGCATATGGTGTATTCCGGGGGTATGTCTATACCTCGCCGGGCATACCAGCGTGCCACCCTGTCTAGAAGGGGTAGCTGCTCGAGCAAGAGCTGGGCACGTCGTGTCTGCAGGTGCACCGGCATTAGGGATGGGTCCAGAGCCGAGAAGTACAATGCGGTGCGCATTTCGTGTTGGAGACGGCTCAAAAGGGCGTTGTCGGCTTGACTGCCCCGAATGTGCGCCATGGTGCGGATCGGTTGTGGAAAGTGGTATGCCCTCCCCGTGTCGTTATAGATGCGATCGTCTGGTACCCAGGCTTCTGGTTCCCGGGGCGTGGGATGGGTGGCAGGTGCTGGAGGTGTGTGTGCATGTGGTCTCGTAGCGGTGGGTCCTCGCCGTCCGGCATGTGCTCGGCAAGCTTGTTGTGGGCGTGCAGGTCTATGTGTCCGTTGCCCAGGCTATACCAATGAGATTCTTGTTTCACGAGATGCAGGACGACGTGTTTGGGGAGGCGGCTCAGGGCTGCCCAGAGGTGTGGGGCCTGGGTGCCCGGGCTACAGTCAGTCGCCTTGTGTAGGGGTTGCCGCGCCAGCCTGCGGACGATTTGGAAGTCCACCGCTGCGTCCACTACTACCCACACATGGTGCGTCTGGTCACGCGGCGCTTGGTGGGCGTCATTGACGGCGTCCACGACGATCGCCAGTGTCTTCAGTTCTCCGTGAGAGGAGGCCCCGAAGATGGTAGCCCCCGTGAGGTGGCGTTGGTGTAGTCGCTTTGTCGTGTCCACTTCCAACTCTAAAGCCGCCCCCCCGGCCGCCGGGGTGAGGCTTGTAGTGCCGGAGGCATCCGCGAAGATGATCGTGGTGTGGTTGTCCGGGTGCGGCAGGCGGCACGGCATCGTTGGTTGGTAGGCATGCATGTGTTCCCCCCGTTCCGTGGTGGCCCAGGGCGTGTCGGTGTTCGGTCGGCGTCTCCGGGTAGCATACACCCCCACGCCCTGGCGGATGATCTCGGTTGCCGCCGGGTTTATGCGGACGTAGTCATTGTTCCTTTCATGGCCCTGTGTCAGGTAGCCGTACACCTCACACCTAACCCAATGCTCTTAGTCATGGAATTGAGTCATAATTGGACGGCCTGTGTCTCTTCAATTTCTACACAGAATCCAGGAACATGATCGGGGTCTCCCCCTCTCGCTTTTGCGCTGCCACGGCTCTCAAACCACAGGAACGATGTCATTTCGAGTTCACTCCTTGCTGTGGACCGCGTGTCACATGAATTACCTCATATTCAGCATGCTCACTTTGGCAAGTGCTTGAAGGTGCAGCTATTGCATAGATTCTCACTCTGGTACACTAACACATGCGGCCTGAGGTTTGCATCTCACGTTCATATGAATTTCTCATTACCAGTGAACTCACGGTTGCATCTGACAAGACTGTCTGGGGTAAGTGACAGTGATTCTGGCAAGTACTTGAAGCTGCGGCTATTACATGGACTATCACCTTGGCACATTGGCACATTCGGCCTGAAGTTTGCATTTCACGCTCATCTGAATTTCTCCCTGCCGATTCTTTCTCAGCCGCATTATTCCAGACTACGTGGAGTAAGTGGCAGTGATTCTGGCAAGCGCCTAAAGCTGCGGCTATTGCTTGGATTCTCACCTTGGCATACTGACACATGCGGTCTGAGGTTTGCATTTCATGTTCATTTGAATTCTTCCCTACCAGTGATTTCTCAGCTGCATTCCACCAGACTGCTTGGGGCAAGTATCAGTGACTCTGGCAAGTGCTTGAAGCTGCGGCCATTGCATGGTTTCTCACCGTGGTTCACTGACATCTGTGATCTGAATTTTTCATTTTCAGCGATTTCTCAGCCGCATCTTCCCAGACTGCTTGGAAGAAGTGACAGTGATACCAGAATATGCTCTCACACCAACGCCTTTGGACTGCTTCACCTTGGCGCATCAAAAATTGATGTTTTGACTACAGCGAATACAGCACCTGGCCGTTTTCTGAATTGCTTTGCTACTCGCATGAGATCGAGTCAACCAAATGCTGCCTGTTATTCTTCTCGCCAATACCACATCTTGTATCACTCTGAGCAAGTTTTGGTGCTGCGACAGCCCTTTCCCCTCAGCGCTAGCCCATCACATGAGACGCATTCCATCAGCTTCAGTAACTCACTCACACCACACTTTGCGGTCACGTGTACTGGAAACACGCAACTCAAGCAAGGCTCTTCACTTTACTTCACATATCACATCATATCCTCACATCACATCATATTAGTTTCCCAAAAGCCGCAGCCAGCCCCACAACCCCCTCCCTATACCAGCACACTCGCTAGACCGACACTCAAAACAGGCGCATACCACAGGCGATCCCTTCTATGAGAGAGCTGAACACGATATACAACATACCCCTCCCCCCTCGATCATCCAACGGCCCAGGAAAGGAATCAAACGTACGCCTCCAACGATCACCAAACTCGTTCCCACCCACCCGAACTTTAAAACACACAACTTACAGAAAAAACAAGCACGCAAACATATTTTCTCCCACTTCACCTCATGAACTGACATACTACTTCTTCAAGAGGTCCCAGACACACCACTCCTGCCCACTTACTATTCCAGCGGGCAACACAAAGCCAAACTACACTTCAATCTGTCTAACTGCAAAGCACGTGGATCCGCAATCGTTCTGTCAGCACGCATTGCACCATATGCAACGCCACTGCCTAACCCCGACACAGAAGGCTTGATCACCGCTGTGCTACTCCATTTTCCTGGTCATCCAGCTCTTCTCATTGCATCTATCTACGCACCTGCCCCCTACAGATCAACCATTGAATCCACACTGCAACCCCTGCTAGACAAATACCCCTTCCACATCCTTGAGGGGGATTTCAATGCAGTTCATCAATCGTTGATTGACAGTGTCGACATGGTCACCCCCCCCTGCTGGCCCTGGCTCAACGGTCACCTGTCAGAAACAACAGGCACACTACTTGACTGCTGGCGCACCAAACATCCGCTGGAGCGCTCTTACACAAGATATTCAACTGCATACCGCACAAGCCAGTCACGTATTGATTTCTTCCTTGCATCCCCCCTCAGACTTTCTGTTTTTCCACTTTTGAGCTCTGAGATCAAATGCTGGAACAAAAGTACAGATCACCACCCAGTCAACCTCATCATGCGTTCTCCGGAACTACCAACACACTCAGAAACCCCACCAAAACCAGACCTACTGAAAAAACTGAACTCACAGGATGCACAAGCACTCAAAAACAAATTGGAGCCACTGAACACTTGGTGCGCAGAGCACCTGTCACTCCTGCCTAACATGTCACCAGACATAGTCATACAATACACTGACACACTCATACACCCACTCACGTCCGCATATTACTCTTTCACAAACCCCTCACCACACAAACCCTCAAAACTGGAACACACCTTCGCACAACTCGTCAACTCACTCCCCCCCCCAGACAATCCCAATTTCCTGCACAAGATGTCACAGCTGCATGAGACATACTCCCAATGGGAAAAACAAATTTCCAAAAACAACACAACCAAGCTACACAGAGCACTAGTCAGAGGTTCACAAATCAAAAGGACCCTGAATGAAGCACTGAACCCACAGACAAAAGGAACAATGGCACTGAAAGACCCCACATCATCCGAGCCAGCAACATCAGTCCCACAGAAATGCTCTGAAATTCTGTCCCACACATTATTACACCTCGGTGGTGACCCACACTTTTCCCCACCAAAACAACTGCTTGATACTCTTCTGCTCAACTCACCCCAATGCCCCAGTGAAACAAAACATTCAGCTCCCCAGCCCATGAGTTGGCAATTCTTCACACAGCTACTTTCCTCAGCAAAGCCTACTAAGGCAGCAGGACTGGACAAGTCCAATCTGTACATATTCCATCTCTGTCCGCAAAAAATTCAGGAGTGGCTCTGGAATGTGTGCAATCTGTTTCTGCACTCGCCACTGCCCAGACACTGGACAACAGCCCTCGTCTTCCTGCTGTACAAAAAAAAAGATGTCACAGACCCACGGAATTACAGACCAATATCACTACTCCACAGCATATATAAAATAATAGCAACACATATACGGGAACAGCTATCACACCACGTGGAGAAGCACAAAATCATGCAGCACAGCCAACACGGAGGCCTGGCAGCACATCGCACGGCAGACCACATATATCACATAAAAGCACTACAAATCAAAAACAAACAAGCATATCACCTATACATCGACTTCAACAAGGCCTTCGATAGCATACCACAACAGGCACAGTAAGAAAAAGTGCTTTCCCACTGCTTTGAGGCATACTCTAGTTGTATTAGAGATGCACTGAGCATCCATGCATTTTTATCTTAGTATTGGTCCCACCAAAAGTGGTGATAACACATTTTGACCTATGGAACCAAACACCCAATCAGGATATGGAGTGGAGCCCTTAATCCCCTTTCAATGTGAAGTAAATCATCTTTTCCTGAGTTGACTGAGCACTGACATACCTAAGGTAGAGCCTATGGATTTATCTATGTTTTTCCCTGAATACTTATCTGCCCTAGTGGTATGCACCCTAGGGGGCTAGGCACCTCTTTTTGAGAGGTCCTGGGTTCAATTCCTGGTCAGCCTAGCTAAGTAGGAAGATCCCATGTGACATGGCAGTGACCTCATCGCCACATGCCCTGCCACCTCAGCACATATGGGACCCAAAACAAAGAGTGCACATCTCCTGAGATGGCACTATGAAGAGAGAGTGACCATGGGGCAGTTTTCCTACTCTTTTCCCAAAACATTTCAGCTATCTTTGTGAATATGCATTCATTTGTGACCTGAGTTGCAGTTTCTGTGAATATCCAATCATCTTTCACTGTTTACACTGCAGCCCTTCATGCTTTGATCCTGATCTTCTCCTCTTTGCACACTTCGGGCTTGGTTTATCCTGGATTGACTCTATTTCTGCAAAACAAAGGTTTTCAGCTTCCAAAACAAGCAGCAGGAAACCCTACACCTACAGCAGGCAGCAGGAGAAGCAAAAACACAGTGCTGAAAACACTATAAACTTTTCTGGTAGCAGAGGCAGCCTGTCTCTGCGCACCGGCAGCAACCCCGTGCCGTACATCCAGTGCGCCGAGTACGGGCAAATATATGCAGAAGGGTGAAAGAAGATGGATCCAGGAAAGGTGGACGCTGACGTGAAGACAGCGCCAGCGCCTGAGGCACCGGCTAGGCCGGCACCTGGCGCTGTACCTTCGGCGGAGCCCTTACATGGGCCAGTGGATGCAGCTGAGGATTCCCTGGATGGACTCCAGACGGCCTTCGGGGCCCTGTCCGTCGAAGAGGTGGTGGCGCAGCCTGCAAAGAGGAAGAGAAGCGCTGGAGAGAGCGAGAAGGATGCTGGAGACGGAGCAGACGAAGGAGAGGAGCAAGGGCAAGACCCGACGGATGTCCCTACCTTCGAAGGCGCACCAAGCGCTTCTGGCCTCCATGCATCACCCTCTCCCATAACCACCACACTCCCAGCCGCCGCAACATCCACATCCACAACCAACCCGCCTATGGCAGAGGGCACAGGCTTTACTGGCATGCCTCCCTACCCCGCCTATGGTATGGGCCCACCTACCACTACGCTCAATGAGGCAACTACTGCCAGTGAGCCGGTGGCTTCCAGCTCTGCGCCGCGATGGTATGCGGCTGACTATCCCCATCCACTCCACGCTACTGGAACCTATATGGATGTTCCTGGGTATGCTCCTGGGTATGCACCTGGGTATGCACCCTTGAGTGGGTTGAGGAGAGGACCAGAGTCTCTTGGAGGCAGGAGTAGAGGATCGGGAAGATCCTCCAACAGGTCCCTGACGCGGTCGGAGATCAATGAGGTGCTCCGAGGAGCCACTTCAAAAATCGTGGGCGACCTCACGGAAGAGATCAGGGAGAAACTGGAGCCCCTGATGATCCCGTCCCATGCGTCACCTACGACGGTGGGAATGTCACCCCACCGAGTACAGGCTAACCACCTGGCGGCAGGGTTGACAAATACCCTGGGGAGCCTGAGGAGCCGACCGATGCCGACTCCTGCAGCAATACCGAGAAGTCCATTCATCCCGAGAACGGCCCAGCCGCCCTACAGCCACGTGACGAACTCGACGAGGGCCGAGCTGGACCAGCAGGGGCTGACAGCCTTAAGGGCTATGGTGGACGTAGAGCCTTATGGCTCTAGTGATCTTGGCGGTGACCCCTCCGATGACGAGCCGCCGTCAATGGATTCTTCTTCGCCCTCAGATGACGATGACCCTGAGGACCCCGAGGACCTTAAGGGTAAGAAGAAGAAGAAGAAGAAGAAGAAGAAGACCCGACGCCCTGAAGGACGCAGAGCTCAGGAGGCGAAGGCTATTACCACCTCCAAGATAGTGGTGAACCTGCCTGAGTTCACAGGCAAGGACCTCAGCGAGTTCGCTGAGAACTTTGGCCGGTTCCTACGACTGACCGGCCAAACCCACGCGAGTGGGCGAGTGAAGTGCGATCTGCTCCTGCAGTGCTGCAAGACCAAGTACCTGGAGAAGCAGGTCAGGCAGATCGTAACTAACTCCGCCACCTTTGCCGATGTGTTGGTTGCCCTGGAGAGGCAGTACCCAACCTACGAAACCGACCTCTCCATCAGGGCCGAGATCCAGAACCTGCCCGTGCTGCCCAACAACCCGAAACCTGGCAGGGTCTCCGAGCTGTTGGCTGACCTGGATCACTGGGCTGGACGACTGACGCCCGGTTCCTACAGCAGCGACGACCTGCTGTTCTGGTTGTGCGCCAAGCTCCCCCGAGAGCTATGGGACGAGTGCCGTTTGACGGCTGAGCGCAAGGCTAGATCCCTCCGCTACGAGGATCTATGCGTGCTGCTCCTGGAGATGGCGCTGGAGAAGGAGAGCGACCAGCACCTGAACAACTACCGTCCTGGTGGTGGAGGTTCTGGAGGCAAAGGGTAACAAGGGTCCCGACCTGGGCAGGGGACTACCCCCAAACACGCCCACGCCCGTACCATGGAGAACGTGAAGGAGCTATTCTGGTGTGATGCCAGAGATGAGCAGGGCCACCTGCAGCACGCCTCAGACTGCGAGCAGCGGGACTGCTTCGTCGTCCAGGGGAAGCAGCAGGAGAAGAACACCGGCGCCAAAGCGAAGCTGCCAGATCATTACCGCTGCACCATCACGGGTGCATTCTGCGGTAAGCGGAAGCACTACGAGGATGACTGCTACCATAAGCAACGCCTATCAGCGAAGCTTAAGGGGGAAGATCCTGGCAAAGGCTCAGGCAAAGGTGGAGGCAAGGCCCAAGGCAAAGACTCCGGCAAGGGCAAGTCGAAAGGACGTGGTCAAGGTGGTCAAGACAAGGGTCAAGGTGGACGAGGAGGAGGCGCTAACCGCCAGACCGACAACAAGAACAAGGACAAGAACGGAGGCAACCCCAACCCTAATCCAGGGGGGAACTCCGAGCCCTCTGGAGGGCAGTCTGGACCTACCACACGCTCACAAACGCAGGCCCAGCAAGAACAAGGAGCCAAGCGTGAGCATGAAGGCGGTGATGACGGCAACGCTAAGAAGAGGAGCCGTTTCATGAGGATGGCCCGCAAATTGCGGAACAAGGGGTTCGAGGTGACCTGTCCCGCGGAGTTCTGACGGGGACGCTCTGGTGGCACCCAAGACCTGGTGTTTTGGGTACGTATCCGACTAGGGGGACGTGAATACCTGGGGGTACTGGATACTGGCGCCACAAAATCCATAGTGGCCAAGAAAATTTTACCTTGTGGAAGCCTGAAGAACACCATGACCACCGCCGCTATACGCATGGGGGATGGACATGTGGTGCACAGCTGCAGGGACTGTGAAGTGGAGGTACCTATGGGCTCCAGGACTATCGCCCATCGGTTCTATGTGATGGACACTGAGGCCTTCGACTTTGTACTGGGTACTGACTTCTTCGTACAGCACTCCCAGATACAATCCCTGACGCTGCAAGCGCCCTACCTCCTCTACGTGGACCACGGCAGTGGCAGAGAGTCTGTGCCACTGGAGCAGTCGGAACATACCTCGAGTTACCTGAGACTATCGAAGGAGGAGCCCTCGAACATGATGGCGGCCTCCAAAACTGAGGACTATCAACTATCGGGGGAAGTCCTAGACCAAGGTCTGAACGAGTTGGGTTACTCTCGAGAAGACCTAAGTGTGGAGCTGTTCGCCAGCGACAAGCAGCATGTACTGGACCTATACTGCAGCAAGGGGAAGAACTGCAGCTACAAATTTTACTGGCCCTCTTTCGGGATGGCCTACGGGAACCCCAGGTTCAGTGAACTGGGGAAGGTACTGACCAAGGTGGCCTTGGAACGTTCCCGTATGGTCCTGTGTTCCCCCGATTGGGGAGCCCATGGGGGCAATGAGTACTGACGAAACCTTCTGGACAGGCTGACTATCAGCTCTGTTCGTTTGCCTGATGAGGCCATCTACGTGCCTCTGGGACGCAAGACGCCTATTGGGAAGCCCGGATGGGGGAGTATGCTCAGCGTGGTGGACGGAAGTCTTACCACCATACCCTGGGAGGACCTGGACCCGACTCTAGTCCAGGCTATACAACGTGAAAGCGATGGACTCGCCTTGGGTGACTTGAAGGATCGCCTACGACCTCAAGATGCTGTTGAAACTACACTCGGAGGAGATTAGTACGTCGTGACTGACACCAACGCCCCCAACTCTCCCTGCCGTGTACCTGTTCCTGATGGAGTCTCTGAGTGTGGACTATCTGAGCTACCTAGCTCTATCCACTCAGAAGACGAAGCTGAGCACGACGCCTTCTTCGTGCAGACCTGTGTGGAGGAAGTGGAGAACGCCGAGTACGTCGCCCCACTAAAGCCCCTACTCTCCATGAGGGTGGAAGACCCCGTCGACGAGGAGCTGGACCCTCGATCCAGGCTCAGGGAGTATGTGGATTCCAAGAGGAAGTTGGTGGCGAAAAAGCTATGCTACGCGAAGCCTACCCGCAGCTCATGGCCACTGAAGCAAGGACGTATGGGAGACCTATCCCAATTGAAGGAGGACCTCGAACAGAAGATCACCACCTGGCAAAGGGAGGTAGATCTTAAGCTCATGAAGAGCGTGTGGGGCGCCCATGTGAGGACCCCAGAGGAGGACGACCTCTCGGAGGAATGTGTATGTGAACCCCCTCGAGCGTGCCTATGTTGCCATCGTCCACCGGAGATGGTTGAGCAAGACCTTCTATATGCCTACCAAGGGCTGAAGGATGCTACCGCGGGCGAAGAGTCGGTGGAGGACCACCTCCCGACGTCTATTCAAGGGGCAAGCAACTTACACTCCGACGAGGACATGGAGGACAAGATCAAGGTATTGGACCCGCGGGTACAGAAGCTTATAAGGACCTATCTGGAGGTGTTCGGAGAACTACCCCCTCCAGCCTCATGTGACAAGCTGGTACAGATGGACCTCAAGCTGAAACCCGAGTTCGTGGGTCACAAGATTCGGAGGAGACCCTATCCAGCTCCTAAAGAGCAGGCCGACGAGATCGAGCGACAGATACAAGAATGTATCGACGCTGGCCTAGTCCTGGAGTACAAGGACGGGGACTACCCCCTACACTGCAGCCCCTGTTTCCTGGTGGCTAAACCTGGGTCTACAGCCAAACGGTTGGTAGTGGACTATGGAGAGCTGAACAAAAAGACGCTGAACCACTCAGGGTCCATTCCCAATATGGAGTCTACCCTGGAGAAGATAGCCTCCTGTCGCTACAAGACCAAAATGGACAAGCGAAGCGGATTCTGGCAAGTGGACCTGACGCCCAACGCACAGAAACTACTGGCCTTCATCACCCCTCAGGGGAGGGTGTTCAAGTGGAAGGTCATGCCGTTTGGCGTGGCTAACGCACCCGCTCTATTCCAAGAGCTGATGAACAAGATCTTGTCCATCCTACGAAGGAGACCTAAGGTGCAGGAGCTCATATCCCGTGGTGCTCAGATGGAGGCTCACATCGACGATGTATGCCTTGGGACCAATACCCAGGAGGATCACCTAATCCTCTTGGGTGAGTTCTTTGCGGTCTGCCAGGTGAACCACACACGACTCAAGCTGGAGAAGTGTGAGTTCATGCAGGAGACCATGCAGTACCTGGGGTTCGATGTTGGCTATGGGTGGTGGACCCCAGCGGCCTCTAAGGCCAAACCCCTGATGGATGCCAAGGTACGACACGAAGACCCCAAGAAAGGACTTCATGATGTACGCAGTTTCATTGGGGCGTGCAACTTCTATCGCCGCCACATCAAGAACTTCACCTATACCAGCGCCGTTCTGACGGACTTGATCAAGAAGAGTACTACTTGGCGCTGGGGCCCACAAGAGCAACAAGCGTTTGACGAGCTCAAAGACAAGGTAGCCAACGCTAAGTGCTTGGGCGTGCCTAGAGCACAAGGGGAGATTATCCTGGTGACCGACGCCAGCAATGTGGGCGGTGGTGGAACGTTGTTCCAATGGCAAGTACTAGAGAAGGAGGAGTTCGACTCGGCCATTTCCCAAAGGGGGACGGAAGGTCTCAACCGAGATGGAACCCTCAAGCACAGCTACCCTGACGACAAGTGGGTCCTAGTACCTCTGGGCCACTGGAACTGGAAGTGGAACCAGGCCAGGGGGAACTACTCCACCTATGAGCAGGAATTGCTCGCGGGTATGCTGGTGCTATCCTCACAAGCACGACTGTTGGGGAGTAACCCTGTGGTCTGGCTGTGCGACCAAGAACCGGTCCGCAGTTTCCAGAAGGGTCCCCCACCTGAGAAGGCCAAGCTACGACGCTGGTGGACCTACCTCAGTCAACTACGGCTGACGGTACACCATATCCAGGGAGTGAAGAACGAGTGTGCCGACTACATCAGCCGCAACAACTTCGACGCCCTGATTGGTGCCCGGTCTGAAGCGCTGGCTAAGGAGGCGTTCAGCCGTATGGACGTACACCTGGACCTGAACATGACCATGATACGCCTCCTGGATGGACTCCAACAATCGGAGTACCTGAAGGAGTTTGGGGATATCTACAAGCGCCTGGAGAAACGCCTTGAACCCCTCCTGGTCAACCAGGACCAGTGGAAGAGGGACAAGAGCTACCTCTGGCACGAGGACCGCATCGTGGTGCCTAGTGACCGAGTCCCAGCGCTGCTGAAGTGGACCCATGAGTCCAGTGGTCATGTGGGTGCTGACCGTACCCTGAGGCTGTTCAAGCAGTGGTTCCACACTACGTGGACTGACGACCAACTGCGGAAAACCCTCCAGCCTATCGTGGACAAGTGCCCGTGCAGGTCCTGTAAACCAGGGGATATCAGGGACAGAGGTCTCTACTCGACCCTGCCCATCCCTCACTGTGCTAACAGTGTTCTATACGTGGACTACACGGAGATGCCGAAGTTCGGGGGCTATGACTTCGCCCTCGTGGTAACCTGTGGGTTGACCAGGTTTACCAGGGTGTTCCCATGTACCAAGCACATTACCGGGGAAGAGACTATCAAGATACTCCTGGAGGAGTGGTTTTGTGTCTATGGGGCGCCCAATGAGATCAACTCCGACGAGGACGTACGAGTACGCTCAGATACTGGCTGGTACAAGAGGGTCCTGAGATCCCTCAATGTCCAGGTGTCTACGGGGATTCCCTACTCTCACACGAGCAACCCCCTATGTGAGCGACAGATCCGTGTCCTGAAGGAGAACGTTCGGATATGGTGCAAAACCGAACGCACCAGAGACTGGGTGAGACTACTCCCCGTCATATCCTTGATGATGAACTCCCAAGAGAGTTCAGCGACTGGCTACTCGCCCCATGAGCTATTCCTGGGGCGCCCGGCATGGTTCCTACATGCCCCCTATCCAGAGGACACCCATTCTTCGGTGGGTGAATGGGTCCAAGAGCAACAAGCGAAGGTGGACAAGGCCAAGGCTATGCTCCAGAGAGTGAGGGAGCGTCAGTGGAACAAGACGAACAAGCACCGAGTACCGGCCACCTACCAAGAGGGGGACTGGGTGCTGGTGCACCACAGTCGTCTACCCGCCTGGCCACGCTCTACCAGCGATGGCCCATACTTCGGGCCGTACAAGATCCTATCAGTGGATGGACACCGTATCACCGTGCGGTGTTCTCCCCGTCTAGGGGGGACCCTGGTGTGCGCTGCTCAACACCTGAAGCGCTACCATGATCCTGAAGACCTCTGTGGGGAGGAGTGGGAGCTGAACGACGAGGAAATCGCCGCTCTGGACCTACAAGGGGCTGCCAGCCCTATGGAAGTTGAAGGTGAACTCCCCGACATGAACGCCGAGGAGATGGCTAAGGAGGGCTTCTACCTGGTGAAGTCTGTCCTACGCCACCACTATCGCCAGGGTTGGCGCTTCCTCACCCTCTGGGAAGGGTTTGGAGTTGAAGAGGCCACCTGGGAGCCCTTCTCTGCATTTGTTCTACCTGAGGGACGCCCAAACTCAGGTCTGGTTGACTACTTGTCCCAGAACAACCTTGGTGAGTTGCTGAGGCTCGCTGAGACGCTTGCCTCCAAGACTAAAGCTAGGGACTGAACCTTACCCTTACCTGCCAAAGCGTATGTGTGAGTGTGCTATTCCTAAGGTCCTGAGAGCAAGCCGCAGAAGTGGTGTCCTAATTATACCCAAGTCTGCGCCCTTGCTAAACCCGGAGGGTTGGCTTATTGATGCCACGGGGTACGCCCCGGGTCTCCCCTTCCCTATGCGCCCAATTTCTGTGCTGGCGCAAAACCTTGGGGGAATACCCAGCGTGCTAATCCAGGTATCGTTTTCCCTACCTATCTGTCTACTACAGGGAGGGGTGGCCAAAAGCAATGAAGGCATGAAAACGCCGTTTTTCTATGTGGCCAAAACACTGACCTAACCACTGCCGCAGCCCACCAACCCTGCTAAAATTGCAGGAAACGGGTGGGACAGTGACACACGCACTACAGGTCCTACACACCCTACAGTGGCACCATCCCGGTGGGCGAGCACTGGGGCAACTGGCTCAAGCCCCCACTCAGGACTACCACTCCTACACGCACACTCTACTGGGCGTTGCGAAGGCAAAGGTGTCGTGGGTCCTAGCGACCCTCCTGTGAAATGACAAGAGAACACAGCGCTGCTAAGCAACTGTGGCCTAACAGAGGACGCCACAACGCGTTTCCCCTGCTAGGGCTTGGAGGGAAGGAGTGCTCTCGCGTGCAAGGCGCAGATGTCGATGAAGTCGGACTCCCTGCTCTGCCACAGGCGGAGCGGAGTTACTTGTTTGTGTGATCTGCGCCCTTGTTTAGCAGGGCATGAAAAAATGCTGCTGCACCAATCACCCTACCTGCCCACCTGTAAAACAAAGGCAAATGAAAGGGCGTTTGCGGCGGAGGAACCAAGCCACACTCCAGGTATTATACCCTTCTCAGTGTGACCTATAATACGCTGTCTGCAATCACGCTGGAGAACCAGCTACCCTTGTCAAGCAAGCAAGCTTTAAGGGACTCCTCAGGTTCTCTTAAAGAACGTACCGAGGAGCCCCTGGGTAGCCTAAACAAGCTTTACCGTGCGCACTTCGCGTGGCCTACCCTTTAATGCGTTTGTGAATGCGCGCGTATGCACTTGAATCGTGGGCACACCTGCCCATCTGAACACCAATCACGAACTCCACCAGGGGGTGGCCCCGCCTGGGCTTACTCACCTTACCTACCGCTTGAGAGAGAGAGCAAGTGAGGGGCGCACGCGAAGAACGTTGCTATGCACTTGTGTGTATGTCTAATCACCCTGATCTGACCGCTAATCATCTGCAATCTTTCTAATCAATCCCTCTATCGCGTTCTATCTTTGTTAGCGCTGCTACAAGGCTCGTTCACGGAGACACGAGACGAGCAATGTGTATGCGGCATACGAGACGAGCATACCTGTAGTTTATACCTGATTCATTGAAGTCTTTTTCGTTGATTGTTGAATTCTTGAATTTTCGAATCTTCTATTAGTGTGGGTGGAATCTGTATGTTTGTTTATTAATGTGTGTCTCGTCATTTTCAAGACTACGTGATACATACGTTTATAATTCCATTATTTCTCCATTTTCCGGCGCTTCGCTAGGAGCCGCTCCTGCGCGCCGCCATTTTATGCGTATGAATTTCTAGATTTAAAAAATCAAGAGATGACTATAATTTCTATAAAAATGTGCTTCTGATGCACAATTGGATTCTGCTCAGGTGTGTCGTTTCAGAAAAATTCTACGCCGTCATTTGACGGATTTTGGTGTCGTCGCTTCGTTTTTGCGTGGATTCGTCCATATTTCTCCCATGCCTGCCTCTGCAGATACCCACGCGCAGCCTCGCTGAGTAGGCCGTGTTCGCGCCAAAACGCAGGTGCCTGGAGAGACTGAGCAGAACCAAGACCCCACCAAGGGGCAAATTTAATTCTTTTGAGACTCCCTTCGCCCTAAGACAGGTCACAGGTCGCCAGCAGGTTTACGAGAACCCATGCGAGTGTGTATATTGTGTCTTGCGTTTTGGTTGTGTCGACGCTGCGTGTTGGAGGAAGGGATGCATATGCACATGTTTGGCATGCTCCCATACTAACCCAACCAAGCCACAGGAGCCCCGGCAGCGCCATGAGCGCTGAGTCTTCTGTAGGATATGATACAATCAGAGCAGCAAAAGAGCGCCAGCCATGGTGAGCGCCCATTTTTCAGTGTGAGGGAAACTATAGGTATTTTAAAGTAGATGTGGAAACCAAGGAAAGGCCAAGAAAAATTCCCTTTTTCCTAAAATGCGGCACTGGTGGCCACCACAGCACAAGGGGGGAGTAAGAAAAAGTGCTTTTCCATTGCTTTGAGGCATACTCTAGTTGTATTAGAGATGCACTGAGCATCCATGCATTTTTATCTTAGTATTGGTCCCATCAAAAGTGGTGATAACACATTTTGACCTATGGAACCAAACACCCAATCAGGATATGGAGTGGACCCCTTAATCCCCTTTCAATGTGAAGTAAAACATCTTTTCCTGAGTTGACTGAGCACTGACATACCTAAGGTAGAGCCTATGGACTTATCTATGTTTTTCCCTGAATACTTATGTGCCCTAGTGGTATGCACCCTAGGGGGCTAGGCACCTCTTTTTGAGAGGTCCTGGGTTCAATTCCTGGTCAGCCTAGCTAAGTAGGAAGATCCCATGTGACATGGCAGTGACCTCATCGCCACATGCCCTGCCACCTCAGCACATATGGGACCCAAAACAGAGAGTGCACATCTCCTGAGATGGCACTATGAAGAGAGAGTGACCATGGGGCAGTTTTCCTACTCTTTTCCCAAAACATTTCAGCTATATTTGTGAATATGCATTCATTTGTGACCTGAGTTGCAGTTTCTCTGAATATCCAATCATCTTTCACTGTTTACACTGCAGCCCTTCATGCTTTGATCCTGATCTTCTCCTCTTTGCACACTTCGGGCTTGGTTTATCCTGGATTGACTCTATTTCTGCAAAACAAAGGTTTTCATCTTCCAAAACAAGCAGCAGGAAACCCTACACCTACAGCAAGCAGCAGGGGAAGCAAAAACACAGTGCTGAAAACACTATAAACCTTTCTGGCACTCATCTACACACTACAATACTACAACTTACCAACACACTTAATAGACACATTGAAACACTTATACACACACCCCTACGAGAGGCCACTCATCAATGGCCAACGGATGGGTGAACACAAACAAATCAGAGGAGTGAGACAGGGCTGTCCTCTCTCCCCATTGCTCTTCAATCTCTACCTAAATATCATATTACACACCCTTCCGAAAGTTTGTGCCTTCACAGATAGTGATACCATCCATTCATACATTGATGACATACTTATACGATCAAACAGCCGACACATAATCCAGAAAGTATACACATTTTTTCACACAACAGCCAGACAGTTAGGTCTAGACATGAACACACACAAAACAGAACTACAGGCCATGAATAGCATACCACACATAGAACTGCGCATAGACCGAACAACAACACTGTCAACGAAAGACACAAACGGTAAACCACACACACATTACAAATATCTGGGCATACACCTATTCACAGAAGACTCACCAAGACTGCTTCGCACACTTCTCATCAATGAAACAAACAGCTACTTCAACAACCTCCAGTCACTTCCCCTCACACACTCCGAATACATATCTCTGATCAACACTGTGTTAATACCTACATTACAATACAGGCTCTTGGCACACAACATACATATCACACAGCTGCATTCCATCCAATCCCTGATCTGGCGTCGCCTGTGCCAACTGGGACACTTGTCGTCAGTGACGTCACCAAAAGATATATACCAGCGAAGGCCACTGGGTGGTCTCGGCCTGAAGCACTTTCTGTATGCATATCATGTCCAGAATGTCAATCAGGCTACACGTTTTCTGAGCGGTGAAGGACCAGCGAGGTCTACACAGACGATTTGCAGCACACTACTCAGTCCCAAAACTAATTTCCTTCAGGAAGCCTTGGTTGATTCATGCTATGCACTCAGCCTCCTGATCCATGGTTTCGGTCCTTGGAATCCCTGCCCCGTGTCTGCATTATCACCAGGGGCCAACATATATGTCGATTTCCAAGTGGTGGGCCCATGCTTGGGCACGGTTTCAGAAATCCAGGGGAAAAAAGCGAAGATTGACTTCTCAGGCTACTCAGCAGAAATTGCAGACAAACACAATTTCTCCTTCTCATACCCCCACAGCAACCCAAAACCCATCTCACACTTCTCCCTCTCAGAACTCTCGCCTACTCCCAATGCCAACCAATCCCTCTCTACCTCTGCACCCGCACCACCATTCAGCACGGCAATTTCAGACATGTCCAGCCTGGGAGCCACAAATTCACCTGCCTGCAACACATCACGTCCTCCTACCATCAGATCTCCTGAGCTGGAACTGCACAGTGGCGCTGGAACTACTTCAGGACCCCCTGAGCCCATCAGCTGCCTGGACATATCTCGATGGTTCTGCATTCTTCCCTCACTTCGGGTCAGCGTTTGCTGTTTTTGAAGGTTTGAATGCGCATTCTTGCAACGTCACTGCATCAGTTTCACCTCTACAGTCATCAGGGGGCTCAGAATTCTGGGCCTTACACTTGAAATTACATCATCTGCAAACACACCCAAACCCTAACCCACTGCAATTTGTCCTCTGCGACAATGCAAATGTGGTAGATTGCTACAGGCTTGCCAAACACCCAGACTTCAATTTATTTCACAAGCATCCTTCAGGACACTGGATCAAGTCATTCAGGTCAGCCATTGTGCAGCTTTCTGCTCAGGGTGTGCGAGTAGAGGTAAGATGGATCAAGGCCCACACAGGATTCAAAGGAAATGAAATTGCGGACGCTTTTGCCAAATGGGCGAGTTTTGCAATTTTACCAACCTCACTGATCCTTCCACCACCCCAAAAAGGAAGCATCACATGGCAAGGCATGCCTGTCCTTGGTAAACTTACACAAAAATCATACAGTCATCTCCTCCCCAAGCACATGCACACAGACATCAAGCTGCCCGAGAGCTATGCCTGGTTTCAATCTACTTCCTGGTTCTGGAGTTTGCCATTCAAATGGTCTGCGGGTATATTCTGCACTAAGGGATACAACCCACATTTCAGAATGGAAAAACACCCCTGTCCAGCCTGCACACACCCTCACCCCATGGACCAAATATCTGTCACAGCTCTGTGCACTAAGGCAGCTCACCTCCAGCATGAATTTATTCACGCATGGCCAGCACCATTCCAGGCCTTGGTGTCAGAATGGTGGCATACGGCCCCCTCAGCCAGACACAAACGCAATTTCATCAGAACACTTCTTCCAATCCCACTATATAATCATCTATTTTCCCGCATGGGCCTAACAAAAAAATCATTCAACAGCCAGTTGAGGGCAGCTTTGAAAGAAAGGAGAGACAAGACAACCAAGGCAGTCAAAGCAGCCAAGAATTGGCTGATTGAAAACCCATTATGCTTCCCACTCTCTCCTGCAGTCAGCCTGAATTTATGGAGTATGAAAGATTCACCAATGGGCACATCCTTTTCTTCCGCCCCAAAGCGAAAGCCACAGTACCATGAACCTGAACCCCTGCCCTCGAAGGTCACACATAAAGCAGCTACCAGGACACCAAAGAGGGGCAAAAAAACACCACACATTCCACTAATTCAGCCTGCCATGCGCCCACAATCATTGCCACCACCTCAACCATTCTTCTCTCCTTCCCTCTGGGATTTCGTTCAGCTCAGGCCACCACCAGAACCACCTCCAAGTGGGGTTACTGTACATACTTAAATGTACATACGGTAACGACGGTGTGACATGCACAATGGGACATTGATGATGACGTTATGGGTGGCGGCCAACGCCGTGGGAAATAAAAGGTAGCCGTACACGTACTGGAGTAAGTGTGCTGTCTGCGGGTGGAATGTGGTCCACTCGACCGTCTGCCAGTCCTGTACTTGGGAGCATCGGTGTTTGACCGGGTAGGCTGGGGCCTCCGGCGTGGCGCTGCGGTGCTTGGCTATCCCCGGGAAGGTGATGGCTGGGTGCTGGGTGTTCCACGTGCCCCTGTGGAATCTCCATTCCGCCTTGGTGCTGGGGTCCCACGTCACTGTGGCCGTGTCACTCTCTGCGGCCTGTTTGAAGTGCTGAAGCAGGTCACAACCCTACCCTGGCATTTTACCCCTAAGGGAGCATTATTTGGCCCTATATATGGGATATATGTGGGATAGGGTATATCATATTCCATTTCCTTGTTAGGAATATAGGATGTGGGATGGATAAGGCAATCATGGATGTTTAGTAGTTATATCAATTAGTGGATGATAGGGTGGATTTCTCATATGTGCATATCAGGTATTTCATTGGCTATGTGTACCATATCTGTTTGCAGGATACTATTCAGTCATCACTATCGTTATGTCAGCTGTGCCAAGCAATGTTGCTGCCCATGCCACTGCGACCTCTGCTCCTGACCACCCGGTCTGGTTTCATGGTAGCAGAGGCGAAAATTTTTCGTCTCTGTTGGGCGCTTGGCATCGCGGAAAGCGATCGGTCCGCGAAATCGTGGACCAAATCCAAGAAAAAATCTCTTCCCCGGGAGGGATATCTGAGGGTGTCCAGGTCCCCACTCTCAGGACCTCCTCGGCCCTGACCCCATCGACCGGGCAGGGGCCGCAAAAACGGGCCAAGCCCCAAGTGGCTACAAATCCTAAGTTTCCGAAATCCCCGAATGTTCCCATCGGGGCCCCCCATCCTCGAAATCCAGCTGGTGTACCTGGGATGGTTGGGGGGGAAATAGACGGCCACCCTCAGGGAGCGATAAGAGGACCACAATCGCCTATTATGGGCTCGGGAACCGTTACTAGCGCCGAGAATCGGGCAGTAATCGACCAATTTACTGGGGTGATCGAGCGTACGAACGCTGCGCCCTCACGCGCTGCCGACTGGGGTACGATGGCTTCGCCAATGGGGCCTATCGTGGTCGACTCTGGCACTCCTCCGTCGCTAGGGGGGTTGCCAGAGCCTCAGGTCAGAAAAAACCTGTTTGCGGCAGGGCCCATCAGCCCCATTGTTGACCAACTCGACGCTGAAAACCGTCGAGTACTCGCGCTCACGCCTGATCCCCATGGCCATCTGGGTCCGGCTCGAGAGGCCGTGGCCCTGATCCAGCAAGCCCTGTCGGGGACTAGGCAGAACCCCACTGTGGTGGAATCGTCGCCCACTCCAAGAAGTGGATCGCGGCGGTTTCCCTCCCTGGTGGAGGAATCTCCTGCCTTGGGAGTGTATCCCAATCCCCCGAGCGGATCCAGGCTAAATCCTACGATCATCGAGGAATCCCCCACGCAAATCGAGGAGGATGAGTGTGACCAGTGGTTCCCCCTGGCGGTGGAGCAGTGGAACGACGATGAGGAGGAGGAGATTGGAGTGTTGGAACGTCATGAACTCCATCATTCCCCTATTTCCGTTGCCTCGTCGCCTGCACCTCCTGAACCTATGTCAGGGACCAGGGATCGCCCCATGCTTGTGGAAGAATCCCCGGCTCCCCACTACATCACGGTGGAGGACTCTCCGGCCCCTCAGTTCATTGTTGTGGAAGAGTCCCCGGTGCCTATGAGCGGCGTCAAAAACCGCCCGTGTCTTGTCGTGGGATCTCCGGAGCCTACGGAGGACCGGGCCGGTACTACATCTCCAGTGCCTATGAGTGGCACGAAAGATCGTCCATCCCTAGTGGATGATTCTCCGGCAATGCCGAAGGTCAACAATCTGTGCTGGGGGGGAGGGAATCGGGTGGAGGGAGGTTCAGCGACCCTCCCAATAAATTTGGTCTCTCCCCCCACAAATACATCTCCTGCGGAGGACCCCCAACTGCCCAATTGGGGGGGGGTTCCAGAGGTTGCAACGGGATCGGAGCCTGTTTTTGCTTCCCATCCGAGAACTCGATCAACTATGGTGGTTCATGAGTCACCACAGTATATTGTGGTGGACGATTCCCCACCGCCGCGACCGAATAATGTTGGTCATATTCCCCCTCCGCCGTCACCCCGCCACCGCCATGTGGCTTACATCGAGCACGTGCAAGGAATCCCGCACCTGGTTCGGCCATCTAGTGGTGGGGGTTCGGGGGGGGGACATCCCTCTGGTGGGGGGGCGCCAGCGCCTGTTGCTGCGCGCCCCACACCCCCGTCTCGCCCTGCGGGGGGGCTCTCTGGTCCCTCCGTGGCAGGGGGGGCTGCTGGGGGGGGCGGTGGTGGGTCATCTCCTCCTCGTGGAGGGGGGGGTCCATCTTTTCGACATTCTGGGGGCCCCACTCCTACACGGGGGGAGGACGACCTACAGCACACCTGTGACTGTCCCCGGTGTGTGGTGCACTACGAAACGTGCATCCAATCTCTGATGGCACAGGTGAGGGACCTGCGAAATCAGAATCTGGAGTTGCAGCGATCCCATCAGGAACTTTCTCAGGCAGTAGCCTCTACTGTGGGCATCAGTCAGTCCTACGGGGACCGGATGACCCAAATCTTGTCTACATTGGCTAAGTTTGACGCGGTGGTTCAGGCATACCAACGGGATTCTAAGGTGGTGGAGGCTAGCGTGGCAGATCATCTTAAGATGTCCAACGGCAACACGGCTAAGTGCTTTAGCGCAGTGGAGTCGCTCGCTACACGTTACGCCGCCGTTGCATCTAGGATCGATGCGTGGGACCACTGGTACTCCACGCCTGCGGAACCCGTTACGGTGGTCCCACCCCCGCCGTCGGCGCCTCCGCCCGTTCCTGATCCTACACCGGCGGCGCCTACGGCGCCCATGGGCGCGCCATCCGGTTCATCCGGTGGTGGGTGTGTCCTTCCTTTCTCCGTCCACCCATCCCACGATTGCATCTACCATCCGAACGCTTGTCCGGATTCGGGGTGGCCGAGGGGGGGGGAAGAACACCACGAACACCCCCACCCCCAAGAACCTACATCGTGGAGGGGAATCGCCGAAAAGCAGAAGGAACGTGCTGTTCCCGAGTGGAGGGCGACGCCTAAGGGCGAAGAACACCCCACGGAGCCTACGGCCCCGTGGGCCAATGAAGAGGAGAACACCTCTTCGTTGGGGAACATTAATCCCCTCACGAAAAATGTTTTCACTTCCCCTGGGAAACCTTCGTACACGCCCTCTCATCCTACGGATACGTGTACAGTCTCTCCAGTGAAAGTTGCACCAAGTGCAAGTGGAGGTGCACCCCCAACCATGGCTCCCCCTGCTTACCACCCGTACCAAATGCCTATGGTGCAAAATAGTTACACCAAAGCGGTGGAGGATAGTGATATGCCTAAACCGCAATTTAATGGGCAGCTAGAGTGCTACGACGAGTGGGTGGAGAAGCTTCAACAATGGTTGGGGGGGTGTGATTCCATGTACCGAAAGGCCAACGAGGCAAAAATGATTTTGAGTACCTTGCCCCCATGGCTAAAGGCGATCATCAACGCCCGGGTTGCCGAGGCCACCCACCACACACGCACGGCCCCCACCCTCAAAGAGTTGTGGGACTTTTTGGAACAACGTTTCCACGAGTATGACCCCTCAAGGGCTGATGAAAGGTGGCGAGCCCTCACCCCCAGGGTGGTTAGAGGGCAAGTGACCCTCATCGACCTCGAAGATTTCTATGCTCGTTGGCAACGTTTGTTGCCTCTGAGCAATGAGACTCGTCCCCACGTGATCCGGGAGCAGCTCCTAAGCAAGCTCCCGTGGATCAAGGAGAAGGTCGTCAAGCAAGAGGCTAAGAATAGCCCAGACAGCTATGTGGTGGATTTTAGTGGCCTTGACCCTTCGCCGGGTCGCGCCCCATTCGAAAAAGAACTCAGGAAATATAGCGCTCAAGCTTGCACTACGGTTCCCGAGATTGTTTCCTATTCGGGGCCGGGGGTGATAGTTGACTGCAAAGACCCGGCTCTCCAGGAGTGGATCTTGAAACTCAACAACACACCTCACACACGCGGCTACACTATGAAAGTGGAGCAACGTAGGCCTCGTTTGAAGCCTGCGGAAATCTACGCCCTTGCCCATAAAAGCGTATCAGAGAGGGAAGCTCTCGAACGCCTCAATAAAGGAGACAAGACGACGGTGACGTACACTCATCGCCCTTCTCACAATAAAACCGCGGTGCATGCGGTTAATGCGGAGGCTACGGCGGACCCTGACACCTCCGAACCCGCTGACACCTCCGTCAACGCCGTGGGTCACTCTAAACCTCCGGCGAAGAAATCCGTCGACCCCGGGGCTAAACCGCCACCTACCTTTTGGGTTCCGTGTTCCAAGCATTGGAAAACACGTAAACTAACGGAGATGGACATGTCTTATGTTGATTGGGGTGCCACCAATACCACCCTTTGGACGTGTAAGCCTAATTCTCCGTGCAATGACACTCATTGGAACATTGCGGGTAAGTCTAAAGGTGGTAAGCCTAAGGGTGGCGATAAGGGTGGCGGTGGTGATAAGGGTGGTGGTGGTTATAAGGGTGGCGGCGGCAAGGGCGATAAAGGAGGCAAGGGAGCGCCGAACGGGCGCGGACGTTGGTAGAGGTGCCCAGAGGCGCCCCCTTCGAAAGAAGAAAACCTCGGGCACCCCTGTGACACTACCGTGGCTCTCGTTCCATCGAGAGTCATGAAGGGGCATATAGTGACTAGTGAGATTCAAACCGAACTTTCCGTTCAGGTTGTTTTGCCCAATGGAGAACGCAAGGCCCTCCGTGTTTTGGTGGATTTTGGGTGCCAAGCGGTCGCTTTGGCCAACCCCAATGTTTTTGGAGACCAACTCTCCGAAAAATATGAATCCCCTCAACGGAGGCGCCTACTCCAAGCAGATAATGAGACGCCTTTGCCAGGGGGGGACGAGCAAATAGACGTCAAAATTCAATTTACGGGGGTTGTGGATGGTAGTGTTTCACTTCCTCGTGTTGCCCAGTATGGCGTGTCCCCGTACCTTGTCCCGAATTTACCTTGGGATATGGTTTTGGGGCACCCATGGGGTTACGAACATTGTGTGAGCCATTTTGCCCGTTTCAATTGTTTGTACTCTCACCATCCAGTGCACTCCCGTTTTTGGATTGAGGACTTCCGTGAGGCTCCACGAACCGGCAAACCATTTTTGGTGAAACCCATTCATGGTAAGGTGTCACGTCAGTCCGTGTGGGGCCTAACCGTTCCAGTCATTGGGGCGGTCGCTCCTACGCACCCTGCCCCGGCCATTGTGGTTACGCCCCCTGGTGGCGAACCGCCTAACCGTGTTGAGGCCGAGAAACACATATCCTATGCCTTGACCGCTTCCTCCGTGGCCCCCGTACAGGACCGGGCTTGTGCTTTGGAGCTCGTTGAATTTGCTCCCGAAACCCTTGCCCGTGATGTTCTACCTACGCGGCGTGATGGGTCCATGTGGACCCAGTCTGACTATGGCCTCACGCCATATTGGGCCGCACGTGTCAAAAAACAATTTGGCAAAAACCCCGACGTGGACGCCTTCAATAGGGTCCCGGGTATGGCTCAGGCTACCCGTTGGGTTTCGCCGCTTGAAGATTTCTTTTCCACTCCCGCGGACCCCTCCAAATTGTATTGGATGTGCCCTCCCTATCATCGGTTTTCCGATTGTGTTCGGAAGATTCGGCAAGAAAAACTACGAGCCATCGTCGTAGGGCCGAAGTGGACACATAGGGAGTGGTGGAAACCCCTTATGGAAATTACTTTGCAAGGGTACCACCTTCCTGGGCCAGAGACTAAGGCCTGTCTCTATCAGAATGACCACCTCACGCCCCTTCCTCAACGGGGTTGGTCCACGGTGGCGCTATACGTGGACGGTGGTATTGCGGAGGAAAATTTGGCGGCCACTAAATGTCATGTGGCCTCTGTTTTGGCACCGGCCGTCTCTAACCCCAACACGGATGGCGAGCCGGGCATGACCTCGGAGGAAGAGTCGGAGGATGAAAGGGTGCCTAACCATTTGGTTTCGGTGCGCACCCTCACATATCAGGCGACCCATAAAAAACTCCTCGCGCCCGTTACTCTTGACCCTACCCCCGAAGATTTGGAGGCACAAGAATGCGTGCGTTCACGCATTGCGAAAATTGAGCGAGAGTTATTGGGTGGGAGGGCCACTACCGTTAAGCGTTACCGAAAACGTAAAGGCGCCACACGATTGTTGGCGGCTTCTCGTGTGGGTGGCGTTGTCACCACCCAAGAGCCTATTGTGTCTCCGGAGGTGGAGCTCATGAGGAAACGCATTCTCGCGGACTACGAGCGGGATGTTTTTAGTGGGGAGGTTCGTCTCCGTCCGGACCAGGAACACCCTAAGGTCCGTGGTACGGAGCGGTTGGGGTTTGCTAAACTTGACCTATACCCGAACGCCAAACCCAAGTCCGTAAAACCTATACGGTTGGTGGGGGAGCGTGCCGCGGCGGAGCAAGAAATAGTGGAGGACTTTTTGGCTCGTGGCTGGATTGAGCCGTGCCCTGCCTCCGAATGGGCGTCCAACGGTTTCGTTGTGCCCAAGAAAGAGAAAGGAAAATGGCGCCTCGTGGTGGACTACCGCCAACTTAATGAGGCTACCTTGCCCGACGCACACCCCCTCCCCCTCATTGAAAACATGTTGGAAAATCAATCCAAACACAAGATTTTCACTATTGTGGACTTGAGTAAAGGGTTTCATCAAATTCCCCTTCACCCTGAATCCCGGGCTAAGACCGCCATGAATTTGGCGGGTAAGCGATACCAATGGCGTGTTATGCCTATGGGTATCAAGAATGGGCCCGCTATTTTTCAACGGGTCATGGACCATGTTTTGCAGGGTTTGGATTGTGCGGACGTATATATTGATGATATTATTATTGGTTCCTCCGGTGCGACGGAGGAGGAGCTATTGGCTAACCACGACCGCGACGTGCGTGCCGTGTTGGATAGGCTACGAAAAGAGGAGTTGGTTGCTTCGGTTAGCAAAACCGATTTCTTTGTTCGTTCGGTTGAGTTTTGTGGCCATGTGTTGGAAAATGGCACACGTCGGCCGGCGCCAGGGAAAATGTTGGCGCTTGAGCGTTGGGACAAACCGGATAATGTTCGGGAGCTCCGGGGGTTCTTGGGGCTCGCCAACTATTATTCGGGCTATGTCCAACACTACGCCTCCATAGCTACCCCTTTGATTAATATGTTGAAGGATTTGCCTAAGCATAAGAATGGCAAAAAGATAGGCCTAACGTGGAATGCTTCGGCTAACGAGGCCTTTTTGAAGCTCAAGCGTGCTATTACGGATATTGTTCCCCTCCAACTAGCCGATTGGGATAAGGACTTTGTCCTCACCCCGGACGCTAGTAATTGGGCGGTGGGGGCGGCCCTACAGCAGGAAGGTCCCGATGGTGCCCTACGCCCCCTTGCCTTTTTCTCCCGCAAATTGTCAGGCAGCCAATTGAATTGGAGCCCTCGGGAGAAAGAGTGCTACGCCATAGTGGCGGCGCTTTTAAAATGGCATGGTTGGGTGGGGAACAAGCGCGTGGAGGTCCGTACGGACCACCGTAGCCTTGAAAATTGGGCTACGGAGGACCTCAAAACCGTGGGGGGTCCCTCTCCACGCCAAGCGCGTTGGCATGAATTGTTCTCTAAATTCGACCTCCATGTGGTTTACACTCCGGGGCCAGTGAACCCCGTGGGTGATTTCTTGTCCCGTTGGGCTTACCCTGCTAACCCGGCGTTGGGTGATGTGTCCATACATGGGACGGCCCAAGCGGCCGGGGATGTGCGGGACATGATGGCGGCCGAGAAGGAGGAACTTCTCGCCCGCCCCCTTGTATTTAGGGCGGTTGTGGCGCCCGTTGTTACTAGGTCTAAAGCGGCGCCTCGGGCTCAAGGGGCACCCGCGTGTGATCCACCCCCTCTGGCTTCGCCTCCAGTGGGGGGGGGGACGAAGCAAAAGAGAAAGCTTCGGAGACTGGAGCGAATTGTCAAGATAAAAAAATCTTGGAAGTCCCACAAGAAAGCAACTCCTATACATGGGGAGGATGCTCCCAATGTTTTTGAGATAAATTGGGCTAAACACTACCCAAATTGTCAACGCTACAAACAAATGTGGCAAGATGCCTTGAATGGGAGCTTCCAAGATGGAGTGAGGTTGGTGGATAACAAGCTCGTCCGTAATGGACGGTGGTGTATTCCTACGCCGCTAGTGCATCGTTTGGTAGCCGAATACCATGATGCATTTCACTTAACTACCTCCAGTGTGGAAAAACACTGGAAGGAAATTAACCATGGCGTGGAAGGTGAGGGGTTGTACAAAGCAGTGGAACTGCAATGTCAAACGTGTCCCTCATGTGCCATTCACACGCATGACACCAAGCGCAAGCAAGGGTACATGACCCCTATGCCTATACCTATGGAGCCCATGGACTCCATAGCGCTTGATGTGTTTCACTACCCTTCCACCTCCCACGATGGAGAGGTGTATGACCGAATGCTCCTATGCGTATGCCGGCTTTCCGGCTACCTCATCGCGATCCCTATTCCTAAACCCCGTCATGGAGACAAGGATGAAGGGCTAACGGGGAGAAGAGCGGCCCATTTGGTAATGGAGCGCTGGGTGGATAGGTTCGGAGCCCCTCGTGAAATATGCTCCGACCGTGGGCCACAATTTGTGAGCCAATATTTCCAAACCCTTTGTTCTAAGATTGGTGCCCGCTCGACTATGTGTCTCGCGGGTAGGCACCAAGGTAATGGCAAGGCCGAAAATACTGGCAAGCAGCTAAGGCGTGCCGTTGCTAAAGCCATTACCTTGAAGAGAAAGAAAACTAATTGGGTAGAGGTTTTGCCCGCCGTTGTACGAGCGTGGCATGAGACTACAGGTCCTTCAGGTTATACACCTAACGAGATTGTGTTTGGTAAACACAACCGTACTAAGGGGCCCCCTCTTGCTGAGCCTAAGGGGGTGGCCCAAGACGCCGCTCACTACTTCCAACGGCGTGAGGAGCTTATTGCTCTTGCACGGAGGGCTATGATTCAAGTGCAAGAGACAATGGCTCGTAAGTATAACAAGAGTAGGAGGATGTCCCCCAATTTCTCAAAAGGGGACCGCGTATGGGTCCGTCGCCAACGCAAAAATCTTGGCGATAAGACTTGTCCCTATTGGGATGGGCCCTATGAGGTTGTGGCCAAGAAGGCGCACGACCTCTATGTTATTCAAGTGGACCAACGGAGGTTAGTTGACGTCCACGTTGATTGTTTAATGAAAACGGTCAACTCCCCTCGCTCCCCCGTGCCTCTAAATTACACGGAGGAGGTTGCTAGGGTGCCCTCCCAGTTTGAGGAGGACACCTATAATGTCAAGAAAATATTAAGTCACCGTACTTACCGCAAGAGACTTCTCTTCAAGGTGCGGTGGGAGGGTTATACCAAGGATTGGGATACCGAGGAACCCGTTGAAACCTTCTTACCATCCTACAACAAAGTTTGGAGAGATTACTTGCAGAAACAGAATCTCACCCAAACTGTTGACATCCTTGCCCACCTTGGTGGACCGCTCTCATGAGCGTGCCACGAAAAGAAAACCCTAACCAATATGGATATATTATTGTTTGGGGAAGGGAGGAGAGAGCGAGAAGCGGTGGGAGACAGGAAAGAAGATGTGCATGCACGGCGCGCTCCTCGGTTACAAAAATCCCCACCGGAGCAGGGCGGTGGGTACCGCAGGTTTACCCCACCGTCTACCTCTCTCACCGCTAAAGGCTTGAGAGTCCTTGGGGTGGGGTGGCGTGGCATATAGCCTGGGGCGGAAGTGGGACGTGTTCTTTCGGGGGTCTTAATGCCATTCAAACCCCTATCCTTGGGTCTTACTGGAGCACTCCTACCACCACCAGGACTACTGCCGTCAGTCCTGCCCACGATGACGCCCCCTGTCAAGGGTGCTAACAACGTGGCAAGCACTTCCCGAAGACTCTGCCGGGTTGTGCGCATGGTGGTGTTTGCAAGGTTTCGGAGTGCCGCCCCGTACCGAAACCACGACCCCACGACCGTCCCTGACCCGTGACCCAAGCCAACGAGCTAAATCATTTGCTCAAAATGGCGAAGGCTTGAAAACTTCGTTGGGTTGGCGGGTACAACCCATTTTCCCTTTTTGTGTTGGGCGTGATGGTTTTCCACCGGTTTGCCCTTGTCCACACGAGGGTAGGTATACAAGGTACGAAGTACTCGTGTGGCTCACATTACGTGGAAAAAATTTCGTGGCGTGCAAGATTGCCACTACACACAGTGAGGACTTAACCTAGAGGGAGGGGTCGTCCTCTACGTACAGGTATGCTAATATGAACGGCAATGGGTGCCTTTGCCCCGTCACTCCTTGAGTGGGTGGGGTCTTCAAAGGCTATGACGTTGCGGATGGCGCCGCCTGGGTATTTGTCCCCGGTCGCTATGCGTGCCCGGGTTGGGAGTGAGTACCCAGTATTGCCATTGCATGGGGCCGCATGCTGGCTGGGTATGTTTTCTCTTGTTGTTGTTGAATTTCATGGGTGCTATTCCCGCCTGCAGCGCGAAGGAACAAACAAAGGGAACAATGAGGCGAGTGTGCACATGCATATGTTTATGAGAGAATATGTATATTAATGTTTTCTCTAGAGTTCCCCACGAGTGGACTTGGATTTCCACAACACCCGAGGGGTCCTCTATCCCAACACCCAACCAAACGGGTTGGGATATGGGCGTGGCATTTTTCTTTATAGAGACCCGTGCGTGGACTTGGATTTCCACAACACACACGAGTCTCTCTGTCCGAGACACACCAAAACCGGGTGTGCCCGTGGCCAATGGTAGCGTGTGTGTGCGCATGCCATTAATTTAGTTACGGGATTATATGGTTGCCTATTACGTTGGTTATCACCCGCCCCCCGAACAAGCAAGACCTAGGTTGACACCTACCTTTGGGGTTTTGTAGCCGTGTACACCGGCCCAAGTTTACACACGGAGGTGTAAACATGAATCCGTCATACACGGTGTAGAGGGGTTGGGGGAGTAAAACTCCTTCGGGGCGTGTCATCGTGCCCCCGGGGAGTAGGGTGGGCTGATTCACCAGCGGGACCGTACGGGCGACCTCCCCAATTTGCGACCTGGAGGTGACCCCCTGCGCTACGGCCCGCCGGTTGCACACCCACCGACAAAGGTAACACGCAAGCTAACCTAAGTGTTTATACGCACGCCCCCAAGACACACACGAACACCAAGCGACAAGGTGGCGTATCTATACACGTGTTCTATTGTGGATATGCTTACTGTTTGTTGTGTGTACGTGAGTAGTTTGTGGAAGCTCTTGCACGTGCCGTATGTGTGGAGTGCCCCCATCACGTGCCCCAAGGCCGCCACCGCGAGACCCACACTCTGTGATGCCCTCCGGGCGAGTGTGTGCCCCCGGGCCCTGCCAATGGGTGTGCGCGCACAAGTGTGTCTTGTGTTTGTCGGTGTGCATCGCTCTATTATGTGTATATATGATATATATACGTAGTATGGCTCCTAGGTGAGGGGTTAGCAGTGAGGTCAGGTTATTATTACATGGTTATGAGGTTTGTCTATTTAAGTGTGTCTACTCACACCCTCATCCCATCTCCGTACCTCCTCCTTTACCCTCTACGTGGTGCATCACGTGTGACACACATGCTAAATTAAGCATCCACACGGACACGGCCCTTGGCTGAGCCGTGCCCGTAGCATTTAGCCACAGCCGTGGCTGGCTTCCGACACCCCACAGATCCATCTTTTTTGTGTGTCGGTTCAGTTTGCAAGTGGGCCTTTGGCTAGGCCTTGTCTGGGAATTTACAAGCAAGTGAGCAAGCAAGCTTACATCTTACAAGCAAGAACTCACTCGTTAATGCAAGTGTTAAATCAAGCACATCAAGAACATCAAGCACATCAAGCCCTCATAAATTGTCTAAAGCACGAAGGTGGAAGGTGTGGGCATCGTACCCGTGTTTATCTTTGTGCCTAGTGTTTTAAGCGGTTCTTTTACCCTGAGGCCATCGTGACCTCTTTCCTCTAATTAGTGAGCTACCGCGCGCACGGTGGGCCATCGTGGCCGTGTTTGTTAAGTGGCTTAGGCATGCACAAGACAGTGGCGAGCACAAGTCAGTCATGCATCCCTGACCTCTACCTTTGTTTCCCCACGTGCTCCCTTGTGCAGGCACAGTCCTACGTTACTGTTGGACATTCCCGTCAATACTCCTGGCAGTTTTTCTTTTTCAACATGTGAAATTTTTGCACTTTCGCGTCGCACCGCTTCGCATGTACCATTACCTTCAGTTTTGTTTAAAAGTGTGATTTCACTTTGCCTTTAGTTTTAATTCTTTGAAAAACTACCTGCCCTTACCTGCTGGACCCCACATGCCTCATGCGACACGCAGGGACCAGACTCTACGCGCCGCAGCTCGCGATTTCGCCTACTACTTATTGCGGGACCTGCGGGATCCCGTTCGTCAATTTGTGTATCTCGGCGGTGGTTCAATTCCGACCGATCGAAGCTGGTTCAGCGGTCGTGCGGCCGGCTCCGAGATTGCCTGCGTAGGTTCGATTCCCGCTGGTAGGGAATCCGTAACCTTTGATTTGCTGCTGTTTGTGACTGCTACGTTCCTCTTGGGCATGTACTTCCTGCCCGTGGCAGTCGTTTTAAGTGGGGGGGTGAAGCAGGTCACAACCCTACCCTGGCATTTTACCCCTAAGGGAGCATTATTTGGCCCTATATATGGGATATATGTGGGATAGGGTATATCATATTCCATTTCCTTGTTAGGAATATAGGATGTGGGATGGATAAGGCAATCATGGATGTTTAGTAGTTATATCAATTAGTGGATGATAGGGTGGATTTCTCATATGTGCATATCAGGTATTTCATTGGCTATGTGTACCATATCTGTTTGCAGGATACTATTCAGTCATCACTATCGTTATGTCAGCTGTGCCAAGCAATGTTGCTGCCCATGCCACTGCGACCTCTGCTCCTGACCACCCGGTCTGGTTTCAGTGCGTGTGCAGCCACCGGTGCTGTTCTGGGGTAGCGTGGGCCGTTGGCATGGGGTGGTAGCGCGCCAGTAACTGGAGGAGGGGCCATGGGGTGGCCAGCGCGTGGGGCCCACACCGCCAGCAAGTGGTGGGGGTGCCCGTCAGCTTGTCTTGCGATAGTGGCGGCGGACAGAAGGGGCACGCCGTGGGCGGCGGTAACATCCACAGGTTGCCCCCCGCTTTGCCCGGCCGCAACGTGGTCTTTAGCCCGTTGGGTGCTAGGAGGAGTACCGCTGGTACCGTGGTGCCGGGTACATTTTCAACTTGCTCCGGTGGCCGTTGGTGGGCTTGGTTCCCTTGCGATGGGCTCGGTGGCAGTGGTCGTTTGTGCGTGTTCCAAAATAGGTTGTACGCCTCACGTATTTCCCCATCTGTTGGCTGGGGGTGCCCGGTCTGGGTGGCCGCACTGCGCATGTGGTTCTCCAGGACTGATTTGTTGGGCCACTCCGGGTGTTGTAGGAATCGGACGTGGTGTGTGCCCACTCGTTGGAGGGCTTTCATCTGGTTCGGGGTGACCCGTACGAGGTGGAGGGTGGTGCCCACCAGGTCCAGAGTGGTGGTGCTACCCGTTGGTCCCCCCCCACATTGGTGTGAAGGACCGCCAGAGGGCCGGTTTCCCTGCACCGATGGTTCGTTTGGATGACGTGGTTGTGGTGGGGCAGTAGGAGTTGTGGGTGGTTCCATATGCGGGTCCCCACCTTGGTGGGGAGACCCCGCTGGTGAAGTGTGTATTGGGGGCAGGTGTTGCGGTGGTACTGGGCCTCCCGCAGCGTCAGCGTGAAGACTTCCCGTACCTCTGGCTCGTGATTGTGCATGAGACGATGTAGGTGGGCCGCAGTGTGAGCTGTGTACGCGTTGTGGACGAGGTGGTCGGTGTTGTCTCCGTAGTACGGTGGCGATGCCGCACGCACCGTTGCAGGCAGTGACGTGGGCCGGTGGCCGTGGATGGTCCACGCTCGTCGTACTGTGGTGGTGGCCGCTTGTAGCATGTGTTGGGGGTGCGTTAGGTGCAAGGCTTGGAATATTATAGCTGCGTTGAGCACGGCTTGTAGGAAGTATGCCAGGGCCTGGGTGGAGAGTGCTGTGATGCGTGCTATAACCAGTGTCCTTGTCAGCTGCCGTAACAGGTTTGACGGTAGGGTGACCCCTCCTGCGGTGGCCGCTTGCTGGACTCCCAGGTAGGTGGCCGTGTTCACTGGGTCCATGGGCAGGTCCCCGGGGCGGAGGGGTCGCGGCGGTGCATTGTATACCATGGTGGCAGATTTGACGTTGTGTACCAGCAGCTGATTGCCCTCCAGATAGGTGGTGACGACGTGGAGGACCCTGGTGGCTCTGGCGGGGTCCGGGGTGGTCGGCAGGGGTTGGCGCGCGGTGGCGGTCACCACCGCCATGTCGTCCGCAAACGCTAGGAGCGTGGTCTGTAGGGGATATGGTGCCACGTCCGGGTACGTGCGTCGGATGTGAAACGCCAGCGGGAGGGTGACGAGGAGGAAGAGGAATGGGACTTCCGCACCCCCTTGTGGGACCCCACTGGTAGGGTGGACCCATGGGGTGGTGCCCACGTCGGTCTTCACGGCGTACATGCGGGTGGCGAGGTATGCCTGGAGGAAGCCCTGGAAGGGGAGTCCCATGTGTTCCCAGACGGCCCGTAGGAGGCGGTGCGGGGTGTTGGGGAAGGCCCCCTAGACGTCCAGGGATGTGATGATGAGGCTGATCGGGTCAATGTCCACCACGGCGTCTTGCATAAACATGGCCTCCAACGGTGATCTACCCGGTATGGCCCCCCACATGGTGGGCGGTACAGCCCGGTACACTGCTGGGGCCACCCGTTTGAGGATGAGCATCCATATAAGTTTGGCCTCCATGGTGGCGCATACGATGGGTCTCCAATTGTCGGGGTTCGCCCAGTCGCCTTTCTTATAGAGCGGGTGTACTAGGTTCGCCCAGTCGGGTGGCACGTCTGTTTTCCCGATGGCGATATCCCACAGGCGCGCGGCTAAGTGTCTCTTCAGGTTCAGTGGTAGTCTACGGTAGAGCTCCGCCGGGAGTCCGTCCACTCCCGGAGTTTTTCGCGGTTGTAGTTTGTACAACACCTCATCGAGCTCCCGAATGGTGAACGGGGCTCGGTGCATGTCTCGTCGCTGTGTCCGGTTGTAGAGTTTCGGCAGGTGGGATATCAGTTCCTCTGTGCATGCCGACAGTTCGCCATCCTCAGTGTTGTGCTGGCGCAGGAAGCTGTTGAGGACTTCTTCCAGGACCACCTTGGGATCGTTGGTCACTGTGCCGTCCTGTAGGCGTACCGCCTTGATGCCTCGGTGGCCCGTCTCCCCCAGGGCCTTGTCCACGTGTTTCAGTGATTTGTAGGGTTGGGGTTGTTGGAAGTAGCGCTGTTGTTCTTGCGCCAGCTCCTTCGCCCGGCGGACGTGCCATTCTCTGAGTTGCTGGCGTGCTGTTTCCAGTCGTGCTGCGATTTCCTGGGCGTCATGTTGGGCTTGCTGGTCATGTGAGTGCATTGCCGTGTGCAGTGCTCGCTTGTCGTGCCATATGGTTGTGACCAGGGATCGTAGGTCTTGATGCGGGATGGCCTCGTCCTGTGTTCTGCGCTGCCCGCTGAGGCCGCATGCCGTGGCCGCCTGTCGCATGGCGAGGTTGAGGTCCGTTTTGTCTTGCTGGCCCAGGATGCGTTGTACCGTGCGGTAGTATGCTACCCATCCGTGGGTGTCGTTCTCTCCTGGCGGTTGGATGGGCGGTTGTTCTTCGTGGTCCATGCCATCCCTGGAGGCCGGGGGTACCTGAAGCACCTTGATTTGTACCTCCAGGGGTCGGTGTCCGGTGATCTTGGATGGCAGGTCGTGGTATTGCGCCCGCGTCACCTCGACTTGTGCCGAGTCCGCGTAGCAGAGGTCGATGCGGGAATCTGTCGCGCCAGGTTGTGGTGGTCTGTGTGAGGGCTGGCCTCGTAGAGAGGCTGTGAGGTCCTGTAGGCCTAGATGCTGCATGGCCACTTGTACCGCTGCGTCCTCGGGCGTCGGTCGTCCTCCGCGATTGTCCGCTGAAGGGGCCGCATTGAAGTCTCCTATGATGACAGTCGGGCCCATCATGGCAAGTTGCCGGTAGGCCTCCATGAGATTTTCGAGGAACGTCTCCGTGGCGTCTCCAAAGGGGACGTGTACGTTGATGACATTCGGTTGCCACGTTGGGCCTACCAGTTCGTATGCCGCTAGGGGATGGCTAAGGAGGGCTTCTACCTGGTGAAGTCTGTCCTACGCCACCCCTATCGCCAGGGTTGGCGCTTCCTCACCCTCTGGGAAGGGTTTGGAGTCGAAGAGGCCACCTGGGAGCCCTTCTCTGCGTTTGTTCTACCTGAGGGACGCCTAAACTCAGTTCTCGTTGACTACTTGTCCCAGAACAACCTTGGTGAGTTGCTGAGGCTCGCTGAGACGCTTGCCTCCAAGACTAAAGCTAGAGACTGAATCTTACCCTTACCTGCCAAAGCGTATGTGTGAGTGTGCTATTCCTAAGGTCCTGAGAGCAAGCCGCAGAAGTGGTGTCCTAATTATACCCAAGTCTGCACGCTTGCTAAACCTGGAGGGTTGGCTTATTGATGCCACGGGGTACGCCCCGGGTCTCCCCTCCCCTAAGCGCCCAATTTCTGTGCTGGTGCAAAACCTTTGGGGAATACCCAGCGTACTAATCCAGGTATTGTTTTCCCTACCTATCTGTCTACTACAGGGAGGGGTGGCCAAAAGCTATGAAGGCATGAAAACGCCGTTTTGCTAAGTGGCCAAAACGCTGACCTAACCACTGCCACAGCCCACCAACCCTGCTAAAATTGCAGGAAGCGGGTGGGACAGTGACACACGCACTACAGGTCCTACACACCCTACAGTGGCACCATTATGGTGGGCGAGCACTTCTGCAACTGGCTCAAGCCCCCACTCAGGACTACCACTCCTACACGCACACTCTACTGGGTGTGGTTGAAGAACATGTCGTCGGTCCTAACGATCCTCCTGTGAAGGAGACAAGAGAACACAGCGCTGCTAAGCAAGTGTGGCCTAACAGGGGACGCCACAACGTGTTTCCCCTGCTAGGGCTTGGAGGGAAGAGGTGCTCTTGTTGCGTGCACAGCGTGGATGTTGATGGAGTCGAACTGCCCTCGCCACTCCTGGCGGAGGTGCAGTCAATTGTTTGTGTGATCAGCGCCCCTGTTTAGCAGGGCTTGGAATAAATGGTATGGTGCTGCACCAATCACCCTACCTGCCCACCTGTGAAGAGAGGCCAATGAAGGGGTGTTTGCGGCGGAGGAACCAAGCCACACTCCACGTATTATACGCTTCTCAGTGTGACCTATAATACACTGTCCGCAAACACGCCCTGTCAAGCAAGCAAGCGTTAAGAGACTCCCCAGGTTCTCTTAAAGAACGTACCGAGGAGCCCCTGGGTAACCTAAACAAGGTTTACAGTGCGCATTTCGCGTGGCCTACCCTTTAATGCGTGTGTGAATGCACGAGCATGCACGAGCGGGTAATCTGTTTTTGGCAAACCTGACAATCTTACCTCACGATCACGAACTCCACCAGGGGCTGGCCCCTCCTGGGCTTACCCACCTTACCTACCGCTGGAGAGTGAATCAAGGTGAGGCGGAAAACGAAGCGCAAGCGAAATCGTCGCTATGCATCGGTGTGTATGTTCTAATCAGTGCAACAAAAAGGGAGGTTGGTGCTGTAAGAGCAGTTGTTACAGTTGCCCCGCATTGCACCGCAGGGCAGGACCGGTAGCCCCCCGTGACAACCACTCCCTGGCCGAAGGCCATCTGTTTTTTCCCTAATCTCACCTCTAATCATCTGCAATCTTTCTAATCTAGCCCTCTATCGTTTGTTAGCGCAGCTACAAGACTCGTTCACGGAGACACGAGACGAGCAATGTGCATGCTGCATACGAGACGAGCACACCTGTAGTTTATACCTGATTCATTAAATCTTTTCGTTGATTTCGAATTCTTGAATTTTGCCTCTTACTGTCAGTTTGGGTGGAATCTGTATGTTTATTTATTAATGTGTGTCTCGTCATTTTCCAGTCTACGTGAGACATACGTTTATAATTCCATTATTTCTGCATTTTCCGGCGCTTCGCTAGGAGCCGCTCCTGCGCGCCGCCTTTTTATGCGTAGGAATTTCTTGATTAAAAAAATCTAGAGATGACTATAATTTTTATAAAAATGTGCTTCTGATGCACAATTGGATTCTGCTCAGGTGTGTTGTCTTAGAAAAATTCTAGGACGTCATTTGACGGATTTAGGTGTTGTCGCTTCGCGTTTGCGTGGATTCGTCCATAATTCTCCCGTTCCTGCCTCTGCAGATATCCTCGCGAAAGCGTCGCTGAGTAGGCCGTGTTCGGGCCGAAAAGCAGCAGCCAGGAGACTGAGCAGAACCCAAGACCCCACCAAGGGGCAATTTAATTTTCTTTTGAGAGTCCCTTCGCCCTAAGACAGGTCACAGGTCGCCAGCAGGTTTACAAGAACCCATGCAAGTGTGTATATTGTGTCTTGCGTTGGGTTTATGTCGCGCTGCGTCTTGGAGGGAGGGATGCACATGCACATGTTTATGACATGCACCCTTACTAACCCAGCCAAGCCACAGGAACCCCGGCAGCGCCATGAGCGCTGAGCTTCCTGTAGGAAATGTTACAAACTGAGCAGCAAAAGAGCGCCAGCCATGGTGAGCGCCCATTTTTCTGTGTGAGGGAAACTATAGGTATTTTAAAGTAGATGTGGAAACCAATGAAAGGCCAAGAAAAAATCCCTTTTTCCTGAAAATGCGACAGTGGTGGCCACCACAGCACAAGGGGGAAGTAAGAAAAAGTGCTTTTCCAATGCTTTGAGGCATACTCTAGTGGTATTAGAGATACACTGAGCATCCAGGCATTTCTATCTTAGTATTGGCCCCACCAAAAGTGGTGATAACACATTTTGACCTATGGAACCAAACACCCAATCAGGATACGGAGTGGACCCCTTAATCCCCTTTCAATGTGAGGCAAATCATCTTTTCCTGAGTCAACCGAGAACTGACATATCCGGGGCAGAGCCTATGAATTTATCTATGTTTTCTCATGAATTCTTAGCTGTCCTAGTGGTATGCACCCTAGGGGGCTGGGCACCTCTTTTCGAGAGGTCCTGGGTTCAATTCCTGGTCAGCCTAGCTAAGTAGGAAGATCCCATGTGACAAGGCAGTGACCTCATCGCCACATGCCCTGCCACCTCAGCACATATCGGACCCAAAACAAAGAGTGCACATCTCCTGAGATGGCACTATGGAGATAGAGTGACCATGGGGCAGTTTTCCAACTCTTTTCCAAAGCATTTCACCTATCTTTGTGAATATGCAATCCGATTTGACCTGAGTTGCAGTTACTGTGAATATCCTGCCATCTCTCACTGTTTACACTGCAGCTCTTCATGCTTTGATCCTGATTCTCTTCTACTTGCATATCTCTGGCTTGGGCTATCCTGGATTGATTGTATTTCAGCAAACAAAAGCTTTTCATCTTCAAAAACAAGCAGCAGGAAACCCTACACCAGCAGCAAGCCGCAGGAGAGGCACAAACACAGTGTTGAAATCACTATAAACTTTTCTTCGTTGGCTGTCATATCTTTGCGGCAAGGAATGAACATTCCACGCTTGGAGAATCGGTCGACCACAGTCATGATGGCGTCATGGCCCCTAGTGGTCGGCGGCAATCCTGAAACCCAATCGATGGACACACTATGCCATTTGGAGTAGGGCACCGGTAATGGTCTAGGCACTCTGGCAGTGTCGACTCGCCTTGACTTCGCCGCTTGACACACATCGCAACTTAAAATGTACTGCCCGACGTAATGTTGAAGATGCTAGCAAACGTAGTCGCGCTTGATCAGTGCCATGGTTCGAAGTACACCCAAATGGCCATAGAACTCCGACTCGTGATACATAGCCACAATCGAGGTCACGAGCGCTCGAGGGACAAGCACACGCTTGCCCATCGTCGGCAAATGGCAGAATGTGCCATCATCAAAGGACAACTTGGCATCGCGGAGTTGGTGTCCTGCCGCAGGGCTTCGAACCGCGACTTCGTAGATGTGCCTCGTACGTGGTTCTTCTCGATAGGCTGCTGCCCACGCAGCTGTCAAAGTCAAGTCCGTGCACTGATAGTGTTGATGCACTCGGCGGTGTGTAGCTTTAAGGCTCGACGGGTACAGCGTGTTCGGCCCAATCTTAGGCAGGGGAACTGATTGTAATGTGCCGTCTCGGTGACGTGGACAGCGGATCAGTTCCGCCAGGGTCGGAGCATATCGAAGTTCTTTGCCAAAAGTGACTCGAAGAGGGCGGTCCATGTGTACGTGGGGAAGGTCGTCGGTTTTGGCAGGTGTGTCTGGTTCGTTGCCAGCATCATCGAGATGTACCTCTGGTTGATGTAAATCCTCAGCCAGAATCTCGTCTGATGGCACTGGCTCCAGGTCCTCCGGCTCGACGGCTCTTGCGTTTGATGGTAGTGGCTCCAGGTCCTCTGGTGGGTTCGGTGTCAAATTGGAGGGCTGGTTCCGCATGTTCGTCAGCATCACGTACCTTCCCCAGGGAGCGTCCACTTCGAAGCGAAACGTACACGTGGTCGTACGGCTGGGGCCACACTTCATCATGTGAGAACGAGTCCTCGAGTACATGCAGAAACTCGTCGAAGGTTCTCCTTCCGTTGAAGCCCAATTCTCGACCAAGGGTATTACAAAGGCCCGTGTATGTGTGGCATTTTCCATGTCCATCAACTGTCGTGAAGTCAGGCGGGAACAGGCGTCCCCTGCTGGATCCTCGGGGCCCGGTACATACCACAACGTGAGGTTGTATTCTTTGAGGACTTGGGACCAACGTGCTTGTCGTGGTGTCAGCGGTCGAGGGCATATCTTGAGATAACGGAGGCTTTCGTGGTCAGTGTGCACGTGCACCTGCTGTGGTCCTCGAAGCAGATGAAACCACTGTTTCAAGGCTAGCACGATGGCCAACAGCTGCTGTTCTCGAATCGGCCATCGAGTTTCGGCAGGTTGCATTTTCCACGACATGAAGGCAATGGGTCGAAGATGTCCCTTGTACTTCCCATGCGCACATCGCTGCGCTAGCGTAGCACCCACGCAGTCTTTCGAAGCATCCGTGTACAAGTGATACGGTTGTCGGGGGTCGATAGCACTGAGATGTGTCGCATTGATCATTGCTTGCTTCAGCGTGTCGATGGAGGCCTGATGTACGGCTGTCCACTCCCACTCGAAGTCTGCCTTAAACATTGTGGTCAGAGGGGCTGCAACAGCTTGGAACCCTTCGACAAACTGCTGGTAAAATCCGTATGATCCAATGAATTGTCGAACTTCATGAACCGTAGTCGGCGGAGGCCAACCTCGAATGACCTTGATCTTTTCGGGGTTCATGTGTACTCCATCTCTGTCGATGATGTATCCACAGAAGGGTATTCGACTCTGGAAGAACGTGGATTTATCGATGCAGGGAAACAGCTGATGTTGACCGAGTAGTTCATGTACCAAATCAAGATGTCGTTGGTGTTCATCCGCATCCTTCGAAAAGACGAGGATGGCGTCGATGTACACCCATACAAAGATCCCCAAGTGGTCTCGACGGACATCATTCACGACGCGTTGCAACGTCGATGGCGCATTACAGAGGCGAAAGGGCATAACAACCCACTCAAAGGCGCCAAATTTCGTGTTGAAGGCGGTTTTCTTAATATCTTCGTCGTGGATTCGGTCTGGTGGAACCCACTAACAAGGTCGATCTTCGAAAATACGGCGGAACCCCCCAGTGTACTCAAGATGGATTGCGTCGATGGTAGAGGATACTGACCTCGAACAGTTCGCGTATTCAACGCTTTGTAATCGACGCACATTCGCCATTTACCATTCGCTTTCTTCACCAGCAGGCAACCCGCTCCGTATGGACTCGAGGATGGTCTGATCCGTAGTTGACTTGGGTCCATTTTGTAAGGGTGCACCCACGGTTGATTGTCTTCTGAATCGAGGCGTATTCGATGATCTCTACCAGGTCAATGCGGAGGTAGTTCTCCATACTCCGCCTTCTGCCGGTCGTAGAGGTCCGCCGACTTGTGTAGTCGAATCGGCAGTTTGCGTCGAACCGGGTCAAGCCCGTCATTGTCATCGCTGGCTTGAATCTTGTATATTTGATCGACTGGCAGTGCGGGTCGAGGCATGCAGCACAGAAATACTTGATGCCCCGTGAGATCAGCTCGACGGATCTCTCTTGCGAGTTCCGGCAACAAAATGTACTCAATCTCCATATCGCTGCACTCCTCATCGGTGATACCATCTTCCATTTCGTACATCGTACTGAAGCGGTACCCAGAACCCCATGGCTAGGGCAGGGCATACAACCGGTCTCCGGTCCACTAACCTTATGTACGGAAGAGAAGACCGGTCTCCGGTCCACTAACCCCATGTACGGAAGGCGCCCGTTGACGCCCGGTGCGAGCCCAGTGGGAGCGTGTTCCGTGCCGTAAAGCCCCGCATCGGCAACCGATGCACCGCCAGCGGGGATTTGTATATCAGAATATCAGGAATCAACAGGGTTTTATTTTCATATTGTTTCCGTCAATTTTTACGCTTCCGTTCTGATACTCACTGTTTTGACTGCTGGCGGTTGGATCGCGACTTTACCGTTACCGCCAGTTTAACTGTAATTAATGGAAATTTTAACGCTATCCGTCACGAAGGCTCCAAAGTCGTCAGGAACGGCATGGATGCTTCCGCAATTTTCACATCTTACACTCGCAACCTTAATCCGAATTTTTCAGGATGTCGAAATGGGATTTTCGACTTCGACATCCCCGCACTTGATTTGACCTCTTTCGAGTGGACCTACGTGCTTCCCTATGCACGAATCAACTTTCCTTTTATCTTGCCCTCCATTTGTCTTAAAGATATGGGCAAAACAAAGTTGATTCGTGAGGCCACTTGTGAAGGTCATATCTCGTGCCGCTTGCGAGTATTGACGATAAGGAAACGTGGGATGTATTCACAATACTCCCGACTTAATTTGGGAAGCATTATATGCCCTGCGTCTCCACACGTGCGCGCTAGTGTAGTGGATCATGGTCAAGAGGGTAGAGTTTGCGTTATAACTCTTTGGCCATGATATTGCGTGCGTTAAGATAACTTTCGAGTGTAGCGCGCAAGTGTTGGCGTTGCAGAGGAACTCTCCTTGAGTTCCTATGAGTGATTGACACAAAGTTATGCCCTTGGAGGGGCATGACATATCGTGGTGGGAGCTACCTTTTTGGGCAATATGTGGTATGTGCCATGTGTGGTGTTGCGTGCCCATTTGGCGGGTCCATCACTCCAAGACAAACCCGCCAATGGACCTCACATTGTGCAAGCCCCTTCCTTATACTCCCCACGATCAATTGCAAGCCTAACCTTTGTGAAGGGAAGCTTGTGTGGTGATCCCGAAGCGATGCGTTGGGAGCAAGGTGTGTGTTTTGCAATTTTCCATATTTTCGTGTGCCCACTTGGGAAGTAGCGCTCGTAACCTTTCAAGGCGCCCCAAGTGGAGCACATATGTGGAATCGAAGGTTATTGGTTTCAAGTCATTGTGTTTAGAAGGATTAAGTGATTGCACGATCCAAGCCGAAGATATTATAATATAATTGTGCACCTTTCAAGGCACTTTTGTGTGTGCTTGTGCAAATTTTGCCGTTTTTGGCCCGTCATGATGTCAAGTGGCGACCGTGTATCTCAACGTTGCGCTCAATTGACATCATGACCCAAGTATGTTATGGGGGTACATACTTCGGTGCCCATCATATCTTGGACCCGGCGAATAACTCCTCTTGAGATTGGCATACCGTGGCTGCCATGTTGGCGATTTGGGAATATCCCAAATCATGGGCTCACTTGGCGACCCTGCCATTCCCAAAACCGAAGGAGTTCGGCGACGCCCAAAAGATATGTTGGACACACATGACTTGATACCAATCCTATGGCACACTCCGGTCCAAGTCGGGCATGTGCCTCATTTGCCCCAACCATGAGTGTGCGCATTTTTGGCCATTTTGAGCAATTTTCCACTTTTGCTGCCTGCCGTGCCCCATGTTCTAACCCTCGTGCATGCCGGACGCTTAGACCAATGGACCATATATGACATGGGTGATATGGATATTGGTCCCCATGGTTCACACATCACGTGGGCGAAGCGGAGCAACCTTCGTTAAGGCGCTAGCCCAAAATGAGTGTGAGCAATTTTGACATTTTGGCATTTGTGGACCCAATTGGGATCGTCACCACGCCAAGTGGCATGGAGATCTTTCGGAGCCAAGTGCATGGGAGTCTCTGTTGGACTCCATGTGAATCGCGAATGGAATGGCGGATCTGATCTCCAAGCCGGCGTGGAGATATGCTATTGGGAGCACCCCGAATTTTGGCTCATTTCAGGCAGCCAAAATGACCCCATTTTGGGACCCCAATTTCCCCCTTCCGTGTGGTCAATTGGCGGCCCCATTCCTCTGAGCCCATGGAGAGCCCGGACCTGAAATGAAGTTGTACACTCAGATATGAGTCCTAGGTCCTGCCTCCTACCCTGTGAGCCATTGGCCTTACCTTGGCCGGGCGAGCCACGCGTGGGAATGAGGCCAATCTTGGTGATTTTGGCATCATGACCCCACTTGACGAACACGTGGTGGCCTGATGCCGGGACCTCAGAGGGAACCAGGTTGGGTGAGGGCTCCACAGAGTTTGTACTCGAAGGTCATAGGGTCAGTTGCCTCGTCCCTACCTCTGGCGGGTCCGGACAAGGGGTCAATTGTGGAGTTTTTCAAGCTAATATCAGTTTGGGCTGAAACAGCCCATTTTCAGCTACCAACTCCTGAGGGACTATGGCGGGGCCATATCTCTGGCTCAGAGAGGAGTTGGGACCTGCCGTTACTGGAGCATGAGGAGCTACTGTCGGTTGGCCCTGGAGCGACTTCTTTCTAAGGAACTCGCCTGTGGCTGTGCGGGACACCTCTCCCATTGGCAGGGTTTCAGGGTCCAGACTGAGCAGGGCATGGGTTGTGTTTGAGCCCCCGCCCCCACCAGCCACTGAGAGGGTCGGACCTGGGATTGGGATACGAGTTGGGATAGAGTGTCTATTGTCCTGTGATGCCCTTACCCCTGTCCAGTCTTAACCCTATGTGTACATATCCTGATGTGTTGCTGTACATACTTTCGTTCCCTTGTTGCAGAGTGGCAAGGATTCTGAAACGCTTTGTCACATGACATGAGCGCATTGATGCCCCTGTGAGCGTAGTGCTTTGCCTGCCTGCTCACTTGCGCGTGTCCACCGCAGCGTCCCGTGGCCGGCCCCCCACGGGAACGCGTCAAAAGCGTTTCACCGCCGCGGGGTTACCCAGCCCTCGCGTGCCACTCGGGGCCACCAACCCCGAGCAGCGCGGCGCAGCTCGCAGCTCGCAGCGCAGCGCAGCGTCCCGCAGCGCAGCGCAGCGGCTCGCAGCGCCACTCAGCGACAGCGCCGAGTTCGTCACGGAGCCCGCAGCGCCGTCCAGAGCATCGCCCTGACCGCGCAGCAACCGTGAAAGAGGTGCACAGACCAGGACTCCTGCATCAGCCCCATCGGCCGACCCGGAGTCCCATCGGCCGACCAGCAAGGCCGCGTCAACCACCTCCACAACCACCGGCTGACCAGCACCAGCCGCACTTCCAATCCAGTGCTGCAGCACCCGCCTCAACAACCACAACCAGTTCGTTGAGTTGAACGAGTGCACATCAAGGACCTCAAGACCAACTACGCCCCTGCTGCCATGGTGAATTGGCAAGAAGCGGGCAGGACCTGGCCGCGGCCCCACCCCCATGCAGCGCAACTACTGCGTGGGTTGGTTTGGGACCAGCACTACCACCACAGCCACCCCCAGTGCGAAGGCGGCATGCCCAGGAGCTTCGAGCTCCGCACGGACATCGCCCCCGACCGCCTGCAGGCCGTGGAAGACTGGCTGCGGGCGGAAGGGTACGAGTACCGCCACCAGCAGAGGCGCTGGAGGACCTGGACCCGGCCAGACAGGCCCGGCGAAGGGCTGCGTCCCGACGGGATTGAGGAGGACGAGGAGCCCAACGTGTACCCGTCGGGCGCCTCGATCAATGTCTCCATGTGGGACATGATCGAGAAGAAGTTCCCGGAACCGGGGAGCGAGCGCAGGCTGCAGGGCAGCAGCAGCGCGTCTCCGGGGAAGGAGAAGCGGTCCGCCGGGGACAAGAAGCGGGACCGGAGGTGGCGGGAGTACCAGGAGTCCCTGGCCGCCGAAGCCGCCCAAGGCGCCAAGGGCGGAACCCCAGCCCCCAGTCCCCAACGGGCCAATGGCGGTCACCACCCCGGCTCCACCACCCTTGGCGACTACATCCGAGTCGCCAGGGAGACCAAGGCCAAGCCCCGTCCGCTGCTCCTGAAGCCCCAGCAGGCCTCAGCAGGCCCCAGCAGCGACGTGGAGTCGGCCCACCGCGGGAGGATGCCGGCCGACCAGGCCAGCTCCAGCAGCAGCGTCGCTCCCGACAGGGACGTGGCGCGCGCCTGTGAGCGCGTCTGTGGGGTGCCCTGCAACCTTCGGGTTGCCCGGCAACGGTCCAGGCAGCACAGCGCTGCCGTGGAGGGCGCCGTCGGCATCGTCCAGGAGGAGGCTGCAGAGTGGGCGCATGGCATGGCCATCCACGCCCAGACCGTGGCGGCCATTGCTTCCGGACGGTGAGTTGGCGGCAGCCGATGAGGAAGCCCGCCTGACGCAGGAGGCCATTGCCTGCAGGGAGGCCGAGGTGAAGGCGCTGGAAGAGGCGCTTGCCCAAGAGAGGGCAAAGAAGGAGGCGGAGGAAAGGGCCCACGCCGAAGCGACGGCCAAGGCCCAGGCGGACGCCGCCAAGAAGGAAGCCATCGAGGCCGCGCCACGGAAGGTCGCTGAGGAGAAGGCCAAGACGGAGGCGGAGCTGGCGGCGTTGGAAGCGCAGAAGGCGCGGCTGCAGCAGGCCCGGGAAGCCGAGGCGGCACGTGCTCGGGAAGAAGCCGAAGTGCGGGCTGCCGCAGCCACCGCCGCCGCAATGGAGGAGGCAGAGGCCAAACTCCGCCGCGAGACTCCCCCGGGAGGATCACGGGTGGAGACCCTTCGAAAACTTTTCGAAGGGGACGCCTCCTCCAGGATGACGCTGGACGAGGCCGACACGGGCAGCAGTGGGAGCAGTGGCCCCACCGCCCGTCGACGGAGGAAGGGCAAGGGGAAGACCCCCGAGAGGCCGCGGAGGCCAGCGGGTGGACACCCCCACGACAGTGACCCCTTCTTCACCGCCAGTGACGGGGATGAACGAGGCCGCCGACATCGCCAAGCGGTGGCTTGGACGGGCGGAGGAGGCGGAGACGTCCCCATGGAACCGGAAGGTGAGGATAAGGATCTCCCTCCTCCCTACCGGAGCTCGGAGCCTTCCGAGACCGAGACGCCCAGGTGGGGCGACATGGACGAGGATGACGACATGGACTTCGGCATCACGAGGAAGCGCCCATCCTCGGACCCACCTAGGCGACCCGGCGGAGACCCACCGGGACCCCCTGGCGGAGGACCATCAGGACCCCCTGGAGGACGCCCACCAAGTGGACCCCCTGGAGGCGGACCACCGGGCAGGGGAGGACCCCCTGGACTGGGCGGGCCCGGCGGAGGCCCTCCTGGAGGACCCCCTGGGGACCCCGACGACCCACCAGGGAACGGCGACCCGGATACCACCTGGCGGTGGATTGTCTACCTTCGCAGGAGAGTCCAGTTGCTCGAGCTGGAGGTAGACACGGGCAAGGGCGAGATGGCTCGCATCTCCAGGGTCGCCGCGCGCGCGCAGAAGGAGCTGGACATCGCCAGGGCCGAGACCAAGTCGCTGACCAACGTCGTCAGCGGCCTGCAGCAGAGGCTGGACGCGCTGGAAGCCCGTGGAAGCGTCGGCAGCGACCACCCACCCCTGGAGTCTGGCTCGTCGGACGACGGCTGGGGACCCGGACCAGGTCCAGGCAGACCCCACGCCCCCGGCGGAGCCCCCAGGAGTCGCCCCAGCGCCAGTGCCCCCTCTCTCACTGCCCCCTCTCACCGCAGCGCGGGCCGCCGCAACGAGCGCGTGCCGCCCGGCAGTGGCAGTGAGGATTGGCGTGATGAGTGGCTCAGCGCGGAGTACCGCAACCGCCGTGCTCCACCGCGGACACCGGTACGCCCTCGGCGCCCCGCACCAGCCCTGGAGCCAATCCCAATGGCTGGTGGACGTTATGGTGGACTCAGGGATGAGGTCCCCAGAGGAGACGTGGAATGGGATGTCGGCGAAGGTGAGGACCTGGACCTGGACCTGGAGGAGTTCGACACCAGCCCGCCGCGTGGTGTACGACGGGAGGCCGCTGAACGCAGCCGCCAGCGCCGTGATGAGGATGCGTACATGGACGCAGTACGGACCAGGTTAGGGTACATGGAGGAACCGCGGCGTAGCCACAGGGATTCCATGGAGGAGATGGACGTGGCGGCCGTGGGAGTCCGTGGGGGAGGCCGATGGGAACCTCGGTCGACCTCGCGGCCGGCGTTCATGGTCTGTAAGGCCGCGATCGCCGCCGTCTGGGAAGACTTGAAGGACATCAAGCCCCCCATGTACGACGGCAACCCCCTCAACCTCGACCGCTTCTTGGAGAAGCTGGACGATTCGGGGCTGACCGTCACTGAAGACATGCCTCACGCGGATGCGGAGAGATATGTCTTCAGACGGTTCAGGTACCGCCTGCCGGAAGTGCTCGGAGAGCTATACTTCCTGGCGACCAAGGAGGGGAAGATCAAGACCCTCAAGGAAGCCAAGAAGTGGCTCAACGAGCAGGAGCGGGTGGACGCTCCGCAGGTGGCTGCCAAGCGGTGGAAGTCCATCAAGCTTGAGCATGATGGGCGGGAGATCCGCCTGCGGGTTTGGCGGGACTTCCGAGGGAAATACACCCTCCACCGCCGCAACGTGGAGGATTGGAACGAGGGTGACGAGCAGGCTCGCCTGCTCTCCATGCTGCCGGAAGCATGGATCAAGAGGGTCACCAAGGAGGAGTCCAAGCGGGCCAAGTCCAACCACACGGTCAAGATGATGCTCCCCAAAGAGTATCATACGAACGTGGTGGCTTGGACTAAGAAGAACGTGTCCCGGGATGTCAAACGGCAATCCCTGCGGAACGCTCTTCTCATCACCGTCTCAGGGGATCGCGAGAAGACCGCGATGTGGCGCCTTGACGAGTGTGAGTTGAGCGGCCAGACCATCCGTCTGCAGGCCATCCCGGCGCGGATGAGCTGCGACGAGATCCTGGAGTGGGTTGGCGAGGAAGTACTCAAGGAGTACCGAAACCTCCACCACACCCGCGGGTTGAGGCCCGGCGACCGCGACGTCAACTACGTTGGCGAGGGACCTGGCGGCGAAGTTGCCATGGACCCAGCGGGAGCCGGCGGCGATGAGACTCTCGTCGACGATGACGACGACGATGAGCCCGCCGAGGTGGCCATTTGTGCCTTCGTGGCCAAAAACCTGAGCGCGGGGAGCAAACCGGGAAACTGGAAGCCCCTGCAGCAGGGTTGGAGGAAGCAGGAGAAGAGGGACCCTCGCCGCATTGGCGACCCTCCGCTGTCCTTTGGGGAGTTCATACGAGCTCACCCTCAGGGCTGTTTCGTGTGTTATGGGAGGAAGCGAGGCTTCAACCATGACCACCGAACATGCCCCGTGCACAAGGCCGACACGGAGGCTTACAAGAAGGCGCACGGGTCGAAGAAGCGTGCGCCCGCGGGTATCCGGGAAGCCAAGGTGGAGGTGGACAGGGACGAGCTCTCCAAGCTGGTGTCGCAGGGGACCGAGTTGGCCAAGGAGATCCAGGAGATCAAGAGGAACTGGGTCCCCAGGTCGGACAACAAGAACAAGGAGAACAACCAGAACAACCAGAACAAGGACAAGGACAAGAACCCTACTCGTAGTGAGAGGAGGAAGAAGGGCGTCAACGACGTTCAGGCCGAGGAGAACAACCCCTCTTCCACAACCGACGTCCCCTAGCGGAGCCCCTGCAGCCAAGGGCCCCAGCTAGGGCGGTCGCAGGATGGTGACGTGGGAAGCGCCGAACCATCCCTGTTGGGAGTCGGTAAACACAAAGGGACTGCCGCGGGCGGAGGGCCCGGTCTGGCACCCAGTCGCGGAGGCGGGGTGAGGGCAAGTGAAGGCACGAACCCTTGCACCCGTCCGTCCTTCGCGACCAAGAATGTGTTTGATGTACTACAAGATCTTTCCGAGAGTATCGGAGGATCACCCGGACCGCAGCTGGATGCTGCAGATGGGCAGCCTGAGCCCATTGTCCACGACCTGCACCAGTCGCTTGTTGAGCTTCTGGAACGGCCGGAGATCCTGAGTTTGCACGCCGTGCGCCGTGTCGGTCGCGAGCGGCAGTTGCATCTTAAGGTCCGTGCCTTATGCGGGGAAGTGGAAAACGTTTTCGACGTGTTGGTCGACACGGGAGCTCAGGTCAGCTTGGTCAAGGCTGGCCTACTTCCACCAGAGTGTCTGACCGACGGTCGGAAACCTGTCAGGCTGAAGGTGGCGAACGGCCAGTACATGGTGGGAGGCACGAAGGAAGCGGCCATTGGGCTGCAGTTCGTGAACCATCGTGAGCTGAGCCGCCCAGACCTCGGCAAGGAAATCCTCCTGCACGGTCGCTTCTACGAGGCCGAGATGGACTGGGACATGATCGTCGGGTACGACTTCATTTTGGAGACGGACTCCGGCGTCCTCCCGGCCCAGGCCTCCATGACCCTGTACCAGGACGACCAGCTCTCGTGGCTTTCGTCACCTGAGCACCATGTGGAATGCCAATGGATCCACCCTGAACGCAATCAGCTCGAAGTGGCCGCGCTGGACACTGAGCCAACTGGTCCTGCAAACCAGGAGTACGGCGTAAGGCCGGAAGTGGCGAGCCGAGTTGTCGCGGACTTGGGAGCTTCGGATCTGGCCCTGGATGCGTTCTCTTCAGGAACCTCCGCCCATCTTCGGGTGTGTGAGAAGTACTGGAGCGCACAGGACTCCGCGTGGAAGAAGCACTGGGGTCCGCATCAGGGATTGATGTGGATCCATTGCCCCCGTTGGGACATTCCAAGAGCGATAGCGAAGATTCGCAAGGACCGCTCCAAGGCAGTGCTGGTTGTTCCTATGGGATGCACCGAGGAGGAAAGTACCCGACATTGGGTAGTCTCATTGACCAACATGACCTTAAACAAGGTCGTCCTACCGGCTGGAGAGAGTGTCTATCAGGACGCTAAGGGACGGCCCATGCCACCCCAGAGATGGCCAACGGAATTCCACTATGTGGATGGGGGCCTTGATCAGGCCGACACCACGGACTTCGTGTGTGTCAACCGCATCGTAGCGGAGCCTTGGAGGCAATGCTTTGCGGTTCCCCCTGTTGACATCGAAGAATCCGAATCGGAAGACCCCCTCACTGAAGAGGAGTGGGATCTGGTTCAGGGGTATATGGATCAGCCCTTTCACGACTGGGGAAGCCAGCGTGAGGGCAAGGGCCAGGACAGAGCCTGGTGGGAAGTGGACTCGATCGTCTCTGGTTCCTATGACGGGAACACCTTCGTGCAGAGGGTGCTGGACCACCTATCCAGCCAGGACGAGCCAATCGGGGGTAACCCACCCACCTACGGCGATCTATTCCGAGGCAAGACCAGAGATGGCCCTTTGGGCCACCTGGGAAGACCACCTGAGCCGAAAGCGAGCGGGGTCGCTACCCCTCAAGTAAGCTCCGTGGTCCAAGTGCCCGGAAAAGCCAAGGCGGAGTCCGATGATTGCCCCAAGATTCAGGCATTGAGGGCCAGGCTGAAGCAGAAGTATGGTGATACCTTCTTCAGCGGTAAGCCTGTGTTTCCCCCACCGGTGCGTGGACCGTATGGCGAGGCCAAGATACGACTGAAGCAGGACCCCCGTGTGTACCGGCACCGGGAGTTTGCCCTGAGGGGCGAGAGGAAAGAGGCCATGAAGGAGATCCTCCGTGACTTCATCCAGAGAGGCTGGCTCGAGCCGTGCCACTCCGAATGGGCCTCTCCTTGCTTCGTCGTCCCCAAGAAGGTTGCCGGTGAGTGGCGGCTCGTGGTCGACTACCGCGGCCTGAACGCCCAAACGCAGCACGACAGCTATACGCTGCCCCTCATTGAGGACATGCTGCAAAAGCAACACCGGCGGAGGATCTTCACGGTGATTGACCTGAAACATGGTTATCATCAGATGCCTCTCGCCGAGGAGTCCCGTGCCTGCACAGCCATGAGCACCCCATTTGGACCTCTCCAGTGGAAGGTGATGCCCATGGGCGTTACCAACGGCAATGCGGCTTTTCAGCGGATGCTGGAGAACCTGCTTGAGCCGGTGCGTGACTGTGCGGACCCCTTCGTGGACGACGTGATCATCGCATCCGGGGACCCCAGCATGAGCTACGAGGAGCTCCTGGAGGCACATGAGAGGGACGTCACTCGAGTGCTGGACCTTCTGGTTCGGCACAAACTCACGGGCAGCAGTGACAAGGCCACCATTGCGGTAAGCGAGGTGGTCTTCGCTGGCCACGTGGTCGGGAACGGGCAGCGAAAGCCCATACCTGGCAAGGTGGCTGCGATTGAGCACTGGGAAAAGCCCAAGACGGTCTCTGAGCTACGGGCGTATCTGGGGTTCTGCAACTACTACTCGGGGTATATCAAAATGTATGCCGAGTATGCAGCCCCCATGACGACCATGCTCAAGGGCAACCGAGAGGAGACCAAGAAGGGGTCCAAGAAGGCTCTGGTCTGGACTGAAGAGTCCGACCGTGCCTTTGAGGGGATGAAGCAGGCGCTGCTATCCGCAGTGGGTCTGCACCTCGTGGATCCCGACCGAGGGTTCGTCCTGCGCACCGATGCTTCCGACTACGCCATTGGCGCTGTGTTGGAGCAAGTGCTTGACGACGGGAGGCACGTGCCCGTGGCCTTCTGGAGCCGAGTCCTGGCGGAAGGCCAGAGACGGACGTGGACGCCCCGTGAAAAGGAGGCGTATGCCATCGTCATGGCTCTCAGGAAATGGGCTGGGTACATAGCCCTCCATCCCGTCACTGTCTGCACCGACCACCAGAGTCTGCAGTCGTGGCACAAGGAGCACGTGGACACCCCCTCAGGTCCCGCCTCCCGACGGGCAAGATGGCATGAGACCTTGGCCAAGTTCGACCTCACGGTTGTGTATATTCCTGGAAAGGATAACACCGTGGCTGACTGTCTCAGTAGGTGGGCCTATCCCGCCAGCAAGGGCATGCAGGATATCTCTGCCCATGGCGATGAGGCTGAGACCGCTGAAGCCAAGAGGATCATCGAAATGGAGCGCCTGATGGAGGAGGAGGGTGCTAAATGCTTCGTCGTCATGGCTGCGAATGCCCCCCTCGCGTCGAGGATGGGCAGAGCGGTCAGAGTACTCCCCCTGATGGAGCTGAGTCCGACAAGCACCTCTTCCCGGAGTCTTGCCTCCAGGACGACTGGACCGACGACTACGCCAAGTCTGAGGCCTTTGCGGCCGAGTATAGGGCTGTGACCGACCCTGATGACGGGCAGAAGTGGCCAAAGGGGCTGACTGAGGAGGATGGCAAGCTCTACCGGAATGGTAAGCTGCTAGTACCAGAGTCCCGGGTGCTCGAGCTGTGTGAAGCTTGGCACCACCACATGCTGCACCCAGGGGTCAAGAAGCAAGCTCTTGACATGCAGCGTCGGTTCGAGATCGACCATATCGTTCTCTACACCGCCATCAAGAGGGTCAGGAAGGGTTGCTCGGTCTGTCAGGCCTGCAATCCCGACAACCGGAACGTCAAGGGGGAACCCCAATGGACCCCGGTTCCTGACCAGCCCATGGAGAGCGTGGCCATGGACGTCTTCTCCATGCCCGAAGTGCACATTGGCAAGGAGACCTTTGACTGTGTGGTTCTCTGTGTGGACCGCCACAGCGGCTACGTTGTAGCCGTTCCGGCACGCAAAAAGGGGTTGCTTGCCAAGGAAGTGGCAGTCATGATGATTCGTCATTGGCTGACCGTCTTTGACATCCCCCGCACCATTTGCAGTGACCGAGGGCCCCAGTTTACTTGTGGCTGGTTCAAGGCTATGTGTTCCCTGATGGGAATACTTCATGCCAAGAGCGTCGCCTATCTCAGCCGATCTAACGGCCGTGCTGAAGTGGCTGGACGGCAGCTGTTCGAGAAGCTGCGCAAGATCCACATCACCAATCCACGTCGGAACTGGTTTGAGGAGATGTGGCCTGCTCTGAAGGCCCATCATGACACCCCCACTCCGGGCGGTTTGTCCCCTCACCAGATTCTGTTCGGCAGGGACCCCCTGGGTAGGGGACTTCCCTTGTCTGGTGATGGCATGGCTATGGATGCCAAGGAGTTCTTCGCGCGGCAAGAGCAAACGGCGCGGGACATCCGCCAGCAACTCGAGAAGGAGCATGCTGAGCGTCAGAAGTCCGCCCCGAGCGCGACAGCGCAGAAGTTCAGGGTGGGAGACCCGGTGTGGGTGATCAGACCCCGCCCCATGGGCACCCACCGCACCAAGACCTGGTTCACACCCGGCGAGGTGGTCCGCAGGTTTGGTGAGGACACCTACCGCATCAAGGTGGGTCACGGACAATTCCGGGAGCGCCACGAGAGTCAACTCCGTGTGCGGAAACCCGACCTCCGTGGCCAGCATGTGTCCCTGAGCTATGCCGCACATGAGGCCGATTCGGACGACGACTATGCTGAGCAGGATGACTACACAGTCGAGAAGATCCTGGCTCACCGTCCGAAAGCCTCGGCACCCGGAGGTCTGGAGTTCAAGGTTCGTTGGCGAGAAAATGGGCCGTCCCACGACACCTGGGAAGCCGTCTCCTCGTTCGTGCCGCGGGTCAATACTCCCTTCATGGAGTACATCCGCAAGCACAAGACCAAGATCCATGTTTCGGACTTGGCAGCACTCACCCGGGCGATTGCAGCCAGGGGTGCCTGATCAGCGCCCTGAGCTCTCCCCTGATGTGCTTTGAGGCGCTTGTGAGGCCGACGGATCGTCCCTCACTTGCTTGCTCTCTCTCATCTTCCGGTGACCTGCCATCAGACTGGCCATATACCCCCCCCTGCTGAATCCAAAGGAGGATGGCCCCTCTCTTCTTCTATTCGTCACTCACCCCCCCTGCTGAATCCAGAGGAGGATGGCCCCTCTCTTTCAATTCTATTCGTCACTCCCCACCTGCTGAATCCTTGGGAAACCAGGTAGGGCGACTGACCTTCCTTTTTCTGAGCTCTTGGGGCCTTGAAGCCCATACGACGTTGCGCAACGGATGCCGCTGTCATCGGCATTGCGAATTTTTGGTGTGTGGTCTGGTCCCATGGCACTTGCGGGATCCAGACCAGTCGACGTGTGTCTCGAGACTATATACGGCCTGAACTCAGGCGTTTTCCCGTCCACCCTCCTGCATTGCCTTATCCTGACCGTGGCGTGGTTTGGCGCCCTGTCCAGAGCGTGTTTACACGCCTATTTACCCAGATTATTGCTTGTTTTTCTGCCCTCCAGGATATGTGCATCTGTATGTTAAGTGTCATCAGCCCATCGCTGAGGGATGGACTGTTTTTCACCACGAATCGGGATACAGAGGCGCCCTGAGTCGCCGTTTACATGTTTTTACATATGGTCCAGCCTGGACCAGTACCTCAGTACATATTCTACTGTTTGAGTGCCCGTGATACCGTGTTGCCCTATTCGCTGTGATGTGGAGATCCTGATGGCGACAGGCGGGAAGCCCAGTTGCCTGACTACACTCCCAGCGGTCCGCCACTGCCAGTCCCAGTGTGAGCCTACCGATTCGCAGACGCACTTGCATTCGGATGGCGGCCTCCGGTGCTCCTGACCTCGGTCAGTCTGCCTGGGAAACTGGTGGTTTGCGGAGTCGGCGCCTCCGCCCACACTGCATGAGGACTCCCTCATGTATGGCCTTCGTGGTAATAGGGCGAGGGAAAAGACGGCCTTGATGCCCGATCCCTTAAGGAGGAGCCCCCTTAAGATACCTTAAGGAGTTCGGCTGTATCACTCTGGACTCGCGTCGTATGGATATGGACATGGTGCGCCCGAGGAAGGACCCGTGGGGACTCTCCCCAGTCGGCGGGCCTTGGGAAGCTTGGGGTAGCCTGATGGATCTTTGTGGTCGCTCTCGACCTGTGGGACCACCTCGGTCGTCGTGTGTCGCCTATGTTGGCCGTGTATGCCACTGCCACTGTGGTGGTGACCGTAGCAGCCGGCACCCGGTGCGCCTGGTATGGGTTAACGGGTCCTTTGGATGCCGAACAATCGCCGCCAGGACCCAGGACTTGATACTTGATACTATACATGTGCTACGAGCTTTTACAGCATCATACCTATCATACTCTGAGATTTGGGCAGCCTACCCTGAATCAGCCTGAAGTGGGATGTGACACCCCCCCCCTTCAGGATATGGTCCTGGGTACCCGCTGCCATGAGTGGGTGTTATCGAGCCCCCCCCCAGGGTTTGCTCTAAGGAGGGGGGTGAAGCGGTACCCAGAACCCCATGGCTAGGGCAGGGCATACAACCGCCCTCCGGTCCACTAACCTTATGTACGGAAGAGAAGACCGGTCTCCGGTCCACTAACCCCATGTACGGAAGGCGCCCGTTGACGCCCGGTGCGAGCCCAGTGGGAGCGTGTTCCGTGCCGTAAAGCCCCGCATCGGCAACCGATGCACCGCCAGCGGGGATTTGTATATCAGAATATCAGGAATCAACAGGGTTTTATTTTCATATTGTTTCCGTCAATTTTTACGCTTCCGTTCTGATACTCACTGTTTTGACTGCTGGCGGTTGGATCGCGACTTTACCGTAACCGCCAGTTTAACTGTAATTAATGGAAATTTTAACGCTATCCGTCACGAAGGCTCCAAAGTCGTCAGGAACGGCATGGATGCTTCCGCAATTTTCACATCTTACACTCGCAACCTTAATCCAAATTTTTCAGGATGTCGAAATCGGATTTTCGACTTCGACATCCCCGCACTTGATTTGACCTCTTTCGAGTGGACCTACGTGCTTCCCTATGCACGAATCAACTTTCCTTTTATCTTGCCCTCCATTTGTCTTAAAGATATGGGCAAAACAAAGTTGATTCGTGAGGCCACTTGTGAAGGTCATATCTCGTGCCGCTTGCGAGTATTGACGATAAGGAAACGTGGGATGTATTCACAATACTCCCGACGTAATTTAGGAAGCATTATATGCCCTGCGTCTCCACACGTGCGCGCTAGTGTAATGGATCATGGTCAAGAGGGTAGAGTTTGCGTTATAACTCTTTGGCCATGATATTGCGTGCGTTAAGATAACTTTTGAGTGTAGCGCGCAAGTGTTGGCGTTGCAGAGGAACTCTCCTTGAGTTCCTATGAGTGATTGACACAAAGTTTTGCCCTTGGAGGGGCATGACATATCGTGGTGGGAGCTACCTTTTTGGGCAATATGTGGTATGTGCCATGTGTTGTGTTGCGTGCCCATTTGGCGGGTCCATCACTCCAAGACAAACCCGCCAATGGACCTCACATTGTGCAAGCCCCTTCTCCATACTCCCTACGATCAATTGCAAGCCTAACCTTTGTGAAGGGAAGCTTGTGTGGTGATCCCGAAGCGATGCGTTGGGAGCAAGGTGTGTGTTTTGCAATTTTCGATATTTTCGTGTGCCCACTTGGGAAGTAGCGCTCGTAACCTTTCAAGGCGCCCCAAGTGGAGCACATATGTGGAATCGAAGGTTATTGGTGTCAAGTCATTGTGTTTAGAAGGATTAAGTGATTGCACGATCCAAGCCGAAGATATTATAATATAATTGTGCACCTTTCAAGGCACTTTTGTGTGTGCTTGTGCCAATTTTGCCGTTTTTGGCCCGTCATGATGTCAAGCGGCGACTGTGTATCTCAACGTTGCACTCAATTGACATCATGACCCAATTATGTTATAAGGGTACATACTTCGGTGCCCAACATATCTTGGACCCGGCGAATAACTCCTCTTGAGAATGGCATACCGTGGCCGCCATGTTGGCGATTTGGGACTATCCCAAATCATGGGCTCACTTGGCGACCCTGCCATTCCCAAAACCGGAGGAGTTGGGCGACGCCCAAAAGATATGTTGGACACATAGGACTTGATACCAATCCTATGGCACACTCCGGTCCAAGTCGGGCATGTGCCCCATTTGCCTCAACCATGAGTGTGCGCACTTTTGGCCATTTTGAGCAATTTTCCACTTTTGCTGCCCGCCGTGCCCCATGTTCTAACCCTCGTGCATGCCGGACGCTTGGACCAATGGACCATATATGACATGGGTGATATGGATTGGTCCCCATGGTTCACACATCACGTGGGCGAAGCGGAGCAACCTTCGTTAAGGCGCTAGCCCAAAATGAGTGTGACCAATTTTGACATTTTGGCATTTGTGGACCCAATTGGGATCGTCACCACGCCGAGTGGCATGGAGATCTTTCGGAGCCAAGTGCATGGGAGTCTCCGTTGGACTCCTGGTGAATGGCGTATGGAATGGCGGATCCGATCTTCAAGCCGGCGTGGAGATATGCTATTGGGAGCACCTCGAATTTTGGCTCATTTCAGGCAGCCAAAATGACCCCATTTTGGGACCCCAATTTCCCCCTTCCGTGTGGTCAATTGGCGGCCCCATTTCTCTAAGCCCATAGGGAGCCCTGACCTGAAATCAAGTTGTGCACTCAGATATGAGTCCTAGGTCCTGCCTCCTACCCTGTGGGCCATTGGCCTTACCTTGGCCGGGCGAGCCACGCGTGGGAATGACGCCAATTTTGGTGATTTTGGCATCATGACCCCACTTGACGAACACGTGGTGGCCTGATGCCGGGACCTCAGAGGGAACCAGGTTGGGTGAGGGCTCCACAGAGTTTGTACTCAAGGGCGTAGGGTCAGTTGCCTCGTCTCTACCTCTGGCAGGTCCGGACGAGGGGTCAATTTTGGAGTTTTTCAAGCTAATATCAGTTTGGGCTGAAACAGCCCATTTTCAGCTACCAACTCCTGAGGGATTTTGGCGGGGCCATATCTCTGGCTCAGAGAGGAGTTGGGACGTGCCGTTGAGGGAGCATGAGGAGCCACTGTCGGTTGGCCTTGGAGCCCTCTTGGTTCCCAGGAACTCGGCTGTGGCTGGGCGGGACACCTCTCCCATTGGCAGGGTTTCAGGGTCCAGACTGAGCAGGGCATGGGTTGTGTTTGAGCCCCCGCCCCCACCAGCCACTGAGAGGGCCGGACCTGGGATTGGGATACGAGTTGGGATAGAGTGTCTATTGTCCTGTGATGCCCTTACCCGGGTCCAGTATTAACCCTATTTGTACATATCCTGATGTGTTGCTGTACATACTTTCGTTCCCTTGTTGCAGAGTGGCAAGGATTCTGAAACGCTTTGTCACATGACATGAGCGCATTGATGCCCCTGTGAGCGTAGTGCTTTGCCTGCCTGCTCACTTGCGCGTGTCCACCGCAGCGTCCCGTGGCCGGCCCCCCACGGGAACGCGTCAGTACATGTCAGCACCGTGCTGGACGTGTGTCGACGAGTATAGGTGGGGGCGTTCTTCGGCATGTTGGGTAGGATTTCCAACCGGACTCGCTTGCAGGCACTGGATGAAAGTATCCAAAGAAGGTCCAGCTTCGAAGCGGCTTGAAATTGCACCTGGGTGGAATGCCTTGATTCATCAAAAGACAACCGGGACGAACTCAAACCATGTTGGATTTCTGCGTACCGCTCCTTCCAGTTAACAGTCGGATTATAGCTTCTAAGCCACGGTAGTCCAACCACCACATCTGGCAGAATTTCCAAAACCTTGAAGTCATGTCGAAATACAAGTTCCCTAACTCGAACATAGGCTCTCGTGTAGTACCGTACTTCGACTTGGACACCTCCGGCTGTTAAGACGTGTCCAGGGTTTCTCAGTTTATAGAGGGGAAGTTGCCCCCTCTTTGCAGTCTGCATTGACATAAAGTCACTGGTCGCACCACAGTCGACTAACCATTCTACGCTGGAGTCAAAGGAGTCATCACAACATGCGCGAATGCGCCCTCGAACCGTGAACAGAGACGGATGCTGAGGTTCGGTTCCTTGGACGTTGACACGCCCAAGTGTCGAATTCTTTTCGAGTTTATTTGTACTGATGCTGGTGTTCAGCTCTTCTTGAGGACGTCAACCACCAGGTCTTCGCAAATGTCTCCTAGGCTGTTGTGGGCCTTTCTCTGCTTTTGGAGCGGCATCGAAACAGTCTCTTACTGTCTCGACTCTGATCCCTTCGCGGCGTGTTCGACCTTGACTCTCGTCGCTCTCGTCCTCGGGATGGCGGTCGATGCTTTGGACAGTCGTGGGCCAAGTGGCCTTGTTCACCACACTTGTAGCAGTGCCTACTTTCTCGACCATCTTGGCGTCCACCATCTTGGCGTCCGAACCGTTCATTACGACGTTCACCAATGTAGGCATGTAGTTCTTCTCGGAGCTTGGCAATTGCATCGAGGTTCATCGGCTCTGGCACAGTCCAAGCCACGGGAGCTGCAGCTGGAGTCGGCATGGGGTTGATGTGTGGTGACGGCATAGGGTTGGAAGGAAACGTTGAAGTCAAAGTTGGTGGAACCATCATGGGCAGGGGTCTTGAGACCACGGGACCCGTGTTATCAGAAGTCGTCCTCGATGCGTTCTGTACCTCTTCAAGCTGATATCCATCCGCCATACAGGCTTCTGCGATGGTCTCTACCAAGGTATCAAAGCCAAATGGTCTACCAGAACGCCATCCCGAACGGACCTCAACGATGTACTGCCGACGAACAGCGTCATTCGACAAACCCTCAACAAATCGAGAGTTGACGAACTAACCCATCTGGAGGTGACTGGTGTTAACCTTCGACTTGATAACGCAAGTGCGGAACTCCTTGACGTAGTCCACATGTCGAGGAAACTCACTTTCTTGCAAGCTCAACATTCTCGACAGGTACACTGGCTCGTGGGATATGCAATCGAAACGTTGGCCCAACACACGCATGAGCCTGAACCAGTCATCCTGTACAGCTTTCGTCAAACTATGATAATACCCGGCAGCATCACCTTCAAGGAGGAACGGTATGGTGGTCACATGGTCGACGGGTGAAGTGATATCCGACAGGTTGAAGGCTCGTAACAAGTCCTCCTTCCATGTGAAAAACTCTCCAGATCCAGGTCTCCCAGAGAAGGGAGTGTTGGAGCACGTTGAATTGGGAATTGGTGCGCTGGGTGTGGGTCGAAGACGGGTGGTAGTGGAGATGGATGTTGTGGAGGGTGAGGTGAACTGCTGGGGGGTGAATACGGCGGATGGCTTGAAGGAGACGGCTGTGGTTGTGGTTGTGGTCGAAGCTGTGGTTGTGGTTGTGGAAACTGGAAGTGATTCGAAGGTTGTTGACTCGAAACTCGTGCAAATTCATTGAGAAGGACATAACATTGCGACAATTCATGCTATACGCGTCGAGGTTCGCATACAGCAGCTTGAGTTGCATTCTCCGTGGAAGACTGCAAAGTGTCAACTCGGTGATCAGTTGCCGCAGTAGCACTTGCTGCTGTTGTCTGCAACGCATCAATGCGCTGTTCCAATTCCATAACCTTGGCCTGAGTATCTGCAAACTTCTGCGAGAAGCTGTGAAGTTCACGAGAAATGCATGGAAACCACTCACTTTCTCGACTTGCGATGCGCTCTGCGATAAACGTTTCTAACGAAATCGAAAAATCGTGATGCAAGGGTTAGTTGGTCTCTGATAATGTGCAGCATAGCTTCGTCGTCGAAAGGCCGCTCCATTGTAAATTGAAATCCAAATCAAGTTGACGGCGTCGAAGATTGATCTCAAATATTGATCTCCCCGCCACCTAGCTGGCTACCACTTGTTGTGGTTTGTTTCTTGGGAACTCTCTTGTACTCCTGTTCCTCTTGTTTCTCGAAAATTCCAAATCCCAAATTGACAAACCTCGCAGGATCTTTAGACGGGGCACCAATACATAGACACTTCACAAATTCAAAGACAAAAACCCTGTCCAGAGATCGAAGTATCATACAGCACTTCATTCACACAACTGGCATTAGATGCTTCTTAAGTATTCACAGGCTGCAGTGCAATTGCGACTGCGACTTGCGCTCTCACTGCGCTGCTGCGCTTCGAAGCCATAACACCACCCCCTCCTTGAGACCTCGAAGACCTGGACCATCACCGTCTTCACACTCCGAACAGACTGTTTCACCAGTCTGACCGCCAAATCTGCCTCCCGTTCACCTCCATCAAGGCATGTCCGCTCACTCCTTCCAGCTGGACAGGCGTCGAGGAAGCCTTAGCTTCATCCTCCTGCAGAAAGCCTTTCCTCACCACATTGACCTCTGAAGCATTGTCAATCAGACATTTGGCAAGTTTAACCTTGCCATCTGCCATCCTGACCATGATCCAGCAGACACACTGTCACTGCCTGCCTCGACGGACAGCGCTGAGGACCCAGGCAGGGTAGAGGAGGCCGGAGGAACGTGCAAGACGATCCCAGCAGCGTCCATCCACCGCCCCAACTACCCTGATGGGTTTTGGTCCTTGCATCTCAACACCAATGTTGGGGGTTGGGTCAAGTTGGCTTCCCTACTGACATTCTTCCTCGCCGTTCGGCTGCACGTCTTGTACCGGTCCTTCGTCCACCCATTCTTCTCCTGTCTCAACGGCATTGACTCCTTTTCCACGTCAACGACCACCAGATGACTTTCCAGCACCACCTTTCTTACCACCTTGGCCTTTGTTGTTGGAGGTGTTGGAATTGGGGTTGAATTCGTTGGATCTGCCCTTGCCACGACCTCCAGAGTCCTTGTTGCTGCCGAAGGTGTTGTTAGCTGGCGTCTCCGTGTACAGGGGGTTGCCATTCACCTTGGAATCATCTTGATTCCCGGACTTTCCTTGTCCTTTTCCACCCTTTTCACCAGATTTTCCACCAGATTTTCCAGCAGCTTCCGTCCGTCTTGAGCCACTTAGATCTCCGCCTTGCTGCGAGTAATCTTTTGGTGTCCAATCTCTGTTCTTTCATTTGGACTGCCCTTTGCCTTTTCCCCGTCCATGTTGGTCAGCATCTCGTGCTCCATCCTGCTGGGAATTTCTGGGGGGATTTCCCTTTGCATCCATTTTGGACTGAATGCCTTTGAGATCTGAGGGCGCCCATCTGTGGTCTGCGCTCAAATGAGTCGACGCTCGACCTTCTTTTCCAAGGGAAAGACACACGGCGCATCCCTTCTCACCGATGGCACTGATCTTGCCTCCTAATCGTTGCGCATCCTGGGACTTCTGGCGTTCTAAGTTTGCATACTTTTCAAGTTGGTCCCAGATCTGACCCCGTATGAGAAGTTCCACGTCCGCACCTTCAAAACTTTCTCTTAAACTTCACCTTGCCGTCCAGCATGCTACAGAAAAACTCCATCTGTTCAGAATGATGGAATTCGATTCTCCATCTGCCCCCACGAAGGGTGATGACTTTCATACCAACAGCACTGATGGAGTTCAGCAACTCACTGACTGCCATTTTGTGCATAGTTTCTGATAATCCTCGGACTTCAACCCAGTTGCCCGGGACTTCTTTGTCCGTTTAGGTGTCCCTGATCTCCTGCTTGCTCTCCGGCTTCAGCTTGCTCAACAGAATCTTCTTCATTTCGCCTTCAGAAAGGCCTTCTCCAGCGCTCTCCGCTTCCTGCACCAAAGACTCCCAATCCTGCCAATTTGGATCTCTTCAAGAAAACGTTTCTTGATCACCAGGAAGGTCTCGACGCGATTCCTATAATGATCCTCAGGGAGCCGAGAGCCTTTCTTTTTGAGCGTTCGCCACAGCTCTTCATAGGTCAGGGTATTTCCTTGATTCTGCCTTTCCACATAGAGATTATATGTACTTTCCCTGAGTTTGCCAGTCAAACAGTCCATTAAACGGAGAATCCAGAGTTCCTTGTCAATTTTCTCCGTCGGCACCCAAACCATGAATTGTCTTTTAAGGGATGCCGAATAACTTTGGTGCCCTGAGAACTTAGGCTGCTTCATTACTGAACCTCTAAGCCTCATGTGCAGCTGATTGAGCAGGTGATTCGGATTCAAACCTGCGGATGTGCCAACAGGATTGACGCCGCCTCCCATTGCCTGTGCTTGAGCAATTGCGGCCACCAACAACGTCTGGTCCACAGTAGGCTGCACAAACGGTGTTGATTGCACTTGATGATACCTCATCTCCTTCAATTTCTTCTGTTTTTCCTTCATTTTGGCTTTATTTTGATTCTTTTCCTTGCTTTTTTTCTTCAAGGCTATTGATCTCTCCTTCACCGTGGCCCTTGCTTCTCCATCAATATCACCAACGGTACCAACAGACAGTATAGACCACTCTGACGAAGATTCTCCTCCTTCAGTACCCAGATTGAACCCAATAGGACTTGTAATTCCAGTAGGGGGAATGCCAGGATTTCCAATATAAGCTGGGAGTGAACCAGTAAAAGCTGGGGGTGCCGGAGTGTGTGGAACGCCGTAGGGCGTGGATGCAGGTGCAGCTGAGGAGGTAGGTGCTGGGTTGCTTCCCATTGTCGGCGCTGAACCAGTGAGCCTAGTAGTGCTCAGATTTTGTACCAATTTGGTCAACTTTTCGAGCGTTTGCTCCATCTCCTTCCAGTTGCTGTCATCATCCCGCCTTTTTTCCTTTGCGGCCTTCTTCAGCTCCCTCACCTTGTCTTCCAGCGACGAAATGTGGCGTCGACAGGAGCAGTCGTTGGTGCACTCACCACATGATGGGCATCCGGTGCTCTTTCCTTTACTTCTTACCTCATCAACCCAAGTGTCAACACTGGAGTTAGAGTTGGGGAGTTTGGACCGTTGCTCTCTGGAGAGGTGAGAATGTCTCGAATGACACCTCAGTTCGTCGACCTCTTCGTCGTTCATACCCCAGGCGCTCGATGAGCCAGCGTGCTGATGCACATTCTGGCGTCTTTCCTCGGCAATGATGGCCGTTTGCACTATCACGGCAGCCTGGTGGTCGAACTGGTCCATAAGCTCTTCCCAGTCCTCTTGTTCCTGCAATGTGGCGTCAAATCTCAGGCGGCCGCTCTCTCTGATGAACTGGAACGACGCCCTGAACCAGTCCCTCATACGGCCCCGATAGTGTAACGGCAGCAGTGACAGCACTCAATTATACACTGATGTGATCAGAATTTCAATGATTCTCAGATGTACATTAATGCAGTAAATTTTCCGCTTCATTTCATGTTTTCCGTTCGCCGCCAGATGTCGCCTGTGAGCGCGCGTCGAGTCGCATTTGTCTTTCGTGATTTCCCAATCGGATTTATTTAAGTTATTTCGAATGATTTCACGTTGTGTCATTATGTGTGATGAATGCGCATTGAGATTCTATGTCTGCTCCATTTTTGTAGACCGGGTTTTTGTACTCTTCATATTCCACCATGGAGTTCACTGGACTTACAACTGCTTCGCATATGTCGCTCCCAGAGGCTGGATATGGGTCCGAAGAGGGTTATGTGGGTTCGGAGATATCAGGGGCAGTGTCGGGCGTTACGACCCCTGGGGCATCAAGGCTACAGGCTTCGCAGTTACAACAAAGATCAACCACTATGCAGCGGTTACATGGTAGCAGAGGAAATCATGACTCTGCTTCTGGAATCTCCACTGATACTCTGAGATCGTCGGACTTTAGCGGGGCTATTACTCCTTCTGGGTCGCTGCGTGTTCCCCCTGAGGTTACCTTCGTAGCATCTCCCCAGCAAACCGAGGATCATCCCTCAGAGTGCCCTTACTGTGGCCATAAACATTGGCCTGGTGTTCATACTTGTGCTGAGTGTTGCATGAACGCCCCACTGAACCTTAAACCCGGTCGAGAATCTCCCTCCTCGGGTGAATCTGGTTCCTCCTCTCACGCTTTGCCTGATCTGGAAGACAGCAGCAGCGAAGGAGAGCAGTCTGATACTGGAATTAGTGGTGATTACTGGGAAACCCACTTCCAGCAGATCTGGAATGAGGAATTCCTGCACAGGCAGAATTGGCTGCTGGCGGAGGCGGGCTATCGTGGCCGCCTGAGGGACTGGTTCAGGGCGTCGTGCCAGTTCCTCAGGGACAGCGGCCGGTCGAGATTCGACGCCCAATTGCAGGAGCAAGAGGACTGGGAGGAGCTGATGGACCAGTTCGACCACCAGGCCGCCGTGATGGTGCAGATGGCCATCATCGCCGAGGAGAGACGCCAGAATGTGCATCCGCACGCTGGTCCGTCGGGCGTCTGGGGTCGGAACGACGACGAGGTCGACGAAATGAGGTGTGATTCGACACATTCGCACCTCTCCAGGGAGCAACTGTCCAAGCTTCCTGACTCCAACTCCAGTGTTGACAGCTGGGTTGATGAAGTCAGAAGCAAGGGAAAAGGTACGAGATGCCCTTCCTGTGGCGAGTGCGCCAAGGATTGCTCCTGTCGAAGACAGATTTCATCGCTGGAGAACAGGGTGAAGGAGCTTAAGAAGGCCGCCAAGGACAAAAAGAGGGATGATGACAGCAAATGGAAGGAGATGGAGCAGAAGCTGGAGAAGCTTACAGATCTGGTACAAAATCTGAGCACTACTGGGCTCTCTGGACCAGCGCCTACAATGGCAAGACACCCAGCACCTACCTCCTCAGCTGCACCTACATCCACGCCTTACGGCGTTCCACATTCTCCAGCACCCCCAGCTTTTACTGGCCACCATCCAGCTTTTACTGGAATTTCTGGTATCCCCCCTACTGGATTTGGAAGTCCTATTGGGTTCAATCTGGGTACCGAAGGAGGAGAATCTTCGTCGGAGAAGTCTGTAGACGGGCAAGCTCAGGGAGAGTACTTATAACCTTTATGTGGAAAGGCAAAATCAAGGAAATCCCCTGACTTATGAGGAGTTGTATCGCAGTCTCAAGAAGAAAGGCTCTCGACTTCCTGAAGATCATTACAGGAACCGTCTGAAAAACTTCAGGGCGATCAAGAAATTGTTTCTGGAAGAAATTACAATTGCAAGGCAAGATTGGGAGTTTTTGGTGCAAGAGGCGGAGAACTCTGGAGAAGGACTTTCTGAATGCGAAATGAAGAAGATCCTCCTGAGCAAGCTCACGCCGGAGACCAAGCAGAAGATCAGGGACTCTCAGGCGGACCAAAAAGTCCTGGGCAACTGGGTTGAAGTCCGAGGATTACGAGAAACTATGGGAAAAATGGCAGTTCGTGAGTTGCCACACTCTATGAGTGCTACTGGGTTGAAGGGCATCACTATTCGTGAGGGCAGATGGAGAGTTGGTTTCCACGATTCTGAACAGTCGGAGTTTTTCTGCAGCATGGTGGATGGAAAAGTGAAGTATAAGGGAACAGTTTTGAAGGTACGACCGTGGATCTTCTCATATGGGGTCGAGCAGATCTGGGACCAACTTGAAAAGTATGCAAACTTAGAACGCCAGAAGTCCCAGGATGCACATGGCTTTGGAGGCAAGGTCAACGCCGTTGGTGAGAAGGGATGCTCTGTGTGCATTGCCCTTGGGAAAGAAGGTCGAGCGGCGACTCACACGACCGCAGATCACAGGTGGACGCCCTCAGATCTCAAGACAATTCAGTCCAAAATGGATGGAAAGGGAAATTCTCCCAAAAGTCGCCAGCAGGATGGAGCACGAGATGCTGACCAGCATGGAAGGGGAAAGGGTAGAGGGCAGTCCAAAGGAAAGAACAGAGACTGGACACCGAAAGATTACTCGCAGCAAGGCGGAGATCCAAGTGGCTCAAGATGGACCGATGCTGGTGGAAAATCTGGTGGAAAATCTGGTGAAAAAGGTCGAAAAGGCCAAGGAAAGTCCGGGAATCAAGATGATTCCAAGGTGAATGGCAACCCCCTGTACGCGGAGACGCCAGCGAACAAGACCTTCGGCAACAACAAGGATACTGGAGGTCGAGGCAAGGGCAGATCTAACGAACCCAACCCCAATTCCAACACCTCCAACAACAAAGGCCAAGGGGGTAAGAAAGGTGGTGGTGGAAAGTCATTTGGTGGTCGTGGACGTGGAAAAGGAGTGAATGCTGTCGAAGCAGGAGAAGAATGGGTTGACGAAGGACAAGTACAGGACGTACAGCCGAACGAAGAAGAAGAATGGCAATAGGGAAGCCAACTTGACCCAAATCCCAACACTGGGGTTGAGTGGCAGGAGACAAAACCCATCAGGGTAGTTGGGGCGGTGGATGGACGCTGCTGGGACCGGGTGGCGCGCTCCTCCGGCCTCCTGTACCCTGCCTGGGTCCTCAGCGCTGTCCGGCGAGGCAAGCAGCGCCAGTTTGTCTGCTGGATCCAGGTCAGATCGACGGATGGTAAGGTTAAACTTGCCAGATCTCTGATTGACAATGGTTCAGAGGTCAATCTGGTGAGGAAAGCCTTTCTGCAGGAGGATGAGACGAAGATGTCCTCGACACCTGTCCAGCTGGAGGGAGTCAGCGGACATCGCCTTGACGGTGGCGACAGAGAAGCAGAATTGGCGGTCAGATTGGTGAAACAATCTGTGTGGAGCGTGGAAGAGACGGTCACTGAGGAATGGTTCTCTGGAAAATTCTATGAGGCCAGTATAAAGTATGATTTATTCTTGGGTCAACCTTGGCTTCACGCTCACCGTGTGTCGCCCATGGGACACAGGACATGCTTCCTCCAAGATCCGTCGACCAGCGACCCGTCTGACCTGTATTATCTGCACCCATATACCAAGAGTATCCACCAATTCAAGGAGCGAAATAAGCTACATTTTCAGCAAGATGGGCAGGAATGGACAAGGAATCAAGAAGATTTCGACGAAGGAAAGGTGGATTTGTTGAACAGCAAGAAGAGGAAGTCCGTTTGCTATCGTGTAGTCGACAAATGGCGGGACATTCTGGTGGATTATTTCGAAAAGAACCACAATTTTCGTCCTGAAGTTGATGCTTTTGCAAACAAAAAGAATAAAAGATTTCCGAAGTTCTACGACGATGCCTGGAGTGAGGACTGGTCTGAACCTCTTTGGATCAATCCGCCCTTCGACGTTTTTCCTCGTGTGGTGCAGAAGCTGAAGCAATCCGGCGCAAAGGCGATTTTAATTGTCCCCAATTGGCCAAGACAAGAGTGGTTCAAGGACATTATGGACATTTCAATCGACATTGTCGAGCTACCTGACAAGGGCGTGAAGCTGTATTGCGAAGACAATGGCAAGCCTTTGCCACAGCGTTCGTGGAGCACGTTGGCGTGCTTAGTTGACGGGAATCTGGGAGATTATTGGCAACATGGCAGTGAAATGGGAACAGAAGAGGTCATATAAAATTCCTCAAGAATCGACGAAATTGAGGTGGATGAAGACGATCGAGAGCGGAATCCCGACGTATCGTCGCGGAAGGAGGGAAGGACAATCGGCGTTTCTCAAGAGAAAGCCTCCATCCATTACAATTCGTCCCCATCACACAAGAATCAAGCCAAAAAAGTCAAGATTTCAAGCAAGAATGATGACAAATCTCCAAGAATCTCGCCTGAATTGACAGGATTGAAGCTGAATTCGTCCGACCATCCCTTCAAGACATTCGTGGACCCCTTTCATTGGTGGGATCCCACGGAGGAGCGAGCTCAGGTGAGCTTCATCCGCCAACGATGCGACGAAGAAGTTTGGAATGAAGTGGCCGAGAACATGAGACCACGACCAACAATTCGCAAATTGGTGGACATAATGTCAGTGATTAAATGTGGGAATCAGGTCGACGGAGACAAGATATCTGCAAGAAGGGACGCAGTGTTCGAAGATTATCAAGATGACGTGCTGAGTGGGAAGTTGTGGAAAAACCCCCCAATTCGATGTGAAAATGGGGAAGCCAGGATTGAGATAATCGAAGGCTCCAAGGTTCACAAACAACGTCCATTTTATCTCCACGGCACCAAAGCAGATGCCCTGCGAAAGATTATTGAGCGCAATCTCTATGAGTTCGGTTGGTTGGAGGGCTGCATGAGTTCTGAGTGGTGACACTTTCTGAGTGTCTATTTTTTTTCGATTGACCCTCAGCATTTTGTTGATGGATCCACCAGTAGTCCAGGCTATTCGGTGATTGGAGAAAATCCTGGGCTGTTCAAGTTCTGGAGCCTTTCCCGCAGTTTCCAAATCATCATCTCAATTCCCGAGTTCAAATCCACGCTCGCAATCTTTCAATTGACGCCAAGCCACCTTTTCGTTCATCCCGAAAACACCATGAATTTCACCCTATTTGGAAGCTCCAAAGCCGCCGATGATGGCCTTTCAACGCTATTCAACTATTCTCCGTCACACCTCTTTCAAAAACACCAAGCCTCAAATTCGCCGTTGCAAACACGCTTTCCGTCACGCCAACTTGAAGCCATTGAAGGCAAAATATTTGACACACGCCAACGCATTTTCGTTCCCGAAGTCTACCGCCGACTACAAGACTACTCCGAGTTTTACCTGGATGTGGAAGGCACCGATATTCAATCCGCTTTCGTTGGGAGCAACTCCACGGAAATTCTAGATCGAGGTAGGGTCTCTTCCGTTGCGCACAATAACTACAACGAGCTCGAAAAGCTTTTGTTCAAGCACAAGCGTTTCTACCTAAAGCCGTATGAGTTGGACTATTCCCAAGCCGAAGCCAAGGAGTCTCCACCCACCGCCACCCCGTGGGCTAAACAATTAAGAACCGTGCTAGATAAAGCCAAAGAAGAGAACAAAGACCTCAAAGGATGGTTCGTTATTCCGGCGTGGGACGCTCAAGTGGTTGCCGCCACCTTTCGCATGCTAGGCTCAACTTCCGCCCTTTTTCCTCTTCTTCCGTACATTTCTAGCGTGATATGTATGCACGGGGCGCAACTCCGGGACGCCTACAAGGTCAAAAGGGACGGCAAAGACTCCTACGAGTTCCGCACGAGCGGCCATCAAACGATGCCGTATGTTGCCTTGCTCCTAAACACCTCTTCCTTTGACGGGTGCCGATATGAAGACATCAATTTTAAGTTTGAACCTTTCCGCTTCGCCGCCAAGCACGCCCATCCAACGGTGCGAGACCTCCGGTTGCACAAAACACTACGTTTTGAGGTGAGCATAGAATTCCTTGATCACATTGAGCCTTCGCCGCCGGAAGAGAGAGATAAAACTAAACCAAGGCAACGCAAAATTGGAGACGCCCGTGCTTTCATGAAGTTAATGAACGAAATGTTTGTCCCCGCGCTAGCAAACGTATCGGTGAACACCAAAAATGCCTACTACCCGTTTGGCCACATAGTCCCTTCCGAGAGCCCGCATTGGGCCTACTACCGGTTTGATTGGGAACTCCCATCTCGCTTTGCCGACGAGCTCATGTTTAAGGTCCGAGAGTGCGCCCAATTCCTCACCGGAGAACTCCTTGCAATGGACATGCACGCTTTGCCGACTACCGAAGTGTATCGAGCCGTGATCGCTAGGGACCGAAAGGAAAGAAACAAAGACCTACAAGCTCCGGAAATGCTCACCATGATGATCGCCAACCTGCCCGGTGGACGGGGCGCCTCACCGCCCCTAGGAGCGATGTTCCGGTCTAAAGATTCCTTGGTCGTGGCGATTGACACCACTCACGCGCCGTGCGACGTCATGAAGACCGGTGTCCAAACGTTAGCTATCCGCTTCTTCCACTCATGCGGCATTGTCCTCTTTCATGGCATAGATGGGCAATTAGTGCGGTTCTCGTCACGATCCGACGGCAACGCGAGGTCCGCGCCTTCGGGCGCCCCCGAGCGAGCCCACGCGACGCCGGCCCCGCCCTCATACGACTCATCTAAGGCCCCGAAGACCGCCGTGCTCCTAGTGGCCCCAAGATCGGCGCACGCTCTCGACTTGCGCGTCCAAGCGGGGTTTCTTGGCCCGTACGTATCCTTCGAGCCCACGCGGCCTCCCTACGAACACCAACAAGCCTACCTCGTGGTCTACGAAAAGGGGGAATCCGCGCTGCTAGCGCATGATTTCAAATATGGAGACGCTGCCTTTGCCCCACTACACCGCAACCTCATCGCCCTCGAGAAGATCCTCCCCGCTCAAGACCCGGATGTGGCCGAGCACGAGCAACCCATAGTGCAGCGCCTCCAAGCGGGAGCCGCCTTGGGGTCCACGGCCTTCGTGTCCCAACTTGTCACCGCCCTTCGTGAAAGGCCCGCTACGGGGCTGACTGAGCGCATCAGCGAGTGGAACGCGGCACCGGAGGACGCCGGCGCCGCTACGCCAACGCCGGGACCAAGCCGCATCGAAGAGATGTCCGAGACCAGCGTCCCGCTGCTTGCTCCACTAGGAGGCGAGGCGACCACCCTCCTACCCCCCGACCACGGTGCCCCCACCCCCGCCTCGGATATTCAAATCGACCCCCGCCTCCCCGCTGGTTTTTATTACGTCCGCGACGTATTCTCCGAAAGCCAAGAGGAAACGGTAAAAAAGATTCTCCACGACAACACGTGGGAGAAGTACCACGGGCGCTCAGTCCAACACTTCGGCCACGCATACCTCGGCCCGAGCAAAGTCGCCGCCACGTCCCCCATCCCGGAAGAGTTTTCCTCCATCCTCCAAACCTACAATGCCGCGCTGGAGCGGCTAGGCCTCTCACACCCTCCTCCCAACCAAATCACGGGCACAATGTATCTCCCGGGAGAGGGCATCGGCTACCACGGGGACGACCCCTTGCTAGGCGACCCAGTGTCCATTTTTGGTTCCCAGTCGGACACCACAATGTTCTTTAAGAACCCCTCCAACGGGGACTCCTTTCGCATCCGCCTGTTTGCCCGCTCTCTCCTGGTCCTCACGGGGGCCGCACGCCATGAGTGGCACCACGGTATACCTCGACGGAGAGAAGACGAAGTGTTTGGGCTAACCGTCCCTCGTACCGTCCCTCGCCTCGCTCTAATCCTCCGACACATACCACAGGCAAGCTAACCCACGAAAGCCAGAGGGCCGGGTACCCGCCTCCTGCACTGTCCAGCCCCCTCTACCTGAACACAAAAGGGCCAAGATTCAGTGAACCACCGGCCCAGTCACGGCTTCCACCATCACAGGCAAGGGGCTAGACGACGAGCTCACCTCGGCCGGGATACCGGCCGACCAAATTCAGCACTTTCTTTGCCTTAGCCAGCCCAGCCAGCCCGGCTCCCCAGTGCCCCCCCAGCCCCCCCCTATCCCGCCCCCCCCGAGATCCAAAACGCGCCTACGGAAAGGTTACCAACGGCCTCACCGCCCCCCCATACCCCTCCCTTCAGAACTGCGTTTTCTATCCCACAACTTGCAGAAGAAACCCATAGTGAGCAGCCAAATTCTCCGACACCTCAAGAACGACTTCGACATCCTCTTCCTCCAAGAAATCAATCACGCCCCCATCCTCCCCCACGTATACGCCTACGGTTCGGGCACTAAAGCCACCATCGTTTCGAATATCAGCCAAGACAAACACTCCAGAGGCGAGCATGGTTCCGTCTTGGTCTGTTCCCCCCGGCTCTCCCGCTTCGTTACCCCCCTTCCCCGACTAGATACAGAAGGGATGCTGGCGGCAGCCGTTCTCACTCTCCCGGGGGCCCCGCCCACCTTGCTGGTCTCGGTATACGCCCCAAGCACGGACGTCCACCGCTCAAAAATTGAAAACATCCTACGGCCACTCATGCATCAGTATCCTAACCACGTCCTCGGTGGGGACACCAATTGCATAATGTGCCCTGAACTAGACGGATCGAACCTCCAAACGGACAACGAATGGCCGTGGCTTCGCAGACAGATCACGAGCGACCCGCCGCGCCTCATCGATACCTTTCGGCACTTTCACCCGACCGAGCGGTCCTTCTCCCGATACCCCACCCCGTACAGGGCAAGCAGTAGCCGCCTTGACCATATTTTGCTCTCCCCGGCGGCCTCGGAATTTTTTGCCCCCACCTCTGCAACCATCCAAACCGACGACAAAACGTCAGACCACCACCCAGTCACGTACACCTCTCAAGTCCCCCCTCACCCTTTTACCGAAGCTCCCACAACTAAGAGGAAAGTTTTCCGAAAACTGACGGAGCGGGAACGCTCCAAGCACCACGACTCCCTTGCCCCCCTGGCGCGGTGGTGCGAGTCTACCCTCCCCCGCTTTGAGTCCTTGTCCTCGGCGGACATCGAGCTTTTCACAGACGTCGTGCTGGAGGAAGTGGCGACCAGCTACCACAGTATCACCACGCCGTCACGCCCTACCTCCTCGGCTCTGGTAAAGAAAATCAAAGAGTCCCTGCAAACCCTGCCCCCCCCCAGCCATCCCAACTACCCCGCTTCCATGGACACGCTCAACAAACTCGTCAAGGAGTGGGAAACCAAAGTGAACAAGGCCGCAACCACCAAAATCCATCGGTGCCTAGTGAGGAAAACTAGGATCAAACGCACCATCAACGAGGCGCTCAACCCCGTGGAACGAGGTGAAATAACGCTGAAGCGCCCGGGCACCACACAGCTCGTCTCCACCCCCAAAGAAGTGGGCTCTATTTTCTCTTCTACACTCCTCACCCTGGGGGGCAGCCTCGAATACGCACCGCCGAACACTCTAGTGGATCGCCTACTCGCACACTCCCCCGCCTGCCCCGAACCCACAAAACACGGCCTCCTCCCTGACATTACCTGGGAATCGTTACGCAACACGCTTAAGAGGTCCAAGCCCAACAAGGCGGGGGGGCGGGACTTCACAAACAACTACACTTTGCACGTCTCCCCCCCCCCTATCCAACAATTCATTTGGAAGGTATGCAACTACTACCTCCACCGGCCGTTGCCCGAGAAATGGCTCGAAGCCAACATTATCTTGCTTTTTAAGAAAGGGGACGTGATGAACCCGGTAAATTACAGGCCTATAGCCTTGCTGAACAGCGTTTACAAAATAATTGCAACACACGCCAACCGAGAGCTACTGGCAGCGGCCATTGAACATTCCATCATACACCCCACCCAGTTCGGCGGGCTTCCGAACCGCAGATGCCAGGACCACATTTTCAACCTCTTATCCACGTTTCGGGAATCGGTCGGTAGCTACAGCCTCTACATTGATTTCAATAAGGCTTTTAACTCCGTCCCCCACACCACCCTCTTCACAGTTCTATCCCGCCTGAACTTTCCTACGCCCCTTGTAAACCTCATTCAATCCTTGTACCGTGCCCCTCGCGACTTCCCAGTGGTGTCAGGTCAAACCCACTCCTCACACCTGCAAACCAGAGGCGTTCGGCAAGGATGCCCCATGTCACCAATCCTTTTCTGCCTCTACCTGAATGTGCTCCTCTTCGCCTTGCCGTCCCACGTCACTGCCCCCCCCTCCCCACACGAATCGGGCCACGCCTTTGTTGACGACCTCCTCTATCGATCAGAGAATGGGGACCGCATACAGCAAGTTTTAAACTTCTTCGACACGGTCGCCAGGGAGTGGGGTCTAGACCTTAACCTCAGCAAAACCGAGATCCACGCTATGGGAACAGCTCCCCCCAGAACCTTCACCTCCCCCTCGGGCACCCCCCTGTCGACAACAAACCAAAAGACGGGGCAACCACACAATTGCTACAAATACCTAGGGGTATACATCTTCACCGCCAACCATGAGGCACAAACACTGGCATTGGCCAAGTCGGAAATACGCTCATTTTTCACAACCCTCCAACCCCTCCAGCTCACCCTTTCGGAATACATTCTCTTGGTGAACGTCCAACTCATCCCTATTCTTTCCTACCGCCTCATGGCACACCCCCTGGCCCTGAACGAGTTGGGGGCCCTTCAGGCCATGATCTGGCAAAATGTTGCGCATGACCCCTCCCCGGACAGAGCCAACAGGATCTCCCGCCTCGTCTCCCCTAAGGCCCGCTACACCCCTCGCCACCAGGGAGGCTTAGGACTCCGCCACTTCACTTTTTCAATTTGCATGGCCCTGGTAAACACCGCAATAAGGTACCTCAACGGAGACGGCCCGGCCTCGACAAACGAATCTTTTTCCGAAGCAATGCTCTCCACCACACGCAACCCAATCCAAGACACCATCATGGACGCATGCCACGCCATAGGCTTCCGATACCACAGCACCGGCCTCTGGGCCTCCTGCCCCCCCTCCCTTTTCCTCCCAAAAGAAAAAGTCCAGGTCCGGTTCCTAGCCACCAAGCCGGCACCACAATACAGCAAGTTCGGCAACAGATTAAAACGGACGCCCCAGGACCTGGGGTTCCACCTAGGTACAGTCACGGAAGTGCACTCAGAATCGGCCACACTCCAGTTTTCGGACGGCACCACCCACACCATCAAAAACCCCGGTCTCCGCCGCAACGAGAAAGAATACACCTTTCAAAACCCAGCCATTTCTGTCCTCCCTCAACTGGCGGGGCGCCACGAACTGCTCACCCCCCCCCTTCTTCACCCTCAAGAATACATCCTCAACCCCCCCCCCCGGGCCATACGGCGGGGTCCTACTCGACTCGTCACTGCATGGCGAGCTGTACCGGCTCCCAGATGAACCTCACTCCCTTGACCCCGACGACCTCGAAGAATGGGGTTGTGAAGCAGCCCTTGCCCTCCTCCTCGCATCGTCCCCCGGCACGACATGGGTGTACTTGGATGGCTCAGCGGGCGCCTTGGGCTACGGATCGGCGGCCACCCTGTTTTTTCCAAATGGCTCCAGATGGGTACTGTGCCAAACGTCCCCGTACCAGTCATCAGAGGGATCGGAGTTCTGGGCCGCTATTATGTTCCTACGGTGGGCCCTTGCATCTCACCCGCACCTCACCTTCGCCGTGCTAGGGGACAACCTCCACGTTATCACTGTTCTCTCTCCGAACACCCCCCCAGGCCTCCCATCACGCTCGCCAGCCGGCACGTGGGAATCCTCTCTCCAGTCCATCCAGGCCTCCCTACGCCCAGGGATGATCCAGGGTTGGGGGTGGATCAAGGGGCACGCCGGGTTCGTGGGCACCAAAGCAGATGCCCTGCGAAAGATTATTGAGCGCAATCTCTATGAGTTCGGTTGGTTGGAGGGCTGCATGAGTTCTGAGTGGTGTTCAGCACCATTTACTGTGCCAAAACCCCAACCTGCTGACCAATCCAGCATAGATGCTTGGCGTCTAGTGGTGGATTACAGAGCCCTGAATGCCGCCACAGTACCAGACGCGCATCCTCTTCCTTTAATCGAAAAGGGGATCGGCGCGAGAGCCAAAGGCAAGCTCTTTACTGTGTTGGATTTGCGCCATGGCTTTCACCAAATGCCCCTTCGAAAGGAGGATAGGCATTTGACGGCAATGTGCACGCCCTGTGGCACTGTCCAGTGGACTGTACTGCCCATGGGTCTGAAGAATGCGCCGTCGATGTTCCAGAAGATGATGGAGACTATTTTATTTCAGAAGCACAAGTCTCTGGATTTACAAGAATTCTGCAGCATCTACATTGGCGACCTTCTGATTGCCACGCCGTTGGGAAACAACTTTGATGAGTGCCTGAAGTTGCACGAAGAACAAGTTCGAAAGGTTCTCGAAGTCCTTCGACAAGAGAAGCTCGTGTGTGGACCCAAGAAGGGCAAGATGTTCCTCCAGAGTGTGGAATTTTGTGGCTCTGTCTTGGAAGATGGGACAAGAAGACCAGCCCCAGGAAAAATGGCTGCCCTGCAGCTCTGGGAAAGGCCTAAAACCATCACGCAGCTTCGTGCCTTTTTAGGCTGCTGCAATTATTACCACGAGTTCCTTCCTCTCTACGCCAAGTTCTCTGGTCCATTGACAGAGTTACTCACGGTTGGCAAAATAGAAGGAAAGAAGGGATCTCAAGTCAAGCTCAAGTGGACGCCAGAATGTGAAGAAGCCTTTACTGGTCTCAAGGAAGCACTGGCAAATGTGGTTACATTGAAGACTCCGTGGTTGGATGGAAGACCTTTTTATATTCGTACAGACGCCAGTCGTTACGCCATTGGTGCTACTATCGAACAAGTCGATGACGAAGGTCACCATCATCCTCTGGCTTTCTGGTCTCGCAAGCTTACAACAAGGCAGCGAAATTGGAGTCCAAGGGAACAAGAAGCCTACGCAATCCTTTGTGCCTTACGGCGTTATGAAGGTTGGATCTTGGGCAATCGCGTTGAGGTACTGACTGACCACAAGTCACTGGAGAGCTGGAGGACAGAACATGTGGACACCCCTGGTGGACCAGCTGGGAGAAGAGGCCGTTGACATGAAACTCTCAGCAGATTTGACCTCCATGTGACTTACATTCCGGGTTGCTACAACACAGTGGCGGACGCCCTGAGTCGCTGGGCCTACCGAGCCTCAGAGGCTTACTCTGAAGTGAGTTTTCATGGACCAGCGACGGATAAAGCTGAAGTGATCGAGTTCGACAAGGAGGAACAAGCACTGATCAAGAAACATTGTCTCCAATGTTCGATTAAAAATCGGATGAAGGTGGATTTGGTCAGATGCAAGGAGATTACCAAGGCAGATCAGACTGCAGGAGTTAACTCTGACTCTGAGTCGTCGCTGCCACTCCTGAATGTGTTTCCTACGACGAGATCCAAAGCGAAATCCACGCTCCCTCCACAACAAAAGGACAAGGAAACTTCCTTCCTCTATGTGGATTGGACGAAGATGTACAAGGAGGACAGGTTCTTTGGGTCTGTATACCACAAGTTGAAAGGGGACAAGCCTTACGACTCTGAAGAGACGTCTGATTTCAAAATCCAAGGCGACAAGTTATTTTGGCAACGACGGATTTGTGTTCCTGATTGTCTGATTGACCAATATGTCAAACATTGGCATCGGAATGAGACAGCCCACACACATTCTCGTGTGCTGGAGCAGGAGCTACGCCACAGAGTGTACACAAGGGACCTCAAGAGTGCCTGTGAGCGAGTTGCCAAAGGATGCAAGCAATGTCAGGCGACCATCCCCAAGAATCAAAAGGCAGAAGGACTACTGAAGGGATTACCAATTCCTGAGAGGTTGTTCGACAAGGTGACGGCGGATGTCTTCGAGTTGGGACAAATCCAAGAGGAATGTCTCTACACGAGGAAGCCTATCGATGGGGTTTTGTTAATTCAAGACCGCCACAGTGGCTACATCCAAGTCCTCCCTTGCAACACGAAGCATCTCACCTCCGAAATGGCTGCCAAGTGGACTGCAAGTCAGTGGATGAGTAACTGGGATGTTCCCAGTGAAATTCTGACGGACAGTGGGAAAGAGTTCATTGGGACTTGGTGGGAGAACATGTGTGCCCTATTGGGAGTTCATCACCTTCGTGCCCGAGTCTACGACCATCGAGCTCTCCCTGCTGAACGCGCTGGAAGAATTCTTATCAGCATTCTGAGGAAATTCCTGGTGACTGAAAAAGACTACAATTGGTTGGAGACAATTTACTGTGTCTTGAGAAGATACCATCGCACCAAGAATTACACTGGATTAAGTCCGAATGAGCTGGTTTTTGGTCGTGAGAAGATGGGTCCAGGACCAGTGGTGTACCATCCAAGGCAGTGCTACGACGCCTCGCAATGGTTTGAGAGGATCAAGGATCTAGAGTCCAAGTGGATCCAAGCTAAAGTGGAAACCCAAGCAGATTGGTTGAATTTCAAAAATAAGTCAAGAACGCAAGGAAAACCCTTCGAGAAAGGCCAGCAAGTTTGGCTTCGTAAGTCAGACGACACCCTGAAAGACGACAACAAATTGTTACCTTTGTGGGATGGCCCATTCCAAGTCAAAAGTCAACTAAGTGAGACTACATTCAACATTGAAATTGAGCCAGGCAGGCATCAAGAAGTACATCGAGATCGTTTGAAGGCCGAAGTACCCTGCCCCAAAGGAAGGTTCAAGCCTCTCTATTGGACTTCGAAGTACCTAAGCGACAGGAAGATGGTCACAAGCAGTTTCGAGTTGGAGAAGATTCTTGATTACAAGAAGAATGCTCGGAACAAGTGGTACTTTCTGTGCAGATGGAAAGGATTCGGTCCAGAAGAAGACAAATGGGAGCCAGCTTCAAGTTTCATCCATGGGTATACGGACACTTTCATTAAGTTCCTGAAGAAACACCCTGAGATTGACAAAGAGCTCTCGCTGATCAAAGATTGTGTCACCAAGGAAGACTTACAAGCACAAGAAGAAGCTCCAATTGTGGCAGAATGTATTCGAGACAAGATCTGATCAGAATTCAACTCGCCGAAACTTTCGAAAAGTTTTACGGTCGACATATACCCTTGGCATGGGGACACAACAGTGCTGACGCATCGTCTATGTGGTTCGATGGACAGATGATGGGACATTCTGGGGTCATCCTGGTCATTCCATCCATCATTCCCATCATGGTCATCATGTGAATCATGTGCTTCATCTCGAATGATTCCAAACCGAAGATCCGAAAGGCCTTTATCCTCAACCACGACGACACTATCGCTTTTTGCTGTCGGCTGGACCCCTCTACTCGCCTTGGGAAGGACTCGTTCGAGTTCGTGCTCATTACAGAGATTTCGGCACATGACTGAGTCTGATTCATTTCATGTGTTTGACGGATCTGCTGAGAATGTGATTTCCATCATCTCTTACATTGAGACAGTTGGTTTCTTTCCCAAACGACCACTGTCAAAGGGCTTATATAGACCAAGTGACGAGGATGGTGTTCTTACTTGTGTCGACTCGCTGTTCATCTGTGGATTGTGTTGGAATCCCCCTCAGAATCAGCTCAATTTTGGCAAATTCCCAGTACCAAGCATTGGATGCTTATACATTCTGGGACTATAACGAGTCAATTACCCCTTCTGGCTCATACTGGATTAAACATGAAGCCCTGGGAACAATAGTGACAGTGTGGTAGCCCTCACTGGGTTTTCTTGGCTATCATTACTTTAAATGATTGGATTTCCATCATGGGATTCATCATCATCATGAGGATTTGACCTGGATTGGCTATGAATGAGAACTGGATTCCCGTTCAGCACTACACACAGAGTCTTTCGACACTGAATTGGACCTATATTGGCTTGCTGCAGATTTCGCCACCCTCAATCCGTGTGCGATTCGCTGATTTTGGTCTCAACTCTAGCACATTTTGTACCATAATCTGGCATCTGGTCTCATGGCTACAAATGACACCAGCCAGTTTCACATATCTTGGACTCCATGAAGGGATACCCTATTTTTTTTTGACGCTCGACGACATGGCGACGCTCGTTTTCTGTTTTCTGGCAGTGGGATGTCAGATCCTGATTTCATCATGAATCATGGATCATGGATCATCATGTACATTCTTCACTCAGACTTTCAAATTTCGAATTTTCGAGCTTGAACGAAGCTTTTTCTGTGTGCCCTGAGGTACCTATCCGTTTCATTCAAGTCGATGGCCATCGGGAAGCACAGATCTCAGCACAAATTTGCTCAATTCAGCTCATTTTCACACATTTTGCCGACTAATCTAGGTTTTTGGTCACTTTCGCCGCTTCGTTCGCTTCACTTGACCCAGCCTGACATACTGGCGTATGTTTTCAGAGGGGGAGTGTAACGGCAGCAGTGATAGCACTCAATTATACACTGATGTGATCAGAATTTCAATGATTCTCAGATGTACATTAGTGCAGTAAATTTTCCGCTTCATTTCATGTTTTCCGTTCGCCGCCAGATGTCGCCTGTGAGCGCGCGCCGAGTCGCATTTGTCTTTCGTGATTTCCCAATCGGATTTATTTAAATTATTTCGAATGATTTCACGTTGTGTCATTATGTGCGATGAATGCGCATTGAGATTCTATGTCTGTTCCATTTTTGTAGACCGGGTTTTCGTACTCTTCATATTCCACCATGGAGTTCACTGGACTTACAAGTGCTTCGCATATGTCGCTCCCAGAGGCTGGATATGGGTCCGAAGAGGGTTATGTGGGTTCGGAGATATCAGGGGCAGTGTCGGGCGTTACGACCCCTGGGGCATCAAGGCTACAGGGTTCGCAGTTACAACAAAGATCAACCACTATGCAGCGGTGACAGATAGCTCGCCTCCGCCAGTAGCCACTTCTGGCGGTCCAGGAACTCCTGATTCCAGTTTTCCTCGGAGTGATTTTCCCAATATTCACCATGAATCTCACTAATTCCAGTATTCAACGCCTCTCCTTCGCTGCTGCTGTCGTCAAGATCAGGCAAAGAGTGAGAGTTGGCACCAGATTCACTTGAGGAGGAAGATTCTCGACCGGGTGTAAGGTTAGGTGGGGCGTTCATACAACAATCAGCACAAGTATGCATTCCAGGCCAAGGTGTATGACCACAGTAAGGACACTCAGAAGGGTGATCTTCGGTCCGCTGGGGAGATGCCACGAATGTAACCTCAGGGGGAACACGAAGTGACTCAGATCGAGTGATAGCTCCGCTAAAGCCCGATGATCTAGGGGTGTCCGTGGAGATTCCAGAAGCAGAGTCATGATTACCTCTGCTACCATGTAACCGCTGTGTAGTGGCGGATCATGATTGTAACTGCGAAGCCTGTAGCCTTGATGCCCCAGGGGGCGTAACGCCCTACACTGCCCCTGATATCTCTGAACCCGACTGACCTTCTCCAGACCCATATCCAGCCTCTGGGAGCGACATATGCAAAGCACTTTGAAGGTCATTGAACTCCATGGTGTAATATGAATAGTCAGAAAACCCGGTCTACAAAATTGGAGCAGACATAGAATTTCATTGTGCATTCATCGAACATAATGACTCATTGCGAAATCATTCGAAATAATTCAAATAATTCGGATGGGAAAATCACGAAAGACAAATGCGACTCGACGCGCGCTCACAGGCGACATCTGGCGGCGAACAGAAAACATCAAAACATGCGGAAAATTTACTGCACTAATGTACGTCTGAGAATCATTGAAATTCTGATCACATTGAGGTATAAATTGAGTGCTGTCACACTGATGCCGTTACAGTGGCAAGCTATGGAGGCAGGAAATCTTTCGCTCCCCCAGAGTACCCAGGGAGAGGTTCCAAAAATCACAGCAATCCCATGGGAAGCAACAATGCGGTAAGAGTTCACTGCACAGCCTCCTACAGCCCACGGGCTGGGAGTGCTACAAAGGTGCTCAGGTAAGATCCCGGTGTCTAGTGTCTCTGACATCTAACAGCCCCAAGGGGTAATTGTGTTGATGGGGTCGTCCATTTCATATCCGCTGGTTAGAACACCATCTAGTACAGCTTTTTGTGTGCCAATCCCTTTGTATTTCTGTTCCAGTCCCACCTGCAGTGCACCAGTGCAGCAGATAAAAGTAATCTCAAGCAGCTGTAGAGCTGCCTGCTGTGCCATTCATTTCCGTTTTTTGTGCATCACATCCGTTCTGGGGTCATTGGCTCGAGGCTGACGCGCGCGCTGGCGCTGCGTGCCAGAAGGAAAAAATAAGATAGGTAAAACACCAGGAAAAATGTTTCTAAATAGCTGAAAATAAAGCTAATTAGCATAAAAAACACATAGACCAGAAAGCGCGCTGCGCAATGCGTTAAAACGCGACAGAATGTTTTTGCTCTTAATTGGGTGAATAGTGTTGTGGTTTGTTTCTTGGGAACCCGACTGTGCCTCTTTGTTTCTCGAAAATCCCAAAATACGACAAACCTCTTCTGCGCAGGATCTTTAGACGGGGCACCAATAATAACACAATCTCGAAGACATAAACCCTGTTCAAAGATCGAAGTATCCTACAGCGCTCATTCACAGTTGGCATTCGATGCTTCTTTATTATTCACAGACTGCAGTGCGATTGCGACTGCGACTTGCGACTTGCGCGCTGCTGCGCTGCTGCTGTTCGAAGCCATAACACTACCGCCCCGTTGAGACTTCGAAGAGGTCTCACTCACCTGGGCGGGCGTCACAATGTCAAATATGCAGAGCAGGCCCAGAAAAAAGATTTTTGGACCTCGACATGTGTTGGCTACAGAAGCATAACAGTGGTCGAAACTCACACGCTGAGGTGCAGTCATGGTACACCTGTTGTCAGCGCCTCATTCATACGCCGTGTTCGAGTCTGCCACGGCTGTGGCTCTTGGCGGAAGCTGCAGAAGACAACCTCGCGAGGCACACTGCACGGGCGCTGTACCGGCAGCAAGGCTGTGGGCACGTCGAACCATAACATACCATAACATTGGGCACAGCTATCGAAGCTGGATGCCCAGCAGACAAACAACCAACAGGCCTATACATCTGTCAACTCGACAGGACATATGAAGGCAGTCGATACCATTAATCCAGACTGTCGCATCCAGACTGTCGCATAAGCCATTACTTGGCATCCAGATATGTCGAATCAGCAGTCCGTGCCCCACGTAAACGTGAATGAAGGATTCACCTGGAGTCGACATACTTCATGCACTTCCTTCAGTGTCTCGACGCCAGCCATGAACTTGAAGGTGTCATGACCCGTGTAGTGTCGACAGATATCACTGTCGAGGGCACGCTTCTGAATCAGGATACCAGATCGATGGTTCAGCAATCGAAGGTTGGGATCACCAGGTCGGTTGTCGACGGGGCACTTGTACTGGAATACGACGACATGTTCACGGGCAAGCGCTCGAAATTGTCCAGGTCCCAGTGTTTGTGCCCTGGTCGAATAGAAGTCCCAGAGGCTCGACGGTTTCCAAACGTCCTCACGCCCCAGATCGGTCCGATTGGTGGCCTCGAAGGAGCATCCGTCATGTCGACCAGTAGACCATCGATAGGTTTCCTTCGATCCAGTACCAGCGGCCATGCTGTGGTAGATCTGACCAGTTCACGTATCGACTCGCCACCACGGCGTGTCGGCAATCGAAAGTCATCGCACGACAATGACGGCGCTGATGTCGTCCACTTCAGGGCCGAGGGCATATCGGTCGATGATCTCAAGCATGTCGGTTTGAGAACCTTCTTCTTGGAGTCGACCAAGGTGTTGATGTACATACTGACCATCAGTGAGGGAACTCTGCAGAGCGAACCGAACCGCTTCTGCAGTCACTAGGCTCGAAGCCGTGTCAACAATGACCGCTTCGGGGACTTGGTCTCGGCAGCTGACCTTGCGTCGATGTGCAGCCTTAAAGTTATCGTGGATCGGTGTGAGGTACTTGAAGAACGGGATGTCGAAGTGGTGCTGATAGGCGTTGGACTCCATCGACAAAAACCGGTGATCGACGGGGTCCGGGTGGAACGGGTCACTCGCAGGCGAGTCGGTTTTCTCGATCTCCTCCCGTTCATCAGTATAGACATCCCTTCGGAACTGGACCGCTCAACGCCAACGTCGTGCATCTTCGTATCCGGCCTCGAAGGGGGACATGAGGTATTTCGAGGTACCCAGGCGTCGAACCAATTCGGGGGCATCCACGAAAGGGAAAAGGTTGGCATACTCTTCATTCAATGAGTGAAGGGCAGCAACTCGTCGGATCGCCTTATCGAAGTCGTGGAACCCGAGCCGTCTGGGTCCAGTCTGGTAGATCGTCGCCAACTGGACAAGGTCCATGGGGGCGCCTGGTGCGACGGCGTTGTACGCATAGGGTTCGGTCTGTTCTCCGAGTCGAAAGTACTCCTGGAGCTGGACCGCAAGGTCCTGTGTTCGATGTGGAGCGCACCCATACCGCTTATACCCAAGTCGAGAGGTGCCTCGTAGGCCGCGCAGTTGGTGTCGGCGAAGAAGCAAATCGACTTTGTACGCAAGAAAGGGGGCTCGATCTTCGAAGAGCCAGTCGTTCGCCTGGCAAACCTTCTGAAGATCACGGATAACTCCCATGATCGAAACGGCAACGGGAGCTTCTCGTTTCATCCTTTCGTGGGTCCAGAGGCGTCGATATTTGATAATCAGGTCGATTCCATCGGCAACGTTTATCAGGTCGTCGATTCCCGAGATCTCTCGATGCATGCCGTTGAGTCGAGTAATTTGACTCGGCAGGGTATATTCGGTGTCCTTGCTGTATGCCCTAGATATTTTGATGATGTCCTGCAGGTTTTGTAGTTGTAAACCATAACCAAAGCAGCAAGTAGAGCAATAAGAGGATGTGGATCGAATCAATGATTGGTTTTGGAATCCAGTGTAACACAGAAGGGCTGCAGATAGACAAAGCAGGTTTATGCACATAGATTCAATCACAAATGGATAATACAAAAGGTTTTATATGAAAATTGGTCTGACTCTTGCCTCAGAGGTTGCAATAGGCACTTCATGTGCACTCTTTTGGGTGAAATGGTGCTGGTTAGGACTGAGGGGCATGGATGTCAGGACCACACAGAAAATGACTTGGCCAAGCAACTGAATTCAGAAACAGTTACAAAGTAGGACCACAATAAGTGGTAGAAACAATTGAGTATAGGGGTCTTGGGGTGGGAGACCACTAGGTTTAACCTCCAAGGCCAACAAGCATGAAATGCCTGATTTATTTTGGTATGTCCTCCATGAAGGAAGGTACTTCCGCTCAGTTGAGTGGTAGGGGTGAATTTCATGGGGGGGCTAGGGTCACAACCCTAGTTACTTTGAGAAAGTGTACTTTAGGCAACAAAAGAGAGATAAAAACACTTAAGTTTGTCTTAGCATCAACAAAGGGTTTTAAGGGGGGCTTAGCCTGGATCAAGCCCTCCAAGAAAGACATGGCAGTGACTTTTTCTTACTCCCCCCTGGAGTACTAGTTAGCTAAGCTAGTAGGACCAAGGAAAAAGGCTCAAATATTCCCAAAATTACCTCAAAAAATGCATTGAACTTACCAAAAACATCCTCATCACCTCATAGAAGCCTATCACACTGTAGGTACCTTTGAAAAACAGTGTAATGTACCGTGAATGATGTCCTTTCGATGGGGCATTCCTCAAAAGTCGCCGGCGTGCGACGAAAACTTTTGGAAAAAGTTTGGGGGTAGTGGGAATTGAACCCAGGACTCCCTCCCTAGAGCCAATGTGCTCGCCCACTAGGGTACAGTCGAACGCTCTAATGCGGACGGCTATCGCCGTATAAACAGCGTTTTAGTATATGTCCTGACCAAGGGCCAGGGCGGAGCAATACTCCCAATGGAGGACACAAACCCCCAGGAGCTGGAAAAAATAGAAAATGGAACCAGCAGGGAGTGATTCCTGCGGTTTAGCGGAAGGGGCTGCGATTTAGCAAGTGAAATCGCTAAAAATCGACGAAACCACGCGGGAAATCGTCATTTTTACACATAACTCAAAGTCGCAGACAAGCGCAAAGGAAGCGGACTCCAAGAAAAGGGTTACGCAAGCGTAAACGGCTTTTGGAAAAGAAGGTATGGGCCGTAGTTTTCAAAGTTTTAAAGGAAATTTTTGCACAGTTGCATCAAAATTTTTATAAACTTCAGACTCAAGTATTCAAATTCAGCCCACACCACAGAGCAGGTCAACAACCCATCTCTCAGGTTTGTCATTGTCACCTCACACTCACGCATTGCGTTCGTGTTGGTTGTTTCGTCAAAACGTTAGGGTTGTTCACGCTGTGCTTGTTGGGGGGTCGGGTGTTCTTCTCTCGTGCTCTGCACAGGTAAAAACAGGAATGAAAGGTATGTGATGCGAATGGAGCGCGCAGCGCGCACGTAGGGTTAGAATATGCGCTGTGCTCGCGATGCATGTGCCTAATCGAGGCATCCACACGCTGTGACGCTACACCTGTATCCCTAATTCACCCTTGTTTCCTTCTTCACAGGTAGTAAAGAAAGCGTTTGTTCGTGTGCGGCCGTGGCGTTAAAGTAGGGTTGCTTAAAACGCTTAGGCTTGTTTTGTGTTCGTTTCAATTCGGCATTCACACGATGCATGGTGAGTAAGGTAGGTTAGCCCAGGAGGAGCTCACCTCCTGGTTGAGTCAGTGGTTCAGCCTCCCTTCCCTGCGTGCACATGATGCATTAAAGGGTAGGCCACGCAAATTGCGCACGGTAAACCTTGTTTAGGTTACCCAGAGGCTCCTCGGTACGTTCTTTAAGAGAACCTGAGGAGTCTCTTAAAGCTTGCTTGCTTGACAGGGGAGCTGATCCGTCAGCGTGTTTGCGAACAGTGTATTATAGGTCACACTGAAAAGGGTATAATACCTGGAGTGTGGCTTGGTTCCTCCGTCGCAAACACCCCTTCATTTGCCTCTGTTGTACAGGTGGGAGAGGTTAAGGGTGTTTGGTGCACGCAGCAGCTGCCTTCGGCGGCTACCATTTTTCTGCCCCAGCAAAACAGGGGCGCTGATCACAAATCAAATCACTGTGCCTCAGCCAGTACTGGCGAGGGCAGTTTGACCTGAACAACATTTGCGCTGTGCACGCAACGAGAGCACCCCTTCCCTCCAAGCCCTAGCAGGGGAAACGCGTTGTGGCGTCCCCTGTTAGGCCACAGCTGCTTAGGAGCGCTGTGTTCTCTTGTCTTCTTCACAGGAGGGCCATTAGGGCCTGAGTGAACTTCGACAGCAGCACCCAGTAGCGTGTGTAGGGGTTAGGGTCAGCAGGCCTGGCAGGAGGTGAGTGCAAGTGATGAGTGCTTACCCTGCCTTCGAAGGCCGGTGCTGGCGTTAGTGAGTGTAGTGTAGTGGTGTTCCCTGTCCCGCGTGCTTTTCCTCGTGGGCAGGGGAGTGCGTTAGCTTTTGGCCTGTAGCAAAAATGGGCGTTTTGTATGCCCTTAGCACACTTGGCCACCCCTCCCTTCTTAGTAGGTAGGGCTTTTGCCGTCTTACCCCAAGGATAGGCGCCAGCACAGAAATTGGGCGCCATAGGAGTGGTAATAGTACCTGATTAGGACCTTCGGTCCGACGTCAGCGAAGCCCGGTCTCCGGGAGCCACGCTGGGGAGAGAAGTGAGACACATACAGACATACGTAGCACACTTAGGGGTATGGTGAACCCTGTAAGGAAGGGTAGAACCCCATGGGTCTGGACCAGTCAGGGGTCCTAACTGTGGGCTCGCTTGTCCCCAAGGAGGGAAGACACACCTTGCCTCATAACACCTTGCTTGTCATTCCCCCCTGGTGTAGTAAGCCACCGTTCTTCGTTGGCTCTCCAAGGTCATTACATTAGGGCAGTACCCATGCAACACATGGTCAACAAGGCACACACTCCCTGGGTGGCTGCAATCATGATAAGCGGCCACCTGGCTCACGCTGGAAAGCATAGGCATGGATCTGCAGGGCACAGACAGGGTCAGTGCAGTGCTCAGTAAGCAGTAGTCTGTGAAAAAACCAATGGCCTTCGGCGAGGGAGTGGTTGTCACGGGGGGCTAACGGTCCTGTCCTGCGATGCAATGCGGGGCAACTGTGACAACTGCTCTTACACCCATACACAGGCACGTCTGCAGAAGAGTGCTCACTGCAACTGTCAGTAGACTGACACAGGGAGATTAGTTGCGCTTGTTACGCTGGGACATAGTCTCAGCACGGGTTAGGAGCTGCCCCTCGTTGTTCTCAACGAGGTAAGTGCGAAAGATGGGGTTGATACTCCTATCTGGTTGTATGAAGGCTGACACAGGTTCCCAGGTCACCTCAGACAACCCATAGCCATCCCACAGGGTAAGGAATTTCCAGCCCTGTTTATACTCGTGGCGAGCAATACCTGCAACCACGTAGTAACGATCGACTGCCATCTCATCGGCAGTCATCTCTTCGAGTTCGTCTGCCTCCTCTGGACTGGCAGCGTTCTCTAGGTCTATACGTTCAATCTCACTGTCGCTGAGGCGCCACTCATCCCAAGACAAGTCGTCAGGGGAGTGATAGTGCCTTAACTGCTTAGGTGCACACAGCAGTTCACCACCTAGACGTGGACTGCACCTGACATGGATCCCGGATCCATCTATCCTGATGATACGATAAGGTCCAAAGTAAGGGTCCTGCAGGCAGTTACGTGGCCAGGAGGGTAGGCGTGAATGGTGTACCAAAACAAGGTCACCAACCTTGAAGCTCGCAGGTCGCCGTAGGCGGTTCCGTCGGCTCTGTTCACGGTCACGAATGTGCCTCAGGTTAGTACCAGCCTGGTTAGCCAGAGACTGCTTGTGTTCCAGCCGAACTCCCACAGGGCTCTTGAAGTCCTCAGGAAAGGGGGTTTTGAAGAACCAAGCAGGTCGTCCTCCATGGAACAGTTCGTGGGGGGTGATTCCCGTAGAAGAGCTCCGCTGTGAGTTCATGGACAGCACTGCCCAGGGCACTAGGCGTACCCAGTCCTTGGTGCGCTCCTGTTTCATCAGGATTCTTAAGTTTTGCTCCACCACACGGTTCTGTCTCTCACAGAGAGGGTTAGACGTGTGGGTATAGGGCACACCTGTGGTTACCTCCACGTTGAGGGTATTTAGCACTCGTTTGTACCACCCAGTGTCACTGCGGATGCGTACATCCTCCTCAGAGTGCACCTGCTTAGGTGCTCCATAGGGTTCGAACCATTGTTCGACCAACATTTTCACAGTCTGCTCACCTGTGATTTTCTTATTGCAAGGGAACACACGGGTGAAGCGAGATAGACCACAGGTGACCACGAGGCAACTATCGTAGCCGCCAAGGCGTGGTAGGCCGTGGATGTAATCCACGTAGAGAAGAGAGTTAGCACAACAGGGTATGGGTAAGCTGGAGATCAGGCCCCTATCCCTACTGTCGCTCTGCTTGCTGGCATGACAGCCACAAGCATCCACAATGGTCTGCATACGCGACCTCGGTTCAGTCAGGGTTAGACTAGAGTAGAAACAATCACGGAAGAAGTCCACTGAGCGATTAGCGCCAGTGTGACCAGAACCGAGATGGGACCACTGTAGGCACCCATCCAGTCGTGCCTCAGGCACCACAATTCGGTCCTCGTAGAAGAGGTACTGATTGTTTTTATACCACTGGTGCCCGTCAATGACACGGGGTTCGAGACCAGTGCTGAGGGTTCGGAGAATTTCTTCATACTCTGACTGATAGTCGGTTAGACTCCAACCCTCCAGGATTCCAGCAGTGCGCATGGACAGGTCAAGCTGGACATCCATACGCTGGAAAGCCTCTTTGGCGAGCGCCTCAGAGCTCTCACCAACAAGCGCATCGAAGTTGTTGCGCGATATATAGTCAGACAGTTCATTCTTAATCCCGGGGATATGATGCACTGTCAGCCTGAACTGGCTCAGGTAAGTCCACCACCGTTTTAGCTTTGCTTTTTCTGGTGGTGGGCCCTTCTGAAAAGACTTCACAGGCTCCTGGTCAAACAGCCAGACAATAGGGTTAGATCCCAGGAGTCGGGATTGTGACGATAGCACCAACATACCGGCCAGGAGTTCCTGGTCATAGGTGCTGTAGTTGGAACGCGCTGGGTTCCATTTCCAATTCCAGTGTCCCAGTGGCACCAGTCGCCACTCACTGGTAGGATAGTCATGTTTCAACGAACCATCACGGTTCAGTCCAGTAGTACGATAATGGCAGTGGGTTGGTTCAGCGGGGTTAAGCTCCTGCCATTGATAGATCGTACCTCCCCCCCCTACATCACTGGCATCAGTGATCAGGACTATCTCGCCCTCAGGGCGGGGCACTGCCAGGCAGTTGGAGGAGGCAATCTTCTTCTTCAACTCCTGGAAACAGTCTTCCTCTCTGGAGGTCCACCTCCAGGGAGTAGTTTTCTTGATCAGGTCAGTGAGGGGTGCAGAGGAGTAAGTAAAATTGTGGATGTGACGCCGATAGAAATTACAGGCGCTCACAAAACTCCTCACATCGTGTAGACCCTTCTTAGGGTCATCGCCAATCTGCATGTCCTGTAGGGGCTGCATCTTAGACGAGGCTGGTTTCCACCAGCCATACCCCACGTCGAAACCCAAATACTCCATCTCCTCTTTCATAAACTCACATTTTTCGAGTTTAATTCGGAGATGGTTTTCTTGGCAGACAATGAAAAATTCACGGAGGAGAAAGACGTGGTCCTCTTTGGTATTAGTACCCAAACTCACGTCGTCGATGTGAGCCTCCATTTCTGCACCCCGAGAAATCAACTCTTGTACTAGAGGTCTGCACCTCAGTATGTACAAAATTTTGTTTATAAGCTCCTGGAAGAGCGCTGGGGCATTAGCCACCCCGAAAGGCATAGCCTTCCACTTGAAGACACGACCCTTAGGGGTTATAAAGGCCAACAGCTCCTGAGCTGCGGCGGTTAGGTCCACCTGCCAGAAACCCGAGCGTTTGTCCATTTTGGTCTTATACCTGCATTTGGCAATAAGCTCCAGGGTGTTTTCCATGTTAGGAATACTCCCTGAGTGGTTCTGGGTTTTCTTGTTGACCTCACCATAGTCTACAACAAGACGTAGGGCTGTCGACCCTGGTTTAGCAACAAGGAAACAGGGACTGCAGTGATGGGGATAGTCCCCGTGTTTATACTCTTCAACGAGGCCAGCATCAATGCATTCTTGGATCTGGCGCTCGATTTCTTCGACCTGTTCCTGTGGAGCGGGGTAGGGGCGACGTCTCACTCGCGTCTTTTCAAATTCTGGTTTCAATTTCAGGTCCATCTGGACCAGTTTTTTACAAGAAAGGGGGGGTGGCAAGGCGCCGAACACCTCCTCATAGGTTATCAGCAGTTTCTTCAGGCGGGGGTCAAGGTTAAGACTCTCGAGTTTCTGAAGGAAATCCTCCTCAGCATGGAGGTTGCTTTTTCCATGTTCTTTCTTTTTATGCCGATCAGCAGTTTCGGCAGGTACAGTACCATCGTCCCACTCAGGGGGACATTGCTGCCCATAGTGTAGAGAACACACTAGAGGTATCTCAGGATCAGGCAGCGTATAGGACTCATCGTCCTCCTCAGACCAGATGGAGTATTTCCAGGTCTGTCTGAGGTATTGCAGCCGCTCTTGGCGCTCAATACCTTCGGCCTTCAGGTACAACAGCCGTCGGAGTTCTTGAGTGTCATGCTCAGACATTGGCATGTTATTAGCAGCAGGCCGTGCCAGAGCATCAGCACTCCGGGCCACGGGTTCATCTGTGTGCACAGGCTGCATGTGTAGCACTGGTTTCCCAACAGAGGAAGCGGGTTCAGAGGTTGACTCTAGATCTACCTCCTCTAGCAACCGCTGGGCCAGGAAAGCACTATGTTTTAGGTCAACACAGCTGGGATCAACAGAGGGAATAGTGCTGGCGATCTCAGACAGTTGGTCGTCAGCATCCTCTTTTACAGCTGCAGGTTCCAGAGAGTCATCAGGAGACTCACACCCTGTAAGTGTGGCAGATAGGTGCTCAGGAGATCGATTTTTGAGATCATAAAGGGTCAGGCCACGATTTTCGGCCCTGACCTCTTTTAGTAGCACCTGGTCCAGGTCACACAGGGGTACAGGATTGAGAGATCCATCGATGATGGACAGGAACCTGGCCCACTCAGGGGCCTGCATAGCTGTGTCTGAGTCCTCAGGCACATAGATGGGGCCGTCGGGGAGTTGCACTCTTCCCACGGTCATTCGGTCTAGCATACGGCGCCAGTAAGCATGTTCACCAGAGCAACCCCGGTCAGGGGTGCACATAACAACCCTTCCTCCCTCATAAGCGATCTTGGTTAGAACCTTCGCGAGCAGGGAGAAGGGAGGGTTAGCATACGCTAGGCCCATTGCTTTCCAGAAGAAACGGAAAGCATTGTTCATTTGTTTCGAGCAGTACAACTGCATGATGTGCTGTTGTTACCTGAAGGGCTGCCAGTCCATTTTCAAGAACGTGACGGGCCAGTTGGTAGCTTTCAGTACGATAGTTCGTCTTGGCTGCGTAGCGCAGCCCAGACTCTTTTCGTCCTGACAGCTCCAAAGGAACGGAGAATAGCCCACTGCCAAAGTCGCAGTGCAAAGAGTAAGGATGCTGTAGGGACAGCATTTTTACCTGGGGGTTTCTTCTTAGAAAGTCGGTGCCAATGACGATGTCAAAGGCGTCAGTGTCCAACACTCTGCAGTGTTGGGTCACGGTTTCGTCGCTCAGACATATGGTCACATCGACCCCCCCCAAGGAATGGATGGTACGCCCATCCGCTACTCTTATGGCCACGGTCTTAGTTTTCCTGTAAGTTTTAAGCAGGCGCCGGGCCACTATGGAAAGTGTTGCACCGGTATCAAGCACCGCTCGAAAAACCTGATCCCCGATTTTCACGAGGATCCAGAAAACCAAGTCCTCCTCTTCGGAGCCGCCCCCCTATTCCTCATCAGGGAATTTCACATCCACCCCTGCAGCCATGAGGGACTTGGCCATCCAGGCCAAGCGCCTCTTCTTAGAATTATTCCCCTCAGGGGTAGCGTTATCCCCTTGGGGGCGTTTCTTGGGGTCAACTGCGGGAGCGGGTGTAGCAGCAGGAGTGGGTGTAGCAACGGGCGCTGATGAGCGCCTCTGGGGGTTAGGGGGTCCAGTTTTGCCAGCCCCTTTGCCACCTCCTTTACCACCTTTATCCCCGTTCGGGGGATTTCTGGCGGGCGTCTGGGTCTTCTGGCGCTCCGCCTCCTGACGCTTGAGTTTGTCACTCTCGCGTTTCTTGATGTGGCATTCGTCCTCGTAGTGACGACGTTTGCCACAGTAACCACAGGTGATAGTACACCTGAAATGGTCCTGATGGGTCACCTGTTTCCCATCTTTGGTGTGCTGCTGACGTTTCATCTGCAGCATACAGCCACTGCGGAGATCGCAGTCAGAGGCATGACAAGGTCCCCCCTTGTCATTGACAGGTCGGCAGTAAAACAGGGGGGGTGTGCCTGCATCAGGTTGAACCTCGTTCATGGCACGTAGGTTGCCCCTCCCTTTACCACCTCCCTGGTTGGTGTTAGTGGGATTTTTATGCCCCTTCCCTTCGCCACGTTCGGGGGTAGAGGGACCACCTCGTCCCAAATGCTTCTTGAGGAATTTCTCCATGTGGGAGTCATTCTCTCTCTCAAGAGCTAGCTCAATCAGGAGATCCACCAGTGCATCGTACGAGTGGGTCCTGCTCTTCCTCTCAGAGGTGGAGCGGCAATCATCCCACGTACGCTCGGGGATCTTACTCATGAGCCACAGGTGGGGCTCAGTGGCTCCGTAGGAGCCCACGTTCATCCTCGAAAATAAGTACTCCAAGTCGCACACATACTCAGAAATTCGCGCAGCGGATGGAAACTCCGGGAGCATAGGTAGCTCCTTGATCTGTGTGCGTACGCTGAGGTCAGTCTCATAGACTGGGAACGTTTTCTCTAACCTCAGGAGTACCTCTGCCCAGGTAGAACAGGTTTTCACAATCTGTTTGACCTGTTTTTGCAAAAATTTCTTTTTGCATGAGCGTTTTAGCAGTGAACATTTGGTGGCCACATCCACATGGGATTGGCCAGTCAACAAAAGGTACTCTGCAAATTCTTCTGCCCATTCAGGCAGATTTTTGGGGTCGAACTCCGGCAGTTCCAGCTGGATGTTCGCCTGGGCAATTGGTCTGCCCGTCTTCCCACCCCCCGGAGTTAGGCCTGAAGGCGACACGCCGGCAAGAGGGGCCAGGGCTGACAGCCCTCTTCTCTCACTCTCTGTGACAGGCACGTCCTGTAGATCAGCCATAGGCACCGTCCTGGCACGGGGGTGAAAGGGGCTGGGGCAGGTGACCTTAGGCAACAGCCTTGAGACCCTTGATCTCTTGAGATCCTCGGCCAGGGTACTCAGTCCTGGAGAGAGAGAGGGCAAATCTGGCTTGGGTAAGGGTTCTGCAATACCCAGTTTAGCCTTAATGGCCTCCGATAAGGCCGTCACATCTGGATCTTCTGATCCAGACAGGAGCTTGGCCAACAGCTCGGCCGTATGATCCAGGGCACCGTAGGTTGGCCTTGGATGATGCTGTTCTTCGACTCGAGTAGGGCCCACTTCGGGAGCCCTTGGGGTTGGATACTCAGGTCTTAGTCGTCTTGGCAGGGATGCAGTGGACGGTGGACCAGAGTGTGCGTAGGACCCTAGGTCTGTACGTGGTCTGGATCCATGTACAGCCAATGGCTCCTCTCCATCTTCCCCACGGATGGATTTATAGTACTCCTCATGCATGATGTACTCATCCATCTTCTTCTTCAGCTCCTCATACTCCTCAGGTCCTTCAATGGCAGTTGAGGATGAAGCTGGACAATGGGATCTTGATACTGATACAGCCACACATCTGTGGAGGTGACTGAAGCTGTCTCCACCGTGTGCTGCTAAGGCCTCGGTGGTAAGGCCTTTATTCTCTTCCGCCCTTCTGCGTTCTGGATCTCCTTGGGACCCAGATGCGCCACTGAGATGATATGGAGCTCGGTAAGGTGGTTCACTCATTGGGTGGGCCATGCTGCCCATTTGCACTTGGACAGTTCGGATGGGCCAGGTCCTGACGCTTGGCGTGGACATTGTGAACTTGTTGTTGAGCTTTTGTGCTGCACTTCTTCTCGGGGTCGGTTCAAAAGGTCACAAGGGACTGTCTCTGCTACCGGAAAGATGTCCTTGCTTTATGCCCTAGATATTGTGATGATGTCCTGCAGGTTTTGTAGTTGAAAACCCAAACCAGAGCAGCAAGTAGAGCAATAAGAGGATGTGGATCGAATCAATGATTGGTTTTGGAATCCAGTGTAACACAGAAGGGCTGCAGATAGACAAAGCAGGTTTATGCACATAGATTCAATCACAAATGGATAATACAAAAGGTTTTATATGAAAATTGGTCTGACTCTTGCCTCAGAGGTTGCAATAGGCACTTCATGTGCACTCTTTTGGGTGAAATGGTGCTGGTTAGGACTGAGAGGCATGGATGTCAGGACCACACAGAAAATGACTTGGCCAAGCAACTGAATTCAGAAACAGTTACAAAGTAGGACCACAATAAGTGGTAGAAACAATTGAGTATAGGGGTCTTGGGGTGGGTGACCACTAGGTTTAACCTCCAAGGCCAACAAGCATGAAATGCCTGATTTATTTTGGTATGTCCTCCATGAAGGAAGGTACCTCCGCTCAGTTGAGTGGTAGGGGTGAACCTCATGGGGGGGCTAGGGTCACAACCCTAGTTACTTTGAGAAAGTGTACTTTAGGCAACAAAAGAGAGGTAAAAACACTTAAGTTTGTCTTAGCATCAACAAAGGGTTTTAAGGGGGGCTTAGCCTGGATCAAGCCCTCCAAGAAAGACATGGCAGTGACTTTTTCTTACTGGCTTTGTCAGAATCCCCAATCGAGCTCTTCATCACAACGTCGCCATTCGACGAGGGCCGCTCCAAAGTTCTGACAAGCCACTTCGATTCTTGTATGCCACTGGTATCCCAGCTTACCACCAAGATTTCCACGCTCATCGAAGGACGTGTCAGGGGCGCTTCGAGCCAGTTCGTAAGGGAATGGTGCGGTTCGTCCCCAACTGTCGATGCAGATGGTCTTGCCTAACTCGGAAATGGTGGCATTTGCCTTCGACACGGCTGCAGCATGTTTCTCGTTCAGGAACGTGTGCGGTCCTCGAAAACCAGCCATGGCGCTCGACGCAATAGTGAGTACCGATGGTTCGAGCTTAGTGTATTCCGTCTTCATCGGATCATCCTCATGTGTCCCAAATCGATAGGCTGGCTTCAATCCGAACGTGCCCAAGTGTCGGAGTTCGTCGATGGTCTCGATTTCATGATTGTACTGCGGCATGTTATAGGGCTGCCACTTCGACTCTGGCACCGGCACAGAATCGTAGCTGGGTGGTGCTGTCGACCACACGGGCTCATAAGGATATTCTTCTTCGTCGTCGGACTCGAGTGGCCAGGGTTCATCGTCGTCGTTGTGGTTGTCATCGTGGTAATAGGAGTCGGATTGGTTCATTCGAGTAGAAGGTTGTGTTTTCGGGGCATTCGACTGCCAGGATTGGTCGACCCAGTCGTCTTCGACTTTCGGCTCTCCGGTACTCGGCTCGTCCCTGGATGGCCTTGATGTCCAGGTGTTCGGCCTCGATGTCCAAGAACTGTCGACCCATCCGGGTGCTCCCTTGCCTCCTTTCCACGGGCCTCCTTTTCCTTTCGAGCTCCCAGCATATGCCAACTGGCTGTAGTTCGGCGGTTCGAATGGATCGAGAGGTCGACTCGGACGAGTTGGCGCTGATGCTACCGACAAACAGCGGCCAGTTGAAGTCGTCCTCGCTGGGGGTTTGGCACCAACGTTGTCATTGATCGCGTCAACATCGATGACGTTCGACGGTGTTGCTCGAGAAGGCGGAGGTCGAGAGTAAGTTCGGGGCGTCCGGGATGTAGTACCATAGGCAGAGGCTCCGGCGATCGACCCGGAACCTCGCATGAGTTTTACGAAAAACCACGCTGCAGAGAAGAGTAAGGTTACTCAGGGTGGAGTCGAAGGAACTCAAGGTACACAGGATCCTCCTCTAGAGCCTTGCTCGACTCCCAAGACCATGTGTCGTCATCCCATTCACAACGGTACAGGAATGTGCGGCGCTTTTTAGATCCCACTCGACGTCTAGCCACAATCTTGACAAGTCGAGGAGATTCTCCAGTTTTGACAGGGGGCATCATAAACTCCCACACCGGCTGTCCCTCTCGATGGACGTAGGGTTTTATGCTGTCTCGATTGGAAACTTGCAACCCATCGAAGGGAGCAGGGATGTCCAGTTTGACATTCTCGCCCTTGTTCAGTACCTCGAGTATTTTGTAAGGGCCGCACCAGACAACATCGAGTTTCCCTTTATGTCGATATTCCGGCACCAACACCCACCATCGTTCACGGACTTCAGGCACTCGAACGTGTCGGTCCATTTGCAGGACCACATGCATCTGGCGTTGACGTTCCTCGGCAAGCATTGCACGCACAGAATCGAAGGTACGTTCCGCTCGTTGCATGTAATCATTCACGGTCGATGGTTCATGTGCATGAGAAGTCATTCGGGGAAAATCCAATGGAAAATGGGGTGTTCGTCCTTCATCTATCTCGAACGGGGATAGTCGAAGACTATTGGATGTCAGGTTGTTGACCTGGATTTCGGCGAACAGGAGGTCGACATCCCACTCGTTGTTGCCGAAGATGCCGTGTGTACGCAGGCGCTGGAGGACGGACTGATTGCTGCGCTCCGCCAGGCCATTGCCTCGAGGGCGGTTTGCCACTGTTTAATGCATCTCAATCTTGAAGCGCTGGGCCAACTCCTTCCACGCCTGAGACAAACAGCTTGTCTCGGTCAGAAACAATTTGTCGAGGGCATCCTTTCAATCGAATCACCTCACGTAGGAACACATAGATAAGGTCGTCGGCTGTCATATCCTTGCGGCAAGGAATGAACATTCCACGCTTGGAGAATCGGTCGACTACAGTCATGATGGCGTCATGGCCCCTTGTGTTCGGCGGCAATCCCGAAACCCAATCGATGGACACACTGTGCCATTTGGTGTCGGGCACTGGCAATGGTCTTGGCACTCTGGCGGTGTCGACTCGTCTTCATTTCGCCGCTTGACAGACATCGCAACTTAGTATGTATCGCTCGACGTAGTGTCGAAGGTGTGAACATACGTAGTCGCACTTAATCAGGGCCATGGTTCGAAGGACTCCTGAGTGGCCATAGAACTCCGACTCGTGATACATAGCCACAATCGACGTAACCAGCGTTCGGGGAACAAGCACACGCTTGCCCATCGTCGACAAATGGAAGAATTTGCCAACATCGAAGGACAACTTGACATCTCGAAGCTGGTGTCGTGCCGCAGGGCTTCGAATCGCGACTTTGTAGATGTGCTTCGTCCGTGGGTCCTCTCGATAGGCTGCCGCCCACACAGCTGTCGAAGTCAAGTCTTTGCACTGATAATGTCGATGTACTCGGCGGTGTGTACCCTTAAGACTCGAAGGGTACGGCGTGTTCAACCCAACCTTCGGCAAGGGGACTGATTGCAACGTGCCGTCACGGTGACGTCGACAGCGAATCAGTTCCGCCATGGTCGGAGCGTATCGAAGCTCATTGCCAAAGGTTACTCGAAGAGGGCGATCAATGCTTACATCGGGGAGGTCGTCGGTGTCGGTAGACATGTCTGGCTCATTGCCAGCCTCATCGAGATGCATGTCTGGTTGGTGTGAATTCTCAGCCATGATCTCGTCCGATGGTGCTGGTTCCAGTCCCAGGTCCTCCGGCTCAGCAGTTGTCGCGCTCGACGGTAGCAGCTCCAGGTCCTCCGGTTCGACAGCGGGTTCAGTGTCGGATTGGGGGGCTGGTTCCACAAGCTCATCTGCGTCAAGATCCTTCCCCACGGAACGTCCGCTTTGTGGTGAAACGTACAGGTGGTCGTACGGCTGGGGCCACACCTCGTCATGAGAGAATGAGTCTTCGAGTACATGTAGGAACTCATCGACAGGTTCTCCTTCCGGTGAAGCCCAATCTTCGACCAGGGGAATTGCGAAAGCCCGTGTACGTGTGGCATTTTCGATATCCATCAACTGCCGCGAAGTTAGACGGGAGCAGGCCTCTGCCGCAGGGGTCTCAAGGCCCGGCACGTACCACAACGTCAGGTTGTATTCCTCGAGGAATTGGGACCATCGTGCTTGCCGTGGTGTCAGCGGTCGAGGACAGGTCTTGAGATATCGAAGACTTTCGAGGTCAGTGTGCACGTGCACCTGCTGCGGTCCTCGAAGTAGGTGAAACCACTGTTTCAAGGCTAATACGATGGCCAACAACTCCTGTTCTCGAATCGGGTATCGAGTTTCGGCAGGCTGCATTTTCCGCGACATGAAGGCAATAGGTCGAAGATGTCCCTTGTACTTCCCATGCGCACATCGTTGCGCCAGCGTAGCACCCACGCAGTCTTTCGAAGCGTCTGTGTACAGGTGATACGGCTGTCGGGGGTCGATAGCACTGAGATGTGTCGCACTGATCATCGCCTGCTTCAGCTTGTCGAAGAAAGCCTGGTGGACGGCTGTCCATTCCCACTCGAGGTCTGCCTTAAACATTGCAGTCAGAGGGGCTGCGACAGCTTGGAACCCTTCGACAAACTGCTGGTAAAATCCACACAATCCAATGAACTGTCGAACTTCATGAACCGTAGTTGGCGGAGGCCAACCTCGAATGACCTTGATCTTTTCGGGGTCCATGTGTACTCCATCTTGGTCGATGATGTATCCACAGAAGGGTACTCGACTCTGAAAGAATGTGGATTTATCGATGCAGGGAAAGAGCTGGTGTTTACGGAGTACTTCATGTACCAGGTCGAGGTGTCGTTGGTGTTCGTCCACATCCTTCGAGAAGACGAGGATGTCGTCAATGTACACCCATACAAAGATCCCCAAGTGGTCTCCAAGGACATCGTTCACGACGCGTTGGAACCTCAATGGCGCATTACACAGGCCAAAGGGCAGAACAACCCACTCGAAGGCGCCAAATTGTGTGTTGAAGGCGGTTTTCTCGATATCTTCGTCTTGAATTCGGATCTGATGGAACCGACTAACAAGGTCAATCTTTGAGAATACGGTGGAACCCCCCAGTGTACTCAAGATGGATTGGATCGATGGCAAGGGATACCGATCTCGTACAGTTCGCTTATTCAACGCTTGGTAGTGACGTGTTCCCGTGGGGGGCCTGGCCACGGGACGCTGCGGTGACACGCACAGGCAAGCAGGCAGGCAAAGCACTGCGCTCACAGGGGCATCATTGCGCTTGTGTCATGAGACAAGGCGTTTCAGGATCCTTGCCACTCTGGAACAAGGGAACAAAAGTATGTACACCAACACATCAGGATATGTACACATGGGGTTAAGACTGGACTGGGGTAAGGGCATCACAGGACAATAGACACTCAGTCCTAACTCGTATCCCAATCCCAGGTCCGACCCTCTCAGTGGCTGGTGGGGGCGGGGGCTCAAACACAACCCATGCCCTGCTCAGTCCGGACCCTGAAGCCCTGCCAATAGGGGAGGTGTCCCGCCCAGCCACAGGCGAGTTCCTGGAAACCAGGGAGCTCCGAGGCCAATCGACAGTAGCTCCCCATGCTCCCTAAATGGCAGGTGCCAACTCCTCTCTGAGACAGAGATATGGCCCCGGAATTATCCCCTAGGAGTTGGTAGCTGAAAATGGGTTTCAGCCCAAACTGAATATAGCTCCGAAAACTCCAAAATTGACCCCTCGTCCGGACCCGCCAGAGGTAGGGACGAGGCAACTGACCCTATGCCCTTCGAGTACGAACTCCCTGGAGCCCTCACCCAACCTGGTTCCCTCTGAGGTCCCGGCATCAGGGCACCACGGGTTCGTCAAGTGGGATCATAATTGCCAAAATGGCAAGATCGGCCGTCTCGGGCGACCGTCCAGGGTAGGAAATCTTGGCGATATTGACGCGCCAAGCCTTGATTCACAACCCTTGATATCCCCTTTGGTCCCATGCCCTGGGTTATCGCTTGCTGTCACGCTGGCTGCTTACTGTTCACCGAGGGGATGACCACACGGACGGGGCAGAAAGCAACATGCGGTGCAAAGGGGGGGATCGTGGATCGCACCAAAAGTTGAATAACTCCCGATGAGCCGGAGGAGCAAATACAAAAATAAATGGCATTCAACCCTTGGTCATATGCTACAATATTCGCCCCTCCTTCCTGGCTAGATCCCGTGCCCCATGGAGATATGGTAATTCCAATATGGCATACAATGGCAAGAACAGCGAAATTTGGCCAAAATGGCCTGCACTCATGATTCCATGTCTCCATGGCCACGGTGAGGATTCTTCCAACCAAAAATGCTAAAAGCACATGGGACTTAGGTCCCAATATATGCCACTTGCCAACCCTCATGATCGCCTCTAGCTATTTCTCCCATTGGTGGGAAAGCGACACACAAATGGGGCAGAATGGCAACATACCCCAAATTGGGTGACTCACAACTCTCCCATTGAGAGGAGAGGCCACATGGGGAAACACCCTATTCGATGCGGGTTTGTGTGCCCTCTCCCAATTGCCCTTACCCTTGGTCAAGTGGCGCACGCAACCTCGGGGGTGAAATCAGGGGGAGAAGGAGTTTGTGGCCATTTTGGGCAAAACGGCCAAAATTCACCCAAAAGTGGTCCCTCCAAATATTGTATCTCCGTATCACGAGAGAAAGGAGCCTCGGGCTTTTGCATGGATGCAAACCGAAGCTTTGCTTCCCTTTTGCAACAAGGGTTGAGGTTCGAAGCACAATGAAAGCATTTTTAACACCTCAATCCTTGAAGCACACTATTTATGGGAAAAAGTGCATATATCGGTGATATTGGCATGAACATATCTTTGAGTCATTGAGGAACAAAATTATGAGCAAACACTTTTGGAGTTGGCCCATAGTAGGTGCTTTCGAATATGCACACCATGGTTAGATTGTCTCCGCCCACTCGTGTCAATAGTGCTTGCATATGAGCGCGTGTGCAAAGAGGCAATATGGCACGCGTGCTCACAAGGCGAAATTGTATAAAATAGAAGACAAGGTTGTACAAATCAACCAAGCCGTCCACGATGTCCTTCGTGGTCTCTACTTTACATATTGCCTTGGTTCGAGGCTCAACTCCCCATAGGCTTCGAGTACGAGCCTCGGGGGTTCGGCCTTTTTGGCCTAATTTTCGACCAAAACTTGCCCTTTTTCGAAAATAGAGTTTTGGCACGCATTGAATTGCGTGGAGCCATCGTTGAGTTGGCTCGAAAATCAAAAATAGCCTAGGGCTTTTGGTCTTGTGAGCATTGTGTTGGGTTATTAACGTTCATGCTCACAAGGCCACAAAGTTAGTGTTTGCGCACGCAAACGACTTGGGTTTGCGAGACCCATAGGCTGCCTAAAGCACCGCCATTGCCCGCTTCCCTATACAAAGTGATATGCCCACGTGAAAGGGGCATGGATGAAAGACATAGGGGGGAGATGTAGGGTTCCGTCCGAACTCATGGTCCTTGAGAAGCATGAGTTCGCACGATCGACGGAAAGCCTTGCGCGTTGATTTTCTCGAAAACGCAACTGCGAAAAATTCTGGTGAACACACCAGATGAAAGTACATTTAATACCCTCTAGATTCAGCCCCTAAGTTCTCTTAGAACATCACAGGTACTCCAGAAAAGTTCAAAACAAAACTCGCCACGGAGATACGACGAAGGCGCGCGAACAGGCGACATCAGGCGGCGATTTCACGACAATTAGAAATCGCGGTAGAAATCGGGTGTTTCACCGATTTCCGACTGAAAATCGCCTAAGACAATAAAATTACGGTAATTCCACATCGATTTATTGGTTAGAAATCGTATTCCAGATTCCGCGGGTTAGAGAACAGGGATATCCCGCTGACAGCCGGTGTCCACGGCTTCCGCACGGGTGTGACGGCTCACAGGCCTCCGGGCCATGCGCCATAGGTTCTGGGTACCGCTTCACCCCCCTCCTTAGAGCAAACCCTGGGGGGGGCTCGATAACACCCAAGCATGGCAGCGGGTACCCAGGTCCATCCCCTGAAGGGGGGGGTGTCACATCATACTTCAGGCTGATTTGCAGGTTAGGCTGCCCAAATCCCACAGTAAGACAGGTACGGTGCTGTAGCTGTTAGTAACTGGAAGTATAGTATCAAGTATCAAGTCCCGGGTCCTGGCGGCGATTGTTCGGCATCCAAAAAACCCGTTAACCCATACCAGGCGCACCGGGTGCCGGCTGCGACGGTCACCACCACAGTGGCAGTGGCATACACGGCCAACATAGGCGTCACACGACGACCGAGGTGGTCCCACAGGTCGAAAGCGACGACAAAGATCCATCAGGCTACCCCAAGCTTCCCAAGGCCCGCCGGCTGGGGGAGAGTCCACACGGGTCCTTCCTCGGGCGCACCATGTCCATATCCACGACGCGTGTCCAGAGTGGTACAGCCGAACGAGCTCCTCCTTAAGGGATCGGGCGTCAAGGCCGTCTTTTCCCTCGCCCTATTACCACGAGGGCCATACATGAGGGAGTCCTCATGCAGTGTGGGCGGAGGCGTCGACTCCTCAAACCACCAGTTTCCCAGGCAAACCTTCCCCGTCGGACTGCAACTGCGTCTGCGAGTCGGCAGGCTCGCACTGGGACTGACAGTGGCGGACCGCTGGGAGTGTAGTCAGGCAACTGGGCTTCCCGCCTGGCGCCATCAGGATCTCCACACACAGCGAATAGGGCACACGGTATCACGGGCACTCAAACGGAAGAATCTGTACTTAGGTACTGGTCCAAGCTGGACCCTATGTAAGAACATGTAAACGGCGACTCAGGGCGCCTTCGTAGTCGATTCGCATCCCGTCGGGGGGAAAAACAGTCCACACTTCAGTGATGGGCTGACATACAGATGCACTTATCCTGGGGAACAGAAAGACAAGCAATAAGCGGGGTAATAGGCGTGTAAACACACTCTGGACAGAGCGCCAAACCACGCCCTGGTTAGGATAAGGCAATGCAGGAGGGTGGAGAGGAAAACGCCTGAGTTCAGGCCATATATAGTCTCGAGACACACATCGACTGGTCTGAATTCCGCAAGTGCCATGGAACCAGACCACACACCAAAAAATCGCAATGCCGATGACAGCGGCATCCGTTGCGCAACGTCGTATGGGCTTCAAGGCCCCAAGAGCTCAGAAATATGAAGGTCAGTCGCCCTACCTGGTTTCCCAAGGATTCAGCAGGGGGGGGGATGACGAATAGAAGAAGAGAGGGGCCATCCTCCTCTGGATTCAGCAGGGGGGGGTATATGGCCACTCTGATGGCCGGTCACCGAAAGATGGAAGAGAGCAAGCAAGTAAGGGACGATCCGTCCACCTCACAGGCGCTCAAAATGCATCAGGGGAGAGCCCAGGGCGCTGATCAGGCACCCCTGGCTGCAATCGCCCGCCTGAGTGCTGCCAAGTCCGAGACATGGATCTTGGTCTTGTGCTTGCGGATGTACTCCATGAAGTGAGTATTGACCCGCGCCAGGAACGAGGAGACGGGTTCCCAGGTGTCGTGGGACGGCCCATAGCCTCGCCAACGAACCTTGAACTCCAGGCCTCCGGGTGCCGAGGCGTTCGGACGCTGGGCCAGGATCTTCTCGACTGTATAGTCGTCCTGCTCAGCATAATCGTCGTCCGAATCAGCCTCATGTGCGGCGTAGCTCAGGGACACATGCTGGCCACGGAGGTCGGGTTCCCGCACACGGAGTTGACTCTCGTGGCGCTCCCGGAACTGTCCGTGACCTACCTTGATGCGGTAGGTGTCCTCACCAATCCTGCGGACCACCTCTCCAGGTGTGAACCAGGTTTTGGTGCGGTGGGTGCCCATAGGGCGGGGTCTGATCACCCACACCGGGTCTCCCACCCTGAACTTCTGCGCTGTCGAGCTCGGGGCGGACTTCTGACGCTCAGCATGCTCCTTCTCGAGCTGCTGGCGGATGTCCCGCGCCGTTTGCTCTTGCCGCGCGAAGAATTCCTTGGCATCCATGGCCATGCAATCACCAGACAAGGGAAGTCCCCGACCGAGGGGGTCCCTGCCGAACAGAATCTGGTGAGGTGACAGACCACCCGGAGTTGGGGTGTCATGATGGGCCTTCAGAGCAGGCCACATCTCCTCAAACCAGTTCCGACGTGGATTGGTGATGTGAATCTTGCGCAGCTTCTCGAACAGCTGCCGTCCAGCCACTTCAGCACGACCGTTAGACCGGCTAAGATAGGCGACGCTCTTGGCATGAAGTATTCCCATGAGGGAACACATTACCTTGAACCAGCCACCAGTAAACTGGGGCCCTCGGTCACTGCAAATGGTGCGGGGGATGTCAAAGACGGTCAGCCAATGACGAATCATCATGACTGCCACTTCCTTGGCAAGCAACCCCTTTTTGCGTGCCGGAACGGCTACTACGTAGCCACTGTGGCGATCCACACAAAGAACCACACAGTCAAAGGTCTCTTTGCCAATGTGCAACTCGGGCATGGAGAAGACGTCCATGGCCACGCTCTCCATGGGCTGGTCAGGAACCGGGGTCCATTGGGCTTCCCCCTTGACGTTCCGGTTATGGGAATTGCAGGCCTGACAGACCGAGCAACCCTTCCTGACGTTCTTGATGGCGGTGTAGCGAGCGATATGGTCGATCTCGGACCGGCGCTGCATGTCAAGGGCTTGCTTCTTCACCCCTGGGTGCAGCATGTGGTGGTGCCAAGCTTCACACAGCTCGAGCACTCGGGACTCCGGTACTAGCAGCTTACCGTTTCGGTAGAGCTTGCCGTCTTCCTCGGTCAGCCCCTTTGGCCACTTCTGCCCGTCGTCAGGGTCGGTCACAGCCCTATACTCGGCCGCAAAGGCCTCAGACTTGGCGTAGTCGTCGGTTCAGCCGTCCTGGAGGCAAGACTCCGGGAAGAGGTGCTTGTCGGACTCAGCTCCATCAGGGGCGAGTACTCTGACCGCTCTGCCCATCCTCGTTCCGAGGGGGGCATTGGCAGCCATGACAACGAAGCATTTCACACCCTCCTCCTCCATCAGGCGCTCCATCTCAATGATCTTCTTGGCTTCAGCGGTCTCAGCCTCATCGCCATGGGCAGACATATCCGTCATGCCCTTGCTGGCGGGATGGGCCCACCTGCTGAGACAGTCCGCCACGGTGTTATCCTTTCCAGGAATATACACAACCGTGAGATCGAACTTGGCCAAGGTCTCATGCCATCTTGCCCGTCGGGAGGCGGGACCTGAGGGGGTGTCCACGTTCTCCTAGTGCCACGACTGCAGACTCTGATGGTCGGTGCAGACGGTGACGGGATGGAGGGCTATGTACCCAGCCCATTTCCTGGAAGCCATGACGGTGGCATACGCCTCCTTTCCACGGGGCGTCCACGTCCGTCTCTGGCCTTCCGCCAGGACTCGGCTCCAGAAGGCCACGGGCACGTGCCTCCCGTCGTCAAGCACTTGCTCCAACACAGCGCCCACGGCGTAGTCGGAAGCGTCGGTGCGCAGGACGAGCCCTCGGTCGGGATCCACGAGGTGCAGACCCACTGCGGATAGCAGCGCCTGCTTCATCCCCTCAAAGGCAAGGTCGGAATCAGCATCCCAGACCAGAGCCTTCTTGGACCCCTTCTTGGTCTCCTCTCGGTTGTTCTTGAGCATGGTCGTCATGGGGGCTGCATACTCGGCATACATCTTGATATACCCCGAGTAGTAGTTGCAGAACCCCAGATACGCCCGTAGCTCAGAGACCGTTTTGGGCTTTTCCCAGTGCTCGATCGCGGCCACCTCGCCAGGTATGGGCTTTCGCTGCCCGTTCCCGACTACATGGCCAGCGAAGACCACCTCGCTTACCGCAATGGTAGCCTTGTCACTGCTGCCCGTGAGTTTGTGCCGAACCAGAAGGTCCAGCACTCGAGTGACGTCCCTCTCATGTGCCTCCAGGAGCTCCTCGTAGCTCATACTGGGGTCCCCGGACGCGATGATCACGTCGTCCACGAAGGGGTCCGCACAGTCACGCACCGGCTCAAGCAGGTTCTCCAGCATCCGCTGAAAAGCCGCATTGCCGTTGGTAACGCCCATAGGCATCACCTTCCACTGGAGAGGTCCGAGTGGAGTGCTCATGGCTGTGCAGGCACGGGACTCCTCGGCGAGAGGCATCTGATGATAACCATGTTTCAGGTCAATCACCGTGAAGATCCTCCGCTGGTGTTGTTTTTGCAGCATGTCCTCAATGAGGGGCAGCGTATAGCTGTCGTGCTGCGTTTGGGCCTTTAGGCCGCGGTAGTCGACCACGAGCCGCCACTCACCGGCCACCTTCTTGGGGACGACGAAGCACGGAGAGGCCCATTCGGAGTGGCACGGCTTGAGCCAGCCTCTCTGGATGAAGTCACGGAGGATCTTCTCCATGGCCTCCTTCCTCTCGCCCCTCAGGACGACTCCCGGTGACGATACGCACGGGGGTCCTGCTTCAGTCGTATCTTGGCCTCGCCATACGGTCCACGCACTGGTGGGGGAAACACAGGCTTTCCGCTGAAGAAGGTGTCCCCATACTTCTGCTTCAGCCTGGCCCTCAACGCCTGGATCTTGGGGCAATCATCGGACTCCGCCTTGGCTTTTCCGGGCACCTGATCCACGGAGCTTACTTGAGGGGTAGCGACCCCGCTCGACTTCGGCTCAGGTGGTCTTCCCAGGTGGCCCAAAGGGCCATCTCTGGTCTTGCCTCGGAATAGATCGCCGTAGGTGGGTGGGTTACCGCCAGGCGGCTCGTCCTGGCTGGACAAGTGGTCCAGCACCCTCTGTACGAAGGTATTCCCATCATAGGAACCGGAGACGATCGAGTCCACTTCCCACCAGGCTTTGTCCTGGCCTTTGCCCTCACGCTGGTTTCCCCAGTCGTGAAAGGGCTGATCCATATACCCCTGAACCAGATCCAACTCCTCTTTAGTGAGGGAGTCTTCCGATTCTCCGATGTCAACAGGGGGAACCGCAAAGCATTGCCTCCATGGCTCCGCTATGATGCGGTTGACACACACGAAGTCCGTGGCGTCGGCCTGATCAAGGCCCCCATCAACATAGTGGGATTCCGTTGGCCATCCCTGGGGTGGCATGGGCTGTCCCTTAGCGTCTTGATAGACACTCTCTCCAGCCGGTAGGAAGACCTTGTTTAAGGTCATGTTGGTCAATGAGACTACCCAATGTCGGGTACTTTCCTCCTCGGTGCATCCCATAGGGACAACCAGCACTGCCTTGGAGCGGTCCTTGAGAATCTTCGCTGTCGCTCTTGGAATGTCCCATCGAGGGCAGTGGATCCACATCAAACCCTGATGCGGACCCCAGTGCTTCTTCCACGCGGAGTCCTGGGCTCTCCAGTACTTCTCGCAAACCCGAAGATGGGCGGAGATTCCGGAGGAGAACGCATCCAGGGCCAGATCTGAAGCTCCCAGGTCCGCGACCACTCGGCTCGCCACTTCCGGCATTACGCCGTACTACTGGTTTGCTGGCCCAGTTGGCTCAGTGTCCAGCGCGGCTACTTCGAGCTGATTGCGTGCGGGGTGGATCCATTGGCATTCCACATGGTGCTCAGGTGACGAAAGCCACGAGAGCTGGTCGTCCTGGTACAGGGTCATCGAGGCCTGGGCCGGGAGGACGCCGGAGTCCGTCTCCATCATGAAGTCGTACCCAACGATCATGTCCCAGTCCATCTCAGCCTCGTAGAAGCTACCGTGCAGGAGGATTTCCTTGCCGAGGTCTGGGCGGCTCAGCTCACGATGGTTCACGAACTGCAGCCCAATGGCCGCTTCCTTCGTGCCTCCCACCATGTACTGGCCGTTCGCCACCTTCAGCCTGACAGGTTTCCGACTGTCGGTCAGACACTCTGGCGGAAGTAGGCCAGCCTTGACCAAGCTGACCTGAGCGCCCGTGTCGACCAACACGTCGAAAGCCTTTTCCACTTCCCCGCATGGGGCACGGACCTTAAGATGCAACTGCCGCTCGCGACCGACACGGCGCACGGCGTGCAAGCTCAGGATCTCCGGCCGTTCCAGAAGCTCAACAAGCGACTGGTGCAGGTCGTGGACAATGGGCTCAGGCTGCCCATCTGCAGCATCCAGCTGCGGTCCGGGTGATCCTCCGATACTCTCGGATAGATCTTGAAGTACATCAAACACATTCTTGGTCGCGAAGGACGGACGGGTGCAAGGGTTCGTGCCTTCACTTGCCCTCACCCCGCCTCCGCGACTGGGTGCCGGACCGGGCCTTCCCCCCGCGGCAGTCCCTTTGTGCTTATCGACTGGGATGGTTCGGCGCTTCCCACGTCACCATCCTGCGACCGCCCTAGCTGGGGCCCTTGGCTGCAGGGGCTCCGCTAGGGGGCGTCGGTTGTGGAAGTAGGGGTGTTCTCCTCCGCATCAACCTCGTTGACGCCCTTCTTCCTTCCCCTTCTAGTCTTCTTGTCCTTGTCCTTGTTCTGGTCATTCTGGTTGTTCTCCTTGTTCTTGTTGTCCGACCTGGGGACCCAGTTCCTCTTGATCTCCTGGATCTCCTTGGCCAACTCGGTCCCCTGCGACATCAATTCGGAGAGCTCGTCCTTGTCCACCTCCACTTTGGCCTCCCAGATACCCGCAGGTGCACGCTTCTTCGACCCGTGCGCCTTCTTGTAGGCCTCCGTGTCGGCCTGGTGGATGGGGCATGTTCGGTGGTCATGGTTGAAGCCTTTCTTCCTCCCATAACACACGAAACAGCCCTGAGGGTGAGCTCGTATGAACTCCCCAAAGGACAGCGGAGGGTCGCCAATGCGGCGAGGGTCCCTCTTCTCCTTCTTCCTCCAACCCTGTTGCAGGGGCTTCCAGTTTCCCTGTTTGCTCCCCGCGCTCAGGTTGTTGGCCACGAAGGCACAAACGGCCACCTCGGCGGGCTCATCGTCGTCGTCATCGTCGACGAGAGTCTCATCGCCGTCGGCTCCCGCTGGGTCCATGGCAGCTTCCCCGCCAGGTCCCTTGCCAACGTAGTTGACGTCGCGGTCGCCGGGCCTCTACCCGCGGGTGTGGTGGAGGTTCCGGTACTCCTTGAGAACCTCCTCTCCAACCCACTCCAGGATCTCGTCGCAGCTCATCCGCGCCGGGATGGCCTGCAGACGGATGGTCTGGCCGCTCACGTCACACTCGTCAAGGCGCCACATCGCGGTCTTCTCGCGATCGCCCGAGACGGTGATGAGGAGAGCGTTCCGCAGGGAGTGCCGTTTGACATCCCAGGCCACGTTCTTCCTCGTCCAAGCCACCACGTTCGTATGATACTCTTTGGGGAGCATCATCTTGACCGTGTGGTTGGACTTGGCCCTTTTGGCTTCCTCCTTGGTGACCCTCTTGATCCATGCTTCCGGCAGCATGGAGAGCAGGCGAGCCTGCTCGTCACCCTCATTCCAGTCCTCCACGTTGCGGCGGAAGAGGGTGTATTGCCCTCGGAAGTCTCGCCAGTCCCGTAGGCGGATCTCCCGTGCATCATGCTGAAGCTTGATGGACTTCCACCGCTTGGCAGCTACCTGCGGAGCGTCCACCCGCTCCTGCTCTTTGAGCCACTTCTTGGCTTCCTTGAGGGTCTTGATTTTCCCCTCCTTGGTTGCCACGAAGTATAGCTCCTGGAGCACTTCCGGCAGGCGGTACCTGAACCGTCTGAAGACATATTTCTCCGCATCCGCGGGAGGCATGTCTTCAGTGACGGTCACCCCCCAATCGTCCAGCTTCTCCAAGAAGCGGTCGAGGTTGAGAGGGTTGCCATCGTACATGGGGGGCTTGATGTCCTTCAAGTCTTCCCGCACGGCGGCATCCGCGGCCTTAGAGACCATGAACGCCGGCCGCGAGGTCGACCGAGGTTCCCATCGGCCTCGCCCACGTACTCCAACGGCCGCCACATCCATCTCCTCCATGGAATCCCTGTGGCTATGCCGCGGTTCCTCCATGTACGCTGAACCTAGATGTTCACGCCGTACTCCTTCCATGTACGCCTCCTCATCACGGCGCCGGCGGCTGCGTTCAGCGGCCTCCCGTCGTACACCACGCGGCGGGCTGATGTCGAACTCCTCCAGGTCCAGGTCCAGGTCCTCACCTTCGCCGACATTCCACTCCACGTCTGCTGTGGGGACCTCATCCCTGAGTCCGCCATAACGTCCTCCAGCCATTGGGATTGGCTCCAGGACTGGTGCGGGGCGCCGGGGGCGTACCGGTGTCCGCGGTGGAGCACGGCGGTTGCGGTACTCCGCGCTGAGCCACTCATCAGGCCAATCCTCACTGCCACTGCCGGGCGGCACGCGCTCGTTGCGGCGGCCCGCGCTGTGGTGAGAGGCGGCGGTGAGAGAGGGGGCACTGGCGCTGGGGCGACTCCTGTGGGCTCCGCCGGGGGCGTGGGGTCTGCCTGGACCTGGTCCGGGTCCCCAGCCGTTGTCCGACGAGCCAGACTCCAGGGGTGGGTGGTCGCTGCCGACGCTCCCACGGGCTTCCAGCGCGTCCAGCCTCTGCTGCAGGCCGCTGATGACCTTGTTCAGCGACCTGGTCTCGCCCCCGGCGGTGTCCAGCAGCCTCTGGGTGGCGGTGGCGACGCTGGCGCTCTTGACCATCTCGATCTTGGCGATGTCCAGCTCTCTCTGCGCGCGCGCGGCGACCCTGGCGATGCGAGTCATCTCGCCCTTGCCCGTGTCTACCTCGCGCTCGAGGAACTGGACCCTCCTGCGGAGGTAGACAATCCACCGGCAGGTGGTATCCGGGTCGCCGTTCCCTGGTGGGTCGTCGGGGTCCCCAGGGGGTCCTCCAGGAGGGCCTCCGCCGGGTCCGCCCGGTCCAGGGTGTCCTCCCCCGCCCGTTGGTCCGCCTCCAGGGGGTCCACTTGGTGGGCGTCCTCCAGGGGGTCCTGATGGTCCTCCGCCAGGGGGTCCCGGTGGGTCTCCGCCGGGTCGCCTCGGTGGGTCCGAGGATGGGCGCTTCTTCGTGATGTCGAAGTCCATGTCGTCATCCTCGTCCATGTCGCCCCACCTGGGCGTCTCGGTCTCGGAAGAATCCGAGCTCCGGTAGGGAGGAGGGAGATCCTCATCCTCACCTTCCGGCTCCATGGGGACGTCTCCGCCTCCTCCGCCCGTCCAAGCCACCACTTGGCGATGTCGGCGGCCTCGTTCATCCCCGTCGCTGGCGGTGAAGAAGGGGTCCCTGTCTTGGGGGTGTCCACCCGCTGGCCTCCGCAGCCTCTCGGGGGTCTTCCCCTTGCCCTTCCTCCGTCGATGGGCAGTGGGGCCACTGCTCCCACTGCTGCCCGTGTCCGCCTCATCCAGCGTCATCTTGGAGGAGGCGTCCCCTTCGAAAAGCTTTCGAAGGGTCTCCACTCGTGAGCCTCCCGGGGGAGTCTCGCGGCGGAGTTTGGCCTCTGCCTCCTCCATTGCGGCGGCGGTGGCTGCGGCAGCTCGCCTTTCGGCCTGCTCCCGGGCACGAGCCGCCTCGGCTTCCCGGGTCTGCTGCAGCCCCGCCTTCTCCGCTTCCAACGCCGCCAACTCCGCCTCCGTCTTGGCCCTCTCCTCAGCGACCTTCCGTCGCGCGGCCTCGATGATGTCCTTCTTGGCGGCGTCCGCCTGGGCGTTGGCCGTCGCTTCGGCGTGGGCCCTTTCCTCCGCCTCCTTCTTTGCCCTCTCTTGGGCCAGCGCCTCTTCCAGCGCCTTCACCTTGGCCTCCTTGCAGGCTATGGCCTCCTGCGTCAGGCGGGCTTCCTCGTCGGCTGCCGCCCACTCACTATTGACCCGGGCAATCGCTGCCTCACGGGCGGCTGCGGCCGTGAGTCCGGCCGCAATGGCCGCCACGGTGGTGGCGTGGATGGCCATGCCATGCGCCCACTCCGGGGCCTCCTGCTGGGCGATGCCCGCGGCGCCCTCCACGGCAGCGTTCCGCTGCGTGGCCCGTTGCCGGGCAACCCGAAGGTTGCAGGGCACCCAACAGGCGCGCTCACAGGCGCGCGCCACGTCCCTTTGGTCGGGAGCGACGCTGCTGCTGGAGCTGGCCTGGTCGGCCGGCATCCTCCCGCGGTGGGCCGACTCCACGTCGCTTTTTGAGCCTGACTTCCTCAGGAGCAGCGGACGGGGCTTGGTCTTGGTCTGCTTGGCGACTTGGAAGTAGTCGCCAAGGGTGGTGGAGCTGGGGTGGTGAGCGCCATTGGCCCGTTGGGGACTGGGGGCTGGGGTTCCGCCCTTGGCCCCTTGGGCGGCTTCGGCGGCCAGGGACTCCTGGTACTCCCGCCACTTCCGGTCCCGCCTCCTGTCCCCGGCGCACCGCTTCTCCTTCCCCGGAGACGCGCTGCTGCTGCTGCCCTGCAGCCTGCGCTCGCTCCCCGGTTCCGGGAAGTTCTTTTCGATCATGTCCCACATGGAGACATTGATCGAGGCGCCCGACGGGTACTCGTTGGGGTTCTCGTCCTCCTCAATCCCGTCGGGGCGCAGCCCTTCGCCGGGCCTGTCCGGCCGGGTCCAGGTCCTTCAGCGCTTGTGGCGGAAGCGGTACTCATACCGTTCCGCCCGCAGCCACTCCTCCACTGCCCGCAGGCGCTCCTCGCCCATGTCCTCGCGGAGCTCGAAGCTCCCGGGCATGCCGCCTTCGCACAGGGGATTGCTGTGGCGGTACTGCTGCCCCCACAGCAACCCACGCAGTAGGCGCGCCGCATGGGGGTGGGGCTGCGGCCAGGTCTTGCCCGCCTCGTCCCATTTCACCATCGGTGCTCTCGATGGAGTGGTCCTGGGGTGGTTGTTGAGGTGGGTGCTGTAGCACTGGACTGGGAGTGCGGCCGGTGCTGGTCGGCCGGTGGTTGTGGAAGTGGGTGACGCGACTGGGTGTGCGGCCTTGCTGGTCGGCCGATGGCACTCGTCGATGACGGAGTTCCGGTCCCCGCACTTCCTTCACGGACTCGGCGCTGTCGCTGGGCGGCGCTGCGAGCCGCTGCGCTGTGCTTCGAGCTGCGAGCTGCGAGCTGCTGCGCCGCGCTGCTCGGGGTTGGTGGCCCCGAGTGGCACGCGAGGGATGGGTAACCCCGCGGCGGTGAAACGCTTTTGACGCGTTCCCGTGGGGGGCCTGGCCACGGGACGCTTCGGTGACACGCACAGGCAAGCAGGCAGGCAAAGCACTGCGCTCACAGGGGCATCATTGCGCTTGTGTCATGTGACAAAGCGTTTCAGGATCCTTGCCACTCTGGAACAAGGGAACAAAAGTATGTACAGCAACACATCAGGATATGTACACATGGGGTTAAGACTGGACTGGGGTAAGGGCATCACAGGACAATACACACTCAGTCCTAACTCGTATCCCAATCCCAGGTCCGACCCTCTCAGTGGCTGGTGGGGGCGGGGGCTCAAACACAACCCATGCCCTGCTCAGTCCGGACCCTGAAACCCTGCCAATAGGGGAGGTGTCCCGCCCAGCCACAGGCGAGTTCCTGGGACCCAGGGAGCTCCAAAGTCCACTGACAGTGGCTCCCTATGCTCCCTTAATGGCAGGTGCCAACTCCTCTCTGAGACAGAGATATGGCCCCGCCATTATTCCCTAGGAGTTGGTAGCTGAAAATGGGCTGTTTCAGCCCAAACTGAATATAGCTCCGAAAACTCCAAAATTGACCCCTCGTCCGGACCCACCAGAGGTAGGGACGAGGCAGCTGACCCTATGCCCTTCGCATACGAACTCGCTGGAGCCCTCACCCAACCTGGTTCCCTCTGAGGTCCCGGCATCAGGGCACCACGGGTTCGTCAAGTGGGGTCATAATTGCCAAAATGGCAAGATCGGCCGTCTCGGGCGACCGTCCAGGGTAGGAAATCTTGGCGATATTGATGCGCCAAGCCTTGATTCACAACCCTTGATATCCCCTTTGGTCCCATGCCCTGGGTTATCGCTTGCTGTCACGCTGGCTGCTTACTGTTCACCGAGGGGATGACCACACGGACGGGGCAGAAAGCAACATGCGGTGCAAAGGGGGGGATCGTGGATCGCACCAAAAGTTGAATAACTCCGGATGAGCCGGAGGAGCAAATACAAAACTCAATGGCATTCAACCCTTGGTCATATGCTACAATATTCGCCCCTCCTTCCTGGCTAGATCCCGTGCCCCATGGAGATATGGTAATTCCAATATGGCATACAATGGCAAAAACAGCGAAATTTGGCCAAAATGGCCCGCACTCATGATTCCATATCTCCATGGCCACGGTGAGGATTCTTCCAACCAAAAATGCTAAAAACACATGGGACTTAGGTCCCAATATATGCCACTTGCCAACCCTCATGATCGCCTCTAGCTATTTCTCCCATTGGAGGGAAAGCGACACACAAATGGGGCAGAATGGCAACATACCCCAAATTGGGTGACTCACAACTCTCCAATTGAGAGGAAAGGCCACATGGGGAAACACCCCATTTGATGCGGGTTTGTGTGCCCTCTCCGAATTGCCCTTACCCTTGGTCAAGTGGCGCACGCAACCTCGGGGGTGAAATCAGGGGGAGAAGGAGTTTGTGGCCATTTTGGGCAAAACGGCCAAAATTCACCCAAAAGTGGTCCCTCCAAATATTGTATCTCCGTATCACGAGAGAAAGGAGCCTCGGGCTTTTGCATGGATGCAAACCGAAGCTTTGCTTCCCTTTTGCAACAAGGGTCGAGGTTCGAAGCACAATGAAAGCATTTTTAACACCTCAATCCTTGAAGCACACTATTTATGGGAAAAAGTGCATATATCGGTGATATTGGCATGAACATATCTTTGGGTCATTGAGGAACAAAATTATGAGCAAACACTTTTGGAGTAGGCCCATAGTAGGTGCTTTCGAATATGCACACCATGGTTAGATTGTCTCCGCCCACTCGTGTCAATAGTGCTTGCATATGGGCGCGTGTGCAAAGAGGCAATATGGCACGCGTGCTCACAAGGCGAAATTATATAAAAGAGAAGACAAGGTTGTACAAATCAACCAAGCCGTCCGGGATGTCCTTCGTGGTCTCTACTTTACATATTGCCTTGGTTCAAGGCTCAACTCCCCATAGGCTTCGAGTACGAGCCTCGGGGGTTTGGCCATTTTGGCCTAATTTTCGACCAAAACTTGCCCTTTTTCGAAAATAGAGTTTTGGCACGCATTGGATTGCGTGGAGCCATCGTTGAGTTGGCTCGAAAATCAAAAATAGCCTAGGGCTTTTGGTCTTGTGAGCATTGTGTTGGGTCTTTAACATTCATGCTCACAAGGCCACAAAGTTAGCGTTTGCGCACGTAAACGACTTGGGTTTGCGAGACCCATAGGCTGCCTAAAACACCGCCATTGCCCGCTTCCCTATACAGAGCAATATGCCCACGTGAAAGGGGCATGGATGAAAGACATAGGGGGGAGATGTAGGGTTCCGTCCGAACTCATGGTCCTTGAGAAGCATGAGTTCGCACGATCGACGGAAAGCCTTGCGCGTTGATTTTCTCGAAAACGCAACTGCGAAAAATTCTGGTGAACACACCAGATGAAAGTACATTAAATACCCTCTAGATTCAGCCCCTAAGTTCTCTTAGAACCTCACAGGTACTCAACAAAAGTTCAAAACAAAACTCGCCACGGAGAAGCGACAAAGGCGCGCGAACAGGCGACATCAGGCGGCGATTTCACGACAATTAGAAATCGCAGTAGAAATCGGGTGTTTCACCGATTTCCGACTGAAAAGCGCCTAAGACAATAAAATTACGGTAATTCTACATCGATTTATTGGTTAGAAATCGGATTCCAGATTCCGCGGGTTAGAGAACAGGGATATCCCGCTGACAGCCGGTGTCCACGGCTTCCGCACGGGTGTGACGGCTCACAGGCCTCCAGGCCATGGGCCATAGGTTCTGGGTACCGCTTCAGTAGTCGACGCACATACGCCATTTACCATTCGCTTTCTTCACCAGTAGGCAACCCGCTCCGTATGGACTCGAGGATGGTCTGATGCGACCAGATCGATGCAACTTGTCCAATTGTCGTCGAAGTTCATCTAGTTGGCTCGGATCCATTTTGTAAGGGTGTACCCACGGTGGATTGTCTTCCGAATCGAGGCGTATTCGATGATCTCTTCCAGGTCGATACGGAGGTAGGTCTCCATACTCCGCTTTCTCCCGGTCGTAGAGGTCCGTCCACTTGTGTAATCGATTCGGTGGTTTGCGTCGAACGGGGTCAAGCCCGTCATCATTGCCATCACTGGCTTGCATCTTATACATTTGATCGACCGGCACTGCTGGTCGAGGCATGCAACATAGAAATACTTGATCTCCCGTGAGATCAGATCGACGGATCTCTCTTTTGAGTTTCGGCAACGAAATGTACCCAATCTCCATATCGCTGCACTCCTCATCGGTGATACCATCGTCCGTTTCGGACTCATCGTACATGTCAGTACCACGCTGAACGTGTGTCGACGAGTGTAGGTCAGGGTGTTCGTTGGCATGTGGGGTAGGACTCCCAACCGGACTCGCTTTTGAGGTACTGGATGAAAGTATCGAAATAAGGTCCAGCTTCGAAGCTGCTTTAAACTGCAGCTGGGTGGAATGTCTTGATTCACCAAAAGACAACCGGTACGAAATCGAACCATGTTGGATGTCGGCGTATCGCTCCTTGCAGTTGACAGTTGGATTGTAGCTTCCAAGCCATGGTAGTCCAAGTACTACATCCGGCAAAATCTCCAAGACCTTGAAGTGATGACGAAATACAAGCTCTCCAACTCGAACATAAGCTCGCGTGTAGTACCGTACTTCGACTTGGACACCTCCGGCTGTCAAGACATGTCCAGGGTTTCTCAGTTTATAGAGGGGAAGTCGCGCCCTCTTTGCTGTTTGCATCGACATAAAGTCGCTGGTCGCTCCACAGTCGACCAACAGTTCCACGCTGGAGTCAAAGGAGTCTTCACGACATGCGCAAATGCGCCCTCGAACCGTGAACAGAGACGCATGCTCAGGTTCGGTTCCTTCGACAGTGACACCTCCAAGCGTCGAATTCTGTTCGGGTTTATTGGTGCTGGTGGTGGTGTTCAGCTCTTCTCGAGGACGTCAACCACCAGGTCTTCGGAATTGTTTTCTAGGCCGTTGTAGGCCTTTCTCTGCTCTTGGAGCGGGATCGAAACCGTCCCTTGCTGTCTCGACTTTGATTTCGTTTCGGTGTGTTCGACCTTGATTCCCGACGTTCTCGTCCTCGTGATGGCGGTCGACCTTCTGGACAGTCACGGGCCAAGTGTCCTTGTTCACCACAATTGTAGCAGTGCCTACTTTCTCGACCATCTTGGCGTCCACCATGTTGACGTCCGAACCGTTAACCAATGTAGGCATGTAACTCCTCTCGGAGCTTGGCAATTGCATCGAGATTCATCGGCTCTGCCACGGTCGAAGCCGTGGGCGCTGCAGCTGGAGTCGGCATTGGGGTGACGTGTGGCGTTGGCAGAGGGTTGGATGGAAACGTGGAAGTCGAAGTGGGTGCAACCATCATAGGCAGGGGCCTCGACACTGCAGGTCCCAGGGTGTGATCTGATGTCCTTCTCGATGCGTTCTGTACCTCTTCAAGTTGATACCCAACCACAATGTAGGCTTCCGCGATGGTCTCTACCAAGGTATCGAATCCAAATGGATTATTGGAACGCCATCTCGAACGGACTTCAACGATGTACTGCCGACGAACAGCGTCATTCGACAAACCTTCAACAAATCGAGAGCTGACGAGGAAACCCATCTGGAGTTCACTGGTGTTTACCTTCGACTTGATAACGCATGTACGAAATTCTCGAACGTAATCTGCATGTCGGGGGAACTCGCTCTCTTTCAGGCTCAACATTCTCGACAAATACACCGGCTCATGGGATATGCAGTCGAAACGCTGGCCTAACACACGCATGAGCTCGAACCAGTCATCCTGTACAACTTTCGTCAGGCTATGATAGTACTCAGCGGCATCACCATCGAGGAGGAATGACATCGTTGCTGCCTGATCGACGGGTGAGGTGATGTCCGACAAAGTGAAGGCTCGTAGTAAATCTTCTTTCCATGTTCGAAATTCTCCACATCCAGGTTTACCCGTGAATCTCTTGACCAGTTTGTTCAGGCGCTCGACGCGGCGTCCCAAAATCTCCTGCGAAGGAGCACGTTGGACTACGAACTGGGGTAGTGGTTCGAAGGTAGGCTGCTGTGGGAGTGGTTGTTGTGGAGGGTGAGGTTGGTTCGAATTCGAAGAAGACAGGGGTTGTGGTTGTGGAAACTGGATGTTGTTCGGAGGTGGTGGACTCGAAGTTCGTATAAATTCGTTGAGAAGAGCATAATATTGTGACAATTCATGTTCTACGCGTCGAAGTTCATTTGCAGCAGCTTGGGTTGCATTTTCCGTCGAGGACTGCAAGGTATCGATGCGCTGGCCAGTTGCTGTCGTAGCACTTGCTGCTGTTGCCTGCAATACATCGATGCGTTGTTCCAATTCGATAACTTTGGCTTGGGTCTCTGCAAGCTTCTGCGAACGGCTGTGAAGATCACGAGAGAGACATGGAAACCACTCGCTTTCTCGACTAGCGATGCGCTCTGCGATGAACTTCTCTAACGAAGTCGAAAATCCGTGATGCAAGGGTGAATCACTTCGAAACAAACTGTCTCTGATGAAATGCAGCATAGCTGCATCGTCGAAGGGCCGCTCCATTGCAGATCGAAGTCCAAATCAAGTTGACGGCGTTGCGGCGTCGGAGATTGATCTCGAAGATTGATCTGATTGATCTCGAATCCTCCCCGCCACCTAGCTGGCTACCACTTGTTGTGGTTTGTTTCTTGGGAACTCGACTGTGCCTCTTTGTTTCTCGAAAATCCCAAAATACGACAAACCTCTTCTGCGCAGGATCTTTAGACGGGGCACCAATAATAACACAATCTCGAAGACATAAACCCTGTTCAAAGATCGAAGTATCTTACAGCGCTCATTCACAGTTGGCATTCGATGCTTCTTTATTATTCACAGACTGCAGTGCGATTGCGACTGCGACTTGCGACTTGCGCGCTGCTGCGCTGCTGCTGTTCGAAGCCATAACAATGGCTAATGCCGTAAGCACCGTAACGTATGTAGGAATATAACGCCGCCTCTCACGTCGTCTAACACGCCATTAGCGCAAAGAAAAACCCGTCGCGAGCAGTGCTTAAAACTCGAAAAAGGTTTTTAAGCCGCCGCTGCCCTCTCGCCCTGCTTCCTTTCATTCTCTTTCCTTCTCCATGCACCTACCTTGCCTCCCTCGTGCCCCCCCTCACCCCTTTCCTTCAGCTTAGGCGACCGGCCCTGGGAGAAACGCTGTCAACCCCTTCCAACGAAGACCAAATGTGAAATTGTTAACTGAGAATACCATTTGACACATTGTACCCGATGTGACCTGGATAGCTCGATTTGGAGTAGCGCACAAAGCATCTTGCCCTGGCACAACAAACGAACAACAAAAGAATGAAGGATTCACATATGGAATCAATCGGTGGTGAAAACGGCAAAAATACCCAATTTTGCTCGCCCAAATGGAGCACAGTTTGGCCTGCCTAAGTTATGGGCCCGCGGAAGCTGAACGCCACGTGGCCTTTTCCTGGCGGGATATCTGCTGCATGACACACATGGCAGCACTACCTTTAGTTGCATACCAAGGTGGGCACCCGCCAAAAGACTCACTCTCGACTCATAGCGGAGTCCCCCCCGGCGAATCCGAGGTTCTTCCTCGAAGGGGCCCACGAGCCCAGGGGACGCCACCGGGTTTTTACGGCCACGCCGGACGGAGCTCCCACCGGCGACCCCCCCCCCGCACGTGGGAGGGTGCACACAACAACCGCCAGCCCGCCCCCCCCCCACAGCCCCCTCAAATAAGGGACTCCGGCGCGGAGGGTTGGGGATATAGTCCCATGCCGCGCGGCCATGAATCGACATGGCCCTACACCGGGCGATACACGCCCTCCCCCCCCCCTCGCTCAAGAGGGGCCCCCATCGTCCCCCGGGCAGGGAGCACCCCCCCCCCTCAAGGTACGGCCACCCTCGGGAGCCCTCGCCCAGCCCCCGGGGGCCTCTTGGGGTTCGCCCCCGAGCCCGCCCAGCCCTTCCACGCCCCCCCTCACCAGCCGCAGCCCAGAGGCCTGCCTGGTCGGCCCCGCGCCGGCCCACAACCACCAGGGACCCGCGCCCCTGGAGCCCTGGTGCCAAGCCCCGCTCGCCCCCCCCGTTTCCCTCCGGCGGGGCCCGTCCCGGTCCGGTTCGGCGGCGAGGGGACGGCGTGGCGCTCCCCCCCTGCCTCCACCAGGATTCGCCCCCGTGGATGATGCTCGGTGGGATTCGTCCCCGCGGAGTGGGGTGCGGGCCCCACCGCTGACCGCGGCCCCCCTGACACCTCGAGCGCTTCGGGCTCCCCGGCCGACTTTGGCCAGCCCCGGCCGCTCCTCCGCCCGGTCGGCCGCACGATGACGCTCTGCGGCTGAGCTCACCGCACCCCTGTCCCCCTCGTGCGCGCACCCACCCACCAGCCAACAGCCCCCCCCCCCCCCCCCAACGTGCACGCCGTGCCCCCACCGCCCCCCCAACTCTCCCGCCCCTCCTCTCTCAGGTAGCGAAGCCCCCGAGGTGGGCTGCCGCAGCCGCCGACAGACGGCTGCCTTACGAACAAGAGGACCCCCCGCACACGGTGAGGGTCCAGGCCTTGCACCCCTTCCCCCTAGCCACACGCATCATTACGTTGCATGTGTCATACCTCCCTCCCTGTGCACCATATGTCATGGCCGCGAGTGGCCTTTGCCTCCCCTCCCCCACACCGAAACCGCGCGGGGGGGGGCGAAGGCCCCTGGGTGGGGTCACCAGAACCCCTGCAGCTGCGCCTCCCGACTGGAGGGGGGTGGGGCCCGCCGGTGCGCGGTAGGAGCCCCTGCCACCCTGCAACCGCCTGCGCGATTCCCTGACCCCCCCCCTGCCCCCCACCCCGGCTGGGGCGGCGCCGCCCGCGCATGCGGTTCGAGCCCGCGCCGCCCCTTGTTGCATAATACGGGCAGTGCGGGCCGCCAGGAGAGCAGAGGGGCCCCGCACTACCCCGAGCGCCCCCCCCCACGGCAGCTGGCGCTAAAGGCCAACCGGCGCCTTGCGGGCTGTTGTGCAGGGGGGGCGAGGCGACCGGGTGCTTCGTACCCGCCCCCAACGGGGGTCTGTACCCACGGCACCGGGCACAGACACCCGTTGGGAGGTAGCCACACCACCACCCACCACAGCACCACGGCCACGGGAGGAAGGGAATAGCCCCGGGCAACAGCCTCCCCCAGCCCGAGGGAAGGTGCCGACCGCCAGGCTCATCCTGGCCCCCTATTTCCTCTTCATTGTCATCCCCCTTGGCCGTCCCGGCGCACAGTCCCTGCGGCGGGTAAGGTCCTGGGGTAGAACCCTAAGAACTTCGGTGACGGAAACACAGGTCGTGGTTTCGCACCCAGCCGACGTGGGGAGCCGCCGCCCCAACGGGACCCCAGGGCACCCCGGCCATCCCAGCCAGGGATAACTGTAACTCAACGGATCACGGACCCAAACACCGTGCTGATCCAAGTCATGTTTTCATTGAAATCTCGAACTATTCTTGATCTCAAAATTTGTCCCAAATCGTCAAAACCTTTTATCCCGTCGAAACCCTTTTCCAAAACTCCAAAATGTCGATGGCTGTCGTCATACACATAAAGCACGTACAAGAACACAAACACCAAACCCCAAAACATACACCATCTTCTGGGAGTCCATCACCGGAGTCCACGATGTTGATGTTTCGCCCGCACCACTGCAGGGCTCGTCAGGGGGACACAGTGGTGCTTGTCCCCTACATACTATATACACTGTGCACAACAGAGCGAATACTTGATGCCACAAACCCACAGCAAACAGCAGGACGTTCGACCATAAACGTAACCCAAACCAACAATCACGATAGATCAATAATAATCTAAAACTCATGAATCTACAATCCTTTCACTCCAAAACATCGTAAATCCTGATCTTCATAATTATTCGGCCACGCTGGCAAATCGCCCTTGCGACGCGACAAAGGCGCGCACGCTGCAAGGCCTGTCCTAGTTGCCCCTGCTGCCCATTACACTCCCCTCCTAAGACCTGACAGGAGAATGAGGGTCTGATACAAAGGCAAATACCAATATATGGGCAGCAGGGGCAACACAACGTATTGCCATACTAAATCTCCGGGGGGGGGGCATGCAGCGGTGGGGGACCCAGTACAACAGGACCACCCCACATACATATTCTTTGACAGAAAATGGCCCCCTTCCCTGACGGGAGCATAACTGGGGGGCGAGGGATCCGTCAACGCTGCACGGCTGCCCAACAGTTGCAGCCCATGCAAAGCATGGTGGCCCCTCCTGTGCAAAGGGGGAGGCGCGGCACTCCTGCGGGCTGTCCTTAGCCCTTGCCTTACCCCCAAGGATAAATATACAGGCGTCCTGCGTGAACTTGCAGAGGCATGCCACACCCCAACTACACCAGACGCTGACCAACACTGCCTGCCATGGACACCTGCAACGTCAGTGGATAGCTGCTCTCAGCTGCCGAACAGCGACACACAACCCCAACAGACACCCACCCAGCTCGTACAATACCAACCCCCGCCAGACCTTGTGCCACACACGATGAACCACCCACAATGTGCCCCACCACGCACTTTCACAGAAACAAGTATAAAATAATAAGATCCGAAATATAAAATTCACTCGGCGACTGAGATCACCTTGGTCGGCGTTCGTCACTGCCGACTTCCAGATCGCCAATGGGCAGCAGCTCTTAGGACCCGAGAGTTCACTTCTCCTCCTCCCATGCTGGATGAGGCTCCTTCGTTCCTTCAAACTTCACTTCTCCACTCAACCTTGGTCGTGGCTCCATCCTCGGCTGCCCGCGTGTAAGAACTGCACACCTTCTTGGCGACCCACAGCTCTTCGCCAAATGCTCCTTCGCTGAGCGTTGGTAATGCGCTCCTTCGCTGAGCGCTCCTTCGCCGAAGGGCGCCTTGCTGAGCGCTCCTTCGCTAGAGGCCGCTTCGCTGAGCGCTCCTTTGCTAGGCGCTGCTTTGCTGAGCGTTGCTGCGTTGAGCGCTCCTTCGTTCAGCGCCTGCACTGCACTCCTTCAGAGGACGCTGCATCGCCGAGCACTCCTGCATGGCGCTCCTTGGCTGAGCGCTCCTTCGTTGAACACTCCTTCGCTCCTGCGCTGAGCGCTCCTTCGTTGAACGCTCCTTCGCTCCTGCGCTGAGCGCTCCTTCGTTGAACGCTCCTTCGTTCGTTGAACGCTCCTTCGCTCCTGCGTTGAGCGCTCCTTCGTTGCGCTCCTTCGCTCGTTGAACGCTCCTTCGCTCCTGCGCTGAGCGCTCCTTCGTTGAACGCTCCTTCGCTCCTGCGCTGAGCGCTCCTTCGTTGAACGCTCCTTCGCTCCTGCGCTGAGCGCTCCTTCGTTGCGCTCCTTCGCTGAACGTACCTGCACTGCCGCTGCGCTCCTTCACTGAGCGCTGCTGCTGCTGTTGGCCTCACCGCCAGTTCAGTAGGTCTACAGGATGTCTTAGATGACGATTTTGTAACACAACCGATCACGGACCCAAACACCGTGTTGATCCAAGTCATGTTTTCATTGAAATCTCGAACTATTCTTGATCACAAAACTTGCCCCAAATCGTCAAAACCTTTGATCCCGTTGTAACCCTTTTCCTAAACTCCAAAATGTCGATGGCTGTCGTCATACACGTAAAGCACGTACAAGAACACAAACACCAAACCCCAAAACATACACCGTCTTCTGGGAGTCCATCACCGGAGTCCACGATGTTGATGTTTCGCCCGCACCACTGCAGGGCTCGTCAGGGGGACACAGTGCTGCTTGTCCGCTACATACTATATACACTGTGCACAACAGAGCGAATACTTGATGCCACAAACCCACAGCAAACAGCAGGACGTTCGACCATAACCGTAACCCAAACCAACAATCACGATAGATCAATAATAATCTAAAACTCATGAATCTACAATCATTTCACTCCAAAACATCGTAGATCCTGATCTTCATAATTATTCGGCCACGCTGGCAAATCGCCCTTGCGACACGACAAAGGCGCGCACGCTGACAAAGGCGCACACGCTGCAAGGCCTGTCCTAGTTGCCCCTGCTGCCCATTACAGAAAGGAACTCGCCAGTGACAAGGATGTCGATTGGCTTGAGATCCTTTTCGCCCTGCTCCGCCGGTACCACAGCACAGAGTTGTATCACGGGTACTCACCCAATCAGCTTGTTTTCCGTCGAAACAAGTGCTGGTGGAACCTCCCGCGCGATCATCCACGGGAATGTAAGGATGCATCAGCATTTTTCGACGAGATTCAGGCTGGGGAAAAGGAGGCCAAGCGACTTGTTGAGAAATTTCAGGCACATTGGTTGAGCATTGCCAACCAGGGCAGAAAGGAACCACAAGATTATGAAAAAGGAGACCGCGTTTGGCTCCGCAAGAGCAAAACTACCCAGGAGGGAGACTCCAAGCTTCTCCCCCTGTGGGAAGGTCCCTTTGAAATTGTTTCTCGAGTCAGGGAGGACAGTTTTAAGGTGCGTGTGGATGTGAATCGGGAGTTGGAGGTGAGTGGAGACAGGCTTAAGCCTGAGATTCCGAGTCCAAAGGGCAGGGTCAAACCTCTTTTCTGGACCTCCAAATGGCTTTCCGAACGCAGGATTGAAGGTGCTAATTACGAGGTAGAACGCCTTGTTGACCATTATAAGGATGATGAGGGTAACTGGCGGTTTCTTGTCAAGTACAAGGGTTTCCCTGATTCTGAGAACACTTGGGAACCTCCCTCTTCCTTTGTACATGGTTATACCACAGGTTTCAGAAATTACCTGCGAGCTCATCCTGAGATTTCGGTCCTATTCACTGACTGTCTGAGCAAGCAAGATCGTAGAGTTGAAAAGGACGGAGCAAAGGCCGTCGTGGTGGACGGAGATCCAGCTCCTCCGCCACAGATTCCAGCACATTCTGCACGAAATCCGGCGCCTCAAGGTGCCGTGCGACCGGAAGCACCACGCCCCCCTCCAGCACAGGCACAGGAGGGCAATGAGGGGCGTCCGGTGCGTGAACGAAGACCACCAGACCGGTTCCGAGGTGGCGGCAAGCCTGCAGCGTTGAGCCAGGTGGTTGTTCCTCCACATTCCGAGACATTCTGAGCTCATTTTTGTACATTACTCACTCACATCCGTTTCATCAAATTCTGCTCCAAATTTTAAATTCCTGGTACATCAGGCCCAATTACGGCCCCTTCGGGTCGACTGTGGGGCTACGCAGTACACCAGGTGTGTTGTAGTCTCGAGACAAGTTTTTGCGTATTTTTCAGGTTCAATTCTGAGGTGTTACTGGTGAACGGATGACTTTGGCCACATGAGTGAGAAAATTGGCCTACATTGGACTTGTGCGACTGAAGCCGCCATGTGTTGTCGGCGAAGGTGCACTAACTGTCCTGGCCCTTAAAAGTCCAGTTCGAGCCGGACAGGCGAAGATCTGAGCTGATTACTAGAAGTTGGAGGTTTCATGTACCAATCCGGTAACCGATGAGAGGTTTGAACTTCGTTCAACTTTTATGGGTATAACATCAGTCAAATTGGGCAGTGCACTTGGTTCCCGGCCCGTGGTCGTAGGTTCGAGACCCGGAACGGCCGGTCGATAGATGTGCACTCCTGTCTCCGGTAAGTCCGAAGCCGGTTGTTAAGGTTTGACTGTGCGATACTGGCATGGCCGGTGCTACTCTAGTTGGTAAATGCCTTCGTCAATGGACCGGGGTCGTTGGTTCGAACCCCAGTAGGGTCACTCTCCCACTTCGTCTCAGGCATGTCCATTGCGTGTGGCACCCGCCCATCCACCGCCTGCATCCGGGGCTGCATCAGCGCCATGGGGCTGTCCCTTCGAGGCCGGTATAGGTGGTTTTACATATTTATTTGCGTCTCCGGACGGCAGAGTTCATTCAGGTTTTATTTACATTTTTCCGTCATGTACATGTACCGAGCGGTCAGCCTAAGACGGTTTTTGTACCGCCGAACACCGGATTGTACTAAGGACCTTCGTCAGTACAGTGGATAGGCATGGTGCCTCCAGAGCTAGGGGTCATAGGTTCGAACCCCTATAGATGCTGACTCCACCAATATCTCTGGCATGACCTATCCAGCTCTTGAACACACTCGCCTGTGTAGTTACGCCTGCGGTCCCAGGCATTGGCTGCGGAGGGAGAGCAAGTGCCTCGTAAAAAGTCGCCGTGACTTCGTGGCGCGGTCGCTCCTCCGTCTTCTTCTTATTTTCCCCTTCTTCCAAAGGGGACCGAACTGGCTCCTTCGAAGCTGCAGCTGCGTGCTCAATCCTCTAGACCAGGAGCGGAGAGCACTTGTTTTAGAGTGTCATGAGTGAGGGAATCTTGATCATTCGCCCCTCATTCCTTCAGATTTTGCGTGGTGCCCCTTCGGTTCATTACTGGAGCGTAAGAACGCTACTGGTATGTCCCGTGTAGTTCTGTAATGTGTGGGAATGTCAGCGCCAGGGTTCCACAAGGACAGACTAGGGGTAATCTGAACTGTGGAACTGGAATTCCTGAATTTCTACCACCAGCAGATGATGTAATGTAGATAAATCTGAGGTTGCGCAGCCGCTTACTCCTTACAGGAACCCCCTGTAGTCTGGTAGTGTTCCGAACACAACCAGAAACTTAGTTTTGAGCTTCATTCTGCTGCCGGTAGACTTCATTCCAGCTTCATCTGTGGAGATTCCTCCATTTTTGTCTTGATTCGAGAGCATCCTACTGACTTGTTTCTACCATTTCGCTAAACCGCGACATCAGTTCTCTTAAGGAACTTTATATATGGCTTCTACGGACTTCAGGCAGACACTTCTGGAGTCTGGTGGCACAGGCGAAAATTGTTTCGTTAGAAAAGTGAGCCCCATTTGCGAATTCAGGTTCTAGATCAGCAGAATTGTTCAGATTGTGGTCTGAAAGCAAGAGATTGACCTACTTATCCTTCGAAAACACCACCGCCACTGTAAATACGGTTATATACGGTGTGTTGCAGCTTATGGCCCACTAAAGAAGGTCCCTACCAGGACCGGCCCCTGCTGTGCCCCTTCCGCCTGTAACCCCTGCCGATTTGCTCCTGATCAACGATTGCATTTATCAAAATCCAGGGTTCCAAATCCAAAAATATAGAAAATAAAATACAATCCTCCTTCAACCCTGAACAGCAACCAGATCCCACAAATCCAGCAATAATCCAATCCACACTGCGGGCTTCCGTTCAGCACACCGGTCGTCCCACGGTGGCAGGCATGTACCAGAATTGCACCAAAGAAGAAAGCCCTGAAATTGGCATATGAACACAAATAAAGCAAAGTTGGGGAAAGAGGTACACTTACACATTCACAGCCATAAACCCCTCATTCCCTGGACTCAAGACCTTCTCTTGACTCACCAACATATTGCCCTGAACCCGGTCAAATGAGATGGCTGAATGCCATGTGTCACAAGTCAATACACAAACCCCAAAAATGTGTTCACTCTCAAGCCTCTAAATCCTAGCCCAATAGGGGAGGTGGCGTGTCATGGCCTAGAATGGCACTCAGCACCATGCCCTACCCTGACATAACCTTGGTTGGACCTGGAGTCAAATGGGCTTAGAGATATGCCTCATGAGTTTGAACTCATAACATGCCAAAAAACTGCCAATTCACACCATATTGGCCATATATCAAATATATGCTCAAAATTGAAGTTACCACTTATCCGAAGGCTCAAAGCATGCATGGAATCGAAGTCTAGTATTCATGGAGGATAGAGACCAAATGTCAATGCCCATGTACATCCCCACTTTACCCTCGAAACCCCTTCGGATTTGGGCGCCACGCACTGCCCAAGTCAGCCCATGGTCTTGAGACCAATTCTTGTAATCCTTCGTGCGCCAAGCCAAATGGAGTACGCGATCCGGCATATGGTGGTGTTCAACTCCAAAGCATATGCCAACATATGAACAACATACCATGGTTCGACTCTCTATAGGCTTCTTGCTGTTTGCCGACCAGGTAAGTACACAAAACGCAAAAATGAGCAAAAATTGAGGTCAAAAACATGCAAATATGACCAAATACAAAGTTGTCATGATAGTATATCTCTATGCTCACCCATGATATCCGCTCATGGTTCAATACACAAATGATTGGAATCATTTGCGAACAATTCCCCCACTTGGATCCCCAATCGGGCGCATGGAGATACCTTCGCCACTCATATCTACATGCCCCATGAAAATGGGAGTGCACTCATGGTTCTCTTTGTCCCACATACCATGAGCAATACATATGCGGTAGACTTAGTCTAGCGCTTTGAATTCCACAATTGGGACATGGGCAAAGCCCTTGTCACGTGTGGCTCCCCATCTCTTCGGCCACACGAAGATATATAACATGGGCGTGAGCATATCGAAGCACATACCATGCATATAACACATACCCTCAAAAGGTGGCTCCCACCATGGTATGCCATGCCCCTCCATGGACATAACTTCACGTTGAAAATACGTGGGAACCCAAGGAAGGTATCTATGCAACCCCAACACTCATGCGGTACACTCGAAAGTCGCATTAAAATATTCGGTTGCACGGTCCAAGAGTTATATATCACTTTATACCCTCTTGACCATTATCCCTTGCTATACCGGGCATGTGTACACACCAAAGGCGTTTGATGCTTCCTAAATTAAGTTGAGACTAAGGCGCTTGCAACCCAACCTTCCTTATTCTCTTTCCTCACACTCGCGCGTAGATATGGCCCTTCCAAGTGGTCCCACGATTCACTTTTGTTTCCCTTATATCTCCAAGTCAAATGGGTGTCAAGTATAAGGGAAACCTGATTCGGGCATAGGGAAAAGAGTATGACCACTTGAAGAAGACCAAATCAACTGCGGCGATGTCGAAGTCGAAAATCGGATTTCGACATCGCGAAAAATTCAGATTAAAATTTCGAGTGCATATTTAGAAAATTGCGGAAGCAACAAACCCTTTACTGATGAAATCTGACCCTTCATCGGGGTTTCCGCCAAAATATCTGGAAATAACAGTTAACCAATCGGTTAACGCAAAATCGCGATTCAACTGACAGTCGCCGATACATTGACCATCAGAACGAAAGGCTGAAAAATTACGGAAACATTATGATAATAAAACCCTGTTGATTCCTGATATTGCGATATATAAATCTCTGCTGGCGGTGCCTCGGTTCTGAATATGGCCGCTCATAGCCGGAATGGCCAAACCTATCACACTATCACATCAGGTAAGGTCAGGTGGATGGGAGAGTATGATATCAGCCAATGGCGGCTTGCCGGCACATAGATACACACCCCAAGTGACCCCAAGATGGCCACGGGGGTCCGAACCGGCTTGAAGCGGGTTTGGGGAGGTCCGCTAGACTCCCGCTCTGGTACCGCCGGCCTCGTGGCCTTTTGCCCGAGCTTAGCTGCATTGAATCATACCACTGGCAAACCGACTGTTTTGCGTCGTTGATTTTCGTGTTTCGAAACTCCTTTTGACTTTCTCCAAAACTGCCGACTCAGTCCGGTTTCTCGAAAATCCTCCCATGCTGTCCTCCATTAGCACAAGATACGGAGCAGAAACACCTTGTTACGCAGCTTTGGCTCAGTGTTGCACAAATTCTTGTACGGGCCTTGTCCACCCTGACACATTCTGAGCTGCAAAATACAGGGAGGACAGAATGTAATAATAAAATGCATAAAAACACACAAGGTATTTACACTGCACTGTCAACGGGCGACATATGCCCTTTTTTCTGTGATCTGACGCTGGCACGGGGATTGCGCGTCCGCTTTTGCGGCGCCTGCGGCTCGGCCTGCCGGTCTGTTGCCGGCCTGCCGACGATCTGTTGCCGAGCCTCTCAATAAGCCACTTGGTGGCCAGCAGGGAGGCATACCGAATCTGCGTCACCCCCATCCTTAGAAGCGGTGTGTGGCGGCTTGCCGGCACATAGATACACACCCAAAGTGACCCCAAGATGGCCACGGGGGTCCGAATCGGCTTCACCCCCCTTCTCAGAGCGTTGTTACCGCTCGGAAGTCATTGAAGAGAGGACGGGAGGACCCCAATGGGCTCCAAACCCCCTCCCCCATGTCCCAAGGACACATGGAGGCCCCACACACGCCGTAAGCGTCCCCCATGCCCCAAGGGAGGGGTGAGGACACTGATAATCGGTGCCCTACGCCATATCCGGTCTCCTCTTGATCTACAACATGGAACAAGGGGATCAAATATAGAAAAACGTCGTCGGTCGACCTAAATAAGTATACCACAATGAAATATATATGTGGAGATCGAGTGAAGGGGGTGTATGGCCAATCAAGGCCGAAAAATCCCCGGATGAACGCCCTCACCCGTCTCCCCAAGCACAGAAACAAACAAAATGCCAAGGGGGGGATCCATTACGGTGCTACAGCAGCAACCAAATGGACCAACACGTCCTTGACATCCAAAGAAATATTCTTTTTCTTCAGGTAGTCCATCCAGACCGTGGTGTACCTCGGCACAAAACTGCTCGGAGGCTCCCATGAGTCCCTGGATGCGGCGAATCCCTTCCAACGGACTTTATAAAGCCTACCCCCAGGCGTCCCCGGGTCCGGCTTGTCCGCCAGGATCTTCTCAGCGGTGAAGTCGTCATCCTCACCCTCGTCGTCCGAGTCCACATCGCCGGCCGTAAACTCGAAGGTGAACGGACGTCCGCTGGGGTCTGGTGCTCGGGGACGAAGCTGGGTATGGTCGCGGTCCAGGATCTTGTTATCCCCCACACGAACCGCATACACATCCTGCCCGACCTTCCGCACGATTACCCCCGGCACATACCAAGATGCCTGCCGATGCCTCGACAGGACATCCTTGTGGTGCCGCTCCACCGGCACGGTGTCTTGGAGAGCATACTTCTGGACCTTTCCCTGCTTGAAGTACTTGGCCCTCTTGTCATGCTCGTCCTGAAGTGCCTTGCACACCTTGGCCGCCGTGTCGTCCGCCTCAGCCATCATAGCGTTCGCATCCCGGGCCACTTTGCCATGGTTCAACCACGGGAGAGTGCGTGACACTCGATCCCGTAGGAACAGGATGCAATGGGGCGACAGTCCAGTGGGTCCCGGAAGGTCATGGTACGCTTGGAGCACTCTCCACAGCGAATTGTACCAGTTCCGGCACGGTTCGTCGATGTGCAGCTGGCGGAACTTCTCGAACATCTGCCGCCCGGCCACCTCAGCCCGGCCATTCGACCGGCTGTTGTATGCCACGGTCTTGGCGTGCCGAATTCCCCTGTGCTTGCACATCGTCTTGAACCACGTCCCCACGAATTGACTGCCCCGATTGCTGCAGATGACAGCCGGGACATCAAAAATCGTCAGCCAATGCCTGATCATGGCATTAGCGACGGTCTTGGCCTGCAGCCCCACTCCATGCTTGTCCTTCTTGTCCTTCTTCTTGGACTTCTTGCCAGGGACCGCCACGATATACCCACTGTGCCTGTCCACCGCCAGGATTACACAGTCGTAGGTCTCTCCTTCCACGGTGACCTCAGGCATGGCGAATACATCCATGGCCACGGACCGCATAGGGGCCTCCGGTATAGCCGTATACACCGGGTTGCCCGCTATGGAGTGGTTAGGGCTCTTCGTGGCCCGACACACGGCACAGTCGCTGCAGTACCTATCCAGGATGGCGTAGTACCCTGGAGGGAACTTGAAACGCCACTCCAGGTCCTGCTGCATCTTGTCTCTGCCAGGATGCATGAGCTGGGCGTTGTGCCAATGGTCAATGAGCTCCTCCACTCGGTTCTCGGGCACCAGCAGCTTGTCCTTGAGGAACAACTTGTCCCCATCCTCGGTCAAGCCCTCGGGCCATTCGTCGTCCGACGGGGCGCTCACGGCATTCCAGTACTTGCTCCAGTGCTCGGATGCCGCATAGTCATCCGACCAGTCCTCTGTGAGCACCGACCTGACTAGCTCAACAGGGGCCACCATCCATTGCTCGAGGGTTTCCTGTCGAATAGCTTGGACGCGGGCGCCCCGGAACTTGGCCAGGTCTGTACGGTTTGCCATCACCACAAAGCACTTGACCCCCTCTTGTTCCATGGCCTTCTCCATCTCGATGATGCGCTTGGCCTGCTCAGTCTCCTCAGCGTCGCCATGGCTGGATATGTCCATCCACGCCTTGCCCGCGGGGTAGGCCCAGCGACTGAGGCAATCTGCCACAGTGTTGTCCTTCCCCGGGACGTACACGACGCTGAGGTCGAACTTGGCGAACGTCTCGTGCCATCGGGCCCTCCTAGCCGCTGGTCCCGAGGGGGTGTCGACATGCTCCTTGTGCCAGCTCTGTAGGGACTGGTGGTCCGTGCAAACCACCACCGGCTGCAGTCCGATGTGGCCAGACCACTTCCTGAGCGCACATACTATGGCGTATGTCTCCTTCTCCCTCGCGGTCCACGGGAACATGAGTCCCGTCGTCCCGGACTTGCTCGAGGACTGCCCCCACGGCATAGTCCGAGGCGTCTGTCCGTAGCACGAATCCCTTGTCCGGGTCCACCAGGAACAGCCCCAACTGCCCCAGGGGTCGCTCCTTCAGGCGGTTGAACGCATCCTCAGCCTCAGGGGTCCAGGCAAGCTTCTTCTTGCTCCTCTTCCGGCCATCGAACTTGCCCACCTGCAACATCTTGTGCAGCGGCCCCGACAGTTCTGCATACATCCGGACATAGCCCGAATAGTAATTGCAGAACCCCATGAAGGATCGGAGTTCGCTGATGGTCTGGGGCTTCTCCCAGTGGTGCAGGGACGCCGGTTTCCCAGGCATGGGACGGCGTTGCCCGTGACCAAACACGTGACCCGCGAACTCCACTTCCTTCACGAAGAGTGAGGCTTTGGTGGGCTTGCACACCATGTTGTGCTTGTCCAGCTCGCTGAGCACTCGGCGCAGATCCTTCTCATGCGCTTCGATGAGCTCGTCCTCAGTCATGTTCTCTGTGCCGGATCCGATGATGATGTCATCCACGAAGGGGTCGGCACAGTCCCGTACAGGACCGAGTAGGTCCTCCATCATGCGCTGGAAAGCGGCGTTGCCATTCTTGGCGCCCATAGGCACCACTTTCCACTGCATGGGCCCCAGCGGCGTCGACATCGCTGTGCAGGGCCTGGAGTCCGGGTGTAGCGGCATCTGGTGATAGCCGTGTTTCAGGTCTAACACCGTGAAAATTCGCTTTTTCTGTTGCTTTTGGAGGATGGGGTCGATCAGGGGAAGCGAGTACGAGTCGTGCTCGGTCTGCTCGTTCAAACCCCTGTAATCCACCACCAACCTCCACTCGCCCTTCTCCTTCTTGGGCACGATGAAGGCTGGGCTGGCCCACTCACTGTCCGAGGGTTCGATCCAGCCCCGCTCAATGAACTCGGCCAACAGCTTCTTCATGGCCTCGGCCCGATCGCCCTGAAGTTGGTACTCCCGATGACGATAGATCTTGGGGTTCGGCTTCAGCTTGATCCTCGCTGTGCCGAACCTCCCACGATCTGGAGGGTTCTTGTTGGCGACTCCACTGAATAGCCGCGGATAGGCATTGATCAGCCTCTCCTTCAGCTCAGCGACCTTCGGATTCTCCTGAGCCTCTTCAGCCGCTTGCTTCGGTATCGATACAACCAACCGCACTGCGGTATAGGCCTCATCTGGGTCCGAGTCCGACTTCTCCTCGTCCGATATGCCGTCTTCATCGTCGTGGGTCGCGATTCCCACCGATAATCTTCGAACATTTGCGGCCTCGGGCTGGTGCTCGTCGCTACCGGTTCCCACTCTTGGAAAATCCCACGTTGGTGGGTCCGACCCAACCGGACCATCGTATTGGTCCGCGATGTGATCCATGACCCTCGCCACGAACTCATCGTTCTCGTACTTGCCGGTGACCAACATCTTATCATCCCACCAATGCGGAGATGTGACCATGGCCCGCCTCTTCTGGGCTGCCACACGGTCGTGCATCCCCATCCGCATGTAGTTGACGACGTCGTCGATCTCGGCGTGGGACAGGACGTCAATGCCATCAATTGGCTGATCCGTCCCCTCCTTGGGCTCAAACATGACCTTCATGGGCACCGCCTCCACCCTAGGGATGAATGCTTCATCACCCCTGGGCTGGGCTTGCGCCCCATCCACCAGGAAAGCCTTGGTACCCCACGCTTGACCCGGGGAGGGCATTGATACCTGCTTGGCATCGATGAACAACTCCTCCTCTGGCCCGAATGACATCTCGTTCAGGGTGATGGAGTCCAGCGTCGACTTGAGACCCTCCAGCGGACATGGGGTGGATCCTATGCCGGTTATGACCAGGATCCCCTTCGCCCTATCCGCGACGATCTTCTCCACCGTACGTCTGGTGTTGTCCAGGGAGCCATGCCAATACATGGACCCCCACTCCTTCAAACCCCAATGCCTATGCCAGGCTGAGTCTCCTCGATGCCAATGCCTCCTACACTTCCGCAAAAGTGGGGCATCCCGGGAAGCGAAGACGTCCGTCTCGGGCGCTTCGGCTCCCAGCGTCTGGATCATCCTGTCATACACCTGTGGCGCCATTCCATACTCCGTGAGCTGAACTCCGCGGTCTCCTTTGGACTTGGCACCCACAGCTTGCACCGCTTGGACGATCCGATCCTCTTCCTCAGCATTCCATTGGGATGATCCGCATGCATAGTCCGTGGACAGCCATGTGAGGCATTCATCATCCTCTCGGACCAGCGTTGCACGATGGGGAAGGGCTCCAATGGCATTTGCCACCATGAAGTCATACCCCATGATCATATCTCAATCAGTAATGTCGGCCACATAGAAGTTCCCGGATAGAGTGCTTCTCTTCGCCAGATCAGGGCGGTTCAAGCGCTCATGTTCCCAGAATTACATACTGATAGTGGCCTCATGGGTACCACCACCCATGATCTCTCCATTGGCCACCTTCAGCGCACCGGTCTACGGCTGGGCTGCAGGGATTCCTCCTTGAACAACCCTCTCCGGACCAGACTCACCTGGGCACCCGTATCCACCAGAACATCCACCACCCATTCCTCTTGTCCGCACCGTACACGCACCTTCAAGTGCAACTGCCGCTCGTCGCCATGTGGTGTATGGACGACTCTCACGGCATGCAACTCTAGCACGTCCGGGTGCATCAGGACTTCGAGGGTATGATCACGGATGGTGTAGATCTTGGGTTGGTCTTGCCCGTCCACGGGGCTCTCCGTGGTCGCTCCTTCCTTCTTGCCACGTCCCTTGCCCACATAAACTTCCCTTGGCAGGGCGCTCCAGGGGTTGGGAGTGGCGAAACTCAGTGGTTTTGGCTCTTCTGGAGCCTTCCTCGGCACCCGATGTGCCTTCGCTTTCTCTGGGATTCCACTGATTTTCGGAGGAGAGACCTCCGAGGTCCCACTCCCGTGGGGGCTCCTCTAGACTTGACTTCCCGCAGCCCCTTCTGGCTGCGATCCGCCAGGACTTTGTCCACCACGTTGCTGGGCTTTGAGTTCCTCCAACGTTCTCAGCATGTCCTCAGCAACCTCCTCGATCGAACTCACTCGTCGGTCTTGGCCAGGTCCACCACCATAGCCTCATCCTCTGCCTTTTCCTTGGCCTTTGCCTTGGCCTTTTCCCCCATCTCCGCCCTTCGCCTTCCAATCGGAAATCCGCTGCTCCTTGGGCTTCTTCTCGGGGTGGGCGGCGAAGTAGGCCTTCTTGTCCGCCTCATACACCTTGCACTGACGGTGGTCGTGTGCATGGTTGTTTCCCTTGCCATAACAGACCCAGCACCCGTCGTGCTGAGATCTGTACTCTCGGAACGAGAGCGGTGGTTTCCCGATATTCCTTGGCTCTCTGTTCTTCCTGGGTCCCACCTGGCTCCATCTGGACCGATCCTGCCCATGGTTCTTCACGTTGTGCGCCACAAACGCGAAGAAATGGGCCTCCTCGTGATCCTCCCGGGACCAGTGGTCTTGGCCACTTCCACTACCATCCTCCGCAGAGTTGGCCGTGTCCTCCTGGATTTCCCGATGATGGCGGTCTTCTCGGTGGCCTCGTTGTCCATGACCATGTCGATCCTGCACGTGGGCCTCGTTCTTCGCATTGAGCTTCAACTCCACCGTGATGTACTTCACGATCTCGTCCAGGCTCATGCGGGCGAAGATGACCTGCATCCTCAGTGGCTCCCCGCGCCTCCACTCCACGTTGTTGAGGCGCAGCAACCTTTGCCCCATGGAGTCTCCAAATACCTCCACGTACACGGCGTTCTTCAGTCCCAACATCCGGTTGGGCTCGCCCAGGTTCCTCCTGAAGAACTCCATGATACCCGCATGGGTATCCTCCGCCGCCATGATCCTCACCGCGACCCGCTTCTTGGCCCGCTTCTTCTCCTCGTCCTCCACTCGCCTCTTCCAGTTGCTGGGGAGGACGTCCTTCAGCAGGTGGCGGATCTCGCTGGCCTCGTTCCAGTCCTCCACCAGCTTGAGGCATCTGCGGTACTTCCGCAGATACCGGTTCCACTCCCGGACCCTCAACTCACCGCGGTCCAGCGGCAGCGGGATGGACCACAAGTCCTCCAGCTTCTGGTTTGGAGCGTCCACCCGCTCCTCATCCTCCAACCAGTGGAGGCAGGCCTGCTCCGTCCTGATCAGTCCTTCCCTGATCTGATCCCGCAGCTCCTCCTTCAGGTCCTGCGCCAGCCGGTGTGGGAATGTCCGGCATACCCACTTATCCCGCGGCGCTCCCCGCATCTCGCCGACGACCTCCTCGGCAAAGTCCTCCCAATCCAGGATGAAGTCATCCAGGTTGGAGGCGTTGCCATCGTAGTAGGGGATTTTGATTCCCCTGAGGTCGTCCATCCTGATGGCGTCTCCAACGTCTCCAGCCACCACTCCACCGAGACGGATACCACCTGTGGCCGGGGGGTGTGAGTACACTCCCCGTACATCCCTCTCCTCCATGGAGTGCGGTCCAGTTGGGCCTGAACCCATGGGGTTTGGAATGCGGGAAGAATTTGCTCCATCGGCCGTCCATATCCCCGTATTGGGGTCCTTCGCCCACAGGTTTCCGCCTGGATGACCTCGACAATGTCCGTCGGCGCTTCCCATGGTTCGCCCCTGCATGGTCTGGCTCTGGATCTCGTCTTCCGCATAAACTACCATATTCGTCGTGATCGGTACATCCTGGGCGGCATGGGAATCTGTACCGTCAGGCTCCTCGGGTCCGTGGTTACGTGCCCTTCCCGCATGGACCCAGCCCGTGCCGTGTGTTCCCCGAGCATTGTGGATTCGCTGAACATGAGAACAAACGGCAGCGCACCCGGGTCAACACGCGGAGGCGCGTATGGTGCCTCTGCAGGGCCGCCCATGGGTTTCTCCAAAGTTTATAGTGTTTTCAGCACTGTGTTTTTGCTTCTCCTGCTGCTTGTTGTTGCTGTAGGGTGTCCTGCTGCTTGTTTTGGATGATGAAAAGCTTTTGTTTGTTGAAATACAGTAAAGCCAACTCAATCCAGGATAGCCCAAGCCAATAGTATGCAAGGAGAAGGTAATTCAGGATCAAAGCATGAAGGGCTGCAGTGTAAACAGTGAAAGATGATTGGATATTCACAGAAACTACACCTCAGGTCACAAATGAATGCATATTCACAAAGATAGCTGAAATGTTTTAGGAAAAGAGTTAGAAAACTGCCTCAGGATCACTCTCTCTCCATAGTGCCATCTTAGGAGATGTGCACTCTTTGTTTTGGGTCCCATATGTGCTGAGGTGGCATGGTATGTGGCGATGAGGTCACTGCCATGTCACATGGGATCTTCCTACTTAGCTAGGCTGACCAGGAATTGAACCCAGGACCTCTCAAAAAGAGGTGCCTAGCCCCCTATGGTGCATACCACTAGGGCAGATAAGTATTCATGGAAAAAGATAGATAAATTCATAGGCTCTACCTTAGGTATGTCAGTGCTCAGTCATCTCAGGTAAAGATGTTTTACTTCACATTGAAAGGGGATTGAGGGGTCCACTCCATATCCTGATTGGGTGTTTGGTTCCATAGGTCAAAATGTGTTATCACCAGTTTTGGTTGGACCAATACTAAGATTAAAATGCATGGATGCTCAGTGCATCTCTAATACAACTGGAGTATGCCTCAAAGCAATAGAAAAGCACTTTTTCTTACTCCCCCCTTGTGCTGTGGTGGCCACCACTGTCGCATTTTAGGAAAAAGGGAATTTTTCTTGGCCTTTCCTTGGTCTCCACATCTACTTTAAAATACCCACAGTCTCCCTCACACTGAAAAATGGGCGCTCACCATGGCTGGCGTCCTTTTGCTGCTCTGATTGTACAGTTTCCTACAGAAGACTCAGCGCTCATGGCGCTGCCGGGGCTCCTGTGGCTTGGTTGGGTTAGTATGGGAGCATGCCAAACATGTGCATATGCATCCCTCCCTCCAAGACGCAGCGTCGACACAACCCAAACGCAAGACACATTATACACACTCGCATGGGTTCTCGTAAACCTGCTGGCGACCTGTGACCTGTCTTAGGGCGAAGGGAGTCGAAAGAAAATTAAATTTGCCCCTTGGTGGGGTCTTGGTTCTGCTCAGTCTCTCCAGGCACCTGCGTTTCGGCCCGAACACGGCCTACTCAGCGAGGCTGCGCGTGGGTATCTGCAGAGGCAGGAATGGGAGAATTATGGACGAATCCACGCAAAAACGAAGCAACGACACCAAAATCCGTCAAATGACGGCGTAGAATTTTTCTGAAACCACACACCTGAGCAGAATCCAATTGTGCATCAGAAGCACATTTTTATAGAAATTATAGTCATCCCTGGATTTTTTAAATCCAGAAATTCATACGCATAAAATGGCGGCGCGCAGGAGCGGCTCCTAGCAAAACGCCGGAAAATGGAGAAATAATGGAATTATAAACGTATGTCTCACGTAGTCTTGAAAATGACGAGACACACATTAATAAATAAACATACAGATTCGGCCCACACTAATAGAAGCTTCAAAAATTCAAGAATTCGAATATCAATTGAAAAGACTTCAATGAATCAGGTATAAACTACAGGTATGCTTGTTTCGTATGCCGCATACACATTGCTCGCTTCGTGTCTCTGTGAACGAGCCTTGTAGCAGCGCTAACAACGATAACACCGATAGGACGCGATAGAGGGATTGATTAGAAAGATTGCAGATGATTAGCGGTCAGATCAGGGTGATTAGACATACACACAAGTGCATAGCAACGTTCTTCGCGTGCACCCCTTTTGTACTCTCACCTTGCTTCACTTCCCAGCGGTAGGTAAGGTAGGTACGCCCAGGCGGGGCCACCCCCTGGTGGAGTCAAGATTGGCGTGCAGATGGGCAGGTTTGCCCACGATGTTGTCGCATACCCGTGCATGCACACACGCATTAGAGGGTAGGCCACGCGAAGTGCGCACGGTAAACCTTGTTTAGGCTACCCAGGGGCTCCTCGGTACGTTCTTTAAGAGAACCTGAGGAGTCCCTCAACGCTTGCTTGCTTGACAAGGGTAGCTGCTCCATGCAGCGTGTTTCCGGACAGCGTATTATAGGGTACACTGAGAAGGGTATAATACCTGGAGTGTGCCTTGGTTCCTCCGCCGCAAACGCCCTTTCATTTGCCTTTGTTTTACAGGTGGGCAGGTAGGGTGATTGGTGCAGCAGCATTTTTTTTATGCCCTGCTAAACAAGGGCGCAGTTCACACAAACAAGTAACTCCGCTCCGCCTGTGGCAGAGCAGGGAGTCCGACTTCATCGACATCTGCGCCTTGCACGCGAGAGCACTCCTTCCCTCCAAGCCCTAACAGGGGAAACGCGTTGTGGCGTCCCCTGTCAGGCCACAGTTGCTTAGTAGCGCTGTGTTCTCTTGCAATTTCACAGGAGGGTCGCTAGGACCCAAGAGACCTTCATCTTCGCAACGCTCAGTAGAGTGTGCGTGTAGGAGTGGTAGTCCTGAGTGGGGGCTAGAGCCAGTTGCCCCAGTGCTCGCCCACCAGGATGGTGCCACTGTAGGGTGTGTAGGACCTGTAGGGGGTGTGTCACTGTCCCACCCTTTTCCTGCAATTTTAGCGGGGTTGGTGGGGTGTGACAGTGGTTAGGTCAGTGTTTTGGCGACATAGCAAACAGGCGTTTTGCATGCCTTCATAGCTTTTGGCCACCCCTCCCTGTAGTAGACAGTTAGGTAGGGAAAACAATACCTGGATTAGCACGCTGGGTATTCCCCCAAGGTTTTGCGCCAGCACAGAAATTGGGCGCATAGGGGAGGGGAGACCCGGGGCGTACCCCGTGGCATCAATAAGCCAACCCTCCAGGTTTAGCAAGGGCGCAGACTTGGGTATAATTAGGACACCACTTCTGCGGCTTGCTCTCAGGACCTTAGGAATAGCACACTCACACATACGCTTTGGCAGGTAAGGGTAAGGTTCAGTCCCTAGCTTTAGTCTTGGAGGCAAGCGTCTCAGCGAGCCTCAGCAACTCACCAAGGTTGTTCTGGGACAAGTAGTCAACCAGAACTCAGTTTAGGCGTCCCTCCGGTAGAACAAATGCAGAGAAAGGCTCCCAGATGGCCTCTTCGACACCAAACCCTTCCCAGAGGGTGAGGAAGCGCCAACCCTGGCGATAGCGGTGGCGTAGGACAGACTTCACCAGGTAGAAGCCCTCCTTAGCCATCTCCTCGGCGTTCATGTCGGGGAGTTCACCTTAGACTTCCATAGGGCTGGCAGCCCCTTGTAGGTCCAGAGCGGCGATTTCCTCGTCGTTCAGCTCCCACTCCTCCCCACAGAGGTCTTCAGGATCATGGTAGCGCTTCAGGTGTTGAGCAGCGCACACCAGGGTCCCCCCTAGACGGGGAGAACACCGCACAGTGATACGGTGTCCATCCACAGATAGGATCTTGTACGGCCGAAGTATGGGTCATCGCTGGTAGAGCGTGGCCAGGCGGGTAGTCGACTGTGGTGCACCAGCACCCAGTCCCCCTCTTGGTAGGTGGCCGGTACACGGTGCTTGTTCTTCTTGTTCCACTGACGCTCCCTCACTCTCTGGAGCATTGCCTTGGCCTTGTCCACCTTCGCTTGTTGCTCTTGGACCCATTCACCCACAGAAGAATGGGTGTCCTCTGGATAGGGGGCATGTAGGAACCATGCCGGGCGCCCCATGAATAGCTCATGTGGCGAGTAGCCAGTAGCTGAACTCTCTTGGGAGTTCATCATCAAGGATATGACGGGGAGTAGTCTCACCCAGTCTCTGGTGCGTTCAGTTTTGCACCATATCCTGACGTTCTCCTTCAGGACACGAATCTGTCGCTCACATAGGGGGTTGCTCGTGTGAGAGTAGGGAATCCCCGTAGACACCTGGACATTGAGGGATCTCAGGACCCTCTTGTACCAGCCAGTATCTGAGCGTACTCGTACGTCCTCATCGGAGTTGATCTCCTTGGGCGCCCCATAGACACAAAACCACTCCTCCAGGAGTATCTTGATAGTCTCCTCTCCGGTAATGTGCTTGGTACATGGGAATACCCTGGTAAACCTGGTCAACCCACAGGTTACCACGAGGGCGAAGTCATAGCCCCCGAACTTTGGCATCTCCGTGTAGTCAACATATAGAACACTGTTGGCACAGTGTGGGATGGGCAGGGTCGAGTAGAGACCTCTGTCCCTGATATCCCCTGGTTTACAGGACCTGCACGGGCACTTGTCCACGATAGGCTGGAGCGTCTTCCGCAGTTGGTCGTCAGTCCACGTAGTGTGGAACCACTGCTTGAACAGCCTCAGGGTACGGTCAGCACCCACATGACCACTGGACTCATGGGTCCACTTCAGCAGCGCTGGGACTCGGTCACTAGGCACCACGATGCGGTCCTCGTGCCAGAGGTAGCTCTTGTCCCGCTTCCACTGGTCTTGGTTGACCAGGAGGGGTTCAAGGCGTTTCTCCAGGCGCCGGTAGATATCCCCAAACTCCTGTAGGTACTCCGATTGTTGGAGTCCATCCAGGGGGCGTATCATGGTCATGTTCAGGTCCAGGTGTACGTCCATACGGCTGAACGCCTCCTTAGCCAGCGCTTCAGACCGGGCACCAATCAGGGCGTCGAAGTTGTTGCGGCTGATGTAGTCGGCGCACTCGTTCTTCACTCCCTGGATATGATGTACCGTCAGCCGTAGTTGACTGAGGTAGGTCCACCAGCGACGTAGCTTGGCCTTCTCAGGTGGGGGAACCTTCTGGAAACTGCGAACCGGTTCTTGGTCGCATAGCCAGACCACAGGGTTACTCCCCAACAGTCGTGCTTGAGAGGATAGCACCAGCATACCCGCGAGCGATTCCTGCTCATAGGTGGAGTAGTTCCCCCTGGCCTGGTTCCACTTCCAGTTCCAGTGGCCCAGAGGTACTAGGACCCACTTGTCGTCAGGGTAGCTGTGCTTGAGGGTTCCATCTCGGTTGAGACCTTCCGTCCCCCATTGGGAAATGGCGGAGTCGAACTCCTCCTTCTCTAGTGCTTGCCATTGGAACAACGTTCCACCACCGCCCACATTGCTGGCGTCGGTCACCAGGATAATCTCCCCTTGTGCTCTAGGCACGCCCAAGCACTTAGCGTTGGCTACCTTGTCTTTGGGCTCGTCAAACGCTTGTTGCTCTTGTGGGCCCCAGCGCCAAGTAGTACTCTTCTTGATCAAGTCCGTCAGAACGGCGCTGGTATAGGTGAAGTTCTTGATGTGGCGGCGATAGAAGTTGCACGCCCCAATGAAACTGCGTACATCATGAAGTCCTTTCTTGGGGTCTTCGTGTCGTACCTTGGCATCCATCAGGGGTTTGGCCTTAGAGGCCGCTGGGGTCCACCACCCATAGCCAACGTCAAACCCCAAGTACTGCATGGTCTCCTGCATGAACTCACACTTCTCCAGCTTGAGTCGAGTGTGGTTCTCTTGGCAGACCGCAAAGAACTCACCCAAGAGGATTAGGTGATCCTCCTGGGTATTGGTCCCGAGGCATACATCGTCGATGTGAGCCTCCATCTGGGCCCCACGGGATATGAGCTCCTGCACCTTAGGTCTCCTTCGTAGGATGGACAAGATCTTGTTCATCAGCTCTTGGAACAGAGCGGGTGCGTTAGCCACGCCAAATGGCATGACTTTGCACTTGAATACCCTCCCCTGAGGGGTGATGAAGGCCAGTAGTTCCTGCGCGTTGGGCGTCAGGTCCACTTGCCAGAATCCACTTCGCTTGTCCATCTTGGTCTTGTAGCGACAGGAGGCTATCTTCTCCAGGGTAGACTCCATATTGGGTATGGACCCTGAGTGGTTCAGCGTCTTCTTGTTCAGCTCTCCATAGTTCACTACCTGCCGTCTGGCTGTAGACCCAGGTTTAGCCACCAGGAAACAGGGGCTGCAGTGTAGGGGATAGTCCCCGTCCTTGTACTCCAGGACTAGGCCAGCGTCGATACACTCCTGTATCTGTCGCTCAATCTCGTCGGCCTGCTCTTTAGGAGCTGGATAGGGTCTCCTCTGTATCTTGTGACCCACGAACTCGGGTTTCAGCTTGAGGTCCATCTGTACCAGCTTGTCGCATGAGGCTGGAGCGGGTAGTTCTCCGAACACCTCCAGATAGGTCCTTATCAGCTTCTGTACCCGCGGGTCCAATACCTTGATCTTGTCCTCCATGTCCTCGTCGGAGTGTAAGTTGCTTGCCCCTTGAATAGACGTCGGGAGGTGGTCCTCCACCGACTCTTCGCCCGCTGTAGCATCCTTCAGCCCTTGGTAGGCATATAGAAGATCTTGCTCGACCATCTCCGGTGGACGATGGCAACATAGGCACGCTCGAGGGGGTTCACATACACATTCCTCCGAGAGGTCGTCCTCCTCTGGGGTCCTCACATGGGCGCCCCACACGCTCTTCATGAGCTTGAGATCAACCTCCCTTTGCCAGGTGGTGATCTTCTGTTCGAGGTCCTCCTTCAATTGGGATAGGTCTCCCATACGTCCTTGCTTCAGTGGCCACGAGCTGCGGGTAGGCTTCGCGTAGCATAGCTTTTTCGCCACCAACTTCCTCTTGGAATCCACATACTCCCTGAGTGTGGATCTAGGGTCCAGCTCTTCATCCACGGGGTCTTCCACCCTCATGGAGAGTAGGGGTTTTAGTGGGGCGACGTACTCGGCGTTCTCCACTTCCTCCACCGCGGTCTGCACGAAGAAGGCGTTGTTCTCAGTTTCGTCGTCTGAGTGGATAGAGCTAGGTAGCTAAAATCGTCCACACTCAGAGACTCCATCAGGAACAGGTACATGACAGGGAGAGTTGGGGGCGTTGGTGTCAGTCACGACGTACTCATCTCCTCCGGGTGTAGTTTCAACAGCATCTTGAGGTCGTAGGCGATCCTTCAAGTCACCCAAGGCGAGTCCATCGCTTTCTCGTTGTATAGCCTGGACCAGAGTAGGGTCCAGGTCTTCCCAGGGGATGGTGGTAAGACTTCCGTCCACCACGCTGAGCATACTCCCCCATCCGGGCTTCCCAATAGGCGTCTTGCGTCCCAGAGGCACGTAGATGGCCTCATCAGGTAATCGCACCGAGCTGATAGTCAGCTTGTCAAGGAGGGTTCGCCAGTACTCGTTGCCCCCATGGGCTCCCCAATCGGGGGAACACAGGACCATACGGGAACGTTCCAAGGCCACCTCGGTCAGCACCCTCCCCAGTTCACTGAATCTGGGGTTCCCGTAGGCCATCCCGAAAGAGGGCCAGTAAAATTTGTAGCTGCAGTTCTTCCCCTTGCTGCAGTATAGGTCCAGTACATGCTGCTTGTCGCTGGCGAACAGCTCCACACTTAGGTCTTCTCGAGAGTAACCCAACTCCTTCAGACCTTGGTCTAGGACTTCCCCCAATAGTTGATAGTCCTCAGTTTTGGAGGCCGCCATCATATTCGAGGGCTCATCCTTCGATAGTCTCAGGTAACTCGAGGTATGTTCCGACTGCTCCAGTGGCACAGACTCTCTGCCACTGCCGTGGTCCACGTACAGGAGGTAGGGCGCTTGCAGCGTCAGGGATTGTATCTGGGAGTGCTGCACGAAGAAGTCAGTACCCAGTACAAAGTCGAAGGCCACAGTGTCCATCACATAGAACCGATGGGCGATAGTTCGAGAGCCCATAGGTACCTCCACTTCACAGTCCCCGCAGCTGTGCACCACATGTCCATCCCCCATGCGTATAGCGGCGGTGGTCATGGTGTTCTTCAGGCTCCCACAAGGTAAAATTTTCTTGGCCACTATAGATATTGTGGCGCCAGTATCCAGTACCCCCAAGTATTCACGTCCCCCTAGTCGGATTACGTACCCAAAACACCAGGTCTTGGGTGCCACCAGAGCGTCCCCGTCAGAATTCCGCGGGACAGGTCACCTCGAACCCCTTGTTCCGCAATTTGCGGGCCATCCTCATGAAACGGCTTCTCTTCTTGGCGTTGCCGTCATCACCACCTTCATGCTCACGCTTGGCTCCTTGTTCCTGCTGGGCCTGCGTCTGTGAGCGTGTGGTAGGTCCAGACTGCCCTCCAGAGGGCTCGGAGTTCCCCCCTGGATTAGGGTTGGGGTTACCTCCGTTCTTGTCCTTGTTCTTGTTGTCGTTCTGGCGGTTAGCGCCTCCTCCTCGTCCACCTTGACCCTTGTCTTGACCACCTTGACCACGTCCTTTCGGCTTGCCCTTGCCGGAGTCGTTGCCTTTGGCCTTGCCTCCACCTTTGCCTGAGCTCTTGCCAGGATCTTCCCCCTTAAGCTTCGCCGATAGGCGTTGCTTATGGTAGCACTCATCCTCGTAGTGCTTCCGCTTACCGCAGAATGCACACGTGATGGTGCAGCGGTAATGATCCGGCAGCTTCACTTTGGCGCCGGTGATCTTCTCCTGCTGCTTCCCCTGGACGACGAAGCAGTCTCGCTGCTCGCAGTCAGAGGCGTGCTGCAGGTGGCCCTGCTCATCTCTGGCATCACACCAGAATAGCTCCTTCACGTTCTCCATTGGGCGGGCGTGGGCGTGTTTGGGGGTAGTCCCCTGCCCAGGTCGGTACCCTTTGGTACCCTTTGCCTCCAGAACCTCCACCAGGACGGTAGTTGTTCAGGTGATGGTCGCTCTCCTTCTCCAGCGCCATCTCCAGGAGCAGCACGCATAGATCCTCGTAGCGGAGGGATCTAGCCTTGCGCTCAGCCGTCAGACGGCACTCGTCCCATAGCTCTCGGGGGAGCTTGGCGCACAACCAGAACAGCAGGTCGTCGCTGCTGTAGGAACCGGGCGTCAGTCGTCCAGCCCAGTGATCCAAGTCCGCCAACAGCTCGGAGACCCTGCCAGGTTTGGGGTTGTTGGGCAGCACGGGCAGGTTCTGGATCTCGGCCCTGATGGAGAGGTCGGTCTCGTAGGTCGGGTACTGCCTCTCCAGGGCAACCAACACGTCGGCAAAGGTGGCGGAGTTAGTGACGATCTGCCTGACCTGCTTCTCCAGGTACTTGGTCTTGCAGCACTGCAGGAGCAGATCACACTTCACTCGCCCACTCGCGTGGGTTTGGCCGGTCAGTCGTAGGAACCGGCCAAAGTTCTCAGCGAACTCGCTGAGGTCCTTGCCTGTGAACTCAGGCAGGTTCACCACTATCTTGGAGGTGGCAATAGCCTTCGCCTCCTGAGCTCGGCGTCCTTCAGGGCGTCGGGTCTTCTTCTTCTTCTTCTTCTTCTTCTTACCCTTGGAATCCTCGGGGTCCTCAGGGTCCTCGTCGTCTGAGGGCGAAGAAGAGTCCATCGACGGCGGCTCGTCGACGGAGGGGTCTCCGCCAAGATCACTGGAGCCATAAGGCTCCACGTCCACCATTGCCCTTAGGGCTGTCAGCCCCAGCTGATCCAGCTCGGCCCTCGTCGAGTTCGTCACGTGGCTGTAGGGCGGCTGGGCCGTTCTCGGGACGAATGGACTTCTCGGTACTGCTGCAGGAGTCGGCATCGGTCGGCTCCTCAGGCTCCCCAGGGTATTTGTCAACCCTGCCGCCAGGTGGTTAGCCTGTACTCGGTGGGGTGACATTCCCACCGTCGTAGGTGACGCATGGGACGGGATCATCAGGGGCTCCAGTTTCTCCCTGATCTCTTGCGTGAGGTCGCTCACGATTTGCGAAGTGGCTCCTCGGAGCACCTCGTTGATCTCCGACCGCGTCAGGGACCTGTTGGAGGATCTCCCCGATCCTCTACTCCTGCCTCCCAGTGACTCTGGTCCTCTCCTCAACCCACTCAAGGGTGCATACCCAGGTGCATACCCAGGAACTTCCATGTAGGTTCCAGTGGCGTGGAGTGGATGGGGATGGTCAGCCGCATACCATCGCGGCGCAGAGCTGGAAGCCACCGGCTCACTGGCAGTAGTTGCCTCAAGGAGCGCAGTGGTAGGTGGGCCCATGCCATAGGCGGGGTAGTGAGGCATGCCAGTAAAGCCTGTGCCCTCTGCCATAGGCGGGTTGGTTGTGGAGTTGGATGTTGCGGCGGCTGGGAGTGTGGTGGTTATGGGAGAGGGTGATGCTTGGAGGCCAGAAGCGCTTGGTGCGCCTTCGAAGGTAGGGACATCCGTCGGGTATTGCCCTTGCTCCTCCCCTTCGTCTGCTCCTTCTCCAGCATCCTTCTCGCTCTCGTTCTCTCTCTTTCTCTTCACAGGCTGAGGCTGAGAGACCACTTCCTCGACCGTCAGGGCCCCGAAGGCCGTCTGGAGGCCATCCAGGGAGTCCTCCGCCGTATCCACTGGCCCATGTAAGGGCTCCACCGAAGGTACAGCGTCAGGCGCCGGCCTTGCCGGTGCCTCAGGCGCTGGCGCTGTGTTCACATCGGCGTCCACTCTTCCTGGGTCCATCTTAATCCGCCCTTCTGCTTATATTTGCCTGCTCGGAGCAATGGTTGTACGGTACGGGGTCGCTGCCGGTGCACAGAGACAGGCTGCCTCTTGCTACCAGAAAAGTTTATAGTGTTTTCAGCACTGTGTTTTTGCTTCTCCTGCTGCTTGTTGTTGCTGTAGGGTGTCCTGCTGCTTGTTTTGGATGATGAAAAGCTTTTGTTTGTTGAAATACAGTAAAGCCAACTAAATCCAGGATAGCCCAAGCCAATAGTATGCAAGGAGAAGGTAATTCAGGATCAAAGCATGAAGGGCTGCAGTGTAAACAGTGAAAGATGATTGGATATTCACAGAAACTACAGCTCAGGTCACAAATGAATGCATATTCACAAAGATAGCTGAAATGTTTTAGGAAAAGAGTTAGAAAACTGCCTCAGGATCACTCTCTCTCCATAGTGCCATCTTAGGAGATGTGCACTCTTTGTTTTGGGTCCCATATGTGCTTAGGTGGCATGGTATGTGGCGATGAGGTCACTGCCATGTCACATGGGATCTTCCTACTTAGCTAGGCTGACCAGGAATTGAACCCAGGACCTCTCAAAAAGAGGTGCCTAGCCCCCTATGGTGCATACCACTAGGGCAGATAAGTATTCATGGAAAAACATAGATAAATTCATAGGCTCTACCTTAGGTATGTCAGTGCTCAGTCATCTCAGGTAAAGATGTTTTACTTCACATTGAAAGGGGATTGAGGGGTCCACTCCATATCCTGATTGGGTGTTTGGTTCCATAGGTCAAAATGTGTTATCACCAGTTTTGGTTGGACCAATACTAAGATTAAAATGCATGGATGCTCAGTGCATCTCTAATACAACTAGAGTATGCCTCAAAGCAATGGAAAAGCACTTTTTCTTACTTGGCGCTCCTGAGGGTCTTAACCCGCTCCACCAGCTCTACCGCGGCCGGCTTTGCCGGGAGCTCCGGACCCGAGGCGAGGGGCTGTAGCTCCTCCAGCCTTTTCAGGCGTCCCGACATGTCCTCCATCAGGTGAAGGAGGCTGTCCACCACTCGCTGCTGCTTCTCCAGGGCCAGCTCCAGATTCTCCCGGTACCGGTCCCGTTCCGCTCGCAGCTCCTCCATGTCTTTCTCCGCGGCCGACTGGTCATCCAGGATCCCGGCGACGTCCTCCTCTAGACCGTCCTTCGCGTTGTCCAGGCGGTCTAGGCGATGCACGATGGCGTCCATCCCCATCTTTGGGTACTTGCCCATGAGGAACGACACGTGCTCGCAGTGGCACTCAGCGCGCCTTCCACCTGATCCGGCACATCCCGCGGTTCCCGGCGCCTCGGAGTCCTCCGCCATGGGTGTGTCGCCCATGCTATCCCGCGTTGGCTCCGTATGCCGGGCCACAGGCGCCGTCCTGGCTCTGGCGGGCCTCTCCAACGCCTCGGCATCATGCTCCAGGCTGGGTTCTGGGGCCGTGTTCGCCCTTATGGGCGGTCTGGCCGTCTCCTCCGATTCCGAAGGTGGCTCATAGGCTGTCCGATAGCCCTCGGAGTGCCCCTCGGATTCCCACAGCCTGACCGGGCTAGGGTCCGTATCCATAGCCCCGGCGTCCCTTGCCGCGGACTTGGGTGACCCGCGCTTCCGGTAGCGCCGGGCCCGTCCTCCACTGCTGCCTGAATGGCAGGCCTCATCAGAGTCCTCCGCGGCGGAGCGGAGGTTGCATGCCTTTCGGCAGCGACGCTCACACATGGAAACCAGGTCCTCCATGTCACGTCCTCCTCTTCCCGAATGTCGTACTTCTCTTCGGGCTTCAACTTCCGGAGTTCGCCATGCTCTTGAACGTCTCGGTTCTTCTATGGCTCCAATCTCCGGCGTGGTCTCCACCGAGTCCACAATACGCACCCGGGGCGTACTTGGGCAGGGCTCATAAGGGCCCAAGTCCCCGGGTCGGCGGTAGGTAGGGGCAGCAGGTACGCCTCTGCTACCATAAAGAAGGTCCCTACCAGGACCGGCCCCTGCTGTGCCCCTTCCGCCTGTAACCCCTGCCGATTTGCTCCTGATCAACGATTGCATTTATCAAAATCCAGGGTTCCAAATCCAAAAATATAGAAAATAAAATACAATCCTCCTTCAAACCCTGAACAGCAACCAGATCCCACAAATCCAGCAATAATCCAATCCACACTGCGGGCTTCCGTTCAGCACACCGGTCGTCCCACGGTGGCGGGCATGTACCAGAATTGCACCAAAGAAGAAAGCCCTGAAATTGGCATATGAACACAAATAAAGCAAAGTTGGGGAAAGAGGTACACTTACACATTCACAGCCATAAACCCCTCATTCCCTGGACTCAAGACCTTCTCTTGACTCACCAACATATTGCCCTGAACCCGGTCAAATGAGATGGCTGAATGCCATGTGTCACAAGTCAATACACAAACCCCAAAAATGTGTTCACTCCCAAGCCTCTAAATCCTAGCCCAATAGGGGAGGTGGTCTGTCATGGCCTGGAATGGCACTCAGCACCATGCCCTACCCTGACATAACCTTGGTTGGACCTGGAGTCGAATGGGCTTAGAGATATGCCTCATGAGTTTGAACTCATAACATGCCAAAAAACTGCCAATTCACACCATATTGGCCATATATCAAATATATGCTCAAAATTGAAGTTACCACTTATCCGAAGGCTCAAAAAATGCATGGAATCGAAGTCTAGTATTCATGGAGGATAGAGACCAAAGGTCGATGCCCATGTACATCCCCACTTTACCCTCGAAACCCCTTCGGATATGGGCGCCACGCACTGCCCAAGTCAGCCCATGGTCTTGAGACCAATTCTTGTAATCCTTCGTGCGCCAAGCCAAATGGAGTACGCGATCCGGCATATGGTGGTGTTCAACTCCAAAGCATATGCCAACATATGAACAACATACCATGGTTCGACTCCCCATAGGCTTCTTGCTGTTTGCCGACCAGGTAAGTACACAAAACGCAAAAATGAGCAAAAATTGAGGTCAAAAACATGCAAATATGACCAAATACAAAGTTGTCATGATAGTATATCTCTATGCTCACCCATGATATCCGCTCATGGTTCAATACACAAATGATTGGAATCATTTGCGAACAATTCCGCCACTTGGATCCCCAATCGGGCGCATTGAGATACCTTCGCCACTCATATCTACATGCCCCATGAAAATGGGAGTGCACTCATGGTTCTCTTTGTCCCACATACCATGAGCAATACATATGCGGTAGACTTAGTCTAGCGCTTTGAATTCCACAATTGGGACATGGGCAAAGCCCTTGTCACGTGTGGCTCCCCATCTCTCCGGCCACACGAAGATATATAACATGGGCGTGAGCATATCGAAGCACATACCATGCATATAACACATACCCTCAAAAGGTGGCTCCCACCATGGTATGCCATGCCCCTCCATGCACATAACTTCACGTTAAAAATACGTGGGAACCCAAGGAAAGTATCTATGCAACCCCAACACTCATGCGGTACACTCGAAAGTCGCATTAAAATATTCGGTTGCACGGTCCAAGAGTTATATATCACTTTATACCCTCTTGATCATTATCCCTTGCTATACCGGGCATGTGTACACACCAAAGGCGTTTGATGCTTCCTAAATTAAGTTGAGACTAAGGCGCTTGCAACCCAACCTTCCTTATTCTCTTTCCTCACACTCGCGCGTAGATATGGTCCTTCCAAGTGGTCCCACGATTCACTTTTGTTTCCCTTATATCTCCAAGTCAAATGGGTGGCAAGTATAAGGGAAACCTGATTCAGGCATACGGAAAAGAGTATGACCACTTGAAGAAGACCAAATCAAGTGCGGCGATGTCGAAGTCGAAAACCCGATTTCGACATCGCGAAAAATTCAGATTAAAATTTCGAGTGCATATTTAGAAAATTGCGGAAGCAACAAACCCTTTACTGATGAAATCTGACCCTTCATCGGGGTTTCCGCCAAAATATCTGGAAAAAACAGTTAACCAATTGGTTAACGCAAAATCGCGATTCAACTGACAGTCGCCGATACATTGACCATCAGAACGAAAGGCTGAAAAATTACGGAAACATTATGATAATAAAACCCTGTTGATTCCTGATATTCCGATATATAAATCTCCGCTGGCGGTGCCTCGGTTCTGAATATGGCCGCTCATAGCCGGAATGGCCAAACCTATCACACTATCACATCAGGTTAGGTCAGGTGGATGGGAGAGTATGATATCAGCCAATGGCGGCTTGCCGGCACATAGATACACACCCCAAGTGACCCCAAGATGGCCACGGGGGTCCGAACCGGCTTCACCACAGGCTATCGCCTTCCGTGAACCTCCGGTGGAGTCTGTCATGATTTAGCTGCAGGATTCAAGGTCAGCATGTCCATCATCATGAATGATTCATCATGTCAACATTTTCTTACAATCTGTTAGATGCTCGCTTTGTGAGATGAAAGCTTGCCTACCCAAGGTGAACTCACTTTTGTTTACTGCTGTGGTGCTCGTTTGCCCACTCTCTGTCTACTCATTATTGCTGATTTCAGCTGATTGTAGCCTTATTCCTGTACATTCTTGCATTCCAGGACATTGTGGTGTCAGTTTGTTGGATATCTGTGACGGCTTCCTCCAATTGCCCTGCCGCGGACCTAGGCAGGACACTTTGTAGTGAATATATACTATCTCTGTTAACGATTGCTCTCTGCGTGTATTTTGACTCCTTAATCCAAGCCCAATTCAATGTCAATTGTCTCAATTCTTGCCAATTCTGTGTACATTTTGACCATCTGGAGCACATGCTGTCGGTTCGACAAGAGAAAAGCGGGAATAACACGATGTAGAGTACGTGGAGGACACCGTAGCGTGCCCGCGAGAGCAACAATCGCTCAGAACAGGTCATTTGTCTTGAATCCCCCTGCATTTCATGTGTAATCTTGCCTGATTTTGCTGAATTGCTCCTCATTCTCGACCAGGACACAGTTTGGTATCCTTTCGAGGTACGTTTACGTGTTTTTTGACCTATTTTTGTTTCCTTTGGTTATTTTTCATGTCTCATTCTTGTACATTCTGGTATCATTTACCCTGATTCAGTCTCAATCCATTGGATTGTGAGCAGATCTGGACAGTTTTTGCTGCTAAGAGGCGCGTTTTTCGGCTTTTGGCCACACTCACGCCTTCGTTGACCCGGTAACACACCCCAGTGTGAGAAAGGTTTATAGTGGTTTCAGCACTGTGTTTTTGTCTCTCCTGCTGCTTGCTGCTGGTGTAGGGTTTCCTGCTGCTTGTTTTTGGAGATGAAAACCTTTTGTTTGCATAAATAGAGTCAATCCAGGATAACCCAAGCCAGAGGTGTGCAAGGAGAAGAGAATCAGGATCAAAGCATGAAGGGCTGCAGTGTAAACAGTGAAAGATGAAAGGATATTCACAGAAACTGCAACTCAGGTCAAATCGGAATGCATATTCACAAAGATAGCTGAAATGTTTTGGAAAATAGTTGGAAAACTGCCCCATGGTCACTCTCTCTCCATAGTGCCATCTCAGGAGATGTGCACTCTTTGTTTTGGGTCCCATATGTGCTGAGGTGGCAGGGCATGTGGCGATGAGGTCACTGCCATGTCACATGGGATCTTCCTACTTAGCTAGGCTGACCAGGAATTGAACCCAGGACCTCTCAAAAAGAGGTGCCCAGCCCCCTAGGGTGCATACCACTAGGATAGCTAAGAATTCATGGAAAAACATAGATAAATTCATAGGCTCTGCCTGGGATATGTCAGTTCTCAGTCAACTCAGGAAAAGATGATTTGCCTCACATTGCAAGGGGATTAAGGGGTCCACTCCATATCCTGATTGGGTGTTTGGTTCCATAGGTCAAAATGTGTTATCACCACTTTTGGTGGGGCCAATACTAAGATTAAAATGCATGGATGCTCAGTGCATCTCTAATACAACTGGAGTATGCCTCAAAGCAATGGAAAAGCACTTTTTCTTACTCCCCCCTTGTGCTGTGGTGGCCACCACTGTCGCATTTTAGGAAAAAGGGATTTTTTCTTGGCCTTTCCTTGGTTTCCACATCTACTTTAAAATACCTATAGTTTCCCTCACACAGAAAAATGGGCGCTCACCATGGCTAGCGCTCTTTTGCTGCTCTGTTTGTAACATTTCCTACAGAAGACTCAGTGCTCATGGCGCTGCCGGGGCTCCTGTGGCTTGGTTGGGTTAGTATGGGAGCATGCCAAAACATGTGCATATGCATCCCTCCCTCCAAGACGCAGCGTCGACACAACCCCAACGCAAGACACAATATACACACTCGCATGGGTTCTTGTAAACCTGCTGGCGACCTGTGACCTGTCTTAGGGCGAAGGGAGTCTTAAAAAAATTAAATTGCCCCTTGGTGGGGTCTTGGGTTCTGCTCAGTCTCTCCAGGCTGCTGCGTTTCGGCCAGAACACGGCCTACTCAGCGAGGCCGCGCGTGGGTATCTGCAGAGGCAGGAATGGGAGAATTATGGACGAATCCACGCAAAAACGAAGCGACGACACCAAAATCCGTCAAATGACGGCCTAGAATCCTTCTAAGACGACACACCTGAGCAGAATCCAATTGTGCATCAGAAGCACATTTTTGAAAAAATTATAGTCATCTCTAGATTTTTTAAATCCAGAAATTCATACGCATAAAAAGGCGGCGCGCAGGAGCGGCTCCTAGCGAAGCGCCGGAAAATGGAGAAATAATGGAATTATAAACGTATGTCTCACGTAGTCTTGAAAATGACGAGACACACATTAATAAATAAACATACAGATTCCACCCACACTAATAGAAGTAACAAAAATTCAAGAATTCGAAAATCAACGAAAAAGACTTCAATGAATCAGGTATAAACTACCGGTATGCTCGTCTCGTATGCTGCATACACATTGCTCGTCTCGTGTCTCCGTGAACGAGTCTTGTAACAGCGCTAACAACGATAGGACGCGATAGAGGGATTGATTAGAAAGATTGCAGATGATTAGAGGTCAGATCAGGGTGATTAGACATACACACAAGTGCATAGCACTGTTCTTCGCGTGCGCCCCTCACTTGCTCTCTCTCTCCAGCGGTAGGTAAGGTGAGTAAGCCCAGGAGGGGCCACCCCCTGGTGGAGTTCGTGATTGAGGTACAGATGGGCAGGTTTGCCCAACGCTGTACTGCATACTCGCGCATGCACACACGCATTAAAGGGTAGGCCACGCGAAGTGCGCACGGTAAACTTTGTTTAGGCTACCCAGGGGCTCCTTGGTACGTTCTTTAAGAGAACCCGAGGAATCCCTTAACGCTTGCTTGCTTGACAAGGGTAGCTGATTCTTCAGCGTGTTTGCGGACAGTGTATTATAGGTCACACTGAGAACCGTATAATACGGGGAGTGTGGCTTGGTTCCTCCGCCGCAAACGCCCTTTCATTTGCCTTTGCTTTACAGGTGGGCAGGTAGGTTGATTGGTGCAGAAGCATACCATTTTTTTCATGCCCTGCTAAGCAAGGGCGCAGATCACACAAACAAGTAACTCCCCTCTGCCTGTGGCAGAGCAGGGAGTCCGACTCCATCGACATCTGCGGCGTGCACGCAAGAGCACCTCTTCCCTCCAAGCCTAGCAGGGGAAACGCGTTGTGGCGTCCCCTGTTAGGCCACAGTTGCTTAGCAGCGCTGTGTTCTCTTGTCATTTCACAGGAGGGTCGCTAGGACCCACGAGACCTTTGCCTTCGCAACGCCCAGTAGAGTGTGCGTGTAGGAGTGGTAGTCCTGAGTGGGGGCTTGAGCTAGTTGCCCCAGTGCTCGCCCACCAGGATGGTGCCACTGTAGGGTGTGTAGGACCTGTAGTGCGTGTGTCACCGTCCCACCCATTTCCTGCAATTTTAGCAGGGTTGGTGGGCTGTGGCAGTGGTTAGGTCAGTGTTTTGGCCATTTAGCAAAACGGCGTTTTCATGCCTTCATAGCTTTTGGCCACCCCTCCCTGTAGTAGACAGATAGGTAGGGAAAACAATACCTGGATTAGTACGCTGGGTATTCCCCAAAGGTTTTGCGCCAGCACAGAAATTGGGCGCTTAGGGGAGGGGAGACCCGGGGCGTACCCCGTGGCATCAATAAGCCAAACCTCCAGGTTTAGCAAGCGTGCAGACTTGGGTATAATTAGGACACCACTTCTGCGGCTTGCTCTCAGGACTCAGGAATAGCACACTCACACATACGCTTTGGCAGGTAAGGGTAATGTTCAGTCCCTAGCTTTAGTCTTGGAGGCAGGCGTCTCAGCGAGCCTCAGCAACTCACCAAGGTTGTTCTGGGACAAGTAGTCAACCAGAACTGAGTTTAGGCGTCCCTCAGGTAGAACAAATGCAGAGAAGGGCTCCCAGGTGGCCTCTTCGACTCCAAACCCTTCCCAGAGGGTGAGGAAGCGCCAACTCTGGCGATAGCGGTGGCGTAGGACAGACTTCACCAGGTAGAAGCCCTCCTTAGCCATCTCCTCGGCGTTCATGTCGGGGAGTTCACCTTCCACTTCCATAGGGCTGGCAGCCCCTTGTAGGTCCAGAGCGGCGATCTCCTCGTCGTTTAGCTCCCACTCCTCCCCACAGAGGTCTTCAGGATCATAGTAGCGCTTCAGGTGTTGAGCAGCGCACACCAGGGTCCCCCCTAGACGGGGAGAACACCGCACGGTGATACGGTGTCCATCCACTGATAGAATCTTGTACGGCCCGAAGTATGGGTCATCGCTGGTAGAGGTAGGTAGGTAGGTATCTTCGGGAGCTCGGGATGCCTCCTTTGACATTGCAGGAAGAAGGTCTTACCAAGGGGACGTCCTGTCCCTCCCACTGCCCTATGTCAGGTGCCTCTTGAGCCGCTCCCGCATGTGCTTGGGAAGGCATTGTCGCGGCCACCCGGTCCATGTGTCCCGGGTGGGAGGGTGTCCCCACATGTGTCCATGGGTAGGGCCACATGCCCCCTCCTTTGGGCAGCAGCTCTGGGGGGCTGCCCAGCCGTGTGGAGTATCTCTCACCACAAGGGGTATTGCTCCCACTTGTCTACGGTACGACCGCCTCACCCTTGTGGCTTGAGTTGCGGGGCCACTCTGCTTGGCAGGTGACCCCCTCCTGGACTGTGTACCGGCTCGCCTGTCACCGGTTGCTTCCATGGCTCCGGGTGACGTTTGCCATGGTCCCCGATGCAGCCTGGCCGGGCTCGGACCAGTGGCCTTGGAGTACCGCGCATGCCACTGGCCCGGTGGGTCGGCTGGGTCGCCCCAGTGCGTCCGACCCATGGGGTATTGGTTCTTTCCTGTCCCTCGGCCGCCCTACGTGTGTGCAGTGTCCTGGGCCGCTGGGCTCCTGTTCACCGGTGTGCCCGCGCGGTTTGCTGTGGTGCGTCTGCGGTGTCCTGGGCCAGCTGGCTCCTGTTCACCGGTGTGCTCGCTCGGTGTGTTGTGTTGCATGTGCGGTGTCCTGGGCCGCTGGGCTCCTGTTCACCGGTGTGCGTGCTGTGTGCGGTGCGCGTGTGCCATGGGTGGTTGTGTCCCTCTTCCTCCCCCCCTAATTTTCGTTTTTTTTTTGTTTTTTTTTTTTTTTTACTGGTTTTTTTTTTTTTCTTCGGGAAAAAAAAAAGAAGAAAAAACAAAAAAGAGAAAAACAGGGGCGCGCGTACACTGCAGGCACAGGCACGGGCAGCTGGTGCGGCGGTGCAATAGCGTTGTGTCCTCTGGCGTGTGTCGTCGGTGCTGTGGCGGCGGTCGCGCCCCAGGGGTGCGGCTCGCGCGTCCTGATGTACACGGGTATGGGTCAGGTTGGGTTTGGTTAGGTGTCTCTTTGCTTCTGGTGCTGGCTGGTTAGGCGGCTGTGTGGGCTGTGGCTGTGGGCTGTGTCTACGTATTTCCCTCAGCGGGCCTGGTTAGGAGTCAAGGGTTGACGGTTTCGGGGTGTGGCTCGGGTTTCATTTGTGTTGGGGCTTCGGCTCGGTTAGGCTTGGGTCAGGCTGGGTTTGGTGAGGTGTCTCTTTGCTTCTGGAGCTGGCTGGTTAGGCGGCTTTGTGGGCTGTGGTTTCGGTGTTCCCTCGGCGGGCTTGGTTAGGAGTCAAGGCTTAGCGGTTTTGGGGTGTGGCTCCGGTTTGATTTGTGCTTGGGTTCTGGCTCGGTTAGGCGGTTGCGCGGGGCCGGGCGTGTGGGTGGCGGCGTCCACGGGGTCACGCGCCAGAGGCGAGTGCGGGGTGGTGCGTGCGGGCGAGGCGGTGGCCGGTGGCCTCACTGGGAGTCCCACACGGAGGGGTCGACGGGCGTGCCGGGGGCGTACGCAGCGTGCAGGTTGGGCAGCAGCGGGCGCACGTGCAGGGCGTCGGCCTGCCCGATGAGGACCTCACTGAGGACCGAGGGGTTGGCGGCAAGCAGTATGCGATGCCCGGGAGGGGTGGCGGCGAGGATCGGGAGGATGTCCGCGGCCCGCGACGTGGGGGCGAACACGACGTTGTTGTGGTTTGTTTCTTGGGAACTCGACTGCACTCCTGTGCCTCTTTGTTTCTCAAAATCCGAATCCAAAATCCCAATCGACAACCCTCGCAGGATCTTTAGACGGGGCACCAATAATAACACAATCTCGAAGACATAAACCCTGTTCAAAGATCGAAGTATCTTACAGCGCTCATTCACAGTTGGCATTCGATGCTTCTTTATTATTCACAGACTGTCAGCGCGATTGCGACTGCGACTTGCGATTTGCGCGCTGTTGCGCTGTTGCGCTGCGCTGTTGCGCTGCTGCTTTTCGAAGCCATAACACTACCCCCCCGTTGAGACCTCGAAGAGGTCTCACTCACCTGGGCGGGCGTCACAATGTCGAATGAGAGCAGGCCCAGACAGAAAAAAAACTTTTTGGGCCTCGACATGTGCCGGCTACAGAAGCATAACAGTGGACCAATCCTGGTCGAAACAGTGGACCAATTCTGGTCGAGATCACACACCGAGGTGCAGTCATGGGACACCCGTCGTCAGCGCCTCATTCACACGCCGTGTTCGACTTTGCCACGGCTGCGGCCTTCGGCGGAAGCTGCAGAAGACAACCTCGCCAGGCACACTGCACGGGCGCTGTACCCGCAGCAAGGCTGTGGGCACGTCGAACCATAACATACCATAGCATCGAAGCTGGATGCTCAGCAGACCAACAGGCCTGTACATCTGTCAGCTCGACAGGCATATGGAGGCATTCGATACCATTAATGGCATCCACACTGTCGAACAAGCCATTACTTGGCATCCAGACATGTCGAATCAGCCATTACTTGGCATCCAGACATGTCGAATCAGCAGTCCCTGCCCCACGTGTACGTGTACGAACGATCCACAGGAAAGTCGACATAGTTCATGCACTTCCTTCAGTGTCTCGACGCCAGCCATGAAATTGAAGGTGTCATGACCCGTATAGTGTCAACGGATATCGCTGTCGAGGGCACGCTTCTGAATCAGGATACCAGATCGATGGTTCAGCAATCGAAGGTTGGGATCACCAGGTCGGTCATCGACGGGACACTTGTACTGGAATACGAAGACACGTTCACGGGCAAGCGCTCGAAATTGTCCAGGTCCCAGTGTTTGTGCCCTGGTCGAATAGAAATCCCAGAGGCTCGACGGTTTCCAAGCGTCCTCACTCCACAGATCGGCCCGATTGGTGACCTCAAAGGAGTATCCGTCATGTCGACCAGTAGACCACCGATAGGTTTCCTTCGAACCAGTACCAGCGGCCATGCTGTGGTAGAACTGACCAGTTCGCGTATCGACCCGCCACCACGGCGTGTCGGCAATCGAAAGTCGTCGTACGACAATGACGGCGCTGATGTCGTCCTTCTCAGGGCCGAGGGCATATCGGTCGACGATCTCAAGCGTGTCGGTTCGAGAACCTTCTTCTTGGAGCCGACCGAGGTGTTGATGGACATAGTGGCCGTCAGCGAGGGAACTCTGCAGAGCGAATCGAACCGCTTCTGCAGTCACAAGGCTCGAAGCCGTGTCGACAATGACCGCTTCGAGGACTTGGTCTCGGCAGCTGACCTTGCGTCGATGTGCAGCCTTAAAGTCTTCGTGGATCGGCGTGAGGTACTTGAAGAACGGAATGTCGAAGTGGTGCTGATAGGCATTCGACTCCATCGACAAGAACCGGAGATCGAGGGGGTCCGGGTGGCACGGGTCGCTCGCGGGCGAGTCGGTCTTCTCGATCTCCTCCCGTTCGTCAGCATAGACGTCCCTTCGAAACTTGATCGTCCGACGCCAACGTTGTCCATCTTGGTATCCGGCCTCGTAGGGGGACATGAGGTACGTCGAGGTACCCAGGCGTCGAACCAAATCGGGGGCATCCACAAAAGGGAAAAGATTGACATACTCTTCATTCGATGAGTGAAGGGCAGCAACTCGTCGGATTGCCCTATCGAAGTCGTGGTACCCGAGTCGTCCGGGTCCAGTCTGGTAGATCGTCGCCAACTGGACAAGGTCGATGGGGGCGCCCGGTGCGACCGCGTTGTACGCGTAAGGTTCCACCTGTTCTCCGATTCGAAAGTATTCTTGGAGCTGGACCGCAAGGTCCTGTGTTCGATGAGGAGCGCATCCATATCGTTTATACCAAAGTCGAGAGGTGCCTCGAAGGCCACGCAGTTGGTGTCGGCGAAGCAGCAAATCGACTTTGTACGCAAGGAAGGGGGCTCGATCTTCGAAGAGCCAGTCGTTCGATTGGCAAACCTTTTGAAGATCACGGATAACTCCCATAATCGAAACTGCAACGGGAGCTTCTCGTCTCATCTTTTCGTGGGTCCAGAAGCGTCGATACTTGAAGATCAGGTCGATCCCATCCGCAACGTTTATCAGGTCGTCGATACCCGAGATCTCTCGATGCATGCGGTTGAGTCGAGCAATTTGACTCGGCAGGGTATGTTCGGTGAGGTCTTGTCGGAATCCATAATCGAGCTCTTCATCATAATGTCGCCATTTCATGAGGGCTGTTCGAAGGTTTTGACAAGCAACTTCGATTTTCGTATACCATTGGTATCCTGGCTTACCACCAAGGTTTCCATGTTCATCGAAAGACGTGTCAGGGGCACTTCGAGCCATTTCGTACGGGAATGGTGCGGTTCGACCCCAACTGTCGATGCAGATGGTCTTGCCCAACTCGACAATGGCGGCATTTGCGTTCGACACGACTTCATAGTGTTTCTCGCTCAGGAACGTGTGCGGCTTTCGAAGACCAGCCATGGTACTCGACGCAATAGTGAGCACCGATGGTTCGAGCTTAGTGTACTCCGTCTTCATCGGATCATCTTCATGTGTCCCAAATCGATAGGGTGGCTTCAATCCGAACGTTCCCAAGTGTCGAAGTTCGTCGATGGTCTCGATTTCATGATTGTACTGCGGCATGTTGTAGGGCTGCCATTTCGACTCCGGCACCGGCACAGAATCGTAGCTGGGTGGTGCTGTCGACCGCGCGGGTTCGTAAGGATATTCTGCTTCGTCGTCGGACTCGAGTGGCCATGATTCAGCGTCGTAGTTGTAGTTATCGTCGTGGTAATAGGAGTCGGCGTCGTGGTAGTAGGAGTTGGATTGGTTCGTTCGAGTAGAAGCTTGTGTTTTCGGGGCATTCGAATGCCAGGATTGGTCGACCCAGTCGTCTTCGACTTTCGGCTCTCCGGTACTCGGATCCTCTCTGGATGACCTCGATGTCCAGGTGTTCGGCCTCGATGTCCAAGAACTGTCGACCCATCCGGGCGCTGAACAGAAGAAGGAAGATCAGTCGTAGTACCCCGTGTAGCAAGCAAGATCTTCATCATCAGAATCGAACCAGTCAGGGCTTGAGCACCGCTCTCGAAAGTATTCTGCATCCACCGGGGGAGGGGGCCCGTACAGCTTACAGAGTTCCGGCGGCATGTCGGGTGGAGTCCCTCCCTTCGTCGGTTCCAGAACAGGCAAGCTGGCCAGGGCTATCTCGAGCCATTCCAAGCCTTCGGCGCCTCCTGTTATGATGGGTCGTCCACTCGGCGCTATTCCCGCAAATTTCCCGCGAGGGAACACACCTCCCTTGCCTCCTTTCGACGGGCCTCCTTTTCCTTTCGAGCTCCCAGCATATGCCGACTGGCTGTAGTGACGCGTTCCCGTGGGGGGCCGGCCACGGGACGCTGCGGTGACACGCACAAGTGAGCAGGCAGGCAAGGCACTACGCTCACAAGGGCATCAATACGCCTGTGTCATGTGACAAAGCGTTTCAGAATCCTTGCCACTCTGCAAAGAGGGAACGAAAGTATGTACAGCAACACATCAGGATATGTACACATGGGGTTAAGACTGGACTGGGGTAAGGGCATCAAGGGACAATAGACACTCAGTCCCGACTCATATCCCAATCCCAGGTCCGACCCTCTCAGTGGCTGATGGGGGCGGGGGCTCAAACACAACCCATGCCCTGCTCAGTCCGGACCCTGAAACCCTGCCAATGGGAGAGGTGTCCCGCCCAGCCACAGGCGAGTTCTTGGGAACCAAGGGGCTCCAAGGCCAACCGACAGTGGCTCCCTATGCTCCCTTAACGGCAGGTCCCAACTCCTCTCTGAGCCAGAGATATGGCCCCGCCACTATCACCCAGGAGTTGGTAGCTGAAAATGGGCTGTTTCAGCCCAAACTGAAATTAGCTTGAAAAACTCCAAAATTGACCCCTCGTCCGGACCCGCCAGAGGTAGGGACGAGGCAACTGACCCTATGCCCTTCGAGTACGAACTCCCTGGAGCCCTCACCCAACCTGGTTCCCTCTGAGGTCCCGGCATCAGGGCAACACGGATGAGTCAAGTGGGGTCATGATGCCAAAATCACCAAAATTGGCGTCATTCCCACGCGTGGCTCGCTCGGCCAAGGTAAGGCCAATGGCTCACAGGGTAGGAGGCAGGACCTAGGACTTATATCTGAGTGTACAACTTGGATTTGGGTCCGGGCTCCCTATGGGCTTAGAGATATGGGGCCGCCAATTGACCACACGGAAGGGGGAAATTGGGGTCCCAAAATTGGGTCATTTTGGCTGCCTGAAATGAGCCAAAATTCGGCGTGCTCCCAATAGTATATCTCCACGCCGGCTTGGAGATCGGATCCGCCATTCCATACGTGATCCACCGTGAGTCCAACGGAGACTCCCATGCCCTTGGCTCTCAAAGATCTCCATGCCACTCGGCGTGGTGACGATCCCAATTGGGTCCACAAATGCAAAAATGGCAAAATTGCCCATACTCAATTTGGCCTAGCGCCTTGACGAAGGCGGCTCCGCTTCGCCCACGTGGTGTGTGGACCATGGGGACCATTACCCATAACACCCATGTCATATATGGTCCATTGGTCCAAGCGTCCGGCGTGCACGAAGGTTAGAACATGGGGCACGGCGGGCAGCGAAAGTGGAAAAATGCTCAAAATGGCCAAAATTGCGCACACTCATGGTTAGGGCAAATGAGGCACATGCCCGACTCGGACCGGAGTGTGCCATGGGATTGGTATCAAGTCATATATGTCCAACATATCTTTGGGGCGTTGCCCAACTCCTCCGGTATTGGGAATGGCAGGGTCGCCATGTGAGCCCATGATTTGGGATAGTCCCAAATCGCCAACATGGCGGCCACGGTATGCCAAGCCTAAGAGGAGTTATTCGCCGGGTCCAAGATATGTTGGCTACCAAAGTATGTACCCTCATAACATACTTGGGTCATGATGTCAATTGAGCGCAACGTTGAGATACAAGGTCGCCACTTGACATCATGACGGGCCAAAAACGGCAAAATTGGCACAAAGACAAACCAAAGTGCCTTGAAAGGCACACAATTATATTATAATATCTTTGGCTTGGATCGTGCAATCAACTAATCCTTCTAAACACAATGACTTGACACCAATGACCTTCGATCCCACGTATGTGCTCCACTTGGGGCGCCTTGAAAGGTTACGAGCGCTGCTTCCCAAGTGGGCACATGAAAATATGGAAAAATGTAAAATACACACCTTGCTCCCAACGCATCGCTTCGGGATCACCACACAAGCTTCCCTTCACGAAGGTTAGGCTTGCAATTGACCGTAGGGAGTACGGAGAAGGGGCTTGCACAATATGAGGTCCATTGGCGGGCTTGTCTTGGAGCAATGGACCCGCCAAATGGGCACGCAACACAACACATGGCACATACCAAATATTGCCCAAAAATGTGGCTCCCACCACGATATGTCATGCCCCTCCAAGGGCATAACTTTGTGTCAATCGCTCATAGGAACTCAAGGAGAGTTCCTATGCAACACCAACACTTGCGCGCTACACTCGAAAGTTATCTTAACGCACGCAATATCATGGTCATAGAGTTATAACGCAAACTCTACCCCTTTGACCATGATCCATTACACTAGCGCGCATGTGTAGAAACGCAAGGCATATGAAGCTTCCTAAATTACGTCGGGAGTATTGTGAATACATCCCACGTTTCCTTATCGTCAATACTCGCAAGCGGCACGAGATATGACCTTCACAAGTGGCCTCACGAGTCAACTTTGTTTTGCCCATATCTTTAAGACAAATGGAGGGCAGGATAAAAGGGAAGTTGATTCGTGCATACGGAAGCACGTAGGTCCACTCGAAAGAGGTCAAATCAAGTGCGGGGATGTCGAAGTCGAAAATCCGATTTCGACATCCTGAAAAATTCGGATTAAGGTTGCGAGTATTAATTATGAAAATTGCGGAAGCATCCATGCAGTTCCTGGCGACTTTGGAGCCTTCGTGACGGATAACGTTAAAATTTCCATTATAAACAGTTAAACTGGCGGTTACGGTAAAGTCGCGAACCAACCGCCAGCAGTCAAAACAGTGAGTATCGGAACGGAAGCATAAAAGTTGACGGAAACAATATGAAAATAGAACCCTGTTGATTCCTGATATTCTGATACATAAATCTCCGCTGGCGGTGCATCGGTTGCCGATGCGGGGCTTCACGGCACGGAACACGCCGTGCATGGGGTTAGTGGACCGGAGACCGGCTGTATGCCGTAACCTGGCCATGGGGTTCTGGGTACCGCTTCACCCCCCTCCTTAGAGCAAACCCTGGGGGGGCTCGATAACACCCACGCATGGCAGCGGGTACCCAGGACCATTCCTGAAAGGGGGGGGGGTGTCACATCCTCACTTCAGCAAGTCACAGTAAGATAGGTATCCCACAGCGGGTACCCAGGACCATCCCTGAAAGGGGGGGGGTGTCACATCCTCACTTCAGCAAGTCACAGTAAGATAGGTATCCCACAGTGGGATAGGTATGCTGCTGTAACAGCTCGTAGCACATGTATAGTATCAAGTATCAAGTCCCGGGTCCTGGCGGCGATTGTTCAGCATCCAAAGGACCCGTTAACCCATACCAGGCGCACCGGGTGCCGGCTGCTACGGTCACCACCACAGTGGCAGTGGCATACACGGCCAACATAGGCGTCACACGACGGCCGAGGTGGCCCCACAAGTCGAGAGCGACCACAAAGATCCATCAGGCTACCCCAAGCTTCCCAAGGCCCGCCGACTGGGGAGAGTCCCCACGGGTCCTTCCTCGGGCGCACCATGTCCATATCCATACGACGCGAGTCCAGAGTGCCAAAGTCGAACTCCTTACGAACCCCAAATCGTAAGGGAACTCCTCCTGAAGGGATCGGGCATCAAGGCCGTCTTTTCCCTCGCCCTACTACCACGAAGCGTGGCCATACATGAGGGAGTCCTCATGCAGTCTGGGCGGAGGCGTCGACTCCTCAAACCACCAGTTTCCCAGGCAGACTGACCGAGGTCAGGAGCACCGGAGGCCGCCATCCGAATGCAAGTGCGTCTGCAAATCGGTAGGCTCACACTGGGACTGACAGTGGCGGACCGCTGGGAGTGTAGTCAGGCAACTGGGCTTCCCGCCTGGCGCCATCAGGATCTCCACACATCACAGCGAATAGGGCAACACGGTATCACGGGCACTCAAACAGGAGAATCTGTAATCAAGTACTGGTCCAGGCTGGACCAGGCTGTAAGGATATGTACACGGCGACTCAAGGCGCCTCTGTATCCCGATTCGTGGTGAAAAACAGTCCATCCCTCAGCGATGGGCTGATGACACTTAACATACAGATGCACATATCCTGGAGGGCAGAAAGACAGGCAACAATTTGGGTAAATAGGCGTGTAAACACACTCAGAACAGAGTGCCAAACCACGCCACGGTCAGGGTAAGGCAAACGCAGGAGGATGGACAGGATAACGCCTGAGTTCAGGCATATATAGTCTCGAGACACACGTCGACTGGTCTGGATTCCGCAAATGCCATGGAACCAGACCACACACCAAAAAAATCGCAATGCCGATGACAGCGGCATCCGTTGCGCAACGTCGTATGGGCTTCAAGGCCCCAAGAGCTCAGAATTATGAAGGTCAGTCGCCCTACCTGGTTTCCCAAGGATTCAGCAGGGGGGGGAGTGACGAAAAAAGGAAGAGAGGGGCCATCCTCCTCTGGATTCAGCAGGGGGGGGTATATGGCCACTCTGTCACCAAAAGATGGAAGAGAGCAAGCAAGTAAGGGACGATTCGTCGGCCTCACAAGCGCTCATAACACATCAGGGGAGAGCTCAGGGCGCTGATCAGGCACCTCTGGCTGCAATCGCCCGGGTGAGTGCTGCCAAGTCCGAAACGTGGATCTTGGTCTTGTGCTTGCGGATGTACTCCATGAAGGGAGTATTGACCCGCGGCACAAACGAGGAGACGGGTTCCCAGGTGTCGTGGGACGGCCCATAGCCTCGCCAACGAACCTTGAACTCCAGACCTCCGGGTGCCGAGGCTTTCGGACGCTGAGCCAGGATCCTCTCGACCGTATAGTCGTCCTGCTCAGCATAGTCGTCGTCCGAATCGGCCTCATGCCTGGCGTAGTCCAGGGACACATGTCGGCCACGGAGGTCGGGTTCCCGCACACGGAGTTGACTCTCGTGGCGCTCCCGGAACTGTCCGTGACCCACCTTGATGCGGTAGGTGTCCTCACCAATCCTGCGGACCACCTCGCCGGGTGTGAACCAGGTCTTGGTGCGGTGGGTGCCCATGGGGCGGGGTCTGATCACCCACACCAGGTCTCCCACCCTGAACTTCTGCGCTGTCGAGCTCGGGGCGGACTTCTGACGCTCAGCATGCTCCTTCTCAAGCTGCTGGCGGATGTCCCGCGCCGTTTGCTCTTGCCGCGCGAAGAACTCCTTGGCATCCATAGCCATGCCATCACCAGACAAGGGAAGTCCCCTACCCAGGGGGTCCCTGCCAAACAGAATCTGGTGAGGGGACAAACCGCCCGGAGTGGGGGTGTCATGATGGGCCTTCAGAGCAGGCCACATCTCCTCGAACCAGTTCCGCCGTGGATTGGTGATGTGGATCTTGCGCAGCTTCTCGAACAGCTGCCGTCCAGCCACTTCAGCACGGCCGTTAGACCGGCTGAGATAGGCGACGCTCTTGGCATGACGTATTCCCATGAGGGAACACATAGCCTTGAACCAGCCACCAGTAAACTGGGGCCCTCGGTCACTGCAAATGGTGCGGGGGATGTCAAAGACGGTCAGCCAATGACGAATCATCATGACTGCCACTTCCTTGGCAAGCAACCCCTTTTTGCGTGCCGGAACGGCTACAACGTAGCCGCTGTGGCGGTCCACACAGAGAACCACACAGTCAAAGGTCTCCTTGCCAATGTGCACTTCGGGCATGGAGAAGACGTCCATGGCCACGCTCTCCATGGGCTGGTCAGGAACCGGGGTCCATTGGGGTTCCCCCTTGACGTTCCGGTTGTCGGGATTGCAGGCCTGACAGACCGAGCAACCCTTCCTGACCCTCTTGATGGCGGTGTAGAGAACGATATGGTCGATCTCGAACCGACGCTGCATGTCAAGAGCTTGCTTCTTGACCCCTGGGTGCAGCATGTGGTGGTGCCAAGCTTCACACAGCTCGGACACTCGGGACTCTGGGACTAGCAGCTTACCATTCCGGTAGAGCTTGCCATCTTCCTCAGTCAGCCCCTTTGGCCACTTCTGCCCGTCGTCAGGGTCGGTCACAGCCCTATACTCGGCCGCAAAGGCCTCAGACTTGGCGTAATCGTCGGTCCAGTCGTCCTGGAGGCAAGACTCTGGGAAGAGGTGCTTGTCGGACTCCACTCCCACAGGGGGTGCCGGACCGGGCCTTCCGCCCGCGGCACCCACAGGGGCGAGTACACTGACCGTTTTGCTCACCCTCGAAGCGAGGGGGGCATCTGCGGCCATGACGACGAAGCATTTGGCACCCTCCTCCTCCATCAGGCGCTCCATTTCAATGATCCTCTTGGCTTCAGCGGTCTCAGCCTCATCGCCATGGGCAGAGATGTCCTGCATGCCCTTGCTGGCGGGATAGGCCCACCTACTGAGACAGTCCGCCACGGTGTTATCCTTTCCAGGAATATAAACAACCGTAAGGTCGAACTTGGCCAAGGTCTCGTGCCATCGTGCCCGTCGGGAGGCGGGACCTGAGGGGGTGTCCACGTGCTCCTTGTGCCACGACTGCAGACTCTGATGGTCGGTGCAGACGGTGACGGGATGGAGGGCTATGTACCCAGCCCATTTCCTGAGAGCCATGACGATGGCATACGCCTCCTTTTCACGGGGCGTCCACGTCCGTCTCTGGCCTTCCGCCAGGACTCGGCTCCAGAAGGCCACGGGCACGTGCCTCCCATCGTCAAGCACTTGCTCCAACACAGCCCCAATGGCGTAGTCGGAAGCGTCGGTGCGCAGGACGAACCCTCGGTCGGGATCCACGAGGTGCAGACCCACTGCGGATAGCAGCGCCTGCTTCATCCCCTCAAAGGCACGGTCAGACTCTTCAGTCCAGACCAGAGCCTTCTTGGACCCCTTCTTGGTCTCCTCTCGGTTGCCCTTGAGCATGGTCGTCATGGGGGCTGCATACTCGGCATACATTTTGATATACCCCGAGTAGTAATTGCAGAACCCCAAGTACGCCCGTAGCTCAGAGACCGTTCTGGGCTTTTCCCAGTGCTCAATCGCAGCCACCTTGCCAGGTATGGGCTTTCGCTGCCCGTTCCCAACTACGTGGCCAGCGAAGACCACCTCGCTTACCGCAATGGTGGCCTTGTCACTGCTGCCCGTGAGTTTGTGCCGAACCAGAAGGTCCAGCACTCGAGTGACGTCCCTCTCGTGTGCCTCCAGGAGCCCCTCGTAGCTCATGCTGGGGTCCCCGGACGCGATGATCACGTCGTCCACGAAGGGGTCCGCACAGTCGCGCACCGGCTCAAGCAGGTTCTCCAGCATCCGCTGAAAAGCCGCATTGCCGTTGGTAACGCCCATAGGCATCACCTTCCACTGGAGAGGTCCAAGTGGGGTGCTCATGGCTGTGCAGGCACGGGACTCTTCGGCGAGAGGCATCTGATGATAACCATGTTTCAGGTCAATCACCGTGAAGATCCTCCGCCGGTGTTGTTTTTGCAGCATATCCTCAATGAGGGGCAGCGTATAGCTGTCGTGCTGCGTTTGGGCGTTCAGGCCGCGGTAGTCGACCACGAGCCGCCACTCACCGGCAACCTTCTTGGGGACGACGAAGCAGGGAGAGGCCCACTCGGAGTGGCACGGCTCAAGCCAGCCTCTCTGGATGAAGTCACGGAGGATCTTCTCCATGGCCTCTTTCCTCTCGCCCCTCAGGGCAAACTCCCGGTGACGATACACACGGGGGTCCTGCTTCAGTCGTATCTTGGCCTCGCCATACGGTCCACGCACTGGTGGGGGAAACACAGGCTTGCCGCTGAAGAAGGTATCACCATACTTCTGCTTCAGCCTGGCCCTTAATGCCTGGATCTTGGGGCAGTCATCGGACTCCGCCTTGGCTTTTCCGGGCACTTGAACCACGGAGCTTACTTGAGGGGTAGCGACCCCGCTCGCTTTCGGCTCAGGTGGTCTTCCCAGGTGGCCCAAAGGGCCATCTCTGGTCTTGCCTCGGAACAGATCGCCGTAGGTGGGTGGGTTACCGCCAGGCGGCTCGTCTTGGCTGGACATGTGATCCAGCACCCTCTGCACGAAGGTATTCCCGTCATAGGAACCGGAGACGATTGAGTCCACTTCCCACCAGGCTTTGTCCTGGCCTTTGCCCTCACGCTGGTTTCCCCAGTCGTGAAAGGGCTGATCCATATACCCCTGAACCAGATCCCACTCCTCTTCAGTGAGGGGGTCTTCGGAGTCCGATTCTTCGATGTCAACAGGGGGAACCGCAAAGCATTGCCGCCATGGCTCTGCTATGATGCGGTTGACACACACGAAGTCCGTGGTGTCGGCCTGATCAAGGCCCCCATCCACATAGTGGAATTCTGTTGGCCATCTCTGGGGTGGCATGGGCTGTCCCTTAGCGTCCTGATAGACACTCTCTCCAGCCGGTAGGACGACCTTGTTTAAGGTCATGTTGGTCAATGAGGCTACCCAATGTCGGGTACTTTCCTCCTCGGTGCATCCCATAGGAACAACCAGCACTGCCTTGGAGCGGTCCTTGCGAATCTTCGCTATCGCTCTTGGAATGTCCCAACGGGGGCAATGGATCCACATCAAGCCCTGATGCGGACCCCAGTGCTTGTTCCACGCAGAGTCCTGTGCGCTCCAGTACTTCTCACATACCCGAAGATGGGCGGAGGTTCCTGAAGAGAACGCATCCAGGGCCAGATCCGACGCTCCCAGGTCCGCAACCACTCGGTTCGCCACTTCCGGCCTTACGCCGTACTCCTGATTCGCTGGCCCAGTGGGCTCAGTGTCCAGCGCGGCCACTTCGAGCTGATTGCGTTCGGGGTGGATCCATTGGCATTCCACATGGTGCTCAGGTGACGAAAGCCACGAGAGTTGGTCGTCCTGGTACAGGGTCATGGAAGCCTGGGCCGGGAGGACGCCGGAGTCCGTCTCCATCATGAAGTCGTACCCGACGATCATGTCCCATTCCATCTCGGCCTCGTAGAAGCTACCGTGCAGGAGGATTTCCTTGCCGAGGTCTGGGCGGCTCAGCTCACGATGGTTCACGAACTGCAGCCCAATGGCCGCTTCCTTCGTGCCTCCCACCATGTACTGGCCGTTCGCCACCTTCAGCCTGACAGGCTTCCGACTGTCGGTCAGACACTCTGGTGGAAGTAGGCCAGCCTTGACCAAGCTGACTTGAGCTCCCGTGTCGACCAACACGTCGAAAACCTTTTCCACTTCCCCGCATAAGGCACGGACCTTAAGATGCAACTGCCGCTCGCGACCGACACGGCGCACGGCGTGCAAACTCAGGATCTCCGGCCGTTCCAGAAGCTCCACAAGCGACTGGTGCAGGTCGTGGACAATGGGCTCAGGCTGCCCATCTGCAGCATCCAGCTGCGGTCCGGGTGATCCTCCGATACTCTCGGATAGATCCTGTAGTACATCAAACACGTTCTTGGTCGCGAAGGACGGACGGGTGCAAGGGTTCGTGCCTTCACTTGCCCTCACCCCGCCTCCGCGACTGGGCGCCAGACCGGGCCTTCCGCCCGCGGCAGTCCCCTTGTGCTTACCGACTCCCGACAGAGATGGATCGGCGCTTCCCACGTCACCATCCTGCGACCGCCCTAGCTGGGGCCCTTGGCTGCAGGGGCTCCGCTAGGGGGCGTCGGTTGTGGAAGAGGGGGTGTTCTCCTCGGCCTCAACGTCGTTGATGCCTTTCTTTCTTCCCCCTTTACCTCCTCCTTTACCCTTCTTGTCCTTGTCCTTGTTCTGGTCATTCTGGTTGTTCTCCTTGTTCTTGTTGTCCGACCTGGGGACCCAGTTCCGCTTGATCTCCTGGATCTCCTTGGCCAACTCGTTTCCCACCGACGACATCAGCTTGGCCAGCTCGTCCTTGTCCACCTCCATCTTGGCTTCCCGGATACCCGCGGGCGCACGCTTCTTCGACCCGTGCGCCTTCTTGTAAGCCTCCGTGTCGGCCTTGTGGACGGGGCATGTTCGGTGGTCATGGTTGAAGCCTTTCTTCCTCCCATAACACACGAAACAGCCCTGAGGGTGAGCTCGTACGAACTCCCCAAAGGACAGCGGAGGGTCGCCAATACGGCGAGGGTCCCTCTTCTCCTGCTTCTTCCAACCTGGCTGCAGGGGCTTCCAGTTTGCTGGCTTGGTCCCCGCGCTCAGGTTCTTGGCCACGAAGGCACACACGGCCATTTCGGCGGGCTCATCGTCGTCGTCATCGTCGACGAGAGTCTCATCGCCGCCGGCTCCCGCTGGGTCCATGGCATCTTCCCCGCCAGGTCCCTCGCCAACGTAGTTGACGTCGCGGTCGCCGGGCCTCAACCCGCGGGTGTGGTGGAGGTTTCGGTACTCCTTGAGTACTTCCTCGCCAACCCACTCCAGGATCTCGTCGCAGCTCATCCGCGCCGGGATGGGCTGCAGACGGATGGTCTGGCCGCTCAACTCACAATCGTCAAGGCGCCAAATCGCGGTCTTCTCGCGATCGCCCGAGACGGTGATGAGAAGAGCGTTCCGCAGGGAGTGCCGTTTGACATCCCGGGCCACGTTCTTCTTCGCCCAACTCACCACGTTCGTATGATACTCCTTGGGGAGCATCATCTTGACCGTGTGGTTGGACTTGGCCCTCTTGGATTCCTCCTTGGTGACCCTCTTGATCCATGCTTCCGGCAGCATGGAGAGCAGGCGAGCCTGCTCGTCACCCTCGTTCCAATCCTCCACGTTGCGGCGGAAGAGGGTGTATTTCCCTCGGAAGTCCCGCCACTCTCGTAGGCGAATCTCCCGTCCATCATGCTCAAGCTTGATGGACTTCCAGCGCTTGGCAGCCACCTGCGGAGCGTCCACCCGCTCCTGCTCGTTGAGCCACTTCTTGGCGTCCTTGAGGGTCTTGATTTTCCCCTCCTTGGTCGCCACGAAGTATAGCTCGCCGAGCACCTCCGGCAGGCGGTACCTGAACCGTTTGAAGACATATCTCTCCGCATCCGCGGGAGGTTGGTCTTCAGTGACGGCCAGCCCCCAATCGTCCAGCTTCTCCAAGAAGCGGTCGAGGTTGAGGGGGTTGCCGTCGTACATGGGGGGCTTGATGTCCTTCAAGTCTTCCCACACGGCGGCGTCCGCGGCCTTAGAGACCATGAACGCCGGTCGCGAGGTCGACCGAGGTTCCCATCGGCCTCGCCCACGGACTCCCACGGCCGCCACGTCCATCTCCTCCATGGAATCCCTGTGGCTACGCCGCGGTTCCTCCACGTACGCTGAACCGAAATGTTCACGCCGTACTGCATCCATGTACGCGTCCTCATCACGGCGCCGGCGGCTGCGCTCAGCGGCCTCCCGTCGTACACCACGCGGCGGGCTGATGTTGAACTCCTCCAGGTCCAGGTCCAGGTCCAGGTCCTCACCTTCGCCGACATCCCACTCCACGTCTCCTCTGGGGACCTCATCCCTGAGTCCACCATAACGTCCTCCAGCCCTGGGGATTGGCACCGGGGCTGGTGGCGGGCGTCGGGGGCGTACAGGCGTCCGCGGTGGAGCACGGCGGTTGTGGTAGTCCGCGCTGAGCCACTCATCGCGCCATTCCTCACTGCCACTGCCGGGCGGCACGCGCTCGTTGCGGCGGCCCGCGCTGTGGTGAGAGGGGGCGCTGAGAGAGGGGGCACTGGCGCTGGGGCGACTCCTGGGAGCTCCGCCGGGGGCGTGGGGTCTGCCTGGACCTGGTCCGGGTCCCCAGCCGTCGTCCGACGAGCCTGACTCCAGGGGTGGGTGGTCGCTGGCGACTCTCCCACGGGCTTCCAGCGCATCCAGCCTCTCCTGCAGGCCGCTGACGACGTTGGTCAGCGACTTGGTCTCGGCCCTGGCGATGTCCAGGTCCTTCTGCGCGCGCGCGGCGACCGTGGAGATGCGAGCCATCTCGCTCTTGCCCGTGTCTACCTCCAGCTCGAGCAACTGGACTCTCCTGCGGAGGTAGACAATCCACCACCAGGTGGCATCCGGGTCGCCGTTCCCTGGTGGGTCGTCGGGGTCCCCAGGGGGTCCTCCAGGAGGGCCTCCGCCGGGTCCGCCCGGTCCAGGGGGTCCTCCCCCGCCCGGTGGTCCGCCTCCAGGGGGTCCACTTGGTGGGCGTCCTCCAGGGGGTCCTGAGGGTCCTCCGCCAGGGGGTCCCGGTGGGTCTCCGCCGGGTCGCCTCGGTGGGTCCGGGGATGGGCGCTTCCTCGTGATGCCGAAGTCCATGTCGTCATCCTCGTCCATGTCGCCCCACCTGGGCGTCTCGGTCACGGACGACTCGGAGCTCTGGTAGGGAGGAGGGGGATCCTCATCCTCACCTTCCATGGGGACGTCTCCGCCACCTTCGCCCGTCCAAGCCACCACTTGGCGATGTCGACGGCCTCGTTCATCCCCGTCACTGGCGGTGAAGAAGGGGTCACTGTCGTGGGGGTGCCCACCCGCTGGCCTCCGCGGCCTCTCGGGGGTCTTCCCCTTGCCCTTCCTCCGTCGACGGGCGGTGGTGCTACCGCTCCCACTGCTGCCCGTGTCCGCCTCATCCAGCTTCATCCTGGAGGAGGCGTCCCCTTCGAAAAGCCTTCGAAGGGTCTCCACTCGCGATCCTCCCGGGGGAGTCTCGTGGCGGAGTTTGGCCTCTGCCTCCTCCATTGCGGCGGCGGTGGCTGCGGCAGCTCGTGCTTCGGCCTCTTCCCGAGCACGAGCCGCCTCGGCTTCCCGGGCCTGCAGCAACTGCGCCTTCTGCGCCTCCAACGCCGCCAGCTCCGCCTCCGTCTTGGCCTTCTCCTCAGCGACCTTCCGTCGCGCGGCCTCGATGGCTTCCTTCTTGGCGGCTTCCTCATGGGCCTTAGCCGTCGCTTCGGCGTGGGCCCTTTCCTCCGCCTCCTTCTTTGCCCTCTCTTGGGCAAGCGCCTCCCCCAGCGCCTTCACCTCGGCCTCCTTGCAGGCAATGGCCTCCTGCGTCAGGCGGGCTTCCTCGTCGGCTGCCGCCAACTCACCGTTGACCTGGGCAGTTGCTGCACTATGGGCGGCCACGGCCGTGAGTCCAGCCGCGATGGCCGCCACGGTCTGGGTGTGGATGGCCATGCCATGCGCCCACTGCGCAGCCTCCTCCTGGGCGATGCCGGCGGCGCCCTCCACAGCAGCGCGGTACTGCTTGGCCCGTTGCCGGGCAACCCGACGGTTGCAGGGCACCCCACAGGCGCGCTCACAGGCGAGCGCCACGTCCCTTTCGGGAGCGACGCTGCTGCTGGAGCTGGCCTGGTCGGCCGGCGTCCTCCCGCGGTGGGCCGACTCGATGTCGCTGCTGGGGCCTGCTGAGGACTGCCGGGCCCTCAGGAGCAGCGGACGGGGTTTGGCCTGGGTCTGCTTGGCGACTTGGATGTAGTCGCCAAGGGTGGTGGATCCGGGGTGGTGTCCACCATTGGGCCGTTGGGGACTGGGGGCTGGGGTTCCGCCCTTGGCGCCTTGGGCGGCTTCGGCAGCCAGGGACTCCTGGTACTCCCGCCACCTCCGGTCCCTCTTCTTGTCCCCGGCGGACCTCTTCTCCGTCGCCGGAGACGCGCTGCTGCTGCCCTGCAGCCTGCGCTCGTTCCCCGGTTCCGGGAACTTCCTCTCGATCACGTCCCACAGGGAGACGTTGATCGAGGCGCCCGACGGGTAGGCGTTGGGCTCCTCGTCCTCCTCAATCCCGTCGGGACGCAGCCCTTCCCCGGGCCTGTCCGGCCGGGTCCACGCCCTCCAGCGCCTCTGCTGGTGGCGGTACTCGTACCCCTCCGCCCGCAGCCAGTCCTCCACGGCCTGCAGGCGGTCGGGGGCGATGTCCGTGCGGAGTTCGAAGCTCCTGGGCATGCCCCCTTCGCACTGGGGGTTGCTGTGGCGGTAATGCTGGTCCCAAACCAACCCACGCAGCAGGCGTGCTGCATGGGGGTGGGGCCGCGGCCACGTCCTGCCCGCTTCCTGCCAATTCACCATGGCAGCGGGGGCGTAGATGATCTTGAAGTCCTTGATGTGCACTCGTTCACCTCAACGAACTGGTTGTGGTTGTTGGGGAGGGTGCTGCAGCACTGGATTGGAAGTGCGGCTGGTGCTGGTCAGCCGGTGGTTGTGGAGGTGGTTGACGCGGCCTTACTGGTCGGCCGTTGGGACTCCGGGTCGGCCGATGGGGCTGATGCAGGAGTCCTGGTCTGTGCACCTCTTCCACGGGCGCTGCGCGGTCAGGACGATGTTCTGGACGGCGCTGCGGGCTCCGTGACGAACTCGGCGCTGTCGCTGAGTGGCGCTGCGAGCTGCTGCGCTGCGCTGCGAGACGCTGCGCTGCGCTGCGAGCTGCGAGCTGCGCCGCGCTGCTGCGACGCGCTGCTCGGGGTCTGTGGCCCCGAGTGGCACGCGAGGGTTGGGTAACCCCGCGGCGGTGAAACGCTTTTGACGCGTTCCCGTGGGGGGCCGGCCACGGGACGCTGCGGTGACACGCACAAGTGAGCAGGCAGGCAAGGCACTACGCTCACAAGGGCATCAATACGCCTGTGTCATGTGACAAAGCGTTTCAGAATCCTTGCCACTCTGCAAAGAGGGAACGAAAGTATGTACAGCAACACATCAGGATATGTACACATGGGGTTAAGACTGGACTGGGGTAAGGGCATCAAGGGACAATAGACACTCAGTCCCGACTCATATCCCAATCCCAGGTCCGACCCTCTCAGTGGCTGATGGGGGCGGGGGCTCAAACACAACCCATGCCCTGCTCAGTCCGGACCCTGAAACCCTGCCAATGGGAGAGGTGTCCCGCCCAGCCACAGGCGAGTTCTTGGGAACCAAGGGGCTCCAAGGCCAACCGACAGTGGCTCCCTATGCTCCCTTAACGGCAGGTCCCAACTCCTCTCTGAGCCAGAGATATGGCCCCGCCACTATCACCCAGGAGTTGGTAGCTGAAAATGGGCTGTTTCAGCCCAAACTGAAATTAGCTTGAAAAACTCCAAAATTGACCCCTCGTCCGGACCCGCCAGAGGTAGGGACGAGGCAACTGACCCTATGCCCTTCGAGTACGAACTCCCTGGAGCCCTCACCCAACCTGGTTCCCTCTGAGGTCCCGGCATCAGGGCAACACGGATGAGTCAAGTGGGGTCATGATGCCAAAATCACCAAAATTGGCGTCATTCCCACGCGTGGCTCGCTCGGCCAAGGTAAGGCCAATGACTCACAGGGTAGGAGGCAGGACCTAGGACTTATATCTGAGTGTACAACTTGGATTTAGGTCCGGGCTCCCTATGGGCTTAGAGATATGGGGCCGCCAATTGACCACACGGAAGGGGGAAATTGGGGTCCCAAAATTGGGTCATTTTGGCTGCCTGAAATGAGCCAAAATTCGGCGTGCTCCCAATAGTATATCTCCACGCCGGCTTGGAGATCGGATCCGCCATTCCATACGTGATCCACCGGGAGTCCAACGGAGACTCCCATGCCCTTGGCTCCCAAAGATCTCCATGCCACTCGGCGTGGTGACGATCCCAATTGGGTCCACAAATGCAAAAATGGCAAAATTGCCCATACTCAATTTGGCCTAGCGCCTTGACGAAGGCGGCTCCGCTTCGCCCACGTGGTGTGTCGACCATGGGGACCATTACCCATAACACCCATGTCATATATGGTCCATTGGTCCAAGCGTCCGGCGTGCACGAAGGTTAGAACATGGGGCACGGCGGGCAGCGAAAGTGGAAAAATGCTCAAAATGGCCAAAATTGCGCACACTCATGGTTAGGGCAAATGAGGCACATGCCCGACTCGGACCGGAGTGTGCCATGGGATTGGTATCAAGTCATATATGTCCAACATATCTTTGGGGCGTTGCCCAACTCCTCCGGTATTGGGAATGGCAGGGTCGCCATGTGAGCCCATGATTTGGGATAGTCCCAAATCGCCAACATGGCGGCCACGGTATGCCAAGCCTAAGAGGAGTTATTCGCCGGGTCCAAGATATGTTGGCTACCGAAGTATGTACCCTCATAACATACTTGGGTCATGATGTCAATTGAGCGCAACGTTGAGATACAAGGTCGCCACTTGACATCATGACGGGCCAAAAACGGCAAAATTGGCACAAAGACAAACCAAAGTGCCTTGAAAGGCACACAATTATATTATAATATCTTTGGCTTGGATCGTGCAATCAACTAATCCTTCTAAACACAATGACTTGACACCAATGACCTTCGATCCCACGTATGTGCTCCACTTGGGGCGCCTTGAAAGGTTACGAGCGCTGCTTCCCAAGTGGGCACATGAAAATATGGAAAAATGTAAAATACACACCTTGCTCCCAACGCATCGCTTCGGGATCACCACACAAGCTTCACTTCACGAAGGTTAGGCTTGCAATTGACCGTAGGGAGTACGGAGAAGGGGCTTGCACAATATGAGGTCCATTGGCGGGCTTGTCTTGGAGCAATGGACCCGCCAAATGGGCACGCAACACAACACATGGCACATACCAAATATTGCCCAAAAATGTGGCTCCCACCACGATATGTCATGCCCCTCCAAGGGCATAACTTTGTGTCAATCGCTCATAGGAACTCAAGGAGAGTTCCTATGCAACACCAACACTTGCGCGCTACACTCGAAAGTTATCTTAACGCACGCAATATCATGGTCATAGAGTTATAACGCAAACTCTACCCCTTTGACCATGATCCATTACACTAGCGCGCATGTGTAGAAACGCAAGGCATATGAAGCTTCCTAAATTACGTCGGGAGTATTGTGAATACATCCCACGTTTCCTTATCGTCAATACTCGCAAGCGGCACGAGATATGACCTTCACAAGTGGCCTCACGAGTCAACTTTGTTTTGCCCATATCTTTAAGACAAATGGAGGGCAGGATAAAAGGGAAGTTGATTCGTGCATACGGAAGCACGTAGGTCCACTCGAAAGAGGTCAAATCAAGTGCGGGGATGTCGAAGTCGAAAATCCGATTTCGACATCCTGAAAAATTCGGATTAAGGTTGCGAGTATTAATTATGAAAATTGCGGAAGCATCCATGCAGTTCCTGGCGACTTTGGAGCCTTCGTGACGGATAACGTTAAAATTTCCATTATAAACAGTTAAACTGGCGGTTACGGTAAAGTCGCGAACCAACCGCCAGCAGTCAAAACAGTGAGTATCGGAACGGAAGCATAAAAGTTGACGGAAACAATATGAAAATAGAACCCTGTTGATTCCTGATATTCTGATACATAAATCTCCGCTGGCGGTGCATCGGTTGCCGATGCGGGGCTTCACGGCACGGAACACGCCGTGCATGGGGTTAGTGGACCGGAGACCGGCTGTATGCCGTAACCTGGCCATGGGGTTCTGGGTACCGCTTCAGTAGTGCGGCGATTCGAATGGATCGAGAGGTCGATTCGGACGAGTTGGCGCTGATGCTACCGACAAGCAGCGGCCAGTTGAAGTCGTCCTCGCTGGGGGTTCAATCGCGTCAACATCGATGACGTTCGACGATGTCGCTCGAGAAGGCGGAGTTCGAGAGGAAGCTCGGGGCGTCCGGGATGTAGTACCATAGGCGGAGGCTCCGGTGTTCGACCCGGAACCTCGCATGAGTTTTTCGAAAAACCACGCTGCAGAGAAGAGTAAGGGTGTTACTCAGTTACTCAGGGTGGAGTCGAAGGAACTCAAGGTACACAGGATCCTCTTCTAGAGCCTTGCTCGACTCCCAAGACCATGTGTCGTCATCCCATTCACAACGGTACAGGAATGTGCGGCGCTCTTTAGATCCCACTCGACGTCTAGCCACAATTTTGACAAGTCGGGGAGATTCTCCAGTTTTGACAGGGGGCATCGGAAACTCCCACACCGGCTGTCCCTCTCGATGGACGTAGGGTTTTATGCTGTCTCGATTGAAAACTCGCAACCCATCGAAGGGAGCAGGGATGTCCAGTTTGACATTCTCGCCCTTGTTCAGTACCTGGAGTATTTTGTAAGGGCCGCACAAGACAACATCGAGTTTCCCTTTATGTCGATATTCAGGCACCAACACCCACCATCGTTCACCGACTTCAGGCACTCGAACGTGTCGGTCCATTTGCAGGACCACATGCATCTGGCGTCGACGTTCCTCGGCAAACATTGCACGCACCGAATCGAAGGTACGTTCCGCTCGTTGCATGTAATCATTCACGGTCGATGGTTCATGTGCATGAGAAGTCATTCGGGGAAAATCCAATGGAAAAAGGGGTGTTCGTCCTTCATCTATCTCGAACGGGGATAGTCGAAGACTATTGGATGTCAGGTTGTTGAACTGGATTTCGGCGAACAGGAGGTCGACATCCCACTCGTTGTTGCCGAAGATGCCGTGTATACGCAGGCTCTGGAGGATGGACTGATTACTGCGCTCCGCCAGGCCATTGCCTCGAGGGCGGTTGGCCACTGTTTGATGCATCTCAATCTTGAAGCGCTGGGCCAACTCCTTCCCCGCCTGAGACTCGAACAGCTTGTCTCGGTCAGAAACAATTTGTCGAGGGCATCCTTTCAATCGAATAACCTCACGTAGGAACACATAGATGAGGTCGTCGGCTGTCATATCCTTGCGACAAGGGATGAACATTCCACGCTTGGAGAATCGGTCGACTACAGTCATGATGGCATCATGGCCCCTTGTGGTCGGCGGCAATCCAAAAAACCAATCGACGGACACACTGTGCCATTTGGTGTCGGGCACCGGCAAGGGTCTTGGGACTCTGGCGGTGTCGACTCGTCTTGATTTCGCCGCTTGACAGACATCGCAACTTAGTATGTATCGCTCGACATAGTGTCGTAGGTGTGAACACACATAGTCGCGCTTAATCAGGGCCATGGTTCGAAGGACTCCTGAGTGGCCATAGAACTCCGACTCGTGATACATAGCCACAATCGACGTGACCAGCGGTCGGGGGACAAGCACACGTTTGCCCATCATCGACAAATGGAAGAATTTGCCATCATCGAAGGACAACTCGGCATCTCGAAGCTGGTGTCGTGCCGCAGGGCTTCGAATTGCGACTTCGTAGATGTGTTTCGTCCGGGGGTCCTCCCGATAGGCTGTCGCCCACACAGCTGTCGAAGTCAAGTCTTTGCACTGATAATGTCGATGTACTCGGCGGTGTGTACCCTTAAGACTCGAAGGGTACGGCGTGTTCGGCCCAACTTTCGGCAAGGGAACCGATTGCAACGTGCCGTCACGGTGACGTCGACAGCGAATCAGTTCCGCCATGGTCGGTGCGTATCGAAGTTCATTGCCAAAGGTGACTCGAAGGGGGCGATCCATGCTTTCATCGGGGAGGTCGTCGGTGTCAATAGACGTGTCTGGCTCATTGCCAGCCTCATGGAGATGCATGTTTGGTTGGTGTGAATTCTCAGCCATGATCTCGTCCGATGGTGCTGGATCCAGTCTCAGGTCCTCCGGCTCCGCAGTTGTCGCGCTCGACGGTCGCGGCTCCAGGTCCTCCGGCTCGACGGTGGGTTCGGTGTCGAATTGGAGGGCTGGTTCCGCAAGCTCATCTGCGTCAAGTTCCTTCTCCACGGAGCGTCCGCTTCGTAGTGAAACGTACAGGTGGTCGTACGGCTGGGGCCACACCTCGTCATGAGAGAATGTGTCTTCAAGTACATGTAGGAACTCATCGACAGGTTCTCCTTCCGGTGAAGCCCAGTCTTCGACCAAATTGCGAAAGCCCGTGTACGTGTAGCATTTTCGATCTCCATCAACTGCCGCGAAGTTAAACGAGAGCAGGCATCTGCCGCAGGGTTCTCGAGGCCCGCCACGTACCACAACGTCAGGTTGTATTCCTCGAGGAATTGGGACCATCGTGCTTGCCGTGGTGTCAGCGGTCGAGGACAGGTCTTGAGATATCGAAGACTTTCGTGGTCAGTGTGCACGTGCACCTGCTGCGGTCCTCGAGGTAGGTGAAACCATTGTTTCAAGGCTAATACGATGGTCAACAACTCCTGTTCACGAATCGGGTATCGAGTTTCGGCAGGCTGCATTTTCCGCGACATGAAGGCAATAGGTCGAAGATGTCCCTTGTACTTCCCATGCGCACATCGTTGCGCCAGCGTAGCACCCACGCAGTCTTTCGAAGCGTCTGTGTACAGGTGATACGGCTGTCGGGGGTCGATAGCACTGAGATGTGTCGCGCTGATCATCGCCTGCTTCAGCTTGTCGAAGGAAGCTTGGTGGACGGCCGTCCATTCCCACTCGAAGTCTGCCTTAAACATTGCAGTCAGAGGGGCTGCGACAGCTTGGAACCCTTCGACAAACTGCTGGTAAAATCCACACAATCCAATGAACTGTCGAACTTCATGAACCGTAGTTGGTGGAGGCCAACCTCGAATGACCTTGATCTTTTCGGGGTCCATGTGTACTCCATCTTGGTCGATGATGTATCCGCAGAAGGGCACTCGACTCTGAAAGAATGTGGATTTATCGATGCAGGGGAAGAGCTGGTGCTCACGGAGTAGGTCATGTACCAGGTCGAGGTGTCGTTGGTGTTCGTCCGCATCCTTCGAGAAGACGAGGATGTCGTCAATGTAAACCCATACAAAGATCCCCAAGTGGTCTCGCAGGACATCATTCACGACGCGTTGGAACGTCGACAGTGCATTGCAGAGGCCAAAGGGCATAACAACCCACGCGAAGGCGCCAAATTGTGTGTTGAAGGCGGTTTTCTCGATATCTTCGTCTTGAATTCGGATTTGGTGGAACCCACTAACAAGGTCAATCTTTGAGAATACGGTGGAACCCCCCAGTGTACTCAAGATGGATTGGATCGATGGCAAAGGATATCGATCTCGTACAGTTCGTGTATTCAACGCTCGGTAGTCGACGCACATACACCATTTACCATTCGCTTTCTTCACCAGTAGGCAACCCGCTCCGTATGGACTCGAGGATGGTCTGATGCGACCAGATCGATGCAACTTGTGCAATTGTCGTCGAAGTTCATCTACTTGGCTCGGATCCATTTTGTAAGGGTGTACCCACGGTGGATTTTCTTCCGAATCGAGGCGTATTCGATGGTCTCTTCCAGGTCGATGCGGAGGTAGGTCTCCATATTCCGCTTTCTCCCGGTCGTAGAGGTCCGCCCACTTGTGTAATCGACTCGGTAGTTTGCGTCGAACAGGGTCAAGCCCGTCATCATTGCCATCGCTGGCTTGCATCTTATACATTTCATCGACCGGGACTGCTGGTCGAGGCATGCAACACAGAAATACTTGATCTCCCGTGAGATCAGATCGACGAATCTCTCTTTTGAGTTTCGGCAACGAAATGTACCCAATCTCCATATCGCTGCACTCCTCATCGGTGATACCATCTTCCGTTTCGGACTCATCGTAGGTGTTAGTACTGCGCTGAACGTGTGTCGACGAGTGTAGGTCAGGGTGTTCGTTGGCATGTGGGGTAGGATTCCCAACCGGACTCGCTTTCGAGGAACTGGATGAAAGTATCGAAAGAAGGTCCAGCTTTGAAGCTGCTTGAAACTGTAGCTGGGTGGAATGTCGTGACTCGCCAAAAGACAACCAGTACGAAATCGAACCATGTTGGATGTCGGCGTATCGCTCCTTCCAGTTGACAGTTGGATTGTAGCTTCGAAGCCATGGTAGTCCAAGCACTACATCCGGCAAAATCTCCAAGACCTTGAAGTGATGACGAAATACAAGCTCTCCAACTCGAACATAAGCTCGCGTGTAGTACCGTACTTCGACTTGGACACCTCCTGCTGTCAAGACATGTCCAGGGTTTCTCAGTTTATAGAGGGGAAGTCGCGCCCTCTTTGCCGTTTGCATCGACATAAAGTCACTAGTCGCTCCACAGTCGACCAACAGTTCCACGCTGGAGTCGAAGGAGTCTTCACGACATGCGCAAATGCGCCCTCGAACCGTGAACAGAGACGCATGCTCAGGTTCAGTTCCTTCGACAGTGACACCTCCAAGCGTCGAATTCTTTTCGGGTTTATTGGTGCTGGTGGTGGTGTTCAGCTCTTCTCGAGGACGTCCGCCACCAGGTCTTCGGAATTGTTTTCTAAGCCGTTGTAGGCCTTTCTCTGCTCTTGGAGCGGGATCGAAACCGTCCCTTGCTGTCTCGACTTTGATCTCGTTTCGGCGTGTTCGACCGTGATTCCCGGCGTTCTCGTCCTCGGGATGGCGGTCGACCTTTTGGACAGTCGCGTGCCAAGTGTCGTTGTTCGCCACAGTTGTAGCAACGTCTGCTTTCTCGACCATCTTGGCGTCCACCATGTTGACGTCCGAACCGTTCACCAATGTAGGCATGTAACTCTTCTCGAAGCTTGGCAATTGCATCGAGATTCATCGGCTCTGCCACGGTCGAAGCCGTGGGCGCCGCAGCTGGGGTCGGCATCGGTGTGACGTGTGGTGTTGGCATAGGGTTCGATGGAAACCTGGAAGTTGAAGTAGGTGGAACCATCATAGGCAGGGGTCTCGACACTGCAGGACCCAGGGTGTGATCTGATGTCGTTCACGATGCGTTCTGTACTTCTTCCAGTTGATACCCAGCCGCAATGTAGGCTTCCGCGATGGTCTCTAATAAGGTATCGAATCCAAATGGATTATTAGAACGCCATCTCGAACGGACCTCAACGATGTATTGCCGACGCACAGCGTCATTCGACAACCCTTCAACAAATCGAGAGTTGACGAGGTAACCCATCTGGAGTTCATTCGTGTTGACCTTCGACTTGATAACGCATGTACGAAATTCTCGAACGTAATCTGCATGTCGGGGAAACTCGCTCTCTTTCAAGCTCAACATTCTCGACAAATACACTGGCTCATGGGATATGCAGTCGAAACGCTGGCCTAACACACGCATGAGCTCGAACCAGTCGTCCTGTACAACTTTCATCAGGCTATGATAGTACTCAGCGGCATCACCATCGAGGAGGAATGACATCGTTGCTGCCTGATCGACGGGTGAGGTGATGTCCGACAAAGTGAAGGCTCGTAATAGATCTTCTTTCCATGTTCGAAATTCTCCACATCCAGGTTTACCCGTGAACCTCTTGACCAGTTTGTTCAGGCGCTCGACGCGGCGTCCCAAAATCTCCTGCGGAGGAGCACGTTGAACTACGAACTGTGGTAGTGGTTCGAAGGTAGGCCGCTGTGGGAGTGGTTGTTGTGGAGGGTGAGGTTGGTTCCAATTCGAAGAAGACGGTGGTTGCGGAAACTGTTGTTGTTGTGGTTGCGGAAACTGGATGTTGTTCGGAGGTGGTGGACTCGAAGTTCGTACAAATTCGTTAAGAAGAGCGTAACATTGCGACAATTCAAGTTCCACGCTTCGAAGCTCATTTGCAGCAGCTTGAGTTGCATTTTCCGTCGAGGACTGCAAGGTATCGATGCGCTGGCCAGTTGCTGCTCTAGCACTTGCTGCTGTCGCCTGCAATGCATCGACGCGTTGTTCAGTTGCTGCGGTGGCACTTGCTGCTGTTGCCTGCAATACATCGACGCGTCATTCCAATTCCATAACTTTGGCTTGAGTATCCGCAAGCTTCTGCGAACAGCTGTGAAGATCACGAGAGAGACATGGAAACCACTCGCTTTCTCGACTAGCGATGCGCTCTGCGATGAACTTCTCTAACGAGGTCGAAAATTCGTGATGCAAGGGTGAATCACTTCGAAACAAACTGTCTCTGATGAAATGCAGCATAGCTGCGTCGTCGAAGGGCCGCTCCATTGTAGATCGAAGTTCAAATCAAGTTGACGGCGTTGCGGCGTCGAAGATTGATCTCGAAGATTGATCCTCCCCGCCACCTAGCTGGCTACCACTTGTTGTAGTTTGTTTCTTGGGAACTCGACTGCACTCCTGTGCCTCTTTGTTTCTCAAAATCCGAATCCAAAATCCCAATCGACAAACCTCGCAGGATCTTTAGACGGGGCACCAATAATAACACAATCTCGAAGACATAAACCCTGTTCAAAGATCGAAGTATCTTACAGCGCTCATTCACAGTTGGCATTCGATGCTTCTTTATTATTCACAGACTGTCAGCGCGATTGCGACTGCGACTTGCGATTTGCGCGCTGTTGCGCTGTTGCGCTGCGCTGTTGCGCTGCTGCTGTTCGAAGCCATAACAACGTGGGCCGGGTGCGGCCCCGGGAGCGGTGCTGGGGGGAGCGGGACCACAGGACGGCGGTCTACTGTGAGGTGCCAAGTGGCGCGATGGTGGAGGAGCCGGACTAGGGCGATGCTGTGGCGCAGTGTGTGGGGCTGGGTGCTGGGCGGCGTGGGGACGTGCGGCGGGAGGGGGGGGGGCGGGGCGGTGGCGTGGGAGGGGGCATGGCGGAGGAGTGACATCAGTGACGTGTGTGTCGTGCTGAGGGTGGAGAGGAGCCCACGGTATCGGGCCTGGGTTCGGCGCCTTTGGGCGTAGTGGTGCTCGTTGTCGTGTGCGTTGGCTTCCTTCGGCGTCCGGTTCGTTTGGTGACTTCTGGGCGGGGCCTGGCGTGGCGCCCCGTGGTGGTGGTGTGCTGGGTAACGGGGTTAGATGGCGGCGCCGCTGGCCGGGGGGTCAGGCGCGTCGTGTTGTGTGGCGCGCAGGGCTCCTGGGGTGCTGTGGGTGTCGCCGGTGTCGGTGCGCCGACGCTTGTGGGGTGGTGAGGGGGTGTGTGCGTGCGGGGCTGGGCTTTGGATGATGTCCCACAGGCGGATGCCGTCTCGCCGCGTTCCCTGGAGGGTCTCCCGCAGGCGCCTGAGGACATACGGGTGGTCCTGGGGCGCGGGGAGGTTGCGGGGGTGGACTCCCAGGGGGTGGAGCGCATCGGCCAGCATGGCTTCCCATGCGGCCTGCGGCATCCACCCCCCCGCCGGCCGGAGGCGGCAGTTCTCCACCGACCCCTTGCGGGGCCGATGGACCAGGTTCTCGAGGGAGGGCTCTCCCCGGGCCCACTTCCGCAGCTCCCAGAGCTGCGTGTGGGTCCAGCGCTGCCACACTGTTCCTGGGCGGGCCCGCGGTCTTGGGCGGAGGAGTGGGCGTGGGTGGGTGTGACGGGGTCGTGGGGACCGGCGGCGGTGGCGGGCCTGGGGGATTCCTCGTAGTCCTGTTCCGTGGGGGTGCGTGGGGAGTGGGGGTGTACGCGGATGTGGACCCGCGGGTGTGCGCGTACGGTCTCCGCCTCGGGGTTGGGCGGGGATTCGCGGCGGCGGCGGTATTGGGGCATGCGTTGCATGTGGGCTGTCATCGGGGGCCGGTAGGGGGGCGGGGACACTGCTGGTGGACCCTGGCGTTGTTCTGGCTTGGTCGGGAGCAGTCCGTGGGCCTGGGGTGCGGGCTTTGAGAGGTGGCGGGACGAGGCACGTCGCGCTTCGGCCGCGGCGCGCTCCGCCATGAAGGTGGTGGCGGTGGCGTCGCTGACGGTGGGGGGGCGCCGCGCTGGGCGCTGCTGCCTTCGGGCCTGGGACGGCTGGGGCCGGATGTCGTAGAGGACATCCTCGGGGGGCCGGGCTCGCGCTGCCGTCGTGGCGCTGGGTTTGGGCTTGGGTTTGGGCTTGGCTGCGGGTTGCCGTTTGGCGGCGGTCTTGGACTTCGGCTGGGTCGTGGGCGCGGGCTTCGTCGGGGCGTGGGCCTTGGCGGCGGCGGGGCTGCTCGCGGTGGGGGCGGCTTTGGAGGCCCGTTTGGGAGGTGTTCCCCGCGGCCTGGGGGGTCGAGTGCTGGATGAGGACGTGGTGGTGGTGGTGGATGAGGTGGTCGTGGTGGTGGAGGTTGTGGAGTCGGAGGCGGAGGAGAGGGCTGTGGGAGACGGTGGAGGGTCCCGGGCCTCGGGGGCGGGCGTATGATGCTGGGTCCTGTAAGTAGCGAGAACGAGGGTGCAGGTTCGGGCATCGGCCGTGTGCGCGCGTTTTCCCTGGTGATCTGTGCGTGCTGGTGCTGGCGTGGCGGCGTTGTCTCGGCTGCGCGGGCACGTGGGTTACCCGGGGGGTGGCCATATCTGCTCCAGGACGTGGGGTTGTGTTTGCTGGAGGTAGTCGAGGGTCCGGAAGAAGCATCGCTGGATGCCGGGCATGTCCTCCTCTGTGAGGTGGGGGTAGTTTTGGGTGGGGGTGTGGGGGCCCGGCCATAGCAGCGTCATGAGGCGGGCTGCCACCATGTACTGGCATAGTTGTAGGGTGGTGGGGCGTGGGGGGGTGGGTCCCCTGCGGTTTGGGGGGGCTTCCCTCTGCTGGGGGCGCAGCGTGACCACCCACACCCATCGGTCCGTGGGGATCCCCCAGGTCCGTTGGGTCCACTTGGCGAGGCAATACATCGCCCTACCAAGGCCCTGGTAGCCGCTGCGGATGGTGAGCAGCGTGTCCGGGGATTCGGGTTCCCACGTGCCCCAGATGTGGGGGCCGTCCGGGTCGTCCCCCCTGGCGTACGTGTCGGGGCCTGGGTTGTGTGTGGGGGGGGTGTAGTCGGCGGGGAGGAGGGAGTCGGTGCCGTGTACCACCCAGTGGTCTGTGGGTGCGTCGTAGGTGGTGGTGGAGAGGGTGTAGTGCAGATTGTACATGAGGGTCATGTACGTGGAGGGGGCTGGCTGCTGCTCGTCGGGGGTGGGGATGTCCCCCGGGACGTGGTGCCGGAAGTTGCCCAGGGAGGCCATCCGGGCTACCCATGTTTCCCGCTCCCACTCTTTGGTGCTGTCGGGGGTGGCGTCGGGTGGGGGGTGGGCCATGTTTGGCTCGCGGTAGCGGGTGCGGCCCTGGGTGCTGTCCCGCTCCGGCACGGGCTGTCCGACCAGGTGTCGCCCCCAGTCGATGGGGGGCCCCCAGATCCGGCTCCCCGTGGGGGGCGGGCTCTCGCCGTCTGGGGTGGCGCGTGGGGGGCGCTCGTGTCGGGCGACATGGAGGAAGGCGTCGAAGAGGAAGTCTCTGACGCCTTCCCCCAGGGTGGCCGCCTGGACCAGGGTGGCCGCCCGGATGGGGGTGCTGGTGCCGGAGGTGCGGAGGTACAGCACGACGTCCTGTTCCCCGAGTCCCCGGAGGTGCTGCCGTACCGCTGCGGGGTTGTGTAGGGCGTAGGGTTCGGCCGGTGCGGCGACTGGTGGTGCGGGGTGTGATGGGGGGGGTGGTGTGGGTTGGGGGGGGTGGTCGTCGTTGTCGCGCGTGGGGTCCGGTGATGGGGTCTCTTGTGGCGGTCGCGGGAGGGGGCATTCGCGGTGGCGTGTGTCAGCGGGGGTATCGACTTCAATTGGCTGGTGCTGGCTGCCGCGTGTTGTGTCCGTGGCCTGGTCTCGGGGGGGGGGCGGGGGGGGGGTGGTGTGGGGGTGGCGCTGTTGGTGGTGGGGGGGGCGGGGGTGGGTGTTGTGCTGGCTGGGGGTCTGGGCGTCCCTGTGGGTCGTGTGGGTGTTGCGTGTGTGCGCCGTGCGGCCCTTGCGGTTCTTGACTGGTTGTGGTGCCGGGGTGTGGGTGGGAGGCGGCCGCATGGGCGTCCGGGTGGGGCTGTGGTCCGTATGTAATGGGTGGCTGCTGGTGAATGGTGCTCGCTGGTATGGGGTGTGGGTGGGGGGGCTGCTGGTGGTGGTGGGGTGGGGGGGGCGGGGGTGGGTGTTGTGCTGGCTGGGGGTCCGGGCGTCCCTGTGGGTCGTGTGGGTGTTGCGTGTGTGCGCCGTGTGGCCCTTGCGGTTCTTGACTGGTTGTGGTGCCGGGGTGCGGGTGGGAGGCGGCCGCATGAGCCCCCGGGTGGGGCTGTGGTCCGTATGCGATGGGTGGCTGCTGGTGGATGGTGCTCGCTGGTATGGGGTGTGGGTGGGGGGGCTGTTGGTGGTGGTGGGGCGCTCCTACTAGGCCTTGGTGTTGCTGGTGTGCGTGCGCGGCTCCTCGCGGGTCCATGGGGGTGTACCGTGGCTCGTATGTCGTGGGCCCGTGTAGCGGGGGCGGCGGGTGGTGCTGGACCGCGTGGTGGTGGTGTGGAGGGTGTGCCGGTTGTGTGTGGTACCCCGGCGTTGGTGGGTGTGGTGGCAGGGGCTGGTGGTGGTCGAATACGTGTTGGTGTGGTGCGGTGATGTGCGCTATATGGGGTGGGTGGTTCGCGGGGCCTGGTTGTGCTGGGGCGTGGTGGGGGTGTAGCTGGGGGGGTCGCTGTAGCATTAGGGCATTAGGGGGTAGGGGTTGGGAGGGACGGGGGCGTGGTGGTGGTGTTGGTGGTGCCATGTCCCCTGGCTCTGCGCGTACGGTGGTCCTGGCATGGTGTGGACGTGTGTGGGCGGTGGTTTTTTGACTGGGCTGCAGGGTTTGGGTGCTGCGGTACGGTGGTGGTGGTGGGCGCTGGCGGTGGCGGTGTTGTTGGTGTGCCCCGGGGGTCTGGGCGTGGGGCGTTGCGGTGTGGCTGGACCCGGGCCTTGGTCGGGGCGTCGCGCCCTGCTGGCGGGCGCGTTGGCGGGCCCCCTGACCTGTCTTGGTCTTCTTGGCCTGGTGGGTGTCGGGGGCGGGTGAACCCCCCTGTCCCCGTGGGGGCGACGGGGAGCGGGCGTGCCAGCGGTGTGCCTCTTGGAGGCTCGTCTTGAGGCCTCTGACGTAGGTCTCCTGGTCCGTGAGGCCCATCCGCGTGGCGGTGGCCTCGTCGGGGGCGGCCAGGTGGGCGTCCCGAAAAGACGCCCAGCCCTCCGGGGGCGTCTGTTGTGCGGGGTGGGGGTGGTGTGCCGGGTAGAGGAGTGCGCTGAGGGGGTAAGGTGTTCCCTTCCGTCGGCTGAGGGCGTTTGTGAACCGGCGGCAAGTGGTTCGGAGGTAGGCTGCTATCTCCTCTGGTGCCGTGTCGGCCCACGCTTCCGGCGTCAGGGCTGCTGCTTGGGGGGCCGGGAGTTGTGGGTCTGGGAGGTGTAGGTCTCGGTGGTGGAGGTATAGGGCGAGGAGGATGTGGCGGGCCGCCACGTTCAAGCCGCCTCCGCTGTGGCGTAGGGGTGGGCTGTGGGGGGGCAGGGGTGTGCTGCCCGTGGCCACGGCTGTGGTCCATGCGTGGTCCGCCGCGTCTGCCACGTAGTACCCTCCCAGGTGGTCCCGGAGGGTGTCGGTGAGGAACCCGAAGAAGCTGGGGTGGCTGGCGGGGTGGGGTGCGGCTGGGGCCGCGGGCCGCTCGTGGTGGCGGGGGTTGAGGTCCCCGCAGTGGGGGCAGCGGAGGAGGCGGTGCGCGGCTCCCAGGCAGACCCAGTGGTCTGGGTTGCAGGGCAGGGCTGTCTGTGGTAGCCGCCGGCTAACGCAGAGGGGACATGCGGTGGCTGGTGGTTGGTGGTACCTGTGGACGGACGGCGGCGTGGGGGGATGGGGGCTGGTGGCGCGCGCATGCTGGTGGGAGTGTGTGCGGTGCCTGTGGTGTCCGTGTGTGCTGTGCCAGTGCTGTGCTCGGTGGATGGTGTGTAGACGTGGTGGGGGTTCCGTGTTGGTATGTCACGGGGTAGGTTCTCATGGTTGGTAGAACAGGAGTTTGAGGAGGTGGGCTTGGTCTGTTGGGGGCAGGGTTGCCGCATGCTGCAGGTATTTGTGGGTGCGGTATGTGAGCTGCTCCGCCGTCTTGGTAACGGCCGTCCGCTGCATGTGCGCCGCCGTGGCCTGGGGGTCCTCCGCGTGGGTGCGTAGCAAGGTGTAGACGGCAGTGGGGACGAGTCCCCTGCGGACTGCCTTGAGCACCTCCGTCTGCTTGAGGACGGTGGTGAGTTGCTGGGTCGCCGGGGACTGCGTCAGCCATCCGGCGTGCTGTGCGATGGTGTGGGTTGGGTTCCAGTCTGTGAGGGTGTCCAGTCCTCTGTACAGGGGGCACGCCTTGAAGTGGTCCCATGTTTCTTCTTCCGCGTGGCTGCAGATGCATTTGGTGTGTCCTGCGGGGACGTGGATCGAGCGGCGCGTATACCATCGGTGGTATCGGGTGAGGAGGGGAAGTTGTTCGAGGGCGAGTTGGAGTCGGGGCTTTTGTAGGTGTGCTGGGAGGCTATCCGGGCGCGGGGCGGAGTAGTAGACGGGGGTGCGGACGGAGTCTTCGAGACGTCGGAGGAGTTCGGTGTTCGCTGGGTGGCCCAGTGTGGTGGCCAGTTGCTGGATGGGTGTGGGGTAGTGGTACTGCTTGTCGCGATCCGTGTACGGCGTGTCCTCGGGCATCCATTGGGGGGGCTGTGTGGCCGGGGGTATCGGGGTTAGGTGCTGTAGGTGGCTGTGGTGTGGGGTGTCCAGTCGCACGCGTTCGAGCCCTGGGGTGTGGTTGGTGTTCTGGTGTTTGGCCTGCGTGTCTGCGCGTCCATTGCCGTATGCGTAGCGGTGTGAATCCTGCTTGATGATGTGTAGGGCGTCCTGGGGGTGCATGCCCTTGAAGGCCATCCATAGTCCCAACGCTTGTGTGGTGAGGCCGGATTCGAGTGCTTTGTGGAGGGGCAGGTCCGCAAGGCGCCTGGTGAGGTGGATGTCGACCGTGGCGTCCACGACTACCCAGATGTTGCGGGGCCGGATCGTCGTGGGTGGCGGTGTGGCGGTGACGGCGTCTGCCATGGTGCGCAGTTCGCCGTGGGAGGACGCCCCAAAGATGGTGGCCCCGGTGTGGTGTTCCACGTGGAGGCCGTCCGCGTGCTGGGTGATGCGCACGGAGGTGCAACCGACCGTGGGCTTGCGTTGCTGGGGCCGGATGCGTCAGTGAAGTAGATGATGTCGGTGTCGCTGGGTATGGGTAGGCGGGCGATTGCTGTGGGCTGATAGACGTAGATGGGGTTCCCCTGGGCGGTTCTGGCGGTGATTTGCGTGGGTTGCAGTAGTGGCGCTGCATAGACGCCTATCCCCTGGGTGATGATGGCCTGGGCTCGTGGGGTGAGGCGGAGGAGGCCCCTGTCTGGGCGTCCCTGGGTGATATACGCGTACATCAGGTGGAAGAGGTATCCCGTGTTGGGGTGGAACTTCTGGCACGTGATGGTCTGTCGCCGCTCCTTGTCGTCTTTGTCGCCGCGGAGGGTGGGGCATTTGTGCTGTAGGGGGCGCATGGGTGCCTCCTGAGGTCCTGCGCGGCGTGGGTCGCAGCGGTCGTACTCCATGGCTACGCTGTCCGGGTCTGCCCGCTCGTTGGTGAACGTCCATGTCGCCGTGGGTGTTCGGGTCCAGGCTACGTGCGCCGGGTGGTCTGGGGGTACCGTGTGAAACCAGGGGGAGAGCCATGCCTGCTGGTCGGCGGTGGCGGCGGCGGTGGGGGTGCGGTAGTGGGTGGAGATGAGGTGTAGCAGGGGCCACGGAGTGTCGAGGGCTGCCGGGTCGCAGTGCCAGCACGTGCGTGGTATGCCCTGGTCACTGTGTCTGACTGGTGGTACATCGGTCTCCGTTGCATTGTGTTTGGGGATGGACCAGGGGGCATGGTGTCGCTGGACAGTGCGGGTAGCATGTTTGTGGCCGTTTGGTGCTAGTAGCAGGATGGTGGGTGGTGTCCAGCCTTCGGCTGACGGGGTGGGCTCCCCCTGCGTCGTGCCGCCGTCATTGGGGGTCTCGTGCTCGCTCGGGCGGGGCCAGGGGTGCTGGCGCTGGAAGGCTGTGTACGCCGTGTCGGTGTCCTTGGGCCCCGGCATGTCGCGCCCTGCCTTCGTAGCACATGCGCGGAGGTACGCTTGGAAGACGTGGCGTGCTGGCCATTGTGGGTCGGAAAGGAACGGGGCGTGGTGGGCGTCGCATTGGGCCATGATCTCCATCTGTGTTGGGGTGATATACACTATGGTGACGTTGGCCCCTACGAGGCGCAGGGTGTCCACCTCGCCTGCCGGGTGTCGGTGGATGTCGGTGTGTGTGGCTACGAGTGGCCCCTGTTGATCGCAGTGGTGGTTTGTCAGGATGGCGTGTGTGTGGTGCGGTAGGAGGAGTTGTAGCTGGGCCCAGATGCCAGTGCCCACGGGGGTGGAGACGCCGTGTTGCGCCAGTATCCACCGGGGGCAGGTGTTGCGGGCCATTTGCGCTTCTTTTATGCGTATGGCTGCCGCCTCGCGAACTTCTGGTTGGTGGTTGTGTGTTACCCTGTGTAGGAAGTGTGCTGCGTGTTTGGCATAGGCCATGTCGACCAGGGCGCCCGTATTGTCTCCGTAGTAGCGCCAGTGGGCCATCATGGCCTCCTTGGGGAAAGACGTGGGCCAGCCTCCGTGTTGCGCCCATGCCTTCGTCACTTGCTGTCGAGCGTGGCGTAGTGCGTCTTGGGGGCGCGGGAGGTGCAGGGCTTGGTACCCGATGGCCGCGTTGAGCACTGCTTCCATGAAGTACGCCAGGCCCTGCGTAGACAGGAGGTCCCCCCTGGCAATTTGGGGTAGCCGGGCGAGGCGCTCTTCTAGCTTGCTTGGGAATGTGATGTGGTGGTGCCGCGTGGCCTGTGTGACTCCCAGGTGGACTGTGGTGTCTTCCAGGTGTAGGGGTTCGCCGTTCCGGATGTGGGGGGTGGGGGTCTTGGCGTCGGCCAGCCCGACCGATTTGCGGGGGTGCACTAGGAGCTGGTGGGCGTCCAGGTAGGTTGTGGTGAGTTGGAGAATGGCGGAGGCTTGGTCGGTGGTTGTTGGTAGCCCTGCGTTCTCAGGGTCGCGGTGGCGGGTGGCCGTAGTCAGGAGGTTGTCGTCCGCGAAGTTGATGAGGGGGGACCGTAGCGGGTATGGGGCGTACCCCGGGTATACCCGTGCTAGCTCGAATGCCCGTGGCAGGGTGACCAGGAGGTAGAGGAAGGGGCCTTCGGCGCCTCCCTGGGGGACCCCGCTGTCTGTGCCGGTCCAGGGGGTGAGGCCTGCGGCTGTGATGACGGCGTAGAGTCGGGTCTGGATGTACCCGGTCATGAAGGATAGGAATGGGAGGCCCATGGCATCCCATACCTCCGTGAGGAGCCGGTGTGGGGCGTGGGGGAACGCGCCTTGGACATCGAGGGAGGCGATGATCATCTCGTAGGGGTTCATGTCCAGTGCGGTGTCCTGGAGGAAGATGGCCTCGTGGGGGGACCTGCCGGCCATGGCTCCCCACATGCTGGCGGGCACGTGGGCGAAGACCGCTGGCGCGATGCGGCCTAGGATGAGCGTCCACACCAGCTTGACCTCGGTGGTGGCGCAGACTATGGGCCGCCAGTTCCCCGGCTGCGCCCTGTCCCCCTTTTTGTAGAGGGGGTGGACCAGGTTGGCCCACTCAGGGGGGATGGGCGTGGCGCCCGTGACGATGTCCCACAGGCGGGCTGCCAGGCGGCGTTTGATGGGCAGGGTGAGGCGTTGGTACGCTTCGGCCGGCAAACCGTCGACGCCGGGCACGACCCCCTTCTTCAGGCGGTCTAGGGCGCGTTGCAGTTCTGAGATGCTGAAGGGGTCGTGTTCGATGGCGCGTCGCTGTTCCCGGTTGAAGACCCTGGGCACATGCTCGCGGATGGTGTTTCTGCAGTGGGGGTCGAGCTCGGGGAGGGCGTCCCCGTGTTGTGCCTGAAAGCTGTCCAGGACTGCCTGGAGGACGGCGTCGGGGTCATTGGTGAGGCCTCCTTCGGGGCTGCGTATCGCGTGGATGGTACGGCGCCCCGTGTCCTCCAGGATGCGGCTGACGTACCGTAGGGACTTGTACGGCGTGTCGTTTCTGCCGTATCTTTCGCGTTCTTGGGCTGCGGCCGCTATGCGGTGGGCGTGCCATTCCTGGAGTTGGTGGCGGCGGGTGGTGAGGAGCGCACGGAGGTGGGCGTCCCGGTCTCGTGCCTCCGGTGTGCTGGGGCGTAGCAGGGTGGCGAGTTCCCCTTTCGTGGTCCAGATGTCATGGACGAGTTGCTGGAGGGTGAGGTCTGGTGGTGCTCCCGTGTGGTTTGTGTCACGCTCCATGCCGCATGCTTGTGCCGCCTGGCGCATGGCGGTGGTGAGTGTCGGTGCACCCGGGCGGCGCAGGATGGCGTGTAGGGCCCTGTTGTACCTGTGCCAGGCGCCGTGGTCGTCCTCGGCCGGGAACTGCAGTGTGGGTGGGAGGGTGTCGTCTGGCAGGGTGGCCGCGGGTGGGGGTAGGTTGGGGATGATGAGGTCGATGTAGAGGGGCCGGTGGCCCGTGCCTGTTGGCGGGAGGTCCCCGTAGGCTGCTTCGTGGACGCGCACCGTGGTTTGGTCCCCGTAGCACGTGTCGATGCGGGATGGGTGGGTGCCGGCTTGGTGGGGGTAATGGGAGGGTGTGCCGGTGAGTCCTGCCGTGAGGTCGGTGAGGCCCAGTTGGTGCACGGCGTCCCGGACAGCTGTGTCGGTGGGTGTGGGTGGGCCGGTGCGGTCGTCGTCGGTGGGGGCGGCGTTTAGGTCGCCTATGATGATGGTGGGTGCCAGGAGGGAGAGTCGGCGGTACGCCAGGCTCAGGGTGTCCAGGAAGTCCTTGGTCTCCTCCCCGAACGGGACGTGCGTGAGTAGCACGTTTAGCTGCCATCCGGGCCCCACGCACTCGTACGCCCCGAGGCGACCATCCACTCCGAGGTCGGGCTGGGCATGTACCGTGACCGACGTCTTGTGGTAGAGGGGTACCCCCCGTTCCCAGTGGGCGTGATATTTGTTCCCATCCGGGTCAAGGATCGGTGCTGGTTCGGGTTGGTCCGCTCTGCGGAGGGCTTGCTCCAGGAACCCCAGGAGGTCTGCGCCTCCGGGCTGCGGCCCGGGCATGGCTTGCAGTGTGGCGGCCTTGGTGGGGTCGTAGGTGACCGCGGGCTCGTTGAGGATGTTGATGCGGGCGTGGGCTTCCGCAGGCGCCGGTTTCTGGGGACCGGTAGTTGGGGGGGCGGGCCGTGTCCGGCCCTGGCCCCGTCAGGCGTCGAGGAGGTCGATGACGCCCTGAGCTGCGGGTGCCCTGCGGTTCCGCTTCTGGGGCTGGGGTAGGGCCCATGCATTGTGGACTTCGCCCGTGTACTCAGTGCCGGTGAGGTGCTCCGTGTCGGGGGTGCACAGCTGCATGGGGACCATCTCACGACCGGCTTGGTCTCGCCAGAGTTCGATGGTGCGCCCCAGCTTCTTGTCGTTGGGGGTGGCCGGGTCCCACTTGACGTGGATCTTGAACCCCTGGTGGTCCCCGGTGACGAGGTACCGGTGCTTGACCTCCCCTGCGGCCCATATCCACTTGGAGGGGCCCGCGGCCGTGGGGTACTCGAAGGACAGCTGGACCCGGCTGTTGATGGCGTATTCGGGATACAGGGCAGCGGCTTCCTCTTTGGTCCAGCTCTTCGGCTTGGCCCTTGGCTTTGGCGCGGGTTTGGCCTGTGTGGGGGCCTTGCGCTTCTGCGCACCTTGGCGGCGCCGGGCAGCGGGTTGTCCCCGTTGGGGAGGTGCGCCCTGGGGCTGCTGTACGGGTGCGTGGCCCGGTGTAAACACGGGGTGCTCGCGGGCGGCTGGGACGTCGGGCTTGGACGTGGGGACGGGGTCCTTCAGCTGCAACACTTGCTTGGTCATGAGGCCAAGCACTTCCTCGGCCTCCTGCAGGGCGTCGGGCGGGTCTGTTGGCCAGGTGAGGAGCCGGTGCCCGGTGCCTGCCCCGTGGCGGCGCATGTGGGCCGTGTAGCGGGTGGCGTGGCGTGTCCACGCTGGGGTGCGTTCCGGGGGGAGGGGGCCTTCTGGCGCCACCTGCGCCCAGTAGAGGGCGTAGTGCAGCGCTTCCCCGGCTGCCTCTGGGGCGTGGGGGATGCGTGCAGCGAGTCGCAAGCGGTCTCCTCCGCGTGGTGGGGGCGGGACTTCGCCGTCGGGGGCGTGTGCCGTTGCCCGTCTGACCTTGCCGTGGTCGTCCCATTCCACCGTCGACCAGGTGTCCCGGTGTTTGAGGATGTGGACCTCCGTGGTGGTCGGGGGGGCGTCCATGGCGTCCCAGCTGACGAGCTGGATGGGGTGGACCGCAGGGTGGGTCTTCGGGGGTGCTCGCATGTTGAGGATTTGGTGGATGTCCTCGGCGGTGGGGCCCGTGTCGGGGGCGTCCTGTGCTGCTTGGGCTAGAGGTGGGGAGGGGCGGTCCTCCCAGAGGCGGGATGCGGACGCCGTGGCGTACATGGCTGCGATCAGGACGTGTTCCGTCAGCCCTTCCACCATGAGGTCGTTTTCCCCCTGCAGGTCTCGGGGGATGGCGGCTTCCGCCTTTAGGGTGAGGAGTGCGATGGCGCGTTTGGGTCCAGGTGTGGCGTGCGTCGGCTCATCTGGCGGGCGTCCGTCGGATGGGGTGTGGGGGGGGCGCTTCTGGAAGGGGGATGGTCCCACCGCCAGGTGCTCGACAAGGTGCAGTGGTATGGCGTGGTGGCGGTCCGCTGCGGGCAGGAGGTAGGGCGGTGGGTCCCCGGCCACCGTGCCGAGGTATATGCCCCCCCTGTAGGTAGGGGTGGGCAGGGGTTGCTGCAGAGCGCCTGCGCATGGTAGCGCGCACCGAGGGTTGCAGTGGGTGCATGGGGCTGTTATGGGGTGCAGTACCGCGTACACAGTGAAGGGCCCTACCGCTCGCTGGATGTGGCGGGGGATGATGTTGCGGAGGTCCGCCACCCGTGCCGTGCGGCCTTCGCCATAGTATATCCAGAGCGTGTCCTCCAGTGCCATTTTGGGGCGTAGCTTGCGAGCCAGTAGGTTCAAGGTGCTTTTGTGGGTGGCCTCGGTGACGGTGCCGGGTCCAGCGTTAATGCGTGGGAGCAGGTGGCTTTGGTGGTGTGCCGCGGCCCGTCTGCGGGCGGTGTGGAGGGAGTGCTGTCGGCGGGAGGGGGCTCGTGCTGGGTGGGCTTTTTGCGTGGGGTCGGGGCGACGTGTAGGGGATGCTTCCATGCCGGGCGCGGGTGGTGTTGCGGGGGCTGGAGGCCAGGGTAGGTGGTGAAAGTGTATACGGTGATGGGGGAGCGCTCATGCGTGGCCTGGAGGTAGTAGTGGTCGCGACCCGTGTTGTGGGTGACGATGACGTTGGGCGTTGGTATGTCGTAGTGGAGTGCGGTATTGGTGAGTTGTTTGGTGATGCGTGCCGTCGCGTCCCCTGTTTTGGGCGCGGTGTCGTGGGGCACGAGGATGTGGACTGCCCACGCATCGTGGGCAGGGAGGTCGAGGTCCGGTAGGGTGGGATGAATGGGGCGTCCCCGGAAGTGTGTGAAAGCTGGGTTGTGGCGTGCCGCCGTTTCCTTGATGATGGACGGTGCCCACTGGGGTGGCGCCCCAACTTGCTGGGCCATGGCGGCGACGGCGCGGGCGATCGCCGTGAGGTCTGGGCCGATGCCAGGCTGGTCTGCCGGTGGTTGCAGGCCCCCTTCTGGTGCGGGGTGGTGCCACCATAGGGTGTAGCCCTTTTGTGTGTTATCGTGGGGGGTGTGCACGAGGCCCTGGTGGTTGGAGATGGCGGTCTTGAGGGCTTCCGCTGCCTCGCGGTGGAGGGTGCGCGTGTAGGCCCAGACTCCGGTGGGGGGGGCCGCCCCGGTGTGGGATTTGGCCGTGGTGGGGGCCGGCTCGAGGGTGTGACTGGTGAGGGAGGGTCTGTGCAGCCCTTCGTGCAGGGAGGCGCACACGTGTGCCCACCTGTCCGCCCATCCCTGTTGGGCGCTTCCTGTGTCTGCTCCTGCGGGCAGTCGCACGATGACCACGTGCCAGGGGTGTGACCCCGGTACTACGGTGGGGGGTGTGGTGTGCTCGTGAGCGTGTAGCCATACTGCGGTGTCTGCGTTCGCCGTCACGTAGTCCTCTCGTTCCGCTGTGTGGACGTTTTCGACGGCGGCCTCTCCCTCCAGGGTGAGGAGGAGGTGTGTGCCGGGGGGCTGCGCGTGCGTCTCCGCGTCCCGGAGCCACAGGTACGTGAGCGCCACGGCGCCGGGGAGGATTTCCCCCCACGTGAAGGTGCCTTCGGGTGATGCCCACTGCAGGGGCAGTGTGCGGCGTCCCCGCGAGTCGTTGGTGGCATGGTAGTCGTGGGGGAGGTGACGTTTGGTGAGCCGGTGCGGCATGCGTTCGGTGGTGGCTGTGGGGGGGTCCCAATTACATTCCTCCGGTGGGGGTGCGTCTGCGTCGTCCTCCTGGGGCTGGGCCAGCGGCAGCGCCTGTGCATTGGGTGCGGCGTCGGTAATCCGCTGTGCGTGAGGGTGTAAAAGCCCTCGGGGGTGAGTTGGAGGACGATGTCCCACTTCGCCGTTTGCTCTGGGGACCACTGGTGGGGCCCGTCCTGCGGTCGGTGGAGGGTGACCTGGTGGCCCCATCTCCAGCTGTGGTAGGCGAGGAGGCTGAGGACGGTGTCTTGCTCCGGGTCCTCCACGCTTTCCATGTATGCCGTCATGTCGGTGACGTCGACGGCGTACTCGTCCTCCCATTCTTGTGTGGGGGTGCCTGGAGGGGGGGGGGGGCGGTGGTGTACCCGTGGAGTCCCGGCTTCGTGACGTCGGGCAGGTCGTGCTCGAGTGACGCCCGGTACTCGGCGGGCCCGTTGCTGGCTTCGTGGGTGGGGTGTTGGCGCCGCAGGGCGTTGGACAGGTGCGTCCAGGGCGCCCTCTCGCGGGGGGGGGGGGGGGGGCGCGGGGGGGCATTTTGCGGGTCGGGGTCCGCGGGGCTGCTTGCTGTGGGCTCGAGCTCCGGCGGGGTGAGGTCCATATGATGCTCCGTGTCCTCCGTGTGTTGGAGTTCCAGTTCTAGCAGGCTGTCGATGTCCAGGGCCATGGGGTCATCGTGCGTGTTCACGTGCTGGGGTGCTGCTTCATGGCACGGTGGGCGTGTGATGCCGGTGTTCGGGGCACGTGCGGCGGCCGGTGCGGGGTCGTGCGCCGGGGGAGGCGCGCCGTTTGGCGTGGTTGTGGTGTGTGGCTGCACGCTGGTGGCTGTCCTGGCCGGTGGTGTTGCCCCTGTGTGCGGCTCGGGTTGTGGCCGGTGGTGGGTGTTGAGCTGGCGCGAGGTGTGCGGGGTTTCCAGGGGTGGTGCCGGTGGGGTGGGGTGCGGAGTCGGCGGGGCGCGGCTTCGTTCCTGTGTTGATGGGCTGTGGTGTCCCGTGCCCCCGGGTGGGGGAGGGGGGTGCGGTGCGGTATGGTGGTGTTGTGCTGTGTGGTGGCCTTCCCGTTGGGGGGGGGGGGCACCGTGTCCAGGTATGGTGGGGTGGGTTGTCGCCCGTGGTTTGTCCTCTGGCGGTGTGGGGCAGCCCCGCGTGGTCTCTTGATCGTCCTCCTGGCGTGTTTCAGTACGTGGCCCGTGCGGGGTCGGTGTGGCGTGGGGCCTGGGGTCCCCTGGGGCGGGGTGTGCGGGACTGGAGTGTCGCAACCAGGGGGGTGTGGTCGTGTGGTGCTTGGGGGTGTCAGCCCGCCGTTGGGTGGGCCCGGTGGTGTGGGGTATTGCGTTTGCGGGGTCCGCGGGTCGGTGGGTCGCGGCTGCTTGGGCGTGTTGTGGCCCCGGTGCGGTGCCCGCGGGTGGTGAGTGGCGATGTGTGGCTGGGGTGTATCGTTTCCACGGTGGGGGGGGGGGCTATTTGCTTGGGTGTGGGGTGGGCCCGTGGTAGGTTGCCGGCGGGTAGCGGGTGTCGGGGCCGCACTGTGGGTGGGTATTCCGCGGCGTCCCCTTGGTGCGTCCCGTGGTGGCCTCTGGTCGGCTGGCTGAAGGGGGTTTTTGGGGTGTACCGCATCCATGGGGGCACCATTGTGTGTTGGGGCGCCGCAGCGGCGGGTGCGGCGGGTTGTGGGGGTGGGGCTTGTGTCAGTGTCGACCGTGTGTTTGGCGGCGGTGTGTCGTGTGTCGTCCTCGGCGGCTCCTCATGGTGGTCTGTTGTGGTGGTGCCTGGGGGGTGGTCTTGGGCTTTGCGGTTCCTGGGAGGGTGCGGGACATGCGGTGTCGGGTTGGCTGGGGGGGGGGGGGGCGCGTGTGTGGGCTTGCGTGTTTGCCCTCTGCTCCCCCCGTGGCCCCTTCCTCTGCCTGTCCCTTACTCCTCTCTTTTCGCTTGCTTGTTTGGATTTGTCCTTTTTTTTTGGGGGGGGGGGGGCGGCTGGGGTGCTGTGCGTGGGTGTGGGTGTGTGCCGGTGTCGGCTCCCGGTTCCCAGGGCGCCGGTCCGGGGGGGGCTGACGGCGGGTGGTTGGCGGCAGTGGTCGCGTGGCGCTTGCGTGGGTGGCTGCGGCTCCTGGTTAGTGTCTGGGTGGCGTGGCCGGGCGTCGGCGTGCGTGTGGGTGTGTTCGTGGCGTGGGCTGATGGGGTGGTGGGCAGTGTGGGCGTGGTTGGTTTGTGTGGGTGTCGGGTATGTGTGCGCCGAAGGCGCAGTGGGTTGGGCTGGGGCACCGTGGGCGATGCAATGGGTGGAGGAGATGCTGTAGGCGTCGAAACGGGTCTGTGTTGTTGACGTGGGTGCTTCAGGTGACGCGCCGGGCGGCGACGGGGTTGGTGACGCTGTTGGTGTCACAGGTGACGGGGCGGGCGCTGGGGGGGCCTGCGGCTCCGGTGGTCGCTGTAAGTGGTGCAGTGGGTGGTGGCGTGACTGGTGGTGCCGGCGGTGAGGGTGCTGCCGGGGACGTCGATGGTGAGGGCGCTGTGGGTGATGTCATGGGTGGTGGCAATGTTGGTGTGGTTGCTGCAGGTGGTGTGCCGGCTGGTGGCGCTGCTGGTACTGCCCCTACGTAGGGTGTTGCCGGGGGTGCTGTGGGCGGTGGTGTCGTCGGTGGTGCCGATGGCGAGGGTGACGTAGGCGGTGCACTGGGTGACGGTGAGGCCGGTGTGTACCGTAGGTGACGCGTTAGGAACGGTTGGTGGGGGGCCGGAGGGGGGTTTGCCGTTGGTGCAACGGGGGATGGTGGCGTTGGTGCCGCAGGTGGTGGCTTGGGTGATGGTGCTGTTGGTGATGCCGACGGGGTGGTTTGTTTGCCTGTCTGCCCGCGGAGTCGGTGCCGGCGTTGGGCGGTTGCCTGTGCGCGTGGTGGTCGGTGCGCCGGGCGCTTGGTGGGCGTGGTCGGGTGCGGGTGTGCGTGTTGGTGTGTACGTGGCGCGGGTTGCGGGGGGTCTGCGGGCGTCGGGTGCGCTGTTGCCGTGCGTGTGGTGGTTTGTGTTGTCTGGTGGAGCGTGGCCGGTGTGTGCGTTGCGTGGGTGTTGTGGGGTCTGGCCGGCGTGGGTGGTGTCGGTATGGGTGTTTGGGTGCTGGTTGTGGGCGTGTCGTTCGCGCGATGCAGTCGGGCGTGATGGTGGTGCCGCTGGCGACGTCGATGGTGACGGTGCTGCAGGTGGTAAGGGTCGGACGGTGGTGTTGGCGGTTTCCGGTGTGGGTGGTGTGGAGTGTGGGGGTGTGGCAGGTGTGGTGCGGGGCGGATGGTGGTGTGCTTGGCGACGGCGTCGCGAGTGCTGCCGGGGGGGAGGGTGTTGTTGGTGATGTTGTGGGCGGCCGGTGGCGGGTGGTGTTGGTGGTTGTGGCTGGACTGCTTGGTGGTTGTGGTGTCGGCGGGTGGCCCTGATGACGGGCCCTGGGTGTGTGGTGGCGGGCGGGCGGGCATGGTGGTGGTGATGGTGTGTCCTTGCGGGTGGTTTTGGGTGCGGTACCGTTGGGCGTGTGGTTTGCGATAACTGAGCAATCATCCCTCCGGGTGGCGCGGGCCCGGTGGTCCGGTAGCCCGTCCGGCAGGTGGCGCCGGGTGCTCACGCGTCCCTCCGGACGGGGGCTGCTCCGTAGCCGGCAGGGGCTGGGTTCACTGCCGGGCGCACACACGTCCCTCCGGACGGCGGCTGTTTCGTAGCCTGCAGGGGCTGGGTTCACTGCCGGGCGCACACACGTCCGTCCGGACGGCGGCTTTTTCGTAGCCGGCAGGGGCCGGGTTCACCGCCGGGCGCACACACGTCCATCCGGACGGCGGCTGTTTCGGAGCGGGCAGGGGCTGGGTTCACTGCCGGGCGCACACACGTCCATCCGGACGGCGGCTGGTTCGTAGCCGGCAGGGGCTGGGTTTCCTGCCGGGCGCACACACCTCCATCCGGACGGCGGCTGGTTGGTAGCCGGCAGGGGCTGGGTTCACTGCCGGGCGCACACACGTCCATCCGGACGGCGGCTGTCGCGCTGTGGGGACTGCGGGCCTTCGACTTGTTCTTGGCGGCTCGTTCGTCGTCGGGTGTGGGTGTTTGCCGTGGTGGTGTAGTGTTTTTGTGCCGTGGTGCGTGCTGGCGTGCGGTGCTGCGTGTGTGCCCTGCTTGGCCTGTGTGTGGCGCGCGCTCCTTGCCCGGGCGTGCTGCTGCGCAGGCGCGGGGACACACCCTCTCTCTGGCGGGCCCGTTTGGCTCCATTGCGGGCCCTGTTGGCGCCCGGCTGTGGCCCGGCGCGCGGCAGTGGGGTGTGTGCACGTTGGGGGGGGGGGGGGTTCGGACCCCTCCTCTCGCTTTCCCCGCCTTGTCCCTCTGTCCCTCTTCGCCGGCCTGCCCTGCCTGCCCACCCTCTTCGTACCCGCTGGGTTGGCCTTGGCCGGTCGGTTGGTCTTGGCGGTCTGACATGGTGTTTCTTTCCTGCAGGGCGGCGTGGGCTGGGTTCGTTTTGGGGGCGGGTTGCTCGTGTGGTGTGCCGCGCCGCTTGGCTCCTGTTCACCGGTGTGCACGCTCCGTGTGTGGTGTTGTGTGTACGGTGTCCTGGGCCCCCCGGCTCCTGTTCACCGGTGTGCACGCCCTGCGTGTGGTGTCGCGTGTACGGCGTCCTGGGCCTCCCGGCTCCTGTTCACCGGTGTGCACGCTCCGTGTGTGGTGTTGTGTGTACGGTGTCCTGGGCCCCCCGGCTCCTGTTCACCGGTGTGCACGCCCTGCGTGTGGTGTCGCGTGTACGGCGTCCTGGGCCTCCCGGCTCCTGTTCACCGGTGTGCACGTTCTGTGTGTGGTGTTGCGCGTACGGTGTCCTGGGCCTCCCGGCTCCTGTTCACCGGCGCGCACGCCCTGCGTGTGGTGGTGTGTGTACGGTGTCCTGGGCCCCCCCGCTCTTGTTCACCGGTGCGCACGCTCTGCGTGTGGTGTTGCGTGTACGGCGTCCTGGGCCTCCCGGCTCCTGTTAACCGGTGTGCACGCTCTGTGTGTGGTGTTGCGTGTACGGCGTCCTGGGCCTCCCGGCTCCTGTTCGCCGGTGTGCACGCCCTGTGTGTGGTGTTGCGTGTACGGTGTCCTGGGCTCCCCGGCTCCTGTTCACCGGTGCGCACGCCCTGCGTGTGGTGTCGTGTGTACGGTGTCCTGGGCCTCCCGGCTCCTGTTCACCGGTGCGCACGCCCTGTGTGTGGTGTTGTGTGTACGGTGTCCTGGGCCCCCCGGCTCCTGTTCACCGGTGCGCACGCTCTGCGTGTGGTGTTGCGTGTACGGCGTCCTGGGCCTCCTGGCTCCTGTTCACCGGTGTGCACGCTCTGTGCGTGGTGTTGCGTGTACGGCGTCCTGGGCCTCCCGGCTCCTGTTCACCGGTGTGCACGCCCTGTGTGTGGTGTTGCGTGTACGGTGTCCTGGGCTCCCTGGCTCCTGTTCACCGGTGCGCACACCCTGCGTGTGGTGTTGTGTGTACGGTGTCCTGGGCCTCCCGGCTCCTGTTCACCGGTGTGTACGCTCTGTGTGTGGTGTTGCGTGTACGGTGTCCTGGGCCCCCCGGCTCCTGTTCACCGGTGTGCACGCTCTGCGTGTGGTGTTGCGCGTACGGTGTCCTGGGCCTCCCGGCTCCTGTTCACCGGTGTGCACGCTCTGCGTGTGGTGCTGTGTGTACGGTGTCCTGGGCCTCCCGGCTCCTGTTCACCGGTGTGCACGCTCTGTGTGCGTGTGCGGTGTCCTGGGCCTCCCGGCTCTTGTTCACCGGTGTGCACGCTTTGTGTGTGGTGGTGCGTGTACGGCGTCCTGGGCCTCCCGGCTCTCGTTCACCGGTGTGCACGCTTTGTGTGTGGTGGTGCGTGTACGGTGTCCTGGGCCTCCCTGCTCCCGTTCACCGGTGTGCACGCTCTGCGCGTACGGTGTCCTGGGCCCCCCGGCTCCTGTTCACCGGTGTGCACGCTCTGCGTGTGGTGTTGCGCGTACGGTGTCCTCGGCCTCCCGGCTCCTGTTCACCGGTGTGCACGCTCTGCGTGTGGTGCTGTGTGTACGGTGTCCTGGGCCTCCCGGCTCCTGTTCACCGGTGCGCACGCCCTGCGTGTGGTGTTGCGTGTACGGTGTCCTGGGCCTCCCGGCTCCTGTTCACTGGTGTGTACGCTCTGTGTGTGGTGTCGCGCGTACGGCGTCCTGGGCCTCCCGGCTCCTGTTCATCGGTGTGCACGCTCTGTGTGTGGTGTTGCGTGTACGGTGTCCTGGGCCTCCCGGCTCCTGCTCACCGGTGTGCACGCCCTGTGTGCGTGTGCGGTGTCCTGGGCCTCCCGGCTCCTGTTCACCGGTGTGCACGCTGCGTGTGTGGTGGTGCGTGTACGGCGTCCTGGGCCTCCCGGCTCCCGTTCACCGGTGTGCACGCTCTGTGTGTGGTGGTGCGTGTGCGGTGTCCTGGGCCTTTTGGCTCGTGTTCACCGGTGTGCACGCTCTGTGTGTGGTGGTGTGTGTACGGTGTCCTGGGCCTCCTGGCTCCTGCTCACCGGTGTGCACGCTCTGCGCGTGGTGTTGCGTGTGCTGTTTGGCCCTTTTGCGCTCGTGTGGTGCGTGTTGTGTTGTGCGTGTGGTGTCCTGGGACACTCGGTTCGTGTTCTCCGGTGTCGCGGTGTGTTGCGGTGTGTGTGGTGTCCGGTGTGCGGTGTTGCGTGTGCGTTGTCCTGGGCCTCCCGGCCCCTGTTCACCGGTGCGCGTGCTCGGTGTGTTGCGTGGTGTGTGCGGTGTGGGTGTGGGTGCGTGCTCGCGTGTGCCATACCGTGGCCGCGTCGTTGCGGACTCTTTGTTTTTGCGGAAACATTTTTCTTTACACATTGCTTCCTATGGCGTCTGATTTATTCTTCCCGTTTTGGACTCTTTGATTTTGGCGACGCCCAAGAGTAAGCGTGTCTTAATGCATGCATGGCGGTGTATGCTATGTACGCGTTGGTTTGCGGACTCTTTGCATTTTGCGACGCCCAAGAGTAGGCGTGTTTGTTTAATGCATTCATGCTATGCCACTTGTTCTTCATGTCTTGGACTCTTTGTTTTTTGCGACGCCCAAGAGTAAGCGTGTCTTAATGCTTGCATGGCGGCATATGCTACTTAACCGTTGGTTTGCGGACTCTTTGTATTTTGCGACGCCCAAGAGTAGGCGTGTTCGTTTGATGCATTCATGCTATGCTACTTATTCTTTATGTATTGGACTCTTTGTTTTTTGCGACGCCCAAGAGTAAGCGTGTCTTAATGGGCTCAAAGGTGGGTGGGGAGGTACATGGAGAAGGACAAAGGAAGAGGAAGCGTGCAAGTCGGAGGGTGTGGCGTGTTAGTTATCCATTTCTTCGGTGTTTACGCGCCGCTCGTGATGCGTTTTTCTTTACCTATACGGCGTGTTAGGGGGCGGGAGGCACGGTTTGTGGACTCTTTGTTTTTTGCGACGCCCAAGAGTAAGCGTGTCTTAATGCATGCAAGGTGGTACAAGGTACTTACTCGTTGTACCTTGGGACTCCCACGCTACTTTTTCCCTTTGTCTTGGACTCTTTGTTTTTTGCGACGCCCAAGAGTAAGAGTGTCTTAATGCATGCATGGCGGCATATGCCACTCACTCTTTGGTTGGTGTTGGGGCGCGCACAAGTCCCCTACTCCTATTGCATGCACTTTGCTAAGTGATTTGGGGCACGCAACGTTCCGCTTTCCCGTCTTGGCGTCTCTTTTGCGTTACAAAAAAAGGGGGGTTGGTGTGTAAGAGCGGTTGTCATGGTTGCCCCGCTTCGCACCGCAGGACAGGACCGTTAGCCCCCCATGACAACCACTCCCTGGCCGAAGGCCATCGTTTTGGCCCTACTCTCGCCTCTAATCTTCTTCTTTGTTGTTGGAGCGCGCACAAGTCCCTAGCGCCTAGGGCACGCACTTTGCTAGGTGTTTTGGGGCATGCAACGCTCAACTTCGTCACCGTCGCGACTCTGTTGTTCTGCTTTTTCTGTGAGTGTCCTAAATTTTGCGACCTCGCCAAACAGCGGCGTAAAATATTTTTGGGGGTTTCTGAGGTCGGAAAAATCGATTTTGCGCTTTATTTTTGCTGGTTGTGCGTCTTTTTTGTGATTTTTTATATTCTTCTGCTGCGATCGCGCGACTGGCTTGCGCAAGGCCTCGCGCAAAGAAGGGGGAGCGTGGCCAGGCGGGTAGTCGACTGTGGTGCACCAGCACCCAGTCCCCTTCTTGGTAGGTGGCCGGTACTCGGTGCTTGTTCTTCTTGTTCCACTGACGCTCCCTCACTCTCTGGAGCATAGCCTTGGCCTTGTCCACCTTCGCTTGTTGCTCTTGGACCCATTCACCCACAGAAGAATGGGTGTCCTCTGGATAGGGGGCATGTAGGAACCATGCCGGGCGCCCTAGGAATAGCTCGTGGGGCGAGTAGCCAGTAGCGGAACTCTCTTGGGAGTTCATCATCAAGGATATGACGGGGAGTAGTCTCACCCAGTCTCTGGTGCGTTCAGTTTTGCACCATATCCGTACGTTCTCCTTCAGGACACGGATCTGTCGCTCACATAGAGGGTTGCTCCTGTGAGAGCAGGGAATCCCCGTAGACACCTGGACATTGAGGGATCTGAGGACCCTCTTGTACCAGCCAGTATCTGAGCGTACTCGTACGTCCTCATCGGAGTTGATCTCCTTGGGCGCCCCATAGACACAAAACCACTCCTCCAGGAGTATCTTGATAGTCTCCTCCCCGGTAATGTGCTCGGTACATGGGAACACCCTGGTAAACCTGGTCAACCCACAGGTTACCACGAGGGCGAAGTCATAGCCCCCGAACTTCGGCATATCCGTGTAGTCCACGTATAGAACACTGTTAGCACAGTGAGGGATGGGCAGGGTTGAGTAGAGACCTCTGTCCCTGATATCCCCCGGTTTACAGGACCTGCACGGGCACTTGTCCACGATAGGCTGGAGGGTTTTCCGCAGTTGGTCGTCAGTCCACGTAGTGTGGAACCACTGCTTGAACAGCCTCAGGGTACGGTCAGCAGCCACATGACCGCCCGACTCATGGGTCCACTTCAGCAGCGCTGGGACTCGGTCACTAGGCACCACGATGCGGTCCTCGTGCCAGAGGTAGCTCTTGTCCCTCTTCCACTGGTCTTGGTTGACCAGGAGGGGTTCAAGGCGTTTCTCCAGGCGCCGGTAGATATCCCCAAACTCCTTCAGGTACTCCGATTGTTGGAGTCCATCCAGGGGGCGTATCATCGTCATGTTGAGGTCCAAGTGGACGTCCATACGGCTGAACGCCTCCTTAGCCAGCGCTTCAGACCGGGCACCAATCAGGGCGTCAAAGGCCATCAACCACTTTCTCCGTTACACATCAAACGAAGGTCCCCCCACATCCAATCGTTCTATCCAACACACCCTCTTCCACCGCGGCCCAGTTTCTAACCTCCTGCAAGACATGCTCATCACCTCAGCCCACCACTTCTCCATCCAAACACACAACATTCCACACCACAACCCCTGCCAGGTCCGATCACTTCCACTCAACTCAGCCATCCAAGTCGCCTTCCTCGACCACAACAACGAAAATTCAACTCTCTGGTTCCCGGGCACAACCATCCAACACAATCTCCACTCCACATCAGTCCAATTCTCCGACAACATCTTCCACCTTCACGACACCCACCACTTCTCCTTCATCACTCAAAAGGGCAACGAACTCTCATCCTTTATTACTACTCCCACACACCCAATATGCCCAACCACACTGCAAGACTTCCCCATCTCACATACCACCACCCTATCAACCACACATTATTTCCAGCTCAAATCCAACCAGAATATTCCCCTTCCCAACTTTTCACATCTGGATTATTGGGGCTGTCACGACTTACTCAACGCTCTCCAATCCAACACCACCTACTCTATCATCTATACCGACGGATCGGACGACCCCAACTCTTCCAATCCCTCTGGATCAGCCGCAATTATCTCCCTCCAACCCAACGACCACACTATCATTACCTCCCCCTCTCCCCTCAAAGGGTCATACCCAGCAGAAATCTACGCCATCATCATCTCCCTCCTCTACCCTCAACTCACCACCCTCCCCCAGCCGATCATCTTCGCCATCGACAACTTGAGCACATGCCTCACCCTAAATACCCTCCTTCACTTTCACTCTCCCCCCTTCACCACTAGCAACAACGCCTTTGCTCTTTGGTACAACCTCATATGGCATCTTCTCCAACATTTAAAACACATCGCCATCCTTTTCACTTGGATCAAAGGACATGCTGATTTCCCCGGCAATGACGCGGCGGACAGTGTCTCCAAATGGAGCACCACCCACTTCGATTACCTTCTCTCCCCCACAACTTCCACACAACTGGCCATTAACCAAACTCCACTTCCCGGCAAAATAACCTCTAAACTCACGAAACATCAACTCCCAACCCATCAACACAACAACATTCACCTCTCCCTTAGTAATCACTTCTTTCTCAAATCCTCGTGGTTCTCCACTTTCACCTTTAAGTGGGTGAATGGCCTCTTCTCTTGCAAGGGCTACCAACTCCACTTCATCCTCAACACCTACCTCTGCCCTCTTTGTAATCACCACCACCCCTTAGACCCCATCACCTTCATCACCGAATGCCACACTACTAACGCAATACGGAAAAAATTCTTCAACACTTGGAATGGGCACTTCCACAACACCATCATCACTTGGTGGGCCACCGCTTCCAAAGGCGACCGCCGCAACTTCATTCGAACCCTCCTACCCAACACACTCAGCAATCAATTACGCACACCCCCACCAAACACAACCTACTACTCCAACATCAAATCTCTTCGTCAAGCCCTAAAACATCGACAAAAACCTCTCACCACCCTCCTCAACGAAACCAAACAATGGCTCATCGACAACCCCATCTCTAACCTTCATCAGTTATCTCCGACGTCCACCTCCAACCCCTGGAACGAATCTTTTTCCATTTACAGCACATCATCCACCGCTCCCCACCCACTACGCTTTCCATCCCCTACCAACAAAGAACCAACCAACAAACGACCTCACTCTAAACGCCCTACCACAAAACCGAAGCCCCCCACCAAAACTTCAGCCATACAACTTCAGCACTTTCCGCCTCAACCACTACATCCTCACATCACCAACCGCATACCTCCTCCAAATGACACTTAACCTTCAATCCCATCCTTCAACCCCAACGCATACACTCGCTTCACCAACGGCACTCCCGTCTTGTCAGCAAACAGCAAACAATCAGCAACCAACAGCCAGCAGCCAACAGCCAGAAACAAACAGCAAACAACCAGCAGCAGCAACAGTCAGCAGCCAGCAGCCAGCGACCAACAACCAGTAACCAGCGGCCATCAGCCAACATCCAGCACATCAACCACCCACCGCCTCCCATCCACAGTAGGACACTTCCAGCGACAACAGCCAGCAAACACCCCCCCCCCCAACCACTCTCCCCAGACACCCCAGACATTATCCCCCCCCCCCCGGCTACCTGCTCCCCTCTTCCGACACTCGACCTGTATCAGCAAGCAAGTAGCACCCAGCTACCATCCAGCAGCAAACATCCAGCAACCAGCAGCCAGCGACCAGCAGCCAGCAGTCCTCAGCCAACGACACACAGCAGCAGCAGTCAACATCCAGCACCCAGCAGCCATGAGCAATCGGCCAGTATACAGCAGCCACCATCACCCACTAACGCAGCCAGCAACCAACAGCCATCTGACACATCAGCCTTCACCCGTCACCCACCTACACAGCAGGACACAACACCGTCACCACACTGCACCACACTGCACCACTGTATGCACAGCTCTGCGCACCAGGAAACCTTACCGATCCATTGAGTCTTTTTTGTTTGAGCCATTAATTGGAATTTTTCTTTTCTATTTTTTTTCAGGACCACTACGGCAAGAGCGCAAGACTTGAGCAGAATGAAAGGGCTTTGTACTTTAGTAATTCTCAGATCAGCTACAGGGCCACAGACTGATTCCAGGCAAGCCAGAGTGTTCCAGTCTGTTTTACTTTTTGCCCCTGCACTTGCTCGCTTCTCTTCGCTCAATCCACTGGTCCATTTTTCCATTATATCATCTTTTTGTTTTTGTTTTTTTTGTTTTTTCTTTTTTTCCTTGGTATAGGCTATATATCCCTTTGCATCTTTCACCGAAATGGCCTCCACTAGTATTTTAACCTTTTCAGGCCCATGGTGCAGTTCATGCAGTGTTTTCACCCTGACTTGGTTTGTAAATACCCGCGGCTGTCCTTCGGAGAACTTCGGCTCACCATGAACGCTCATTTTGCCCATGGTTAGGCCGCTTTGGTGCAATGCTTTGGGCGGGGGACCGCCATGCCTCAAAAAAATCAGGGCGTCAAAGTTGTTGCAGCTGATGTAGTCGGCACACTCGTTCTTCACTCCCTGGATATGGTGTACCGTCAGCCGTAGTTGACTGAGGTAGGTCCACCAGCGCCGTAGTAGGGCCTTCTCAGGTGGGGGACCCTTTGGGAAACTGCGGACCGGTTCTTGGTCGCACAGCCAGACCACAGGGTTACTCCCCAACAGTCATGCTTGTGAGGATAGCACCAGCATACCCGCGAGCAGTTCCTGCTCATAGGTGGAGTAGTTCCCCCTGGCCTGGTTCCACTTCCAGTTCCAGTGGCCCAGAGGTACTAGGACCCACTTGTCGTCAGGGTAGCTGTGCTTGAGGGTTCCATCTCGGTTGAGACCTTCCGTCCCCCATTGGGAAATGGCCGAGTCGAACTCCTCCTTCTCTAGTGCTTGCCATTGGAACAACGTTCCGCCACCGCCCACATTGCTGGCGTCGGTCACCAGGATAATCTCCCCCTGGGCCCTAGGCACGCCCAAGCACTTAGCGTTGGCTACCTTGTCTTTGAGCTCGTCAAACGCTTGTTGCTCTTGTGGGCCCCAGCGCCAAGTAGTACTCTTCTTGATCAAGTCCGTCAGAACGGCGCTGGTGTAGGTGAAGTTTTTGATGTGGCGGCAATAGAAGTTGCACGCCCCAATGAAACTGCGTACATCATGAAGTCCTTTCTTGGGGTCTTCGTGTCGTACCTTGGCATCCATCAGGGGTTTGGCCTTAGAGGCCGCTGGGGTCCACCACCCATAGCCAACGTCAAACGCCAGGTACTGCATGGTCTCCTGCATGAACTCACACTTCTCCAGCTTGAGTCGTGTGTGGTTCTCCTGGCAGACCGCAAAGAACTCACCCGAGAGGATTAGGTGATCCTCCTGGGTATTGGTCCCGAGGCATACATCGTCGATGTGAGCCTCCATCTGGGCACCCCGGGATATGAGCTCCTGCACCTTAGCTCTCCTTCGTAGGATGGACAAGATCTTGTTCATCAGCTCTTGGAATAGAGCGGGTGCGTTAGCCACGCCAAACGGCATGACCTTCCACTTGAACACCCTCCCCTGAGGGGTGATGAAGGCCAGTAGTTCCTGTGCGTTGGGCGTCAGGTCCACTTGCCAGAATCCGCTCCTCTTGTCCATTTTGGTCTTGTAGCGACAGGAGGCTATCTTCTCCAGGGTAGACTCCATATTGGGAATGGCACCTGAGTGGTTCAGCGTCTTCTTGTTCAGTTCTACGAAGTCCACTACCAGCCGTTTGGCTGTAGACCCAGGTTTAGCCACCAGGAAACAGGGGCTGCAGTGTAGGGGGTAGTCCCCGTCCTTGTACTCCAGGACTAGGCCAGCGTCGATACATTCTTGTATCTGTCGCTCGATCTCGTCGGCCTGCTCTTTAGGAGCTGGATAGGGTCTCCTCCGGATCTTGTGACCCACAAACTCGGGTTTCAGCTTGAGGTCCATCTGTACCAGCTTGTCACATGAGGCTGGAGGGGGTAGTTCTCCGAACACCTCCAGATAGGTCCTTATAAGCTTCTGTACCCGCGGGTCCAATAGCTTGATCTTGTCCTCCATGTCTTCGTCCGAGTGTAAGCTGCTTGCCCCCTGAGTAATAGACGTCGGGAGGTGGTCCTCCACCGACTCTTCGCCCGTGGTAGTGTCCTTCAGCCCTTGGTAGGCATATAGAAGGTCTTGTTCAACCATCTCCGGTGGACGATGGCAACATGGGCACGCTCGAGGGGGTTCACATACACATTCCTCCGAGAGGTCGTCCTCCTCTGGGGTCCTCACATGGGCGCCCCACACGCTCTTCATGAGCTTAAGATCTACCTCCCTTTGCCAGGTGGTGATCTTCTGTTCGAGGTCCTCCTTCAATTGGGATAGGTCTGCCATACGTCCTTGCTTCAGTGGCCATGAGCTGCGGGTAGGCTTCGCGTAACATAGCTTTTTCGCCACCAACTTCCTCTTGGAATCAACATACTCCCTGAGCCTGGATCGAGGGTCCAGCTCCTCGTCCACGGGGTCTTCCACCCTCATGGAGAGCAGGGGCTTTAGTGGGGCGACGTACTCGGCGTTCTCCACTTCCTCCACACAGGTCTGCATGAAGAAGGCGTCGTGCTCTGTTTCGTCATCTGAGTGGATAGAGCTAGGTAGCTCAGATAGTCCACACTCAGAGACTCCATCAGGAACAGATACATGACAGGGAGAGTTGGGGGCGTTGGTGAAGCGGTACTCAGAACCCCATGGCTAGGGTAGGGCATACACCCGGTCTCTGGTCCACTAACCCCACGTACGGAAGGGAGGAACGGTCTCCGGTCCACTAACCTCATGTACGGAAGGCGCCCGTTGACGCCCGGTGCGAGCCCGGCGGGAGCGTGTTCCGTGCCGTAAAGCCCCGCATCGGCAACCGATGCACCGCCAGCGGAGATTTATATATCAGAATATCAGGAATCAACAGGGTTTTCTTTTCATATTGTTTCCGTCAATTTATACGCTTCCATTCTGATATTCACTGTATTGACAGCTGGCGGTTAGCTCGCGACTTTGGTGTAACCGCCAGTTTAACTGTTATATACAGATATTTTAGCGCAAATCGTGACGAAGACTCTAAAGTCTTCAGGAATTGCATTGATGCATCCGCAATTTTCACATCTTACACTCGCAACCTTAATCCGAATTTTTCAGGATGTCGAAATCGGATTTTCGACTTCGACATCCCCGCACTTGATTTGACCTCTTTCGAGTGGACCTACGTGCTTCCCTATGCACGAATCAACTTTCCTTTTATCTTGCCCTCCATTTGTCTTAGAGATATGGGCAAAACAAAGTTGATTCGTGAGGCCACTTGTGAGGGTCATATCTCGTGCTGCTTGCGAGGAATGACAATAAGAAAACGTGGGATGTATTCACAATACTCCCGACGTAATTTAGGAAGCATTATACGCCTTGCGTCTCCACACGTGCGCGCTAGCGTAATGGATCATGGTCAAGAAGGTAGAGTTTGCGTTATAACTCTTTGGCCATGATATTGCGTGCGTTAAGATAACTTTCGAGTGTAGCGCGCGAGTGTTGCTGTTGCATAGGAACTCTCCTTGAGTTCCTATGAGCGATTGACACAAAGTTATGCCCTTGGAGGGGCATGACATATCGTGGGGGGAGCTACCTTTTTGGGCAATATGTGGTATGTGCCATGTGTTGTGTTGCGTGCCCATTTGGCGGGTCCATTGCTCCAAGCCAAACCCGCCAATGGACCTCATATTGTGCAAGCCCCTTCTCCATACTCCCCACGATCAATTGCAAGCCTAACCTTCGTGGAGGGAAGCTTGTGTGGCGATCCCAAAGCAATGCGTTGGGAGCAAGGTGTGTGTTTTGCAATTTTCCATATTTTCATGTGCCCACTTGGGAAGTAGCGCTTGTGACCTTTCAAAGCGCCCCAAGTGGAGCACATGTGTGGAATCGAAGGTCATTGGTGTCAAGTCATTGTGTTTAGAAGGATTAGTTGATTGCACGATCCAAGCCGAAGATATTATAATATAATTGTGCACCTTTCAAGGCACTTTTGTGGGTCTTTGTGCCAATTTTGCCGTTTTTGGCCCGTCATGATGTCAAGTGGCGACCGTGTATCTCAATGTTGCGCTCAATTGACATCATGACCCAAGTATGAAATGAGGGTACATACTTCGGTGCCGAACATATCTTGGACCCGGCGAATAACTCCTCTTGGGCTTGGCACACCGTGGCCGCCATGTTGGCGATTTGGGACTATCCCAAATCATGTGCTCACTTGGCGACCCTGCCATTCCCAAAACCGGAGGAGTTGGGCGACGCCCAAAAGATATGTTGGACGCATATGACTTGATACCAATCCTATGGCACACTCCGGTCCAAGTCGGGCATGTGCCTCATTTGCCCTAACCATGAGTGTGCGCATTTTCGGCCATTTTGAGCAATTTTCCACATTTTCTGCCCGCCGTGCACTATGTTCAGCCCACCCATGCACGCCGGACGCATGGACCAATGGACCATATATGACATGGGTGTTATGCATGTTGGTCCCCATGGTTCACACACCACGTGGGCGAAGCGGAGCAACCTTCGTTAAGGTTCTAGCCCAAAATGAGTGTGGGCAATTTTGCCATTTTGGCATTTGTGGACCCAATTGGGATTGTCACCACGCCGAGTGGCATGGAGATCTTTGAGAGCCAAATGCATGGGAGTCTCTGTTGGACTCCGGGTGGATGGCGTATGGAGTAACGAATCCGATGTCCAAGCCGGCGTGGAGATATACTATTGGGAGCACCCCCAAATTTTGGCTTATTTCGGCAGCCAAGATGACCCCCTTTTGGGACCCCAATTTCACACCCCCGTGTGGTCAATTGGCGGCCCCATATCTTTATGACCACAGGGAGCCCGAACCTAATCTCAAGTTGTACACTCAAATATAAGTCCTAGGTCCTGCCTCCTAACCTGTGAGCCATTGGCCTTGCCCTGGCCGGGCGAGCCACGCGTGGGAATGACGCCAATTTTGGTGATTTTGGCATCATGACCCCACTTGACGAACCCGTGGCGCCCTGATGCCGGGACCTCAGAGGGAACCAGGTTGGGTGAGGGCTCCAGTGAGTTCGTACTCGAAGGGCATAGGGTCAGCTGCCTCGTCCCTACCTCTGGCGGGTCCGAACGAGGGGTCAATTTTGGAGATTTTGGAGCTAATATCAGTTTGGGCTGAAACAGCCCATTTTCAGCTACCAACTCCTGAGGGATAATGGCGGGGCCATATCTCTGGCTCAGAGAGGAGTTGGGACCTGCCAAAATGGAGCATAGAGAGCCACTGTCGGTTGGCCTTGGAGCCCCTTGGTTCCCAAGAACTCGCCTGTGGCTGGGCGGGACACCCTCCCCATTGGCAGGGTTTCAGGGTCCGGACTGAGCAGGGCATGGGTTGTGTCTGAGCCCCCGCCCCCACCAGCCACTGAGAGGGTCGGACCTGGGATTGGGATACGAGTTAGGACTGAGTGTCCATTGTCCTGTGATGCCCTTACCCCAGTCCAGTCTTAACCTTATGTGTACATATCCTGATGTGTTGCTGTACATACTTTCGTTCCCTTGTTGCAGAGTGGCAAGGATCCTGAAACGCTTTGTCACATGACACGAGCGTAATGATGCCCTTGTGAGCGTAGTGCTTTGCCTGCCTGCTCACCTGTGCGTGTCACCCGCAGCGTCCCGTGGCCGGCCCCCCACGGGAACGCGTCAAAAGCGTTTCACCGCCGCGGGGTTACCCAGCCCTCGCGTGCCACTCGGGGCCACCAACCCCGAGCAGCGCGGCGCAGCAGCTCGCAGCCCGCAGCTCGCAGCGCAGCGCAGCGACTCGTATCGCCGCCCAGCGACAGCGCCGAGTCCGTCACGGAGCCCGCAGCACCGTCCAGAGCATCGCCCTGACCGCGCCGCGACCGTGAAGGAGGTGCACAGACCAGGACTCCTGCATCAGCGAGTCCCATCGGCCGACCAGCAAGGCCGCGTCAACCACCCCCACAACCACCGGCTGACCAGCACCAGCCGCACTCCCAGTTCAGTGCTGCAGCACCCGCCTCAACAACCACCACCAGTTCGTTGAGTGGAGCGAGTGCACACCAAGGACCTCAAGACCAAGTACGCCCCCCGCTGCCATGGTAAACTGGCAAGAAGCGGGTAAGACGTGGCCGCGGCCCCACCCCCATGCAGTGCACCTACTGCGTGGGTTGGTTTGGGACCAGCACTACCGCCACAGCCACCCCCAGTGCGAAGGCGGCATGCCCGGGAGCTTCGAGTTCCGCAAGGACATGGCCCCCGGCCGCCTGCAGGCCGTGGAGGACTGGCTGCGGGCGGAAGGGTTTGCCTTCCGCTTCTAGCAGAGGCGCTGGAGGACCTGGACCCGGCCGGACAGGCCCGGCGAAGGGCTGCGTCCCGACGGGATTGAGGAGGACGAGATGCCCAACGAGTACCCGTCGGGCGCCTCGATCAATGTCTCCATGTGGGACATAATCGAGAAGGAGTTCCCGGAGCCGGGGAACGAGCGCAGGCTGCAGGGCAGCAGCAGCGCGTCTCCGGGGAAGGAGAAGCGTTCCGCCGGGGACAGGAGGCGGGACAGGAAGTGGCGGGAGTACCAGGAGTCCCTGGCCGCCGAAGCCGCCCAAGGCGCCAGGGGCGGAACCCCAGCCCACAGCCCCCAACGGGCCAATGGTGGTCACCACCCCGGCCACGCCACCCTTGGTGACTTCATGGAAGTCGCCAAGCAGACCAAGGCCAAGCCCCGTCCGCTGCTCCTGAGGCCCCAGCAGGCCCCAGCAGGCCCCAGCAGCGACGTGGAGCCTGCCCACCGCGGGAGGATGCCGGCCGACCAGGCCAGCTCCAGCAGCAGCGCCGCTCCCACCCAAAGGGACGTGGCGCGCGCCTGTGAGCGCGCCTGTGGGGTGCCCTGCAACCTTCGGGTTGCCCGGCAACAGGCCACGCAGCAGAACGCTGCCGTGGAGGGCGCCGTCGGCATCGCCCATGAGGAGGCCACCGAGTGGGGCAGAGGCATGGGCTACCTTGCCTCGACCGTTGCAGCCATCTCGGCCGGTCTCACGGCTGCGGCCGCCCATGAGGCAGTGGCTGCCCGGGTCAGGGCAGCCGACGAGGAAGCCCGCCTGACGCAGGAGGCCCTTGCCTGCAAGGAGGCCGAGGTGAGGGCGCTGGAAGAGGCGCTTGCCCAAGAGAGGGCAAAGAAGGAGGCGGAGGAAAGGGCCCACGCCGAAGCGACGGCTAAGGCCCAGGCGTACGCCGCCAAGAAGGACGCCATCGAGGCCGCGCGACGGAAGGTCGCTGAGGAGAGGGCCAAGACGGAGGCGGAGCTGGCGGCGTTCAAAGCAGACAAGGCTCGGCTGCAGCAGGTCCGGGAAGCCGAAGCGGCTCGTGCCCGGGAGGAAGCCGAAGCGCGAGCTGCCGCAGCCACGGCCGCCGCAATGGAGGAGGCAGAGGCCAAACTCCGCCGCGAGACTCCCCCGGGAGGATCACGAGTGGAGACCCTTCGAAAGCTTTTCGAAGGGGACGCCTCCTCCAAGATGACGCTGGACGAGGCCGACACGGGCAGCAGTGGGAGCAGTGGCCCCACCGCCCACCGACGGAGGAAGGGTAAGCGGAAGACCCCCGAGAGGCCACGGAGGCCAGCGGGCGGACACCCCCACGACAGTGTGTAAGTGCGGCTAGCCCCATCTGCTCAGATTTTCAGACATTCTGCCCAGATTGGCTACATTTTGGTCATTTTCTTTGCTTCGGCGGAATTGCCGCCTCGCAGCTCAGTCACAGGATATTTCCTATATATTTCTGATATGCCGGATTTGATTCCGCGGTCCATTTCCCGTAAATCCGCCGCATTCCGCTATTTTAGCTGGAATCGCCATTTGCCGTTGACGCGCGCTCGCGGGCCAGATCGGCCAGACAATTTTACATAAATGGATTATTTAAATTCTTTCGGACAGTTTTGGACACTCAGATGTATTTAGAATAATTCCCCTCAAATTTCTTCATAGACTGGGATTTTCTGCCGGACCACAATCAGCATGGACCTTGCTTCTGTTGTCGCTGCTCTCGCCTCCGTTGGTGTCCGAGTGTCCGGTTCTACACCCAATAACAACATCCAGGGAGACTCCTCGCGTGCCTGCCCCACTGGTCTTGCCGGCCCCGAGCCCTCCGGCACCCACAACGACCCAGGGCAGCACTTTCATGGTAGCAGAGGCTACCTGAATGTTGTTCCTTTGGTGTCCCAACCACAGCTAGCCCCTCAGTACGGCCCCGTAGACTCCGCAACCTCCGGAGACGTAACGATTACGCTGCCGTGGTGCTGTGCGAACGAGGCCTTGAGAGGAATGCCTTGCGCAAGCCCAAATTGCCCAAGAAGGACACAAATCAGCAGCTGTGGAGGCCCAGATTACAATCAAGATCCCAGTCGAAATTGGCCATCAAGCAGCTGGAATCTCCCAGCTTACGCTAATGGCAACGCTCCGGTGGAGCTTACGGACCTGGCAGGTACCAATGCTCCCTACCAGTGTCCACATTTTGAGACCATCGACGCCGACATTGACGACATTGAGATGGGTGGTCCAGGTGAGGTACCTACCTATAATCGACCAGACAATTGGGCACAATGGGACAACCATTTGTCTTCAGAAGTGACCCGTAACCTTGAGGCGCTTGAGGCCCTGTGTCTATTAGCCACGTCTAAGCTGATAGGACAAGAAAGAATCGCCTCTGATTTTTTATTTGAATATTTTTTCCTCCTTCAAGAAGAAATTAATACCAGGATGTGGTGGTGTTCTCAAGAAGATGAATCTTTTGCCATTTTCTTGCAGATCTGGGAGGCAAGCCCCTTCCCGAAGGAGAAGACCAAGGCACCGGTTGCCGGGCCCTCCGCCCCTCATCCCTCTGTGTCCATCCGCGACGATCTAGCCGCCGCGGTTGAGGAAGGAATTTTAGAGGCAGCTAGGCAGGCAAGCCTGGAAATTAGGACTGAAGGAGCTCCCCAAGTGGACTCCTGGCTGCGAACCACTGAGATTGGCGGTCCGACAGCCTGCTCAGGCCCTTCAGGACACGGTATGTACTGTCCTGCCGACTGCTCTTGCAGATCCCAGCGAGATACTGAGCTCCAATTGCTCAAAGATCAAATGCAACTCATCATTCAGACGCTGGGAATTAAAGATCTTTTCAAGACCCACATGAGGTCTGAGGGCGCATCATCGGTGGATCAGACAACAGAACCGTCGGAGGAGGCGACAGAAATTTTTTCGATTGCTCCTTCGGTGGACTCTAAGACCACCGATGCACGGATCAGCAGGACTAAGTTAAAGGAAAGGGTTACAATCTCTCGATCACAGAGTAGATCGGCGAAGGCTAGGACTGAGGTTCAAAATGCCAAACGAACTGCCTCCCGTACTACCCTTCCTGCTGTTGATTCCAATGCAATTGCCCAGATGTTGCTCGCCCAGACCCTCGCCGGAGCTGGTGTGGCTAATGATGCCGCCAAGGTGTCTACCATTACGGCCGCTGTTGGGCTGGATTCACTCCTAAATCCCACTTCATTGCGACTTCGTCAGGTTGCCAAGCAACCGAAGTATAATGGAAACCCCAGACGTTGGCCTCAGTTCCAACGGGAATTTAAACTGTGGGTTAAGACTCAAAAACTCCAGGATGATCAGTTCCTGATGGCGCTCTTGGACTGCCTTGAGGGAGCGCCGGCCAACACTTGGCTCAGGACCTGGAGTGATCGTGAAGATTCAAGTTCCCCCCTTACCTTTGATGAGGTGTGGGAACAGTTGGAGGTACGTGGATCCCGGCTGCCTGAGGACCATTACCACCAGATGTTGAAGAATTTTCCTTCATTCTCTCGATTAATCTTGCACGAAGTGCAGGACAAGAGACAGCGCTTCTGGAATCTCGTAGAAGAATCTGAACATTCAGGCGAAAAATTTTCCAGTGCCGAGCTGAAAAATCTGATTTTTGACAAGATCCCCTCAGAAACCGCCGCCACCCTTCGGAATCGACAGTCCGAAGAAAAGGTCAAGACCTGGTGCGCGGAGATCGATGGCTTTGACGCCTCGGCCAACCGGTTTACCGTCAGGGAGGCACTTCAAAAGTGCTCCCCCACGTCGTTTACCAAGGTGAAATTCACTGAAAACACGTGGAAAATCAAGTTTAATGAACACGAGGATCGGGACTTGTTTGTCCAAGTTCTCAACAGGGGAGTAAGTTTCCATGGCAATCGCCTGAAGGCCAGGAACTGGGTGTTTTCGTTTACTCCGCAGGAACTGTGGGAAGAGGTTGAGAGGCTCGCTGACGCCGCCAATCAAAATTTCCATGAGGGTCTTGGGGGAAACAAGAATACCCAGCAAAACACCCAAAATGGGGCCCAAAAGGGCAACAAAAAGGTGAATGACACCCGGAATGTTCAGAATCATTGTAGCATCTGTCTTCTTCTAGGTTCTACGAACCGAGCTAAGACGCATTCCACTGCTAATCACCGATGGTCTGCTTACGATCACAAGGTGATTGGTGAAAATGTCAGTAATCCTCAGAATTCAGACAGGAATGACAGACAGGTGCATGGTGCCAAGGGGGGAAAGGGTAATTCGACTCCCTCCGGTGGGAACAAAAATACTGGAGGCCCTGGCGGGTCCCAAGGCAAAGGGAATCGGACTCCATCCGGGTCCGGTGGACAGCCAAATGGCCAGACAAGTCCCAATGTCAACGCCGGAGGCGGAAATCGAAATCCAGGCCAAACCCCTCCATCCGGTACAAACAAAGGAAATGCTCCAGGATCACAGGGTAAGGGTAAGGGAAATCCTTCAGGAACCCCCTTCTCTGGTAAGGGCAGAGGGCGTGGCGACGGTGGTGGCCCATCATCCGGCGGCCGTGGCCGTGGACGCGGAAAGGGCAATCATCGTGTGGATCAGGTCTCAGGTGCAGATCAGGTGTCTGATGCGGATCGAGATTACGTCGAAAATGCTCTGAATCCAGCGGATGATCCGTTCCAAGATGAATGGATCGACGAAACAGGCTGTGTTCACAATGTTAACGCAGCCGCTGGAGGTCAGAACGCCTAGGGGAGCCACGAAAATCGCCCCTCCCCAGGCGATTTCAGGCATGATCCCCAAATTCCTGATCGACCATTACTTGATGTAGGGTCGCTTGTCTCCTCTCCCCTGGATCCGGCAGCGGATCCTTCTGTTGTAGTGGACGAGGTTGGTGTACAGTCCAAGCACAGGGCTCGTCAGTTTGTCACAAAGCTGTGGGTCTCTGATTGCAAGGGAAATTTCCACCTCGCCACTTGTTTGTGTGACAATGGATCAGAGGTAAATCTCCAATCCAACTCTTTCTTACCCGACGACTGCGTGTTTGAATCGCCTCATCCTGTTACCCTCGAGGGAGTTTCTGGACATTCTCTCGCAGGTGGGCAACGCGGTTGTTATATATCCACCCATTTGGTCGCTCAAGACCTTTGGGAAGAGCAAAATGTGGAAGAAGTTGTCCTTAAGGATGACTACTTCTATCGTGCTGACATAAAATATGACCTTTATTTGGGGCATCCTTGGCTTCGCAAGAACAGGGTAGCGCCCGTAGGCCATCGTCGTTGTTTTTTGCTGGAGTCAGGTCCCTTGGAGCGTCCTGAATTTCGTTTTTTGCACGCAGGGTTTAAAAGTGCAGAAGAATTTTTAAAGCAAAAAGTGACACCAAAATTTGGTGAAGATGTCACCATTGCAGAGGTGAATGGGAGTGCCGATTACTCTCAAGATTTAGAATGTCTTCGTAGGGACTCCCAGCCACGACGCCCTTCGCGCTGGCACTCTTCATCCTACAGAGTTGTCGACAAATGGCGCGATGCAATTTGTGAATACTTTCATGAACACCATTCATTTTGGCCACAGTATGATGCCTTTGCTAACCGTATGAACAAGCGCTTTGACAAGCACTTCAGCGACGCTTGGACCCACAAATGGGACAAGAAGTTGTGGATTAATCCTCCGTTTCACTTAATCCAGCAGGTCATCCACAAAATCAAGCAAGATAAAACCCAGGCAATTTTAGTTGTGCCCTTGTGGGACGACAAGCCTTGGTTTCAGGAATTACAAGACATTTGTGTTGATTTCCATCGAACTTCCCAGGAAGATTAAGCTGTATGCCAGGGACGACACAGGTCCCCTGCCACAGCGGTCCTGGAGTTCGCTTGCATTCCTGGTGGATGGAAAGCTTTCTGACTCTAATTCTGCTGATTCTAGTACAGATTCCTGTGTTGGGTCTGAATCTGAGGTTGAGCGTGGTACTGATGATGAATCTATTTTTTCTGATTTTTGTTCGTCAGATACCCAAGGTGATTCAACGACCAATGGATCCGCCTCGGCTCCCTCTTCACCAATACGGTCGACATCGAAAAGAATCTTCAGTGCACGGGCGAGGAAAAATCTCCAATCGCGCCGCAAAATCAGAGTTTTTTATGAAAAACCCCCTGTGGAAGCTTTCATGGATCCTTTCGAGGAGCTGGATCGCGAAGAAAATCTCTGGGATTTCGACACAAGACCCGCCTATCTTCAAGAGGCAGTTGATACGGACCTTTTTAGGGACATCCGTAAGAAGATTCTTCCTGCCAAAGCCGAAGAAGTCGCCAAAGTTTTTTCGACAGTAATTCCTGGTGATCAGGTGGACACTGAATTGTGTTCCAAGTCAAGAGAAAAGATTTTTGAGGAACGGAAGGACACAACCCTTTCAGGGAAGTTGATCAAAGACCCCCCTGTCCCTGGACAGTTCGGTGAAGCCTTCATCGAGCTTCGTGAAGGGTACAAGGCAAAAAAACAGCGCCCTTATGAAAATCATGGACACAAACATGAGATTCTCAGAAAAATCATCGAGAGAAATCTCAGGGAATTTGGTTGGCTTGAGGGTTGTATGACCAGCGAATGGTGCTGTTCACCCTTCACAGTCCCGAAGCCACCGCCTGCAGACCAGAACACCATTGATGGTTGGCGAATGGTTGTTGATTTTCGCAATCTCAACGCCGAAACAAAGGCGGATTCACACCCCCTGCCCCTCATTGAGGAGGAAATCGCCAAGAGGGCAAGAGGTCGTTTGTTCTGTGTGCTGGATCTCCGTCACGGCTTTCACCAAATGCCGTTGAGGAAGGACAGCAGACCTCTTACCTGTATGTGCACGCCATGTGGCCCAGTCCAGTGGACCGTCATGCCCATGGGCTTGAAGAACGCCCCCTCATTTTTTCAAAGAATGATGGAGGATGTGCTGTTCACAACCCATCCTGAGCTTCGTGCCTTCGTGAGTGTGTACATAGATGACATAATCATCGCGACGGAGGGGGAGGGACTGACCGAAGCCGAGCTGGTGGCCCTACATGAGAAGCAGCTGAACCAAGTTTTGGATATTCTTGACGCCAATCAGCTGATTTGTGGGCCAAAGAAGGGAAAATTATTTTTAAAATCAGTCGAATTTTGTGGTTCTCTCCTAGAGAATGGCACTCGACGACCCAGTCCAGGGAAGCTCGTCGCTATTCAGAAGTGGAAGCGCCCTGAGACGATCACGGAGTTGAGAGGATTCCTGGGTTGTTGCAATTTTTACCACACTTTTGTGCCGAATTATGCCAAATTTGCTGCCCCCCTCACTGAATTATTGAAGGTAGGGAGAGATGCGGGCAAGGCAGGTTCAAAGGTTCGTGTCAAGTGGACTGACGAGTGCGAGGAGGACTTCCATCACTTGAAGGCAGCCCTCTGCGAAGTCGCCACGTTGCATGTGCCCCAATTTGACCGACCCTTCTACATTAGAACCGACGCATCTAGGTACGCGATCGGAGCTGTCCTTGAACAGGTTGATGAAGCCACCGGCGATCATTACCCTCTTGCATTTTGGTCTCGGAAGCTAGCCCCACGCCAAATGCAATGGTCGCCGCGTGAGCAAGAGACTTACGCCATCATCTGTGCTTTAAAAAAGTACCAATCGTGGGTTGGCACCAATCGAGTCGAGGTCCTGACGGATCATCGATCTCTGGAGTATTGGGCCACCGAACACATTGATACTGTCGCGAGCCCAGCTGGTCGACGGGCCAGATGGCACGAATTTCTCTCTCTGTTTGACCTCCATGTGTCGTATTTGCCTGGAAAACACAACACGGTAGCGGATGCTCTGAGCCGATGGGCTTACCCCGCCTCAGAGGGGCTGCAAAGTACCAACATCCATGGTACGGAGCAGGACCGCCATGTCATCATCGAATGGGATCAGGAAGAAAAGAAACTCATTCGACGTGCATGCATGCAGTGCGCTGTTAAACAGCACGCATTGCCGTGTCACGACATCACGGCCATCACAGATCCAGCGCATGCTCACGAGATCTGCACCAAAACGCTGAAAGTCGTGGAAAAAGTCACCGATCCCTCCTCAGGGAGTGTGAAACGGTTTGACTATACCCGACGAGTAAGTCGATTTCGGTTGATCGAGGGCATTAAGCGTCGAGATCCGGCCAAAACTCCACCCCTGCCTAAGGATTCCCTGATCATCCGTGACTGGACGTCCGATTACCTGCAGGATCCCATGTTTAAAGAGGTCTTTGGAAATCTCAAATCCAAAGATGCTCACAGGGATGGGATTTTTGCGGAGTACTCGTTGGATGGGGGGAAGCTGTGGATGGAGGGTAAATTGTGTGTGCCAGACGCCCTAGCCCCCCGAGTGTTAAACTGGTGGCACAAATGGGAGTCCCCCCACGCACATGGCCGTCGACTGTGGTCGATGATTAAGCATAGGTTGTTTGGATCGAGGCTCTACACTCATTGCATGAAAGTAGCCGCCGGATGTGCCCAATGTGCTGTTTCGACGCCTCCCAGCGCGAAGAAGCACGGCCATCTGAGGCCTCATCCTATTCCGGAGCGTCTCTTTAACAGAGTCACCAGTGATTTTTTTTATCTCGGTGAACTCGATGACGAAGAGTGCCATTGGACTAACAAAAAAGTCAATGGTGTGCTCCTTATTCAGTGCCGTCATTCCGGCTACATTCAAGTGTTGCCTTGCAACATTGAGTCGATGACTGGCAAGGCTGCCGCCAAGTGGTGCGCGCAGACCTGGATGGGAGGCTGGGACGTCCCATCCGAGGTGGTCACGGATTCAGGCAAAGAGTACACCTCCGAATGGTGGAGAGAATTGTGTGCTCGCCTTGGAATCCACCACCTCCGATGTGAAATCCACTCGCATCGAGCGCTGCCTGGCGAAAGAGCCGGCCGCTCAATTATTAATATGCTTCGTAAGGAGCTCGCGAGTGAAAAGGATTTCCATTGGATGGAAGTTCTCTTCGCATTGCTTCGCCGTTACCACAACACGCCTTTGTATCGTGGCCTTTCTCCAAATGAAATTGTCTTTGGACGAAAGAATTGTTGGTGGAACATGCCGTTGAATAATCCTCGCCCCTGTAAGGATGCTTCGCTGTTTTTGGACGAAGTCCAACGATCAGATAAATCTGTGTCGAAATTAATCGAGAAGCATCAAGCTGACTGGCTTTGGGTTCAAAATCAAGGTCGAAAAAACCCCCACAATTTTGAAGTCGATGATCGAGTTTGGCTTCGAAAATCCGAAACCACCCTGGACGGAGATGACAAGCTTCTTCCCTTGTGGGAGGGGCCATTCGCTGTCACAGCGCGTCTTGGTGAGAACAGGTGGAGGATTCGTGTGGATGTCAGCAGGGAAATTGACGTTTCGGGCGATCGCCTCAAGAGAGAGATCCCCTCCCCCAAGGATCGAGTTAAACCCCTTTTTTGGACTGCGAAACACTTGTCCGATCGGGTCATCGAAGGGGGGAAGTACGAACTCAAGAGGATTGTGGAAGCAAGACGTGACGCCAAGGGCGAATGGGAATTTCTGTGTGAGTGGAGGGGCTTTGATTCCAGTCACAACAACTGGGAGCCAGCCCAATCTTTTGTCCATGGATACACCAAGGGGTTCATCGACTTCTTGAAGAAGCACCCCGAAATTGGTGTACTCCTGACAGATTGTTTGTCGAAACCAGACAGACAAGTGGAGAGCGACGGAAAACAACCTCTGGTGAATCGAGATCCAGCCTTTTACGGCCCTCAGCAGCCACATTCCAGGGCTGATCCGTCGATCCCCCCTCCTGCGGTCAGGCCAGCCCAGGAGCCAAATGAGGACCAAGCTTCGAGTTCGGCCGCTGATCTGCAGCGCCCAAGCCGTACGAGGGCCAGGCCAGACAGGTTGGTGGTCACATGCATTCGTGCTTGGCCGACTTGAGGAAGCCATCCTACCACATTCTGCTCAATCCACTGTTCATTCTTTCTGTTTATGTCATGATGTGGAGAACTGCGAAAGTTTGATAATTTGACGTCAATCAACTTTTCTTTGGTCTCCGTTCGGCAGACAAGGCGTAGATACGCTGACGGAGTGTGCTGCCGTGTTCAGAACAAACCAAACTCAGGCTTAATTCAGGCAGATTCGGGGTAATCTTGTCTCTGTTGGTCTGTGCATCTTTGGAATTTGGCTACTCGTGCAGATGGAAGCAAATGTACATAATCAAAACGCTGGCCAGCGACATTCACCCCTACAGGCAACCCCTGTAGTACTGGCTGCACCAGATGCGACGCCAGGAACTCAGATCATACCTTCATTTGCTGTGATGCTAACGCCAAAGTCCAGATTCAGATCCAGGATCCTCAAATTTACCTTGAATTTCTCAGGTTTGTCCATCATTCTGCCACTGTTGTACGAAACCCAGACGTCAATTGTTCAGACAATCTTCATCTAGGAGCTCTAGGGACTTCTAACAGCCATCTCTGAAGTCCGTAAGCTTCGTTGTATTTTTGGCACACGCCAATGTGAGCTCAATCCGACCTGAAACTGTCGAAAATGGTGAATCCAAGTGTCCTGTGGGATTTCATCGAAAGATTGGCCTTGTCCAAGTCGATTGACACCACCGCCACTGTAAATTCGGTGTCTCTCAGTTATATACTGTCAGTAAAGCGCCTTCAGTGAACCTTCGGCGCGTTACATGCCAAGGATCCAGGGCCAGCATGTCCCATCATGATGCATCATCACATGATCCACATTTTGATAGAATCTGTTAGATGCTCGCGAACCAACGTGCCGGAAAGCACAATTGAGCTGAATAAACGACAATATATATTTACTTTAGTCTAAACGAAGGTGTTGGTAGTTTCAGTTGTACACATTCCGCTTCATTTCACCTTCATCTCAGGGAATTTACTCATGTTAGGACAATTTAGATTGATTTCCTTGTCATCTCCCATCATTCCTCGAAGATCTGTTTAGATCTAAGTGAACAGAAGAACATCTCTACCTTCGGTGGTTCACTTAGGGTCTGTAGACTACGTGTGTATTTGTTTAACCTCTCTGTGATTGCTTAATCCCCTCAATCTCTGCTCAAATTCATTCTCATTTTTGCTGAATCTTGTGATCATCCACCAGATGCGCCAAATCTGAGCCACATGCTGTACTTTTCAGAACGAGAAAAGCGGGATAACACGATGTAGAGTTCAGCGAGGACACCGTAGCGTGCCCGCGACAGCGAAACTGTGCCAGAGCGCTGAGATGTCACTCCAATTCTTGATCCCCCCACTCAATCCATCAATAATCTACCTCATTCTCAACCAATGCATGGTTTGGTATCGATTCTCGATACGTTTACATGCTTTTTAGCCCTTGACCTAATGTTTTACTGCACGGAGGACTGTTCGTCACTTCTCATTCTGTCTCATTTCAGGTTCATCCACCCTGATTCAGTGCCTATTCAGTCCAAATCAGGTCAGATCAAGCAGATTTCGCCCCATCGAGGCTACATTTCTATGTTTTTCTGGGACTTACCCGCACTACGTTCTTCGTTGACGTAGCGACACACCCCAGTGTGTTTTTGGAGGGGGAGTGTAAGTGCGGCTAGCCCCATCTGCTCAGATTTTCAGACATTCTGCCCAGATTGGCTACATTTTGGTCATTTTCTTTGCTTCGGCGGAATTGCCGCCTCGCAGCTCAGTCACAGGATATTTCCTATATATTTCTGATATGCCGGATTTGATTCCGCGGTCCATTTCCCGTAAATCCGCCGCATTCCGCTATTTTAGCTGGAATCGCCATTTGCCGTTGACGCGCGCTCGCGGGCCAGATCGGCCAGACAATTTTACATAAATGGATTATTTAAATTCTTTCGGACAGTTTTGGACACTCAGATGTATTTAGAATAATTCCCCTCAAATTTCTTCATAGACTGGGATTTTCTGCCGGACCACAATCAGCATGGACCTTGCTTCTGTTGTCGCTGCTCTCGCCTCCGTTGGTGTCCGAGTGTCCGGTTCTACACCCAATAACAATATCCAGGGAGACTCCTCGCGTGCCTGCCCCACTGGTCTTGCCAGCCCCGAGCCCTCCGGCACCCACAACGACCCAGGGCAGCACTTTCACAGTGACCCCTTCTTCACCGCCAGCGACGGGGATGAACGAGGCCGCCGACATCGCCAAGTGGTGGCTTGGACGGGCGGAGGAGGCGGAGACGTCCCCATGGAACCGGAAGGTGAGGATGAGGATCTCCCTCCTCCCTACCGGAGCTCGGAGTCTTCCGAGACCGAGACGCCCAGGTGGGGCGACATGGACGAGGATGACAACATGGACTTCGGCATCACGAAGAAGCGCCCATCCTCGGACCCACCGAGGCGACCCGGCGGAGACCCACCGGGACCCCCTGGCGGAGGACCATCAGGACCCCCTGGAGGACGCCCACCAAGTGGACCCCCTGGAGGCGGACCATCGGGCGGGGGAGGACCCCCTGGACCGGGCGGACCCGGCGGAGGCCCTCCTGGAGGACCCCCTGGGGACCCCGACGACCCACCAGGGAACGGCGACCCGGATACCACCTGGCGGTGGATTGTCTACCTCCGCAGGAGGATCCAGTTCCTCGAGCGCGAGGTAGACACGGGCAAGGGCGAGATGACTCGCATCGCCAGGGTCGCCGCGCGCCCGCAGGGAGAGCTGGACATTGCCAGGGGCGAGACCAAGTCGCTGAACAAGGTCATCAGCGGCCTGCAGCAGAGGCTGGACGCGCTGGAAGCCCGTGGGAGCGTCGGCAGCGACCACCCACCCCTGGAGTATGGCTCGTCGGACGACGGCTGGGGACCCGGACCAGGTCCAGGCAGACCCCACGCCCCCGGCGGAGCCCCCAGGAGTCGCCCCAGCGCCAGTGCCCCCTCTCTCACCGCCCCCTCTCACCACAGCGCGGGCCGCCGCAACGAGCGCGTGCCGCCCGGCAGTGGCAGTGAGGATTGGCGTGATGAGTGGCTCAGTTCGGACTACCACAACCGCCGTGCTCCACCGCGGACGCCCGTACGCCCCTGACGCCCGGCACCAGCCCCGGAGCCAATCCCAATGGCTGGAGGACGTTATGGTGGACTCAGGGATGAGGTCCCCGGAGGAGGCGTGGAGTGGGACGTCGGCGGAGGTGAGGACCTGGATCTGGACCTGGAGGAGTTCGACATCAGCCCTCCGCGTGGTGTACGACGGGAGGCCGCTGAACGCAGCCGCCGGCGCCGTGATGAGGAGGCATACATGGAAGGAGTACGGCGTGAACATCTGGGTTCAGCGTACATGGAGGAACCGCGGCGTAGCCACAGGGATTCCATAGAGGAGATGGACGTGGCGGCCGTGGGAGTCCGTGGGAGAGGCCGATGGGAACCTCGGTCGACCTCGCGGCCGGCGTTCATGGTCTCTAAGCCCGCGGATGCCCCCGTGTGGGAAGACTTGAAGGACATCAAGCCCCCCATGTACGACGGCAACCCTCTCAACTTCGACCGCTTCTTGGAGAAGCTGGACGATTGGGGGGTAACCGTTACTGAGGACATGCATCCCGCTGATGCGGAGAAGTATGTCTTCAGACGGTTCAGGTACCGCCTGCCGGAAGTGCTCCAGGAGAGCTATACTTCGTGGCGACCAAGGAGGGGAGAATCAAGACCCTCAAGGAAGCCAAGAAGTGGCTCAACGAGCAGGAGCGGGTGGACGCTCTGCAGGTGGCTGCCAAGCGGTGGAAGTCCATCAAGCTTCAGCATGATGGACGGGAGATTCGCCTACGGGACTGGCGAGACTTCCGAGGGCATTACACCCTCTTCCGCCGCAACGTGGAGGACCGGAACGAGGGTGACGAGCAGGCTCGCCTGCTCTCCATGCTGCCGGAAGCATGGATCAAGAGGGTCACCAAGGAGGAAGCCAAGCGGGCCAAGTCCAACCACACGGTCAAGATGATGCTCCCGAAAGAGTATCATACGAACGTGGTGGCTTGGACGAGGAAGAACGTGGCCCGGGATGTCAAACGGCACTCCCTGCGGAACGCTCTCCTCATCACCGTCTCGGGCAATCGCGAGAAGACCGCGATGTGGCGCCTTGACGAGTGTGAGTTGAGCGGCCAGACCATCCGTCTGCAGGCCATCCCGGCGCGGATGAGCTGCGACGAGATCCTGGAGTGGGTTGGAGAGGAGGTGCTCAAGGAGTACCGGAACCTCCACCACACCCGCGGGTTGAGGCCCGGCGACCGCGACGTCAACTACGTTGGCGAGGGACCTGGCGGGGAAGCTGCCATGGACCCAGCGGGAGCCGACGGCGATGGGACTCTCGTGGACGATGACGACGACAATGAGCCCGCCGAGGTGGCCGTTTGCGCCTTCGTGGCCAACAACCTGAGCGCGGGGAACAAACCGGGAAACTGGAAGCCCCTGCAGCAGGGTTGGAGGAAGAAGGAGAAGAGGGACCCTCGCCGCATTGGCGACCCTCCGTTGTCCTTTGGGGAGTTCATACGAGCTCACCCTCAGGACTGTTTCGTGTGTTATGGGAGGAAGAAAGGCTTCAACCATGACCACCGAACATGCCCCACCCACAAGGCCGACACGGAGGCTTACAAGAAGGCGCAAGGGTCGAAGAAGCGTGCGCCCGCGGGTATCTGGGAGGCCAAGGTGGAGGTGGACAGGGACCAGCTCTCCAAGCTGGTGTCGCAGGGGACCGAGTTGGCCAAGGAGATCCAGGAGATCAAGAGGAACTGGGTCCCCAGGTCGGACAACAAGAACAAGGAGAACAACCAGAACGACCAGAACAAGGACAAGGACAAGAAGCCTACTCGTAGGGGAAGGAAGAAGGGCGTCAACGAGGTTGATGCGGAGGAGAACACCCCTTCTTCCACAACCGACGCCCCCTAGCGGAGCCCCTGCAGCCAAGGGCCCCAGCTAGGGCGGTCGCAGGATGGTGACGTGGGAAGCGCCGAACCATACCAGTCGGGAGTCGATAAGCACAAAGGGACTGCCGCGGGCGGAAGGCCCGGTCCGGCACCCAGTCGCGGAGGCGGGGTGAGGGCAAGTGAAGGCACGAACCCTTGCACCCGTCCGTCCTTCGCGACCAAGAATGTGTTTGATGTACTTCAAGATCTATCCGAGAGTATCAGAGGATCACCCGGACCGCAGCTGGATGCTGCAGATGGGCAGCCTGAGCCCATTGTCCACGACCTGCACCAGTCGCTTGTTGAGCTTCTGGAACGGCCGGAGATCCTGAGTGTGCACGCCGTGCGCCGTGTCGGTCGCGAGCGGCAGTTGCATCTTAAGGTCCGTGCCTTATGCGGGGAAGTGGAAAAGGTTTTCGACGTGTTGGTCGACACGGGAGCTCAAGTCAGCTTGGTCAAGGCTGGCCTACTTCCACCAGAGTGTCTGACCGACAGTCGGAAACCTGTCAGGCTGAAGGTGGCGAACGGCCAGTACATGGTGGGAGGCACGAAGGAAGCGGCCATTGGGCTGCAGTTCGTGAACCATCGTGAGCTGAGCCGCCCAGACCTCGGCAAGGAAATCCTCCTGCACCGTCGCTTCTACGAGGCCGAGATGGACTGGGACATGATCGTCGGGTACGACTTCATGATGGAGACGGACTCTGGCGTTCTCCCGGCCCAGGCCTCGATGACCCTGTACTAGGACGACCAGCTCTCGTGGCTATCGTCACCTGAGCACCATGTGGAATGCCAATGGATCCACCCCGAACGCGATCAGCTCGAAGTAGCCGCACTGGGCACTGAGCCAACTGGGCCAGCAAACCAGGAGTACGGCGTAAGGCCGGAAGTAGAGGCCGAGTGGTTGCGGACCTGGGAGCTTCAGATCTGGCCCTGGATGCGTTCTCTTCAGGAACCTCCGCCCATCTTCGGGTGTGTGAGAAGTACTGGAGCGCCCAGGACTCCGCGTGGAAGAAGCACTGGGGTCCGCATCAGGGATTGATGTGGATCCATTGCCCCCGTTGGGACATTCCAAGAGCAATAGCGAAGATTCGCAAGGACCGCTCCAAGGCAGTGCTGGTTGTTCCTATGGGATGCACCGAGGAGGAAAGTACCCGACATTGGGTAGTCTCATTGACCAACATGACCTTAAACAAGGTCGTCCTACCGGCTGGAGAGAGTGTCTATCAGGACGCTAAGGGACAGCCCATGCCACCCCAGAGATGGCCAACGGAATTCCACTATGTGGATGGGGGCCTTGATCAGGCCGACGCCACGGACTTTGTGTGTGTCAACCGCATCATAGCGGAGCCATGGAGGCAATGCTTTGCGGTTCCCCCCGTTGACATCGGAGAATCGGAAGACCCCCTCACTGAAGAGGAGTTCGATCTGGTTCAGTGGTATATGGATCAGCCCTTTCAGGACTGGGGAAACCAGCGTGAGGGCAAAGGCCAGGACAAAGCCTGGTGGGAAGTGGACTCGATCGTCTCCGGTTCCTATAATGGGAATACCTTCGTACAGAGGGTCCTGGATCACATGTCCAGCCAGGACGAACCAATCGGGGGTAACCCACCCACCTACGGCGATCTCTTCCGAGGCAAGACCAGAGATGGCCCTTTTGGCCACCTGGGAAGACCACCTGAGCCGAAGACGAGCGGGGTCGCTACCCCTCAAGTAAGCTCCGTGGTTCAAGTGCCCGAAAAAGCCAAGGCGGAGTCCGATGATTGCCCCAAGATTCAGGCATTGAGGGCGAGGCTGACGCAGAAGTATGGGGATACCTTCTTCAGCGGAAAGCCTGTGTTTCCCCCACCGGTGCGTGGACCGTATGGCGAGGCCCTGATACGACTGACCTGCGGGGCGAGAGGAAGGAGGCCATGGAGAAGATCCTCCGGGACTTCATCGAGAGAGGCTGGCTCGAGCCGTGCCACTCCGAATGGGCCTCTCCATGCTTCGTCGTCCACAATAAGGTGGCCGGTGAGTGGCGGCTCGTGGTCGACTACCGCGGCCTAAACGCCCAAACGCAGCACGACAGCTATATCCTGCCCCTCATTGAGGATATGCTGCAAAAACAACACCGGCGGAGGATCTTCACGGTGATTGACCTGAAACATGGTTATCATCAGATGCCTCTCGCCGGGGAGTCCCGTGCCTGCACAGCCATGAGCACCCCACTTGGACCTCTCCAGTGGAAGGTGATGCCCATGGGCGTTACCAACGGCAATGCGGCTTTTCAGCGGATGCTGGAGAACCTGCTTGAGCCGGTGCGTGACTGTGCGGACCCCTTCGTGGACGACGTGATCATCGCGTCCGGGGACCCCAGTATGAGCTACGAGGAGCTCCTGGAGGCACATGAGAGGGACGTCACTCGAGTGCTGGACCTTCTGGTTCGGCACAAACTCACGGGCAGCAGTGACAAGGCCACCATTGCGGTGAGCGAGGTGGTCTTCGCTGGCCACGTAGTTGGGAACGGGCAGCGAAAGCCCATACCTGGCAAGGTGGCTGCGATCGAGCACTGGGAAAAGCCCAAAACGGTCTCTGAGCTACGGGCGTATCGGGGGTTCTGCAATTACTACTCGGGGTATATCAAGATGTATGCCGAGTATGCAGCCCCCATGACGACCATGCTCAAGGGCAACCGAGAGGAGACCAAGAAGGGGTCCAAGAAGGCTCTGGTCTGGACAGCTGATTCCGACCGTGCCTTTGAGGGGATGAAGCAGGCGCTGCTATCCGCAGTGGGTCTGCACCTCGTGGATCCCGACCGAGGGTTCGTCCTGCGCACTGATGCTTCCGACTACGCCGTTGGCGCTGTCTTGGAGCAAGTGCTTGACGACGGGCGGCACGTGCCCGTGGCCTTCGGGAGCCGAGTCCTGGCGGAAGGCCAGAGACGGACGTGGACGCCCCGTGAAAAGGAGGCGTATGCCATCGTCATGGCTCTCAGGAAATGGGCTGGGTACATAGCCCTCCATCCCGTCACCGTCTGCACCGACCATCAGAGTCTGCAGTCGTGGCACAAGGAGCACGTGGACACCCCCTCAGGTCCCGCCTCCCGACGGGCAAGATGGCATGAGACCTTGGCCAAGTTCGACCTCACGGTTGTGTATATTCCTGGAAAGGATAACACCGTGGCGGACTGTCTCAGTAGGTGGGCCTATCCCGCCAGCAAGGGCATGACGGATATCTCTGCCCATGGCGATGAGGCTGAGACCGCTGAAGCCAAGAGGATCATCGAAATGGAGCGCCTGATGGAGGAGGAGGGTGTTAAATGCTTCGTCGTCATGGCTGCGGATGCCCCCCTCGCGTCGAGGGTGAGCAGAGCGGTCAGTGTACTCGCCCCTGATGGAGCTGAGTCCGACAAGCACCTCTTCCCTGAATCCTGCCTCCAGGACGACTGGACCGACGATTACGCCAAGTCTGAGGCCTTTGCGGCCGTGTATAGGGCTGTGACCGACCCTGATGATGGGCAGAAGTGGCCAAAGGGGCTGACTGAGGAAGATGACAAGCTCTACCGTAATGGTAAGCTGCTAGTACCGGAGTCCCGGGTGCTCGAGCTATGTGAAGCTTGGCACCACCACATGCTGCACCCCGGGGTCAAGAAGCAAGCCCTTGACATGCAGCGTCGGTTCGAGATCGACCATATCGTTCTCTACACCGCCATCAAGAAGGTCAGGAAGGGTTGCTCGGTCTGTCAGGCCTGCAATCCCGATAACCGGAACGTCAAGGGGGAAGCCCAATGGACCCCGGTTCCTGACCAGCCCATGGAGAGCGTGGCCATGGACGTCTTCTCCATGCCCGAAGTGCACATTGGCAAGGAGACCTTTGACTGTGTGGTTCTTTGCGTGGATCGCCACAGTGGCTACGTAGTAGCCGTTCCGGCACGCAAAAAGGAGTTGCTTGCCAAGGAAGTGGCAGTCATGATGATTCGTCATTGGCTGACCGTCTTTGACATCCCCCGCACCATTTGCAGTGACCGAGGGCCCCAGTTTACTGGTGGCTGGTTCAAGGCTATGTGTTCCCTCATGGGAATACGTCATGCCAAGAGCGTCGCCTATCTCAGCCGGTCTAACGGCCGTGCTGAAGTGGCTGGACGGCAGCTGTTCGAGAAGCTGCGCAAGATTCACATCACCAATCCACGGCGGAACTGGTTTGAGGAGATGTGGCCCGCTCTGAAGTCCCATCATGACACCCGCACACCGGGTGGTTTGTCCCCTCACCAGATTCTGTTTGGCAGGGACCCCCTTGGTCGGGGACTTCCCTTGTCTGGTGATGGCATGGCCATGGACGCCAAGGAATTCTTCGCGCGGCAAGAGCAAACGGCGCGGGACATCCGCCAGCAGCTCGAGAAGGAGCATGCTGAGCGTCAGAAGTCCGCCCCGAGCTCGACAGCGCAGAGGTTCAGGGTGGGAGACCCGGTGTGGGTGATCAGACCCCGCCCTATGGGCACCCACCGCACCAAAACCTGGTTCACAGGCCCCGAGAGGTGGTCCGCAGGATTGGTGAGGACACCTACCGCATAAAGATGGGTCACGGACAGTTCCGGGAGCGCCACCAGAGTCAACTCCGTGTGCGGGAACCCGACCTCCGTGGCCAGCATGTGTCCCTGAGCTACGCCGCACATGAGGCTGATTCGGACGACGACTATGCTGAGCAGGACGACTATACCGTCGAGAAAATCCTGGCCCAGCGTCCGAAAGCCTCGGCACCTGGAGGTCTGGAGTTCAAGGTTCGTTGGCGAGGCTATGGGCCGTCCCACGACACCTGGGAACCCGTCTCCTCGTTCGTGCCGCGGGTCAATACTCCCTTCATGGAGTACATCCGCAAGCACAAGACCAAGATCCATGTCTCGGACTTGACTGCACTCACCCGGGCGATGGCAGCCAGGGGCGCCTGATCAGTACCCTGAGCTCTCCCCTGATGTGTTATGAGCGCTTGTGAGGTCGACGGATCGTCCCTTACTTGCTTGCTCTCTTCCATCTTCCGGTAACCTGCCATCAGAGTGGCCATGTACCCCCCCTGCTGAATCCAGAGGGGGATGGCCCCTCTCTTCTTCTATTCGTCACTCCCCCCCCTGCTGAATCCTTGGGAAACCAGGTAGGACGACTGACCTTCATATTTCTGAGCTCTTGGGGCCTTGAAGCCCATACGACGTTGCGCAACGGATGCCGCTGTCATCGGCATTGCGATTTTTTGGTGTGTGGTCTGGTTCCATGGCACTTGCGGAATCCAGACCAGTCGACGTGTGTCTCGAGACTATATATGGCCTGAACTCAGGCGTTTTCCTGTCCACCCTCCTGCATATGCCTTATCCTAACCGGGGCGTGGTTTGGCGCTCTGTCCAGAGTGTGTTTACACGCCTCTTAACCCGCTTATTGCTTATCTTTCTGGCCCTCCAGGATATGTGCATCTGTATGTTCAGCTTGTCAGCCCGTCACTGAGGGATGGACTGTTATTGCCCCCCCTGACGGGATGCGAATCGTATACGCAGGCGCCCTGAGTCGCGGTTTACATGCTGTTACATATGGTCCAGCTTGGACCAGTACCTAAGTACAGATCCTTCTGTTTGAGTGCCCGTGATACCGTGTGCCCTATTCGCTGTGATGTGGAGATCCTGATGGCGCCAGGCGGGAAGCCCAGTTGCCTGACTACACTCCCAGCGGTCCGCCACTGTCAGTCCCAGTGTGAGCCTACCGACTCGCAGACGCACTTGCAGTCGGATGGCGGCCTCCGGTGCTCCTGACCTCGGTCAGTCTGCCTGGGAAACTGGTGGTTTGAGGAGTCGACGCCTCCGCCCACACTGCATGAGGACTCCCTGATGTATGGCCTTCGTGGTAATAGGGCGAGGGAAAAGACAGCCTTGATGCCCGATCCCTTAAGGAGGAGCTCGTTCGGCTGTACCACTCTGGACTCGCGTCGTATGGATATGGACATGGTGCGCCCGAGGAAGGACCCGTGGGGACTCTCCCCCAGCCGGCGGGCCTTTGGAAGCTTGGGGTAGCCTGATGGATCTTTGTGGTCGCTCTCGACCTGTGGGACCACCTCGGTCGTCGTATGACGCCTATGTTGGCCGTGATGCCACTGCCACTGTGGTGGTGACCGTAGCAGCCGGCACCCGGTGCGCCTGGTATGGGTTAACGGGTCCTTTGGATGCCGAACAATCGCCGCCAGGACCCGGGACTTGATACTTGATACTATACTTGCAGCTACTATCAGCTACAGCACCGTACCTATCTTGCTGTGGGATTTGGGCAGCCTAACCTATCAGCCTGAAGTGAGGATGTGACCCACCCCCCCCTTCAGGAAATGGTCCTGGGTACCCGCTGCCATGTGTGGGTGTTATCGAGCCCCCCCCAGGGTTTGCTCTAAGGAGGGGAGTGAAGCGGTACCCAGAACCCGATGGCTAGGGTAGGGCATACAACCGGTCTCCGGTCCACTAACCCCACGTACGGAAGGGAGGAACGGTCTCCGGTCCACTAACCCCATGTACGGAAGGCGCCCGTTGACGCCCGGTGCGTGCCCGGCGGGAGCGTGTTCCGTGCCGTAAAGCCCCGCATCGGCAACCGATGCACCGCCAGCGGAGATTTATATATCAGAATATCAGGAATCAACAGGGTTTTCTTTTCATATTGTTTCCGTCAATTTATACGCTTCCATTCTGATATTCACTGTATTGACAGCTGGCGGTTAGCTCGCGACTTTAGCGTAACCGCCAGTTTAACTGTTATATACAGATATTTTAGCGCAAAACGTGACGAAGACTCTAAAGTCTTCAGGAATTGCATTGATGCATCCGCAATTTTCACATCTTACACTCGCAACCTTAATCCGAATTTTTCAGGATGTCGAAATCGGATTTTCTACTTCGACATCCCCGCACTTGATTTGACCTCTTTCGAGTGGACCTACGTGCTTCCCTATGCACGAATCAACTTTCCTTTTATCTTGCCCTCCATTTGTCTTAGAGATATGGGCAAAACAAAGTTGATTCGTGAGGCCACTTGTGAGGGTCATATCTCGTGCCGCTTGCGAGGAATGACAATAAGGAAACGTGGGATGTATTCACAATACTCCCGACGTAATTTAGGAAGCATTATACGCCTTGCGTCTCCACACGTGCGCGCTAGCGTAATCGATCATGGTCAAGAAGGTAGAGTTTGCGTTATAACTCTTTGGCCATGATATTGCGTGCGTTAAGATAACTTTCGAGTGTAGCGCGCGAATGTTGGTGTTGCATAGGAACTCTCCTTGAGTTCCTATGAGCGATTGACACAAAGTTATGCCCTTGGAGGGGCATGACATATCGTGGGGGGAGCTACCTTTTTGGGCAATATGTGGTATGTGCCATGTGTTGTGTTGCATGCCCATTTGGCGGGTCCATTGCTCCAAGCCAAACCCGCCAATGGACCTCATATTGTGCAAGCCCCTTCTCCATACTCCCCACGATCAATTGCAAGCCTGACCTTCGTGGAGGGAAGCTTGTGTGGCGATCCCAAAGCAATGCGTTGGGAGCAAGGTGTGTGTTTTGCAATTTTCCATATTTTCATGTGCCCACTTGGGAAGTAGCACTCGTGACCTTTCAAAGCGCCCCAAGTGGAGCACATATGTGGAATCGAAGGTCATTGGTGTCAAGTCATTGTGTTTAGAAGGATTAGTTGATTGCACGATCCAAGCCGAAGATATTATAATATAATTGTGCACCTTTCAAGGCACTTTTGTGGGTCTTTGTGCCAATTTTGCCGTTTTTGGCCCGTCATGATGTCAAGTGGCGACCGTGTATCTCAACGTTGCGCTCAATTGACAACATGACCCAAGTCTGATATGAGGGTACATACTTCGGTGCCCAACATATCTTGGACCCGGCGAATAACTCCTCTTGGGCTTGGCACACCGTGGCCGCCATGTTGGCGATTTGGGACTATCCCAAATCATGTGCTCACTTGGCGACCCTGTCATTCCCAAAACCGGAGGAGTTGGGCGACGCCCAAAAGATATGTTGGACGCATATGACTTGATACCAATCCTATGGCACACTCCGGTCCAAGTCGGGCATGTGCCTCATTTGCCCTAACCATGAGTGTGCGCATTTTCGGCCATTTTGAGCAATTTTCCACATTTTCTGCCCGCCGTGCACTATGTTCAGCCCACCCGTGCACGCCGGACGCATGGACCAATGAACCATATATGACATGGGTGTTATGCATGTTGGTCCCCATGGTTCACACACCACGTGGGCGAAGCGGAGCAACCTTCGTTAAGGTTCTAGCCCAAAATGAGTGTGGGCAATTTTGCCATTTTGGCATTTGTGGACCCAATTGGGATTGTCACCACGCCGAGTGGCATGGAGATCTTTGAGAGCCAAGGGCATGGGAGTCTCTGTTGGACTCCCGGTAGATCGCGTAGGGAGTAACGGATCCGATCTCCAAGCCGGCGTGGAGATATACTATTGGGAGCACCCCCGAATTTTGGCTCATTTCGGCAGCCAAAATGACCCCCTTTTGGGACCCCAATTTCACACCCCCGTGTGGTCAATTGGCGGCCCCATATCTTTATGACCACAGGGAGCCCGGACCTAATCCCAAGTTGTACACTCAGGGAGAAGTACTAGGTCCTGGATCCTAACCTGTGAGCCATTGGCCTTGCCCTGGACGGGCGAGCCACGCGTGGGAATGACGCCAATTTTGGTGATTTTGGCATCACGACCCCACTTGACGAACCCGTGGTGCCCTGATGCCGGGACCTCAGAGGGAACCAGGTTGGGTGAGGGCTCCAGGGAGTTCGTACTCGAAGGGCATAGGGTCAGTTGCCTCGTCCCTACCTCTGGCGGGTCCGGACGAGGGGTCAATTTTGGAGATTTTGGAGCTAATATCAGTTTGGGCTGAAACAGCCCATTTTCAGCTACCAACTCCTGAGGGATAATGGCGGGGCCATATCTCTGGCTCAGAGAGGAGTTGGGACCTGCCATTAAGGGAGCATAGGGAGCTACTGTTAGTCGGCCTTGGAGCACCTTGGTTTCCAGGAACCCGCCTGTGGCTGGGCAGGACACCCTCCCCATTGGCAGGGTTTCAGGGTCCGGACTGAGCAGGGCATGGGTTGTGTTTGAGCCCCCGCCCCCACCAGCCACTGAGAGGGTCGGACCTGGGATTGGGATACGAGTTAGGACTGAGTGTCTATTGTCCTGTGATGCCCTTACCCCAGTCCAGTCTTAACCTTATGTGTACATATCCTGATGTGTTGCTGTACATACTTTCGTTCCCTTGTTGCAGAGTGGCAAAGATCCTGAAACGCTTTGTCACATGACACGAGCGTAATGACGCCCTTGTGAGCGTAGTGCTTTGCCTGCCTGCTCACCTGTGCGTGTCACCCGCAGCGTCCCGTGGCCGGCCCCCCACGGGAACGCGTCATTGGTGTCAGTCACGACGTACTCATCCCCTCCGGTTGTAGTCTCAACAGCATCTTGAGGTCGTAGGCCATCTTTCAAGTCACCCAAGGCGAGTCCATCGCTTTCTCGTTGTATAGCCTGGACCAGAGTCGGGTCCAGATCCTCCCAGGGAATGGAGGTAAGACCTCCGTCCACCACGCTGAGCATACTCCCCCATCCGGGCTTCCCAATAGGCGTCTTGCGTCCCAGAGGCACGTAGATGGCCTCATGAGGTAATCGCACCGAGCTGATAGTCAGCTTGTCAAGGAGGGTTCGCCAGTACTCGTTGCCCCCATGGGCTCCCCTATCGGGGGAACACAGGACCATACGGGAACGTTCCAAGGCCACCTTGGTCAACACCTTCCCCAGTTCACTGAACCTGGGGTTCCCGTAGGCCATCCCGAAAGAGGGCCAGTAAAGTTTGTAGCTGCAGTTCTTCCCCTTGCTGCAGTAAAGGTCCAGTACATGCTGCTTGTCGCTGGCGAACAACTCCACACTCAGGTCTTCTCGAGAGTAACCCAACTCCTTCAGACCTTGGTCTAGGACTTCCCCCAATAGTTGATAGTCCTCAGTTTTGGAGGCCGCCATCATGTTCGAGGGCTCCTCCTTCGATAGTCTCAGGTAACTCGAGGTATGTTCCGACTGCTCCAGTGGCACAGACTCTCTGCCACTGCCGTGGTCCACGTACAGGAGGTAGGGCGCTTGCAGCGTCAGGGATTGTATCTGGGGGTGCTGTACGAAGAAGTCAGTCCCCAGTACAAAGTCGAAGGCCTCAGTGTCCATCACATAGAACCGATGGGCGATAGTCCGGGAGCCCATAGGTACCTCCACTTCACAGTCCCCGCAGCTGTGCACCACATGTCCATCCCCCATGCGTATAGCAGCGGTGGTCATGGTGTTCTTCAGGCTCCCACAAGGTAAAATTTTCTTGGCCACTATAGATATGGTGGCGCCAGTGTCCGATACTCCCAGATATTCGCGTCCCCCTAGTCGGATACGTACCCAAAACACCAGGTCTTGGGTGCCACCAGAGCGTCCCCGTCAGAACTCCGCGGGACAGGTCACCTCGAACCCCTTGTTCCGCAATTTGCGGGCCATCCTCATGAAACGGCTCCTCTTCTTAGCGTTGCCGTCATCACCACCTTCATGCTCACGCTTGGCTCCTTGTTCTTGCTGGGCCTGCGTTTGTGAGCGTGTGGTAGGACCAGACTGCCCTCCAGAGGGCTCGGAGTTCCCCCCTGGATTAGGGTTGGGGTTGCCTCCGTTCTTGTCCTTGTTCTTGTTGTCGGGCTGGCGATTAGCGCCTCCTCCTCGTCCACCTTGACCCTTGTCTTGCCCTTGACCACGTCCTTTCGACTTGCCCTTGCCTGAGTCGTTGCCTTTGCCTTTGCCTCCACCTTTGCCTGAGCCTTTGCCAGGATCTTCACCTTTAAGCTTCGCCGATAGGCGTTGCTTATGGTAGCACTCATCCTCGCAGTGCTTCCGCTTCCTGCAGAATGCACACGTGATGGTGCACCTGTAATGATCCGGCAGCTTCGCTTTGGCGCCGGTGTTCTTCTCCAGCTGCTTCCCCTGGACTACGAAGCAGTCTCGCTGCTCGCAGTCAGGGGCGTGCTGCAGGTGGCCCTGCTCGTCTCTGGCATCAAACCAGAATAGCTCCTTCACGTTCTCCATGATACGGGCGTGGGCGTGTTTGGGGGTAGTCCCCTGCCCAGGTCGGGACCCTTGGTACCCTTTGCCATGGCCTCGGGAACCTCCACCACCAGGACGGTAGTTGTTCAAGTGCTGGTCGCTCTCCTTCTCCAGCGCCAGCTCCAGGAGTACCACGCATAGATCCTCGTAGCGGAGGGATCTAGCCTTGCGCTCCGCCGTCGAACGGCACTCGTCCCATAGCTCTCGAGGGAGCTTGGCCACCAACCAGAACAGCAGGTCGTCGCTGCTGTAGGAACCGGGCGTCAGTCGTCCAGCCCAGTGATCCAGATCAGCCAACAGCTCAGAGACCCTGCCAGGTTTGGGATTATTGGGCAGCACGGGCAGGTTCTGGATCTCGGCCCTGATAGAGAAATCGGTTTCGTAGGTCTGGTACTGCCTCTCCAGGGCAACCAACACATCGGCAAAGGTGGCGGAGTTAGTCACGATCTGCCTGACCTGCTTCTCCAGGTACTTGGTCTTGCAGCACTGCAGGAGCAGATCGCACTTCACTCGCCCACTAGCGCGGGTTTGGCCGGTTAGTCGGAGAAACCGGCCAAAGTTCTCAGCGAACTCGCTGAGGTCCTTGCCTGTGAACTCAGGCAGGTTCACCACGATCTTGGAGGTGGCAATAGCCTTCGCCTCCTGAGACCTGCGTCCCTCAGGGCGTCGGGTCTTCTTCTTCTTCTTCTTCTTCTTCTTCCCCTTTGGGTCCTCGGGATCCTCCGGGTCATCGTCCTCCGAGGGCGAAGTTGAAGTCATCGACGGCGGCTCATCATCGGAGATGTCTCCGCCTAGATCACTAGAGCCATAAGGCTCTACGTCCACCATAGCTCTCAAGGCTGTCAGCCCCAGCCGGTCCAGCTCGGCCCTCGTCGAGTTCGTCACGTGGCTGTAGGGCGGCTGGGCCGTTCTCGGCACGAAGGGACTTCTCGGTATAGGTGCAGGAGTCGGCATCGGTCGGCTCCTCAGGCTCCCCAAGGTGTTTGTCAACCCTGCCGCCAGGTGGTTGGCCTGTACTCGGTGGGGTGACATTCCCACCGTGGTAGGTGACGCGTGGGGCGGGATCATCAGGGGCTCCAGTTTCTCACGGATCTCTTGAGTGAGGTCGCCCACGATTTTTGAAGTGGCTCCTCGGAGCACCTCGTTGATCTCCGACCGCGTCAGGGACCTGTTGGAGGATCTTCCCGATCCTCTACTCCTGCCACCAAGAGATTCAGGTCCTCTCCTCAACCCACTCAAGGTTGCATAGCCAGGTGCATACCCAGGAACATCCACATAGGTTCCAGTAGCGGGTAGTGGATGGGGATATTCAGCCGCATACCATCGCGGCGCAGAGCTGGTAGCCACCAGCTCGCTGGCAGTAGTTGCCTCATGGAGCGCAGTGGTAGGTGGGCCCATACCATAGGCGGGGTAGGGAGGCATGCCAGTAAAGCCTGTGCCCTCTGCCATAGGCGGGTTGGTTGTGGAAGCCGATGTTGCAGCGGCTGGGAGTGTTGTGGTTAAGGGAGAGGGTGATGCATGGAGGCCAGAAGCGCTTGGTGCGCCTTCGAAGGTAGGGACATTCGTCAGGTCTTGCCCTTGCTCCTCTCCTTCGTCTGCTTCGTCTCCAGCATCCTTCTCGCTCTCTCTCTTCCTCTTCACAGGCTGAGCCACCACCTCTTCGACGGACAGGGCCCCGAAGGCCGTCTGGAGTCCATCCAGGGAGTCCTCGGCCGCATCCACTGGCCCATGTAAGGGCTCCGCCGAAGGTACAGCGCCAGGTGCTGGCCTTGCCGGTGCCTCAGGCGCTGGCGCTGTCTTCACGTCGGCGTCCTCCTTCCTTGTGTCCATCTTCAGTCACCCTTCTGCTTATATTTGCCTGTACTCGGCGCACTGGATGTACGGCGCGGGGTTGCTGCCGGTGCGCAGAGACAGACTGCCTCTTGCTACCAGAAAAGTTTATAGTGGCTTCAGCACTGTGTTTTTGTCTCTCCTGCTGCTTGCTGCTGGTGTAGGGTTTCCTGCTGCTTGTTTTTGGAGATGAAAACCTTTTCTTTGCAGAAATAGAGTCAATCCACGATAACCCAAGCCAGAGGTGTGCAAGGAGAAGAGAATCAGGATCAAAGCATGAAGGGCTGCAGTGTAAACAGTGAAAGATGAAAGGATATTCACAGAAACTGCAACTCAGGTCAAATCAGAATGCATATTCACAAAGATAGCTGAAATGTTTTGGAAAAGAGTTGGAAAACTGCCCCATGGTCACTCTCTCTCCATAGTGCCATCTCAGGAGATGTGCACTCTTTGTTTTGGGTCCCATATGTGCTGAGGTGGCAGGGCATGTGGCGATGAGGTCATTTCCATGTCACATGGGATCTTCCTACTTAGCTAGGCTGACCAGGAATTGAACCCAGGACCTCTCAAAAAGAGGTGCCCAGCCCCCTAGGGTGCATACCACTAGGATAGCTAAGAATTCATGGAAAAACATAGATAAATTCATAGGCTCTGCCATGGATATGTCAGTTCTCAGTCAACTCAGGAAAAGATGATTTGCCTCACATTGAAAGGGGATTAGGGGGTCCACTCCATATCCTGATTGGGTGTTTGGTTCCATAGGTCAAAATGTGTTATCACCACTTTTGGTGGGGCCAATACTAAGATAGAAATGCCTGGATGCTCAGTGCATCCCTAATACAACTAGAGTATGCCTCAAAGCATTGGAAAAGCACTTTTTCCTACTGTGTGTTCGTGGAGGGGGAGTGTAAGTGCGGCTACCCTCCATCCGCGCAGATCTCAGGTCAATTCAGGTCAATGCACCCCCATTCAGCGAGATTCAGCTCAATTCCGGACATTTACATATGGTGAAGCGGTACCCAGAACCTATGGCCCATGGCCCGGAGGCCTGTGAGCCGTCACACCCGTGCGGAAGCCGTTCACACCGGATGTCAGCGGGACATCCCTGTTCTCTAACCCGCGAGATCTGGAATCCGATTTCTAACCATTAAATCAATGTAGAATTACCATAATTTCATTGTCTTAGGCGATTTTCAGTCGGAAATCGGTAAAATACCCGATTTCTACCGCGATTTCTAATTGTCGTGAAATCGCCGCCTGATGTCGCCTGTTCGCGCGCCTTCGTCGCTTCTCCGTGGCGAGTTTTGTTCTGGACTTTTCTCGAGTACCTTTGAGGTTCAAAGAGAACTTAAGGGCGGAATCTAGAGGGTATTTAAGGTACTTTCATCTGGTGTGTTCACCAGAATTTTTCGCCGTTGCGTTTTCGAGAAAATCAGCGCGCAAGGCTTTCCGTCGATCGTGCGAACTCATGCTTCTCAAGGACCATGAGTTCGCACGGAACCCTACATCTCCCCCCTATGTCTTTCATCCATGTCCCTGTCACGCGGGCATATCATCTTGCTTAGGGAAGCGGGCAATGGCGGTGTTTTAGGCAGCCTATGCGTCTCGCAAACCCAAGTCGTTTGCGTGCGCAAACGCTAACTTTGTGGCCTTGTGAGCATGAACGTTAATGACCGAACAAAATGCTCACAAGACCAAAAGCCCGAGGCCATTTTCGTTTTTCGAGCCAACTCAACGATGGCTCCACGCAATTCAATGCGTACCAAAACTCTATTTTCAGAAGAGGGCAAGTTTTGGTCGAAAATTAGGCCAAAATGGCCAAACCCCCGAGGCTCGTACTCGAAGCCTATGGGGAGTTGCGCCTCGAACCAAGGCAATATGTAAAGTAGAGACCACGAAGGACATCGTGGATGGCTTGGTTGATTTTTAGAACCTTGTCTTCTATTTTATATAATTTCGCCTTTTGAGCACGCGTGCCACATTGCCTCTTTGCACACGCGCTCATATGCAAGCACCAATGACACGAGTGGGCGGAGACAATCTAACCATAGTGTGCATATTTGAAAGCACCTACTATGGGCCTACTCCAAAAGTGTTTACTCATATTTTTGCTCCTCAAGGTCCCAAAGATATGTTCATGCCAATATCACCGATATATGCACTTTTTCCCATAAGTAGTGTGCTTCAAGGATTGAGGTGTTAAAAATGCTTTCATTGTGCTTTGAACCTCAACTCTTGTTGCAAAAGGGAAGCAAAGCGTCGGTTTGCATCCATGCAAAAGCCCGAGGCTCCTTTCTCTCGTGATACGGAGATACGATATTTGGAGGGACCACTTTTCGGTGAATTTTGGCCGTTTTGCCCAAAATGGCCACAAACTCCTTCTCCCCCTGATTTCACCCCCGAGGTTGCGTGCGCCACTTGACCAAGGGTAAGGGCAATTCGGAGAGGGCACGTAAACCCGCATCAAATGGGATGTTTCCCCATGTGGCCTCTCCTCTCGATGGGAGAGTTGTGAGTCACCTAAGTTGGGGCATGTTGCCATTCTGCCCCATACGTGTGTCACTTTCCCTCCAATGGGAAAAATAGCTAGAGGCGACCATGAGGGATGGCAAGTGGCATATATTGGGACCTAAGTCCCATGTGTGTATCGCATCTTTGGTTGAAAGGATCCTCGCTGTGGCCATGGAGATATGGAATCATGAATGCGGGCCATTTTGGCCAAATTTCGCTGTTTTTGCTATTGTATGCCATATTGGAATTACCATATCTCCATGGGGCACGGGATCTAGCCAGGAGAGAAGGGCGCATATTGTAGCATATGACCAAGGGTTGAAAGCCCTTGAGTTTTGTATTTGCTCCTCCGGCTCATCCAGAGTTTTTCAACTTTTGGTGCGATCCACGATCCCCCCCTTTGCACGCATGTTGCTTTCTGCCCTGTCCGTGTGGTCATCCCCTCGGTGAACAGTAAGCAGCCAGCGTGGCAGCAAGCGATAACCCAGGGCATGGGACCAAATGGGATATCAAGGGTTGTGAATCAAGGCTTGGCGCGTCAATATTGCCAAGATTTCCTACCCTGGACGGTCGCCCGAGACGGCCGATTTTGCCATTTAGGCGATCATGACCCCACTTGGCGAACCCGTGGCGCCCTGATGCCGAGACCTCAGAGGAAACCAGGTTGGGTGAGGGCTCCAGGGAGTTTGTACTCGAAGGGCATAGGGTCAGCTGCCTCGTCCCTACCTCTGGCGGGTCCGGACGAGGGGTCAATTTTGGAGATTTTGGAGCTAATATCAGTTTGGGCTGAAACAGCCCATTTTCAGCTACCAACTCCTGGGGGATAATGGCGGGGCCATATCTCTGGCTCAGAGAGGAGTTGGGACCTGCCGTTAAGGGAGCATAGGGAGCCGCTGTCGGTTGGCCTTGGAGCACCTTGGTTTCCAGGAACTCGCCTGTGGCTGGGCGTGATACCCCCCCCTATTGGCAGGGTTTCAGGGTCCGGACTGAGCAGGGCATGGGTTGTGTTTGAGCCCCCGCCCCCACCAGCCACTGAGAGGGTCGGACCTGGGATTGGGATATGAGTTAGGACTGAGTGTCTATTGTCCTGTAATGCCCTTACCCCAGTCCAGTCTTAACCCCATGTGTACATATCCTGATGTGTTGCTGTACATACTTTCGTTCCCTTGTTGCAGAGTGGCAAGGATCCTGAAACGCTTTGTCACATGACACGAGCGTATTGATGCCCTTGTGAGCGTAGTGCTTTGCCTGCCTGCTCACCTGTGCGTGTCACCGCAGCGTCCCGTGGCCGGCCCCCCACGGGAACGCGTCAAAAGCGTTTCACCGCCGCGGGGTTACCCATCCCCCGCGTGCCACTCGGGGCTACCAACCCCGAGCAGCGCGGCGCAGCAGCTCGCAGCGCAGCGCAGCAGCTCGCAGCGCCGCCCAGCGACAGCACCGAGTTCGTCACGGAGCCCGCAGCGCCGTCCAGAACATCGCCCTGACCGCGCAGCGACCGTGAAACAGATGCACAGACCAGGACTCCTGCATCAGCGAGTCCCATCGGCCGACCAGCAAGGCCGCGTCAACCACCTCCACAACCACCGGCTGACCAGCACCAGCCGCACTCCCAGTCCAGTGCTGTAGCACCCGCCTCAACAACCACCACCAGTTCGTTGAGTGGAACGAGTGCACACCAAGGACCTCCAGACCAACTACGCCCCCGCTGCCATGGTAAACTGGCAAGAAGCGGGTAAGACGTGGCCGCGGCCCCACCCCCATGCAGTGCACCTACTGCGTGGGTTGGTTTGGGACCAGCACTACCGCCACAGCCACCCCCAGTGCGAAGGCGGCATGCCCCGGAGCTTCGAGCTCCGCACGGACATGGCCCCCGACCGCCTGCAGGCCGTGGAGGACTGGCTGCGGGCGGAAGGGTTTGCCTTCCGCTTCCAGCAGAGGCGCTGGAGGACCTGGACCCGGCCGGACAGGCCCGGCGAAGGGCTGCGCCCCGACGGGTTTGAGGAGGACGAGGACTCCAACGCGTACCCGTCGGGCGCCACGATCAATGTCTCCATGTGGGACATGATCGAAAAGAACTTCCCGGAACCGGGGAGCGAGCGCAGGCTGCAGGGCAGCAGCAGCGCGTCTCCGGGGAAGGAGAAGCGGTCCGCCGGGGACAGGAAGCGGGACCGGAAGTGGCGGGAATACCAGGAGTCCCTGGCCGCCGAAGCCGCCCAAGGCCAAGGGCGGAACCCCAGCCCCCAGTCCCCAACGGGCCAATGGTGGTCACCACCCCGGCCACGCCACCCTTGGTGACTTCATGGAACTCGCCAAGCAGACCAAGGCCAAGCCCCGTCCGCTGCTCCTGAGGCCCCAGCAGGCCCCAGCAGGCCCCAGCAGCGACGTGGAGTCGGCCCACCGCGGGAGGATGCCGGCCGACCAGGCCAGCTCCAGCAGCAGCGCCGCTCCCACCCAAAGGGACGTGGCGCGCGCCTGTAAGCGCGCCTGTGGGGTGCCCTGCAACCTTCGGGTTGCCCGGCAACGGGCCACGCAGCAGAACGCTGCCGTGGAGGGCGCCGTCGGCATCGCCCATGAGGAGGCCACCGAGTGGGGCAGAGGCATGGGCTACCACGCCTCGACCGTTGCATCCATCGCGGCCGGTCTCACGGCTGCGGCCGCCCATGAGGCAGTGGCTGCCCGGATCAGGGCAGCCGACGAGGAAGCCCGCCTGACGCAGGAGGCCATTGCCCGCAAGGAGGCCGAGGTGAGGGCGCTGGAAGAGGCGCTTGCCCAAGAGAGGGCAAAGAAGGAGGCGGAGGAAAGGGCCCACGCCGAAGCGACGGCTAAGGCCCAGGCGGACGCCGTCAAGAAGGACGCCATCGAGGCCGCGCGACGGAAGGTCGCTGAGGAGAGGGCCAAGACGGAGGCGGAGCTGGCGGCGTTCAAAGCGGACAAGGCTCGGCTGCAGCAGGTCCGGGAAGCCGAAGCGGCTCGTGCCCGGGAGGAAGCCGAATCGCGAGCTGCCGCAGCCACAGCCGCCGCAATGGAGGAGGCAGAGGCCAAACTCCGCCGCGAGACTCCCCCGGGAGGATCACGAGTGGAGACCCTTCGAAAGCTCTTCGAAGGGGACGCCTCCTCCAAGATGGCGCTGGACGAGGCCGACACGGGCAGCAGTGGGAGCAGTGGCCCCACCGCCCACCGACGGAGGAAGGGTAAGGGGAAGACCCCCGAGAGGCCACGGAGGCCAGCGGGCGGACACCCCCACGACAGTGACCCCTTCTTCACCGCCAGCGACGGTACAGCGACAGGGGATGAACGAGGCCGCCGACATCGCCAAGTGGTGGCTTGGACGGGCGGAGGAGGCGGAGACGTCCCCATGGAGCCGGAAGGTGAGGATGAGGATCTCCCTCCTCCCTACCGGAGCTCGGAGTCTTCCGAGACCGAGACGCCCAGGTGTGGCGACATGGACGAGGATGACGACATGGACTTTGGCATCACGAAGAAGCGCCCATCCTCGGACCCACCGAGGCGACCCGGCGGAGACCCACCGGGACCCCCTGGCGGAGGACCATCAGGACCCCCTGGAGGACGCCCACCAAGTGGACCCCCTGGAGGCGGACCACCGGGCGGGGGAGGACCCCCTGGACCGGGCGGACCCGGCGGAGGCCCTCCTGGAGGACCCCCTGGGGACCCCGACGACCCACCAGGGAACGGCGACCCGGATACCACCTGGCGGTGGATTGTCTACCTCCGCAGGAGGGTCCAGTTCCTCGAGCGCGAGGTAGACACGGGCAAGGGCGAGATGAAACGCATCGCCAGGGTCGCCGCGCGCGCGCAGAAAGAGCTGGACATCGCCAGGGGCGAGACCAAGTCGCTGAACAAGGTCATCAGCGGCCTGCAGCAGAGGCTGGACGCGCTGGAAGCCCGTGGGAGCGTCGGCAGCGACCACCCACCCCTGGAGTCTGGCTCGTCGGACGACGGCTGGGGACCCGGACCAGGTCCAGGCAGACCCCACGCCCCCGGCGGAGCCCCCAGGAGTCGCCCCAGCGCCAGTGCCCCCTCTCTCACCGCCCCCTCTCACCACAGCGCGGGCCGCCGCAACGAGCGCGTGCCGCCCGGCAGTGGCAGTGAGGATTGGCGTGATGAGTGGCTCAGCGCGGTGTACCGCAACCGCCGTGCTCCACCGCGGACACCGGTACGCCCCCGGCGCGCCGCACCAGCCCTGGAGCCAATCCCAATGGCTGGAGGACGTTATGGTGGACTCAGGGATGAGGTCCCCGGAGGAGGCGTGGAGTGGGACGTCGGCGAAGGTGAGGACCTGGACCTGGACCTGGAGGAGTTCGACATCAGCCCGCCGCGTGGTGTACGACGGGAGGCCGCTGAACGCAGCCGCCGGCGCTGTGACGAGGAGGCATACATGGAAGGAGTACGGCGTGAACATCTGGGTTCAGCGTACATGGAGGAACCGCGGCGTAGCCACAGGGATTCCATGGAGGAGATGGACGTGGCGGCTGTGGGAGTCCGTGGGAGAGGCCAATGGGAACCTCGGTCGACCTCGCGGCCGGCGTTCATGGTCTCTAAGGCCGCGGATGCCGCCGTGTGGGAAGACTTGAAGGACATCAAGCCCCCCATGTACGACGGCAACCCCCTCAACCTCGACCGCTTCTTGGAGAAGCTGGACGATTGGGGGGTAACCGTTACTGAGGACATGCATCCCGCTGATGCGGAGAAGTATGTCTTCAGACAGTTCAGGTACCGCCTGCCGGAAGTGCTCGTCGAGCTATACTTCGTGGCGACCAAGGAGGGGAGATTCAAGACCCTCAAGGAAGCCAAGAAGTGGCTCAACGAGCAGGAGCGGGTGGACGCTCCGCAGGTGGCTGCCAAGCGCTGGAAGTCCATCAAGCTTGAGCATGATGGACGGGAGATCCGCCCACGAGATTGGCGAGACTTCCGAGGGAAATACACCCTCTTCCGCCGCAACGTGGAGGATTGGAACGAGGGTGACGAGCAGGCTCGCCTGCTCTCCATGCTGCCGGAAGCATGGATCAAGAGGGTCACCAAGGAGGAAGCCAAGCGGGCCAAGTCCAACCACACGGTCAAGATGATGCTCCCCAAAGAGTATCATACGAACGTGGTGGCTTGGACGAGGAAGACTGTGGCCCGGGATGTCAAACGGCACTCCCTGCGGAACGCTCTCCTCATCACCGTCTCGGGCGATCGCGAGAAGACCGCGATGTGGCGCCTTGACGAGTGTGACGTGAGCGGCCAGACCATCCGTCTGCAGGCCATCCCGGCGCGGATGAGCTGCGACGAGATCCTGGAGTGGGTTGGAGAGGAGGTGCTCAAGGAGTACCGGAACCTCCACCACACCCGCGGGTTGAGCCCCGGCGACCGCGACGTCAACTACGTTGGCGAGGGACCTGGCGGGGAAGCTGCCATGGACCCAGCGGGAGCCGACGGCGATGAGACTCTCGTCGAAGATGACGACGACGATGAGCCCGCCGAGGTGGCCGTTTGCGCCTTCGTGGCCAACAACCTGAGCGCGGGGAACAACCGGGGAAGCTGGAAGCCCCTGCAGCCGGGTTGGAAGAAGAAGAGGAAGAGGGACCCTCGCCGCGTTGGCGACCCTCCGCTGTCCTTTGGGGAGTTCATACGAGCTCACCCGCAGGGCTGTTTCGTGTGTTATGGGAGGAATAAAGGCTTCAACCATGACCACCGAACATGCCCCACCCACAAGGCCGACACGGAGGCTTACAAGAAGGCGCACGGGTCGAAGAAGCGTGCGCCCGCGGGTATCCGGGAAGCCAAAGTGGAGGTCGACAAGGACGAGCTGGCCAAGCTGATGTCGTCGGTGGGGACCGAGTTGGCCAAGGAGATCCAGGAGATCAAGAGGAACTGGGTCCCCAGGTCGGACAACAAGAACAAGGAGAACAACCAGAACGACCAGAACAAGGACAAGAACAAGACGACTAGAAAGGAAAGAAGGGAAAGGAAGAAGGGCGTCAACGAGGTTGATGCCGAGGAGACCTCCCCTACTTCCACAACCGACGCCCCCTAGCGGAGCCCCTGCAGCCAAGGGCCCCAGCTAGGGCGGTCGCAGGATGGTGACGTGGGAAGCGCCGAACCATCCCAGTCGGGAGTCGATAAGCACAAAGGGACTGCCGCGGGCGGAAGGCCCGGTCCGGCACCCAGTCGCGGAGGCGGGGTGACGGCAAGTGAAGGCACGAACCCTTGCACCCGTCTGTCCTTCGCGACCAAGAATGTGTTTGATGTACTTCAAGATCTATCCGAGAGTATCAGAGGATCACCCGGACCGCAGCTGGATGCTGCAGATGGGCAGCCTGAGCCCATTGTCCACGACCTGCACCAGTCGCTTGTTGAGCTTCTGGAACGGCCGGAGATCCTGAGTTTGCACGCCGTGCGCCGTGTCTGTCGCCAGCGGCAGATGCATCTTAAGGTCCGTGCCTTATGCGGGGAAGTGGAAAAGGTTTTCGACGTGTTGGTCGACACGGGAGCTCAAGTCAGCTTGGTCAAGGCTGGCCTACTTCCACCAGAGTGTCTGACCGACAGTCGGAAACCTGTCAGGCTGATGGTGGCGAACGGCCAGTACATGGTGGGAGGCACGAAGGAAGCGGCCATTGGGCTGCAGTTCGTGAACCATCGTGAGCTGAGCCGCCCAGACCTCGGCAAGGAAATCCTCCTGCACGGTCGCTTCTACGAGGCCGAGATGGACTGGGACATGATCGTTGGGTACGACTTCATGATGGAGACGGACTCCGGCGTCCTCCCGGCCCAGGCCTCCATGACCCTGTACCAGGACGACCAGCTCTCGTGGCTTTCGTCACCTGAGCACCATGTGGAATGCCAATGGATCCACCCCGAACGCAATCAGCTCGAAGTGGCCGCGCTGGACACTGAGCCCACTGGGCCGGCAAACCAGGAGTACGGCGTAATGCCGGAAGTGGCGAACCGAGTGGTCGCGGACCTGGGAGCGTCGGATCTGGCCCTGGATGCATTCTCTTCAGGAACCTCCGCCCATCTTCGGGTATGTGAGAAGTACTGGAGCGCCCAGGACTCCGCGTGGAAGAAGCACTGGGGTCCGCATCAGGGCTTGATGTGGATCCATTGCCCTCAATGGGACATTCCAAGAGCGATAGCGAAGATTCGCAAGGACCGCTCCAAGGCAGTGCTGGTTGTTCCTATGGGATGCACCGAGGAGGAAAGTACCCGACATTGGGTAGTCTCATTGACCAACACGACCTTAAACAAGGTCGTCGTACGGGCTGGAGAGAGTGTCTATCAGGACGCTAAGGGACAGCCCATGCCACCCCAGAGATGGCCAACAGAATTCCACTATGTGGATGGGGGCCTTGATCAGTCCGAAGCCACGGATTTCGTGTGTGTCAACCGCATCATAGCAGAGCCATGGCGGCAATGCTTTGCAGTTCCCCCTGTTGACATCGGTGAATCGGAGGACCCCCTCACAGAAGAGGAGCTGGATCTGGTTCAGGGGTATATGGATCAGCCCTTTCACGACTGGGGTAGCCAGCGTGAGGGCAAGGGCCAGGACAGAGCCTGGTGGGAAGTGGACTCCATCGTCTCTGGTTCCTATGATGGAAACACCTTCGTGCAGAGGGTGCTGGACCACTTATCCAGCCAGGACAAACCAATCGGGGGTAACCGACCCACCTACGGCGATCTATTCCGAGGCAAGACCAGAGATGGCCCTTTGGGCTACCTGGGAAGACCACCTGAGCCGAAAGCGAGCGGAGTAGCTACCCCTCAAGTAAGCTCCGTGGTTCAAGTGCCCTGAAAAGCCAAGGCGGAGTCCGACGATTGCCCCAAGATTCAGGCATTGAGGGCCAGGCTGAAGCAGAAGTATGGGGATACCTTCTTCAGCGGAAAGCCTGTGTTTCCCCCACCGGTGCGTGGACCGTATGGCGAGGCCAAGATACGACTGAAGCAGGACCCCCGTGTGTATCGTCACCGGGAGTTTGCCCTGAGGGGCGAGATGAAAGAGGCCATGGAGAAGATCCTCCGTGACTTCATCCAGAGAGGCTGGCTTGAGCCGTGCCACTCCGAGTGGGCCTCTCCATGCTTCGTCGTCCCCAAGAAGGTTGCCGGTGAGTGGCGGCTCGTGGTCGACTACCGCGGCCTGAACGCCCAAACGCAGCATGACAGCTATACGCTGCCCCTCATTGAGGACATGCTGGAAAAAAAACACCGGCGGAGGATCTTCACGGTGATTGACCTGAATCATGGTTATCATCAGATGCCTCTCGCCGAAGAGTCCCGTGCCTGCACGGCCATGAGCACTCCACTTGGACCTCTCCAGTGGAAGGTGATGCCCATGGGCGTTACCAACGGCAATGCGGCTTTTCAGCGGATGCTGGAGAACCTGCTTGAGCCGGTGCGTGACTGTGCGGACCCCTTCGTGGACGACGTGATCATCGCGTCCGGGGACCCCAGTATGAGCTACGAGGAGCTCCTGGAGGCACATGAGAGGGACGTCACTCGAGTGCTGGACCTTCTGGTTCGGCACAAACTCACGGGCAGCAGTGACAAGGCCACCATTGCGGTAAGCGAGGTGGTCTTCGCTGGCCACGTAGTTGGGAACGGGCAGCGAAAGCCCATACCTGGCAAGGTGGCTGCGATTGAGCACTGGGAAAAGCCCAAAACGGTCTCTGAGCTACGGGCGTATCTGGGGTTCTGCAATTACTACTCGGGGTATATCAAAATGTATGCCGAGTATGCAGCCCCCATGACGACCATGCTCAAGGGCAACCGAGAGGAGACCAAGAAGGGGTCCAAGAAGGCTCTGGTCTGGGATGCTGATTCCGACCGTGCCTTTGAGGGGATGAAGCAGGCGCTGCTATCCGCAGTGGGTCTGCACCTCGTGGATCCCGACCGAGGGTTCGTCCTACGCACCGACGCTTCCGACTACGCCGTTGGCGCTGTCTTGGAGCAAGTGCTTGACGATGGGAGGCACGTGCCCGTGGCCTTGTGGAGCCGAGTCCTGGCGGAAGGCCAGAGACGGACGTGGACGCCCCGTGAAAAGGAGGCGTATGCCATCGTCATGGCTCTCAGGAAATGGGCTGGGTACATAGCCCTCCATCCCGTCACCGTCTGCACCGACCATCAGAGTCTGCAGTCGTGGCACAAGGAGCACGTGGACACCCCCTCAGGTCCCGCCTCCCGACGGGCAAGATGGCATGAGACCTTGGCCAAGTTCGACCTCACGGTGGTGTATATTCCTGGAAAGGATAACACCGTGGCGGACTGTCTCAGTAGGTGGGCCTATCCCGCCAGCAAGGGCATGACGGATATCTCTGCCCATGGCGATGAGGCTGAGACCGCTGAAGCCAAGAGGATCATCGAAATGGAGCGCCTGATGGAGGAGGAGGGTGTTAAATGCTTCGTCGTCATGGCTGCGGATGCCCCCCTCGCGTCGAGGGTGAGCAGAGCGGTCAGTGTACTCGCCCCTGAGGGAGCTGAGTCCGACAAGCACCTCTCCCCGGAGTCTTGCCTCCAGGACGACTGGACCGACGATTACGCCAAGGATAAGGTTTTCGTGCAACCTATATTTTCGCTTTTTTCAGTGTATTTTCCTGATATATGTGTACAAACTGCAATCGGCTATCTCAGCACTGTTTTGGACAGTGTTGGTATCAGTCAATCAGGAATTTCTGTAGTTTTACACTGATGGTGTTTTCACCATTTTCTGTACAATAAAACTGAGTTTGGGTCGGCGACGGCCAGTCCTGAGATCGCGCGCGCCGATCCAGAAATTGTCGATTTCTGACGATTTTTAAGAGAATTCAATCAGTTTTATTGATAAGATTAATTCTTTATCAGTTTTAGACATAAGCGGATGTTACGGCACTATCGCGACGCCGTTCCGTGCCAGTTTTTTTGGCGTAAGTATGCCATGTTCACGATTTTTTATAAAATCGTTGGTAGCTCAGATCCTGAAGTTACATGCACCAAATCACGGCCCATTAGTAGGGCTTTGCATGCATATGCTGATTTGGTTTCCAAACGCGTCGGTGCACCGGCACCACGCGTTGGGGGGAGACCCATGATCATGTTGTAAATATGCATTGTTTTGGTCATATTTCATTGTTATATGTCCCCCTTTGTTCATATCTTCTTAGGACATGAAAGGGACCGTTTCGAAATCACTCCCGTGATTTCGTCGAACACGTAGTATGTTTCCGTCGCCTTTTGTGGTTGCCTTTGGGGTACATTTTTGGGTTATTTGAAGGAAAACTTGGATAAGTTTCAAGGAAAACAAGTTCTAAGTCATTCATTTCCAAAAATGAAAAGAATTTCGAAACGGTCCCTTTCATGTCCGAAAAAAAATAGACACAATGTTAACCCGTGGAGCAATTCAGTTGCGGGGTTAACACCAAGTCTGAGGCCTTTGCCGCCGAGTATAGGGCTGTGACCGACCCTGACGACGGGCAGAAGTGGCCAAAGGGGCTGACCGAGGAAGATGGCAAGCTCTACCGGAATGGTAAGCTGCTAGTACCGGAGTCCCGGGTGCTCGAGCTTTGTGAAGCTTGGCACCACCACATGCTGCACCCAGGGGTCAAGAAGCAGGCTCTTGACATGCAGCGTCGGTGGGAGATCGACCATATCGTTCTCTACACCGCCATCAAGAACGTCAGGAAGGGTTGCTCGGTCTGCCAGGCCTGCAATCCCGATAACCGGAACGTCAAGGGGGAAGCCCAATGGACCCCGGTTCCTGACCAGCCCATGGAGAGCGTGGCCATGGACGTCTTCTCCATCCCCGAAGTGCACATTGGCAAGGAGACCTTTGACTGTGTAGTTCTCTGTGTGGACCGCCACAGTGGCTACGTAGTAGCCGTTCCGGCACGCAAAAAGGGGTTGCTTGCCAAGGAAGTGGCAGTCATGATGATTCGTCATTGGCTGGCCGTCTTTGACATCCCCCGCACCATTTGCAGTGACCGAGGGCCCCAGTTTACTGGTGGCTGGTTCAAGGCTATGTGTTCCCTCATGGGGATACGTCATGCCAAGAGCGTCGCCTATCTCAGCCGGTCTAACGGCCGAGCTGAAGTGGCTGGACGGCAGCTGTTCGAGAAGCTGCGCAAGATTCACATCACCAATCCACGTCGGAACTGGTTTGAGGAGATGTGGCCCGCTCTGAAGGCCCATCATGACACCCCCACACCGGGTGGTTTGTCCCCTCACCAGATTCTGTTCGGCAGGGACCCCCTGGGCAGCGGATTTCCCTTGTCTGGTGATGGCATGGCCATGGATGCCAAGGAATTCTTCGCGCGGCAAGAGCAAACGGCGCGGGACATCCGCCAGCAGCTCGAGAAGGAGCATGCTGAGCGTCAGAAGTCCGCCCCGAGCTCGACAGCGCAGAAGTTCAGGGTGGGGGACCCGGTGTGGGTGATCAGACCCCGCCCTATGGGCACCCACCGCACCAAAACCTGGTTCACACCTGGAGAGGTGGTCCGCAGGATTGGTGAGGACACCTACCGCATCAAGGTGGGTCACGGACAGTTCCGGGAGCGCCACGAGAGTCAACTCCGTGTGCGGGAACCCGACCTCCGTGGCCAGCATGTGTCCCTGAGCTACGCCGCACATGAGGCTGATTCGGACGACGACTATGCTGAGCAGGACGACTATACCGTCGAGAAAATCCTGGCCCAGCGTCCGAAAGCCTCGGCACCTGGAGGTCTGGAGTTCAAGGTTCGTTGGCGAGGCTATGGGCCGTCCCACGACACCTGGGAACCCGTCTCCTCGTTCGTGCCGCGGGTCAATACTCCCTTCATGGAGTACATCCGCAAGCACAAGACCAAGATGCATGTCTCGGACTTGGCAGCACTCACCCGGGCGATTGCAGCCAGGGGTGCCTGATCAGCGCCCTGAGCTCTCCCCTGTGTGTTTTCAGCGCTTGTGAGGTCGACGGATCGTCCCTTACTTGCTTGCTCTCTTCCATCTTTCGGTGACCTGCCATCAGAGTGGCCATATACCCACCCCTGCTAAATCCAGAGGAGGATGGCCCCTCTCTTCTTCTATTCGTCACTCCCCACCTGCTGAATCCTTGGGAAACCAGGTAGGGCGACTGACCTTCATATTTCTGAGCTCTTGGGGCCTTGAAGCCCATACGACGTTGCGCAACGGATGCCGCTGTCATCGGCATTGCAAATTTTTGGTGTGTGGTCTGGTTCCATGGCACTTGCGGAATCCAGACCAGTCGACGTGTGTCTCGAGACTATATATGGCCTGAACTCAGGCGTTTTCCTGCCCACCCTCCTGCATTTGCCTATTCCTGACCGTGGCGTGGTTTGGCGCTCTGTCCAGAGTGTGTTTACACGCCTATTTACCCAGCTTGTTGCTTGCTTTTTTATCCCCCAGGATATGTGCATCTGTATGTCAGCCCATCACCGGAGTGTGGACTGCTTTTCCCCTCCGAAGGGATGCGAATCGTATACGCAGGCGCCCTGAGTCGCCGTTTACATGCTTTTACTTAAGGTCCAGCCTGGACCAGTACCGCAATACAGATTCTTCTGTTTGAGTGCCCGTATGCCGTGTGCCCTATTCGCTGTGATGTGTGGAGATCCTGATGGCGCCAGGCGGGAAGCCCAGTTGCCTGACTACACTCCCAGCGGTCCGCCACGGTCAGTCCCAGTGTGAGCCTACCGACTCGCAAACGCACTTGCAGTCGGATGGCGGCCTCCGGTGCTCCTGACCTCGGTCAGTCTGCCTGGGAAACTGGTGGTTTGAGGAGTCGACGCCTCCGCCCACACTGCATGAGGACTCCCTCATGTATGGCCTTCGTGGTAATAGGGCGAGGATAAAGACGGCCTTGATGCCCGATCCCTTAAGGAGGAGCTCGTTCGGCTGTACCACTCTGGAATCGCGTCGTGTGGATATGGACATGGTGCGCCCGAGGAAGGACCCGTGGAGACTCTCCCCAGTCGGCGGGCCTTGGGAAGCTTGGGGTAGCCTGATGGATCTTTGTGGTCGCTCTCGACCTGTGGGACCACCTCGGTCGTCGTGTGTCGCCTATGTTGGCCGTGTATGCCACTGCCACTGTGGTGGTGACCGTAGCAGCCGGCACCCGGTGCGCCTGGTATGGGTTAACGGGTCCTTTGGATGCCGAACAATCGCCGCCAGGACCCGGGACTTGATACTTGATACTATACTTGCAGTTACTAATGTCTACAGCACCGTACCTGTTTTACTGTGGGAGTTGGTCAGCCTGACCTGCGAATCAGCCTGAAGAAGGATGTGACACCCCCCCCCCCCTTCAGGGGATGGTCCTGGGTACCCGCTGCCATGCTTGGGTGTTATCGAGCCCCCCCCAGGGTTTGCTCTAAGGAGGGGGGTGAAGCGGTAGCCAGAACCTGTGGCCCATGGCCCGGAGGCCTGTGAGCCGTCACACCCGTGCGGAAGCCGTTGACACCGGCTGTCAGCGGGACATCCCTGTTCTCTAACCCGCGAGATCTGGAATCCGATTTCTAACCATTAAATCAATGTAGAATTACCATAATTTCATTGTCTTAGGCGATTTTCAGTCGGAAATCGGTGAAATACCGGATTTCTACCGCGATTTCTAATTGTCGTGAAATCGCCGCCTGATGTCGCCTGTGCGCGCGCCTTCGTCGCTTCTCCGTGGCGAGTTTTGTTCTGGACTTTTCTCGAGTACCTTTGAGGTTCAAAGAGAACTTAAGGGCGGAATCTAGAGGGTATTTAAGGTACTTTCATCTGGTGTGTTCACCAGAATTTTTCGCCGTTGCGTTTTCGAGAAAATCAGCGCGCAAGGCTTTCCGTCGATCGTGCGAACTCATGCTTCTCAAGGACCATGAGTTCGCAGGGAACCCTACATCTCCCCCCTATGTCTTTCATCCATGCCCCTTTCACGCGGGCATATCATCTTGCTTAGGGAAGCGGGCAATGGCGGTGTTTTAGGCAGCCTATGCGTCTCGCAAACCCAAGTCGTTTGCGTGCGCAAACGCTAACTTTGTGGCCTTGTGAGCATGAACATTAATGACCGAACACAATGCTCACAAGACCAAGAGCCCGAGGTCATTTTCGTTTTTCGAGCCAACTCAACGATGGCTCCACGCAATTCAATGCGTACCAAAACTCTATTTTCAAAAGAGGGCAAGTTTTGGTCGAAAATTAGGCCAAAATGGCCAAACCCCCGAGGCTCGTACTCGAAGCCTATGGGGAGTTGAGCCTCGAACCAAGGCAATATGTAAAGTAGAGACCACGAAGGACATCGTGGATGGCTTGGTTGATTTTTAGAACCTTGTCTTCTATTTTATATGATTTCGCCTTTTGAGCACGCGTGCCACATTGCCTCTTTGCACACGCGCTCATATGCAAGCACCAATGACACGAGTGGGCGGAGACAATCTAACCATAGTGTGCATATTTGAAAGCACCTACTATGGGCCTACTCCAAAAGTGTTTACTCATATTTTTGCTCCTCAAGGTCCCAAAGATATGTTCATGCCAATATCGCCGATATATGCACTTTTTCCCATAAATAGTGTGCTTCAAGGATTGAGGTGTTAAAAATGCTTTCATTGTGCTTTGAACCTCAACCCTTGTTGCAAAAGGGAAGCAAAGCGTCGGTTTGCATCCATGCAAAAGCCCGAGGCTTCTTTCTCTCGTGATACGGAGATACGATATTTGGAGGGACCACTTTTGGGTGAATTTTGGCCGTTTTGCCCAAAATGGCCACAAACTCCTTCTCCCCCTGATTTCACCCCCGAGGTTGCGTGCGCCACTTGACCAAGGGTAAGGGCAATTCGGAGAGGGCACGTAAACCCGCATCAAATGGGATGTTTCCCCATGTGGCCTCTCCTCTCCATGGGAGAGTTGTGAGTCACCTAAGTTGGGGCATGTTGCCATTCTGCCCCATACGTGTGTCACTTTCCCTCCAATGGGAAAAATAGGTAGAGGCGACCATGAGGGATGGCAAGTGGCATATATTGGGACCTAAGTCCCATGTGTGTATCGCATCTTTGGTTGAAAGGATCCTCGCCGTGGCCATGGAGATATGGAATCATGAATGCGGGCCATTTTGGCCAAATTTCGCTGTTTTTGCTATTGTATGCCATATTGGAATTACCATATCTCCATGGGGCACGAAATCTAGCCAGGAGAGAAGTGCGCATATTGTAGCATATGACCAAGGGTTGAAAGCCCTTGAGTTTTGTATTTGCTCCTCCGGCTCATCCGGAGTTATTCAACTTTTGGTGCGATCCACGATCCCCCCCTTTGCATGCATGTTGCTTTCTGCCCTGTCCGTGTGGTCATCCCCTCGGTGAACAGTAAGCAGCCAGAGTGACAGCAAGCGATAACCCAGGGCATGGGACCAAATGGGATATCAAGGGTTGTGAATCAAGGCTTGGCGCGTCAATATCGCCAAGATTTCCTACCCTGGACGGTCGCCCAAGACGGCCGATTTTGCCATTTTGGCGATCATGACCCCACTTGGCGAACCCGTGGCGCCCTGATGCCCGGACCTCAGAGGGGACCAGGTTGGGTGAGGGCTCCAGGGAGTTTGTACTCGAAGGGCATAGGGTCAGCTGCCTCGTCCCTACCTCTGGCGGGTCCGGACGAGGGGTCAATTTTGGAGATTTTTGAGCTAATATCAGTTTGGGCTGAAACAGCCCATTTTCAGCTACCAACTCCTGGGGGATAATGGCGGGGCCATATCTCTGGCTCAGAGAGGAGTTGGGACCTGCCGTTAAGGGAGCATAGGGAGCCACTGTCGGTTGGCCTTGGAGCCCCTTGATTCCCAGGAACTCGCCTGTGGCTGGGTGGGACACCCCCCCCTATTGGCAGGGTTTCAGGGTCCGGACTGAGCAGGGCATGGGTTGTGTTTGAGCCCCCGCCCCCACCAGCCACTGAGAGGGTCGGACCTGGGATTGGGATATGAGTTAGGACTGAGTGTCTATTGTCCTGTAATGCCCTTACCCCAGTCCAGTCTTAACCCCATGTGTACATATCCTGATGTGTTGCTGTACATACTTTCGTTCCCTTGTTGCAGAGTGGCAAGGATCCTGAAATGCTTTGTCACATGACACGAGCGTATTGATGCCCTTGTGAGCGTAGTGCTTTGCCTGCCTGCTCACTGTTAACCCTACGCCCGAAATCCCGTGCTGCAGAAAAGGTTTTGTCGACAATATCACCAGATATGGAGCACACGTTGCAGCAGGCATACACAGGACCATGAAGACGATTGTTAGGCTTGTCCAAACGACAAATAAATCCGATCACATGATTGTCTGCATGGACGAGATAAATACATGTGTGGGTTGTCAAATAACACCAACGGGCAGTCCTAATCTCGATTGCATTGATAACAATCAATCAAGCAGACAAACAATACACCATCTGCGAGTGCTACTGCTGTGTGCGCGCGCTGTGCCTGCTGTGCGTGTGTGCACCTGCCCTGTGCATGCATGTGCCCATTACACCCCCCTCGCAAAACCCGACATACCCATGGAGGGATTGACAAAAAGAACAAATAATGGGCACAAAGCGTGCAGTGAAATATTCACCTCCATCCACTGAATTATTGTGGGGGGGTCTCCCCTGGTGTACCCTCTACCCCTGTGGCACGCGTTGAGTCCAGTCAACCAGGGGGGGGGCACCCACGGTTTCCCTATACCCAGCTGCATGTGTGTGCATGCCTGTGTGTGGTTCTTCCGCCTGGACTACCCTATACCCCCGGGCTCCCTGTCGCCCCATGAGGGGGGGCACCCACACGTTCACCTGGCCTTAGGTCCCCTGGGGTTTTTCCCTCTGTGGGGGGGCACGTCGCCTCTACCCTCAACCCAAACACACGGCTCAACTTCTCTCAAACTGGAAATTAAAAAAATAAACGGATTTGTTTGAAAAAATGGTAAGGCATCCAGGATCAGGAACGGTGTGCGCCGGGTGTGCGTGCACAGTCAGACGGGGGGGGGGGGGGGGAGTGGCGTATTAGCATTCCGACCCACCCCTGGGTGTCACACTGACGTGTGCACCTCTGATAATGGTATCAGCCCTGAACACAGGGCTTCCCCTCATTCCCTACACCTGGGGAAAGGACTGGGGGCACTAAGGTATTGACATCATACCCACTAACACTAGGTGTACGTGTGGGGGGCGCGAAGTGTATTGTACCTACCTGTCAGTGTGGGGTTGGGGAAAAACGCATGTGCGCCGTGGGCTGAAGAAAAAACCCCATTCCCAAAGAAAGCCCTCTCACGTGGCTCACCCCCACTGCAGTGACTGCCTACACAGCAGCACACACATGCTAGCACTCAGGCCTGCACCTACTGGAATGGCTACCTCTATTACAGTACCGGCGCCCTTAGCGCCTCCCCTCACCTGCCCTGCCCTACAGGGGGAGGACCGGGGAAACTAAGCTAGAAAAACTCTAACCACTAGCACTAGGAACTATGTGCTGCTGCAGAGGGGGGTCGGGAAAAAGAAACAAGTGTGATGTGGGCTGAACAAAACCCAATTCCCCAAAACCCATCTGAGTCACCCACAGGGAAGAGTGTGTCTGCCAAACTGGCTAGCAAAAGATTACAACCTGATGATGGCGTGCAGTGCAGGAGCGCGGTGCAAACAGTGTGGACATTGTTGCGCAAGTTGAATAAGAAATGGGTGGCGAAGCACACCCTTGATGCCAATCAAGCCACACAGGGCCCAATTAAAAAAAAAAAAACTGAAACCTTGTGCGCAGTGCAGTGCATGACGACAGCCTGCAGATGGATGATGACTGATGCACGCAGTGCTATACGCTGCTGAACAACAGGCCCCACAGGCGGGTGGCGAAGCACACCCCTGATGACAATAAAGCAGGCATGGAAGACAGAAGATCCACAAACAGACCCAGATGATGGGTCAGCAAAAGAGTGCCCAACGCTGGGTAGTGATGGTGGGGCGAGGCCACAGGCCTAGCGCAAATTTGAGTAGGCCAAAAGTCCAGCGTGAACAAGCGCTGGGCTCCCCAGATGCCACTGCTGCACCACAGTGCAGGGGGCTGATCACAGTGTAACCAAACTGAAACCTCACCAAAACACACAACGCATCCAAAACTGTAACCTCACTAACCACACACACATCCAGTGTTGAAACCTTGTGTGCAGTGCAGTGCATACACCTGAAACCTCACCATGTGCATAGTGCATCCACAACCACACCGTGCAACAAACCCAAACCCAAGAGCAGTACAAAAGCAAGCACAACTGGAAAGGCCCAGGAAGCCCGCTGTGTACAGAACACCCGCGGCACAGACTCAGTGGGATCAGAGGGCCCCCTTATTTCGAAGGCGCTGTCGCGCCTTTCGTTGAGCCCTGGATGGCCGTGTAACCGTCTGCTTGTCAAAATAGGAGACGTAGGCCCCGCAGCCGACGATGATGGCGCCGTACAGCGCGAGAACGGCGCTGACGGTGGCGCCGTAAAGCTGGGCGACGGCGCCGACGGTGGCGCCGTAGAACTCGTCGACGGCTCTGACGACGGCGCCGTGGATGACAGCGCTGACAGCGGCGTCGTGGATGACGGCATTGACAGGGGGGCCGCTGAACTGGGATGTGTGCTGGGAGCGACGCCGTCGCGTCCATGAGGTCTGTAGACAGGGCGCGCAGGCAGACCAAGGACCTGCACAACCTTAGGAATGACGAAGCGTTCCAGAACGAGCTGCGCCACTTGATCACCACGAGAGATTTTGAAGTCTTCGGTTGCATGGTTAAACAACACGGGAAGGCACCACAAGGTCGTAGGCACTGTAGAGCATACAACCGGCGTCATCAGGATCAGAACGGCAAGGCAGTGTAGCGTACGGAGCCAGCTTTTTAACCAACAACAGTGGCGACGTCAGAGCTGCGGATTCGCCCATCTTGCCAGACACTCGGAAGCCCACCACGCGCCTCAAGTACCTCAGGCTGCAAAATGCACTCCAATGGCGCTGCGATCAGAAATTTGTCGTTTTGTTAGCCCTACGCCCAAAATCCCGTGCTGCAGAAAAGGTTTTGTCGACAATATCACCAGATATGGAGCACACGTTGCAGCAGGCATACACAGGACCATGAAGACGATTGTTAGGCTTGTCCAAACGACAAATAAATCCGATCACATGATTGTCTGCATGGACGAGATAAATACATGTGTGGGTTGTCGAATAACACCAACGGGCAGTCCTAATCTCGATTGCATTGATAACAATCAATCAAGCAGACAAACAATACACCATCTGCGAGTGCTACTGCTGTGTGCGCGCGCTGTGCCTGCTGTGCGTGTGTGCACCTGCCCTGTGCATGCATGTGCCCATTACACTCACCTGTGCGTGTCACCGCAGCGTCCCGTGGCCGGCCCCCCACGGGAACGCGTCAATGGGAGCCTTCCCAAATTTTTACCCGAACAATTCCTGTATATTATGGACACGCCGGATTCAATTCTGGTGTCCGTTGCGGCTGAGATGGTCGCGTTCCAATGATTTGGTGGGATCGCCGGCGCGCATGCGCAAATCAAATGAGCCAAATATTTTTTCACAATCGGATTTTTTATAAATTATACAGGAAGAATATTCCGGAATGATATGTATCATATTATCCGCCTACATTTTCTTGTAGACTGGGATTTTTTGCAAGTTCGTATCTTCATCTTCATTGTCTTCACTGTCGTGCTTGTACCTCATGGACCCCAAGGGCAAGGCCCCAGCACCGATTTCTCCATACCGCCAGGACGCACAGAAGGGATACCTGCCCTCTGTTCCCTTTCCACATGCCGGCCCTGAGCCCTCCGGCCAGGCTCCGCGGAGCTTTCTCAAAGGGAATAACTTAGATGGTAGCAGAGCAGCCTTCAGCCTCGAGGTTATAGGTATGGAGTACAAGTCCGACCCACCGGACAGTGATGACGAGAGCATCTGCGATCTAGATGATCCAGATGGCCCAGAGGACGACGTTGCAAAATGTTTCAAAAATCGTTAGATATGAGTCATATTCAAACACATTGATGTATTCTACACAGAAAGGGCTTTCAAACAAAAAAAAACGGTTTGTACCGTGGCACCGTGGCACCAAGTTATGATTTTTGTGGGGTGGGCGCATGTGCCTGTGTATGCAAGTGTGCACTTGGTGAGTTTTAGGTAAGTTGCTGGTATTATGCCGCCTATGTGGGCTTTCCGGCCCAATCTTTGATGCGTGCATGTGCCCGTTGATGTTCTAGGGCACACTGATTGATAATTGGTAAGGTTGTCGAGCCGGGGCGCCGGCCCCGGCCTTGTTTTTTTAAAAATTTCGAACATACCAAGACAAATCTATAAGCAAAAGCGCCAGCACAGGAAGCAGCGGCGGTGTTGCCCCAGCAGTCTGAGCGCTGGAATCGCAGCCGGTAGGCGTGGGTTCCATCCCCATTGCGGGCGCTCTCGATTGGTTGCACCGGCGCGGAGATTTTCTCAATTTTTGAACAAAGTGTAAAGTTTTTTACAATGAAAATTTGACGCAACCCCAAAATGGGTCTACTTCAGGCAGCCAATTCTAGGGTCCCCTGGCAAATCCTCTCCCCCCCCACCTAGGATCCCATTCTCCATCAGTGCAACTGCCACGGCGTCCAAGTCCGACCCCAAAACTCGGCGGCAGCCTAGAGAAAACCCCAAAATTTGAACGCGGCTGTAAATCTATTGACAGCCGCTGGTAGTGAAGGAAAGCCCTCTGCCTGCGGGCCCGTATCTGCTTAGCCATATCCGGATCTGAAGGTGCGCGAGCAAGGTTCAAGTCTCGAGGACTATTGTAGCAAAGCCAGAGGCTCCAAATCCAAAGAAATCGTTACCAGAAATTGATTATTTTGCAGCACAGGCACCCAGCATCATTTTTCGGCGCGCTTTCTCAAAGGCCACAACACAAAGTTGGCTGAAAACCACGAGACCTCATTTGTCTGAAGACTCTGTGTCAATGGTCAGGAGGTGAAATCGCGTGCCAGGCGCCATTTTGAGGGCTTAAAATGGGATTTGGAACTTTTCGCTTTTAGACCTGCCGAGACCATGGATGAATGCCCTTTAATGTGAAGATTTCGATACTGTGCCCTACATAGGCTGTAACGCGATGTCGAATTCGACGTGTATTTTGTCCGTTGGGTTGAACTAATGCTGTTGCGTTCGACTTTAGGTACGCAGTCGTTCGCATTTCTGTGCATTTTAGACTGGTGTATGCACCCGGACCTCCACAGGGGAGAATATCATATGTTGGCTACAAAGGCCATATTTGGGAGCACCAATGACCTCCGCGCAGTTTCAATGGGGCACATTCGCAGGCAAAAGAAAGAAGGGCAAGACGACGCGGTACTATGCGGTTGGCAAGCACTCGCCGAATGCCCATTTCTCACTTGTCCCTGCTCCCCTTGAGTCACATTTTCGCAATCCGCATCTGGGTCCACCTCTGTGTTGTGAGGCATGCTGGCACAAGAAGTGTGTTCTGCCTGCTGACAGTCGCCGTACCCGCCGCAGACCTACCTTCGACGAGGACACAGCAAGCAGTCAGTCAGCAAGCAGTCAGTCGTGCAGTTCGTCTCAGATGACTTCTAGTTCCCAGAGTTGGCAAAGGCCACCACCAAGTTCTGATGCACTGTGTGAACTATGTGGGAGGTTTGCAGTGTCACACACATTTGAGTCTACAGATCTGGCTTTCAGGCTCGCCACTTGCTTAGTCAGGCAGTTGTCGCACAAGTCTAGCCTTCTGGTTTGTGAATTCTGTCGCAAGCACCTGTCTGCTGCATCAACACACCTCCTGAAAGTGCGCACAAATTCTGTACTTCCTGTTGAAGCACCACCAGGTGTTGTTCATGAGGCTGTTGGTCCAGATGTTCCTGGTACAGCAGATGCAGCCTCCTTGACGGATCTCCATTGCTGGCCTAAGAAGGGCACCATACCTTGTGAGGTCAGGATGAAGTTGGCCGAGATGCAAGTAGACTGTGGGGCCACTGCCTACTGTGCTACAGATTCGTACCACTTACTGTTGGGAGGGAAGCGCCACTCTGACAGCGCACAGCATGCTTTAATGGAACTCGACTCTGTTGTGTTTGACTGCATGTGCTTAGAGTTGGCAGAGGTACAGGAAGTAGCTTTGGGCTGTGATGGGACAACTACTTGGTACCCTCGGTCAGCCTTTGAAGTGCATCTTGTATACAAGCAGAAGGTCGAGTTAGCAGACCTAACGGACATCACTGAAAAAGATGCTGCAGGCTATTTGAGAAAGGTTGTAGAGTTTTGGGACCGCTTGAACGTAAGACAAGAGGAACTGAGTGTGCAGCCCACCAGCTTTTATTGGTGCACGTCTGTTATCTGTGATAACACAAGTGTAAATACAGGGCATGTTAAGGGTTTGGTTGCATTGCTAGAGCGTGTTCGTGAACACGCATATGCTTTGTTGGCGGACCCCAAACCTCCTTACAGGCCCACAGTATTTAAAGGTTGCGACGACCACATTGCTGGTATCATTTACACCACGTTTGACCGTGCTCTTGTACAATATTTTGCCAATGACCTTGCCATGTCCTATCTCCGCCATCCAAAGAAGACAGGGAACAGTTTTATATTCCTGGTGATTCATTACCTCAAGAGGCTTTCGAAAAGACTGCTGGGTGTGCTACGCCCTGAGTGGTGTAACAAAACTGGAAGCCGAAAGATTCCTCCCTCCTCGCCGGCCTGAGGCCAAGATGGTGTCCTGCAGTTTCAATCGCTTCTGCACTTTCGGTGTGGTGGCTGATTCGAGCCTCTGGTATGCTAACTGTATTCGCCCTCTCCTAAAGCCAGACACAGATGCCCTGTTGCTTGACTGGCAGGTAGATCCCATCATTCAGTTTTCCTGTCATGTCCTCCAAGGTGTGTCGTCTCAGTTTGAGCGCCCTTTCCTGAAGGCTTCACATCAACTTGGTAATGTTTCGTCAACAGGGTATCAAGCCTGGCTTCGAAACCTATTGGTTCTGGTCAACCAATGGGATGCTCGCCCTGAACTTGTAGTCAGCAAGAGTGTTGTTTATGGCGACATTGTGTTAGATTTCACTCAGCTAACCATCTGTCGCATTCTTGTAGACTCACTGAAGCACACAGTAAAAACACACCTCATGCCTTTCCTTGAAATGAAGGTACCAACCTTAATCCGTGGGACCAACCGTTGGGGTGAATCTGTGTTCCATTACATGAGAATGCTCTTGGACAGATGCCCTCACATGCGAATGCATCTAATTGCAGCCTGGGTTCGGTGCCACAGGTCCTCCTACCGTGACGAAGTGGCTCCTGAGGACTTGGTGGCACACAGGAAGAGAGGTAGAGAAAGGCTTGCGGACCCTGAGCTCAGTGTGAGGCGATTCTCTGAGGTAATGTTAGGCAAGCTGCTGCACGAGAATGCCAACAAGAGGGCAAAACTTGAAAAACTTGCCATGGACCAACAGCTGCTGCAGCACTTGCAAATGGTGGGTTTGGTGCCTCAGGTCCAAGGGAAGGTAACCAAAGCAGTTCTAACACAAGCTATCAAGCAGTACAATGCCTCTGGAGGCAAACTGAGGGTGACAGGCAAGAAGCAGGAACTCAGAGAGCGCCTGGAGGTTGTACTGCACAGTGGTCAGTGAAAGGTGTTTTTGCTGCTCGTTTTGTGCCTTTTGTATGCCTTGTTCTTATGTCTGCCACTTGGAGCCTTTGGGAGGAGGTTGCCCACCACGAAGGGAAATGGTCCAGTGGGTGTCCAAGACCAAGTGAAAACTCGCCCGGGCAACCTCCTCACACCCCGTGGTGACCACACACCGTCCGGATATACCCACGTTTTTGGCTCGTTTTGGGGCGGGGGGGGGGGGGCGGTATTTCACCACCTCAGTCAATGGAATCAATGACCATGTGTCCCGATGTGGCAGTGAGTGTGGATCCATTCCTGGTAATTTTGGGGCTTTTTCGTCAGGATCCAGGTAATAAGGGAAAAAAGCGGGATAGTAATGTTATCATATCACCGATTGGCACATAGTAGCATCTACGGCAGTAACTCACACTACAGTATCACCATAGTAGAACCAATATTTTCTGACAGCATAAATTCTGACGAATTCAGGGTCCAAGTTATTGCTTATGCGCGACAGCGCGCTGGTAGATGCGGCGGCTGGGAGAGGGCCCCGGCCGCCACGGACCACTGAACCATCTGTATAGAAGTGCGTATTACCCCCTTCTGGAGCAAGTGGGGTAGATTTTTTGGGTCTGAAAGGCAACGAAAATATGCAACAGACTCGGAGTCCAAATCCCAACAAACTGATGTGACGTGAAAATCGTAAAATTGCTACTAAAAAATCGACTTTTTAGCAGCAGGCAAACTCCGGCTATGGCGCCGGTCGAACTGTCGATATTTTTCGAACCGTCGAAAATTGAATCTCATTGTCCGAATTGGAACATAATTAATTTGACATAAGCAATAATTGATTCCTTATTCACATCTTCACAACTGATGAGCAACATGTATTCGTTGGTTTCAGCTTTAGAGTTAAGAAAAAATCAACTCATCCGTTCCAATCTTGTAGAAACGGAAAAAATTTCCGAGAATGGAAAATGTTGCACGAAGGGTATGAAATTTCTTGTTATTCATTCAATCGGTTCGTTATGGTAATTTCGCATGGCGGTTGTGCGATGCACTGGGCACTTTGGAATGCAAAAGCAAGCCTTTGCATGGTTTTGGATTCTGCACATTGCCAAAGTACAAATGATGTCACCTTTAGCATTGTTTTGCGACATCGAAGTGTGTTACAACATTCTTAAAAATTTTCGCACCATTGTACATTGTAATGTAAAGGTGCAAAAGGCTAGAAGTCGTTCAGTAATCGTAGTTCCGCTCCGAGCAATCAAATATTCTTCATTCGGGCATTCAGGTGCAAGTATAACAAAGCCACTAGAGTAAAAACTATCGAACATCGAAGCCATCGAGCAGCAAGGAGAACAATCAAGCATAGACCTATGTTTTAGGAACGTTTTGTTAGAAAAAAAGTGAAATGCTCGAAATCTTGGTAAAATCGTTTTTATGTCTTTGTTTATGTTTCCATTATCTTTTTGCATGTGCACTAGCTGTCTCAAACAACCTACTATCGCATGCAAAGCTATGATACGTGACTTGGGCACAGAAAAATAAATATTGTAGGCAGAAGTATCCAAAGTTGGAAAAGTAGGTCGCCAAAGACCGTTTTTGGGACAATGTTTGTTGTTTCTGGATTTCATGCTCCAAAAATTGACTCAATGCTTACCCATATGGCAGAGTTGAGAATGGAGACCTAGCCCATAGAAAATCTCTGCATGGGAGCCGAAGACAATGCAAAGGTTAATTTGGTATTTTTAAATGTGCTTGTAGCAAAAGGCAAAGCATTGGTGAAAATTACAAGTTTTCTTTGGCAACTACAGTGTTACAAATGTGGGTTTTCATCGAGGCTCGTATGTTTGTTACTAATTAAACTCCTTCTTCAGCTAGCAAGGCAGCAGACACATATAGATAGCAAAGATGGAGCCGGTTGGGGGGGCGTAAAGAGCAATCAATCACTACTACCATAATGCCGAGGGCGAATGAGTTGCGCTTTGCTGAAAAAATGCAGTTTCGCTGTTTTTTGTAGCCTTCAATCGGAAACATTGTGTCGAAACATGTTGTCTTTTCCACAGCAAAGTAAGGTAGGTCAGTGTATCAAAGTGTGCAAAACGGAGTTACGAAACATTGCATTCACATCGTTGAACTTCATGTTTGCCAAAGTAGGGTTGTTTTGAACAATTTTGAACCGCGAAACAGCTATTTTTTCAATATTTTTATCGTTTTTGCACATTTTGAGCCCAGAAGAGAGGCCTTTCTGAGACCAAACGATGAAAGGATATGCTAGGCTTGGTTGGGGGGGCGCGTAGCGTCCCGGCAACCAAGCCTAGCCATGTAACATGCATCAAACCTATCTTTTTTTCTTAGAATTGCTTAATGTATGAAGTAACCATGCCTATACATATGTAAGTTAAAGGGGTCGCATACTTCAATGTTGCCTTCATTTTCTTCATCTTCTTCATCTAGATAAAATCTTTCATCCTTAGTGTCGGTTTTGCACTTTAAACAATCTTGCTGGCTAACTAGAGCCACATACATGAATAGAAAAAAATTGCTTCTATTCACGAAGGTTACAATTGTCTAGGGCTGCCTTTCTAATCTATGCTTCTGAGCTAGGACTCAGCTTTGATGCATTTGCCTGATTACGCTAGTAGGTAGGCCATACCTCGTTTAGATGGTGTTGCATGCATTGTGAGCATGGACTCTTTTTTTATAACTGTACCCCTAGGCTTAGCTACAAAATTCTTCATGGTTCCACCGAGAATGATTCGAGCCTGCTTCTCCCCTTCCGCCCTCCCTTGTTGTGTTTGGGTTCGGCTGCCACTCTGTTGACATTTCCCGGCACAGACCCCCCCGGCTTTTGACTTAGGAATCGCCAGTATTCAAAGGGCTAGGGTTAGGTAGCGGGGGAGCTAGGTGGGTATCTGGCTGCAGCGCGCGGCGCCCACGGCTTATAAGGATTTGCCTGCAAGCCAGTAAACGATTTGTCGCAGAATGCGATCCCCAGCAGCCTCCAATTAGGGTTAAATGGCCCCCACCCAGCTAGCGCTGGGTTCCTGGGGGCCATTTAACCCCAATTGGAGGCTGCTGGGGATCGCATTCTGCAAGAAAACCATTAGATTTGTAAACCCTAACCCTGTGCCCAGTGAGGGTGAATCCTACCGAAAAATACCCACCTAGCTCCCCCGGTGGAGGGTTGGGATTACTCAATCTAATGATTTCAGCGCGACATCGTTTACCGGCGCCCCATTTTCCGGCGCCGCGGCATTTTGCGTTATGTCACGCGAGTGGCAGCCTTCCCTGTGTTTATATTGCTGCTGGAAGTGCTTGTGTTCTGAGTATGTGCGACGTGCCTTTCATCACAGCTGTGCAGTGCATCAAGGCTGACCTTCCGTTCCTGGTTCACCACAGAATTTGAATTTAGAATGAGACTTGAGTTTGGACCAAACCTTTGAGTTTGGAATGAGACTTGAGTATGGACAAAACCTCTGAACGTCAGGTCGTCACTGCCCTTCTGTCATGCCTGTTTGTACCTGGTGTCTGCTTACCGTTGCCATCTTTTCCACTTCCTGTTGTTGGAGTCAAGTATGAAGCACGATATCGAGACATTTCCCTGCCCTTCTGTAATGCCTGTTTGTACCTGGTGTCTGCTTACCGTTGCCATCTTTTCCACTTCCTGTTGTTGGAGTCAAGTATGAAGCACGATATCGAGACATTTCCCTGCCCTTCTGTAATGCCTGTTTGTACCTGGTGTCTGCTTACCGTTGCCATCTTTTTCCACTTCCTGTTGTTGGAGTCAAGTATGAAGCACGATATCGAGACAACCCTAACCACGATATCGAGACAATTCAGATCCGGAAGTCAGGTCGCTGCGCTGATGGAGATTATTCCCAGTATGTCAATGGTGGGTGCTTTGCAATTTGAACCTTTGGGTTTCCAGATTTGCATGGTTTGGTAGGTGACTTTCCATTTTGGTTGTCCTAGGTCGGACAGCATGAAAAGGAGCCACTTCAGCAACTACTTTGTGCCCGGTTGGGGTTTGGTTTCGCGTTGGAGTTCGTGCCGCGCGCTGGGTGTTTGATTGTGTGTCCGGCGCGCGCTGCGTGTGTGATAGTGTGTTGGCCAGACCTGTGGTTATAGCCGTGCGGTCTAATGAGGTGCAAGCGTGCGCAGCCGTGCAGAGGTTATGGTTGCAAGCGTGCGTAGCCGTGCGGCCCCGATGTGCGCAACCGTGCGTAACCGTGCGCAACTTTGTAAGAAAACATTTTTGACCGGAGAGCCCCTTACATTACAATCTTTGAGACTTCTTACTCCGGATGACATGGCTGACATGAACATACTCCCTGGACATCGCCGTTTGTTGGTGGACGCGTTGAAGGATTTGTAATGACTGGTGCTCAGCCTGGTGGGGCGCTAACGTACAAATGTTAGCCCGGAAATGACCAGGGGGTCTTGGTAAACAAACAGTACCCTTAAACAGAAATACCACCAGCACCAGTGAGGCAACCGTGCGCAACCGTGCGAAGGAATCAGGCGCAAGCGTGCGTAACCGTGCGGCCCCGATGTGCGCAAGCGTGCGTAACCGTGCGCGCACGGCTATAAGCACAGGTCTGGTGTTGGCGCGCGCTGCGTGTGTGATGGTGTGTCTGGCGAGCGCTGGGTGTGTGTCTTTTGTGTGTTGGCGCGCTGTGTGTGTGTCATTCGTGTGTCAGCGCGCTGTGTGTGTGTCATTCGTGTGTCAGCGCGCTGTGTGTGTGTCAGCGCGGTGTGTGTGTGATTTGTGTGTCAGCGCACTGTGTGTTTGCCACGCGCTGCGTGTGTGATAGTGTGTTCGCCGCGCGCTGGGTGTGTCATTGTGTGTTCGCCGCGCGCTGGGTGTGTCATTGTGTGTCGGGCGCGCGCTGGGTGTGTCATAGTGTGTTTGCGGCGCGCTGGGTGTGTGATTGTGTGTCTGGCGAGCGCTGGGTGTGTGTCTTTTGTGTGTCCGGCTGGCGCTGGGTGTGTGTCATTGGTGTGTCAGTGCACTGTGTGTGGGTCATTTCTCTGTCAGCGCGCAACGTGTGTGTCATTTGTCCTGTCTGCCATTTGTGAATGTGTGTGTCATTTGTCCTGTCTGCCATTGTGTCACTGTCACTCTTGCTGTGGCTCCTGCTTTGCTTTTGCGACTACACTCTGCCTTGCCTGTGCATTCTGTGCTTGCCTTTCCGTCGTGGTCCTGTCGTGGCCATCTGTGTCTCTTTTGTTTGTTGTGTCTGCCATTTTGCCATCTGTGTGTCATTTGTGTGTTGTGTCTGCCATTTGTCTGGCAGGCAGTCCGACAAACTTTCTGCGACCGTTCTGCAACACCAAGTGTCGTTGCCGTTGTCTACGAAGTCGGTTGGTTCGTAGATTTTCTAGATCTTTGGTGATCTTCGGCTGACCGCAGCGCACCTTCAGATTTTGGCAATGTGACGTGCTTTGCTGTTGCGTGCCATGCAGGGAAAATGCGAGAGCCCTGGTTGCACCCCCTACACACCGTCATCAGCTCGCAGGAATGTTTTCTTTGGCGCCGAAAGAATCAGTGTCTCCGATTTCTGGATCGTTCAGGCACACGCACGGGCACGGCTGTAATCAAGGTTGTGTACTGCTGGAGCAAGGGGGGTTTCTGAGATTTGCTGCAAACGTCTTCCCCCGGGGGACCTTTTTCGACCACGGACAGCAAGCAGTCGGAAGCAACCCTCCATCAGAACACCCGCCCGTTACCCTTCGGCCTGATGTACCTCCGGCATGCTGCAACCCAGCAGCCTTCTCCCTCGTGCCACATTTCCAAGCATCCGTGGCTCAGATCGAAACACTTAGAACCGTTCGCACAAGTCTGGTCAGCATCATTTACAAGTGCGTTGTAGCGTTACGTTTCACACACTCGTGCCGGCGTGCCTGCAATACTCTCTCTCCACAATACCCTCTCCCTCTCTATCCAACCATAGAGAAGTTGAAGCATGCCAGATGCAAGGGATTGGCGATGGCTACACGTGTGCCATCTTGTGCACAGTTGCGAAGACGTGCAGCAACACAGGAACAGTGCTTTGTGGGCTGTCGTGTCGTATGCAGTGCGCGCCACGGGTGCAAGAATCCGATGAGTTCCGATGAGTTCCGAAGCAGTCCGTCTTTCTGCCGCCCTGTGACAATTGGCACCGAAAACCGTATTGTACAGACGCCTGGTGTGCTGATTGATGCGGAATACTTCCCTTTTTCACAGGGTGGGCTGGCTTTCAACGAAAGTCACCCTGTAGGATTCTGTGTTGGTGTGTGCGTGTGCGCGTCTGTCCCTGTGCCTTCTTTTGGTTGCGCCTGTACGGCTGCGGTTGTTAATGTTTTCCCGGCAGGCTGACAACCGGCCTTTTGCATGAATGATGTTTTCACTCTTGAAGAGACTCTGGCGACTGGACGGATGTCCAGCATCGCCGCAAGGAAGAAGGCAGGGCGCGTTGTGGAGGATGTGTGTGTTTGGTGATACGTTGTATCATTCTGAAGTTGTCACTGCATGTTGACACTCAGGCTCCACCATAGCTCTTACAACCAATCGTTGTGCTTCGAGATCTTTTTTGGTTTTCTTGTAGGCGCTCAGTGTGGAGTCCCCGAACAGTTTGCCTTGATTTCGAGAAAGCATTGTCCAGTTTCCGTGTCAATGTCACGTTCGGTTTGTTCGGAGCTGTGGATCGAACGTATCTCCGGTAGGTCCTGGGATGTTCGAGGGGTGGAGCTACAGGTCGTAAGTGTCTGTGGGGCTCCAGCAATCGATCTGGACCCACGCATGAGTCTTCGAGGACTCCACTTTGCAGAGAGATGAGGTTACTCAGGGTGGAGTTGAAGGAACTCAAGGTACACTGGATCCTCCTCTAGAGCCTTACTCGACTCCCAAGACCATGTGTCGTCATCCCATTCACAGCAGTACAGGAATGTGCGGCGCTTTTTAGATCCCACTCGACGTCTAGCCAGAATCTTAACAAGTCGAGGGGAGTCTCCAGTCTTGACAGGCGGCAACGGGAATTCCCACACTGGCTGTCCCTCTCGATGGATGTAGGGCTTTATGCTGTCTCGATTAAAAACTCGCAACCCATCGAAGGGGGCAGGGATGTCCAGTTTAACATTCTCGCCCTTGTTGAGTACCTCGAGAACTTTGTAAGGGCCGCACCAAACAACATCGAGTTTCCCTTTGTGTCCCTGAACCCCCCCCTCCAATCCCCCCCCAGGGGCCTTCGGCCCACTTCTACTGGGGGGGGAGTCGCGTCTAAAAGCGAGGGGACGGCCCCCCCGTGCTTTTGCCACAGTGAAAGACTCACAGGTCTTCCGGTCCGCGGTGAGGCCTGGCCTGATCGATGAGGGTTACCTTTTCGTGTATGAGGCCACTAATGAGTTCTGGCGCAAGGCTGGGTCTCCATCTTCAAACCCCTCAGGCTCCGCCTCGGTCTCCGCTGGGATGGATCTGAGTGCCTTGGATCAGGCGTCCACTGTAGTTTTAGTGGATGTGGAGGAAAACCTTTTTCCCCCCACAAATTCGAAGTTTGGTTGCCTCTGCACTGCATGCTAAGGGAACACGTGTGACTGAGGATGGCATTTCTCTGCGTAAGCTCCGCTGGACGCTTGGAAACCCGAGGCTTCCGGCGTGGGCCTGCTCTTGTGAACATGTTAGCTATTTGAACGGAGCTACTGTCTCCTACACGGGGGGAAGTTTGTTGTTCATTCGGCAGACGACTGGACGTCCGGTTACACGGCCTGGCGGCGTAGCGGGCCGGCCTCCAGGGGGCCTGGCTCGACCCCGACAGCCCCACCTCCCTCCCATCCCGGGGTTATCCCCGGACCGCCGGCCGGACCGCCGCCGGCCCCGCCGTCTTCTTACCCTGTTGCCTCCCCTCCTCAGCCCGTGTCTTACCTTGTTGCTCCCGCCCCCTCTCTGCTTGCGACCTCCCTCCCCTCTGCGTCTAATGGGCCGGCGTCGGTGGCTGAGCCGGCAACTCTGCTACCGGCGAGGGCGAATCGCGGGCAGCAAATGCCCGGCGCCCCACAGCCGGATGGGCTCGCGGCCGCAGCGATACCCTCTGGGTTTGTTGCTCCCACGGCGGAAACCTTCAAACAACATAATTGGTTACAGTCTCTGAAGGCTTCTGGGGCTCGTTTCAGGTTAGATGTGTGAAGTGCTTGTCACTAAGCCACTTACGGTGGCGACTTTTAACTGCAGGGGTGTGTTTGCCAAGCCCAAGGGTGCCAGACATCCGAGGGTGGTTGATTTGTTGACTTTTTTCACAAATACACGCATTGACATGCTTGGACTCCAGGAACCGCACCTGCGGGTCTCCCCAGGGGGAAAGGACCAGGAGCGCTTGCAGGGCTGGTGGGGGAGGTATGGGTTGCACTCCTTAGTGAACGCGGCCCCATCGGGCTTTGGGGGGACAGGTCTGGTTTGGTCTGATGACTGGGAATTATGCTGGGCTGCCTCGCTGGAGCCACGCATCATGTTTGCCACCCTGGTTTCCAGGGATGGGCTTCAGCTCACTGTACTTTCGGCCCATTTTAACGACAAGGCGGCGGAACGGCGCCGCCAGTGGGAGGTGGTTGGCCGCTTTGTGCAGCGGCATGCTCTTACGATACATGTGTCCCTCTGTGACCATAACTCTGTGATTGTTCCGGGTGTTGACTCTCATACGGTTCCCAAGTCCGGGGAGACCGCGGACACACTATTGGCCCGCCAGGTGGAAGTTGCAACGCTGGCGAACTGGAATTTGACTGATGTCTGGCGAGTGGTTCACCCCCCCTCCCCAGAGGTACGGGTGCCGAGTGGGTGGACCTGGGGCTTTCCCTCGGCTGAGGACACCCCCTCTCAGCCTATTTCCGTCCCGTCTACTAGGCGTTTGGATTGTGTGAGTGCGGATGGGGCGGGGGCGGCCGCTCCCCTCCTCAGACAGATAGATAGGGTGTGTGTTTGTCCGGAGCTTGTCCAAGTCGGACCACAAGTGCTTAGTGGTTAGCATAGCACCACGGGCCCACCCTAGTGTGGCAACCCGGGAGCGCGTCCCCACGTCCTTCCTATCCGACGACACACTGGTCTCTAATCTTGAGACACGGCTTCGGTCACAGGTGACCACCGGGCTAGGTTTAAATTGGTGGGAGGAAGCGCATGCGAAAATACGCGAGGTTGCGTGGCGATTCGAGAGGACACATCGCCCCTGCGGTTTCCTGGAAGCGGCGGCCTATCTGCGGTCCTGCACCCGGCAAAGGGTCTCTGCGGAAGCCCGTGAGTTTTGGGGTTATAAGGGGTTCCACCCAGCCACGGATGACGCGGCCTACTCCTACCTGGTGGCGCTGTCAGAGCGTGAGCAACAAGATAGGACGGGCATGCAGGTCCTGGAGTCGTTGAAAGAGGCTCTCTCGTCCGAGTCATCCCCGAAGTCCCGCCGGAAGGCGGAAATTAACCGGCTGGTCAGAGAACTGCAGAACCGCCGGCGGCTCTGCGTGCTGAGAGAGCGCGGGGGGCACCTCGTTACGGACCCTTTGAAGATGGCGAAAGCCCTGTCTGGGTACTGGGGCGGTATTATCACGGACAATTGTGTTTCTGCCTCCGATTGTACAGCCTTTCTCCACGGATTGGGGCTGCCAAGGCAGTGGCGGGGTGTTGCGCCAGAGCTCATCCGGACCCTCACAGAGGAGGTAGTGCTCCGTGCGCTGGAGCGCATGCATGCGACCTCTTCGCCAGGGCTCGATCAGCGCATGCCCTCGGTTTTTGTCCCCCAGATGCTACATATGGTACGTGCCATGTGCTCTTCCGGTGTGGTTCCTGAGGCATGGTCTCTGGCCATCATGAACTGCATCCCGAAACGCCCAGGTATACCCGAGGTGTCGGCCCTCCGGCCGATTTGCCTGCAGAATTCAGTTTTCAAGTGGTTTACTGGCAATCTCCTTCTGCTACTGGAAGATCTGATTTCCTTTGTCACGCCTAGGCAACAGAAGGCCTTTTTAAAGGGCAGGTCTATTCTTGACCACATATGGGGCTCCAGGGGAGCATGGGACCACTACACTGTGGGGGCTTTCCTCACGGCGGACTTTGCCAAGGCATATGATAGTGTGCAACACACGTATATGTCTGCTGTGCTGGAGTACCTCGGCGTGGACCAGGCCTTAATTGCTGCTTATCCAACTTTTTCGTGCACCTTTCCTTATCGCGGTGGGACGAGGGGTGGTCAGGGAGGAAAAGGTCTACCCCCAGTCTGGCGTCCGGCAGGGTGACCCACTCTCGCCGGCATTGTTTGTACTTTTCTGTTCCCCGCTTATTGGTCAACTACAGGCGGTCTCTCCGCTGCTGGTCGTTCGCCTATATGCCGATGACCTATTGGTTCATCCGGAGGCCATGCCACGACCAGCTTTGCGTGTGATGAAAGGGGTCATTGCTGCCCTGGAGAGGTTCGGTGATTTCTCAGGCCTGAGGCTTAATTTTGATAAGACGAGGTTTTTACTGCGGGGTTTCTAGCCTGACCCGGTTCGCCATCAAATGGCAGAACTGGGCTGCAAGGCGGACTCCTCGGCAAGGTACCTGGGTATCCAACTGGGGGTGGTCTCCCCAGAAGAGTCCTTTGCACCGGCCCTAGGAAAGGCTTTGGCCCGCGCTCGGTCCGTGGCTCACTTAGGGCTAGATTTGTTAGAGCGTGCAGAGCTCCTCCCAACGTGGATTGTCCCCATCTTTGCTTTTCCTGCCAAGGCGTACTTCCCTACACCGTCCGTTTGCTCGTCCTTACGGTCTGTATATTTCTTAGGCGTCACAAGTTGCCCGCCCTCTAGGACCCCATATACGCACGATGTGAGAATATTCTACATTTCTAGTTTGAGTATGCTATTTGACATATGTGAGCAATGTTGGTACCAGCGTTGTGTGACATCCATTGAAATAGGTGGTGATGTGTTAGCCTTAGGTATCCGCTTCATCTAGTGTATCATGTTTGAGGTTTTTTTGAAGCTGGCCGAAATTGAGGCCAGCTTTTGGGCTCCATTGGAAACATCCATGTGTATATACACCTTTTAACGCTTCTGGCCGAAATTTCGGCCGGCTTTTTGGTTTAATGTTGAATGACTATACTCTTTTTCACTTTTTTTAAGGGCTGGCCCAAATTTCTCCCAGCTCTCTGCTCTAATCACCATTCATACACTTATACCGGGCTTTTTTTTTGCAGGTGTGGCCGAAATTTCGACCAGCATTTCCTGTTTCTGCGCATATCAGCAATTGTTTTCCCATCCAACACATTCTTCTTGGTTCCAGGGGTTCCACAAAACCGACCTATGCACCACAAGTGAAAGAACAGCAAAGGTGCGGTTCATTGAACAGCAAACAAAACTACCAGCAAAGGATATACGTGTATTTCCTATTTTTATGAACCTGGCCGAAATTTCGGCCAGCTTTTCCAAGAACATCAAAACACATGATCTTATTCACCAGACAGGCCCAAGCTGGCCGAAATTTCGGCCAGGTCCTTCAAAACTTGAAATAACGTCACAGAAATGGATACCTTTGAGGTTTCTTGCAAGCTGGCCGAAATTGAGGCCAGATTTTCCATTGGTTCCATTGGAAACATGCATGTGTATATCCACTTTTTAACGCTTCTGGCCGAAATTTCGGCCAGCTTTTTGGTTTAACGTTGAATGACTATACTCATTTTCATTTTTTTAAGGGCTGGCCGAAATTTCTCCCAGCTCTCTGCTCTAATCACCTTTCATACGCTCCTATTCGGCTTTTTTGCCAGTGTGTGCCAAAAAAATCAAAACACATGGTAGTATTCACCAGACAGGCCCAAGCTGGCCGAAATTTCGGCCAGGTCCTTCAAAACTTGAAATAACGTCACAGAAATGGATACCTTTGAGCTTTTTTGAAAGTTGGCCGAAATTGAGGCCAGCTTTTCCATTGGTTCCATTGGAAACATGCATGTGTATATACACCTTTTAACGCTTCTGGCCGAAATTTCGGCCGGCTTTTTGGTTTAGTGTTGAATGACTATACTCATGTTCATTTTTTTAAGGGCTGGACGAAATTTCTCCCAGCTCTCTGTTCCAATCACCTTTCATTCACTTGTATCCCGCTTTTTTGCCGGTGTGGCCTAAATTTCGGCAGTGTGTCCCATTTCTGCGCATATTAGCGATTGTTTTCCCATCCAAAACATCTGGCCGAAATTTCTGCCAACTTGCAATTCTTGTTGTGCATAAATATTACACCGTACACTCCTATAAAGCTGCTTTCTTAATTCTCACAACGTTAATGTCCTCTGGTATTACTATAACTGTCATGCTCGTATGGGGTGTGCCACGCATTGCCACTGTTTTGTGTGACCATTCTTTGTTTTGCATTTTGCTGGCCGAAATTTCGGCCAAAGTTGCCTTATGTGGACCCCTGATTCCAAATGACACACATTTCTGGCCGAAATTTCGGCCAGCTTCTCGGCAACCCGGTTTTGAACAGTGGTTTCACATCCAGTGCAGGGCTGGCCGAAATTTCGGCTATGGTATTCCATCATTCCTGTCAAGACGTCAATTTTGGGCCATTTTGGGTTGAATTGCGCTTGTTATTGCCACTTTTGTGATTTCTCTTTCCATGAAATCCCCTGCTGTAGCATCCTTTTTCATGAACGAGCCTGCAATGGATTCACAGGAGGTGCTTATTTCCCCTCCAGCTGAAGCTGCGTCCGAAAATGGGCAATCCCAACCTGCCCATCAACCGGACGGGGATAAGGCAAGCACAGAGGGACTTCAAGGGAAGCCTAAGGCACCACCAATGAAAAATTCATCAACCACCATCACGTTATCCGACTGCGTCACGTCAACAACCAAAATAAAAGTTTTCTTTGACCAAATTGTAATAGACCACGACCGAAGCATTGGCCACGTCCGTAAATTATCCGAGGATCGTGTGCAGCGGCGCTATGACGATCTCAAGGCCGCACCGCCTGTGGATTACATCCAAGATCTTCTTTTTTATAAAGTCATTCGTATGTCTCCTGTTGCCTACTGCCATTCCCAACGGGTTATATTGTTTGCCGGTACGAAGGTGGGCCGAAATTTTGGCCAGCATCTGCGTCCCTAAGTGTTTTTGGTATACTGCTATTGTTTTTTCCCATAGCCTGTGTGGATTTGTCAGTTGGCAAGTATTTGCTTGTCATTGAGTGTGGTACATTGTACACCATCTTCAAATGTCAGCGCACCTGTGCTCTTTGCGCATGTCTACCGTCATAGGTATCCATTCCGGAGACGTTATTTCAAGTTTTGAAGGACCTGGCCGAAATTTCGGCCAGCTTGGGCCTGTCCGGTGAATAAGACCATGTGTTTTGATGTTCTTGGAAAAGCTGGCCGAAATTTCGGCCAGGTTCATAAAAATAGGAAATACACGTATATCTTTTGGGGGTAGTTTTGTTTGCTGTTCAACGAACCGTATCTTTGCTGCTCTTTTACTTGTGGTGCATAGGTGGGTTTTGTGGAAACCCTGGAACCAAAAAAAATGTGTTGGATGGGAAAACAATTGCTGATATGCGCAGAAACAGGAAATGCTGGCCGAAATTTCGGCCACACCGGCAAAAAAAGCCGAATATGAGTGTATGAATGGTGATTAGAGCAGAGAGCTGGGAGAAATTTCGGCCAGCCCTTAAAAAAATGAAAATGAGTATAGTCATTGAACATTAAACAAAAAAGCTGGCCGAAATTTCGGCCAGAAGCGTTAAAAGGTGTATATACACATGCATGTTTCCAATGGAACCAATGGAAAATCTGGCCTCAATTTCGGCCAACTTTCAAAAAAGCTCAAAGGTATCCATTTCTGTGACATTATTTCAAGGTTCGAAGGACCTGGCCGAAATTTCGGCCAGCTTGGGCCTGTCTGGTGAATAACACCATGTGTTTTGATTTTTTTGGACCCGACTGGCAAAAAAGCCGAATATGAGCGTATGATAGCTGATTAGACCAGAGAGCTGGGAGAAATTTCGGCCAGCCCTTAAAAAAATGAAAATGAGTATAGTCATTCAACGTTAAGACAAAAAGCTGGCCGAAATTTCGGCCAAAAGCGTTAAAAGGTGTATATACACATGCATGTTTCCAATGGAACAAATGGAAAAGCTGGCCTCAATTTCGGCCAATTTCCAAAAAAGCTCAAAGGTATCCATTTCTGTGACGTTATTTCAAGTTTTGAAGGACCTGGCCGAAATTTCGGCCAGCTTGGGCCTGTCTGGTGAATAAGATCATGTGTTTTGATTGTTTTGGCACAAACTGGCCGAAATTTCGGCCAGGTTCAAAAAAAAGGAAATACAGGTATATGCTTTGGGGGTAGTTTTGTTTGTTTTTCAATGACCCATATTTTTGCTGTTTCTTTACTTGTGCTGTATACGTGGGTTTTGTGGTAACCCCCAACCAAGGGGTAAAAGTGATAATAGATAGACCCCCCCCCCTACTGAAGGAATGCAATGGTCTAAATGTAAAATACCACCATATTTTTGTGATTTGGTATCTTTATTTTCGAAAATTTGTGTGTAGCTAGAAATAGAAATAACGGCATATATTTCACATACATACCTTCATTTTGCCTTTTGCCACCGGGGGGGGATAGATACCCCCAAAATAACACCCCTTCTCACATACTTTTCTCCTCACTACAACATGGACTTCCGTGGGCCTTAGCGCCAGGTGGGGGGCGGGCAACTTGTGACGCCTAAGTATTTGGCGGCACTCAGGCTCAATAGCTGGTCGCTTACCCTACCCCTTCTAGAACGTAAAAAGCAACAGGGGGGCATCAGTTTGCCCCAACCCCGTACGTACCTTTTGCGGCAGCATGCCTCGGCTTTCGTGTCTTATGTGCTTGCCGTTTTCGAGGTGCGGTCGGGGACCACTTCAGGAGGTGGGCGTCGGACCACGGGGTGGTTGTTACCTGCCGTGGTTTCGGCTGGCGGTAGTCTCGTTGGCCAATGTCCCGTTCCTGGCCTCCTCCGCGAGGGCGTTTTCCCTACTCCGCCAGGGCTTCCCCCCGGCGTTGCCTGCCGCTTGCACTCCTTGTTCCTGGCCGGCTTGGCACACTGTGGCTTACCGGGATCACCCTGGGCATGCTTATTACTTTCCTTCCCTGGTCCGAAAAGGAGTCCTGAGACTGTCCCAACTGAGGTCGCTGGATTCGTTCCCACGGTGCCTCCCACCCACCTGGGTGCCCCGCTACAGTGTTGGGTTGGCCCCGTCCACCACCGCTGGGGAATTTAGCCAGGACCTGGTTCGGGGTTGGAACACGACGCCCACCCTTCGGGTGCTGATGACTGCGAGTTCGGTGCAGGAGAGAGTGCCAGAGGACACATGGGGGTTCTTCAACGCCCTGCGTCTCTCAGGTGTGCTTCGGGACTTTCTTCGTGCGGCACTGTGGCGAAAACACCCGGTGGGCGACCGGATTGCGGCGTGGGTCCCACATGCTAAGTGCTGCCCTCTCTGTGGGGACGTCGAAACACATACACACGCAGTCTCAGCTTGCCCGCATCTGGCTGTGGCCTCGGGTTTGGTGTCACAACTACTGCCTAAGCCTGAGGTGGATGGTATTGCGCGGTCTGCGACCGACCTAGCATCACGTGCCTTTGTCACTGAGCTCGGCTGCCGGCCTGGTGTTCTGGTCAGCGATTTCGGTGAACTGGTCGATCCGCTGTGCGGCTTCTCTGAATGGCTCGGCGCGGGTCCCTGAGGTGGTTTTTCTGCGCAAATGGCTGGAGGGTTTGCGTTCTTGGTCGGGGGCGTCCCCACGCTATTTGCCTGAGTCTGAGCTTGTGCTGTTTGAGAGGGCTTTGCGAGCGCGGGTGGAGGGTGCCCCGCTGGTACACCCCCGAGTCCTGAACCCAGGATTGCCACTCCAGGGGGCACTACCGGTGATCCCCTCTTTTAACCTAGGTGCACCGCGACTAAAACCAAACGCAGCCACCCTTCAAGCTAGTTTTGTGTTGGCCATTGAGCCTTTTTTGCTGGCGGGTTGGGTGGCCGTTTATCTGGATGGCTCCAGCGAGCTGGTCCATGGTGTGCGGATTGGCGGGTTTGGCGTGTGCTCCGATGCTGGCCTCGGCTTTTCATCCCCATTGCCTGTACATGATCCGCAGACGAACATCATGGCGGAACTGTGGGCAGCCCTGTGGGCACTCCGGCGCCATCAGCCAGGGGTCCGGGAGGTGTTTTGCACCGACTGCAATTTGGTGTTTTTGGGGGCGGCACGGTGGAGACGACATGGGTGGCGCAATGCATCGGGACCAGTCGCGCATGTTGACATTTGGGAGCACGTTTTGGGGCTCTGCCTGCGTTTCGTGGGGGAACTGTGCTGACTCAAGGTGCTAGCACACTGTGGGGTGCCCGGAAACGAGGAGGCCGACACCCTCGCCAACGAGGGCCGGCTGGACAGCCCACTTTATCTGCTGCCTCTGGCGGCGGGTGGAGTTACGGGGTCCTCAAACGAGGACGAGGGTGTGTCCCAGGCACATTATATGGTGGAGGACTATTCCATCTTGGAGCAGGTGGGGGGTTGGAGTCCGTAGAGGACTGTCTTAACTACGACTCGGACTCCGACGGGGGGTACCGGGAAGGGGGGGTACCGGGGGAGAGACCCTGAACCCCCCCCCCCTCTGTATCCGCGGGACTTTTGGTCCCCCGTGTCGGTGTCGTCGGGCGCCACGTCGCTGCCCCGCCTGGCGAGCCAGACCTTAAACTTCGAGTTTGGGTATGACTCATCCCGCCCCCCCTCCCCCTTGCTTCTTACTGGTGACGGACTGTTTAGTTTGCGACTTGTGCTTCACATCATGGGCAAGCGCTCCCGCGGCCCTCCACCGGGCACGGAGGAGCGCAAGGCGAAAAGGCAAAGGAGGGAGTATGCCTTCGGGGAGGTGGAGGGGATGCGCCAAGCGGGCTACCGCACCTGGGCGGTCACACCGCCCGTCCCGGAGAACAAGAGGTTCTCGGTTGTGGCCCAGCTGGTCCGGGAGTTCATGGACGCCCTGCAGCGCCACACCGGCCGGCGAGTGCAGGCCAAGGACGAGGCCGCGGCACACGCAATGCAGCGTGTACCAGTTATGTGTATAGCGACCTAGTCGGCTATCAGACATCAGACATCAGACTTTTATGGACCATCACTCCCAACCCCCCCCCCCCCCCACCCCAACACCCTTTCTACCCCCCCCCCCCCGTGTCCCCCCCAATATCAGACTTGTCCCATTGTCACCACACCCTTGAGGTGTAGAAGTGGGTTGTGGTCTCGACCCTAGCGTCTGAAACCCAACCAGTGCTTGCAACCCCTTCAATGATGGTACGTGCCCCCCCCCCCCCCACCCCACCCCAGCCCACCCCATCTCTCTCACTCAAACCGATCGGGGGGCTCATATGTGACTGAAGACAAGTGGGAACAGAATCCTGATGTCTGGCCCAAGCAACCTCACCTGAGCTAATCGGGTCAGTTTTGCTGGTGGGGTGGGTGGGTGGGGGTTCATCGGGTTGAGCCGGAACTGTGGAGAGGGGGGGTAGTGGGTTTCGAGCACGGCACAGCACAGCACAGCACAGCACAGCACATCACAGCACATCACCGCATACCACAGCACAGCACAACATACAGCATAGCACAGCATATTACAGCACAACACAGCACAACACAGCCCCTACGGCCGCCCAAGAGAGCCTCCCTCCCTCCCTCCCTCCCTCCCCTTCCTCCCTCCCTCCCACCCTGTCATTTCCCTGCTTGTGTGGTTGAGGTTAGGGAGGGTATGCCTGTTTTTCTTTTTCAGGTTTGAACCATGACGATTGATCATATGCCGTTTCTTTATGGGTTGCCGGTGACAGCGTGTCACGGCACTGATCGAACGGTGGACCGTAGTTGCCCCCACATTTGCAAGTTTCTTTGTCCGTTTTTGAACCATGACGATTGATCATATGCCGTTTCTTTATGAGGTGCCACTGACAGCGTGTCACGGCACTGATCAAATGGTGGACCGTAGTTGCCCCCACATTTGCAAGTTTCTTTGTCCATTTTCGAACCATTGTTAGGGAGGGTATGCCTCTTTTTCTTTTTCAAGTTTGAACGATGACGATTGATCATATGCCGTTTCTTTATGGGTTGCCGCTGACAGCGTGTCATGGTGGATGTGGTGGATCATGGTGGGGTCATGGTGGACCGTAGTTGCCCCCACATTTGCAAGTTTCTTTGTCCGTTTTTGAAACATGACAATTGATCATATGCCGTTTCTTTATGAGGTGCCGGTGACAGCGTGTCACGGCACTGATCGAACGGTGGACCGTAGTTGCCCGCACATTTGCAAGTTTCTTTTTCCGTTTTTGAACCATGACGATTGATCATATGCCGTTTCTTTATGAGACCCCCCATATATATGACGGAACCCCATCCGTGAAAGATTTGGGGGCTGTAGACCCCCCAGATATTTGACGGAACCCCATCCGTCAAATATTTTGGGGGTGTACAGCCCCCAAATATTTGACGGAACCCCATCCGTGAAATATTTTGGGGGTGTACAGCCCACAAATATTTGACGGAACCCCATCCGTCAAATATTTTGGGGGTCCACAGCCCCCAAATATTTGACGGAACCCCATCCGTGAAATATTTTGGGGGCTGTAGAACCCCCAAATATTTGACGGAACCCCATCCGTCAAATATTTCGGCGGTTTACAGCCCCCAAATATTTGACGGAACCCCATCGGTCAAATATTTGGGAGGTCTACACCCCTGAAATATTTCACGGATGTGGTTCCGTGAAATGTTTGGGGGCTGTAGACCCCCCAAATATTTGACGGAACCCCTTCCGTGAAATATTTTGGGGCTGTAGACCCCCCAAATATTTGACGGAACCCCATCCGTCAAATATTTTGGGGGTGTACAGCCCCCAAATATTTGACGGAACCCCATCCGTCAAATATTTTGGGGGTGTACGGCCCCCAAAAATATTTTGGGGGTCTACACCCCCGAAATGTTTCACGGATGGGGTTCCGTCAAATATTTGGGGGCTGTAGACCCCCCAAATATTTGACGGAACCCCATCCGTCAAATATTTGGGGGGTGTACAGCCCCCAAATATTTGACGGAACCCCATCCGTCAAATATTTAGGGGCCGTAAAGCCCCCAAATATTTGACGGAACCCCATCCGTCAAATATTTTGGGGGTGTACAGCCCCCAAATATTTGACGGAACCCCATCCGTGAAATATTTTGGGGGTGTACACCCCCAAACTATTCCACAGATGTGGTTCCGTCAAATATTTGGGGGCTGTAGACCCCCCAAATATTTGACGGAACCCCATCTGTCAAATATTTGGGGGGTCTACAGCCCCCAAATATTTGACGGAACCCCATCCACCAAATATTTAGGGGCCGTAAAGCCCCCAAATATTTGACGGAACCCCTTCCGTGAAATATTTTGGGGGTCTACACCCCCAAAATATTCCACAGATGTGGTTCCGTCAAATATTTTGGGGGTCTACAGCCCCCAAATATTTGACGGAATCCCATCCGTCAAATATTTTTGGGGTCCACACCCCCGAAATATTTCACGGATGTGGTTCCGTGAACAATTTGGGGGCTGTAGCCCCCCCAAATATTTGACGGAACCCCTTCCGTGAAATATTTGGGGGCTGTAGACCCCCCAAATATTTGACGGAACCTCATCCGTGAAATATTTTGGGGGTCTACAGCCCCCAAATATTTGACGGAACTCCATCCGGCAAATATTTTTGGGGTGTACAGCCCCCAAATATTTGACGGAACCGCATCCGTCAAATATTTTGGGGGTTTACACACCCGAAATGTGTCACGGATGTGGTTCCGTGAAATATTTGGGGGCTGTAGACCCCCCAAATATTTGACGGAACCCCTTCCGTGGAATGTTTGGGGGCTGTACACCCCCAAAATATTTGACGGAACCACACCCGGGAATATGTTGGGGGTGTAGACTACCAAAATATTTCACGGATGGGGTTCCGTCAAATATTTGGGGGCTGTACACCCCCAAAATATTTGACCAATGGGGTTTTGTCAAATATTTGGGGCTGTACACCCCCCAAATATTTGACGGATGGGGTTCCGTCAAATATTTGGGGGGTGTACAGCCCCAAATATTTGACGGAACCCCATCCGTCAAATATTTTGGGGGTGTACAGCCCCCAAATATTTGACGGAACCCCATCCGTGAAATATTTTGGGGGTCTACACCCCCAAAATATTCCACAGATGTGGTTCCGTAAAATATTTTGGGGGTGTACAGCCCCCAAATATTTGACGGAACCCCATCCGTCAAATATTTTGGGGCCGTAAAGCCCCCAAATATTTGACGGAACCCCATCCGTCAAATATTTTGGGGGTTTACAGCCCCCAAATATTTGACAGAACCCCATCCGTGAAATATTTTGGGGTTCTACACCCCCAAAATATTCCACAGATGTGGTTCCGTCAAATTTTTTGGGGGTCTACAGCCCCCAAATATTTGACGGGACCCCATCCGTCAAATATTTTTGGGGTGTACAGCCCCCAAATATTTGACGGAACCCCATCCGTCAAATATTTTGGGGGTCTACACCCCCGAAATATTTCACAGATGTGGTTCCGTGCAAAATTTGGGGGCTGTAGCCCCCCCAAATATTTGACGGAACCCCTTCCGTGAAATATTTGGGGGCTGTAGACCCCCCAAATATTTGACGGAACCCCATCCGGCAAATATTTTTGGGGTGTACAGCCCCCAAATATTTGACGGAACCCCATCCGTCAAATATTTTGGGGGTTTACGAACCCGAAATGTTTCAGGGACGTGGTTCCGTGAAATATTTGGGGGCTGTAGACCCCCCAAATATTTGACGGAACCCCTTCCGTGGAATATTTGGGGGCTGCACACCCCCAAAATATTTGACGGAACCACACCCGGCAATATGTTGGGGGTGTAGACTACCAAAATATTTCACGGATGGGGTTCCGTCAAATATTTGGGGGGTCTACAGCCCCCAAATATTTTACGGAACCACATCCGTGAAATATTTCGGGGGTGTAGACCCCCAAAATATTTGACGGATGGGGTTTTGTCAAATATTTGGGGGCTGTACACCCCAAAAATATTTGACGGATGGGGTTCCGTCAAATATTTGGGGGCTGTAGACCTCCAAAATATTTGACGGATGGGGTTCCGTGAAATATTTGGGGGCTGTAGGCCCCCCAAATATTTGACGGAACCACATCCGTGAAATATTTTGGGGGTGTGCAGCCCCCAAATATTTGACGGAACCCCATCCGTCAAATATTTGGGGGCTGTACACCCCCAAAATATTTCACAGAACCACATCCGTGAAATATTTGGGGGGTGTACAGCCCCCAAATATTTGACGGAACCCCATCCGTCAAATATTTTGGGGGCCGTAAAGCCCCCAAATATTTGACGGAACCCCATCCGTCAAATATTTTGGGGGTGTAGACCCCCCAAATTTTTGACGGAACCCCATCTGTCAAATATTTTTGGGGTGTATAGCCCCCAAATATTTGACGGAACCCCATCCGGGGCCTATGGGGGCCTTTGGGGGCCTATGGGGACCTTTGGCGACCTTTGGGGACCTATGGGGACCTATGGGGGCCTATGGGGACCTAAAGGCGCCTATGGGGGTCTATGGGGGTCTATGGGGACCTATGGGGGCCTATTGGCACCTTTGGGGACCTATGGGGGCCTATTGGCACCTTTGGGGACCTATGGGGGCCAATGGGGTCCTATGGGGGCCTATGGGGACCTAAAGGGGCCTATGAGGACCTTTGGGGGCCTATGGGGTCCTATGGGGCTCTATGGGGGCCTATGGGGGACCTATGGGGGCCTATGGGGGCCTATGGGGATCTAATGGGGATCTTTGGGGGCCTAACCGGCTCTATGGGGACCTATGGGGACCTATAGGGGCCTATGGGGACTTTTGGGGGCACGTGGGGGTCTATGGGGACTTTTGGGGGCCTATGGGGGCACGTGGGGACCTATGGGGGTCTATGGGGACCTATGGGGGCCTATGGGGACCTATAGGGGCCTATGGGGACTTTTGGGGGCCTATGGGGGCACGTGGGGACCTATGGGGGCTTATGGGGACCAATGGGGGTCTATGGTGGCCTATGGTGGCCTATGGGGAACTATGGGGGCCTATTGGCACCTTTGGGGACCTATGGGGGCCAAGGGGCGCGCCTATGGGGACCTTTGGGGGCCTATGGGGACCTTTGGGGGCCTATGGGGACCCTTGGCGGCCTATGGGGACCTTTGGGGACCCTTGGCGGCCTATGGGGACCTATGGGGACCCTTGGGGGCCTATGGGGACCTATGGGGACCTATGGGGGCCTATGGCGACCTATGGGGGCATATGGGGACCTGTGGGGACCTATGGGGGCTTGTGGGGACCTATGGGGACCTATGGGGGCCTTTGGGGACCTATGGGGACCCTTGGGGACCTATGGGGACCTATGGGGGCCCATGGCGTTCTACGGGGACCTTTGGGGACCTTTGGGCACCTTTGGGGACCTATGGGCACCTTTGGGGACCTATGGGCACCTATGGGGATGGGGGCCGATGGGGACTCATCGGCATCTAGGGGGACCTATGGGGACCTTTGGGGGTCTATGGGGACCTATTGGGGCCTATGGGGGCCTATGGGCACCTTTTGGGGGCCTATGGGCACCTTTTGGGGGCCTATGGGGGTCTATGGGGACCGATGGGGGCCTATTGGCACCATTGGGGACCTATTGTGACCTTTGGGGGCCTGTGGGCGCCTATGGGGGCCTATTGGCACCTTTGGGGACCTATGGGCATCTTTGGGCACCTTTGGGGGTCTATGGGGACCTATCGGGACCTATGGGGGTCTATGGGGGTCTACGGGGACCTTTGGGCACCTTTGGGCACCTTTGGGGACCTATGGCCACCTATGGGGATGGGGGCCGATGGGGACTCATCGGCATCTAGGGGGACCTATGGGGGCCTATGGGGACCTTTGGGGGTCTATGGGGACCTATAGGGGCCTATGGGCACCTTTGGGGGTCTATGGGGGCCTATTGGGGCCTATGGGGGCCTATGGGGACCTATGGGGACCTATGGGGGCTTGTGGAGGCCTGTGGGCACCTTTGGGGACCTATGGGGGCCGATGGGGACTCATTGGCATCTAGGGGGACCTTTGGGGACCTATGGGCACCTCTGGGGACCTATGGGGACCTTTGGGGGTCTATGGGGACCTATAGGGGCCTATGGGCACCTTTGGGGGTCTATGGGGGCCTATTGGGGCCTATGGGGGCTTGTGGGCACCTTTGGGGACCTATGGGGGCCGATGGGGACTCATTGGCATCTAGGGGGACCTATGGGCACCTCTGGGGACCCATGGGCACCTTTGGGGGCCTATGGGGACCTATTGGCACCTTTGGGGACCTATGGGCACCTTTGGGGGCCCATGGGGGCCTATGGGCACCTTTTTGTTTGCCACTTTCCTTGCTCACACGTTTTCCCCATTTTCCCATTTTGGTGTTCAAAGTCTTTTTTACTTTTGTATTGCCATGTGTCTGATTGTCCAAGGTGGTTCCCCAATGATTTTTCAATTGTGTCCTCCCTTTTTGTTTTTTTCATTTGGGGGGGGGGGGTTGATTTAGATTTAGGCATAGTTTCTCCCAATTTCCTCTGGGCATTAGACCCCTAGACCCAACTCCAGTAGATAAGAATATCAGACATCTTCTTGGACAGACCGCACACACAACATCCCTTATCAGACATCAGACATCAGACTTTATACACATAGCTGGCGTGTACTCTTCGTGCCTGAACAGGGCGGATCGACCCGTGGCATACGGGCTGCGATCACCGTGCAGAAGCCCAAGAAAGGGCCCGACCAGGGCATGCGGCTCTGGGTGCAAGGGCGGCCTGAGATGGTGGCGCTCTTCGCCACGGTTGTTGAGAACTCCACGGTCGCTGAAGCTTCGTGACGCATTCTTTTGCATTGGCCTGCTCTTGGCGTTTCTGTGGTTTCTGGTGGACCACTAACCGTTTCCGCTGCCACCAAGATGGCGGCCTGGATTGGCAACCATGCTTCTTGTGTGGCCGCGACGTGGCAGATGGCTTGACGCTTCTATTCTCATGTTCACGGGTCATTGGTGCTTGTCTCCTTTCGTCCGGACGCCGCGTCAGGGTTTCAGTTTGCTCAGGGGAACCATCCCACTTTGGCCGGCAGCAAATGCCTTGGCTCCGGGGAACTTCGGCGCCCCTCTTAGGTGGACTTGCTACGCCTGGTAGTGACTCTTGAGGTATCCAGTGTGTTTCGGGTACCTTTGTGCCCCCCCCCCGAGGTTCCTGGTGGACCGCTAGTCGTTTCCGCGGCCACCAAGACGGCGGCCTGGACTGGCAACCATGCTTCTTGTGTGGCCGCGGCGTGGCAGATGGCTTGACGCTTCTATTCTCATGTTCACGGGTCTTTTGGTGGCTGTCTCTCTTCGTCCGGACGCTGCGTCAGGGTCTCAGTTTGCTCAGGGGAACCATCCCACCTTGGCCGGCAGCAAATGCCTTGGCTCCGGGGAGATTCGGCGCCCCGCAGAGGTGGACTTGCTACGCCTGGTAGTGACCTTAGAGGTATCCAGTGTGTTTCGGGTACCTACGTGCCCCCCCCGAGATCCCCCCCACAACAGTACGTGGTACTACGGCTGAGCAGGTTCCCCCTCCCACTCCCCCCTGGCCGCCGGCGGGGACAGCAGCTCCCTCCCTGCCTGTATATAGATAACTTTGAACGTCTTTATGTTAGTACGGACCTGAGCTGATACGGGGCCGAATGAGTGCCAGCGTGACCCTTGTGTGATCGCACCGTGTGGGCAGTAAACAGGGGTAGGTGGTGCGTGCAGCGTGGTGGCGTGCGTTTTGCGGCCGCGTGCGTATTGATGGAGCGCCCTCGGCGCGTCTCTGGGTTGGGGTCTGAGCCCGGGGGAGTACTCGGCACAGAGGAGCCTGATTGGGTGGGTTCAGGTGGCAGCGGGAGAGTAGCAGCGCTTCCCTCATGGACGTGGACGCTGGCTGTTGTACACATATGCAAAGCGAATGTACGATATGCAAGACGGCTTGGACATGGAAGGATGCAATGGCTGCGATGGCTGTGGGCGGGGTCATCCAGCGGCTCAGTTTCCGACCCTTGTGAGTCAAAGTTTAGGAAAAGTAGAAACCCCGGAGAAGGTCGCTAGCACCTGTGCCCGTGATCCCCGTATCCTGACCGCGGAATTTCCACAGGTTTCACTACCTGCAAATGCCTGAACGCCCGAAATCTGCCTTCTGACGCAGGGGAATCTTGACACGAGCCCCGCGTTCTGTCGCGAAGTACAGCAGCAAAAAGGCTTGGCAACGGCAACGGCTGAACACAAACACAAACTCCGTGTCCTGTCGCGGAAGAGCTCTTTGGCGTGATGCCGCCGGGAGGGCCATGGAAGAAACAGGGACCACAACAACATCGACATGGCCCCTACACACAAATTAATCCAGCCCCAAAGAAGGCCAAGCCTCAGCAAGAACGCCAGCGTTTCAAGGTGCAAGCACTGAGCCAGCTAGACGCCATAGCGGACGAAGGGTTGAGAGCAGTCAATGCCGAGCTGACCACTATGGCCTGGGCCCGCAATCAGCAGATTAGGCTCCGACTGGACCAACCACACAGCACCAGGATGCACTGTGAGATTGTGGACAATCATGGAGAGCCATTGCTGGTGAACAACCAAGAACTCTACTCGGTGATGGTCCAAATCAACTGGACCCTGAAGACCCAGGCTGTGACGAACATGCAGGTTCAGTGGCGACCCAAGAGTGCAGGCAAGTGGCATCCGTTCCAATGGGAGGCGATCCTCCACTGTCCGACGGCAGAGGGACACAGAGCGGTGCCCTCCTCTGTGAGCAGAAATGGAGACTGCCTGCATGTGTGGCTGACGGGCCGAGCCGATCTCTTAATGCTGTTCCAAAGAACGCTCTTCAAGCAAACAGACCCGGTATCCGGAGACGCTGTACGGTTCCTCTACACGCTGCTGAGAACACCCCCATGCGAACGGCGATATGCCTGACAGGGGACAGCAAGCAGGGGGACGTAAGATGCGGCAGAGGCACAAGAAAAACCCCTGGGGAGGGTGAGGAGAGGGAGCAAACGAGGGGCGAGGAGGGAGAGAGAGAGCGAGACACAGAGAGAGAGAGAGAGAGAGAGAGAGAGAGAGAGAGAGGGAGACACAGAGACAGAGCAGAACAGGTGTGCGCTGCATAGCAAAGCGAAGAAAGCATCTCTTCGTAGTACAATGGGTACCGCACACCTCTTCTGTTTGGCAGAGAAGGGTTCGAACCCCGGGGGGGATAGAGACCCGCCGAACATCCCGAAACCCCCTTTATGCGAGAGAGAGAGAGAGAGAGGGCGGGTCACGGAGAGAGAGAGAGTGGGATGAAGAGAAGCACAGAGCGAAGGGCCAGAGAGAGAGAGACCCGCAGAGCAAGGGTTAGAAACTAACCGGCACTGTGGAAGGGAGGTGGGTGCGAGCTGACCCAGATGTACAGGTGGCCAAGGCCAGAGCACAAACAAAAGCCGCCTGGAGTGGTACAGAACTGGTCTGTGCTGAGTGCAGCAAGGCAAAATACTGAACTGAGTGGTAATGACCATGCGCCTGCGTATGCGAACCCAGTATCCGTTGCCTCATGGCCCGGGAGACCGTCACTTGGCGACCGTCTCCCCCCCCCCCCCCACCCGGGAGACCATCACGCGCTAACCCGGGAGTTTGCAAGCCCAAAACAGATGTACGCAAGGAGAGGATTTCTGTGATGGTCCAGCACTTGAAAGCACTGCTGGAGCACACCGTGAAACACACTGGGCAGCATATTCTAAAACACCATGCTGATTGGGATGACAATCAGCGGCGGGAGGCTGCCAAATTCGATTTGACAGGTGGTTACAGGAAACTCGTACTGATCAAAGTATGGTGAAAAAAGTTGCCCACCTGTCCGCACTTCGCCTAACTGGGGCACTTAATTGGCTACTCAGGGCTGCACCAATCCGATTGGGCCGCCTGGCAAATTGACCCATGAGGAGAGAGCAGCGTTGAAAACGTATGTTGATGATGTACACGCTGAAGGTGCGGGTGTAGATTGGGTGTTTTTCTGCACTACAACTGCTTTTTTTCAAATTGCAGTCATCTAAAACAGTTCTTCAGGTGTTTATGGCAGCTTTTGTTCCATGGTCTGAGTGCTAATTATTGTGAGTTGCAGGGTCCAAAAGGGTGCAGCAACGGCAACCCTCCAGGAATGAAGAGCAATACATCAAGAAATAACGGTAGGCCACCAAGAAGTAACAGCAACCACCAACAATCACAAACAAGCCACCAGGAATTAACACAGCAAGCCACCAGAACGTAAAAGCAATCCTTCAGGACTCACCAGCAAAACATCAAGAAATTGAGGAAGTAACAGCAACCACCAGCAATGAACAGCAACCACCAGGAAGTGACATTGACCACCATCAATCAACAGCAGGCCACCGGGAATTAGCAGCAACCCTCGAAGAATTAACAGCAAGCCATCAGAGAGTAACAGCATCCACTAGCAATTGCAGCAAACAATCAGATAGCAAAAAGGCAAGGGTACCATTCACAAAAAACAACATTTGTCGTAAAATTTGCACAAAACAAAGGTGCAACACACCAAAAAACACTGCACCAGCCTTGCCAAAGACAGGCTCACAGCATGTGGGTGCCACATTTCACACAGCAAATTCAGGAGTGCATGCCAAATGAACCAAACCCACCATGAACTTTTTCCATGCAAAAAAAACCCACCGCCAAGTTAACCCACGGCCAAGTTTCTCCCCCCCCCTGTATTGTTTGATGTCATCTGCACTTTGTATCAGTGTTGGCAATCTGGTCCAAGGTCGATAGCTCTGTGTCTGGACCAGAAGTCTTTGCCCAATGTTGGTCTACCCGAACCCTACAGCATCCGTTGCGCCTTCAGCTCTTGTTTTTGGAATTGTTTTTGGAATGTGTGTGCATTCAAAGGGATCCCATGGCCTGCTGTTGACAGTACTTCTTGCACTGTTGGTATGCATTGGGGCGCAGTTGGACGTTCACCATGTTCAAGTCAGCGGGCCGCCTGCTTTGCCCCAGCCGTTGGTCCTGGAGCAGCCACCCACCCCCGTTCCACAGCACCCGCCCCAGGGCACGCTGGTGGTGTACGCATACCATGAGGCCAACTTGGAGTATCAGCGGCGGCTGCGATTCTTTCTGCGATTTGGCCTGCAGCCCGACGTGGACTATATCTTCGTCATGAACGGCCCATGTTCCGTCCCTATCCCCAACACCCCAAATGTGCAGGTGCTGCAGCGTGACAACGCTGGCTTCGACTTCGGAGCCTGGGCTGCGGCACTGAAGCATGGCAACGGCCAGCTCCAATACAAGTTCTTCGTGTTCCTGAATGGGTCGGTGAAAGGCCCTTACCGAAAGGACTGGCTGGCAGCCGTTACCGGAATGCTCTCATCAAGTGTCAAAGCTGTGGGGCTGACGTTGAATTGCCCGGATGGCCATGGGCGGCCATTGCTGCATCTCCAGTCCATGATCTGGGCCACGGACACCGAAGGGATGGCTGTATTACGGCATGGAGGGCTCTTTGACCGCGACTTCAGCACATACCAGGAGGCCACAGACGCAGAGAGCGCCCTCACAACGCTCCTCTACGCCTCAGGGTACCGTGTGAGCAGCTTCCAGACTGCTCATTTGGGGCTGGAGCCCCCGGCAGAAGTGGACGGCTGCCTCCCCACTTATCCACACGACATCTGGAAGGATGTCTCTGCACAAGCGTTGCCATCCACTCTCACATTCCCTTTTGTGAAGGAGAAATACCTTCCATACATCAATGTCCTGCTGGTTTCCCATCATTTCGATGCGGACGGTGCTCCACGGCAGCTACTGCTGCTGGGCCAGAAGATGCAGACCATGGGCATGCTGGTGGAAGTGGCAACCCCTGACGCTGGGGGCGCCTTGCGTGAGGAGTTTGAGGCCATGAGCATGCCGGTGCATTCGCTGCCGCAAGGCGATCAGATCAAAGGAGTGCAGGAGCTGCACAAGTCCATGGACTATGATTTGGTGATCTTCAATACGATGGTGTACTCCGTGCTAGAGGCTGCATGGGCGGTCCCCGGAGCGACGTCTGTGCTGTGGGCACACGAGAATGCCACACAGCTATCGCAGTTCCTTGGCAAGTATGTGATGCTACATGAGACCCCCAACATGTGTACTGTCCGTCTCAGCATCTTCCTCTCATCTCCCCTGCACCCCTACGCTTTTTGGAATCTCCCCCATATGCCCCTGCACGTTTTGGCATGTCCCTCTTATCTCTCTTATGTTATGGCATTTGAACCCCCCCCCCCCCTGTTACACGTTGCATGGCTGAAAGTGTCTATGGTGGGGCCATTCAGTCGATTGATACAGGGGGGGGGGGGTTTGCACCGGGAATTTTTCGCATGAGAAAATTTCGCACCGGGTTTATTTCGCACAGTGGCCTGAAAATTGAGCAGGAAATCACCTCGCAGAGGTTGTTAGATCAAAGCCAGGCAGGCGTATATATGGGGAAAACGCCACATACCCCCCCATTTTGGCCTTTTTGGGCCTATTCGCGTACCCTACCCCAAGGGGTTGAATTGTTGATTTAACCCCTTGTAAAAACATTATTTTGTCCAATAAACGCATCCCCCAATGAGTTTTTGGTCCGGACCCCCCCAGACCCCCCCCACTTGAAACCCACTTTTTTGAGGTTTTGAGGGAGGTGGCGGGGGGGGGTCAAAAAATGACCCCCCCATTTTTTGGGTCGAAAATCATGAATCTTTTGGTTTTTTTTGATTTTGAGCTGAAAAAGTGTTTCCGGGTCCCGACTCCATAGGGTTTGTATGGGGCGGAGTGGGACGAGCGCTTATGCAGTTTATGCACTTTTTCAGCCATTTTTGCTATGTTGGCGGTTTTGGCGACCTCGGTGACCCCGTGGTATCCACTTTGAGGGGTGTGAGTGGGGATGTTGTGACAGTATCTGCCTCCTAGTATACGGAAGGACGTTTTTTGCAGTCTCTAGCCTTGCTTAGGGCCGTTCACAACCCGTGCCAAAAACGCAAAATGGCTCCTTCCACCAATAATGGCTTAGTGAATGGGCTGGTACACAACCCGCTGATGCAGTTTTTCACCCTGGGCAGCTCAAAATCCGAAACTTATTTTTTTGATATTGTGATCACCTAAAATGACCATCCAAGCTATGTAAAGCATTTTTTAGGCCGTATTTACGTGTTTTTCACCCTATTTGGGTATTAGGTCCGGGGGGGGGGGGGGGTTCCAAGGGATTGGTACACAACCTGCTTATGCACTTTTTCACTATGGGCAGCTCAAAAATCGAAGTTTTCGAAACTTGTTTTTTTGATGTTGTGACCACTTATAATGACCATCCAAGCTATGCAAAGCATGTTTTAGGCCGTATTTGCGTGTTTTTCACCCTATTTGGGTGTTAGGTCCGGGGGGGGGGGGGTCTCCCAAGGGACGGGTGCACAACCTGCTTATGCACTTTTTCACCCTGGGCAGCTCAAAAATCGAAGTTTTCGAAACTTTTTTTTTTGATATTGTGACCACCCAAAATGACATTTCAAGCTATGCAAAGCATGTTTTAGGCCGTATTTACGTGTTTTTCATCCTATTTGGGTGTTGGGTCCGGGGGGGGGGGGTGCCTCCCAAGGGACGGGTGCACAACCTGCTGATGCAGTTTTTCAACCCGGACAGCTCAAAAATCGAAGTTTTTCGAAACTTGTTTTTTTGATATTGTGACCACCTAAAATGACCATCCAAGCTATGCAAAGCATGTTTTAGGCCGTATTTGCGTGTTTTTCACCCTATTTGGGTGTTAGGTCCGGGGGGGGGGGGGGGGGGGCTCCCAAGGGACGGGTGCACAACCTGCTTATGCACTTTTTCACTATGGGCAGCTCAAAAATCGAAGTTTTTGAAACTTTTTTTTTTTGATATTGTGACCACCCAAAATGACATTTCAAGCTATGCAAAGCATGTTTTAGGCCGTATTTACGTGTTTTTCATCCTATTTGGGTGTTGGGTCCGGGGGGGGGGGGGGGTGCCTCCCAAGGGACGGGTGCACAACCTGCTTATGCAGTTTTTCAACCCGGACAGCTCAAAAATCGAAGTTTTTCGAAACTTGTTTTTTTGATATTGTGACCACCCAAAATGACCATCCAAGCTATGGAAAGCATGTTTTAGGCCGTATTTACGTGTTTTTCACCCTTTTTGGGTGTTAGGTCGGGGGGGGGGGGGGTCTCCCAAGGGACGGGTGCACACCCTGCTTATGCAGTTTTTCACCCCGGACAGCTCAAAAATGGAAGTTTTCGAAACATATTTTTTTGATATTGTGACCACCCAAAATGACCATCCAAGCTATGGAAAGCATGTTTTAGGCCGTATTTACGTGTTTTTCACCCTATTTGGGTATCAGGTCGGGGATGGGGGTCTCCCAAGGGACGGGTGCACAACCTGCTTATGCAGTTTTTCACCCCGGACAGCTCAAAAATGGAAGTTTTTGAAACTTGTTTTTGTGATATTGTGATCACCTAAAATGACCATCCAAGCTATGTAAAGCATGTTTCAGGCCGTATTTACGTGTTTTTCACCCGATTTGGGTATTAGGTCCAAGGGGGGGGGGTCTCCCAAGGGATTGGTACACAACCTGCTGATGCAGTTTGTCACCTTGGGCAGCTCAAAAATCGAAGTTTTCGAAACTTGTTTTTTTGATACCCTGATCACCTAAAATGATCATCCAAGGTATGTAAAGCATGTTTTAGCCGGTATTTATGTAGTTTCCACCCTATTTTGGGTGTGTGTTGCTCGCGGTAGATTCTCTGCGAGGTGGACTTGCCGAAGGCAAGAGAATTTTCGCACCTTCCAGGATTGTTCACTGTACAGGCCACTGTACCGGGCGGACCATCTTTGGTAAAAAAACCCATCACCAGGGCTGTGCATAGTGACCCCAAATCCAAAGTATGTTCGTTTTTTTGGGAAGGCTATCCGGCGCGTATGCTGCCCATAAACACAATGTGAGCAGAGGCCTGTCCTACCTTAGTGGTATGCACCTACACTGATGCCTAAAAGGGCGTGGGATCGATTCCTGGAGGCTTTTGTTCCCTTTTTCTGGCGCTTTTTTTGACTGTTTGAGCCATACATTGCACCACATCCTCCTGTCAACAGCACATGGGTGGGCAGGAAAGAGGCAAGCACACAATACTTGGGGTGTCAATCGAGAATTTGGCCTGGACAGTTGAAGAACTGTTGGGCTGAAAACAGCTGAAAAACTGTTGGGCTGAAAACAGTTGAAAAACTGTTTGATTGGATACCACTTGGTGGATGATACACGACTGTTTGATAAGATATCATTTGAAAAAAAAAGTGGCAGTGAGTGACCTTGCTACAGAAAAAACCAAGCCGTGTGTCCCAAGTATAGGTGTAGATGCAAAGAAGCGGCACAAGGAGGAGGCAGACAAGTACTGGCATTTCGTGCCCAAAGTTCCTCTCTGTTTTGTGCGGCAATTAGTTCTTTTCGCATTTCAAATGATTCTAGATCAAGCATTGTGGCTAAATTTCGCGCCGGGTTTCTTTCGCACAGTGGCCTGAAAATTGAGCGGGAAATTTCGCACACATTTGAAATAGGAAATTTCCCACAGCGAAATATTCCCGTCGCGAAATTCCCCCCCCCTCCCCTTTGTACCGACCATTGATCCCCCCCTTTGCACGTTTAGGACTGACCAGCCTGTGTCGCGGGGGCAGCCAGTAGCTGTGTGTCCGTGGCTTCATGGCCTGGGTTTTTTATTTTTGGAGCCCTCCCCCACATCCCCCCGGCACATTTCACCGGCTGCACCTCATGGTCAACATAGCATGCCCCCCCATCCCCCCCCCCCCCCGCGCTGTATGTTTTGACATCTCCTCCTTTTGGCAACTGAGCTTTGGGGTATCCTCAGACCGCTGGTGAGGACCTTTTACTGTGGGGAGCAGGCATTTCCTGGCTGTGCCTCCCCGTCCTAGCCCGCCTCCATCATCAGGCTCAGCACTGATGGTGCAGAAGGACTGCGGGGTAATCCCTGCTGTTGGGATCGCACGTTGTTGGAGTGGCCTTTGCGCCTCCCTTCCTGGTTGCCCCCCCACCGCTGCGGGGCTGTAGGTCATCTTGCTCTCCACGGCTTCCCAACCTGCTGTCCTGATCTCTGGGCTTTGCACCCCCAGTTGTCATTCCTGGTGGCTCTGGGTTACGGACCCCTGCGGTTCGGTGGTGGGCTTGCTGGCCCTACGTTCAGATGATTCGTCTTCCCTGCACGCTTTGGCATCCTGCACGGCTCGTTTCCTCCCTCATCTTGCACACTTCAACATTCGGCTTTCTCTCCCCCTCGCATTTTGGACTCTCCCTCTCATATCTTCTGCAAATTACGGCATCTCCCCTTTATCCCACTGCCCATTTGGGCATCCCACCCTCATTCAGGGGGGTGGGGAGGGGGGATGGGCAGGACGGTAAAATGCTCACGGAAGAGGATGGGAGATGCCAAAATGTACTGGGGCAATAAGGGTGATATGCCAAATAGTGCAGGGGGGGGGTGCAGGTGACATAATTTGCACAGGACATGAGTTGGAGATGCTGAAACGTGGGGGTGGTGGGGCATGCCAAGGGGATGTGGGGGAATGCTAGGATTTGGCAGGGAGAGGTTTATGGGTGGATTGTGTCCTGAATTGCTGGGGACCCTTGGGACCCAATTGTCCCTTAGGATTCGTAAAAAAATCAGTACCCATATCATGGCTTGCCACAGCAGGGTATGAGGCATCTGTACTTGGCGCCTCCTTTATGCCTTATTATATCTTTGAATTGGTCAAGGGAGGCGTTCACGGACCACCCCCCTTTCTCCCGTGGTGTCTCCATCCAGATTGCATGTGCTCAGACAAACCAGAGGTACCCACTCCGCTTGAGCAGGTTCACCCTCATGGGTGAGGCTCCTATGCTGCTGGCCCCCCAATTATTGTCCACCGCCTGTCACAAAGATTGGCTCATGGTGACCATGTTGACGGGGTTTGGATCCAGGTCAAAAGGGCTGTCTCTTCATGGTGCATGTGGCTGTGTGTGGTGTGGTGGTTGCCTTGTTTGCACCTCCTAACAGTTGTCGGGGCCTTCATGTGATCCACTGCTAGCTTTGCTGTCTTATTTGTTCCAGGTTGTTTTTGAAATTTTGCCTGGGGAAGATGGCAGAGTGTATGGAGTTTCAGGATTACCTCCAGGCCGGAGTGCATGACTCTGTGCGGGAGGGACCCCCAGCAGCATGCTGGGCAAAGGCAAAAATGAGGTGACCAAGTCCCTTCGCCATCTGGGGGACTCGCGTTCGCAGTGGCTCGAGACATTTGCCAGTGCCTCAGGATTTGGAGGGACGGAGGATGCGCTCATTGCGAACCTCATCGGGTACACACTGGTAGAACTGGTCCAGATAAACATGACCACGGGGGCCTTTGAGAAAATCCGAGTGCAGTCTGAAACTGTCAGCAAAACCTCAGACCCTGCCTTGATGAGCCTGTTGGAAGCACAGGCTGCCCTTATCAAATCACTCACGGAGAAAGTCTCTCGGAGGCTCCCACACGATCAAAGAAATCTGTGCCGCCTTTATGCCTCAAGGAATTGCATGACCTGGCCCTAGTATGGAACCACCCTCAATGGGTCACCAGGGTCCTGTAAGACCTCAAATGCACGATCCTCAAGGAGGCCCTGCCGCTGGACGCCATGAGAATGAACCCCAAGTGGGATGAGGAAGCGCAGAAGCCACTCCTTTTCAACCTCTCGGACGATCAAAAGAAGGATACAACGGTATGGACTGAGGTGGTGGGGACTGAGATTCAGTAGGGGATGCCCCCCCCCCCCCCGGTGTTGTCCCTGAATAGCTCTGCGGTGCTCATGGTGGAGTCTTTATGGATGCTGGTCTGGTCCTCCGTCCACTGCTACAAAGAGGGATATGAATCGGACTCCACCTCCTCCAAGCAGGCATCAGCGGACCCCGACTTCACCTCAGGCCTGAGTACAACAGGGGCACGCCTCAAAAAGGTCATGCGACGTCTTTTCAAAATGGTGGATGGAGTTGAGTACTTCGAGGTCCATAAAGGAGAGTGGGTGCGGTCGGACTCCGCCCTAGTGGGGCCCTGTAAAACATGCAAAGGGCACGGGTCCATCGAGAGGCACTAGGTGTGGAATTGCCCCAGATTGGAGTGACGGGACTTGGCGGCGCAGCCGGTGGACGCGACATCAATGCTAAAACGGCTGGACCGCTCCCGAGAAGGGGGGCCCGTCTTGGCGCCAACCCCCCGGGGGGGGGGCAGCCGGGCCGGGTCTTTGTATGCGACCCCGCCCCCCCCTCCCCGGCCCCCCCCTCCAGGTTTTGAAAGATAGTGGTGCCGGGTCGGCCCTCAACAAGTGTCCCTGGAGAAAATTGTCCGGCGCCAAAGGCGCCATTTTTTTTTCTTCATACTTTGTGTTTATACCCAAAATACTCAAAATGTTGTAGATAATTCACATTTGTGTTAAAACAACAAGAAAAATTTTTGACCTGAAGGAGGGCTACAGGAGGGCTACAAGCCCTAACAGCAACCCTAGCCCTAACTCTAACTCTAGCCCTAATCAAGACTGAATATTGGGACCGAGCTGGTGGGGGAGGGAACATCAACTATGAATGGTGAGGGACACCGATGAGTCACACATTTAAGGCCGTTGACAGAGTGGAATCAGCTTGCAAGTGATCCCCTTCACCACAAGGCCCACCTTCAAGGCTTTTTTTGGACTTCTGAGGGGCCAAAATGCCCCCAAAAGGCCCCCGACTAGCTCCAGTTCCACCAGCTCGGTCACCCTAACCCTAACCCCCCCCCCCCCTCACCCCTGGCTGGACGCCCCCCTAACCCCCGGCCAGACGCCCCCCCCCGACCCCTGGCAGGAACACCCCCCCCCCCCCGACCCCCGCCTTAACCCCCCCCCACCCCGGGAGTTTTGACAGATAGCTGGGGGTGGTCGCATCCGGACGTCGGTAGTCGCCCCCCCAGGGCCAACCCATGGGGCTTCCCAGGACGTCATCGACTGGCCGGCGGTGGTGGATGCATGGCAAATCTTGGGTGAGACCGACCCCACGGAGTGCCCAGCGGCCTGCCTGGTTTCAACGTGGCGACCGTTGACAAGGAGAACCTACACGAGCCACCTTCGACGATTTGCCCAGTTCGGGGGCGCCGTTCAGCCGGGGGACATGAAGGCGTTGGCGGAAAAGGTCCTCCTCTCCATGTTTGCCAAGCGCTAGAAAGCGGCGGCAGCCAGAGGATGTATATCCGCCCTCAAGGCAGTGGCCACCTTGGGGTGGATCCCCCCCTTACGGTGGGACAGGCTATGGAGGCTCTCCAAGGCGGGAGTGGATTCCCCGGGGCAACGACAGTTCGGGGGGCCAGACCTCCTCCAGCTTATGGCACGAATCGTGCTCCAGGGTGGGGGAGTGGAAGATATACGCAGCAGCGGTCCTGTCCTTCACCACAATGGGCACGGTGGGGGAAATATCGTCGCTTCGACGATCGAACATCTCCAAGGTGGGGGTTACGTACGAAGGAATCAAAAGAGACCATCGCCAAATCACGCGACGCCTGGGGCTGTACGCGCAGGCATGGGCTTCATGGCTCCGCAGGATCGCCCCTGGTGAGGCGTTGGGGCGTGCAGCAAGGCAGTCGCGTAATCTGCACACATTCAAATTCGTCGGGGGGAGACACGTACAGGTGCGCAATTTTGATGCTATGCCATCTACCCCACCACAGGAGGTGTCTCCACGGCAGCCCAACCAACGGCGGTATGTAGCGCCTGCTCGCCTCCAGGCATGCCATCTGGCCTCTCCTGGCGAGCCAATTTAAAGGAGGGAATCTGGTGGAGAAAACCTGATATCCGAGACTTGTGGCCGTCCAGCCTCGTGGAGCTCTTTGAAAATGACGAGACAGTCCGGAAGTCACCGACCGAGGTCAAGAGAACGCGGTCCGCGCGAGGAGATGGCGGGGCCGAGAAGGAAAGCACCGCAGGAGAACTGGCCGTCGGCACCAGGCGCCCAAAGGGAGGAGGCCAGAAATCTCGGTGCATGGATACCGCGGGAACCACAGAGGCGAGACCACCAGCGGAGATCAGGCCTGCCGGGGGCACGAGGTCCGTGGACCCGATGCCGGCACGGGGTAGGGCAACCAGCGCCTCACAGGTTGCCCCCGACACCTCCAGAGAGAGCCCCATTGACGTCGATGAGCAGCAGGACGTGGAGATGGTCCCCCGCCACGACGACAGGCCGATGGGGGAGCAAGGCCTTCAGAACCCGTTCGAGCGGGGGGACGGTTCCAAGGACGACCAAAGGGTTTCACGACGTCGAGGATACGGCCCCATACCACTGCGGGTCTCGGAGCCAAGCACCTGGCAGCGCTGGCCCGACGTGCAGCCGGCGGCGCCGGTAAACGATGAGTGCCCTCAAGAAAGGGCTGTGGAGAGCCTGATCCAGTCGGAGTGGGGTCAACGGTGGCTAGACAAAATTTCTCAAGGCCTGAGACTAATTGGTAACCTTAGGGACTTGCTCACCGACGAATCCGTTTCCTGTTCCTCCAAGGGGGGAGGGTAGCGAGGGACCTGGGTATGGTGGATGTAGATGACCAATTAATTGCAGCATTGGACTCCGTTCGGGGGGATGTATGGTCCTGTGTGTTGCGGGATTCCACCTCCCCAGTTACCCTCCTTCTGAGCCTCGACCCGTCTGTGTTGGATAGAGGGCTGGGACCGGTGGGCAATATCCCCATCCCAGAAGTTTTGTGGGATCTCCTTGCCCCACTTGATTTTCAGGAGGTGACAGCTCGTGATTTGGGAGAGATGCCAGAGATCTCCCCCGAAGGACTCATTATGGCGCGCGCTCTGCTCACGGACAGGGTCCTCCGGCAATGTGCTGGGGGGGGGGGGGTCCCTTGGGGCCAAACCCCTACTTGTTCCCCATCCCCAAGAATGCCGTGAAGGCATCAATGATTGTGCATTTGGTGTGCCTGAATAAGTGCCACCGTTTTGAGCTGCCACGCTTTAGTTTGCCCTCGGTGGAGAAGCTTGCCTTCCTTATACAAGCCCACAGTATGGGCCTCCCCAGGCTCTCGCTGGGGTCCCCCTGTCTGGGCCACTTGAACCACCCCTTCCTACGTGAGCTTAACAGTTTGCGTCTTTTGGCGGAACCGGGTGCACCCCTCCCGGCTTGTCACATTGACCTTACCAACGCTTTTTGGTCGCCGACTTTGCCAAAGCCTTTTCAAAACAGCTTTAGAGTGCACATCGAAGGAAGATCTTACGCTTTTTCTTGCCTGCTCTTTGGTTGGCGTTTTTCACCGGTCACATGCCAATACGTGCTTGCGTTTGTGACCAGTTCTGTGGAGTAAGTGGGGTCGTGGTCGTGCACTATCTAGACGATTTCCTGGTTAATGGGTATGGTAAAGCCAGGCTGGGATCGGTGGCGCGGCGCCTGTGCGACGCTCTGCGTAGGGCAGGGGCTGTGATCAGCACAAAAAGTGTCCTAGAGCCGGTGCCTAAGATCCAGTGGTTGGGAAAAAAGGTTGGTGCTGTCTGGCGTTGGTGCGGGGGTCTTCCCTGACGGGCAGGGGGGGGCTGCTTTGCTTGGCCTCTGGATCCGGGCTGCGGTGCTGCCCCTTACCCGCAAGCACGCCTCTAGGATCCTGGGTTGTTTTACATGGAGTTTACGCCGACAGTGTGGGTGGCCCCCTTTTTAAGTGGATGGGGGGCCAATTGGCTTCAGAATTGCCCCCTTTCCTTGCTCCAGAGCCCCCTGCACTGCCTTCTGCTTTCCTACAGAGCTTGGAAACCACAAGTACTCCTTCCCGTTAGCATTTTTTTGGGGGGGTCCTGTATGTGGATGCCGCCTTTGATGTCGAACAAGGACCAGGAGATCCTTAAAGAACTTGTCCAACGCCCTACGTTGAACCCCTCACAGGCCTTGGCTGTGCGGCAGGTACTGGACGAGTCATGCATCACGGCATTGACTGGAGTTGCTGGCAGAGGGAAGTGAGAGACCTTGGTGGCATACATCATCGCCGTGCTATGGCAGCAAGGCCACCTTGTTGCCCAGAACCCCGATCCTGCTAACCTTGGCACCATCAATATGGGCAAGAAGTTGGGGGGACCTGAGGGAGATACCCCACCCCGTGCATGTGTCCCTACACCCACGTCCAGCTTTTGGCAAGTGGTTGTGAGGGTGAAGGAAACGCCAAAGCAGTGGCATGGCCATCGAACCAGACCTTCAAATACAACAATGTTCAGAGGCAATCTGCTGGCCCGCAAGTGCATTGCCATGATTCGCACAGGTTTTGCAGCACCAGCACCTTGCAATTCTTTTTGTACCGCACGTGTTGCCGGGCAAGTATTTGGTATAACAGTACATTGCAAATTGACATGCATTGCTTATTGCCTATTGTCAGTGTTTTTTGTCATGGGACATGGGAGTGGCGACAAGGGGAAGAAGGCCTTCATATCAAATCAAAGCATATCAAATCCACACAGCATTGGGCCCGCCGCTTGAGGACATTGCAGGACGTTGTCTCGGGGGAACTAGGAGCCGCGTATCTGGTGAAGCACCTCTTGGCTGTCCGGGGCAGATCTAGGAAGGTTACGTGAGTGTAGTATAGCGATGGGCAAAGCCCACCTACTGTTGGAATGGCCTAAGCTGTTGTGGTCACATTTGTGGATTGACCACATGTACTTTTTTGCCCGCCAATGGAGAAACCTCTCCAAATTTTCATGCTTCGCCATGGCATGCAGCCACCGTAGGCTCAAGCGCATGTTGCGCAACAGCGGGGGCCTAAGCCTTCTGCATGGGCGCCTAGGTGTGCAGGTTGTCGTTGACAACCACACCATAGACGACAGCCTCTGTGCGGAGGGGTGGGTCGTCACATAGAGGTCCATGCGTGGGCAAGGCCCGTTGACCGTATAACAATTGGCTAGGCGGGCCGCCAGAGGGCCCTTAGTGACCTCAACTATGTACATACCCTTAGTCAACGTTTCAGGTGCAGCAAACAGCGCAAATAGCGAGCATAGTACGTTTGGACGGTTCATGGCAAAGAGGACTTGGTTTGTTATGGTGAAGATGTGCATGCCTGTACGCGAACATTGGGCCGAATTCGCGCAAAGTTCGCGCGAAATTCGCGCGAATTTGGCCCAAATTTGCATTCGCAAGGGTCGCAACAGACACAGGCGAGCGGCACAATACGAATAGGGCATTAAACGGCCACCATGGCCACCCAGTGTGTGGAAAAGGGGTGGTTTTTTCTCGCAGGGACCTGTATTTTATTTTTTTAGAATTTTTGAAACCATATCCTCCATTCCAACCCGTTGAAAAAGGCCTTTTTTTGGACAAAACAGTTGTTTTGGACACCCATATTCGCATTCTCATTCAAAAGTTCCCTTAACAGCCATTCGCAAAGGGTACATACATTACTGTGTGCCTTTGAGCCACAGCAGTCGGTTTTGGTCCAAGCCCTTGCGCTTCGCGACCAAACCTTGTCTCAACCACTGCGTGCCACCGAGCCGCAGCACTTCGTTTGTGGTCATAGCCATAGCGCTCTTGACACAAACTCACCCACAACGGCGTCTCGTGGACCAGCTGGTGAGCCTGAGGAGAAGCCGGGCTGGCACTTTGAGTACCAAGGACCTGCGCTTGATTGCCCACCAGAGTTGTGGGAGCCCCATAGTGGTGACGGTTTTGGAACGTGCAAGGCACGAACGCCACCCAAACCGCTAACAGTCGTGGTGCACAGAGCGACCTGTTACCAGGTCCCAGCGTGCCTGATGCCCGTTGGCGCAACTCGTTGCTGCCTGAGGCTGCGGCCCCACGTGCGTGTGTCACTATCACCCAGACACGGCAAGAGCGCTTTGATCAAGCGTTGATGCAGGCCGCCCATGGGGTTGCCCGCTGCCTCACGATTGCATGCCAGGGGCTGCACGAGCAGCGCAATGAGCCATTGAGCGAGGACAGCCTGGTGGCAGCATACACGCAGGGCCGCCACTTTGCGAATAGCATGCGGGTGCCCATGCAGGACTCTAGTGAGTTGTTGATGCGTTGCAGCCCCTTCAGCCCGGAGGTACCGAACAGTCACCCCGGCTGTCTGCATGCGGCCGTACGGGTTGTGGACAACGCATCAAGGGATAATGGAGGTCTTGAGATGTTGCAGCAACTAGTGGAGGAGATGGAGGAGGCCGGTGTGCGCCCCGCATACACCCAACGACTAAGTCCAGATGGGCACCCACGAGGTGAACCCAGTGACTCCACATCCTCTGCCATAGCGCAGGGGCATGGAGCAGCACCAGCAGCAGTCCTCATTGCAAGAGACCCCCCCAAGCAATGAGTCTGTGAATCCCACTTCGTCCTCCTTGGCACAAGGGCATGGTCCCCCAGCGGGTGCACAAAGTGTGGATAGCCATGGTACGCTGGATCATGGCAGGGTGCTCAGTCCACCCGCCCCCCCCCCACAGGCGGTGTAACTGACTCCCTGGCATGTATTGCGGCGCAAGGACATGGAACACCAGTCCGCATGCCCCAAGTCTGCCCCACCGGTGAGTCACCTTGCATTGCATCTGTAGTGGACCCTATAGGAGTTCTCACGCCACAGTCCCCTGCCCCCCCTGCAGTGGTGGGCTCTGCATGTTTGACACCGGCGGTTAGTGATGGAGGGGTGGCGAGTTGCTTGGAGGAGTCCCCTATACCACTTGCACACAAACCCAGAGAGCCGGTTGCTGTGGACTATAGTCCTTGTAGCACGGGCACTGTGGCAACAGTGAAGGCATGCAGTCGGTCTAGTACTGATTCTATCACCACCCCAGTTGAATACCCCAGTTCATTGGAACACAGCCCGGTGAGGAGGAAGCGACCAGGGATTACACCACCGAGTAATGGGGCTCCCCTGAAATGTGCCAAGAAAGAGCAAGGCACAAAGACAGCTCCGATAGATCCGGATGATACTCCATTGGACAAGGTGGATAAAAGGCCCAACAAGGCCAAGGAGGGCAAAGACCTGCCAACCGTCAGGTCCTTGAAGCTATGCATTTTACCAGACCAGTACGTTGCAGGGGCATGTTTCTTCTATGCCGTGGCCCAAAGCCTGCATGCTATCAGCAGCGACGTCCCCTTGGACGACGCATCGCTGCGGGCAAAAGCCATTGGCGTGTATCGCGAAATGTGTGGGCTTTCAATTTAGGAGTTTGCACTATCGGTGAACCGGGATCTTGAGAAGGACACATGGGGTGGCCGGCTCCAAGGGGGACCGCCTGACCTGGCAAAGCATGTGGATAGTCGTGTGGTGTTGTTGCGAACAAACAGGTTCAGCATTGTGACGCCAGGTTTTGGGATGGACGGCGAATTGACATCCGCTACTGTTTGGGTGCCTGGACGTGACGTTTCTCTGTGTGTCCGTGGTTGTGGAGATATGGAGGAGCATTGCCACCGGGCAATGGTGGTGGTTGTCGCCGAGGCGGAACGAGATGGTTTCAAAGGTGGTGGTCATTTCCGGGGAGCAGTCTTTGATCATTCACTGCAGGTACCCCCCTTTTGCACATTGCATGGGATGTTGAGCACGTTGCCATGAAAGCGTGGGCCGGTTGGGGGGATTAGAGCTTGGCATTTGCAGCTAGGGGTTGGCGGTATGAAGGGCCACACCAATGCAAGAGACTGCCGCCGCACTCGTCTAGTGCAACAAACGCGCCAATACAAGCCATTGGCGACCTTGGTGAACAGAATTGCAAGGGACATGTTGCCTGAATGGTTCACATGGACTACCATGCAATTGTCTTGCAATGTCCTCACAAAACCGCATCAGCATGTGCATGACACATCCCCTTGGTCGGCAGTGTTTTCCACAGGACCACACACACAGGGGCACTTATGGGTGGAGGTGGGTGGTGTATGTAATGGTCCGAGTGGACGGAGATGTAGTATGCAGTGCTTGGATGGTGTTACCCGGGATGGCGCAACGTACAATGTATCCCAACAACCGGTTCTGGTACGTACGGGTGCATGGCATGGCACTTGTTCTTGGCACGGGGAGAGGAGGTTGGTGGTGTTATACTCCCGTGGTGACTGGCGAACACTCCCGGCATGGGATCGTGCATTCCTCAATGAGGCTGCATTCCGCTTACATGCAGGTGCATAGTGGGCCACTTGGAGGAGCACCGCGGTGACCATGGGGCATGGTGAATCCATCAGGCTACAACCGGTGTTGGCTGGGTACCACGCTGCAATGCCTCCTTGTGGCGTCTGGTGGACATGGAGGGCAGCGCCCACAATGCCTTGATGAAGGGGGTGTCTGGGGACATTGTGGCAGGATGTTGTGGCACATGTGGGAAGCGGGAAGCGGTGCGTACAATCCGCAGGACATTGCTGAAAGGTGCCATGTGTGAGACGGTGTGCCGATGCAGTGGGCGTTGCAAGTGCAAAGCCCCTGCACCAAAATTCCAATGGATGCGACAGGCAGAGATGGCGGAATGTTGGAAGTACATGGTGCCCAAGCTCACGGCCGCTGGGGTGGTGGATTTGTCATGTTGTCTATCTTACGAGCAGTTCTGGCAACGGTGTGGTGAGTGTAGGGTGAAGGTTCTACGGGAGGGGGGGGGGAACAGGCATGACAGCACAGGTACTCCATGTGACGAATCAGGGGCAGAGTGTGCGACAGCGCGTGAAGGAGGGAATGAAGGAGCGACCTGTTGGCCTACCTAATACCCCCCCCCCCCTCTTGTGCGTGTGGGGGTGATCTGCGAGAGGCACCAATGTATGCATCTTTGGTGTTCAATGAAGTCGTGGGGTTACATGTCCACAACCAACAAGAGTACAAGTTGGTTGTGGACCATGAGTTTCTGGGATGGCAATGGTCTTTGCATGCCATGGTGGTACACATTGGAGCAACCAAGGATGAGGGTCACTTTGTGGTTTATGTCGTTTTTAACGACAAGTGGTGGCTGTGTGATGACACCACAGTGAAGGGCATGAGCCCACCCCCCAATCCACGAAAAGCAACCTTTCTGTTGTACAAGCGCAAACGTACCGATCTGATTGTACCAGACATGTCGCAGTCTGCCTCCCAACGGACAGGGGCTTCAGTCCTTGGCAAGACACGGGATGCCTAGAGCATACCTATTGACACCTTGGTGCCAGCCATGGTGCTGGTACCAGGTGTGTCCCCCCTCCCCCCCTCCTGCAACACAGGGTGCATCAAGGGTTGTGGGCAGGAACAAGACTATGCATGCCCAGAGCATGCCTATTGACACCTCTGTGCCAGCCATGGCGCTGGCACGAGGTGCCCCCTCCCCCCCCCTTCCACAACTGCAACACAAAGTGCATCAAGGGTAGGGGACCGGAACATGAGTATGCATGCCCAGAGCATGCCTGGTGACATGTGTGTGGCTGCTGTGGCGCCGCTACAGCATGTTTGTAGTGACCAGCAGGACATGATGTCCGTTGGTGCAAATCAGCCGTCCTCAGAGTTTGTCGAGGCAGTGGCACAGTTGTTGCGGAGGCGCAAGGTGCGAGTGGCAAGGCATCTGAGAGTGCGTGTTGAAGCACACCAGATGCATTTTAGAGCACGGCATGCAAAAGAGTGGGATGAGCGGCATGCAGAGCATGGCATGTCACAAACGTCGGTGGCACAGTCAGTGGAGCAAGACAGGTTGCGGTCCATTGCATTGGCAGCATCAGGGAAGGATGCATTGTGTGTGCTGATGCAGGCTACTCCCATGCAACTGGACAGTGGTCCGAAGACACTGCAAGCGTTTGTAGACGCTCATTGGCAATATCAGTTTACGACATGTGGGGGTGTTGAGTGTGTATGTTGTGCATGGGCTAATGTGTGTGGCATTCCTGGGGTGCTGAAGGGATGCGTATGAAGACCTCTAGCCCAAAAACATGGTGGAGGGAGGTGTTGGAAAGCCACTTGGGGTTGTCACGTGGCACAATGTCAGCGCGAAGGAATCTGCGTAGGCCAGGGCACCACCACCGACTGGCCGAGGAGAGTTTCAAGCTGCATTGTGCAGAGCGATATCGCGTATTGTGCCCCACTGCTGCCACCGCTGACGTGGTGGGAGGGAACTTTGTGTTCATCAGGGGGGAAGCCATGGACATTGGTGTGGCAGTGACGGATGCTGAGGCAGCCATTTTGTCACGGTTGGTTGAGGTTTATATATTGGGTTACACATGTGCACTTCCATCCGTGCTATGTGCACTTCCATCCGTGCTATAAGTGAGCGCATTCTTCTGCATTGCTCTTTGACATCTGCCCCTGGGCACCATGCATCACGGCGGTGGATAGTTGAGAATGCTATTGCAGCAATGCATGATGCCATGCAGGACGAGGTAACGCACACCCTATTCCTGGCAACGTTCATTGCACTGTTGCTTGACGGCTCGGATAGGCAGAGGCATCGCGTCAATGAGTACGCCATTCTGCTTATTTTCCCTGGGACTGGCCCTGGGGGCATGTGTGAGGTGTTCCTGGGTATGGTGGATGTGGCCTGTGGTGACGCGTAGGAGATTGCAACACGGCTAGAATGTGTCCTGCTGTCCTGGGTTCCTGACCGTGATTGGTGGGCAAAGAGGGTAGCGACCTTTGCAGTGGACGGGGCTTCTAACCTTGGTGTGCGGGGTGCCAGTGCGCGGCAAGTTGTTGATGTCTGTGCCATTGAGAGCAATGTGTTTGCCTTGATTGGGAAGTGGTTGGTCTTGATGACACCTTTGGGTGAGCCCTGCCACGTGTTGCAGCGCAAGCTGGGTCTTGCATTGGAGGCTGCTGGCCCAACCCATGTTGATTACTTGGCGGCCGTCGATCGGCAACGAGGCTTGTACAATGGGGCACGGCAGTGGAAGGAGTTGCAAAAGTGTGTGCAAAAGCATGTGCAGGATAAACGTAGTGGCTTGCAACTCATCCCCACAAGTCATCGCATCAACTGGTCACTGGCGCATGCACGGCGCAACACTGCTTTTTTGGCCAATGACCCTTGGGTGGCACGACACTTGGATTCCAAGGTGCAGCATTCTACCAAAGAGGAGGATGTGTGGGAGGACTGCCATGATGCCAGTTTGCTTGCATGGGGGGTGGTTTATGGGGACATCCTTCATGGCATGCGGTGTTTGAACAGTGTGACACAACTGCGTGCGCCCACTGGTGCACACTTAGCCACTGCCACAGGTATGCTACAAGCCCGGTTGCAGAAGGTGGCTTGCGAGGAGGGTCCAGGGTGGTTGCAGTTCAAGGAGCAAACTGTGGTAGGTGCATGGCATGGTGTGCAGTTGGTCCAGTTTGATTCAGGTGGGCAGAAGTGTGCAGCAACCCCTCCTTTTCCAGGCGTTCAGGCGCGTGCAGTAACTGATGTGTTGCTTGCAGGCATCAAGGAGGGGCAGGCAACCATTGACCCCAGGGGGGTGTTGGAGTGCGCAGTATTGTTGGACCATGGCCGTTTCCTTGGCCTCCCGGTCAATGAGCGTGCTGCATATGGGGTGGAGCAGTTGCGTCAGTTCATGGCTTCACACCAAGAAGAGTTTCGTGCAGCGTATGTGAACTCTGACCGTGCCTTGGTAGAGTGGGAAGGCCTTAAGGAGCACATGGTGCAGCACTTTGCAACTGTGCAAATGTCCAAGATGTGGGAGGCCTTGGCACTTGAAAGGGCACATGCACAGTGGGTGAATGTGTGGCGCGTTCTCGCATTGTTGCGAACATATTGCCCCGCTGAAGCTGCAGTAGAGCGTGCCATCTCTTTGCGGTCGAGGTTCTGCAGTAGTATGCATGACATTGTGGAGACACATGTCCTTAGCATGTGCATGGCATTGCATTCCAACTTGCCCCCTTTACAGCAATGGGCAAAGGGACAAGGCGTTGCAGTGGCACGCCACCTAGCTACCCGTGCACGCTTCGATCTGCGCCCAAGACAGAGGGTTTCAAGGAAGGTAGGGGACAGAGAACCTGTCGAAGCTGCTATGCTTCAATGTTTGCAAGGTAATGAAGCCGTGGCTGATGATGGTGACAGCCTGCCCTTCTTTGGAGGGCCGGGTACACCACTGACCTCAACGGCACCCTCACGAAAGGGTACAGGACGGCACCACGCAGATGTGGTCAGCATTTTTGCACCAGATGGGACCCCTGACTCACATGCTGGCAACCATGACTTCATCACTTTTCGCAGAGGTACGGAGTGTGCCACATGCAAGCAGGTGGTTCGCATCTGGTGCAATACATGTCTGGTGTGCCATGCATGCTTTTGCGCAAGTCCGCGTCCTTGTGGGGAGGTGGTGGTGAATGTTGCAGACAGGGGTTGCCATAGGGACGCTCAGCCTTTTTTTTTTTTTACTAAGGCAGCCACTCTCTGATGTTTGGTGGCTACCCACCAACCGCCATCGGTTACACACCAACCGCCATCGGTTACACACCAACCGCCATCCGTTACCCACCAACCGCCATCGGCTACCCACCAACCGCCATCGGTTACAACACAACCGCCATCGGTTACACACCAACCGCCATCAATTACCCACCAACCGCCATCAATTACACACCAACCGCCATCGGTTACACACCATAGGGCGTATTGGACACTCCGAGTTTTTTTTTTTTTGTTGTTATGGCAACCCCTGGTTGCAGGTGATGTCTGTGACGAGGGGGAGAACAATAGTGCAGACGAACTGGCCACGCCACGTAAGCCAGATAAGGGGCGTGGTGTGGCCAGGATGCAGGCGAAGTTGGTAATGGCAGCGCAGAATGGCAAGCTGAGTGATTGGACAAGGGGGGCGCTGTTGCACTGTCTGGAAGTCCTTGGTGTGAAGGTGGCAGGTAGCAGCAACCAGCGGCAAATGAGGGACCTTGCTATGCAGCATGCGTTGCCATTGTTGGCACAGTGGGATGCCTTTGTGCCAGACACGGACCGTGTTACGCGTTCTGCAGCACCACCAAGCAGCTCCCAACCCAGTTGCTCGCAACCGGTGGATGACATGGATGGACTCATCGATGAATGAAAGGATGGTTCCCACATATTTGCATGTGCCCTTTTGTTGAGTTGTGCTGTGCTGTCTTATAAGTTTTTTCGCAATATCCGTGTTGACACATTTTCCCTCCTAGTCCCATATGTCTGTTTTGTGTGGTGGTCATTCAATTTTCCCACTTTTCCCGCTCCCACATTTTCTCCAGTTTCCCCTTTTGGTTTTCAATGTCTTTTTTTGTTTGCCACATTTCCTGCTCACACCTTTTCCCCATTTTCCCATTGTGGTGTTCACAGTCTTTTTTATTTTGTATTGCCATGTTTCCGACTGTCCAAGGTGGATCCCCAATGATTTTCCAATCGTGTCCTCCCTTTTCATGGGGGGGGGGGGGGCGCATAGTTTCTCCAAGTTCCTCTAGGCACCAGACCCCTAGACCCATCTCCAATGGGCAGGAACATCAGACATCTTCTTGGACAGACTGCACACACAACATCCCATATCAGACATCAGACATCAGACTTTATACACATACCTGCCATGCAGGGCGCAAGCAGGAACCCTGAGGGAGCCAGTAGGAGGAGGGAGCATGTCCTCGCCCTGCATTGACATGTGCCCTGCGACAACATGGGCCCTGCATCAACAAGGGCCTGCCATCAACATGTGCTGTGCATCAACACATCCGGTGCATCAAGTTGTGTTGTACATCAATATGGGGGGCGCCCAAGTGCAGCCCCCAACAGCAACACCCCCTAAACATTCTGGGCCCCTGAAGGCCGTGGGGGGATGGGGGTGGGGGAAGCTGGGCTGGCAAAAACCCCACACATATGTGTGTTCAAAATGATGACAAGGGGATTATTTTGAGGTATGTATGTTGGGGTGCCGGACTGAAAAAAGTTAACTGAAAATTCCAGGGAGGCAAACTCGACCACCTGCTGATTATGGATTGATTGATGAAGGACACTCATCCCCCCCCCCCCCCCTTGCCCCCACAAAGCCACGTGCCACACCTCACCATCTTGGGCGCCATCAAAAAAATTGAACTCACCCCAACGCCTTTGAACAAAGGCATGAACCAGTGTCCGTTTCTTTGTTTTCGTTCCTTGCTCAGTGTCAATTGGAATGTCGAGACTTTGGTAGCCTTTGACCAGTTCTGGGCCTGCACTGACGATACCCTGGCCAACTACGCCAGCCTGCTCAACCCCACTGGCCTTGTCCCCCCATCGTTCCACACCATGCCCGGAGTGCTGGATTTCCCGCCGCCCCGCTTGGAGTTGACCCCGGCCGACCTAGAACTGCCCCAAGACCACTTCGTCATCACCTCCGTAGGATCCCTCCAACCCCGCAAGAACCAGATGCTTGTGATCCAGGCCCTGTGCCAAGCCTCCCGCCTTGCGTCCATGGCCCATGTCAGGCTACTGTTGATTGGAAAATGCACGCACCCGGCGTACTGCAAGGACCTTGCCCATGCGGCAGAGTTCTGCATAGGGGCTAGAGTGCAGTTCATTGGCAGCGTGCCTGGGCAGCAAGTGCGGGCATACCTGGGCCTGGCGCACCTGCATGTGTCCACTTCCAACGCTGAGATGGCCCCGCTCAACGTCTATGAGGCACTTTTGGGCGGCATCCCCGTGTTGATGACCACTGCTGGGGCCAGTGCCACCGCCGGCCTCCATCGCACGATCCTTCCCAGTGGTGACGTCCCAGCATGGGCCTCCGCCCTCTTGGAGCACATCCAGCAGCCGGCTCTGCCCACACTCCGACGGCAGATTGCAGAGGCTGCTCAGCAGTTCATCCTCAATCTTGGCAGTCGTGCACAACTGCAGCTGACAGAGCTGCAGCAGGCTGTGCTCATGAAACGCGACGCTGCAGCAGGGTCCTCGTGGCAGCCCAGGGGCAAGCCTACTGACTCAGCGGCACAGGTGTTGCAGGGTTCACACTGCCCCCAGCCAGGCGCCGCAGCTAAGCTCGCAGTCATTGTACATTTGGGTGCGAACCAGCCCGAGGCCCTGCTGCCAGCGCTGGGGCCAATCGCAGTGCAACCCTACAAAACGCACTTGTGGGTGACTGCATTCCACACGGCGGGGCTATCCGTGATCAAGGCGGCGGCTGCACAGCTCAACTTGCGAGTGGAGACGCTGACGGTGCGCAACAAGGGGCTTGACATTGGGCCATTTCTGCTGAGCCTCTGGCACATGCACGTGTGCCAGTTTCGGTACACATATGTGCTTAAGTGGCACTTCAAGAGTCGGTCTGGTCCAGTGCAAACGCTGCAGTCCGCGCTCCTGGCCGATTCATGGCTGCTGCACAACGCCGTGCAAGCGCTGGACCGTGATCCCACTACGGCGGCTGTGTACCCCTTCTTGCAAAACCTGGGGTATGACATGCTACTGCGCGAAGGCCAGCAGTGGTACATGGCGAACAATTCCGAGTATTGCCGGGAGCTGCAGCAACGTTTCGGGCTTCCGGCACCCAAAATGTTCGTAGAAGGCACCGTGTGGATGGGGCGATGGCAGGCATTGGAGCGGTGGCTCAGGGAGCCAGCCCTGTTGGAGGAGGCCTACAATGCACTCAGTACGCCAGGCAGCCTGGATTGGCGTTGGTATTCGCATCAGCATGGCCCGTTCCAAACTCGAATGGAGGCGGAGGCGCATTACCAGCATCATGGCCGGCCACAGGGCGCCCCCGGTCACGCGTATTGGCCCGAGTGGCAGGGCGACAGGGATGGGATGTTGGAGCACGCCTGGGAGAGGATGTTTGGGGCCATTCTGGGAGCCCATGGGAAGATTGAGGCGGTGTCCTACCATGGCCCCTCCCAGGGCCCTGACAAATATGGATATGTTGTTGCCGCGGCGCCTGGATTACCAGTGGTCTCCGGGGCTGACTTCTATCCACGGAAGTGGCACATACTCGCCACGACCAATACCTCCAACACAACCTCGCCTAGTCCTAGCCCTAGCCCTAGCCCTAGCCCTAGCCCAAGCGGGAATCCTCTTGACAGTTGCAGCACTGACTGCACCGTCAGCACTGCTGTGTCTGTTGTTTCGGTCACAGACACGTTCACTGGTGCGAGCGTTGTATTCTCCAGCGCCACTATCTCCTACACTTCGTCCACTGTTAGCTTCACCAGCACCACCACCGCCGTCGTGGTCTCTGGAGCAGGTGGGTTTCTGTTCACCAGCAGCACCACTGTGTCAGTATCTGGTGCTGGCATATCACTTACAGATACAGTGCAATTCGTCTTGGAGCAGAGCAGCACCATGGCAGTCACAGCCCTGTTCCAAGTCTTGGCCACTTCCCAGCTGCAGCTGCTGGACACGACAGTTACAACACTGAGCTCTGTGTTATATCTGGGCTGCACCGTTGGGCACACGGGGCTCATCATCTCAGGCACCGTCTCCGGCAGTGCATCTCTCAATGTGCAGACCGGGGCAGTGCAGGTAACAGGTGGGGTGGTGCAGGTGCGGGTGTGTCTCGGTGATTCATGTTCCACAAGCTACTCCTTCACTAACAGACGGTTGGCAGCACTACCCTCAACCAGGAGCGCCACAACCTCCGCCACCCAATATGTTTGTGCATCGGTTTTCGGTAGCACCACTATCGCAGTTACCAGCGGGGCAGTGCTGCAGCTGGATACGGCTTGTACCTATGGGACCATTGTGGACTCGACAAACACCACTGTGACAGTCAGCTCTACTACTGACACCAGCACATCCACGAGCACAACGGTTGAAAGTGGGGGCACTATTCAATTTGTGAATGTTTCATCTTCATCCAACATTGTCAATTTCAATGGTCCTCTTGTCTTCGCGTCTGGCTCCTGTCTGAACATTTCACTGGCCGACACAAGTGCTATCACAAAGGATGTGGCACGGTTCGTCACCTCTAGCTGCACCTTAGAATCTGCCACTGTTTCAATTGAGAACGGCGGCGACGTGGAGTATACTGTGACCGCAGTTGCAGAAAGTTCCACTGCTTGCCTTATCCGTGTGTCCAATTACTCACCCGACAATGACAACGGTTTGTATTTCCTGTTCCTGTTGTTTTTGATTCCCGTTTTCCTTGCCCCCGTGGTTTATTACTACGCTGTTGGGAAGAAATCGAACTCAACAGCGCTGGCATCAACAGAGGTTCTAGAGTACGAAGAGATTGACCTCAGAAACGCAGCCAACATTCTGCCGCCTTCACCTTTTTTGGACTTTGATGTTCCAGCATATGAAGTTCCAGCATACGAAGTTCCAGCATATGAAGCACACTATAATTAAAGCAATCCTGCTGTAGGGGAAAAGGTCAACTACCCTTTTGCCCCTGGCATGGGTGGCCCTCCCCACGCGGTGGCGAGGTGCGTTTCCGGCATCCCAGATCAGGCAGGGGGGGCGACCCACCCTGGCTCCCGGGCGTAACATGCATGTATGCCCTTGGTCTGTAGATATGAGTGACCCTTATAATATTGGTGCGAGACACACTGTGCATAGTGTTTTGCAGCTTTATTGTGAAGAACACACATTGGACTAAAGGCTGGAAGTGCCTATGGCGGGGGCATTCAGTCAATCAGAACCGACCATTGCTCTCTCTCTCTCCCCGCCAATGCACAAGCTTTGGTGGCCCATTGCTGTCGCTTTTTGGGAAATCACCTAGAAGCGAGGTTGTCAGATCAAGCGCAGGTGCGGGCGTCGTATACCGTGCGAATCCTAATTATTTGCGGAAATAATTAATTCCCGGTCCAAGGTGTTGTTTTGAGCAAAAAAAACGCCAAAAAACGTATTAATTTCTGGCTTTGTGCCCTTCGCAAAAATGGGTTCAGCAAAAAAAGAACGCAAATCACCTCGAAGAGAGGTTGTTAGATCAAGCGCAGGCGCGAGCGGCGTATACCCCCCTCTTTTCGGGCTCATTTGCGTAGCATACCCCAAGGCATGATATTGGATCTCCAACCCGTTGTAAAGTCATTACTTTGCCCAGTAAGACCGTCCCCCAATGGATTTTTTGATTTTGAGGCCTCTACCCCCTAAAACTGGATATCACTTTTGGGGAGGGGGGGGGGGTACAACTTTTCGCTCAACAGGTTTCAAGAAGTGAGAAAGCCGAGCGCTGTCACATCACCGCCGGTCCAATGGTAACGCAGGCGACGCAAAGTTTGCGGTTCGAATCCTGGTCTGCTGACCTTGGCGGCGGCGGCGGTGTCAAATTCACAAGACCTGGGTTCGAACCGCCGACCCAAGGAATATCGGTCTGTTGCATTACCATTCAGCAACTACTTGATCTCAAGCGCAGCATTGCCCCACTGCTTGGGTACGCATCTGCCACTGACAAAAAACGCAAACTGTGTGTTTCTGTCTGACTGACTGCTGGCCTGGCGCAGGGACTGAATGGCTGACTGTCAACCTCTCTTCGAGGTGCACTGCCGAAGGCAATAGAATTTTTTGTTTTGCCTCTGCCCCCTTTTGCAGAAGTACCACAATTGCGGGACGGATGCTGTGTTTGCCCCACTGCTTGTAGCCCCACCCTCCCGCCCTTCTGTTTCTCAGATCCCATTCTCGTCTTTGCTGTGCTGTTAGAGAATGTATTATGAAGCAGTGTACCCACGAGCGTCAGGTATATTTTGAGCACGTTGGACATATTTGAATTTGGATATTGGTGTGCCCCAAAGCAGATAATGGGGCTAGGTCTGTGCAGCTGGGGTCCATCGTGATTTGATTTTGGTAGTTGGGAGGTAAAAAGGAGTAAACCCGCGGGCGGAGGGTTTCTCCTGGGGGGAAGACGGGTCCGCTCGCCCAAACCAAGGTAAACAAAGCGCGACCACAGGGGTGGGTCGCCAAGCTCTGCGCGCGTAGGTGGTGTTAGAACCCCTTGGGTTTTGGACCACCCCGGGGTTCTAACCAAGGGTCTTGCCCCCCGGGCAGGTTTCGCTCACACCTTGCGGTAACCACACCTTGTTGCTTGCTTTACAAGAATAAACAACTGCCACTCGCTCAGTGTCAGTTCTTCATAGTATTAAGACTAGGCCGCTGCTTGCTCACAACACAGGCTCCGGGGCAAAGTTTTCTCCTACATGTGTGGCCCTGCTTTGCTTTCCTCTGATTACAAGGCCCATGTTCAACCTTCGCACTTATTTTTCTTTTGTTCCCCATGAAACAGCTTTGGCCCGCTTTGCTGCTGCAGCAGACGAAGCCGCTGCAGCAGACGAAGCCGCTGCAACTGATTTCTGCAGAGGCATCGTCACGGGTATGGTCAACTCTGTCGCCAGCCCTGCGGAACCTGCCCCACGTCTGTTGCATTGTCAATGCTGCGCAACATGTTCCCAAAAGCGTTGGAGCAATTTTGGAGTCCCGCGTTAGGTCTTTCCGGCAGTCTGCCCGACGGCGTGCAGCTGATATTCGCGGGGGCAGACCAGCACTTATTACATCTGCACCCCTGAGCGACATCGTTCAGGCCATTCAGGCACACGTGGACGCACATTTGGAGTTTAAAATGTCCGAACTGCGTGCTTTTGTGCTTGCTTTACTAGAGGAGCGCCATCCTTTGGTGGTGACGGCCGGCTTTCAGGCCTTCCACAGCTGGCTTAACAAACTGAGGCTGCACCAGATGCAGCTACGAATGCGGACCATCGGCACCAATCTGGTGGCAGGTCCAATTACAAGTATACTTTTTTTGACATTTTCTATCGTGTTGTATGTTTTTGCCGTTTTTGCGTGTTTTTCTTCCTTAGCCTGTGTGCCATGCTTTTTGGATGAACTCGAAGCAAGACATTGGCTGGTGCTGCTGCGATTGGCCTAGTTGGTGCCGGAGTATGGTATTCCACCAGCTTTGGTGGCCACCCGTGACTAGTGGGGCATTTTGTTGTTCCCAAGGCGGGGCAAATGCTGCGCGCCAAGAGCAAGAGGTGCCGCAAAGCTGCAAGAAATTGCAGCCGATGACAAACGGGCGTTGACGATTGATGTCGCCCTGACAGCCGACGAGCAAGTTGTACCACCCCGGACCACTGCCACGCCGCAAATGCATCGGATTTCGAAAAGAACGGGTGGCAAATCCGCCACTCCTGCAACCACTCGTCCAACACAGACCTGGCTTTGGAGTACTCGGACAACATTGAGCAGCACTTCAACAAACAAAAAGATCGCTTAGGTGTGTACTCGAATGGAGGCGGAGGTGCATTACCAGCATCATGGCCGTCCACAGGGCGCCCCCGGTCACGCGTATTGGCCCGAGTGGCAGGGCGACAGGGATGGGATGTTGGAGCATGCTGGGAGAGGATGTTTGGGGCCATTCTGGGGGCCCATGGGAAGATTGAGGCGGTGTCCTACCATGGCCCCTCACAGGGCCCTGACAAATATGGATATGTTGTTGCCGCGGCGCCTGGATTACCAGTGGTCTCCGGGGCTCACTTCTATCCAGGGAAGTGGCACATACTCGCCACGACCAATACCTCCAACACAACCTCGCCTCGTCCTAGCCCTAGCCGTGGCCCTAGCCCTAGCCCTTGCCCAAGCGGGAATCCTCTTGACAGGTGCAGCACTGACTGCACCGTCAGCACTTTTGTGTCTGTTGTTTCGGTCACAAGCACGTTCACTGGTGCGACCGTTGTATTCTCCAGCGCCACTATCTCCTACACTTCGTCCACTGTTAGCTTCACCAGCACCACCACCGCCGTCGTGGTCTCTGGAGCAGGTGGGTTTCTGTTCACCAGCAGCACCACTGTGTCAGTATCTGGTGCTGGCATATCACTTACAGATACAATGCAATCCGTCTTGGAGCAGAGCAGCACCATGGCAGTCACAGCCCTGTTCCAAGTCTTGGCCACTTCCCAGCTGCAGCTGCTGGACACGACAGTTACAACACTGAGCTCTGTGTTATATCTGGGCTGCACCGTTGGGCACACGGGGCTCATCATCTCAGGCACCGTCTCCGGCAGTGCATCTCTCAATGTGCAGACCGGGGCAGTGCAGGTAACAGGTGGGGTGGTGCAGGTGCGGGTGTGTCTCGGTGATTCATGTTCCACAAGCTACTCCTTCACTAACAGACGGTTGGCAGCACTACCCTCAACCAGGAGCGCCACAACCTCCGCCACCCAATATGTTTGTGCATCGGTTTTCGGTAGCACCACTATTGCAGTTACCAGCGGGGCAGTGCTGCAGCTGGATACGGCTTGTACCCATGGGACCATTGTGGACTCGACAAACACCACTGTGACAGTCAGCTCTACTCTTGACACCAGCACATCCACGAGCACAACGGTTGAAAGTGGGGGCACTATTCAATTTGTGAATGTTTCATCTTCATCCAACATTGTCAATTTCAATGGTCTTCTTGTCTTCGCATCTGGCTCCTGTCTGGACATTTCACTGGCCGACACAAGTGCTATCACAAAGGATGTGGCACGGTTCGTCACCTCTAGCTGCACCTTAGAATGTGCCACTGTTTCAATTGAGAACGGCGGCGACGTGGAGTATGCTGTGACCGCAGTTGCAGAAAGTTCCACTGCTTGCCTTATCCGTGTGTCCAATTACTCACCCGACAATGACAACGGTTTGTATTTCCTGTTCCTGTTGTTTTTGATTCCCGTTTTCCTTGCCCCCGTGGTTTATTACTACGCGGTTGGGAAGAAATCGAACTCGACAGCGCTGGCATCAACAGAGGTTCTAGAGTACGAAGAGATTGACCTCACAGGCGCAGCCAACTTTCGGCCGTCTTCACCTTATTCGGACTTTGATATTCTAGCATATGAAGTTCCAGTATATGAATTTCCAGCATATGAAGCATATGAAGAACCTTACTCGGACTTTGATATTCCAGGTAGGTAGGTAGGTAGGTATCTTCGGGAGCTCGGGATGCCTCCTTTGACATTGCAGGAAGAAGGTCTTACCAAGGGGACGTCCTGTCCCTCCCACTGCCCTATGTCAGGTGCCTCTTGAGCCGCTCCCGCATGTGCTTGGGAAGGCATTGTCGCGGCCACCCGGTCCATATGTCCCAGGTGGGAGGGTGTCCCCACATGTGTCCATGGGTAGGGCCACATGCCCCCTGCTTTGGGCGGCAGCTCTGGGGGGCTGCCCAGCCGTGTGGAGTATCTCTCATCACAAGGGGTATTGCTCCCGCTTGTCTACGGTACGACCGCCTCACCCTTGTGGCTTGAGTTGCGGGGCCACTCTGCTTGGCAGGTGACCCCCTCCTGGACTGTGTACCGGCTCGCCTGTCACCGGTTGCTTCCATGGCTCCGGGTGACGTTTGCCATGGTCTCCGGTGCAGCCTGGCCGGGCTCGGACCAGTGGCCTTGGAGTACCGCTCGTGCCACTGGCCCGGTGGGTCGGCTGGGTCGCCCCAGTGCGTCCGACCCATGGGGTATTGGTTCTTTCCTGTCCCTCGGCCGCCCTACGTGTGTGCAGTGTCCTGGGCCGTTGGGCTCCTGTTCACCGGTGTGCCCGCGCGGTTTGCTGTGGTGCGTCTCCGGTGTCCTGGGCCAGCTGGCTCCTGTTCACCGGTGTGCTCGCTCGGTGTGTTGTGTTGCATGTGCGGTCCCCTGGGCCACTGGGCTCGTGTTCACCGGTGTGCGTGCTGTGTGCGGTGCGCGTGTGCCATGGGTGGTTGTGTCCCTCTTCCTCCCCCCCTAATTTTCGTTTTTTTTTTTACTTGTGTTTTTAGTAAGAAAAAGTCACTGCCATGTCTTTCTTGGAGGGCTTGATCCAGGCTAAGCCCCCCCTTAAAACCCTTTGTTGATGCTGAGACAAACTTTTATCTCTCTTTTGTGGCCTAAAGTACACTTTCTCAAGGTAACTAGGGTTGTGACCCTAGCCCCCCCCATGAAGTTCACCCCTACCACTCAACTGAGCGGAGGTACCTTCCTTCATGGAGGTCATACCAAAATAAATCAGGCATTCCATGCTTGTGGGCCTTGGAGGTTAAGCCTAAGTGGTCTCCCACCCCAAGACCCCTATACTCAATTGAATCTACCACTTATTGTGGTCCTACTTTGTAACTGTTTCTGAATTCAGTTGCTTGGCCAAGTCATTTTCTGTGTGGTCCTGACATCTATGCCCCTCAGTCCTAACCAGCACCATTTCACCCAAAAGAGTGCACATGAAGTGCCTATTGCAACCACTGAGGCTAGAGTCTGACCAATTTTCATTTAAAACCTTTTGCATTATTCATTTGTGATTGAATCTATGTTCATATACCTGCTTTGTCTATCTGCAGCCCTTCTGTGTTACACTGGATTCCAAAACCAATCATTGATTTCATTGATTCGATCCATACTCAGTCCTTGCTCTACTTGCTGCTTTGGTTTGGGGTTTTCCACTACAAAACCAACTTGCAGGAATACATCAAAAGACCTAGGGCATAATTCAAGGACATCTTTCCGGTAGCAGAGACAGTCCCTTGAGACCTTTTGAACCGACCCTGAGAAGTGCAGAACAAAAGCTCAACAAAAAGTCCATAATGTCCACACCAAGTGTAAGGACCTGGCCTATCCGAACTGTCCAAGTACAAATGGGCAGTGTGGTCCACCCAATGAGTGAACCACCACACCGAGCACCACATCACCTCAGTGGCGCATCTGGGTCCCAAGGAGATCCAGAACGCAGAAGGGCGGAGAAGAATAAAGGCCTTACCACCGAGGCCTTAGCAGCACACGGTGGAGACAGCTTCAGTCACCTCCACAGACGTGTGGCTGCTTCAGTATCACGATCCAATTGCCCAGCTTCATCCTCAACTGCCATTGAAGGACCTGAGGAATATGAGAAGCTGAAGATGAAGATGGATGAGTACATCATGCACGATGAGTACTACAAATCCATCCGTGGGGAAGATGGAGAGGAACCACTGGCTGTACATGGGTCAAGACCACGTACGGATCTAGGGTCCTACTCACACTCAGGCCCTCCGTCTACTGCATCCCTGCCAAGACGACTACGACCTGAGTACCCAACCCCAAGGGCTCCCGAAGTGGGCCCAACTCGAGTCGAAGAACATCATCCAAGGCCAACCTACGGTGCCCTGGATCAAACGGCCGAGCTGCTAGCCAAATTCCTGTCTGGATCAGAAGATCCAGATGTGACGGCCTTATCAGAGGCCATTAAGGCTAAACTGGGTATTGCAGAACCCTTACCCAAGCCTGAGTTCCTCTCTCTCTCTCCAGGGCTGAGTACCTTGGCCGAAGATCTCAAGAGATCGAGGGTCTCAAGGCTGTTGCCTAAGGTTACCTGCCCCAGCCCCTTTCACCCCCGTGCCAGGACTGTGCCTATGGCGGACCTACAGGACGTGCCTGTCACAGAGAGTGAGAGAAGAGGGCTGTCAGCCCTGGCCCCACTTGCCGGCGTGTCGCCTTCAGGCCTAACTCCGGGGGGTGGGAAGATGGGCAGACCGATTGCCCAGGCGAACATCCAGCTGGAACTGCCGGAGTTCGACCCTAAAAACCTGCCAGAATGGGCAGAAGAATTTGCGGAGTTCCTTTTGTTGACTGGCCAATCCCATGTGGATGTGGCCACCAAATGTTCACTGCTAAAACGCTCATGCAAAAAGAAATTTTTGCAAAAACAGGTCAAACAGATTGTGAAAACCTGTTCTACTTGGGCGGAGGTACTCCTGAGGTTAGAGAAAACATTCCCAGTCTATGAGACTGACCTCAGCGTACGCACACAAATCGAGGAGCTACCTATGCTCCCGGAGTTTCCATCCGCTGCGCGAATTTCTGAGTATGTGTGCGACATGGAGTACTTATTTTCGAGGATGAATGTGGGCTCCTACGGAGCCACTGAGCCCCACCTGTGGCTCATGAGTAAGATCCCCCTGCGTACGTGGGATGATTGCCGCTCAACCTCTGAGAGGAAGAGCAGGACCCACTCGTATGATACACTGGTGGATCTCTTGATTGAGCTAGCTCTTGAGAGAGAGAACGACTCCCACATGGAGAAGTTCCTCAAGAAACATTTGGGACGAGATGGTACCCCTACCCCTGACCGTGGCGAAGGGAAGGGGCATAAAAATCCCACTAACACCAACCAGGGAGGCGGTAAAGGGAGGGGCAACCTACGTGCCATGAACGAGGTTCCAACTGATGCAGGCACCCCCCCCCTGTTTTACTGCCGACCTGTCAATGACAAGGGGGGACCTTGTCATGCCTCTGACTGCGATCTTCGCAGTGGCTGTATGCTGCAGATGAAACGTCAGCAGCATACTAAAGATGGGAAAACTGTGACCCATCAGGACCACTTCAGGTGTACCATCACCTGTGGTTACTGTGGCAAGCGTCGTCACTATGAGGACGAATGCCACATCAAGAAACGCGAGAGTGACAAACTCAAGCGTCAGGAGGCGGAGCGCCAGAAGAACCCGAAGCCCGCCAGGAATCCCCCGAATGGGGATAAAGGTAAAGGAGGTGGCAAGGGGGGTGGTAAGACTGGACCCCCTAACCCCCAGAGGCGCTCATCAGCGCCTGCTGCTACGCCTACTCCTGCTGCCACACCCGCTCCTGCCGCAGGTGTCCCCCAGAAGCGACCCCAAGGGGATAACGCTACCCCTGAGGGGAATAATTCTAAAAAGAGGCGCTTGGCCTGGATGGCCAAGTCCCTCATGGCTGCAGGAGTGGATGTGAAATTCCCTGATGAGGAATAGGGGGGCGGCTCCGAAGAGGAGGACTTGGTTTTCTGGATCCTCGTGAAAATCGGGGATCAGGTTTTTCGAGCAGTGCTTGATACCGGTGCAACACTTTCCATAGTGGCCCGGCGCCTGCTTAAAACTTTCAAGAAGACTAAGACCGTGGCCATAAGAGTAGGGGATGGGCGTACCATCCATTCCTTGGGGGGGGTCGATGTGACCATCTGTCTGGGCGACGAAACCGTGACTCAACACTGCAGAGTGTTGGACACTGACGCCTTTGACATTGTCATTGGCACTGACTTTCTAAGAAGAAACCCCCAGGTTAAAATGCTGTCCCTACAGCGACCTTACTCTTTGCACTGCGACTTTGGCAGTGGGCTATTCTCCGTTCCTTTGGAGCTGTCAGGACGAAAAGAGTCTGGGCTGCGCTACGCAGCCAAGACGAACTATCGTACTGAAAATTACCAACTGGCCCGTCATGTTCTCGAAAATGGACTGGCGGCCCTTCAGGTAAACCTGGATGAGATCCAGGTGGAATTGTTTGCGAGCCAACAACAGCACATCATGCAGTTGTACTGCTCGAAACAGACGAACAATGCTTTCCGTTTCTTCTGGAAAGCAATGGGCCTAGCGTATGCTAACCCTCCCTTCTCCCTGCTCGCGAAGGTCCTGACCAAGATCGCTTATGAGGGAGGAAGGGTTGTTATGTGCACCCCTGACTGGGGTTGCTCTGGTGAACATGCCTACTGGCGCCGTATGCTTGACCGAATGACCGTGGGAAGAGTGCAACTCCCCGACGGCCCCATCTATGTGCCTGAGGACTCAGACACAGCTATGCAGGCCCCTGAGTGGGCCAGTTTCCTGTCCATCATCGATGGATCTCTCAATCCTGTACCCCTGTGTGACCTGGACCAGGTGCTACTAAAAGAGGTCATGGCCGAAAATCGTGGCCTGACTCTTTATGATCTCAAAAATCGATCTCCTGAGCACCTATCTGCCACACTTACAGGGTGTGAGTTTCCTGATGACTATCTGGAACCTGCAGCTGTAAAAGAGGATGCTGACGACCAACTGTCTGAGATCGCCAGCACTATTCCCTCTGTGGATCCCAGCTGTGTTGACCTAAAACATAGTGCTTTCCTGGCCCAGCTGTTGCTAGAGGAGGTAGATCTAGAGTCAACCTCTGAACCCGCTTCCTCTGTTGGGAAACCAGTGCTACACATGCAGCCTGTGCACACAGGTGAACCCGTGGCCCGGAGTACTGATGCTCTGGCACGGCCTGCTGCTAATAACATGCCCTTGTCTGAGCATGACACGCAAGAACTCCGACGGCTGTTGTACCTGAAGGCAGAAGGTATTGAGCGCCAAGAGCGGCTTCAATACCTCAGACAGACCTGGAAATACTCCATCTGGTCTGAGGAGGACGATGAGTCCTATACGCTGCCTGATCCTGAGATACCTCTAGTGTACTCTCTACACTATGGGCAGCAATGTCCCCCTGAGTGGGACGATGGTACTGTACCTGCCGAAACTGCTGATCGGCATAAAAAGAAAGAACATGGAAAAAGCAACCTCCATGCTGAGGAGGATTTCCTTCAGAAAGTCGAGAGTCTTAACCTTGACCCCCGCCTGAAGAAACTGCTGATAACATATGAGGAGGTGTTCGGCGCCTTGCCGCCTCCCCTATCTTGCAAAAAACTGGTCCAGATGGACCTGAAATTGAAACCAGAATTTGAAAAGACGCGAGTGAGGCGTCGTCCCTGTCCCGCTCCACAGGAACAGGTTGAAGAAATCGAGCGCCAGATCCAAGAATGCATTGATGCTGGCCTCGTTGAAGAGTACAAACATGGGGACTATCCCCATCACTGCAGCCCCTGTTTCCTTGTTGCTAAACCAGGGTCGACTGCTCTACGTCTTGTTGTAGACTATGGTGAGGTCAACAAGAAAACCCAGAACCACTCAGGGAGTATTCCTAACATGGAAAACACCCTGGAGCGTATTGCCAAATGTAGGTATAAGACCAAAATGGACAAACGCTCTGGTTTCTGGCAGGTTGACCTAACCGCCGCAGCTCAGGAGCTGCTTGCCTTTATAACCCCTAAGGGTCGTGTCTTCAAGTGGAAGGTTATGCCTTTCGGGGTGGCTAACGCCCCAGCGCTCTTCCAGGAGCTTATGAACAAAATTTTGTACATACTGAGGCGCAGGCCTCTAGTACAAGAGTTGATTTCTCGGGGTGCAGAAATGGAGGCTCACATCGACGACGTGAGTTTGGGTACTAATACCAAAGAGGACCATGTCCTTCTCCTACGTGAATTCTTCACTGTTTGTCAAGAAAACCATCTCCGAATCAAACTCGAAAAATGTGAGTTCATGAAAGAGGAGATGGAGTATTTGGGTTTCGACGTGGGGTATGGCTGGTGGAAACCAGCCGCGTCTAAGATGCAGCCCCTACAGGACATGCAGATTCGCGATGACCCTAAGAAGGGTCTACACGATGTGAGGAGTTTTGTGGGCGCCTGTAATTTCTATCGGCGTCACATCCACAATTTTACTTACTCCTCTGCACCCCTCACTGACCTAATCAAGAAAACTACTCCCTGGAGGTGGACCTCCAGAGAGGAAGAGTGTTTCCAGGAGTTGAAGAAGAAGATTGCCTCCTCCAACTGCTTGGGAGTTCCCCGCCCCGAGGGCGAGATAGTCCTGATCACTGATGCCAGTGATGTAGGGGGGGGAGGTACGATCTATCAATGGCAGGAGCTTAACCCCGCTGAGCTAACCCACTGCCATTATCGTACTACTGGACTGAACCGTGATGGTTCGTTGAAACACGACTATCCTACCAGTGAGTGGCGACTGGTGCCACTGGGACACTGGAATTGAAAGTGGAACCAAGCGCGTTCCAACTACAGCACCTATGACCAGGAACTCCTGGCCGGTATGTTGGTGCTATCTTCACAATCCCGACTCCTGGGGTCTAACCCTATTGTCTGGCTGTGTGACCAGGAGCCTGTGAAGTCATTTCAGAAGGGCCCACCACCAGAGAAAGCGAAGCTAAAACGGTGGTGGACTTACCTGAGCCAGTTCAGGCTGACAGTGCATCATATCCCCGGGATTAAGAATGAACTGTCTGACTATATATCGCGCAACAACTTCGATGCGCTTATTGGTGAGAGCTCTGAGGCGCTCGCCAAAGAGGCTTTCCAGCGTATGGATGTCCAGCTTGACCTGTCCATGCGCACTGCTGGAATCCTGGAGGGTTGGAGTCTAACCGACTATCAGTCAGAGTATGAGGAAATTCTCCAAACCCTCAACACTGGTCTCGAACCCCGTGTCATTGACGGGCACCAGTGGTATAAAAACAATCAGTACCTCTTCTACGAGGACCGAATTGTGGTGCCTGAGGCACGACTAGATGGGTGCCTACAGTGGTCCCATCTCAGTTCCGGTCACACTGGCGCTAATCGCTCAGTGGACTTCTTCCGTGAGTGTTTCTACTCCAGTCTAACCCTGACTGAACTGAGGTCGCGTATGCAGACCATTGTGGATGCTTGTGGCTGTCATGCCAGCAAGCAGAGCGACAGTAGGGATAGGGGTCTGATCTCCAGCTTACCCATACCCTATTGTGCTAACTCTCTTCTCTACGTGGATTACATCCACGGCCTACCACGCTTTGGCGGCTATGATAGTTGCCTCGTGGTCACCTGTGGTCTATCTCGCTTCACCCGTGTGTTCCCTTGCAATAAGAAAATCACAGGTGAGCAGACTGTGAAAATGTTGGTCGAACAATGGTTCGAACCCTATGGAGCACCTAAACAGGTGCACTCTGATGAAGATGTACGCATCCGCAGTGACACTGGGTGGTACAAACGAGTGCTAAATGCCCTCAACGTGGAGGTAACCACAGGTGTGCCCTACACTCACACGTCTAACCCTCTCTGTGAGAGACAGAACCGTGTGGTGGAGCAAAACTTAAGAATCCTGATGAAACAGGAGCGCACCAAGGACTGGGTACGCCTAGTGCCCTGGGCAGTTCTGTCCATGAACTCACAGCGGAGCTCTTCTACGGGTTTCACCCCCCACGAACTGTTCCATGGAGGACGACCTGCTTGGTTCTTCAAAACCCCCTTTCCTGAGGACTTCAAGAGCCCTGTAGGAGATTGGCTAGAACACAAGCAGTCTCTGGCTAACCAGGCTGGTACTAACCTGAGGCACATTCGTGACCGTGAACAGAGCCGACGGAACCGCCTACGGCGACCTGCCAGCTTCAAGGTTGGTGACCTTGTTTTGGTACACCATTCACGCCTACCCTCCTGGCCACGTAACTGCCTACAGGACCCTTACTTTGGACCCTATCGTATCATCAGGATAGAGGGATCCAGGATCCATGTCAGGTGCAGTCCACGTCTAGGTGGTGAACTGCTATGTGCTCCTAAGCAGCTGAGGCACTATCACTCCCCTGACGACTTGTCTTGGGATGAGTGGCGCCTCAGCGACAGTGAGATTGAACGTATAGACCTAGAGAACGCTGCCAGTCCAGAGGAGGCAGACGAACTCGAAGAGATGACTGCCGATGAGATGGCAGTCGATGGTTACTACGTGGTTGCAGGTATTGCTCGCCACGAGTATAAACAGGGCTGGAAATTCCTTACCCTGTGGGATGGCTATGGGTTGTCCGAGGCGACCTGGGAACCTATGTCAGCCTTCATACAACCAGATGGGAGTATCAACCCCATCTTCCGCACATACCTCGTTGAGAACAACGAGGGGCAGCTCCTAACCCGTGCTGAGACTATGTCCCAGCGTAAGAAGCGAAACTAATTACCCTGTGTCAGTCAACTGACCCTGTCTGTGCCCTGCAGACCCATGCCTATGGTTTCCAGCGTGAGCCAGGTGGCCGCTTATCAAGATTGCAGCCACCCAGCGAGTGTTTGCCTTGTTGACCATGTGTTGCATGGGTACTGCCCTAATGTAATGACCTTGGTGAGCCAACGAAGAACGGTGGCTTTCTACACCAGGGGGGAATGACAAGCAAGGTGTTATGAGGCAAGGTGTGTCTTCCCTCCTTGGGGACAAGCGAGCCCACAGTTAGGACCCCTGACTGGTCCAGACCCATGGGGTTCTACCCTTCCTTTCAGGGTTTACCTTACCCTTACCTGCCATAACGTTTGTGTGAGTGTGCTAGTCCTAAGGTCCTGAGAGCAAGCCGCAGAAGTGGTGTCCTAATTATACCCAAGTCTGCGCCCTTGCTAACCCTGGAGGGTTGGCTTATTGATGCCACGGGGTACGCCCCGGGTCTCCCCTCCCCTATGCGCCCAATTTCTGTGCTGGCGCAAAACCTTGGGGGAATACCCAGAGGGTTAGTCCAGGTATTGTTTTCCCTACCTACCTGTCTACTACAGGGAGGGGTGGCCAAAAGCTATGAAGGCATGCAAAACGCCTGTTTGCTATGTGGCCAAAAACACTAACCTAACCCACTGTCACAGCCCACCAACCCAGCTAAAATTGCAGGAAAAGGGTGGGACAGTGACACGCCCCCTACAGGTCCTACACACCCTACAGTGGCACCATCCTGGTGGGCGAGCGCTGGGCAACTGGCTCTAGCCCCCACGCAGGACTACCACTCCTACACGCACACTCTACTTGGCGTTGCGAAGAGAAAGTTCTCGAGGGTCCTAGCGACCCACCTGTGAAATGACAAGAGAACACAGCGCTGCTAAGCAACTGTGGCCTCACAGGGGACGCCACAACGCGTTTCCCCTGCAAGGGCTTGGAGGGAAGGAGTGCTCTCGTGTGCAAGGCGCAGATGTCGATGAAGTCGGACTCCCTGCTCTGCCACAGGCGGAGCGGAGTTACTTGTTTGTGTGATCTGCGCCCCTGTTTAGCAGGGCATAAAAAAATGCTGCTGCACCACTCACCCTACCTGCCCACCTGTAAAACAAAGGCAAATGAAAGGGCGTTTGCGGCGGAGGAACCAAGGCACACTCCAGGTGTTATACCCTTCTCAGTGTGCCCTATAATACGCTGTCCGCAAACACGCTGCATGGAGCAGCTACCCTTATCAAGCAAGCAAGCGTTAAGGGACTCCTCAGGTTCTCTTAAAGAACGTACCGAGGAGCCCCTGGGTAGCCTAAACAAGGTTTACCGTGCGCAATTCGCGTGGCCTACCCTTTAATGCATCATGTGCACGCAGGGAAGGGAGGCTTAACCACAGACTCAACCAGGGGGTGAGCTCCTCCTGGGCTAACCTACCTTACTTACCATGCATCGTGTGAATGCCGCATTGAAACGAACACAAAACAAACCTAAGCGTTTTAAGCAACTCAACTTGAACGCTACGGCCGCACACATACAAACGCTAACCTGTGAGAAAAGAAACAAGGGTGGATTAGGGATACAGGTGAAGCGATACAGCGTGTGGATGCCTAGATTAGGCACATGCATCGCGAGCACAGCGCATATTCTAACCCTACATACGCGCTGCGCGCTCCATTCGCATCACATACCTTTCACTCCTGCTTTCACCTGTGCAGAGCACGCGAGATGAACACCCGACCCCCCAACGAGCACAGCGTTAACAACCCTAACGTTTTGACGGAGCAACCAACACGAACGCAATGCGTGAGTGTGAAATGACACAGACATACCTAAGAGACGGGTTGTTGAACTGCTCTGTGGTGCGGGCTGATTGTGAATACTTTACTCTGAAGTTTATAAAAATTTTGATGCAACTGTGCAAAAATTTTCTTTGAAAACTTTAAAAACTACGGCACATACCTTCTTTTCCAAATGCCGTTTTCGCTTGCGCAACCCTTTTCTTGGCGTCCGCTTCGTTTGCGCTTGTCTGCGACTTTAAGTTATGTGTAAAAATGACGATTTCCCGCGTGGTTTCGTCGATTTTCAACGATTTCACTTGCTAAATCGCAGCCCCTTCCGCAAAACCGCAGGAATCACTCCCTGCTGGTTCCATTTTCTATTTTTTTCAGCTCCTGGGGGTTTGTGTCCTCCATTGGGAGTATTGCTCCGCCCTGGCCCTTGGTCAGGACGTTTACTAAAACGCTGTTTATACGGCGATAACCGTCCGCATTAGAGCGTTCGGCTGTACCCTAGTGGACAGACACATGTGCTCTAGCCAGGGAGTCCTGGGTTCAATTCCCACTGCCCCCACACTCTTTCCAAAAGTTTTCGCCGCACGCCGGCGACTTTTGAGGAATGCCCCTTCGAAGGGACATCATTCACGGTACATTACACTGTTTTTTAAGGGTCCATACAGTGTGATAGGCTTCAATGAAGTGATGAGAATGTTTTCTGTAAGTTTAATGCATTTTTTGAGGTAATTTTGGGAATATTTGAGCCTTTTTCCTTGGTCCTACTAGCTTGATCAACTAGTACTCCAGGGGGGAGTAAGAAAAAGTCACTGCCATGTCTTTCTTGGAGGGCTGGATCCAGGCTAAGCCCCCCCTTAAAACCCTTTGTTGATGCTGAGACAAACTTTTATCTCTCTTTTGTGGCCTAAATTACACTTTCTCAAGGTAACTAGGGTTGTGACCCTAGCCCCCCCCATGAAGTTCACCCCTACCACTCAACTGAGCGGAGGTACCTTCCTTCATGGAGGTCATACCAAAATAAATCAGGCATTCCATGCTTGTGGGCCTTGGAGGTTAAGCCTAAGTGGTCTCCCACCCCAAGACCCCTATACTCAATTGAATCTACCACTTATTGTGGTCCTACTTTGTAACTGTTTCTGAATTCAGTTGCTTGGCCAAGTCATTTTCTGTGTGGTCCTGACATCTATGCCCCTCAGTCCTAACCAGCACCATTTCACCCAAAAGAGTGCACATGAAGTGCCTATTGCAACCACTGAGGCTAGAGTCTGACCAATTTTCATTTAAAACCTTTTGCATTATTCATTTGTGATTGAATCTATGTTCATATACCTGCTTTGTCTATCTGCAGCCCTTCTGTGTTACACTGGATTCCAAAACCAATCATTGATTTCATTGATTCGATCCATACTCAGTCCTTGCTCTACTTGCTGCTTTGGTTTGGGGTTTTCCACTACAAAACCAACTTGCAGGAATACATCAAAAGACCTAGGGCATAATTCAAGGACATCTTTCTTTTTTTTTTTTTTTTTGAAAAAAAAACAAAGAAAAACAAAAAAGAGAAAAACAGGGGCGCGCGTACACTGCAGGCACAGGCACGGGCAGCTGGTGTGGCGGTGCAATAGCGTTGTGTCCTCTGGCGTGTCTCGTCGGTGCTGTGGCGGCGGTCGCGCCCCAGGGGTGCGGCTCGTGCGTCCTGATGTACACGGGCTTGGGTCAGGGTGGGTTTGGTGAGGTGTCTCTTTGCTTCTGGAGCTGGCTGGTTAGGCGGCTGTGTGGGCTGTGGGTGTGGGCTGTGGTTACGTCGTTCCCTCGGCGGGTTTGGTTAGGAGTCAAGGGTTAGCGGTTTCGGGGTGTGGCTCGGGTTTGATTTGTGCTTGAGTTCTGGCTCGGTTAGGCGGTTGCGCGGGGCCGGGCGTGTGGGTAGCGGCGTCCACGGGGTCGTGCGCCCGAGGCGAGTGCGGGGTGGTGCGTGCGGGCCGGCCGTTGGCCGGTGGCCTCACTGGGAGTCCCACACGGAGGGGTCGACGGGCGTGCCTGGGGCGTACGCAGCGTGCAGGTTGGGCAGCAGCGGGCGCACGTGCAGGGCGTCGGCGTGCCCGATGGGGACCTCACTGAGGACCGAGGGGTTGGCGGCAAGCAGTATGCGATGCCCGGGAGGGGTGGCGGCGAGGAGCGGCAGGATGTCCGCGGCCCGCGACGTGGGGGCGAACACGACGTGGGCCGGGTGCGGCCCCGGGAGCGGTGCTGGGGGGAGCAGGACCACAGGACGGCGGTCTACTGTGAGGTGCCAAGTGGCGCGATGGTGGAGGAGCCGGACTAGGGCGATGCTGTGGCGCAGTGTGTGGGGCTGGGTGCTGGGCGGCGTGGGGACGTGCGGCGGGAGGGGGGGGGGGGCGGGGCGGTGGCGTGGGAGGGGGCACGGCGGAGGAGTGACGTCAGTGACGTGTGTGTCGTGCTGAGGGTGGAGAGGAGCCTACGGTATCGGGCCCGGGTTTGGCGCCTTTGGGCGTAGTGGTGCTCGTTGTCGTGTGCGTTGGCTTCCTTCGTCGTCCGGTTCGTTTGGTGACTTCTGGGCGGGGCCTGGCGTGGCGCCCCGTGGTGGTGGTGTGCTGGGTAACGGGGTTAGATGGCGGCGCCGCTGGCCGGGGGGTCAGGCGCGTCGTGTTGTGTGGCGCGCAGGGCTCCTGGGGTGCTGTGGGTGCCGCCGGTGTCGGTGCCCCGACGCTTGTGGGGTGGTGAGGGGGTGTGTGCGTGCGGGGCTGGGCTTTGGGTGGTGTCCCACAGGCGGATGCCGTCTCGCCGCGTTTCCTGGAGGGTCTCCCGCAGGCGCCTGAGGACATACGGGTGGTCCTGGGGCGCGGGGAGGTTGCGGGGGTGGACTCCCAGGGGGTGGAGCGCATCGGCCAGCATGGCTTCCCATGCGGCCTGCGGCATCCACCCCCCCGCCGGCCGGAGGCGGCAGTTCTCCACTGACCCCTTGCGGGGCCGATGGACCAGGCCCTCGAGGGAGGGCTCTCCCCGGGCCCATTTCCGCAGCTCCCAGAGCTGCGTGTGGGTCCAGCGCTGCCACCTCTGTTCCTGGGCGGGCCTGCGGTCCTGGGCAGAGGAGTGGGCGTGGGTGGGTGTGACGGGGTCGTGGGGACCGGCGGCGGTGGCTGGCCTGGGGGATTCTTCGTAGTCCTGTTCCGTGGGGGTGCGTGGGGAGTGGGGGTGCACGCGGATGTGACTTCTATCCACGGAAGTGGCACATACTCGCCACGACCAATACCTCAAACACAACCTCGCCTCGTCCTAGCCCTAGCCGTGGCCCTAGCCCTTGCCCTAGCCCAAGCGGGAATCCTCTTGACAGGTGCAGCACTGACTGCACCGTCAGCACTTTTGTGTCTGTTGTTTCGGTCACAAGCACGTTCACTGGTGCGACCATTGTATTCTCCAGCACCACTATCTCCTACACTTTGTCCACTGTTAGCTTCACAAGCACCACCACCGCCGTCGTGGTCTCTGGAGCAGGTGGGTTTCTGTTCACCAGCAGCACCACTGTGTCAGTATCTGGTGCTGGCATATCACTTACAGATACAGTGCAATTCGTCTTGGAGCAGAGCAGCACCATGGCAGTCACAGCCCTGTTCCAAGTCTTGGCCACTTCCCAGCTGCAGCTGCTGGACACGACAGTTACAACACTGAACTCTGTGTTATATCTGGGCTGCACCGTTGGGCACACGGGGCTCATCATCTCAGGCACCGTCTTTGGCAGTGCATCTCTCAATGTGCAGACCGGGGCAGTGCAGGTAACAGGTGGGGTGGTGCAGGTGCGGGTGTGTCTTGGTGATTCATGTTCCACAAGCTACTCCTTCACTAACAGACGGTTGGCAGCACTACCCTCAACCAGGAGCGCCACAACCTCCGCCACCCAATATATTTGTGCATCGGTTTTCGGTAGCACCACTATTGCAGTTACCAGCGGGGCAGTGCTGCAGCTGGATACGGCTTGTACCCATGGGACCATTGTGGACTCGACAAACACCACTGTGACAGTCAGCTCTACTCTTGACACCAGCACATCCACGAGCACAACGGTTGAAAGTGGGGGCACTATTCAATTTGTGAATGTTTCATCTTCATCCAACATTGTCAATTTCAATGGTCCTCTTGTCTTCGCATCTGGCTCCTGTCTGGACATTTCACTGGCCGACACAAGTGCTATCACAAAGGATGTGGCACGGTTCGTCACCTCTAGCTGCACCTTAGAATGTGCCACTGTTTCAATTGAGAACGGCGGCGACGTGGAGTATACTGTGACCGCAGTTGCAGAAAGTTCCACTGCTTGCCTTATCCGTGTGTCCAATTACTCATCCGACAATGACAACGGTTTGTATTTCCTGTTCCTGTTGTTTTTGATTCCCGTTTTCCTTGCCCCCGTGGTTTATTACTACGCGGTTGGGAAGAAATCGAACTCAACAGCGCTGGCATCAACAGAGGTTTTAGAGTACGAAGAGATTGACCTCACAGGCGCAGCCAACTTTCAGCCGTCTTCACCTTATTCGGACTTTGATATTCCAGCATATGAAGTTCCAGTATATGAATTTCCAGCATATGAAGCATATGAAGAACCTTACTCGGACTTTGATATTCCAGCATATGAAGTTCCAGCATATGAAGTTCCAGCATACGAAGTTCCAGCATATGAAGCATATGAAGAACCTTACTATAATTACAGCAATCCTGCTGTAGGGGAAAAGGTCAACTACCCTTTTGCCCCTGGCATGGGTGGCCCTCCCCACGCGGTGGCGAGGTGCATTTCCGGCATCCCAGATCAGGCAGGGGGGGCGATCCACCCTGGCTCCCGGCGTTTTGCCCGTTTGGTGACTGTCTGGGGTAGGACCGCGCGCTTGCTGCCAAGGATGCGAGGAGGGTTGCTGGTCTCACACACAACAGGTGTATTGTATTTGTACTGCGCGCCACGCGCAAGCACGGCTTGTCTAAGGCTGGGAGCCTGTAAGGTCGGGCATTGATTGATCCCCAGTAAGCAGATGAAAGGCACAGAAGACATGATACTCCGGTTGGACCAATCTGGCTACCATCTGGCTGGGTCACTCTACGTCTGAAAAGAGGTCCCCACTCAGCAACCAGAGCACACTACTTACACAGAACACACTGTGTAGTGAGGCAAACAGTGGGCAACAATGTCAGTGATCTTCCATTTTGCATCTGTGGTTGCAACACTGCTTGTTAAAGCAATTCGTATAATCTTTCACTGGCTGGCCAGCAGTATTGGATCAATAATGCACCATCCTTGGTGTCATGTGTTTGACATTTCAATACCGATTTTCCTTTCTCTGAATGTATTGCCAGTATGGAGGAGCCTGAGATTGTCTCCGAGGGGGTATGTCTGTGCTGTGGTTGCATGAGCAGGTCGATGAAGTATCTTGTATCAGGTGATATCTTTTGCTGTTGTGCTTTGTGTTCAAGGGTTGCTCAGGAATGTGGATGGTCCTATCATATGCATGTATGCCCTTGGTCCGTAGATATGAGTGACTCTTATAACTTTGGTGCGAGACACATTGTACATAGTGTTTTGCAGATTTATTGTGAAGAACACACATTGGACTAAAGGCTGGAAGTGCCTATGGCGGGGGCATTCAGTCAATCAGAACCGACCATTGCTCTCTCTCTCTCTCCCCGCCAACGCACAAGCTTTGGTGGGCCATTGGGTTGTCAGATCAAGCGCAGGTGCGGGCGTCGTATACCATGCGAGTCCTAATTATTTGCGGAAACATTTAATTCCCGGTCCAAGGTGTTGTTTTGAGCAAAAGAAAAACGCCAAAAAACATATTAATTTCTGCCTTTGTGCCCTTCGCAAAAATGGGTTCAGCAAAAAAAGAACGCAAATCTCCTCGAAGAGAGGTATTTGGATCAAGCGCAGGCGCGAGCGGCGTATACCCCCCCTTTTTCGGGCTCATTTGTGTAGCATACCCCAAGGCATGATATTGGATCTCCAACCCGTTGTAAAGTCATTACTTTGCCCAGTAAGACCGTCCCCCAATGGATTTTTTGATTTTGAGGCCTCTACCCCCTAAAACTGGATATCACTTTTTTTTGGGGGGGGGTTCAAAAGCTTTCGCTCAACAGGCTTCAAGAAGTGCAGGAAGCCCAGCGCTGTCACATCACCGCCGGTCCAATGGTAACGCAGGCGACGCAAAGTTTGCGGTTCGAATCCTGGTCTGCTGACTTTTGGCGGCGGCGGCGGCGTCAAATTCACAAGACCTGGGTTCGAACCGCCGACCCAAGGAATATCGGTCGGTTGCATTACCATTCGGCCACTACTTGATCTCAAGCGCAGCATTGCCCCACTGCTTGGCTACGCATCTGCCACTGACAAAAAACCCAAACTGTGTGTTTCTGTGTGACTGACTGCTGGCCCGGCGCAGGGACGGAATGGCTGACTGTCAACCTCTCTTCGAGGTGCACTGCCAAAGGCAATAGAATTTTTTGTTTTGCCTCAGCCCCCTTTTGCAGAAATACCACAGTTGCAGGACGGATGCTGTGTTTGCCCCACTGCTTGTAGCCCCACCCTCCCACCCTTCTGTTTCTCGGATCCCATTTTCGTCCTTGCTTTGCTGTTAGAGAATGTATTATGAAGCAGTGTACCCACGAGCGTCATGTATATTGTGAGCACGTTGGACATATTTGAATTTGGATATTGGTGTGCCCCAAAGCAGATAATGGGGCTAGGTCTGTGCAGCTGGGGTCCATCGTGATTTGATTTTGGTAGTTGGGAGGTAAAAAGGAGTAAACCCGCGGGCGGAGGGTTTCTCCTGGGGGGATGACGGGTCCGCTCGCCCAAACCAAGGTAAACAAAACGCGACCACAGGGGTGGGTCGCCAGGCTTTCCGCGCGTAGGTGGTGTTACAACCCCTTGGGTTCTGGACCAAGAAAGATGTCCTTGATTAGTGCCCTATAGATTTTGATGAAATCCTACAGGTTTTTGCTGATGAAATCCCAAAACCAAAGGAGCAAGTACAGCAAGAACAGGATGTGGATCGAATCAATGAATGGTTTGAAATCCAGTGCAACACAGAAGGGCTGCAGATAGACAAAGCAGGTTTAAATACAATGATTCAATCACAAATGGATAGTACAAAAGATTTTATGTGAAAACTGGCCTGACTCTAGCCTCCAAGTTAGCATCAAGCACTTCATGTGCACTCTTTTGGATGAAATGGAGCCGGTTAGGAATGTGGGGCATAGGAGTTAGGCCAGACACAGATTTTGACTTGGCCAAGGAACTGAATTCAGAAACAGTTGAAACGTAGAACCACAATAAGTGGTAGAAACAATTGAGTATAGCGGTCTTGGGGTGGGAGACCACTAGGCTTAACCTCCAAGGCCTAAAGCACGAAATGCCTATTTTGATTCGGTATATCCTCCATGAAGGAGGGTACCTCCGCTCAGTTGAGTGGTAGGGGTGAACTTCATGGGGGGCTAGCGTTATAACACTAGTTACTTTGAGAAAGTGTACTAAAAGCCTCAGAAGAGTGATAAAAATACTTAAGTTGGTCTTAGCATCAACAAAAGGGTTTTAAGGGGGGCTTGGCCTGGATCAAGCCCTCCAAGAAAGACATGGCAGTGACTTTTTCTTACTCCCCCCTGGAGTACTAGTTAGCTAAGCTGGTAGGACCAAGGAAAAAGGCTCAAATATTTCCAAAATTACCTCAGAAAATGCATTCAGCTTACCAAAAACATCCTCATCAGTTCATAGAAGCCTATCACACTGTAGGTACCCTTGAAAAACAGTGTAATGTACCGTGACTGATGTCCCTTCGATGGGGCATTCCTCAAAAGTTGCCAGCGTGCGATGAAAACTTTTGGTAAAAATTTGCGGGTAGTGGGGTTTGAACCCAGGACTCCCTCCCTAGAGCACATATGCTTGCCCACTAGGGTACAGTCGAACGCTCTAATGCGGACAGCTATCGCTGCATAAACAGCACTTTAGTAAACGTCCTGACCAAGGGCCAGGGCGGGGCAATACTCCCAATGGAGGACACAAATCTCCAGGAGCTGAAAAAAATAGAAAATGAAACCAACAGGGAGTGAATCCTGTGGTTTAGCGAAAGGTGTAGCGATTTAACAAGTCAAATCGCTAAAAATTGACAAAATCACGCGAGAAATCGTCATTTTTACACCAAAACTCAAAGTCGCAGACAAGCGCAACAGAAGCGGTCTTCAAAAACAGGGTTGCGCAAGCGTAAACGGCTCTTGAAAAAGAAGGTATGAGTCGTAGTTTTCAAAGTTCGAAAGGAAATTTGCGCATAGTTGCATCAAAATTTTTATAAACTTTAGGGAAAAGTATTCAAACTCAATCTACACCACAGAGCAGGTGGACAATTCACCTCTCAGGTATGCCAGTGTCATTCGACACGCATGAATTGCGTTCGTGTCGGTTGCTTCGTTAAAACGTTAGGGTTGTCAACGCTGTGTTCGTTGGGGGTTCGGGTGCTCCTCTCTCTTGCTCTGCAGAGGTCAAAACAGGAATGAAAGGTATGCGATGCGAATAAAGCGCGCAGCGCGCACGTAGGGGTAGAATATGCGCTGTGCTCACGATGCATGTGCCTAATTCTTTATTCTGTAGTAATTGAGGCATTCACACGCTGTCGCGCTTTCCCTGTACCCCAATTCACCCTTGTTCTCTCTTCACAGGTAAGAAAAGAAAGTGCTTGCTCGTGTTTGTGTTGCCGTAGCGCTAAAGTAGGGTTGCTTAAAACGCTTAGGCTTGTTTTGCGCTGTGCAGTGCGCCACTCTCTCTCCTTTTTCTGCATGAAACAAGACAAAGGGAAGCATGCATGACACACAGTGCATGAATTGCTTAGGGTGGTTTATAATTCGCCGTAGGTTTGTTTAAGCGGGTAGGGTTTTTTTGCGCTCGTGTTTTCCTCGGCATTCGCATGATGCGTGGTGAGTAAGGTAGGCAAGCCCAGGAGGAGCTCACCTCCTGGTTGAGTCACTTGTGTTTGGTAATGTTGAGTTAAATTAGGTAAGAACAACAAGAAATGGAGAGATTGTGCATACCTGTGCATGCATATGACGCATCAAAGCATAGGCCACACGAAGTGCGCACGGTAAACCTTGTTTAGGTTACCCAGGGGCTCCACCCTACGTTCTTTAAGAGAACGGGTGGAGTTCCTTAAGCTTGCTTGCTTGATAGGGGCGTTTGTGGACAGCGTATTATAGGGCAGACTGAGAAGCGTATAACACGTGGAGTCTGTCTTGGTTCCTCCGCTGCAACCGCTCCTGCATCCGCCTTTGTTCTTCAGGTGGGAAGGTGAGGGTGATTGGTGCAGTCCCACTTTCGCAACGCTAAAATATGCTGCGCGGATCACAAAACAAACAACTGCAACTCAACCAGGAGTGGTGAGTGCAGTCCGACTTCATCGCCATCCAAGCTGTGCAAGCACGCTGTGCTCTCCCTCCCTCCAAGCCCTGATAGGAAAACGCGTAGTGGCGTCCCTGTTAGGCCACAGCCGCTTAGTAGCGCTGTGTTCTCTTGCTTTCTTACAGGAGGGTCAATAGGACCCGTGACTCCTTCAACAGCAACACCAAGTAGCGTGTGTAGGTGTTAGGGTCAGCAGGCCTGGCAGGAGTTGAGTGCAGGTGATGAGTGCTCACCCTGCCTTTGCAGGCCGGTGCTGGCGTTAGTGAGTGTAGTGTAGTGGTGTCTCCTGTCCCGCGTGCTTTTCCACGTGGGCAGGGGAGTGCGTTAGCTTTTGGCCTTTGGCAATAATGGGCGTTTTGTATGCCCTTAGCACACTTTGCCATCCCTCCCCTCTAGTAGGTAGGGCTTTTGCCGTCTTCCCCCAAGGATAGGCGCCAGCACAGAAATTGGGCGCCATAGGAGTGGTACTAGTAACTGACTAGGACCTTCGGTCCGACATCAGCGAAGCCCGTTCATTCGGGAGCCACGCCCGGGAGAGAAGTGAGACACACACAGACATACCTAGCACACTTAGGGGTAAGGTAAACCTGATAAGGAAGGGTAGAACCACATGGGTCTGGACCAGTCAGAGGTCCTAACTGCGGGCTCGCTTGTCGCCAAGTGTAATAAGATTGGCAGAATACTGCCTATGGAAGTCGCGACCGCAAAATGCCAGCTGGCAGCCGGGATTCACTGAAGCAATGTAAATAAGTAGCTCGTTTATTATCGCTAATGGGACTGTAGATTTGTAGGCAAATCAATATTTTAATGATCACAATTCATGTTCGCTTATAGGCGTACTATAAGCTCACAATGATTTGAGAATCTCCGTTTCATTTGCCTACGCGTGCCAGTCCTATTACAAGCTTATAGTTGTCCGAGAAGCCGACCCGGAGATCTCTATCGTGTGCTTGGTACAGTCGACAGACACTCACGAAAGCTGCGAGCTGCTTGTTGGTCTGTGATCGTTGTCATGTCAGTGCACGTTGATTTGTTGGGAGACACAGCTCAGTGGCCTGCTCACTGTTCCGACAAGCCCTCTACCTACGTGCTGTTTGCTGCGGGCGACGTGTTGGCTTCTCCGACTGGCGGTGCTTCCTTGATCCCCTGTGGACTACAGCTTCGACCGCGCCCCGGGTTTGCCGCCTCTGTGGAGTGTTTGCCTGGAGCTGCGGTTTCGTCGTTCAGCACTGTCGTTGACGGCCGTGGATCTTGTGGAGAACGCTGGGATGCGCGCTGTCTCATGCACGAGTTGGTTGTCATGTGCAGCAGCGCGTTGCGCCGTACGGCTGTTGAGCAGCCTGTTGCTCTGCTGGCTGTTCGTGCCATTGTTACACCTGTGGTCATGGAGGTCAGCTCCTTGGATTTGTCGCCTACTGCTTCGTTGCCTGGGTCTGCTATTGTGGAGGACCCGCGTGCTGGCGCAGTGACGACTTCTCTGCCTTGTTCTGTTGATGCTGCGCAGTCTGCAGCTGGCGCTGAGGCTACTGTGCTACGACGGCGTCGCCCTCGTGCCAATAGAGCGAACGCACGCCTTCGCGCGAAGGCGGCGGCTGCTCTTTGAGTTGCTGAGTCGGGTGCTGCTAATGTGCTTGTGCCATGTTCATTTTCTCTACGGTTGTTGCGTGCAGGTGTTGCCGCGCGCCTGCTGTGTGGCTGGAGCTTTTTGCCTGGCCACTGATGCACCTTGTACACGCTTTTTGGCTAGTTGCGGCGCCTGTTTGGCCCTGCATCTATGATGTTTTGGCTGGGCGTTCATGGTAGCTGCAGTATGCAGTTGTTTGCTTCTTACATCTCGGTCATTTGCATTGAATCTGCAAAAATGACTTGTCCAGGAACGTTCCACTTGCCTCTGAGGGCCTTCCTACTGTGATTTCTACAGTGTACTGATACGTACCCTTGCTTTCTTTTTCGCTGTTGAGCAGGCTGTGCCTTGGGACAGTGTGCTGCCCATTTGCTGATTTGCTGAAGAGACGTGCTCAGTTTGTGTGTTTTTGAGTGTGCAGTGTGTTTGTATGTGTGTATGTATATACAGGTCTGTCTTCTTTTTCCTCCTGTTGTATTTTTTTCAGCTTTTCTCATTTTGGTGTTTTTCTGTCTTTTTGGGCATCTTTGAGTTGTTTGTTGGGTTGCAGTTGCGTCCCTTCGCCCTTGGCGAACACGCACGACCCAGTTTGGGTGCTTCTGCTTCCTCTTTGTTTCTTTCATTTTCTGTTTGTGTTGTTGGTGGTCGCTACTTCTACTTTTTCTGTTTTTGGCCGGTGAGTGTCTGTTTGTCTGTTTTGTTGGTCCTGTGCTTAGCTAGCGCTTGTTTAGGTCAGACAGTAACCCCCACTGCAGGCAGGGATTGTCCTCCCGTCAAGGCGCCTTTAAAGCCTTTAGGTCTAGGGTGCCTTCTAAAGCCCTTCATTTTTCCTGACAGTCCTGGCCTTGGGTTGGTAAGGCAGGACAACCCACCCTGAGTTGAAGGGTGATTCTTTTGCTGGGGGTGGCGCCTACTCGGGTTGGGCGGGTGATTCGCCACGGCCTCTGTTTGCCTGCGGGGGCGTAGGTAGACAGGAGTGTTACCGCTGCCTCGGGCAGCTTGACAGTTTTTATTTTTCTGTGTAGGCTCTCTGAATATTTCCCTCCACATGACCCGTGAGTGGAGTGTATGTCTTTTAATTTCTCTTGTTGAGTTTTTGTGTGTTGCCCAGTCTTTTACTTTCAGTCTTTTTAATTTCAGTCTTTCATGTCTGTCCTTGTCGAGGTAAATTTTATCATGTGTGTTTTCAGTGTTTTCATTTTGTTTCGAGTTCGAGAGTGCAATTTTGCGTGCGCAATGTGTGTGAATGCGTTTGCGTAGGTTTGTTTAGTCCAGCTTGCTCAGTTTTTGTTATAGATTGCACAACTACAGTTACGCGTTTGACAACAGAAAATAATAATAAAAAGTTTGCATGCTGCGTTTAGGTACATTTTCGTTTGCGTTTTCACACGTCATGTGCATTAGCATAGTTGTCGTTTGCGTGTTGTGTGTATTTTCTAACCTCTGTGTGTGCTCTGCAGGCTGTTGAGGAATCAGAGGTGCGAATAGTGTCTCTATCGCTTTTGCCAAAGCGTACGGACTTTCCTTTTGTGTATATAAGGCTGCTTTTTCAAGTGCATGCTCGCACTCGGCTGCATGTAGTCGAGATGCTGCTCAATCTAAAAAACAGGTACGGCCCACGGGGCCCCAACTGCTCTGGAAGCGAGTCCAGAGTATGTTATTTTGTCTGTTATTCCACAGGCTTGCCTTCGTTTTTGCTGAGGAGGCCCTTTGTGTTGTTTTTACACCACTGCCATTGAGCAGTACTTCTGAGAGTACTGAGAGGTGCTGAGCACACAGTGTGAAGTCGTTTCACATTTATCTTTGTTCTCAGTGTGCCAGGGCTTTTCAGGTATGTCTTTTTTCTTCTTTTTTTAATAACAGCAGCACAGGTTTTCAAAATGTGTTTTGCAGGCGCCCCTGGGCAGAGTCTTAGGGGGGGAGTGTCTACAGCACACCCTGGAGGTCTCAGTTTGGTAGCACGGGGAGCCAACTCTCAAACCTGCATTGGGCTTTGGGCGATTTGCCCTGGCACAGTGTGGGGCTGGGTATTTGGGGCCCATAGCACCCACTGGGATACTATATTGTGCGACTCTTTTTGTGTTTTGGCAGATTCATACCACTCTTATCATTATTTCTTATCAAACATTTCACACCCCTTGGAGTGTATGAAATATTTTAGGAGGGGAGTGTAACAAGATTGGCAGAATCCTGCCTATGGAAGTCGCGACCGCAAAATGCCAGCTGGCAGCCGGGATTCACTGAAGCAATGTAAATAAGTAGCTCGTTTATTATCGTTAATGGGACTGTAGATTTGTAGGCAAATCAATATTTTAATGATCACAATTCATGTTCGCTTATAGGCGTACTATAAGCTCACAATGATTTGAGAATCTCCGTTTCATTTGCCTACGCGTGCCAGTCCCATTACACAAGGAGGGAAGGCACACCTTGCCTCATAACACCTTGCTTGTCATTCTCCCCTGGTGTAGTAAGCCACCGTTCTTCGTTGGCTCCCCAATGTCATTACATCAGGGCAGTCCCCTTGCAACACATGGTCAACAAGGCATACACTCGCTGGGTGGCTGCAAACCTGATAAGCGGCCACCTGGTCCGCTGGAAACCATAGGCATGGGAGTGCAAGGCACAGACAGGGTCAGTGCAGTGCTCAGTAAACAGTGGTCTGTGAAAAACCAATGGCCTTCGGCCAGGGAGTGGTTGTCACGGGGGGCTAACGGTCCTGTCCTGCGATGTAATGCGGGGCAACTGTGACAACTGCTCTTACACCCATACACAGGCACGTCTGCACTAGAGTGCTCACTGCACCTGTAAGGTTAGAACACAGTCAGTAGACTGACACAGGGAAATTAGTTTTTCTTTTTACGCTCGGACAGAGTCTCAGCACGGGTTAGTAGCTGCCCCTCGTTGTTCTCAACAAGGTAGGAGCGGAAAATGGGGTTGATACTCCCATCTGGTTGTATGAAGGCTGACATAGGTTCCCAGGTCGCCTCAGATAACCCATAGCCATCCCACAGGGTTAGGAATTTCCAGCCCTGCTTATACTCGTGGCCAGCAATACCTGCAACCACGTAATAACCATCGACTGCCATCTCATCGGCAGTCATCTCTTCGAGTTCGTCTGCCACCTCTGGAGTGGCAGCGTTCTCTAGGTCAATACGCTCGACCTCACTGTCGCTGAGGCGCCACTCATCCCAGGACAAATCTCCAGGAGAGTGACAGTGCGTCAACTGTTTAGGTGCACACAACAGTTCACCACCTAGACGTGGACTGCACCTGACATGGATCCTGGATCCATCTATCTTGATGATACGATAGGGTCTGAAATAAGGGTTCTGTAGGCAGTCACGTGGCCAGGAGGGTAGGCGTGAATGGTGAACCAAAACAAGGTCACCAACCTTGAAGCTGGCAGGGGGCCCTAGGCGGTTCCGTCGGCTCAGTTCACGGTCACGAGTGTGTCTCAGTTTAGTCCCAGCCTGGTTAGCCAGAGACTGCTTGTGTTCAAGCCAATCTCCCACAGGGCTCTTGAAGTCCTCAGGAAAGGGGGTTTTGAAGAACCAAGCAGGTCGTCCTCCATGGATCAGTTTGTGGGGGGTGAAACCCGTAGAAGAGCTCCGCTGTGAGTTCATGGTCAGTACTGCCCAGGGCACTAGGCGTACCCAGTCCTTGGTACGCGCCTGTTTCATCAGGATTCTTAGGTTTTGCTCCACCACACGGTTCTGTCTCTCACAGAGAGGGTTAGACGTGTGGGTATAGGGCACACCTGTGGTTACCTCTACGTTGAGGGCATTTAGCACTCGTTTGTACCACCCAGTGTCACTGCGGATGCGTACATCTTCATCAGAGTGCACCTGCTTAGGTGCCCCAGAGGGTTCGAACCATTGTTCGACCAACATTTTCACAGTCTGCTCACCTGTGATTTTCTTATTGCAAGGGAACACACGGGTGAAGCGAGATAGGCCACAGGTGACGACTAGGCAACTATCATAGCCGCCAAAGCGTGGTAGGCGGTGGATGAAATTAACATAGAGAAGAGAGTTAGCACAATAGGGCATGGGTAAGCTTGAAATGAGGCCCCTATCCCTACTGTCGCTCTGCTTGCTGGCATGACAGCCACAAGCATCCACAATGGTCTGCATACGAGACCTCAGTTCTGTCAGGGTTAGACTAGAGTAGAAACTCTCACGGAAGAAGTCCACTGAGCCATTAGCGCCAGTGTGACCAGAACTGAGAGGGGACCACTGTAGGCACCCATCCAGCCGTGCCTCAGGCACAACAATTCGGTCCTCGTAGAAGAGGTACTGGTTGTTTTTATACCACTGGTGCCGATCAATGACACGCGGTTCGGGACCAGTGCTGAGGGTTTGGAGAATTTCTTTATACTCTGACCGATAGTCCGTTAGACTCCAACCCTCCAGGATTCAAGGGTTGCGCATGGACGGGTGAAGCTGGACATCCATACGCTGGAAAGCCGAATAAGATGAAGACGGCTGAATGTTGGCTGCGCCTGTGAGGTCAATCTCTTCGTACTCTAGAACCTCCGTTGCTGCCAGCGCTGTTGAGTTCAATTTCTTCCCAACAGCGTAGTAATAAACCACGGGGGCAAGGAAAACGGGAATCAAAAACAACAGGAACAGGAAATACAAACCGTTGTCATTGTCGGGTGAGTAATTGGATACACGGATAAGGCAAGCAGTGGAACTTTCTGCAACTGCGGTCACAGTATACTCCACGTCGCCGCCGTTCTCAATTGAAAGAGTGGCAGATTCTAAGGTGCAGCTAGAGGTGACGAACCGTGCCATATCCTTTGTGATAGCACTTGTGTCGGCCAGTGAAATGTCCAGACAGGAGCCAGATGCGAAGACAAGAGGACCATTGAAATTGACAATGTTGGATGAAGATGAAACATTCACAAATTGAATAGTGCCCCCACTTTCAACCGTTGTGCTCGTGGATGTGCTGGTGTCAAGAGTACAGCTGACTGTCACAGTGGTGTTTGTCGAGTCCACAATGGTCCCATGGGTACAAGCCGTATCCAGCTGCAGCACTGCCCCGCTGGTAACTGCAATAGTGGTGCTACCGAAAACCGATGCACAAACACATTGGGTGGCGGAGGTTGTGGCGCTCCTGGTTGAGGGTAGTGCTGCCAACCGTCTGTTAGTGAAGGAGTAGCTTGTGGGACATGAATCACGGAGACACACCCGCACCTGCACCACCCCACCTGTTACCTGCACTGCCCCGGTCTGCACATTGAGAGATGCACTGCCGGAGACGGTGCCTGAGATGATGAGCCCCGTGTGCCCAACGGTGCAGCCCAGATATAACACACAGCTCAGTGTTGTAACTGTCTTGTCCAGCAGCTGCAGCTGGGAAGTGGCCAAGACTTGGAACAGGGCTGTGACTGCCATGGTGCTGCTCTGCTCCAAGACGAATTGCACTGTATGTGTAAGTGATATGCTAGCACCACATACTGACACAGTGGTGCTGCTGGTGAACAGAAACCCACCTGCTCCAGAGACCACGACGGCGGTGGTGGTGCTGGTGAAGCTAACAGTGGACGAAGTGTAGGAGATAGTGGCGCTGGAGAATACAACGGTCGCACCAGTGAACGTGTCTGTGACCGAAACAACAGACACAGAAGTGCTGACGGTGCAGTCAGTGCTGCAACTCTCAAGAGGATTCCCGCTTGGGCTAGGGCTAGGGCTAGGGCCAGGGCTAGGGCTAGGACTAGGCGAGGTTGTGTTGGAGGTATTTGTCGTGGCGAGTATGTGCCACTTCCGTGGATAGAAGTCAGCCCCGGAGACCACTGGTAATCCAGGCGCCGCGGGAACAACATATCCATATTTGTCAGGGCCCTGGGATGGGCCATGGTAGGACACCGCCTCAATCTTCCCATGGGCCCCCAGGATGGCCCCAAACATCCTCTCCCAGGCGTGCTCCAACATCCCATCCCTGTCGCCCTGCCACTCGGGCCAATACGCGTGACCGGGGGCGCCCTGTGGCCGGCCATGATGCTGGTAATGCACCTCCGCCTCCATTCGAGTACATACCTAAGCGATCTTTTTGTTCGTTGAAGTGCTGCTCAATGTTGTCCGAGTACTCCAAAGCCAGGTCTGTGTTGCACGAGTCGTTGCAGGAGTGGCAAATTTGCCACCCGGTCTTTTCGAAATCCGATGCATTTGCGGCGTGGCAGTGGTCCGTTGTTCATTCAAAAATTACCTGGGGTGGTACAACTTGCTCGTCGGCTGTCAGGGCGACATCAAATGTCAACGCCCGTTTGTCATCTGCTGCAATTTCTTGCAGCTTTGCGGCACCTCTTGGCGCGCGGCATTTGCCCCGCCTTGGGAACAACAAAATGCCCCACTAGTCACGGGTGGCCACCAAAGCTGGTGGAATACCATACTCCGGCACAAACTAGGCCAATCGCAGCAGCACCAGCCAATGTCTTGCTTCCAGTTCATCTAGAAAGCATGGCACACAGGCTAAGGAAGAAAAACACGCAAAAACGGCGAAAACATACAACACGATAGAAAACGTCAAAAAAAGTATACTTGTAATTGGAACTGCCACCAGATTGGTGCCGATGGTCCGCATTCGTAGCTGCATCTGGTGCAGCCTCAGTTTGTTAAGCCAGCTGTGGGAGGCCTGAAAGCCGGCCGTCACCACCAAAGGAAGGCGCTCCTCTAGTAAAGCAAGCACAAAAGCACGCAGTTCGGACGTTGTAAACTCCAAATGTGCGTCCACGTGTGCCTGAATGGCCTGAACGATGTCGCTCAGGGGTGCAGATGTAATAAGTGCTGGTCTGCCCCCGCGAATATCAGCTGCACGCCGTCGGGCAGACTGCCGGAAAGACCTAACGTGGGACTCCAAAATTGCTCTTTTGCTCAAAAACGCTTTTGGGAACATGTTGCGCAGCATTGACAATGCAACAGACGTGGGGCAGGTTCCGCAGGGCTGGCGACAGAGTTGACCATACCCATGACGATGCCTCTGCAGAAATCAGTTTCAGCGGCTCCGTCTGCTGCAGCGGCTTCGTCTGCTGCAGCAGCAAAGCGGGCCAAAGCTGTTTCATGGGGAACAAAAGAAAAATAAGTGCGAAGGTTGAACATGGGCCCTGCAATCAGAGGAAAGCAAAGCGGGGCCACACATGTAGGAGAAAACTTTGCCCCAGAGCCTTTGTTGTGAGCAAGCAGCGGCCTAGTCTTAATACTATGAAGAACTGACACTGAGCGAGTGGCAGTTGTTTATTCTTGTAAAGCAAGCAACAAGGTGTGGTTACCGCAAGGTGTGAGCGAAACCTGCCCGGGGGGCAAGACCCTTGGTTAGAACCCCGGGGTGGTCCAAAACCCAAGGGGTTCTAACACCACCTACGCGCGCAGAGCTTGGCGACCCACCCCTGTGGTCGCGCTTTGTTTACCTTGGTTTGGGCGAGCGGACCCGTCTTCCCCCCAGGAGAAACCCTCCGCCCGCGGGTTTACTCCTTTTTACCTCCCAACTACCAAAATCAAATCACGATGGACCCCAGCTGCACAGACCTAGCCCCATTATCTGCTTTGGGGCACACCAATATCCAAATTCAAATATGTCCAACGTGCTCACAATATACATGACGCTCGTGGGTACACTGCTTCATAATACATTCTCTAACCGCACAGCAAAGACGAGAATGGGATCTGAGAAACAGAAGGGCGGGAGGGTGGGGCTACAAGTAGTGGGGCAAGCACAGCATCCGTCCCGCAATTGTGGTATTTCTGCAAAAGGGCGCAGAGGCAAAACAAAAAATTCTATTGCCTTCGGCAGTGCACCTCGAAGAGAGGTTGACAGTCAGCCATTCAGTCCCTGCGCCAGGCCAGCAGTCAGTCAGACAGAAACACACAGTTTGGGTTTTTTGTCAGTGGCAGATGCGTACCCAAGCAGTGGGGCAATGCTGCGCTTGAGATCAACTAGTTGCTGAATGGTAATGCAACCGACCGATATTCCTTGGGTCGGCGGTTCGAACCCAGGTCTTATGAATTTGACGCCGCCGCCGCCGCCAAAAGTCAGCAGACCAGGATTCGAACCGCAAACTTTGCGTCGCCTGCGTTACCATTGGACCGGCGGTGATGTGACAGCGCTGGGCTTCCTCACTGCTTGAAGCCTGTTGAGCGAAAACTTTTGACCCCCCCCCCTCCCCCCCAAAAGTGATATCCAGTTTTAGGGGGTAGAGGCCTCAGAATCAAAAAATCCATTGGGGGACGGTCTTATTGGGCAAAGTAATGACTTTACAACGGGTTGGCGATCCAATATCATGCCTTGGGGTATGCTACGCAAATGAGCCCGAAAAGAGGGGGGTATACGCCGCTCGCGCCTGCGCTTGATCTAACAACCTCTCTTCGAGGTGATTTGCGTTCTTTTTTTGCTGAACCCATTTTTGCGAAGGGCACAAAGCCAGAAATTAATATGTTTTTTGGCGTTTTTTTTGCTCAAAACAACACCTTGGACCGGGAATTAAATGTTTCCGCAAATAATTAGGATTCGCACGGTATACGACGCCCGCACCTGCGCTTGATCTGACAACCTCGCTTCTAGGTGATTTCCCAAAAAGCGACAGCAATGGGCCACCAAAGCTTGTGCATTGGCGGGGAGAGAGAGAGAGCAATGGTCGGTTCTGATTGACTGAATGCCCCCGCCATAGGCACTTCCAGCCTTTAGTCCAATGTGTGTTCTTCACAATAAAACTGCAAAACACTATGTACAGTGTGTCTCGCACCAATATTATAAGAGTCACTCATATCTACGGACCAAGCGCATACATGCATGTTATAGGAGCCAGGGTGGGTCGCCCCCCCTGCCTGATCTGGGATGCCGGAAACGCACCTCGCCACCGCGTGGGGAGGGCCACCCATGCCAGGGGCAAAAGGGTAGTTGACCTTTTCCCCTACAGCAGGATTGCTTTAATTATAGTAAGGTTCTTCATATGCTTCATATGCTGGAACTTCGTATGCTGGAACTTCATATGCTGGAACTTCATATGCTGGAATATCAAAGTCCAAATAAGGTGAAGACGGCTGAATGTTGGCTGCGCCTGTGAGGTCAATCTCTTCGTACTCTAAAACCTCTGTTGTTGCCAGCGCTGTTGAGTTCAATTTCTTCCCAACAGCGTAGTAATAAACCACGGGGGCAAGGAAAACGGGAATCAAAAACAACAGGAACAGGAAATACAAACCGTTGTCATTGTCGGGTGAGTAATTGGACACACGGATAAGGCAAGCAGTGGAACTTTCTGCAACTGCGGTCACAGTATACTCCACGTCGCCGCCGTTCTCAATTGAAACAGTGGCACATTCTAAGGTGCAGCTAGAGGTGACGAACCGTGCCACATCCTTTGTGATAGCACTTGTGTCGGCCAGTGAAATGTTCAGACAGGAGCCAGATGCGAAGACAAGAGGACCATTGAAATTGACAATGTTGGATGAAGATGAAACATTCACAAATTGAATAGTGCCCCCACTTTCAACCGTTGTGCTCGTGGATGTGCTGGTGTCAGTAGTAGAGCTGACTGTCACAGTGGTGTTTGTCGAGTCCACAATGGTCCCATAGGTACAAGCCGTATCCAGCTGCAGCACTGCCCCGCTGGTAACTGCGATAGTGGTGCTACCGAAAACCGATGCACAAACATATTGGGTGGCGGAGGTTGTGGCGCTCCTGGTTGAGGGTAGTGCTGCCAACCGTCTGTTAGTGAAGGAGTAGCTTGTGGAACATGAATCACCGAGACACACCCGCACCTGCACCACCCCACCTGTTACCTGCACTGCCCCGGTCTGCACATTGAGAGATGCACTGCCGGAGACGGTGCCTGAGATGATGAGCCCCGTGTGCCCAACGGTGCAGCCCAGATATAACACAGAGCTCAGTGTTGTAACTGTCGTGTCCAGCAGCTGCAGCTGGGAAGTGGCCAAGACTTGGAACAGGGCTGTGACTGCCATGGTGCTGCTCTGCTCCAAGACGAATTGCACTGTATCTGTAAGTGATATGCCAGCACCAGATACTGACACAGTGGTGCTGCTGGTGAACAGAAACCCACCTGCTCCAGAGACCACGACGGCGGTGGTGGTGCTGGTGAAGCTAACAGTGGACGAAGTGTAGGAGATAGTGGCGCTGGAGAATACAACGGTCGCACCAGTGAACGTGTCTGTGACCGAAACAACAGACACAGAAGTGCTGACGGTGCAGTCAGTGCTGCAACTGTCAAGAGGATTCCCGCTTGGGCTAGGGCTAGGGCTAGGGCTAGGGCTAGGCGAGGTTGTGTTGGAGGTATTGGTCGTGGCGAGTATGTGCCACTTCCGTGGATAGAAGTCAGCCCCGGAGACCACTGGTAATCCAGGCGCCGCGGCAACAACATATCCATATTTGTCAGGGCCCTGGGAGGGGCCATGGTAGGACACCGCCTCAATCTTCCCATGGGCCCCCAGAATGGCCCCAAACATCCTCTCCCAGGCGTGCTCCAACATCCCATCCCTGTCGCCCTGCCACTCGGGCCAATACGCGTGACCGGGGGCGCCCTGTGGCCGGCCATGATGCTGGTAATGCGCCTCCGCCTCCATTCGAGTTTGGAACGGGCCATGCTGATGCGAATACCAATGCCAATCCAGGCTGCCTGGCGTACTGAGTGCATTGTAGGCCTCCTCCAACAGGGCTGGCTCCCTGAGCCACCGCTCCAATGCCTGCCATCGCCCCATCCACACGGTGCCTTCTACGAACATTTTGGGTGCCGGAAGCCCGAAACGTTGCTGCAGCTCCCGGCAATACTCGGAATTGTTCGCCATGTACCACTGCTGGCCTTCGCGCAGTAGCATGTCATACCCCAGGTTTTGCAAGAAGGGGTACACAGCCGCCGTAGTGGGATCACGGTCCAGCGCTTGCACGGCGTTGTGCAGCAGCCATGAATCGGCCAGGAGCGCGGACTGCAGCGTTTGCACTGGACCAGACCGACTCTTGAAGTGCCACTTAAGCACATATGTGTACCGAAACTGGCACACGTGCATGTGCCAGAGGCTCAGCAGAAATGGCCCAATGTCAAGCCCCTTGTTGCGCACCGTCAGCGTCTCCACTCGCAAGTTGAGCTGTGCAGCCGCCGCCTTGATCACGGATAGCCCCGCCGTGTGGAATGCAGTCACCCACAAGTGCGTTTTGTAGGGTTGCACTGCGATCGGCCCCAGCGCTGGCAGCAGGGCCTCGGGCTGGTTCGCACCCAAATGTACAATGACTGCGAGCTTAGCTGCGGCGCCTGGCTGGGGGCAGTGTGAACCCTGCAACACCTGTGCCGCTGAGTCAGTAGGCTTGCCCCTGGGCTGCCACGAGGACCCTGCTGCAGCGTCGCGTTTCATGAGCACAGCCTGCTGCAGCTCTGTCAGCTGCAGTTGTGCACGACTGCCAAGATTGAGGATGAACTGCTGAGCAGCCTCTGCAATCTGCCGTCGGAGTGTGGGCAGAGCCGGCTGCTGGATGTGCTCCAAGAGGGCGGAGGCCCATGCTGGGACGTCACCACTGGGAAGGATCGTGCGATGGAGGCCGGCGGTGGCACTGGCCCCAGCAGTTGTCATCAACACGGGGATGCCGCCCAAAAGTGCCTCATAGACGTTGAGCGGGGCCATCTCAGCGTTGGAAGTGGACACATGCAGGTGCGCCAGGCCCAGGTATGCCCGCACTTGCTGCCCAGGCACGCTGCCAATGAACTGCACTCTAGCCCCTATGCAGAACTCTGCCGCATGGGCAAGGTCCTTGCAGTACGCCGGGTGCGTGCATTTTCCAATCAACAGTAGCCTGACATGGGCCATGGACGCAAGGCGGGAGGCTTGGCACAGGGCCTGGATCACAAGCATCTGGTTCTTGCGGGGTTGGAGGGATCCTACGGAGGTGATGACGAAGTGGTCTTGGGGCAGTTCTAGGTCGGCCGGGGTCAACTCCAAGCGGGGCGGCGGGAAATCCAGCACTCCGGGCATGGTGTGGAACGATGGGGGGACAAGGCCAGTGGGGTTGAGCAGGCTGGCGTAGTTGGCCAGGGTATCGTCAGTGCAGGCCCAGAACTGGTCAAAGGCTACCAAAGTCTCGACATTCCAATTGACACTGAGCAAGGAACGAAAACAAAGAAACGGACACTGGTTCATGCCTTTGTTCAAAGGCGTTGGGGTGAGTTCAATTTTTTTGATGGCGCCCAAGATGGTGAGGTGTGGCACGTGGCTTTGTGGGGGCAAGGGGGGGGGGGGGGATGAGTGTCCTTCATCAATCAATCCATAATCAGCAGGTGGTCGAGTTTGCCTCCCTGGAATTTTCAGTTAACTTTTTTCAGTCCGGCACCCCAACATACATACCTCAAAATAATCCCCTTGTCATCATTTTGAACACACATATGTGTGGGGTTTTTGCCAGCCCAGCTTCCCCCACCCCCATCCCCCCACGGCCTTCAGGGGCCCAGAATGTTTAGGGGGTGTTGCTGTTGGGGGCTGCACTTGGGCGCCCCCCATATTGATGTACAACACAACTTGATGCACCGGATGTGTTGATGCACAGCACATGTTGATGGCAGGCCCTTGTTGATGCAGGGCCCATGTTGTCGCAGGGCACATGTCAATGCAGGGCGAGGACATGCTCCCTCCTCCTACTGGCTCCCTCAGGGTTCCTGCTTGCGCCCTGCATGGCAGGTATGTGTATAAAGTCTGATGTCTGATGTCTGATATGGGATGTTGTGTGTGCAGTCTGTCCAAGAAGATGTCTGATGTTCCTGCCCATTGGAGATGGGTCTAGGGGTCTGGTGCCTAGAGGAACTTGGAGAAACTATGCGCCCCCCCCCCCCCATGAAAAGGGAGGACACGATTGGAAAATCATTGGGGATCCACCTTGGACAGTCGGAAACATGGCAATACAAAATAAAAAAGACTGTGAACACCACAATGGGAAAATGGGGAAAAGGTGTGAGCAGGAAATGTGGCAAACAAAAAAAGACATTGAAAACCAAAAGGGGAAACTGGAGAAAATGTGGGAGCGGGAAAAGTGGGAAAATTGAATGACCACCACACAAAACAGACATATGGGACTAGGAGGGAAAATGTGTCAACACGGATATTGCGAAAAAACTTATAAGACAGCACAGCACAACTCAACAAAAGGGCACATGCAAATATGTGGGAACCATCCTTTCATTCATCGATGAGTCCATCCATGTCATCCACCGGTTGCGAGCAACTGGGTTGGGAGCTGCTTGGTGGTGCTGCAGAACGCGTAACACGGTCCGTGTCTGGCACAAAGGCATCCCACTGTGCCAACAATGGCAACGCATGCTGCATAGCAAGGTCCCTCATTTGCCGCTGGTTGCTGCTACCTGCCACCTTCACACCAAGGACTTCCAGACAGTGCAACAGCGCCCCCCTTGTCCAATCACTCAGCTTGCCATTCTGCGCTGCCATTACCAACTTCGCCTGCATCCTGGCCACACCACGCCCCTTATCTGGCTTACGTGGCGTGGCCAGTTCGTCTGCACTATTGTTCTCCCCCTCGTCACAGACATCACCTGCAACCAGGGGTTGCCATAACAACAAAAAAAAAAAAACTCGGAGTGTCCAATACGCCCTATGGTGTGTAACCGATGGCGGTTGGTGTGTAACCGATGGCGGTTGGTGTGTAACCGATGGCGGTTGGTGGGTAATTGATGGCGGTTGGTGTGTAACCGATGGCGGTTGGTGGGTAACCGATGGCGGTTGGTGTGTAACCGATGGCGGTTGGTGTGTAACCGATGGCAGTTGGTGTGTAACCGATGGCGGTTGGTGTGTAACCGATGGCGGTTGGTGGTTAACCGATGGCGGTTGGTGGGTAGCCACCAAACATCAGAGAGTGGCTGCCTTAGTAAAAAAAAAAAAAGGCTGAGCGTCCCTATGGCAACCCCTGTCTGCAACATTCACCACCACCTCCCCACAAGGACGCGGACTTGCGCAAAAGCATGCATGGCACACCAGACATGTATTGCACCAGATGCGAACCACCTGCTTGCATGTGGCACACTCCGTACCTCTGCGAAAAGTGATGAAGTCATGGTTGCCAGCATGTGAGTCAGGGGTCCCATCTGGTGCAAAAATGCTGACCACATCTGCGTGGTGCCGTCCTGTACCCTTTCGTGAGGGTGCCGTTGAGGTCAGTGGTGTACCCGGCCCTCCAAAGAAGGGCAGGCTGTCACCATCATCAGCCACGGCTTCATTACCTTGCAAACATTGAAGCATAGCAGCTTCGACAGGTTCTCTGTCCCCTACCTTCCTTGAAACCCTCTGTCTTGGGCGCAGATCGAAGCGTGCACGGGTAGCTAGGTGGCGTGCCACTGCAACGCCTTGTCCCTTTGCCCATTGCTGTAAAGGGGGCAAGTTGGAATGCAATGCCATGCACATGCTAAGGACATGTGTCTCCACAATGTCATGCATACTACTGCAGAACCTCGACCGCAAAGAGATGGCACGCTCTACTGCAGCTTCAGCGGGGCAATATGTTCGCAACAATGCGAGAACGCGCCACACATTCACCCACTGTGCATGTGCCCTTTCAAGTGCCAAGGCCTCCCACATCTTGGACATTTGCACAGTTGCAAAGTGCTGCACCATGTGCTCCTTAAGGCCTTCCCACTCTACCAAGGCACGGTCAGAGTTCACATACGCTGCACGAAACTCTTCTTGGTGTGAAGCCATGAACTGACGCAACTGCTCCACCCCATATGCAGCACGCTCATTGACCGGGAGGCCAAGGAAACGGCCATGGTCCAACAATACTGCGCACTCCAACACCCCCCTGGGGTCAATGGTTGCCTGCCCCTCCTTGATGCCTGCAAGCAACACATCAGTTACTGCACGCGCCTGAACGCCTGGAAAAGGGGGGGTTGCTGCACACTTCTGCCCACCTGAATCAAACTGAACCAACTGCACACCATGCCATGCACCTACCACAGTTTGCTCCTTGAACTGCAACCACCCTGGACCCTCCTCGCAAGCCACCTTCTGCAACCGGGCTTGTAGCATACCTGTGGCAGTGGCTAAGTGTGCACCAGTGGGCGCACGCAGTTGTGTCACATTGTTCAAACACCGCATGCCATGAAGGATGTCCCCATAAACCACCCCCCATGCAAGCAAACTGGCATCATGGCAGTCCTCCCACACATCCTCCTCTTTGGTAGAATGCTGCACCTTGGAATCCAAGTGTCGTGCCACCCAAGGGTCATTGGCCAAAAAAGCAGTGTTGCGCCGTGCATGTGCCTGTGACCAGCTGATGCGATGACTTGTGGGGATGAGTTGCAAGCCACTACGTTTATCCTGCACATGCTTTTGCACACACTTTTGCAACTCCTTCCACTGCCGTGCCCCATTGTACAAGCCTCGTTGCCGATCGACGGCCGCCAAGTAATCAACATGGGTTGGGCCAGCAGCCTCCAATGCAAGACCCAGCTTGCGCTGCAACACGTGGCAGGGCTCACCCAAAGGTGTCATCAAGACCAACCACTTCCCAATCAAGGCAAACACATTGCTCTCAATGGCACAGACATCAACAACTTGCCGCGCACTGGCACCCCGCACACCAAGGTTAGAAGCCCCGTCCACTGCAAAGGTCGCTACCCTCTTTGCCCACCAATTACGGTCAGGAACCCAGGACAGCAGGACACATTCTAGCCGTGTTGCAATCTCCTACGCGTCACCACAGGCCACATCCACCATACCCAGGAACACCTCACACATGCCCCCGGGGCCAGTCCCAGGAAAAACAAGCAGAATGGCGTACTCATTGACGCGATGCCTCTGCCTATCCGAGCCGTCAAGCAACAGTGCAATGAACGTTGCCAGGAATAGGGTGTGCGTTACCTCGTCCTGCATGGCATCATGCATTGCTGCAATAGCATTCTCAACTATCCACCGCCGTGATGCATGGTGCCCAGGGGCAGATGTCAAAGAGCAATGCAGAAGAATGCGCTCACTTATAGCACGGATGGAAGTGCACATAGCACGGATGGAAGTGCACATGTGTAACCCAATATATAAACCTCAACCAACCGTGACAAAATGGCTGCCTCAGCATCCGTCACTGCCACACCAATGTCCATGGCTTCCCCCCTGATGAACACAAAGTTCCCTCCCACCACGTCAGCGGTGGCAGCAGTGGGGCACAATACGCGATATCGCTCTGCACAATGCAGCTTGAAACTCTCCTCGGCCAGTCGGTGGTGGTGCCCTGACCTACGCAGATTCCTTCGCGCTGACATTGTGCCACGTGACAACCCCAAGTGGCTTTCGAACACCTCCCTCCGCCATGTTTTTGGGCTAGAGGTCTTCATACGCATCCCTTCAGCACCCCAGGAATGCCACACACATTAGCCCATGCACAACATACACACTCAACACCCCCACATGTCGTAAACTGATATTGCCAATGAGCGTCTACAAACGCTTGCAGTGTCTTCGGACCACTGTCCAGTTGCATGGGAGTAGCCTGCATCAGCACGCACAATGCATCCTTCCCTGATGCTGCCAATGCAATGGACCGCAACCTGTCTTGCTCCACTGACTGTGCCACCGACGTTTGTGACATGCCATGCTCTGCATGCCGCTCATCCCACTCTTTTGCATGCCGTGCTCTAAAATGCATCTGGTGTGCTTCAGCACGCACTCTCAGATGCCTTGCCACTCGCACCTTGCGCCTCCGCAACAACTGTGCCACTGCCTCGACAAACTCTGAGGACGGCTGATTTGCACCAACGGACATCATGTCCTGCTGGTCACTACAAACATGCTGTAGCGGCGCCACAGCAGCCACACACATGTCACCAGGCATGCTCTGGGCATGCATACTCATGTTCCGGTCCCCTACCCTTGATGCACTTTGTGTTGCAGTTGTGGAAGGGGGGGGGAGGGGGCACCTCGTGCCAGCGCCATGGCTGGCACAGAGGTGTCAATAGGCATGCTCTGGGCATGCATAGTCTTGTTCCTGCCCACAACCCTTGATGCACCCTGTGTTGCAGGAGGGGGGGAGGGGGGACACACCTGGTACCAGCACCATGGCTGGCACCAAGGTGTCAATAGGTATGCTCTAGGCATCCCGTGTCTTGCCAAGGACTGAAGCTCCTGTCCGTTGGGAGGCAGACTGCGACATGTCTGGTACAATCAGATCGGTACGTTTGCGCTTGTACAACAGAAAGGTTGCTTTTCGTGGATTGGGGGGTGGGCTCATGCCCTTCACTGTGGTGTCATCACACAGCCACCACTTGTCGTTAAAAACGACATAAACCACAAAGTGACCCTCATCCTTGGTTGCTCCAATGTGTACCACCATGGCATGCAAAGACCATTGCCATCCCAAGACATCCAGAAACTCATGGTCCACAACCAACTTGTACTCTTGTTGGTTGTGGACATGTAACCCCACGACTTCATTGAACACCAAAGATGCATACATTGGTGCCTCTCGCAGATCACCCCCACACGCACAAGGGGGGGGGGGGTATTAGGTAGGCCAACAGGTCGCTCCTTCATTCCCTCCTTCACACGCTGTCGCACACTCTGCCCCTGATTCGTCACATGGAGTACCTGTGCTGTCATGCCTGTCTCCCCCCCCCTCCCGTAGAACCTTCACCCTACACTCACCACACCGTTGCCAGAACTGCTCGTAAGATAGACAACATGACAAATCCACCACCCCAGCGGCCGTGAGCTTGGGCACCATGTACTTCCAACATTCCGCCATCTCTGCCTGTCGCATCCATTGGAATTTTGGTGCAGGGGCTTTGCACTTGCAACGCCCGCTGCATTGGCACACCGTCTCACACATGGCACCTTTCAGCAATGTCCTGCGGATTGTACGCACCGCTTCCCACTTCCCACATGTGCCACAACATCCTGCCACAATGTCCCCAGACACCCCCTTCATCAAGGCATTGTGGGCGCTGCCCTCCATGTCCACCAGACGCCACAAGGAGGAATTGCAGCGTGGTACCCAGCCAACACCAGTTGTAGCCTGATGGATTCTCCATGCCCCATGGTCACCGCGGTGCTCCTCCAAGTGGCCCACTATGCACCTGCATGTAAGCGGAATGCAGCCTCATTGAGGAATGCACGATCCCATGCCGGGAGTGTTCGCCAGTCACCACGGGAGTATAACACCACCAACCTCCTCTCCCCGTGCCAAGAACAAGTGCCATGCCATGCACCCGTACGTACCAGAACCGGTTGTTGGGATACATTGTACGTTGCGCCATCCCGGGTAACACCATCCAAGCACTGCATACTACATCTCCGTCCACTCGGACCATTACATACACCACCCACCTCCACCCATAAGTGCCCCTGTGTGTGTGGTCCTGTGGAAAACACTGCCGACCAAGGGGATGTGTCATGCACATGCTGATGCGGTTTTGTGAGGACATTGCAAGACAATTGCATGGTAGTCCATGTGAACCATTCAGGCAACATGTCCCTTGCAATTCTGTTCACCAAGGTCGCCAATGGCTTGTATTGGCGCGTTTGTTGCACTAGACGAGTGCGGCGGCAGTCTCTTGCATTGGTGTGGCCCTTCATACCGCCAACCCCTAGCTGCAAATGCCAAGCTCTAATCCCCCCAACCGGCCCACACTTTCATGGCAACGTGCTCAACATCCCATGCAATGTGCAAAAGGGGGCTACCTGCAGTGAATGATCAAAGACTGCTCCCCGGAAATGACCACCACCTTTGAAACCATCTCGTTCTGCCTCGGCGACAACCACCACCATTGCCCGGTGGCAATGCTCCTCCATATCTCCACAACCACGGACACACAGAGAAACGTCACGTCCAGGCACCCAAACAGTAGCGGATGTCAATTCGCCGTCCATCCCAAAACCTGGCGTCACAATCCTGAACCTGTTTGTTCGCAACAACACCACACGACTATCCACATGCTTTGCCAGGTCAGGCGGTCCCCCTTGGAGCCGGCCACCCCATGTGTCCTTCTCAAGATCCCGGTTCACCGATAGTGCACTCTCCTAAATTGAAAGCCCACACATTTCGCGATACACGCCAATGGCTTTTGCCCGCAGCGATGCGTCGTCCAAGGGGACGTCGCTGCTGATAGCATGCAGGCTTTGGGCCACGGCATAGAAGAAACATGCCCCTGCAACGTACTGGTCTGGTAAAATGCATAGCTTCAAGGACCTGACGGTTGGCAGGTCTTTGCCCTCCTTGGCCTTGTTGGGCCTTTTATCCACCTTGTCCAATGGAGTATCATCCGGATCTATCGGAGCTGTCTTTGTGCCTTGCTCTTTCTTGGCACATTTCAGGGGAGCCCCATTACTCGGTGGTGTAATCCCTGGTCGCTTCCTCCTCACCGGGCTGTGTTCCAATGAACTGGGGTATTCAACTGGGGTGGTGATAGAATCAGTACTAGACCGACTGCATGCCTTCATTGTTGCCACAGTGCCCGTGCTACAAGGACTACAGTCCACAGCAACCGGCTCTCTGGGTTTGTGTGCAAGTGGTATAGGGGACTCCTCCAAGCAACTCGCCACCCCTCCATCACTAACCGCCGGTGTCAAACATGCAGAGCCCACCACTGCAGGGGGGGCAGGGGACTGTGGCGTGAGAACTCCTATAGGGTCCACTACAGATGCAATGCAAGGTGACTCACCGGTGGGGCAGACTTGGGGCATGCGGACTGGTGTTCCATGTCCTTGCGCTGCAATACATGCCAGGGAGTCAGTTACACCGCCTGTGGGGGGGGGCGGGTGGACTCAGCACCCTGCCATGATCCAGCGTACCATGGCTATCCACACTTTGTGCACCCGCTGGGGGACCATGCCCTTGTGCCAAGGAGGACGAAGTGGGATTCACAGACTCATTGCTTGGGGGGGTCTCTTGCAATGAGGACTGCTGGGTTCACCTCGTGGGTGCCCATCTGGACTTAGTCGTTGGGTGTATGCGGGACGCACACCGGCCTCCTCCATCTCCTCCACTAGTTGCTGCAACATCTCAAGACCTCCATTATCCCTTGATGCGTTGCCCACAACCCGTACGGCCGCATGCAGACAGCCGGGGTGACTGTTCGGTACCTCCGGGCTGAAGGGGCTGCAACGCATCAACAACTCACTAGAGTCCTGCATGGGCACCCGCATGCTATTCGCAAAGTGGCGGCCCTGCGTGTATGCTGCCACTAGGCTATCCTCGCTCAATGGCTCATTGCGCTGCTCGTGCAGCCCCTGGCATGCAATCGTGAGGCAGCGGGCAACCCCATGGGCGCCCTGCATCAACGCTTGATCAAAGCGCTCTTGCCGTGTCTGGGTGATAGTGACACACGCACGTGGGGCCGCAGCCTCAGGCAGCAACGAGTTGCGCCAACGGGCATCAGGCACGCTGGGACCTAGTAACAGGTCGCTCTGTGCACCACGACTCTTAGCGGTTTGGGTGGCGTTCGTGCCTTGCGCGGTCCAAAACCGTCACCACTATGGGGCTCCCATAACTCCGGTGGGCAATCAAGCGCAGGTCCTTGGTACTCAAAGTGCCAGCCCGGCTTCTCCTCAGGCTCACCAGCTGGTCCACGAGACGCCGTTGTGGGTAAGTTTGTGTCAAGAGCGCTATGGCTATGACCACAAACGAAGTGCTGCGGCTCGGTGGCACGCAGTGGTTGAGACAAGGTTTGGTCGCGAAGCGCAAGGGCTTGGACCAAAACCGACTGCTGTGGCTCAAAGGCACACAGTAATAATGTATGTACCCTTTGCGAATGGCTGTTAAAGGAGCTTTTGAATGAGAACGCGAATATGGGTGTCCAAAACAACTGTTTTGTCCAAAAAAGGCCTTTTTCAACGGGTTGGAATGGAGGATATGGTTTCAAAAATTCTAAAAAAATAAAATACAGGTCCCTGCGAGAAAAAACCACCCCTTTTCCACACACTGGGTGGCCATGGTGGCCGTTTAATGCCCTATTCGTATTGTGCCGCTCGCCTGTGTGTGCTGCGACCCTTGCGAATGCAAATTTGGGCCAAATTCGCGCGAATTTCGCGCGAACTTTGCGCGAATTCGGCTCAATGTTCGCGTACAGGCATGCACATCTTCACCATAACAAACCAAGTCCTCTTTGCCATGAACCGTCCAAACGTACTATGCTCGCTATTTGCGCTGTTTGCTGCACCTGAAACGTTGACTAAGGGTATGTACATAGTTGAGGTCACTAAGGGCCCTCTGGCGGGCCCGCCTAGCCAATTGTTATACGGTCAACGGGCCTTGCCCACGCATGGACCTCTATGTGACGTCCCACCCCTCCGCACAGAGGTTGTCGTCTATGGTGTGGTTGTCAACGACAACCTGCACACCTAGGCGCCCATGCAGAAGGCTTAGGCCCCCGCTGTTGCGCAACATGCGCTTGAGCCTACGGTGGCTGCCTGCCATGGCGAAGCATGAAAATTTGGAGAGGTTTCTCCATTGGCGGGCAAAAAAGTACATGTGGTCAATCCACAAATGTGACCACAACAGCTTAGGCCATTCCAACAGTAGGTGGGCTTTGCCCATCGCTATACTACACTCACGTAACCTTCCTAGATCTGCCCCGGACAGCCAAGAGGTGCTTCACCAGATACGCGGCTCCTAGTTCCCCCGAGACAACGTCCTGCAATGTCCTCAAGCGGCGGGCCCAGTGCTGTGTGGATTTGATATGCTTTGATTTGATATGAAGGCCTTCTTCCCCTTGTCGCCACTCCCATGTCCCATGACAAAAAACACTGACAATAGGCAATAAGCAATGCATGTCAATTTGCAATGTCAAGAAAGTCACAGAAAGTCAGCCCCATTGGCAAACACCGCACAACAGAAAATTTGTACAACCACCCCATGCGTTGGGAACCAGCTTTAAACACAAATACTGTACAAATTCGCGCGAAGTTCGCAGAAACCTCAGGACAGTGGTCAGCTGAGTTGTTCGCGCATTTGCATGAAATCGCGCGAAGTTCGCGCGAAATTGGCGGCATGATCAAGACAATGGTCGGCCCCGTTGTAAATTACAAGGCCGTTCGCAGGGCGACACTACGGGGACGCAGTGCCTGTGGAGGCCCCAGACCCATGGGCTGCGGGGGGCTGGGGGGGGCTAGAAGCCTGGGTTAGTGGCGGCCTCCACCAGGGCGTCCCCCGGGTACCGCCTCTCGACGGCGTCATGGCTGTCCAAGGCAGCTTGAAACCCCGGCACCACCGACCTGAAGGTCGGCCCGTCCTTCTAGGAAAGCAGCAGGCGCGCGGTGGCGGCCACTGCTGAGGGCTCCCCCTTCGCCTTCTCTGTCTAGGCTTTCCAGGCCTGGCTCCCCGCCATAAGGTACGTCGTACCGGCCCCCACCACCGCCCCTGCCCCCCCCCCCCTTCCGTCTGCTCTTCGTGCTGCTGCCCCTGCGCGCCCACCTTCAGCTTGGGTTTGCGGGCCTGCACCCGGAGGAGGTCCCGGTCCCGCCGTTGCCCGCTGCTCTGCCTCCTGGAGCTTGCCTTGCAGGAGGAGAACGTCCCCCTCCACCGCCACCGCCCGCTTCTGCCACTCAGGCATGGCCCCCGCTTGCGCCGCCACGCAAGCGTCCACCTGCGCGGCAGCCTGCTTTGCCGGCACGGGCTTTGCAGCCAAGGGCTGGCCACCCGGCTTGGCGGCAAGTTTGGGGGCCTTGTGGGGCCGGCCCACCCGGCTCCTGGACCCGCCGCTCCTGGAACTCCGCATGGAGGAGCCATCGCCCCCCTCCTCCCCCCCCCCCCCCCCCCTCCTCCGCATCCACGTCCACCACTCCCCCCACCTCCCCCAAATACCTGCGGTGCTGCACTTTTGCACGCGTGTGCATTTGGAACCAAGCATAGCTCATGTGCTCCTCCGCCCGGTCCCCCCATCCCCTTACCCCCGTCACTGCCGATGCTGCCAACCGCCTCAGCTGCCCCTCCGGCACCCCCGCCCTACCCTTCGCGCAACAATCCAATCTCCAATGCCCTGCACGCAGCCGGGATGCGTAGAGGGCAATAATCGTCTCCCCCTCCTTCCACCCCCCCCCGGGGTTGGGGAACGTGATGGCATAGGGGAAGGACATTTTGAGGGGCGGCTCCCGCTGCCCATCCTGCGTCTCCACCTCGACCTCCGAGGTCGTCGCCACGAACTCCTCCCTTGCCCGCTTCCGTCCCGGGAGGTCAAGCTTCCATGCAAACGGGGGCTGGGACCGCAGCATGGAGAGGGAGCTGATGATGGGGGGGAGGTCCGCCGTGGCCCCCGTCCCCGCCACGGGGTTTGCGACGACCACGGGGTCTGCGGCGGGGGGTGCAGGGGGGGCTGCGGGAATGCGTCTCCGGGAGTGGCGCCGGCCGAACTCGAGGGCACGTAGAGGGTCACGTGGCGGCCTGTGCCCGACTGTGCAGTGGCATCAGTGTGCCCGGCCGGCCGGAAACGCTTGCGGACGTGCGTGGCCTTGGGATCGGGCAGCCAGCAGTGCCATTGCTCTTGAGAATGAAATGACAGGGAACTATTCATGCAGACTTCGCGCCAAATTCGTGAATCTGCGTGCCTGACCGAATCTGAAGCATTTGCGAATGCGCAGCACAATGTCGCCAACTTCGCGCGAAATTCGCACGAATATGGGGTAGAAGACAATGCATACCTCACACTCACAGGGGCAGGTCACCGTCCACGTCCCTTTCTGGGACTCCTTTGCCCGCTTCCACGCCGGCTCAGCGTGGAGCAGCCGCTAGGCGGGGGCAGGGCGTGTGGGGGGCAGTATAGCCCCAAATGCTCACGTCACCTCCGCCTCCCCGTCCGTTGAATCCGCCTTCACGACCTCCATCCTCGTCCTTGTCAGTACCGCCCGGCACCACGGGCTCCCCTCCCCCCTCCCCCCGGGCAAGAGATGCAGGGGGCACTGTTCACGCAGTGGACCCCCGATCGGCGTCATTGGTGAGTTGCGCCAACGGGCATCAGGCACGCTGGGACCTAGTAACAGGTCGCTCTGTGCACCACGACTCTTAGCGGTTTGGGTGGCGTTCGTGCCTTGCACGGTCCAAAACCGTCACCACTATGGGGCTCCCACAACTCCGGTGGGCAATCAAGCGTAGGTCCTTGGTACTCAAAGTGCCAGCCCGGCTTCTCCTCAGGCTCACCAGCTGGTCCACGAGACGCCGTTGTGGGTAAGTTTGTGTCAAGAGCGCTATGGCTATGACCACAAACGAAGTGCTGCGGCTCGGTGGCACGCAGTGGTTGAGACAAGGTTTGGTCGCGAAGCGCAAGGGCTTGGACCAAAACCGACTGCTGTGGCTCAAAGGCACACAGTAATGTATGTACCCTTTGCGAATGGCTGTTAAAGGACCTTTTGAATGAGAATGCGAATATGGGTGTCCAAAACAACTGTTTTGTCCAAAAAAGGCCTTTTTCAACGGGTTGGAATGGAGGATATGGTTTCAAAAATTCTAAAAAAATAAAATACAGGTCCCTGCGAGAAAAAACCACCCCTTTTCCACACACTGGGTGGCCATGGTGGCCGTTTAATGCCCTATTCGTATTGTGCCGCTCGCCTGTGTCTGCTGCGACCCTTGCGAATGCAAATTTGGGCCAAATGCGCGCGAATTTCGCGCGAACTTTGCGCGAATTCGGCCCAATGTTCGCGTACAGGCATGCACATCTTCACCATAACAAACCAAGTCCTCTTTGCCATGAACCGTCCAAACGTACTATGCTCGCTATTTGCGCTGTTTGCTGCACCTGAAACGTTGACTAAGGGTATGTACATAGTTGAGGTCACTAAGGGCCCTCTGGCGGGCCCGCCTAGCCAATTGTTATACGGTCAACGGGCCTTGCCCACGCATGGACCTCTATGTGACGTCCCACCCCTCCGCACAGAGGTTGTCGTCTATGGTGTGGTTGTCAACGACAACCTGCACACCTAGGCGCCCATGCAGAAGGCTTAGGCCCCCGCTGTTGCGCAACATGCGCTTGAGCCTACGGTGGCTGCCTGCCATGGCGAAGCATGAAAATTTGGAGAGGTTTCTCCATTGGCGGGCAAAAAAGTACATGTGGTCAATCCACAAATGTGACCACAACAGCTTAGGCCATTCCAACAGTAGGTGGGCTTTGCCCATCGCTATACTACACTCACGTAACCTTCCTAGATCTGCCCCGGACAGCCAAGAGGTGCTTCACCAGATACGCGGCTCCTAGTTCCCCCGAGACAACGTCCTGCAATGTCCTCAAGCGGCGGGCCCAGTGCTGTGTGGATTTGATATGCTTTGATTTGATATGAAGGCCTTCTTCCCCTTGTCGCCACTCCCATGTCCCATGACAAAAAACACTGACAATAGGCAATAAGCAATGCATGTCAATTTGCAATGTCAAGAAAGTCACAGAAAGTCAGCCCCATTGGCAAACACCGCACAACAGAAAATTTGTACAACCACCCCATGCGTTGGGAACCAGCTTTAAACACAAATACTGTACAAATTCGCGCGAAGTTCGCATAAACCTCAGGACAGTGGTCAGCTGAGTTGTTCGCGCATTTGCATGAAATCGCGCGAAGTTCGCGCGAAATTGGCGGCATGATCAAGACAATGGTCGGCCCCGTTGTAAACTACAAGGCCGTTCGCAGGGCGACACTACGGGGACGCAGTGCCTGTGGAGGCCCCAGACCCATGGGCTGCGGGGGGCTGGGGGGGGCTAGAAGCCTGGGTTAGTGGCGGCCTCCACCAGGGCGTCCCCCGGGTACCGCCTCTCGACGGCGTCATGGCTGTCCAAGGCAGCTTGAAACCCCAGCACCACCGACTCGAAGGTCGGCCCGTCCTTCTAGGAAAGCAGCAGGCGCGCGGTGGCGGCCACTGCTGAGGGCTCCCCCTTCGCCTTCTCTGTCTAGGCTTTCCAGGCCTGGCTCCCCGCCATAAGGTACGTCGTACCGGCCCCCACCACCGCCCCTGCCCCCCCCCCCCCTTCCGTCTGCTCTTCGTGCTGCTGCCCCTGCGCGCCCACCTTCAGCTTGGGTTTGCGGGCCTGCACCCGGAGGAGGTCCCGGTCCCGCCGTTGCCCGCTGCTCTGCCTCCTGGAGCTTGCCTTGCAGGAGGAGAACGTCCCCCTCCACCGCCACCGCCCGCTTCTGCCACTCACGCATGGCCCCCGCTTGCGCCGCCACGCAAGCGTCCACCTGCGCGGCAGCCTGCTTTGCCGGCACGGGCTTTGCAGCCAAGGGCTGGCCACCCGGCTTGGCGGCAAGTTTGGGGGCCTTGTGGGGCCGGCCCACCCGGCTCCTGGACCCGCCGCTCCTGGAACTCCCAATGCCATCGTCGCCCTCCTCCCCCCCCCCCCTCCTCCGCATCCACGTCCACCACTCCCCCCACCTCCCCCAAATGCCTGCGGTGCTGCACTTTTGCACGCGTGTGCACTTGGAACCAAGCATAGCTCATGTGCTCCTCCGCCCGGTCCCCCCATCCCCTTTCCCCCGTCACTGCCGATGCTTCCAACCGCCTTAGCTGCCCCTCCGGCACCCCCGCCCTACCCTTCGCGCAACAATCCAATCTCCAGTGCCCTCCACGCAGCCGGGATGCGTAGAGGGCAATAATCGTCTCCCCCTCCTTCCACCCTCCCCCGGGGTTGGGGAACGTGATGGCATAGGGGAAAGACATTTTGAGGGGCGGCTCCCGCTGCCCATCCTGCGTCTCCACCTCGACCTCCCAGGTCGTCGCCACGAACTCCTCCCTTGCCCGCTTCCGTCCCGGGAGGTCAAGCTTCCATGCGAACGGGGGCTGGGACCGCAGCATGGAGAGGGAGCTGATGATGGGGGGGAGGTCGGCCGTGGCCCCCGTCCCCGCCACGGGGTTTGCGACGACCACGGGGTCTGCGGCGGGAGGTGCAGGGGGGGCTGCGGGAATGCGTCTCCGGGAGTGGCGCCGGCCGAACTCGAGGGCACGTAGAGGGTCACGTGGCGGCCTGTGCCCGACTGTGCAGTGGCATCAGTGTGCCCGGCCGGCCGGAAACGCTTGCGGACGTGCGTGGCCTTGGGATCGGGCAGCCAGCAGTGCCATTGCTCTTGAGAATGAAATGACAGGGAACTATTCATGCGAACTTCGCGCCAAATTCGTGAATCTGCGTGCCTGACCGAATCTGAAGCATTTGCGAATGCGCAGCACAATGTCGCGAACTTCGCGCGAAATTCGCACGAATATCGGGTAGAAGACAATGCATACCTCACACTCACACGGGCAGGCCACCGTCCACGTCCCTTTCTGGGACTCCTTTGCCCGCTTCCACGCCGGCTCAGCGTGGAGCAGCCGCTAGGCGGAGGCAGGGCGTGTGGGGGGCAGTATAGCCCCAAATGCCCACGTCACCTCCGCCTCCCCGTCCGTTGAATCCGCCTTCACGACCTCCATCCTCGTCCTTGTCAGTACCGCCCGGCACCACGGGCTCCCCCCCCCCCCCCCCCCCCCCGGGCAAGAGATGCAGGGGGCACTGTTCACGCAGTGGACCCCCGATCGGCGTCATTGGTGGGTTAAGCCGAATCTGATGCATCTCGACCCCCCCCCTCCCCTTGGAGCTCAAGGACTGCCTTGGCCTGCTGGACGGGGAGGGCGGGGAGGACGTGCCCACTTTTGGGCAAATGTTGCTTTTGGAGGTGGGATTGGAGGTTCGAGTCGTGCTGGCCACCCGGCAAATGGTGGACGATATCTTCAGCCCCCCCGAGGTGGAGCCAGGCCCCCCTGTCTGCACACAGCACCCCCTGTTCCTCTCTCGCTCTGCCCACGACATCTCCCCCGTCATCGTGCACGCGGAGGACGTCTTGACATGGAATGGGGCGTACGAGACCTCCCCTTGTCGGAGGAGGACCTCGTCCCACCTCTCCTCCGTGGCCTCCCCCAGCGCCGTTCCCGCCTGGACGTTATTGCGGTACTGGGGGGAGAGGGCCACGAAGGTCGAGATGTGGCAGCTCGAGGGGTAGCGGTTAGGCGGGGGTAGCACGTCCGGGGCCGTCGAAACATCCGTGTGGGGGAGCTGCTCCCCCGACTCAGCACCCGACACGATGATGGAACAAAACATTTCAAACAAGCCTTCAAACGGATCGGGGACACGGTCGTTGATGCTGTTAATAATTTTTTTAATAAGGGCACTTGCCATGCCCGAGGTTTTGGAGGGCTTTGACATGTACCGCTGGGGGAGGGCGGGGTCCTTCCGCTGCTCCTCCACCGGTTTTACATTGAACACCGGGTCAAAATGGTGAGGAACTTGGTTCCCCCCCGCCCAAATTTTTTCCACCCTCCCCCAGGTGGTCTTGCAATCCTCCGCGGCAAGAATATCGCGGTGAACTGAGTAGCCGCGGCCGTCCAGGAAGTTACGAGCCATCGGGGGGGCTGGGCGGTCAGCCATCACGGAGGGGTTGGCGGTGGCATACGAGGGGGGGTCCTGCGGGGGTGCCCTGCGCAAGGGGGGCTGTGCGTAATGAAGGGGGGGGGGGTCCGCGATTCCCCGATACCAACTGAGCCCCTTCATCCTTTGCAGAATGGGCAGAGAGATATCGGGGATGTGGTGGAGAGGGGGCACGGTCGGGTGGCTGGGCAAGATGCCCGGATCGTTCCACCACTGGGCCTGCACTGCCTGCCATTCAAAAGGAAGGTTAGAGTGGTCAGCCCGCGGCTCACCGGCATGAAAGTAGTTATTGATGGCAATCATGTCCATCCGCATGGGGCAGTGAACAAGGCCAGTGGTGGGGGTGTAGACCCTCAAAATAATTGGCGCATGCCCATGCGCCAATGCCTAGTGGGGTGTAGACCCTCACAGTGGTTGGCGCATGCCCATGCGCCAATTATTTGGGGGGTCTACACCCTCAAGATACTTGGCGCGTGCCCATGCGCCAATCATTTCGGGGGTGTAGACCCTCAAAATAATTGGCACATGCCCATGCGCCAATTATTTCGGGGGTGTAGACCCTCAAAATAATTGGCGCATGCCCACGCGCCCATTATTTGATAGGTGTAAACCATCAATATAATGGGCGCCTGCCAATGCGCTAATTCCCAGGGGGGTCCAGAACCCGTATATAATTGGCGCGTACCCAGGTGCCAATTGCTAGGGGGGTGTAGACCCCCTAAATAATTGGCGCATGCCCGTGAGCCAATTCCTAGGGGGGTCTAGACCCCCGAAATGATTGGCGCATGCCCATGAGCCAATTCCCAGGGGGGCCTAGACCCCCTAAATAATTGGCGCATGCCCATCAGCTATGTGTATAAAGTATGATGTCTCATGTCTGATAAGGGATGTTGTGTGTGCGGTCTGTCCAAGAAGATGTCTGATATTCTTATCTACTGGAGGTGGGTCTAGGGGTCTAATGTCTAGAGCAAATTGGGAGAAAATATGCCTAATTCAACCCCCCCCCCCCCTCCCGCAGTTGTCCACACCAAATTCTTCACAGGCTACCCACCCCCGTGACCCACCCATCCCCCCGCCAAGGAAAAAAGGCGCCATGGAAAACACAAACCCCCCCGGTTGGAAAACAATTGCGAACTTGTTGTTGGCAGCAGTGTATGTGACAACTTCAATTTGATTCTGATTTTGGTTGTTTGAGCCGACAATTTGTTTGTGTACAACACCCTTGAGGTGTTTTTGATTGTTTGTGGTCTAGGCCTTTGCGCCTTAGACCACAGACCCGTTCAATGATGAACACGCTGATCACAACTAAGAAAACTGAGAAACAACTGAGAAAACACAAAAACAAAAAGGGAAGACACAATTGAAGAATCATTCAGAAACCACCTGTGACAATCAGAGACATGGCAGTACAAAAATAAAAACCACTTTGAACACCACAATGGGAAAATGGGGAAAATGGGTGAGCAGGAAAAGTGGCCAAGAAAAAAAAGACATTGGGAAAGGGAAAGGGGAAAGGGGAAAGGGGAAAGGGGAAAGGGGAAAATGTGGGAGGAGGAAAACCACCACACAAAGCAGCCATATGTAGCACTGAAAACCAAATGGGAAACGTGGGGGAAATGTGCCAAACAGGGAAAAGGGGGAAAATCTCAAGGGATAGCATCATGACCATTGCAATTGGCATCAGTTAAGTTCGGATCCACAAATAAAATGGTCATGGTACGCCACATAACATCAAATGTGCCAACAGGGAAAATGGGCAAAATCTTCGAAGAGAGCGCACAACAAAAAAAGGGCACTTGCAAATACGTGGGCATCCTCTCATTCATCGATGAGTCCATCCATGTCATCCACTGGCTGCGAGCAACTGGGCTGGGAGCTGCTTGGTGGTGCCGCAGAACGCGTGACACAGTCCGTGTCCGGCACAAAGGCATCCCATGCTGCCAATAATGGCAACGCTTGCTGCATGGCAAGGTCCCGCATGTCCCGCCAATTGCTGTTACCCGCCAGCTTCACACCAAGCACATCCAGACAATTCAAAAACGCCCCCTTTGTCCAAACACGCAGCCTTCCATTCTGCGCTGCCATTACCAACTTCGCCTGCATCCTGGCCACACCGCACCCCTTATCTGGCTTGCGTGGTGTGGCCAATTCGTCTGCACTATTGTTCTCCCCCTCATCACAAACATCATCTACAACATTCACCACCACGTCCCCACAAGGACGCGGGCTTGTGCAAAAGCAGGCATGGCACAACAGACATGTATTGCACCAGATGAGAACCTGCTTCTTGCATGTGGCACACCCCATACCTCTGCGAAAAGTGATGAAGTCATGGTTGCCAACATGCGAGTCAGGGGTCCCATCTGGTGCAACAGTGCTAACCACATCTGCCTGGTGCCGTTCCGTACCCTTTCATGAGGGTGCCGTTGAGCTCAGTGGTGAACCCGGCCCTCCAAAGAAGGGCAGGCGGTCACCATCATCAGCCACGGCTTCATTACCTTGCAGACATTGAAGCATTGCAGCTTCCACAGGTTCTCTGTCCCCTACCTTCCTTGAAACCCTCTGTCTTGGGCGCACGTCGAAGCGTGCACGGGCAGCTAGGTGGCGTGCCACTGCAACGCCTTGTCCCTTTGCCCATTGCTGTAAAGGGGGCAAGTTGGAATGCAATGCCATGCACATGCTAAGGACATGTGTCTCCACAGTGTCATGCATACTACTGCAGAACCTCGACCGCAAAGAGATGGCACGCTCTACTGCAGCTTCAGCGGGGCAATATGTTCGCAACAATGCGAGAACGCGCCACACATTCACCCACTGTGCATGTGCCCTTTCAGGTGCCAATGCCTCCCACATCTTGGACATTTGCACAGTTGCAAAGTGCTGCACCATGTGCTCCTTAAGGCCTTCCCACTCTACCAAGGCACGGTTACAGTTCACATGTGCTGCGCGCAACTCTTCTTGGTGTGAAGCCATGAACTAACGCAACTGCTCCACCCCATATGCAGCACGCTCATTGACCGGGAGGCCAAGGAAACGGCCATGGTCCAACAATACTACGCACTCCAACACCCCCCTGGGGTCAATGGTTGCCTGCCCCTCCCTGATGCCTGCAAGCAACACATCAGTCACTGCACGCGCCTGAACGCCTGGAAAAGGAGGGGTTGTTGCACACTTCTGCCCACCTGAATCAAACTGGACCCACTGCACACCACGCCACGCACCGGTCACGGTTTGCTCCTTGAACTGCAACCACCCTGGACCCTCCTCGCAAGCCACCTTCTGCAACCAGGCTTGTAGCATACCTGTGGCAGTGGCTAAGTGTGCACCAGTGGGCGCACGCAGTTGTGTCACACTGTTAAAACACCGCATGCCATGCCGGATGTCCCCATAAACCACCCCCCATGCAAGCAAACTGGCATCATGGCAGTCCTCCCACACATCCTCCTCCTTGGTAGAATGCTGCACCTTGGAATCCAAGTGTCGTGCCACCAAAGGGACATTGGCCAAAAAAGCAGTGTTGCGCCGTGCATGCGCCAGTGACCAGCTGATGCGATGACTTGTGGGGATGAGTTGCAAGCCACTACGTTTATCCTGCACATGCTTTTGCACACACTTTTGCAACTCCTTCCAATGCCGTGCCCCATTGTACATCTGTTGCAACACGTGGCAAGGCTCACCCAAGGGTGTCATCAACACTAACCACTTCCCAATCAAGGCAAACACATTGCTCTCACCGCCCTTTGCTCTGTCATCTTCACAACTGACGGCCACCCGGCAATAGCACCGGCCTTACGACTGCCTAGCCGGCCAGTGTTCTGCTTTGCCAGTAGACCCCCCAAATATTTGACGCAACCACATCCGTCAAATATTTCGGGGGTGTAGACCCCCCAAATATTTGACGGATCCACCTCCGTCAAATATTTTGGGGGTGTAGACCCCCCGAATTGTCAATTGTCATTTATCATTGTCGAATGTCAATTATCATTGGCGTGTCTTCAACCTCCTTCTTGGGCCACCCCACCTCGACATTGTCTGAAGACTTTGGGGACCTCCTTCAATCTTGCCTCAGAGGGTAAGCTTAGTGGCGCCCCAGAATGTAATCTTTCAGCCCGTGGGGCAGCTTGCGCCACCCACATTGGACGGCTTCCTCCCCATGCACCTCCACTCGTGCACACAACCCAAGGGTCCCAAGGCAGCAGTCCACCCCATGGAGCAGGGACGCCACGTACACCCCAACAGGGGTGAAGTCCCCACGCAAGAACCGCATGTACGCGTCCTACCACAAGGGCAGGTCGATCGTGCGGTACTTCCCTACTGTGTTCTGAAGTTGGTACTTCTGCTTGTGGAAGAGGTCCTTTCCCAACAGGTGTTGGATGAGTCTCTGCTCCCACAGGTGCAGCTTGGTTGTGTGGGTTACCCTCACCAGCCCCCCCTAGTCCCCCGAATCCTGTCCATCGTCCTCAACCAGGACGTACGGGAGCGCCCATTCGGTGAAGTCAGGTAGGATGACCCCCCGAAGGCGGGGTTTCACAATGTTCCCGAGTGGATCCTTGACACGCACTGACACCTCATCTTTCCGAGTGTTGGCCATGATGCGCTCTAAGTCAAGCAACTGATCCGCACTGCCTGGTGAATACCCCCATGGGTCCCGTGCCCTCTTGTGCCTCTTCCATGGCTTCCACAGCCAGTGCCCCACCACCCCCCGGCCAACCAGTAGATTGTGCCATGCACAATCTTTTCAACAGCTGCGGCCTCCCTCATAACCCGTGCTAGCTCAAGAGTGTCGCTCACAGTCCCAGAGCCTGCTTCCCACTGCACAGCCTGCAGTGCATCTAGCCATACACCAGGGGTGGGGTGGGCGATCCAGTCTGTAAAGCGCCCGAAGAGGTGCAGCTCCGGCTGCGCCCTGCTGGTCAGGGTGTTTGACCGCCAGATGTCTTGCATGATCCCTAGTGTCGGGGACACCAGGGAGGCCAGGATGACTGGGGCTTGCAGCCCCTGGAACCGATCGAGGGTGGCAACCATTTTCAGAAGGTTCACCGGATGGGCCTGCCACTTGCGACCAACAAACCTCACACAGAAATCCAGCCACATCATTTGCGCATAGTGTGTCGTCACTACCGCTACCGACTGTGCTGGCTAGGTGCCTCTCCTAACAACATACTCCAAAAAATGGCACACCAGCAGACCCTCCTCCATGCTCAGGCCCCCCTTGTTCAGCAACACCGGATCCATTCGCATGTTAGCCCATGCGTCCTCTACATCACTGTACATTCTACCTAATTCCTCTTACCCCAAAATCCGCTCCAACTCCTCCCACCATGTGGTCCCATTGAGGTCCACAATGCGGATGGGGTTGTTCAGGATGGGGTCGGGGAGGGGGTGCACAAATGAGTGGTAGTAACCAACAGCCCCCCCTGCAAACAAGGCACGCATGAGCGTGGCCAGCGGCTTGGTCATCCGGTAATGTTGTACCGGGATACTGGCCCGGCAGCGCGTGCGGTACAAATAGAATTGCAAGGTGCTGGTGCTGCAAAACCGATGCGAATCATGCCAACGCACTTGCGGGCCAGGAGAATCCCTTACAACCCCGTTGTACTTGAAGGTGTCATCCGATGGCCATGCCACTGCTTTGGGGTCTACCTCAACCTCACACGCACTTGCCAAAAGCTGGACGTTGCTGTAGGGCCGCAACTGCCCAGGGTCACCACACAGCAGACATTGGCTGCCCATGGCTGCCAAGTCCAGGCCCACGGGTATGCTGTGCCTCGACGCCTCATCCACAAAGCTGAACGCAAACCTCGTTTTTTCCTTCCCTTTCCCAAGCAGCATCTTGTGCCGGTTAGCAACCATCCCAGTCGTGGCAAACAACACACGGCAGGAGTTGAGGGCACATTTGAGGGTAGCCGTACAACCTGGGGTGTTCCCCAAGGCCTCTTGCACCTTCAGCTCGTCAAAGGACGCCAGCCCTGGTGGGGCAGCAGCCCGTTGGGCTCGGAGGCGCCACCAGGGGGCTGGATGGTCGCCAAGCACCCTCTCACGAAACACAATGTCCTTGTAACACTCCTCGTGCACGCGTGTCAACAAAATGTCGACTTGTGCATTCGTGGGTGCAGCCACCAACACGCATGCGCGGGGTGGGGTATCGTCCTCAGGTCCCCCCACCTTCCTGCCCATGTTGACCGTTCCCATGTCAGCAGAATCGGGGTCTGGGCGACCACGAGGCCTTGCTGCCATAGCACGGCCTTGATGCATGCCACCATGGTCTCTGACTTCCCTGTGCCAGCACCTCCAGTCAATGCTGTGATGCATGACTCATCCAACACCTGCCGCACAGCCAACGCCTGTGAGGGATTCAACGCGTGGCGTTTGACAAGGTGTTTCAGGGTGTCCTGGTCCTCGTTTGACAGGGGAGGCCCGTCCCTTGGTTCGGCCCGGATGTTTGCCAGCAGTTTGGGCCATGCTGATCCGTGCTGGATCTCCCTACGCAAGGTGCGAAAGGCACTTGTGTCGGGGACAACCTTACACCAATAGGTGCGTGTGAGATTGGCGCGTGGCTTATTAGCACAGCTGATCCAAACACGCTGTCTTGAGATGCCATCTCCATGCACCCTCGCCAGGAAGTCCGGCTTCAAGGCGTCCCAGTTGCGGTTGGCAGCGATCCAGCCATGCACCATGTCACCATCGGACAGCTCATAGTTGCCCCAAGCCTCCATTAGGGAGACCCAGTGTGGCTGTGGGGGAACATTCCCATCCCCATCGCCATCATTTTGGGGCCGCCATTCCTCAAAGGCCAGGTTCTGCTTCGTGCCGTTCGTGTTTGCCCACACCTTAGCAGCCTGCATCTCATGGACAGGGTACACCTCTGATGCTTTGGTCACAAACGTGTCGCAGTCAAGCCACCGTTGTGTAAAGCCTTCCACAAGGTTGTCATCGGGCCCGTAGTCCATGTTGTTCAATGTGACCGAAGTGGGCAACAGTGTTGGCTGCTGTGGCGGAGCGGCACATGGTGGTTGTGATGAGGGTTGAGCTCCTTGTGGGAACACCAGTCGACCGGTGCCATGGCCGGGACAGGGGTGGAGTGCTGTGGCTCAGCAGCACACAGTGGTTGTGTTGAGGGTTTGTGTTGAGGGTTGACCACCTTGTGGCGCACCCGAGGCAGCAGTCGGCAGTGCCTTGATGGGGATGGACTGCTGCGGCTCAACGGCACGCATTGGTCGTGCAGAGGGTTGAGCACCCTGTGGCGCGCCCGAGGCAACCATGGCCGGGACGGGGGGGGACTGCTGCGGCTCTGGGGCACGCATTTGATGGGCAGAGGGTTGAGCACCCTGTGGCGCGCCCGAGTGAACCGCCGCCATGGCCGGGACGGGGGCGAACTGCTGCGACTCGGGGGCACGCATTCGCTGGGCAAAGGGGGGAGCACCCTGCGGCGCGCCCAAGTCCAACGGCGCCATGGCCGGGACAGGGGCGGATTGCTGCGGCTCTGGGGCACGCATTCGCTAGGCAGAGGGTGGAGCACCCTGTCGCGCGCCCGAGTCCAGCGGCGCCATGGCCGGGACAGGGGCGGATTGCTGCGGCTCTACGGCACGCATGCGGTGGGCAGAGTGTGGAGCACCATGTGGCGCGCCCGAGTCAGCCGCCGCCATGGCCGGGACAGGGGCGGCGTGCTGCGGCTCTGGGCCGCGCAATAGTGGTGGTGGTGGTGGTGCCGTTGCCTGTGGCTTGGGCTTTGCACCATACTTGCTCTTGGCGAGCCATTTTGGAGCCATTTGGAAGAGTGCCCTATGTGTAAGAGACACTCGGTGCACACTGGCCGAAGAGCTGGAAATTCGAACGTCTCGCCGAAGTCGGGGGTCGCTGCAAGGGGGCTTGCGCAGGGAGCAATGACCCAAATTGCGGCCTCACCGGTGGGGGGGCGGACTGAGACGCACGCCGTTGGCGCAATGAACCACACTGCGGGGTGAGGCATGGCCGCTTTGGTGCGGGAGCCAGTGGGAGGAGTGAGGTACGGCGGTGCCTGCTATACTGGGTCAGCGTCACCTGATCACTTGGTGGAGGGGGCAGCGGCCCACGAGGCACAGGTTGTGGGGCCGGCTTGGGGATACGGGGGGGCTTTGGGGTAGCACACAGGATTTCAACCACCACTGTTGCATGCTCCTCGTCCCTGCTGAGGAAATGCGAACGGCTAATGCGCATGCCCTCCTACCACAGCCGTAGGGGGTTTTTCTTGGGCTGCTGAACTGCAAACCGGTACATCGCTCGGCGGTTCAGCAACCCGTCTACGAAATACTGAACCCCAACCCCGTGATTGTCCCGGATGAGCTGCAGTGTTTTGGCACTGTAGGGCCCGTGAACAGTGGGTTTTGGGGGGGTGGGGGGGTCCTTGGGTACATACTTGGGGGGTTGTGGGGGGGATGGCGGTGGCACGGCGGTGCACATCAGGGCCTCCTCCACGGCTTCCAGGGCTACCTTGTATGGGGTTGGGGTAACGTGGGGTCTGCGCGGAGGACGTACTGGCGTTGGAGAGGCTGTTGGTGCACGGCTCGATGAAGGGGGAGAGGGGGGCGGTGTTAGCAATGGAGGCTTGGGCGAGGCCAGTTCGCTGAGACAGTTCTCAGCGTCGACCAAAGTGGCGATGGGGGTTGGTCTCCACACCGCAAGAACTCCGGCAGATCCCCCCAACCGCATTCCGGGAACGAAGGGCTGGAGGGGACGGAAGAGGCCACGCTAAGGGGGCTCGACGACATGGCAATTTGCGGCCCTCAGTGGGTGGGGAATGAACGCGTGGGTGCTGGGGCAGGCCCAACTCAAATGTCTGGGTCAGAAACGCAACGGTCTAGACCCAAGACGCACTTCCTCGCCTCAAGGGGGAGGTTGATAACAAAAGAGTGCCCTATGTGTAGAAGAGGCTCAGTGCACACTTGTCTCCTATGCAATACACGCATTTCCCTTTGTGTCAAGAGAGACATGCACAACAAGGAACAGATAAGCGTTGAAGGGACATAGGTACCAGGAGTGACACGTAGCATGCTATTGTCAAAGGGGGGGGGGTCGCAGAATGGGGAGGGGGGAGAGGGAGTTTTCCAATTTGTTTCCCATTGCGTGAACATGGGCGTGGAGGACAGCATGAAAGCAAAACGCAGAAGGTAGCACACAACAAAGTGCGTTACATTGTGACACAAATGTTACGCAGAGCAGAGCCGGTTCTCGGGTGTATTGTTTTTGGATATCAAGGTCGGATATACCCTGTGGGGGAGCCCTTAGGAACACCCGCTGGGTGCACGTGGAATTTTGGGGCCACCACTGTCAGGCACGGAAAGGCCACAGTGGAGAGTGGACATGTCCGCTTCCTCAGGGCATGGCACGCCGGTTGCCCAGTGGACCAGGCCTTCTCAACGAGGACAATGGCTGAACGTTTGCATGCTGTGCTTTGCATCCATACGTTGAAAAATCCACAAGGGGCGGTTCCTAGCGCACAAAACGGTGCATTTCTCAACCAGTCTGCCGACCGAAACAGGGCCTAAGAAAAAGGTCCCTGCAGGGCTTTGTGGCGCAGCCCAAACCCAACATCGGCAGACCAGCCCCACAGGGTAGGGAAATGAATGCCATCATCACTGAAGGGGATGCAAACAGGAGAAAGTGCAAATAATGGCAAATGGGAGGGTACATACGTGATACACATCACCTGCAGTCACAGCGTAACAGCTGAGTCTGCAGGTGGGTCCTGCCATCTCAAGGGACAGCATCATGACCATTGCAATTGGCATCAGTTAAATTCGGATCCACAAATAAAATGGTCATGGTAGGCCACAGAACATCGAACAACGCAGACACGCATACACACCATGTGACGCTGACACTGAAAGAGTCAAGGCACGCTTTTCCACACCATTGCGCATGGGGTTGCGTGGGGGGTGTTTTCCCTACACTGTGGATTTCTCTGGATGGTTTTCCAAACTTCCTCAAGAAACACCACGGCAAGACGGAGCACGACAAGGCAGAGCACAGGGTTTTTTATGGTCGTCACCAGATCCTGCGATAAACAAAAAAGCGTGAGCAGGGCGAAGTGCAGCACATTGCAATGAGCCTTGAGGGCTGGGACAGAGGGTCGGTTTAAAACAAGGAAGTCAAATTCAAATTCACTGCAAAGCCCGTTCTCAGATGTATGTTGCTTGCACATGACATTGACAAATAAGGGTTTTCGGCATGCTTACTGGCCATTGGAGGACATGGTGCACATTCTGGTGGACATGGTACACTGAATGCTGGGGGCAATCCCATTCCTCGGCCGCCAATCCGCAAAGCTCCGTCCGCACAAAACAGGTCCTAATAAAAAGGTCCCTGCAGGGGTCGACACTGAAGACCCACGCGTGACGGAGCAGGACATGTAAACTGTCATGCACCGTCATTGAAGGGGCTCACAGTCAGCAAAATGTAATTGGTTGCAGAAGCAAACATGCCGGAACCCCTTCTCAGTTGTGATCATCGTGTTCATCATTGAAGGGGTCTGTGGTCTAAGGCGCAAACGCCTAGACCAGAAACAATCAAAAACACCTCAAGGGTGTTGTACACAAACAAATTGTCGGCTCAAACAACCAAAATCAGAATGAAATTGAAGTTGTCACATACACCGCTGTCAACAACAAGTGTGCAATTGCTTTCCAAACGGCGGGGTTTGTGTTTTCCGTGGCGCCTTTTTTCCTTTGGGGGGGGGGGCTGGAAAGCACCCGATAGTGGGGGGGGGGGGATGGGTGGGTCACGGGGGGGGGGGTTCCTGTGAAGAATTTGGTGTGGACAAGGGCGGGGGGGTGGGGGTTGATGTAGTGCATAATCAAGGGGTTTGGGGGAGGGGGGTTCATGGTTTGGTAATGATGGTCCATAAAAGTCTGATGGCTGATGTCTGATGGCCGACTAGGTCGCTATACACATAGCTGATGCCCATGCGCCCATTCCCAGGGGGGTCCAAAACCCCTAAATCATTGGCACGTACCCATGCGCCAATTCCTAGGGGGGTGTAGACCCTCAAAATAATTGGCGCATGCCCATGTGCCAATTATTTCGGGGGCTATAGACCCTCAAAAGTAATTGGCGCATGCCCATGAGCGAATTCCTAGGGGGATGTAGACCCCCTGAATAATTGGCGCATGCCCATGCGCCAATTCCTAGGGGGGTCCAGAACCCCTAAATAATTGGCGCGTACCCATGCACCAATTCCCAGGGGGGTGCAGACACTCAAAATAAGTGGCGCATGCCCATGCCCAAATTATGTGCGGGTTGTAGACCCTCAAATAATTGGCGCATACCCATGCACCAATTATTTGGGGGGTGTAGACCCTCCAAATTATTGGCGCATGCCCATGCGCCCATTATTTGGGGGGTCTAGACCCTCAAAACAATTGGCGCGTGCCCGCACGCCAATTTTTCGGGGGTGTAGACCCTCAAAACCATTGGCGCATGCCCATACGCCAATTATTTTGGGGGTCTAGACCCTCAAGATAATTGGCGCGTGCCCATGCGCCAATTGCTAGGGGGGTCCAGAACCCCTAAATAATTGGCGCGTACCCTGGCGCCAAGTCCTAGGGGGGTGTAGACCCTAAAATAATTGACGCGTGCCCATGCGCAAATTATGTGGGGGTTGTAGACCCTCAAAATAATTGGTGCATGCCCATGCGCCAATTATTTGGGGGGTGTAGTCCCTTTAAAGTATTGGCGCATGCCCATGCGCCAATTATTTGGGGGATCTAGACCCTCAAAATAACTGGCGCATGCCCACACGCCAATTATTTTGGGGGTCTAAACCCGCAAGATAATTGGCGCCAATTATTCGGGGGGTGTAAACCCCCCCGATAATTGGCGCATGCCCATGCGCAAATTCCAAGGGGGCCCAGAACCCCAAAATAATTGGCTCGTACCAAGGCGCAAATTCCTAGGGGGGTGTAGACCCTCAAATAATTGACGCATGCCCATGCGCCAATTATTTTGGGGGGGGTGTAGCCGCCTAAAAAATTGGCGCATGCCCATGCGCCAATGCCTGTGGGGGTGTGGACCCTCAAAATAATTGGTGCATGCCCAGGGGCCAATTAGTTGGGGGGTGTAAACCCGCAAAATAATCGGCGCATGCCCATGCGCCGATTATTCGGGGGCTGTAGACCCTCAATACAATGGGCGCGAGCCCACGCGCCGATTCCTAGGGGGGTGTAGACCCTCAAAAAAAGTGGCGCATGCCAATGCGCCAATTCCTAGGGGGGTCCAGAACACCGAAACAATTGGTGCGTACCCCGGGGGGGGGGGGGGGGGGCGACCCCTGAGTTCTGGACGCCAACTACCCCCCCAAATAACTGTTGGCCGGGGTCCCTTGGGGGGGGGGGGGGAGGAGGGGCGAATGGGGGGGGGTCCGGGAGGGTCGGTTGGGGGGTGGGGTGGGGGGTCCAGGTGGGATGAGTTGGGGTGGGGGGGGGTGGGGATCCTGGTGGGGCGATTTGGGGTGTGGGGTGTGGGGGGGACACAGGCTCCCCTTATCTCCCCTTGCCCGCCCTCTAACCATACCATCACCATAAACCTGACCCTAACTTTTCAGCTAGCTCGTATGGCCATGCCAGCCATGTTGATTGGGTTGAACACGATGCCCCAAATTTTGTTCATGGCTGCTTTCGCCACATCATTGCTCTCCATTTGAGACCCCAACACTCACTATGACCCTAGCCAAGGGTGAGAGCCAGGGTTAGGGTTAGGACTAGGGTCACCGAGCTGGTGGAACCAGTCTTGGTTTTATAACCCTTTTTAGTGTCTAGGGTGTACCTACCAGGTTTAGCAGCAGCAGCAGCAGCAGCAGCATCAAGCAGCAAGCAGCAAGCAGCACGCGCGAAATGGCTAAAAATCAGAACTCCGTTGTCGTGCTTTGGATTCGGCTGAAATTTTGGTGGATGATACCTATGGGTGTGAGGGACAACCACACAAAGTTTGAGCAAGAAACTCAACGGTGGCGGCCGGGAACGGGTGTCGCATGTGGCGGACCTCAGTTTCAAAAACTGCAATTTAGGGCCAAAAACAGCCATTTTTGGGCCAAAACAGCCCTGGAACCCATTCAAAACGGCCAAACAAAGGGAAAGTCTGGGTACACTACGGATGCGGCTTGACTTTCCCGCGTGAACAAGCCCTTTGCGGCCCTCTAACTCCACCATATGTCCCGGAAACGGCCCAAAAAGGCCCCCAGAAACCCCAAATTTTGTGCACATTGGCTGGCGATAGCCACAAACCAAGAATAGGCCATATCTTTGGCTACATGGCTCAAAACGCGATTCCGAGGGCACCTAGTCCACCCGCAACCCCCCACGTTCTGTGGTTTCCACCCCTCAGAATTGCCCAAATGGACGCCTAGACCCCCGTACCCAGGCCCACTAGGCTGCAGCAAGCTGCAAGCTCAAGCCCAAACAGGTGGGTGCCCGAGTGGGTCAATAGGGTCGAATAGGGGTAAAAAGATGACTTTTCTCAGAAATGATCCTAGACCATGTGTGATGCTAGAACAAGTGTTTTTGGACTGTTTTGAGCTTCCGGTGGCCCCTTTTGGTCCTCCGAAAATCCCAAAATGCCTTGAAAATGGGCTGTTTTGGGACCAAAAATGGGTCAAAAATGGGTCAAAAACGCATTTTTCCATACCTCATCCTAGACCATTTGGGGTGCACCAACGGGTGAAACGAGCCCAATTTGAGCCCATTTTGGGGCATTTTGGCCCCTCAGAAGTCCAAAATACTTTGAAAGTGGGCCTCGTGGTGATGGGGTTCACTTGCAAGCTGATTTCACTTTGTCAAGAGCCATCAATGTGAGAATCATTCTTGATGTCCCTCACCAGTTATAGCTGATGTTCCCTCCCCCACCAGCTCGGTCCCAATATTCAGTCTTGATTAGGGTCACGGAGCTGGTGGAACCAGTCTTGGTTTTATAACCCTTTTTAATGTCTAGGGTGGACCTACCAGGTTTAGCAGCAGCAGCAGCAAGCAAGCAGCAGCAGCAAGCAAGCAAGCAACAGCACGCGCGAAATGGGTAAAAATCAGAACTCCGTGGTGGTGCTTTGGATTTGGTTGGAGTTTTGGTGCATGATACCTATGGGTGTGAAGTACAATCACACAAAGTTTGAGCCAAAAACTCAACGGTGGCGGCCGGGAACGGGATTCCCAAGTGGCGGACCTCAGTTTCAAAAACTGCAGTTTAGGGCCAAAAACAGCCATTTTTGGGCCAAAAAAGCCCTGGAACACATTCAAAACGGCCAAACGAAGGGAAACGGCGGGTACACTCCACATGCGGCTTGACTTCCCCGTGTCAAGGAGCTCTTTGCGGCCCTCTAACTCCATGATATGTCCCGGAAACGGCCCAAAAAGGCCCCCAGAAGCTCGAAATGCCGACAGCCACAAACCAAGAATAGGCCATATCTTTGGCTACATGGCTCAAAATGCGAGTTCAAGGACACCTACTCCACCCGCAACCCCCCACTTTTTGTGGTTTCCACCTCTCAGAATTGCCCAAACGCACGCCTAGACCCCAATACCTAGGCCCACTAGGCTGCAACAAGCTGCAAGCTCAAGCCCCAACAGGTGGGTGCCCAAATGGGTCAACAGGGTCCAGTAGGGGCAAAAAGATGACTTTTCTAAAAAATGATCCTAGACCATGTGCGACGCTAAAACAAGTATTTTTGGACCATTTTGAGCTTGTGGTGGCCCATTTTGGTCCTCCGAAGATCCCAAAATGCCTCGAAAATGGGCTGTTTTGGGACCAAAAATGGTCAAAAATGGGTCAAAAAAGCATTTTTCCAAACCTCATCCTAGACCATTTGGGGTGCACAAACGGGTGAAAGAGCCCATTTTGAGCCCATTTTGGGGCATTGTGGGGCATTTTGGCCCCTCAGAAGTCCAAAAAGCCTTGAAAGTGGGCCTTGTGGTGATGGGGTTGACTTGCAAGCTAATTTCACTTTGTCAAGAGCCATCAATGTGTGAATCATTCTTGATGTCCCTCACCAGTCATAGCTGATGTTCCCTCCCCCACCAGCTCGGTCCCAATATTCAGTCTTGATTAGGTGTAGGGATAGGAGTAGGTTGAGGGTTGGGGGTGGGCGTTAGAGTCAAGGTTGGGTTTAAGGGTAGTGTTGGGGTGCCAATTGGATAAAATTTGCCTTAGGGCACCTTTGGTGGTCATGGAGCATCAGGCGCCTTTGGCGCCCGTGGACGCCTGAGGGCAACACCTTCGGCAACTAACTGTTGGCCGAAGGCCCCTAGGGGGGGGGGAGGGGGGGGGGGGTCGGGTTGGGTTGGGTTGGACTCTCCCGACTTGAAAAACGCGACGGACCCGTCAGATTGAAAAATTTGGGGCCCCCGGGAGCGGCGCAATCATCGGAGTAGTCTAAGCACACTCCGCCACCAGAAAGAGGACGACCGCACGACACATCTGCCTGCTGCACTTGCGGCATACCGCCTGCATCGCTCCTTGGCCAGCCGCTTAGGCGTCACAAGTTGCCCACCCCCCAACTGGCGCTATCGCCCACGGAAGTCCATGTTGTAGTGAGGGGAAAAGTATGTGACAAGGGGTGTTATTTTTTGGGTATCCAAACCCCCCTGGTGGCAACATGCAAAAACAAGGTGTGTATTTCAAATATATGCCATTATTTGCATTTCTGGAAACACACCGATTTTCAAAATAAAGATATTCAATCACCAAAATATAGTGTTGTTTTACATTTAGACCACCGCATTCCAGTGCGGGGGGGGGGGGGGGGGGCTGCCTATTTTTTCTCTCCCCTTTGTTCCAGGGTGATCACAGAATCCCCCTATACACCACAGATAAAGGAACCCCAAACATACCTTTCATGGAAGCACACAGAAAACTATCCCAAAGCATATACTTGTATTTCCTATTTTAACCAACCTGGCCGAAATTTCGGCCAGCTCTTCGAAAAATGTCCAAACACCTGGTGCTAGTTTGCAGACAGGCCTAAGCTGGCCGAAATTTCGGCCGGGTCCATCGAAACTCCGAATATGATCACTGAAATGAGTACCTATGACATTAGACATGAGCAAGGAACACAGGAGCAGTGACATTTGAATAGGGTGTGCAACATAACAGACTCAATTACAAGCAAATACTTGCCAACTGACGAATCGAATCAGACTTTTGCAGTGCCTATGGGGAAACACAATAATAAGAGGCTGAAGAACCTGAGGACTGCATGCTGGCCGAGATTTCGGCCAGACTTCATATTGATACGCAATATAAGCAGTAGGACTGGCATTAGCGCTTGCGCACACCAGATGCACGGGGCTTCTTAGCACCTGTGTTAGCAGGAGGCTTGGCAGGGGTTGCAGCACCAGGCTTGGCAATGGCAGAGTTCTGTGACTGTGTGTTTCCACCCTGGGATGGTGAAAAATGATTCACAAAAGCATTCATACCTCTGCCAGTGGGCCCTCCCAGTTGCACTCACGAACCAAAGTCCCAATGCTGAAAGCAGCTGGACAGTATGTGTGCAGCAAAGCCTTAAGGGCTAATAACATACGCAAACCCTTGCGCTGAATGGGTGTCAAGTCCCGCTGGCTATTGAGCAGGGTAGTGACGCGCTCATCTAGTCTGCCTCTGTTGGACGATGTGGCTAGCATGAGTCCAAGCAACGTCTTCTCCATATGGATGACCTTGACCTTGCGAGGGAGGATAGACCCAACTTGAAGGCTGTTCCCCTGCTCCAAAAACTTAATGAACGGCAGGAACGCCCTGTAGATCAATTCAACGCAATACTTATAGCTATGCCATACTCCGTACACCAAAGGAAAACCCAACGTTATTTTTGGTACATTCCAATAAACATAAGCAGCACCATAACACAGCTTAAGTAGGGCAAAGTCTTTTTTCATGTCCACAAGCAGCGGAACACAGTGTCTGGTGCGTTGTTCCACAGATGATAAATCAACCACGAGTTGCAAAAGCTCTTTGTGTGTGCCGGAGCGGAGCTCAGACAAGAAAAAGGGTCTCCGGTTGAGGGAACGAACATTTTTTCTGGCAATATCCAAAGGAGCACGAACCCAAACTCTCTGAATACCTTGGTTGGCAACATCAATACGATCAAACAATGCTCTATGTGAGCGAAAGATGTCATCTGCCACCCTTGGTACCCTGGCCTCAATTTCGGCCAGCTCCGGCAGACCCCGGTATGCAGGTAGGGCAGTAGTGTGCAAAACAGCAACAGCTGTACAGTTTAGAGTTAAGTCGGGTGAATGGGGATCAGCTCCCGATCTGTAACGCCTCAGGTTATCAAACCATATTCCTTTGTCTACGACGTAGATGACGAAATGGGCGCTTCTAGGGGTCGGGAAAAACACCCTTGTTTTTACAGCGCTTCTGGGAGTTTTTGAGGTAGCCCGACGCACTCGCGCATGAGTTTTTATGCGGTTCAGCCACTTTCAAGGAGAAAAGCACTTTGCATGTTGCCTCCCGCTTTGCTTCCACCGTTCTTAGCGTCGTATGGGGTTCGTTTGTTGGCCGCGTTTTCTACGTTCCGCTTCTGTGCTTCCGGTGGTGCTTCTGGAAGCGGTTCCCTTGTTTTCCGCGTTATCCGCGTTATCCGCGTTCCGGTTTTCTGCTTCTGGTCGTGCTTCTGGAAGCGTGTTCCGCGTTATCCGCGTTATCGGCGTTCCGGTTTTCTGCTTCTGGTCGTGCTTCTGGAAGCGTTTTCCGCGTTCTCCGCGTTATCTGCGTTCCGGAGCGTTACGGAGTGTTATTGTCGTTGTGCGCGTTCTCCTAGCTTACGGGGATAACGTACGGAGCGGAGGCGGGAGCGGAGGCCCAAAAATGGCGCTTCTGTAGACAAAGGAATATACAAACTTGCCTACGGTGCATGGTGTTCCACAAGTTGTGTGCTGCTAGTCCAGCACGATGGTGAATGGACTCCTGCTTAGTGTTACCCTGACCAAGGACTCCTACCTTACGGCGTTGGCGGCAGGACATAATACCCCAGTTGTAACCAGACCCACAGTTAGAGTATGGGAGGGCCATACGACGCAGCAGGCAGTATAGGGCATGGAACTGTGACAAAAATGTCATGTACCATCGTGTGGGCTTCTTCTCAGTGGCGGCGGCCTTCAACTGTGTCAAGGAGTGCCGGCTCCTGCGATTCTTCCGCAACAAGAGGCAGAATTGCAAAAGCTTTTGCAGAGTCCCACCACGTAATAAATTTCGCAACAGCCCTTTGGCTGTAGTAGCAAAAGCACCAGTAGCTGCAGCATGTACAACATTGACAGTAATAGCAGAAGACATTAATGCTGAGACAAGAAAACAGTTATGTAGGAGTGTATGGTGTAATACTCATGAACAACGACAATTGCAAGCTGGCCGAAATTTCGGCGAGGTGTGTTCGAGGGGGAAATAATTGCTTAAACGTTCAAAAATAGGAAAAGCTGGCCGAAATTTCGGCCCGACCGCCCAAAAACCAGTGTATAAGTGCTTGAATAGTGAACAGACCAAAAAGCTAGCCGAAATATCGGCCAGCCCCCAAAAAAAAAAACTATGCCTATTCACTAGGAAACCAAAAAGCTGGCCGAAATTTCGGCCAGAAGGGTCAAAAACTGCATATACACATAGTTGTTTGCAATGTTACCCAAAAGCTGGCCTCATTTTCGGCCAGAAAAACGTCAAATACAACACACTAGAAGACGGGGATACACAAGGCTAACACATCAACACGTACTTCAACGGGTGTCACACAGCTCTGCCAACAACTTTGGTCACATATGTCAAATAGCATACTCAAAGTAGAAATGTAGAACATTGTCACATCGCGCGTATACGGGGTCTTAGAGGGTGGGCAACTTGTGACGCCTAAGAGCCGCTGCTGGCCCGGGGCACCCCCACCGGGCCCTGAGGGCGGCGCCCACACGGCTAGGCCGCCGCTCTCGACGCTCGCGGTGTCACTCCGACGCTGCCAGGCCCGAACCCCCGGGAGGGGCATCGGGGTCTCCCCTGCCGCGGACCACTGTGGAGCTGCCGGGCACCACTGCTGACAGGGCTATTAGCGCCTGCGCCAGCCCCTGCGGCACTGTGCCTTCTGGCGCAGACATCCAAAGGGGGGGGGGGGGGGGGCAGGGGTAGTTGGCGTCCTAGGACCCGCGGAGTCGCCCCCCCTGGGGAGCGTACCCAGGGGCCAATTCCCAGGGGGGTGTAGACCACCTAAATAATTGGCGAATGGCCATGCGCCAATTATTTGGGGGGTGTAGAACCCTCAACTGATTGGCGCATGCCCGTGCGCCAATTATTTGGGGGGGTGTAGACCCTCAAAATAATTAACGGATGCCCACGCGCCAATTCCTAGGGGGATGTAGACCCTCAAAATAATTGGCGCATGCCCATGCTCCAATTATTTCGTAGGTTTAGACCTTGAAAACAATTGGCGCATGCAGATGCGCCAATCTGCGGGATGTAGACCCCCCAAATAATTGGCGCATGCGCATGCGCCAATTCCTAGGGGGGTCTAGAACCCCTAAATAATTGGCGGGTACCCACGCGCCAATTCCGAGGGGGGTGTAGACCCCCTAAATAATTGGCGCATGCCCATGCGCCAATTATTTGGGGGCGGTAGACCCTCGAAGTAATTGGCGCATGCCCATGCGCCAATTCCTAGGGGGGTATAGACCCCCTAAATACTTGGCGCATGCCCATGCGCCAATTCCTAGGAGGGTCCGGAACCCCAAACTAATTGGCGCATACCGATGCGCCAATACCTAGGGGGGTGTAGAGCCTCAAATAATTGACGCATGCCCATGCGCCAATTCCTAGGGGGGTGTAGACCCGCAAAATAATTGGCGCATGCCCATGCGGCAATTATTTGAGGGGTGTAGACCCGCAAAATAATTGGCGCATGCCCATGCGGCAATTCCTAGGGGGGTGTAGACCCGCAAAATAATTGGCGCATGCCCATGCGGCAATTATTTGGGGGGTGTAGACCCTCAAAATAATTGGCGCATGCGAGTGCGCCAATTATTTGGGGGGTAGACCCTCAGAGTAATTGGCGCATGCCCATGCGCCAATTCCTCTGGGGGTGTAGACCCCCTAAATACTTGGCGCATGCCCATGCGCCAATAGCTCGGGGGGTGTAAACCCCCTAAATACTTGGCGCATGCCCATGCGCCAATTCCTAGGGGGGTCCGAAACCCCAAAATAATTGGCGCGTACCCATGCGCCAATTTCTAAGGGGGTGTAGACCCTCAAATAATTGACGCATGCCCATGCGCCAATTATTTGGGGGGTGTAGCCCCCGAAATAATTGGCGCATGCCCATGCGCCAATGCCTATGGGGGTGTAGACCCTCAAAATAATTGGCGCATGCCCATGCGCCAATTCCTAGGGGGGTGTAGACCCTCAAAAGAATTGGCGCATGCCCGTGCGCCAATTCCTAGGGGGGTGTAGACCCTCAAAATAATTGGCGCATGCCCATGCGCCAATTCCTAGGGGGATGTAGACCCCCTAAATAATTGGCGCGTGCCGAGGCGCCAATTCTTTGGGGGGTGTAGACCTTCAAAGTAATTGGCGCATGCCAATGCGCTAAATCCTAGGGGGGTCGAGAAACCCTAAATAATTGGCGCATGCCCATGCGCCAATTATTTCGGGGGTGTAGGGCCCCCGAAATAATTGGAAATAATAGGCGCATGCCCATGCGCCAACTATTTGGGGGGTGTTGACCACCAACCGGTACCGCGTACCCAGGGGCCAATTTCTAGGGGGGTCTACACCCCCTAAAAAATTGGCGCATGCCCATGCGCCAATTATTTGGGGGGTGTAGACCCCCCGAAATAATTGGAAATAATTGGCGCATGATCATGCGCCAACTATTTGGCAGGTGTAGACCCTGAAAATAATTGGCGCATGCCAATGCGCTAATTCCTAGGGGGGTCCAAGAACCCTAAACAAGCGGCGCGTACCCAGGGGCCAAATCCTAGGGGGGTCTACACCCCCGAAATAATTGGAAATAATTGGCACATGCCCATGCGCCAACTATTTGGGGGTTATAGACCCTCAAAATAATTGGCGCATGCCAATGCGCTAGTTCCTGGGGGGGTCCAGGAACCCTAAATAATTGGCGCGTAACCAGGGGCCAATTCCTCGGGGAATGAAGACCCCCTTGTTAATTGGCGCATGCCCATGCGCCAATTATTTGAGGGGTCCAAAACCCCTAAATAATTGGCGCATGCCCATGCGCCAATTCCTAGGGGGGTGTAGACCCTCAAAATAATTGGCGCATGCCGATGCGCCAATTCCTACGGGGGTGTAGACCCTCAAAATAATTGGCGCATGCCCATGCTCCAATTATTTGGGGGGTGAAGACCCTGAAAATAATTGGCGCATGCCCATGCACCAATTCCTAGGGGGGTCTAGACCCTCAAAACAATTGGCTCATGCCGATGCGCCAATTACTCGGGGGGTGCAGACCCCCTAAATAATTCACGCATGCCCGTGCGCCAATTCCCAGGGGGGTGCAGAACCCCTAAATAATTGGCGCGTACCCAGGCGCCAATTCCGAGGGGGGTGTAGACCCCCCAAATAATTGGTGTATGCCCATGCGCCAATTATTTGGGGGGTGTAGACCCTCAAAATAATTGGCGCATGCCCATGCGCCAAATATTTGGGGGGTGCAGACACTCAAAATAATTGGCGCGTGCCCACGCGCCAATTATTTGGGGGGTGTAGACCCCCTACATAATTGGCGCGTGCCCACGCACCAATTATTTGGGGGATGTAGACCCTCAAAATAATTGGCGCATGCCCATACACTAATTCCTACGGAGGTCCATAAACCCTAAAGAATTGGCGCGTACCCAGGCGCCAATGCCTAGGGGGGTGTAGACCCCCTAAATAATTGGCGCATGCGCACGCGCCAAATATTTGGGGGGTGTAGACCCCCTAAATAATTGGCGCCTGCCCACGCGCCAATTATTGTGGGGTGTCCACAACCTCAAAATAATTGACGCATGCCCATGCGCCGATTCCTAAGGGGGTGCAGAAACCCTAAATAATTGGCGCGTACCCTCGCGCCAATTCCTAGGGGGGTGTAGACCCCCTAAATAATTGGCGCATGCCCATGCGCCAATCATTTGGGGGGTGTAGAGCCCCTAAATAATTGGCGCATGCGCACACGCCAATTAGTTGGGGTGTCTACACCGTCAATGGAATTGGTGCATGCCCATGCGCCAATTATTTGAGGGGTCTAGACCCTCAAAATAATACACCTACACTTACAATCTCGTAGACGGCTGCCCTTTCCTGCTGTGTTCTTCACCCTCCTCCTCTAGCCACCCCTCCTACACTTTTTCTGAAGACTCTTGAGACTTCCCTGAATCTTGGGGCAGCCCTGTACATGGCTTGGCCATGCAGAAGTGCATCTTGCGGTCGTCAGATCCATTGCGTTCAAAGTGCAGCCATGCGCATGTGTTGTATTGATCCATGTCATGTCTCTGATACGTGCTTTGGCTTGGCGCTCGTCACACACTCGTACCCTGCGACCCGTCATATCCCATTGCACACAAAGGTAGTCAAGGCACAGCAAGGCAAAGATGGTGGTGGTCACATGCCTCCGGTCACATGTGTGTACGCTTTCCCACTTGTGCTGTGAGTGGTAGTGTTGTGACGTGACGTGGATGGTCAGAGGCCCTAGGTTAATGCATGTTCTTGTACAGACAGGGTAAGGCAACATGCACGCTTGGCGCCATGGCCAGGACTGCATGGAAACCATGCGGCCTCAGTGGGTCAGCTCAGTGGCGCCCCAGAATGTTCATCCTTCACCCCGTGGGGCAGCTTGCGACACCCACATTGGACGGCTTCCTCCCCATGCACCTACATTGTCACCCACAGTTAAGGGGCTCTGTAGCAGCCTGTGGCAAAGCATTGTCGGGAAATGCCAAGTCTCTCTCTTCTCTCTCCCTCTCTCTCTCTCTCTCTCTCGCGCATCTCTGCTATATCTAATTATTGATCGTAGGCATGCTTGCCGCTCATGTTGGGGATGGTGCACACACCCCAAGCGTCCCAGTGCAGCGGTCAACCCCATGGAGCAGGGATGCCACGTACACCCCAAGAGTGGTGAAGAGGGGTGAAGAAGTCCCCCTTCAAGAACCGCACCGAATCCAAGCAGCTGTACGCGTCCTGCCACGGGGGCAAGTCGATCGTGCGGTACGTCCCTACTGTGTCCTTACATTGGTACTTCTGCTTGTGGAAGAGGGGCTTTCCCGCCAGGTGTTGGAGGAGTCTCTGCTCCCACGGTTCGAGGTTAGTTGTGTGGGTTACCCTCACCAGTCCCCTCTCATCCCCCACAAACTGTCCATCGTCCTCAACAAGGACGTAGGGCAGCGCCCACTCGGTGAAGTCAGGGAGGATGACCCCCAAAAGGTGGGGTTTCACAACTTTCCCCAGTGGATCACACACACTGCCACATCATCCTTCCGAGTGTTGGCCATGATGCGCTCAAGCAAGTGAAGCAACTGATCAGCACTGCCTGGTGAATACCCCCATGGGTCCTCTTGTGCTTCTTCCATGGCTTCCACAGCCAGTGCCCCACCCCCCCCTCCCACCGCCAACCGGTAGATTGTGCCATGCATGACCTTTTCAACGACTGCGGCCTCCCTCAAAACCCCTCCACGCTCAAGGGTGTCGCTCACAGTCGCAGAGTCTGCTTCCCACCGCACAGCGTGCAATGCAGCTATCGATACACCATGGGTGGGGTGGTTCTTCCGCTGTGTGAATCGCCCAAAGAGGTGCAGCTCCGGCTGCGCCCTGCTGGTCAGGGTGTTTGACCTCCAGATGTCATGCATGATCCCTGGTGTGGCAGACACCAGGGAGGCCAAGATGACCGGGGCTTGCAGCCAGTGGAACCAATCGCGGGTAGCAACCGTTTTCAAAAGGTTGACTGGGTTGGCCTGCCACGTGCAACCAACAAACCTCACGCAATAGTCGAGCCACACCATTTGGGCATCGTGTGTCGTCACTACCGCTACCGACCTTGCTGGGTAGGTGCCTCTCCTAACGGCCAGCTCCAACAAATGGCACACCAGCAGTCCCTCCTCCATGGTCAGGTTCCCCTGTATAAGCAACACAGGATCAATTCGCATGTTGCTGCACATCACTATACATTCTACCCAAGTCCTCAGGCCCCAAAGTGTCCTCTAACTCCCCCCACCAGCTGGTCCCATCGAGGTCCACGATGCGGATGGGGTTGTTGAGGATTGGGTCAGGGAGGGGGTGCGCAGATGAGTGGTAGTAACCAAGCCCCCCCCCCCCCTGTGAACAAGGCACGCATGATTGTAGCCAGCGGCTTGTTCATCCGGTACTGTTGTACCAGATACTGGCCCGGCAACGCGTGCGGTACAAAAAGAATTGCAAGGTGCTGGTGCTGCAAAACCTGTGCGAATCATGGCAATGCACTTGCGGGCCAGCAGATTGCCTCTGAACATTGTTGTATTTGAAGGTCTGGTGCGATGGCCATGCCACTGCTTTGGCGTTTCCTTCACCCTCACAACAACTTGCCAAAAGCTGGACGTGGGTGTAGGGACACATGCACGGGGTGGGGTATCTCCCTCAGGTCCCCCCAACTTCTTGCCCATATTGATGGTGCCAAGGTTAGCAGGATCGGGGTTCTGGGCAACAAGGTGGCCTTGCTGCCATAGCACGGCGATGATGTATGCCACCAAGGTCTCTGACTTCCCTCTGCCAGCACCTCCAGTCAATGCCGTGATGCATGACTCGTCCAGTACCTGCCGCACAGCCAAGGCCTGTGAGGGGTTCAACGTAGGGCGTTGGACAAGTTCTTTAAGGATCTCCTGGTCCTTGTTCGACATCAAAGGCGGCATCCACATACAGGACCCCCCAAAAAAAATGCTAACGGGAAGGAGTACTTGTGGTTTCCAAGCCCTGTAGGAAAGCAGAAGGCAGTGCAGGGGGCTCTGGAGCAAGGAAAGGGGGCAATTCTGGAGCCAATTTGCCCCCCACTGACAGTGGGCCCACCATCCACTTAAAAAGGGGGCCACCCACAGTGTCGGCGTAAACTCCATGTAAAACAACCCAGGATCCTACAGGCGTGCTTGCGGGTAAGGGGCAGCACCGCAGCCCGGATCCAGAGGCCAAGCAAGGCAGCCCCCCCCTGCCCGTCAAGGAAGACCCCCGCACCATCGCCCGACAGCACCAACCTTTTTTGCCAACCACTGGATCTTAGGCACCGGCTCTAGAACACATTTTGTGCTGATCACAACCCCTGCCCTACGCAGAGCGTCGCACAGGCGCTGCTCCACCGATCCCACGCTGGCTTTACCATACCCCATAACCAGGAAATCGTCTAGATAGTGCACGACCACGACCCCACTTACTCCACAGAACTGGTCACAAAGGGAAGCACGTATTGGCATGTGACCGGTGAAAAACGCCAACCAAAGAGCAGGCAAGAAAAAGCGTAAGATCTTCCTTCGATGTGCACTCTAAAGCTGTTTTGAAAGGGCTGTGGCAAAGTCGACGACCAAAAAGCGTTGGTAAGGTCAATGTGACAAGCAAGGAGGGGTGCACCCGGTTCCGCCAAAAGACGCAAACTGTTAAGCTCACGTAGGAAGGGGTGGTTTAGGTGGCCCAGACAGGGGGACCCCAGCGAGAGCCTGGGGAGGCCCATACTGTGGGCTTGTATAAGGAAGGCAAGCTCCTCCACCGAGGGCAAACTAAAACGTGGCAGCTCAAAACGGTGGCACTTATTCAGGCACACCAAATGCACAATCATGGATGCCTTCACGGCATTCTTGGGGATGGGGAACAAGTAGGGGTTTGGCCCCAAGGGACCCCCCCCCCTCAGCACATTGCCGGAGGACCCTGTCCGTGAGCAGAGCGCGCGCCATAATGAGTCCTTCGGGGGAGATCTCTGGCATCTCTCCCAAATCACGAGCTGTCACCTCCTGAAAATCAAGTGGGGCAAGGAGATCCCACAAAACTTCTGGGATGGGGATATTGCCCACCGGTCCCAGCCCTCTATCCAACACAGACGGGTCGAGGCTCAAAAGGAGGGTAACTGGGGAGGTGGAATCCCGCAACACACAGGACCATACATCCCCCCGAACGGAGTCCAAGGCTGCAATTAACTGGTCATCTACATCCACCATACCCAGGTCCCTCGCTACCCTGCCCCCTTGGAGGAACAGGAAACGGATTCGTCGGTGAGCAAGTCCCTCAGGTTACCAATTAGTTTCAGGCCTTGAGAAATTTTGTCTAGCCACCGTTGACCCCACTCCGACTGGATCAGGCTCACCACAGCCCTTTCCTGAGGGCACTCATCGTTTACCGGCGCCGCCGGCTGCACGTCGGGCCAGCGCTGCCAGGAGCTTGGCTCCAAGACCCCCAGTGGTACGGGGCCGTATCCTCGACGTCGTGAAACCCTTTGGTCGTCCTTGGAACCGTCCCCCCGCTCGAAGGGGTTCTGAAGGCCTTGCTCCCCCATCGGCCTGTCGTCGTGGCGGGGGACCATCTCCACGTCCTGCTGCTCATCGACGTCAATGGGGCTCTCTCTGGAGGTGTCGGGGGGGCTTTGAGGCGCTGGTTGCCCTACCCCGTGCCGGCATCGGGTCCACGGACCTCGTGCCCCCGGGAGGCCTGATGTCCGCTGGTGGTCTCGCCTCTGTGGTTCCCGCGGTATCCATGCACCGAGATTTCTGGCCTCCTCCCTTTGGGCGCCTGGTGCCGACGGCCCGTTCTCCTGCGGTGCTTTCCTTCTCGGCCCCGCCATCTCCTCGCGCGGACCGCGTTCTCTTGACCTCGGTCGGTGACTTCCGGACTGTCTCGTCATTTTCAAAGAGCTCCACGAGGCTGGACGGCCACAAGTCTCGGATATCAGTTTTTCTCCACCAGATTCCCTCATTGGCTCGCCAGGAGAGCCCAGATTGCATGCCTGGAGGCGAGCAGGCGCTACATACCGCCGCTGGTTGGGCTGCCGTGGAGACACCTCCTGTGGTGGGGTATAAAGTTTGAAGTCTGAAGTCTGATTTGGCATCTCGTGTCAAGGACATACAACAGAACACATCTCAGCAAAAGTCTGATAAAAGTGTGCTACCCGCCCCCTCCCTTCCTTCCTCCCTTCCTGTCAGAAAGGGACAAGAAAAAGTCTAGCACTCCCCCTCCCCCAACACAGCCACCCACCACAAAAAAAACCATCATGAAAATTGAAAGTTGGGAAGAATGGGAGTCCATGCAACACAGGGAAACACCCCCCCCCAAAAGAAAAAAAAAGGGTGGAAAATGGGGCATTGGGGAAAATGGGAGGCTGGGAAAAATATTCCACTGAGGTGGTGTACCCCCCCCCCCCCTTTGGATTAATATTCCATTGAGGTGGTGTACCTCCCCCTCTAGATAAATATTCCACTGAAGTGGTGTACCCCCCCCCCCATGTGGATAAATATTCCACTGAGGTGGTGTACAGCGCCCTCTGGATTAATATTCCACTGAGGTGGTGCACCCCCCTGCTATGCGCCAATTCCTATGGGGGTGTGGACCCCCAAAATAATTGACGCGACCCTATGCGTCGATTCCTATGGGGGTCTAGACCCCGAAAATATTTGACGCGGCCTTATGTGTCAATTCCTAGGGGGGTCCAGACCCCCAAAAACATTGACGCGACCCTATGCGCCAATTCCTACGGGGGTCTGGACTCCCAAAATAATTGACGCGACACTATGCGTCAATTCCTAAGGGGGGTCTAGACCCCGAAAATAATTGACGCGACCCTATGCGCCAATTTCTATGGGGGTCTAGACCCCCAAAATAATTGACGCGACCCTATGCGTATATTCCTACGGGGGTCTAGACCCCAAAAATAATTGATGCGACCCTATGCATCAACTCGTATGGGGGTCTAGACCCCCAAAATAATTGACGCGACCCAATGCGTCAATTCCTAGGGGGGTCTAGACCCCCAAAATAATTGATGCGACCCTATGCATCAATTCGTATGGGGGTCTAGACCCCCAAAATAATTGACGCGACCCAATGCGTCAATTCCTAGGGGGGTCTAGACCCCCAAAATAATTGACGCGATCCTATGCGTCAATTCCTAGGGGGGTCTAGACCCCCAAAATAATTGACGCCACCCTATGCGCCAATTCCTATAAGGGTCTAGACCCCCAAAATAATTGACGCGACCCAATGCGTCAGTTCCTAGGGGGGTCTGGACCCCCAAAATAATTGACGCGAGCCTATGCGTCAATTCCTAGGGGGTCTAGACCCCCAAAATAATTGACGCGACCCTATGCGCCAATTCCTATAGGGGTCTAGACCCCCAAAATAATTGACGCGACCCTATGAGTCAATTCCTATGGGGGTCTGGACCCCCAAAATAATTGACGCGACCCTATGCGTCAAGTCCTAGGGGGGTCTAGACCCCCAAAATAATTGACACACACACAGGGGTCAAATAATTCACGGAGGGGTCAAAAAAATCACGGAGGGGTGAAATAATTCACGGAGGGGGGTAAATAATTCACGAAGGGGTGAAATAATTCACGGAGGGGGGTAAATAATTCACGGAGGGCTAAAATAATTCACGGAGGGGGGTAAATAATTCACGGAGGGGTGAAATAATTCACGGAGGGGGGTAAATAATTCACAGAGGGGTCAAATAATTCACGGAGGGGGGTAAATAATTCACAGAGGGGTCAAATAATTCACGGAGGGGTCAAATAATTCACGGAGGGGGGTAAATAATTCACAGAGGGGTCAAATAATTCACATGGGGGGTAAACAATTCACGGAGGGGTAAAACAATTCACGGAGGGGTGCAATAATTCACGGAGGGGGGTAAATAATTCACGGAGGGGTAAAAAAATTCACGGAGGGGGGTAAACAATTCACGGAGGGGTAAAATAATTCACGGAGGGGGGTAAATAATGCACGGAGGGGTAAAAAAATTCACGGAGGGGGGTAAACAATTCACAGAGGGGTCAAATAATTCACGGAGGGGGGTAAACGATTCACGGAGGGGTGAAATAATTCACGGAGGGGGGTAAATAATTCACGGAGGGGTCAAATAATTCACGGAGGGGGGTAAATAATTCACGGAGGGGTAAAATAATTCACGGAGGGGGGTAAATAATTCACGGAGGGGTAAAATAATTCACGGAGGGGGGTAAACAATTCACAGAGGGGTAAAATAATTCACGGAGGGGGGTAAAAAATTCACGGAGGGGTGAAATAATTCACCGAGGGGGGTAAGCAATTCACGGAGGGGTAAAAGAATTCACGGAGGGGGGTAAATAATTCACGGAGGGGTGAAATAATTCAAAGAGGGGGGTAAATAATTCAAGGAGGGGTAAAATAATTCACGGAGGGGTGAAATAATTCACGGAGGGGGGTAAATAATTCACGGAGGGGTAAAATAATTCACGGAGGGGGGTAAACAATTCACGGAGGGGTCAAATAATCCACGGAGGGGGGTAAACAATTCACGGAGGGGTGAAAAAATTCACGGAGGGGAGTAAACAATTCACGGAGGGGTGAAATAATTCACGGAGGGGGGTAAAGGATTCACGGAGGGGTAAAATAATTCACGGAGGGGTGCAATAATTCACGGAGGGGGGTAAGAGGGGGGTAAAAAATTCACGGAGGGGTGAAAAAATTCGCGGAGGGGGGTAAATAATTCACCGAGGGGTGAAATAATTCACGGAGGGGGGTAAACAATTCACAGAGGGGTCCAATAATTCACGGAGGGGGGTAAACGATTCACGGAGGGGTGAAATAATTCACGGAGGGGGGTAAATAATTCACGGAGGGGTAAAATAAGTCACGGAGGGGGGTAAATAATTCACGGAGGGGTGAAATAATTCACCGAGGGGTGAAATAATTCATGGAGGGGTGAAATAATTCACGGAGGGGGGTAAACAATTCACAGAGGGGTGAAATAATTCACGGAGGGGGGTAAACAATTCACGGAGGGGTAAAATAATTCACGGAGGGGGGAAAACAATTCACGGAGGGGGGTAAATAATTCACGGAGGGGTAAAATAATTCACGGAGGGGGGTAAACAATTCACAGAGGGGTCAAATAATTCACGGAGGGGGGTAAACAATTCACGGAGGGGTGAAATAATTCACGGAGGGGGGTAAACAATTCACAGAGGGGTCAAATAATTCACGGAGGGGGGTAAACAATTCACAGAGGGGTCAAATAATTCACGGAGGGGGGTAAACAATTCACGGAGGGGTAAAATAATTCATGGAGGGGGGTAAACAATTCACGGAGGGGTAAAATAATTCACGGAGGGGTGCAATAATTCACGGAGGGGGGTAAATGATTCACGGAGGGGTGAAATAATTCACGGAGGGGGGTAAATAATTCACGGAGGGGTGAAATAATTCACGGAGGGGGGTAAACAATTCACAGAGGGGTCAAATAATTCACGGAGGGGGGTAAACAATTCACGGAGGGGTGAAATAATTCACGGAGGGGGGTAAATAATTCGCGGAGAAGTAAAATAATTCACGGAGGGGGGTAAACAATTCACAGAGGGGTCAAATGATTCACGGAGGGGGGTAAATAATTCACGGAGGGGGGAAATAATTCACGGAGGGGGATAAACAATTCACAGAGGGGTCAAATAATTCACGGAGGGGGGTAAACAATTCACAGAGGGGTGAAATAATTCACAGAGGGGGGTAAATAATTCACGGAGGGGTAAAATAATTCACGGAGGGGGGTAAATAATTCACGGAGGGGTCCAATAATTCACGGAGGGGGGTAAACAATTCACAGAGGTGTAAAATAATTCACGGAGGGGGGTAAACAATTCACGGAGGGGTAAAATAATTCACGGAGGGGGGTAAACAATTCACGGAGGGGTAAAATAATTCACGGAGGGGTGAAATAATTCACGGAGGGGGGTAAATCATTCACGGAGGGGTCAAATAATTCACGGAGGGGGGTAAACAATTCACGGAGGGCTGAAATAATTCACGGAGCGGGGTAAATAATTCACGGAGGGGTCAAATAATTCACGGAGGGGGGTAAATAATTCACGGAGGGGTAAAATAATTCACGGAGGGGGGTAAATAATTCACAGAGGGGGGTAAAAAATTCACGGAGGGGGGTAAATAATTCACGGAGGGGTAAAATAATTCACGGAGGGGGGTAAATAATTCACGGAGGGGTAAAAAAATTCACGGAGGGGGGTAAATAATTCACGGAGGGGGGTAAATAATTCACGGAGGGGGGTAAATAATTCACGGAGGGGTCCAATAATTCACGGAGGGGGGTAAACAATTCACAGAGGGGTAAAATAATTCACGGAGGGGGGTAAACAATTCACGGAGGGGTAAAATAATTCACGGAGGGGGGTAAATAATTCATGGAGGGGTAAAATAATTCACGGAGGGGGGTAAACAATTCACGGAGGGGTAAAATAATTCACGGAGGGGGGCAAACAATTCATGGAGGGGTAAAATAATTCACGGAGGGGTGAAATAATTCACGGAGGGGGGTAAATAATTCATGGAGGGGTAAAATAATTCACGGAGGGGGGTAAACAATTCACGGAGGGGTAAAATAATTCACGGAGGGGTGAAATAATTCACGGAGGGGGGTAAATGATTCACAGAGGGGTAAAATAATTCACGGAGGGGGGTAAATAATTCATGGAGGGGTAAAATAATTCACGGAGGGGGGTAAACAATTCACGGAGGGGTAAAATAATTCACGGAGGGGGGTAAACAATTCACGGAGGGGTAAAATAATTCACGGAGGGGTGAAATAATTCACGGAGGGGGGTAAATCATTCACGGAGAGGTCAAATAATTCACGGAGGGGGGTAAACAATTCACGGAGGGCCGAAATAATTCACGGAGCGGGGTAAATAATTCACGGAGGGGTCAAATAATTCACGGAGGGGGGTAAATAATTCACGGAGGGGTAAAATAATTCACGGAGGGGGGTAAACAATTCACAGAGGGGGGTAAATAATTCACGGAGGGGGGTAAATAATTCACGGAGGGGTAAAATAATTCACGGAGGGGGGTAAATAATTCACGGAGGGGTAAAATAATTCACGGAGGGGGGTAAATAATTCACGGAGGGGGGTAAATAATTCACGGAGGGGGGTAAATAATTCACGGAGGGGTCAAATAATTCACGGAGGGGGGTAAATAATTCACAGAGGGGTCAAATAATTCACGGAGGGGGGTAAATAATTCACGGAGGGGTAAAATAATTCACGGAGGGGGGTAAACAATTCACGGAGGGGTAAAATAATTCACGGAGGGGGGTAAATAATTCACAGAGGGGTAAAAAAATTCACGGAGGGGGGTAAACAATTCACGAAGGGGGGTAAATAATTCACGGAGGGGTGCAATAATTCACGGAGGGGGGTAAGAGGGGGGTAAAAAATTCACGGAGGGGTGAAATATTTCACAGAGGGGGGTAAATGATTCACGGAGGGGTGAAATAATTCACGGAGGGGGGTAAACAATTCACAGAGGGGTCCAATAATTCACGGAGGGGGGTAAACAATTCACAGAGGGGTGAAATAATTCACGGAGGGGGGTAAATAATTCACGGAGGGGTAAAATAATTCACGGAGGGGGGTAAATAATTCACGGAGGGGTGAAATAATTCACCGAGGGGGGTAAACAATTCACGGAGGGGTGAAATAATTCACGGAGGGGGGTAAACAATTCACAGAGGGGTGAAATAATTCACGGAGGGGGGTAAACAATTCACGGAGGGGTAAAATAATTCACGGAGGGGGGAAAACAATTCACGGAGGGGGGTAAATAATTCACGGAGGGGTAAAATAATTCACGGAGGGGGGTAAACAATTCACAGAGGGGTCAAATAATTCACGGAGGGGGGTAAACAATTCACGGAGGGGTCAAATAATTCACGGAGGGGGGTAAACAATTCACAGAGAGGTCAAATAATTCACGGAGGGGGGTAATCAATTCACAGAGGGGTCAAATAATTCACGGAGGGGGGTAATCAATTCACGGAGGGGTAAAATAATTCACGGAGGGGTGCAAAAAATCACGGAGGGGGTTAAATAATTCACGGAGGGGTGAAATAATTCACGGAGGGGGGTAAATAATTCACGGTGGGGTGAAATAATTCACGGAGGGGGGTAAACAATTCACAGAGGGGTCAAATAATTCACAGAGGGGGGTAAACAATTCACGGAGGGGTGAAATAATTCACGGAGGGGGGTAAACAATTCACAGAGGGGTAAAATAATTCACGGAGGGGTAAAATAATTCACGGAGGGGCGTAAACAATTCACAGAGGGGTCAAATGATTCACGGAGGGGGGTAAATAATTCACGGAGGGGTGAAATAATTCACGGAGGGGGATAAACAATTCACAGAGGGGTCAAATAATTCACGGAGGGGGGTAAACAATTCACAGAGGGGTCAAATAATTCACGGAGGGGGGTAAATAATTCACGGAGGGGTAAAATAATTCACGGAGGGGGGTAAATAATTCACGGAGGGGTCCAATAATTCACGGAGGGGGGTAAACAATTCACAGAGGGGTAAAATAATTCACGGAGGGGGGTAAACAATTCACGGAGGGGTAAAATAATTCACGGAGGGGGGTAAACAATTCACGGAGGGGTAAAACAATTCACGGAGGGGTGAAATAATTCACGGAGGGGGGTAAATCATTCACGGAGGGGTCAAATAATTCACGGAGGGGGGTAAACAATTCACGGAGGGGTGAAATAATTCACGGAGGGGGGTAAATAATTCACGGAGGGGTCAAATAATTCACGGAGGGGGGTAAATAATTCACGGAGGGGTAAAATAATTCACGGAGGGGGGTAAATAATTCACGGAGGGGGGTAAATAATTCACGGAGGGGGGTAAATAATTCACGGAGGGGTAAAATAATCCACGGAGGGGGGTAAGCAATTCACAGAGGGGTAAAATAATTCACGGAGGGGGGTAAACAATTCACGGAGGGGTGAAATAATTCACGGAGGGGGGTAAACAATTCACGGAGGGGTAAAATAATTCACGGAGGGGGGTAAATAATTCACAGAGGGGTAAAATAATTCACGGAGGGGGGTAAACAATTCACGGAGGGGGGTAAATAATTCATGGAGGGGTGAAATAATTCACGGAGGGGGGTAAATAATTCACAGAGGGGGAAAATAATTCACGGAGGAGGGTAAACAGTTCACGGAGGGGTCAAATAATTCACGGAGGGGGGTAAAAAATTCACGGAGGGGTGAAATAATTCACGGAGGGGGGTAAACAATTCACAGAGGGGTCAAATAATTCACGGAGGGGGGTAAACAATTCACAGAGGGGTCAAATAATTCACGGAGGGGGGTAAACAATTCACGGAGGGGTGAAATAATTCACAGAGGGGGGAAAACAATTCACGGAGGGGTAAAAAAATTCACGGAGGGGTGCAATAATTCACGGAGGGGCGTAAATCATTCACGGAGGGGTTTTTGGAATTTTTTTTTGGAATTTTCAAAAAAAATTCAAAAATTCCAAAAAAAATTCCAAAAAAATAATTCACGGAAGGGGGTAAACAATTCACGGAGGGGTAAAATAATTCACCGAGGGGGGTAAATAATTCACGGAGAGGGGTAAAATAATTCACGGAGGGGTCAAATAATTCACGGAGGGGGGTAAACAATTCACGGAGGGGTGAAATAATTCACGGAGGAGGGTAAACAATTCACGGAGGGGTAAAATAATTCACGGAGGGGGGTAAATAATTCACAGAGGGGTAAAATAATTCACGGAGGAGGGTAAACAATTCACAGAGGGGGGTAAATAATTCATGGAGGGGTGAAATAATTCACGGAGGGGGGTAAATAATTCACAGAGGGGTAAAATAATTCACGGAGGGGGGTAAACAGTTCACAAAGGGGTCAAATAATTCACGGAGGGGGGTAAACAATTCACGGAGGGGTGAAATAATTCACGGAGGGGGGTAAACAATTCACAGAGGGGTCAAATAATTCACGGAGGGGGGTAAACAATTCACAGAGGGGTCAAATAATTCACGGAGGGGAGTAAACAATTCACGGAGGGGTGAAATAATTCACGGAGGGGGGAAAACAATTCACGGAGGGTTAAATAATTCACGGAGGGATGCAATAATTCACGGAGGGGGGTAAATATTTCACGGAGGGGTGAAATAATTCACGGAGGGGGGTAAATGATTCACGGAGGGGTGAGATAATTCACGGAGGGGGGTAAAGAATTCACAGAGGGGTCAACAAATTCATGGAGGGGGGTAAACAATTCACGGAGGGGTGAAATAATTCACGGAGGGGGGTAAATAATCCACGGAGGGGTAAAATAATTCACGGAGGGGGGTAAATAATTCACGGAGGGGGGTAAACAATTCACGGAGGGGTGAAATAATTCAGGGAGGGGGGTAAATAATTCACGGAGGGGTGAAATAATTCACGGAGGGGGGTAAACCATTCACAGAGGGGTCAAATAATTCACGGAGGGGGGTAAATAATTCACGGAGGGGTAAAATAATTCACGGAGGGGGGTAAATAATTCACGGAGGAGTAAAATAATTCACGGAGGGGGGTAAACAATTCACAGAGGGGTAAAATAATTCACGGAGGGGGGTAAACAATTCACGGAGGGGTAAAATAATTCACGGAAGGGGGGTAAACAATTCACGGAGGGGTAAAATAATTCACGGAGGGGTGAAATAATTCACAGAGGGGGGTGAATAATTCACGGAGGGGTAAATAATTCACGGAGGGGGGTAAATAATTCACGAAGGGGTCAAATAATTCACGGTGGGGGGTAAACAATTCACGGAGGGGTGAAAAAATTCACGGAAGGGGGGTAAACAATTCACGGAGGGGTAAAATAATTCACGGAGGGGGGTAAATAATTCACGGAGGGGTAAAATAGTTCAAGGGGGGTGAATAATTCACAGAGGGGTAAAATAATTCACGGTGGGGGGTAAATAATTCACGGAGGGGTAAAATAATTCACGGAGGGGGGTAAATAATTCACGGAGGGGTCTAATAATTCACGGAGGGGGGTAAATAATTCACGGAGGGGTAAAATGATTCACGGAGGGGGGTAAACAATTCACGGAGGGGTGAAATAATTCACGGAGGGGGGTAAATAATTCACGGAGGGGTCAAACAATTCACCGAGGGGGGTAAATAATTCACGGAGGGGTAAAATAATTCACGGAGGGAGGTAAATAATTCACGGAGGGGGGTAAATAATTCACGGAGGGGGGTAAATAATTCACGGAGGGGTAAAATAATTCACGGAGGGGGGTAAACAATTCACGGAGGGGTGAAATAATTCACGGAGGGGGGTAAACAATTCACGGAGGGGTAAAATAATTCACGGAGGGGGGTAAATAATTCACAGGGGGGTAAAATAATTCACGGAGGGGGGTAAACAATTCACGGAGGGGGGTAAATAATTCATGGAGGGGTGAAATAATTCACGGAGGGGGGTAAATAATTCACAGAGTGGTAAAATAATTCACGGAGGGGGGTAAACAGTTCACAGAGGGGTCAAATAATTCACGGAGGGGGGTAAACAATTCACAGAGGGGTCAAATAATTCACGGAGGGGGGTAAACAATTCACGGAGGGGTGAAATAATTCACAGAGGGGGGAAAACAATTCACGGAGGGGTAAAAAAATTTACGGAGGGGTGCAATAATTCACGGAGGGGGGTAAACAATTCACGGAGGGGTGAAATAATTCACGGAAGGGGGTAAATAATTCACGGAGGGGTGAAATAATTCACGGAGGGGGGTAAACAATTCACAGAGGGGTCAAATGATTCACGGAGGGGGGTAAACAATTCACAGAGGGGTGAAATAATTCACGGAGGGGGGTAAGCAATTCACGGAGGGGTAAAATAATTCACGGAGGGGGGTAAATAATTCACGGAGAGGGGTAAAATAATTCACGGAGGGGTCAAATAATTCACGGAGGGGGGTAAACAATTCACGGAGGGGTGAAATAATTCACGGAGGGGGGTAAACAATTCACGGAGGGGTAAAATAATTCACGGAGGGGGGTAAATAATTCACAGAGGGGTAAAATAATTCACGGAGGGGGGTAAACAATTCACGGAGGGGGGTAAATAATTCATGGAGGGGTGAAATAATTCACGGAGGGGGGTAAATAATTCACAGAGGGGTAAAATAATTCACGGAGGGGGGTAAACAGTTCACAAAGGGGTCAAATAATTCACGGAGGGGGGTAAACAATTCACGGAGGGGTGAAATAATTCACGGAGGGGGGAAAACAATTCACGGAGGGTTAAATAACTCACGGAGGGGTGCAATAATTCACGGAGGGGGGTAAATAATTCACGGAGGGGTGAAATAATTCACGGAGGGGGCTAAATAATTCACGGAGGGGTGAAATAATTCACGCAGGGGGGTAAAGAATTCACACAGGGGTCAAAAAATTCATGGAGGGGGGTAAACAATTCACGGAGGGCCGAAATAATTCACGGAGGGGGGTAAATAATCCACGGAGGGGTAAAATAATTCACGGAGGGGGGTAAACAATTCACAGAGGGGTAAAATAATTCACGGAGGGGGGTAAACAATTCACGGAGGGGTAAAATAATTCACGGAGGGGGGTAAACAATTCACGGAGGGGTAAAATAATTCACGGAGGGGTGAAATAATTCACAAAGGTGGGGAAATAATTCACGGAGGGGTAAATAATTCACGGAGGGGGGTAAATAATTCACGAAGGGGTGAAATAATTCACGGAGGGGGGTAAACAACTCACAGAGGGGTCAAATAATTCACGGTGGGGGGTAAACAATTCACGGAGGGGTGAAATAATTCACGGAAGGGGGTAAATAATTCACGGAGGGGTAAAATAATTCACGGAGGGGGGTAAATAATTCACAGAGGGGTAAAATAATTCACGGTGGGGGGTAAATAATTCACGGAGGGGTAAAATAATTCACGGAGGGGGGTAAATAATTCACGGAGGGGTCTAATAATTCACGGAGGGGGGTAAATAATTCACGGAGGGGTAAAATAATTCACGGAGGGGGGCAAATAATTCACAGAGGGGTCAAATAATTCACGGAGGGGGGTAAATAATTCACGGAGGGGTAAAATAATTCACGGAGGGGGGTAAACAATTCACAGAGGGGTAAAATAATTCACGGAGGGGGGTAAACAATTCACGGAGGGGTAAAATAATTCACGGAGGGGGGTAAACAATTCACGGAGGGGTAAAATAATTCACGGAGGGGTGAAATAATTCACAAAGGTGGGGAAATAATTCACGGAGGGGTAAATAATTCACGGAGGGGGGTAAATAATTCACGAAGGGGTGAAATAATTCACGGAGGGGGGTAAACAACTCACAGAGGGGTCAAATAATTCACGGTGGGGGGTAAACAATTCACGGAGGGGTGAAATAATTCACGGAAGGGGGTAAATAATTCACGGAGGGGTAAAATAATTCACGGAGGGGGGTAAATAATTCACAGAGGGGTAAAATAATTCACGGTGGGGGGTAAATAATTCACGGAGGGGTAAAATAATTCACGGAGGGGGGTAAATAATTCACGGAGGGGTCTAATAATTCACGGAGGGGGGTAAATAATTCACGGAGGGGTAAAATAATTCACGGAGGGGGGCAAATAATTCACAGAGGGGTCAAATAATTCACGGAGGGGGGTAAATAATTCACGGAGGGGTAAAATAATTCACGGAGGGGGGTAAACAATTCACAGAGGGGTCAAATAATTCACGGAGGGGGGTAAACAATTCACGGAGGGGTGAAATAATTCACGGAGGGGGGTAAATGATTCACGGAGGGGTAAAATAATTCGCGGAGGGGGGTAAATAATTCACGGAGGGGTGAAATAATTCACGGAGGGGGGTAAATAATTCACGGAGGGGTAAATAATTCACGGAGGGGGGTAAATAATTCACGAAGGGGTGAAATAATTCACGGAGGGGGGTAAACTATTCACAGAGGGGTCTAATAATTCACGGAGGGGGGTAAACAATTCACGGAGGGGTGAAACAATTCACGGAGGGGGGTAAATAATTCACGGAGGGGTAAAAGAATTCACGGAGGGGGGTAAATAATTCACGGAGGGGTAAAAAAATTCACGGAGGGGGGTAAACAATTCACGGAGGGGTCAAATAATTCACGGAGGGGGGTAAATAATTCACGGAGGGGTAAAATAATTCACGGAGGGGGGTAAACAATTCACGGAAGGGTTAAAAGAATTCACGGAGGGGGGTAAATAATTCACGGAGGGGTCAAATAATTCACGGAGGGGGGTAAATAATTCACGGAGGGGTCAAATAATTCACGGAGGGGGGTAAATAATTCACGGAGGGGTCAAATAATTCACGGAGGGGGGTAAATAATATACGGAGGGGTAAAATAATTCACGGAGGGGGGTAAATAATTCACGGAGGGGTGAAATAATTCACGGAGGGGGGTAAATAATTCACGGAGGGGTAAAATAATTCACGGAGGGGGATAAATAATTCACGGAGGGGTAAAATAATTCACGGAGGGGGGTAAATAACTCACGGAGGGGTCAAATAATTCACGGAGGGGGGTAAATAATTCACGGAGGGGGGTAAATAATTCACGGAGGGGTCAAATAATTCACGGAGGGGGGTAAATAATTCACGGAGGGGTAAAATAATTCACGGAGGGGGGTAAACAATTCAGGGAGGGGTAAAATACTTCACGGAGGGGGGTAAACAATTCACGGAGGGGTAAAAAAATTCACGGAGGGGTGAAATAATTCACGGAGGGGGGTAAATAATTCACGGAGGGGTGAAATAATTCACGGAGGGGGGTAAACAATTCACAGAGGGGTCAAATAATTCACGGAGGGGGGTAAACAATTCACGGAGCGGTGAAATAATTCACGGAGGGGGGTAAATAATTCACGGAGGGGTAAAATAATTCACGGAGGGGGCCAAATAATTCACGGAGGGGTAAAATAATTCACGGAGGGGGGTAAATATTTCACGGAGGGGTAAAATAATTCATGGAGGGGGGTAAATAATTCACGGAGGGGTCAAATAATTCGGGGAGGGGGGTAAATAATTCACGGAGGGGTCAAATAATTCACGGAGGGGGGTAAATAATTCACGGAGGGGTAAAATAATTCACGGAGGGGGGTAAATAATTCACGGAGGGGTAAAAAAATTCACGGAGGGGTAAAATAATTCACGGAGGGGGGTAAATAATTCACGGAGGGGTAAAATAATTCACGGAGGGGGGTAAATAATTCACAGAGGGGTAAAATAATTCACGGAGGGGGGTAAATAATTCACGGAGGGGTAAAATAATTCACGGAGGGAGGTAAATAATTCACGGAGGGGTAAAATAATTCACGGAGGGGGGTAAACAATTCAGGGAGGGGTAAAAGAATTCACGGAGGGGGGTAAACAATTCACGGAGGGGTAAAAAAATTCACGGAGGGGTAAAATAATTCACGGAGGGGGGTAAATAATTCACGGAGGGGTAAAATAATTCACGGAGGGGGGTAAATAATTCACGGAGGGGTCAAATAATTCACGGAGGGGGGTAAATAATTCACGGAGGGGTAAAAAAATTCACGGAGGGGGGTAAATAATTCACAGAGGGGTAAAATAATTCACGGAGGGGGGTAAATAATTCACGGAGGGGTAAAATAATTCACGGAGGGGGGTAAACAATTCACAGAGGGGTCAAATAATTCACGGAGGGGGGTAAACCATTCACGGAGGGGTGAAATAATTCATGGAGGGGGGTAAACAATTCACGGAGGGGTAAAAGAATTCACGGAGGGGGGTAAATAATTCACGGAGGGGTCAAATAATTCACGGAGGGGGGTAAATAATTCACGGAGGGGTCAAATAATTCACGGAGGGGGGTAAATAATTCACGGAGGGGTAAAATAATTCACGGAGGGGGGTAAATAATTCACGGAGGGGTAAAAAAATTCACGGAGGGGTAAAATAATTCACGGAGGGGTAAAATAATTCACGGAGGGGGGTAAATAATTCACGGAGGGGTAAATAATTCACCGTGGGGGGTAAATAACTCACGGAGGGGTCAAATAATTCACGGAGGGGGTAAATAATTCACGGAGGGGTCAAATAATTCACGGAGGGGGGTAAATAATTCACGGAGGGGTCAAATAATTCACGGAGCGGGGTAAATAATTCACGGAGGGGTCAAATAATTCACGGAGGGGGGTAAATAATTCACGGAGGGGTAAAATAATTCACGGAGGGGGGTAAATAATTCACAGAGGGGGGTAATAATTCACGGAGGGGGGTAAATAATTCACAGAGGGGTCGAAAAATACACGGAGGGGGGTAAATAATACACGGAGGGGTAAAATAATTCACGGAGGGGGGTAAACAATTCACAGAGTAGTGAAATAATTCACGGAGGGGGGTAAATAATTCACAGAGGGGTCAAATAATTCACGGAGGGGGGTAAATAATTCACGGAGGGGTAAAATAATTCACGGAGGGGGGTAAATAATTCACGGAGGGGTCAAATAATTCACGGAGGGGTGTACATAATTCACGGAGGGGTAAAATAATTCACGGAGGGGGGTAAATGATTCACAGAGGGGTAAAATAATTCACGGAGGGGGATAAATAATTCATGGAGGGGTAAAATAATTCACGGAGGGGGGTAAATGATTCACAGAGGGGTAAAATAATTCACGGAGGGGGGTAAACAATTCACGGAGGGGTGAAACATTTCACGGAGGGGGGTAAATAATTCAAAGAGGGGTAAAATAATTCACGGAGGGGGGTAAATAATTCACAGAGGGGTAAAATAATTCACGGAGGGGGGTAAATAATTCACGGAGGGTTCAAATAATTCACGGAGGGGGGTAAACAATTCACGGAGGGGTGAAATAATTCACGGAGGGGGGTAAACAATTCACGGAGGGGTAAAACAATTCACGGAGGGGGGTAAACAATTCACGGAGGGGTGAAATAATTCACGGAGGGGGGTAAAGAATTCATGGAGGGGTGAAATAATTCACGGAGGGGGGTAAATGATTCACGGAGGGGTCAAATAATTCACGGAGGGGGGTAAATAATTCACAGAGGGGTAAAATAATTCACAGAGGGGGGTAAACAATTCACGGAGGGGTAAAAGAATTCACGGAGGGGGGTAAATAATTCACGGAGGGGTCAAATAATTCACGGAGGGGGGTAAATAATTCACGGAGGGGTCAAATAATTCATGGAGGGGGGTAAATAATTCACGGAGGGGTCAAAAAATTCACGGAGGGGGGTAAATAATTCACGGAGGGGTAAATAATTCACGGTGGGGGGTAAATAATTCACGGAGGGGTAAATAATTCACGGTGGGGGGTAAATAACTCACGGAGGGGGAAAATAATTCACGGAGGGGGGTAAATAATTCACGGAGGGGTCAAAAAATTCACGGAGGGGGGTAAATAATTCACGGAGGGGTCAAATAATTCTCGGAGGGGGGTAAACAATTCACGGAGGGGTCAAAGAATTCACGGAGGGGGGTAAATAATTCACGGAGGGGTAAAATAATTCACGGAGGGGGGTAAATAATTCACAGAGGGGTCGAAAAATACACGGAGGGGGGTAAATAATACACGGAGGGGTAAAATAATTCACGGAGGGGGGTAAACAATTCTCAGAGTGGTGAAATAACTCACGGAGGGGGGTAAACAATTCACAGAGGGGTCAAATAATTCACGGAGGGGGGTAAATAATTCACGGAGGGGTAAAATAATTCACGGAGGGGGGTAAATAATTCACGGAGGGGTCAAATAATTCACGGAGGGGGGTACATAATTCACGGAGGGGTAAAATAATTCACGGAGGGGGGTAAATGATTCACAGAGGGGTAAAATAATTCACGGAGGGGGGTAAATAATTCATGGAGGGGTAAAATAATTCACGGAGGGGGGTAAACAATTCACAGAGGGGTCAAATAATTCACGGAGGGGGGTAAACAATTCACGGAGGGGTGAAACATTTCACGGAGGGGGGTAAATAATTCACACAGGGGTAAAATAATTCACGGAGGGGGGTAAATAATTCACGGAGGGGTAAAATAATTCACGGAGGGGGGTAAATAATTCACGGAGCGGTAAAATAATTCACGGAGGGGGGTAAATAATTCACGGAGGGGTAAAATAATTCGCGGAGGGGGGTAAATAATTCACGGAGGGGTAAAATAATTCACAGAGGGGGGTAAACAATTCACGGAGGGGGGTAAATAATTCACAGAGGGGGGTAAATAATTCACGGAGGGGTCAAATAATTCACGGAGGGGGGTAAATAATTCACGGAGGGGGGGGAAAATAATTCACGGAGGGGTAAAATAATTCACGGAGGGGGGTAAATAATTCACGGAGGGGTAAAATAATTCACGGAGGGGGGTAAACAATTCAGGGAGGGGTAAAATAATTCACGGAGGGGGGTAAACAATTCACGGAGGGGTAAAATAATTCACGGTGGGGTGAAATAATTCACGGAGGGGGGTAAATAATTCACGGAGGGGTGAAATAATTCACGGAGGGGGGTAAACAATTCACAGAGGGGTCAAACAATTCACGGAGGGGGGTAAATAATTCACGGAGGGGTCAAATAATTCACGGAGGGGGGTAAACAATTCACGGAGGGGTGAAATAATTCACGGAGGGGGGTAAACAATTCACGGAGGGGTAAAACAATTCACGGAGGGGGGTAAACAATTCACGGAGGGGTGAAATAATTCACGGAGGGGGGTAAAGAATTCATGGAGGGGTCAAATAATTCACGGAGGGGGGTAAATAATTCACGGAGGGGTCAAATAATTCACGGAGGGGGGTAAAGAATTCACGGAGGGGTCAAATAATTCACGGAGGGGGGTAAATAATTCACGGAGGGGTGAAATAATTCACGGAGGGGGGTAAATGATTCACGGAGGGGTCAAATAATTCACGGAGGGGGGTAAATAATTCACAGAGGGGTAAAATAATTCACAGAGGGGGGTAAACAATTCACGGAGGGGTAAAAGAATTCACGGAGGGGGGTAAATAATTCACGGAGGGGTCAAATAATTCACGGAGGGGGGTAAATAATTCACGGAGGGGTCAAATAATTCACGGAGGGGGGTAAATAATTCACGGAGGGGTCAAAAAATTCACGGAGGGGGGTAAATAATTCACGGAGGGGTAAATAATTCACGGTGGGGGGTAAATAATTCACGGAGGGGTCAAAAAATTCACGGTGGGGGGTAAATAACTCACGGAGGGGTCAAATAATTCACGGAGGGGGGTAAATAATTCACGGAGGGGTCAAATAATTCACGGAGGGGGGTAAATAATTCACGGAGGGGTCAAATAATTCCCGGAGGGGGGTAAACAATTCACGGAGGGGTCAAAGAATTCTCGGAGGGGGGTAAATAATTCACGGAGGGGTAAAATAATTCACGGAGGGGGGTAAATAATTCACAGAGGGGTCGAAAAATACACGGAGGGGGGTAAATAATACACGGAGGGGTCAAATAATTCACGGAGGGGGGTAAACAATTCAGGGAGGGGTGAAATAACTCACGGAGGGGGGTAAATAATTCACAAAGGGGTCAAATAATTCACGGAGGGGGGTAAATAATTCACGGAGGGGTAAAATAATTCACGGAGGGGGGTAAATAATTCACGGAGGGGTCAAATAATTCACGGAGGGGGGTAAATGATTCACAGAGGGGTAAAATAATTCACGGAGGGGGGTAAATAATTCATGGAGGGGTAAAAAAATTCACGGAGGGGGGTAAACAATTCACAGAGGGGTCAAATAATTCACGGAGGGGGGTAAACAATTCACGGAGGGGTGAAACATTTCACGGAGGGGGGTAAATAATTCACAGAGGGGTAAAATAATTCACGGAGGGGGGTAAATAATTCACAGAGGGGTAAAATAATTCACGGAGGGGGGTAAATAATTCACGGAGCGGTAAAATAATTCACGGAGGGGGGTAAATAATTCACGGAGGGGTAAAATAATTCGCGGAGGGGGGTAAAGAATTCACGGAGGGGTAAAATAATTCACAGAGGGGGGTAAACAATTCACGGACGGGGGTAAATAATTCACAGAGGGGGGTAAATAATTCACGGAGGGGTCAAATAATTCACGGAGGGGGGTAAATAATTCACGGAGGGGGGTAAATAATTCACGGAGGGGTAAAATAATTCACGGAGGGGGGTAAATAACTCACGGAGGGGTCAAATAATTCACGGAGGGGGGTAAATAATTCACGGAGGGGGGTAAATAATTCACGGAGGGGTCAAATAATTCACGGAGGGGGGTAAATAATTCACGGAGGGGTAAAATAATTCACGGAGGGGGGTAAATAATTCACGGAGGGGTAAAAAAATTCACGGAGGGGTGAAATAATTCACGGAGGGGGGTAAATAATTCACGGAGGGGTGAAATAATTCACGGAGGGGGGTAAACAATTCACAGAGGGGTCAAATAATTCACGGAGGGGGGTAAACAATTCACGGAGCGGTGAAATAATTCACGGAGGGGGGTAAATAATTCACGGAGGGGTAAAAGAATTCACGGAGGGGGCCAAATAATTCACGGAGGGGTAAAATAATTCACGGAGGGGGGTAAATAATTCATGGAGGGGTAAAATAATTCATGGAGGGGGGTAAATAATTCACAGAGGGGTCAAATAATTCGGGGAGGGGGGTAAATAATTCACGGAGGGGTCAAATAATTCACGGAGGGGGGTAAATAATGCACGGAGGGGTAAAATAATTCACGGAGGGGGGTAAATAATTCACGGAGGGGTAAAATAATTCACGGAGGGGGGTAAATAATTCACGGAGGGGTAAAATAATGCACGGAGGGAGGTAAATAATTCACGGAGGGGTAAAATAATTCACGGAGGGGGGTAAACAATTCACGGAGGGGGGTAAACAATTCACGGAGGGGGGTAAACAATTCACGGAGGGGTAAAAAAATTCACGGAGGGGTAAAATAATTCACGGAGGGGGGTAAAAAATTCACCGAGGGGTAAAAAAATTTACGGAGGGGGGTAAATAATTCACGGAGGGGTAAAATAATTCACGGAGGGGGGTAAATAATGCACGGAGGGGTCAAATAATTCACGGAGGGGGGTAAATAGTTCACGGAGGGGTAAAATAATTCACGGAGGGGGGTAAATAATTCACAGAGGGGTAAAATAATTCACGGAGGGGGGTAAATAATTCACGGAGGGGTAAAATAATTCACGGAGGGGGGTAAACAATTCACAGAGGGGTCAAATAATTCACGGAGGGGGGTAAACAATTCACGGAGGGGTGAAATAATTCATGGAGGGGGGTAAACAATGCACGGAGGGGTAAAACAATTCACGGAGGGGGGTAAACAATTCACGGAGGGGTGAAATAATTCACGGAGGGGGGTAAAGACTTCATGGAGGGGTAAAATAATTCACGGAGGGGGGTAAATGATTCACGGAGGGGTCAAATAATTCACGGAGGGGGGTAAATAATTCACAGAGGGGTAAAATAAATCACGGAGGGGGGTAAAAAATTCACGGAGGGGTAAAAGAATTCACGGAGGGGGGTAAATAATTCACAGAGGGGTCAAATAATTCACGGAGGGGGGTAAATAATTCACGGAGGGGTCAAATAATTCACGGAGGGGGGTAAATAATTCACGGAGGGGTAAAATAATTCACGGAGGGGGGTAAAAAATTCACGGAGGGGTAAAATAATTCACGGTGGGGGGTAAATAATTCACGGAGGGGTAAAATAATTCACGGAGGGGGGTAAATAATTCACGGAGGGGTAAATAATTCACCGTGGGGGGTAAATAACTCACGGAGGGGTCAAATAATTCACGGAGGGGGGTAAATAATTCACGGAGGGGTAAAATAATTCACGGAGGGGGGTAAATAATTCACAGAGGGGGGTAATAATTCACGGAGGGGGGTAAATAATTCACAGAGGGGTCGAAAAATACACGGAGGGGGGTAAATAATACACGGAGGGGTAAAATAATTCACGGAGGGGGGTAAACAATTCACAGAGTGGTGAAATGATTCACGGAGGGGGGTAAATAATTCACAGAGGGGTCAAATAATTCACGGAGGGGGGTAAATAATTCACGGAGGGGTAAAATAATTCACAGAGGGGGGTAAATAATTCACGGAGGGGTCAAAAAATTCACGGAGGGGTGTACATAATTCACGGAGGGGTAAAATAATTCACGGAGGGGGGTAAATGATTCACAGAGGGGTAAAATAATTCACGGAGGGGGGTAAATAATTCATGGAGGGGTAAAATAATTCACGGAGGGGGGTAAATGATTCACAGAGGGGTAAAATAATTCACGGAGGGGGGTAAACAATTCACACAGGGGTCAAATAATTCACGGAGGGGGGTAAACAATTCACGGAGGGGTGAAACATTTCACGGAGGGGGGTAAATAATTGGCAGAGGGGTAAAATAATTCACGGAGGGGGGTAAATAATTCACGGAGGGGTAAAATAATTCACGGAGGGGGGTAAACAATTCACAGAGGGGTCAAATAATTAACGGAGGGGGGTAAACAATTCACGGAGGGGTGAAATAATTCACGGAGGGGGGTAAACAATTCACGGAGGGGTAAAACAATTCACGGAGGGGGGTAAACAATTCACGGAGGGGGTAAATAATTCACGGAGGGGGGTAAAGAATTCATGGAGGGGTGAAATAATTCACGGAGGGGGGTAAATGATTCACGGAGGGGTCAAATAATTCACGGAGGGGGGTAAATAATTCACAGAGGGGTAAAATAATTCACAGAGGGGGGTATACAATTCACGGAGGGGTAAAAGAATTCACGGAGGGGGGTAAATAGTTCACGGAGGGGTCAAATAATTCACGGAGGGGGGTAAATAATTCACGGAGGGGTCAAATAATTCACGGAGGGGGGTAAATAATTCACAGAGGGGTAAACTAATTCACGGAGGGGGGTAAATAATTCACGGAGGGGTAAAATAATTCACGGAGGGGGGTAAATAATTCACGGAGGGGTAAAATAATTCACGGAGGGGGGTAAATAATTCACGGAGGGGTAAATAATTCACGGTGGGGGGTAAATAACTCACGGAGGGGTCAAAAAATTCACGGAGGGGGGTAAATAATTCACGGAGGGGTCAAAAAATTCACGGAGGGGGGTAAATAATTCACGGAGGGGTCAAATAATTCACGGAGGGGGGTAAATAAGTCACGGAGGGGTAAAATAATTCACGGAGGGGGGTAAATAATTCACGGAGGGGTAAATAATTCACGGAGGGGGGTAAACAATTCACGGAGGGGTCAAATAATTCACGGAGGGGGGTAAATAATTCACGGAGGGGTAAAATAATTCACGGAGGGGGGTAAATAATTCACAGAGGGGGGTAATAATTCACGGAGGGGGGTAAATAATTCACAGAGGGGTCGAAAAATACACGGAGGGGGGTAAATAATACACGGAGGGGTAAAATAATTCACGTAGGGGGGTAAACAATTCACAGAGTGGTGAAAGAACTCACGGAGGGGGGTAAATAATTCACAGAGGGGTCAAATAATTCACGGAGGGGGGTAAATAATTCACGGAGGGGTAAAATAATTCACGGAGGGGGGTAAATAATTCACGGAGGGGTCAAATAATTCACGGAGGGGGGTAAATAACCCACGGAGGGGTACAATAATTCACGGAGGGGGGTAAATGATTCACAGAGGGGTAAAATAATTCACGGAGGGGGGTAAATAATTCATGGAGGGGTAAAATAATTCACGGAGGGGGGTAAACAATTCACAGAGGGGTCAAATAATTCACGGAGGGGGGTAAACAATTCACGGAGGGGTGAAACCTTTCACGGAGGGGGGTAAATAATTCACAGAGGGGTAAAATAATTCACGGAGGGGGGTAAATAATTCACGGAGGGGTAAAATAATTCACGGAGGGGGGTAAATAATTCACGGAGCGGTAAAATAATTCACGGAGGGGGGTAAATAATTCACGGAGGGGTAAAATAATTCGCGGAGGGGGGTAAATAATTCACGGAGGGGTAAAATAATTCACAGAGGGGGGTAAACAATTCACGGAGGGGGGTAAATAATTCACAGAGGGGGGTAAATAATTCACGGAGGGGGGTAAATAATTCACAGAGGGGGGTAAATAATTCGCGGAGGGGGGTAAATAATTCACGGAGGGGTAAAATAATTCACGGAGGGGGGTAAACAATTCACGGAGGGGTAAAAAAATTCACGGAGGGGGGTAAATAACTCACGGAGGGGTCAAATAATTCACGGAGGGGGGTAAATAATTCACGGAGGGGTCAAATAATTCACGGAGAAGGGTAAATAACCCACGGAGGGGTCAAATAATTCACGGAGGGGGGTAAATAATTCACGGAGGGGTCAAATAATTCACGGAGGGGGGTAAATAAGTCACGGAGGGGTAAAATAATTCACGGAGGGGGGTAAATAATTCACAGAGGGGTGAAATAATTCACGGAGGGGGGTAAATAATTCACGGAGGGGTGAAATAATTCATGGAGGGGGGTAAATAACTCACGGAGGGGTCAAATAATTCACGGAGGGGGGTAAATAATTCACGGAGGGTTAAAATAATTCACGGAGGGGGGTAAATAATTCACAGAGGGGTAAAATAATTCACGGAGGGGGGTAAATAATTCACGGAGGGGTGAAATAATTCACGGAGGGGGGTAAATAATTCATGGAGGGGTAAAATAATTCACGGAGGGGGGTAAATAATTCATGGAGGGGTAAAATAATTCACGGAGGGGGGTAAACAATTCACAGAGGGGTCAAATAATTCACGGAGGGGGGTAAATAATTCACGGAGGGGTGAAACATTTCACGGAGGGGGGTAAATAATTCACGGAGGGGTAAAATAATTCACGGAGGGGGGTAAATAATTCACGGAGGGGTAAAATAATTCGCGGAGGGGGGTAAATAATTCACGGAGGGGTAAAATAATTCACAGAGGGGGGTAAACAATTCACGGAGGGGTAAAATAATTCACAGAGGGGGGTAAATAATTCACGGAGGGGTAAAATAATTCACGGAGGGGGGTAAATAATTCACGGAGGGGTCAAATAATTCACGGAGGGGAATAAATAATTCACGGAGGGGTCAAATAATTCACGGAGGGGGGTAAATAATTCACGGAGGGGTAAAATAATTCACGGAGGGGGGTAAATAATTCACGGAGGGGTAAAATAATTCATGGAGGGGGGTAAATAATTCACGGAGGGGTAAAATAATTCACGGAGGGGGGTAAATAATTCACGGAGGGGTCAAATAATTCACGGAGGGGGGTAAATAATTCACGGAGGGGTCAAATAATTCACGGAGGGGGGTAAATAATTCACGGAGGGGTAAAAGAATTCACGGAGGGGGGTAAATAATTCACAGAGGGGTGAAATATTTCACGGAGGGGGGTAAATAATTCACGGAGGGGTGAAATAATTCACGGAGGAGGGTAAATAATTCACGGAGGGGTAAAATAATTCACGGAAAAATAATTCACGGAGGGGGGTAAATAATTCACAGAGGGGTAAAATAATTCACGGAGGGGGGTAAATAATTCACGGAGGGGTAAAATAATTCACGGAGGGGGGTAAATAATTCACGGAGGGGTCAAATAATTCACGGAGGGGTGAAATAATTCACGGAGAGGTGTAAATAATTCACGGAGGGGTAAAATAATTCACGGAGGGGGGGTGAATAATTCGTGGAGAGGTAAAAGAATTCACGGAGGGGGGTAAATAATTCACGGAGGGGTCAAATAATTCACGGAGGGGGGTAAATAATTCACAGAGGGGTCAAATAATTCACAGAGGGGGGTAAATAATTCACGGAGGGGTCAAATAATTCACGGAGGGGGGTAAATAATTCACGGAGGGGTAAAAAAATTCACGGAGGGGGGTAAATATTTCAAGGAGGGGTAAAATAATTCACGGAGGGGGCCAAATAATTCACGGAGGGGTAAAATAATTCACGGAGGGGTAAATAATTCACGGAGGGGTGTAAATAACTCACGGAGGGGTCAAATAATTCACGGAGGGGGGTAAATAATTCACGGAGGGGTCAAATAATTCACGGAGGGGGGTAAATAATTCATGGAGGGGTCAAATAATTCACGGAGGGGGGTGAACAATTCACGGAGGGGTCAAATAATTCACGGAGGGGGGTAAATAATTCACGGAGGGGTAAAATAATTCACGGAGGGGGGTAAATAATTCACAGAGGGGTAAATAATTCACGGAGGGGGGTAAATAATTCACAGAGGGGTCAAATAATTCACGGAGGGGGGTAAATAATACACGGAGGGGTAAAATAATTCACGGAGGGGGGTAAACAATTCACAGAGGGGTGAAATAATTCACGGAGGGGGGTAAATAATTCACCGAGGGGTCAAATAATTCACGGAGGGGGGTAAATAATTCACGGAGGGGTAAAATAATTCACGGAGGGGGGTAAATAATTCACAGAGGGGTAAAATAATTCACGGAGGGGGGTAAATAATTCATTCAAAGGGTAAATTAATTCACGGAGGGGGGTAAACAATTCACACAGGGGTCAAATAATTCACGGAGGGGGGTAAACAATTCACGGAGGGGTGAAATAATTCACGGAGGGGGGTAAATAATTCACAGAGGGGTAAAATAATTCACGGAGGGGGGTAAACAATTCACGGAGGGGTGAAATAATTCACGGAGGGGGGTAAACAATTCACAGAGGGGTAAAATAATTTACGGAGGGGGGTAAACAATTCACGGAGGGGGGTAAATAATTCACGGAGGGGATAAATAATTCCTGAGGGGGGTAAATAATTCACGGAGGGGTGAAACAATTCACGGAGGGGGGTAAATAATTCACGGAGGGGTAAAAAAATTCACGGAGGGGGGTAAATAATTCACGGAGGGGTGAAATAATTCACGGAGGGGGGTAAATAATTCACAGAGGGGTCAAATAATTCACGGAGGGGGGTAAATAATTCACGGAGGGGTAAAATAATTCACGGAGGGGGGTAAATAATTCACGGAGGGGTAAAATAATTCACGGAGGGGGGTAAATAATTCACGGAGGGGTAAAATAATTCACGCAGGGGGGTAAATAATTCACAGAGGGGTCAAATAATTCACGGAGGGGGGTAAATAATTCACGGAGGGGTAAAATAATTCACGGAGGGGGGTAAATAATTCACGGAGGGGTAAAATAATTCACGGAGGGGGGTAAATAATTCATGGAGGGGTAAAATAATTCACGGAGGGGGGTAAACGATTCACAGAGGGGTCAAATAATTCACGGAGGGGGGTAAACAATTCACGGAGGGGTGAAATAATTCACGGAGGGGGGTAAATAATTCACGGAGGGGTAACATAATTCACGGAGGGGGGTAAATAATTCACGGAGGGGTAAAATAATTCACAGAGGGGGGTAAATAATTCACGGAGGGGTAAAATAATTCACGGAGGGGGGTAAACAATTCACGGAGGGGTAAAATAATTCATGGAGGGGGGTAAATAATTCACGGAGGGGTCAAATAATTCACAGAGGGGGGTAAACAATTCACGGAGGGGTGAAATAATTCACAGAGGGGGGTAAATAATTCACAGAGGGGTCAAATAATTCACAGAGGGGGGTAAATAATTCACGGAGGGGTAAAATAATTCACGGAGGGGGGTAAATAATTCATGGAGGGGTAAAATAATTCACGGAGGGGGGTAAAAAATTCACGGAGGGGTCAAATAATTCACGGAGGGGGGTAAACAATTCACGGAGGGGTAAAATAATTCACGGAGGGGGGTAAATGATTCACGGAGGGGTCCAATAATTCACGGAGGGGGGTAAATAATTCACGGAGGGGTCAAATAATTCACGGAGGGGGGTAAATAATTCACGGAGGGGTCAAAAAATTCACGGAGGGGGGTAAATAATTCACGGAGGGGTAAAATAATTCACGGAGGGGGGTAAATAGTTCACGGAGGGGTCAAATAATTCACGGAGGGGGGTAAATAATTCACGGAGGGGTAAAATAATTCACGGAGGGGGGTAAATAATTCACGGAGGGGTAAAATATTTCACGGAGGGGGGTAAATAATTCACGGAGGGGTAAAATAATTCACGGAGGGGGGTAAATAACTCATGGAGGGGTCAAATAATTCACGGAGGGGGGTAAATAATTCAGGGAAGGGTCAAATAATTCACGGAGGGGGGTAAATAATTCACGGAGGGGTCAAATAATTCACGGAGGGGGGTAAATAATTCACGGAGGGGTCAAATAATTCACGGAGGGGGGTAAATAATTCACAGAGGGGTGAAATAATTCACGGAGGGGGGTAAATAATTCACGGAGGCGTGGAATAATTCACGGCGGGGGGTAAATAATTCACGGAGGGGTGAAATAATTCACGGAGGGGGGTAAATAATTCACGGAGGGGTAAAATAATTCACGGAGGGGGGTAAAAAATTCACAAAGGGGTAAAATAATTCACGGAGGGGGGTAAATAATTCACGGAGGGGTAAAATAATTCACGGAGGGGGGTAAATAATTCACGGAGGGGTCAAATAATTCACGGAGAGGTGAAATAATTCACGGAGGGGGGTAAATAATTCACGGAGGGGTGAAATAATTCACGGAGGGGGGGTAAACAATTCGTGGAGGGGTAAAAGAATTCACGGAGGGGGGTAAATAATTCACGGAGGGGTCAAATAATTCACGGAGGGGGGTAAATAATTCACGGAGGGGTCAAATAATTCACGGAGGGGGGTAAATAATTCACGGAGGGGTCAAATAATTCATGGAGGGGGGTAAATAATTCACGGAGGGGTAAAAAAATTCACGGAGGGGGGTAAATAATTCACAGAGGGGGGTAAATAATTCACGGAGGGGTAAAATAATTCACGGAGGGGTAAATAATTCACGGAGGGGGGTAAATAACTCACGGAGGGGTCAAATGATTCACGGAGGGGGGTAAATAATTCACGGAGGGGTCAAATAATTCACGGAGGGGGGTAAATAATTCACGGAGGGGTCAAATAATTCACGGAGGGGGGTAAACAATTCACGGAGGGGTCAAATAATTCACGGAGGGGGGTAAATAATTCACGGAGGGGTAAAATAATTCACGGAGGGGGGTAAATAATTCACAGAGGGGTGAAATAATTCACGGAGGGGGGTAAATGATTCACAGAGGGGTCAAATAATTCACGGAGGGGGGTAAATAATTCATGGAAGGGTAAATGAATTCACGGAGGGGGGTAAACAATTCACAGAGGGGTCAAATAATTCACGGAGGGGGGTAAACAATTCACGGAGGGGTGAAAGATTTCACGGAGGGGGGTAAATAATTCACAGAGGGGTAAAATAATTCACGGAGGGGGGTAAATAATTCACGGGGGGGGTAAAATAATTCACGGAGGGGTGAAATAATTCACGGAGGGGGGTAAACAATTCACAGAGGGGTAAAATAATTCACGGAGGGGGGTAAACAATTCACGGAGGGGGGTAAATAATTCACGGAGGGGTCAAATAATTCACGGAGGGGGGTAAATAATTCACGGAGGGGTAAAACAGTTCACGGAGGGGGGTAAATAATTCACGGAGGGGTAAAATAATTCACGGAGGGGGGTAAATAATTCACAGAGGGGTGAAATAATTCACGGAGGGGGGTAAATAATTCACAGAGGGGTCAAATAATTCACGGAGGGGGGTAAATAATTCACGGAGGGGTAAAATAATTCACGGAGGGGGGTAAATAATTCACGGAGGGGTAAAATAATTCACGGAGGGGGGTAAATAATTCACGGAGGGGTAAAATAATTCACGGAGGGGGGTAAATGATTCACAGAGGGGTCAAATAATTCACGGAGGGGGGTAAATAATTCACGGAGGGGTAAAATAATTCACCGAGGGGGGTAAATAATTCACGGAGGGGTAAAATAATTCACGGAGGGGGGTAAATAATTCATGGAGGGGTAAAATAATTCACGGAGGGGGGTAAACGATTCACGGAGGGGTGAAATAATTCACGGAGGGGGGTAAATAATTCACGGAGGGGTAGAATAATTCACGGAGGGGGGTAAATAATTCACGGAGGGGTAAAATAATTCACGGAGGGGGGTAAACAATTCACGGAGGGGTAAAATAATTCACGGAGGGGGGTAAATAATTCACGGAGGGGTGAAATCATTCACGGAGGGGGGTAAATAATTCACGGAGGGGTAAAATAATTCACCGAGGGGGGTAAATAATTCACGGAGGGGTAAAATAATTCACGGAGGGGGGTAAATAATTCATGGAGGGGTAAAATAATTCACGGAGGGGGGTAAACGATTCACGGAGGGGTGAAATAATTCACGGAGGGGGGTAAATAATTCACGGAGGGGTAAAATAATTCACGGAGGGGGGTAAATAATTCACGGAGGGGTAAACCAGTTCACGGAGGGGGGTAAATAATTCACGGAGGGGTAAAATAATTCACGGAGGGGGGTAAATAATTCACAGAGGGGTGAAATAATTCACGGAGGGGGGTAAATAATTCACAGAGGGGTCAAATAATTCACGGAGGGGGGTAAATAATTCACGGAGGGGTAAAATGATTCACGGAGGGGGGTAAATAATTCACGGAGGGGTAAAATAATTCACGGAGGGGGGTAAATAATTCACGGAGGGGTAAAATGATTCACGGAGGGGGGTAAACAATTCACAGAGGGGTAAAATATTTCACGGAGGGGGTAAATAATTCACGGAGGGGTAAAATAATTCACGGAGGGGGGTAAATAATTCACGGAGGGGCAAAATAATTCACGGAGGGGGGTAAACAATTCACGGAGGGGTAAAATAATTCACGGAGGGGGGTAAATAATTCACGGAGGGGTAAAATAATTCACGCAGGGGGGTGAATAATTCACGGAGGGGTCAAATAGTTCACGGAGGGGGGTGAATAATTCACGGAGGGGTCAAATAATTCACGGAGGGGGGTAAATAATTCACGGAGGGGTAAAATAATTCATAGAGGGGGGGAAATAATTCACGGAGGGGTAAAATAATTCACGGAGGGGGTTAAATAATTCACGGAGGGGTAAAATAATTCACGGAGGGGGGTAAACAATTCACGGAGGGGTAAAATCATTCACGGAGGGGGGTAAATAACTCACGGAGGGGTCAAATAATTCACGGAGGGGGGTAAATAATTCACGGAGGGGTCAAATAATTCACGGAGGGGGGTAAATAATTCACGGAGGGGTCAAATAATTCACGGAGGGGGGTAAACAATTCACGGAGGGGTCAAATAATTCACGGAGGGGGGCAAATAATTCACGGAGGGGTAAAATAATTCACGGAGGGGAATAAATAATTCACAGAGGGGTGAATTAATTCACGGAGGGGGGTAAATAATTCACGGAGGGGTGAAATCATTCACGGAGGGGGGTAAATGATTCACGGAGGGGTGAAATAAGTCACGGAGGGGGGTAAATAATTCACGGAGGGGTAAAATAATTCACGGAGGGGGGTGAATAATTCACAGAGGGATAGAATAATTAACGGAGGGGGGTAAATAATTCACGGAGGGGTAAAATAATTCACGGAGGGGGGTAAATAATTCACGGAGGGGTAAAATAATTCACGGAGGGGGGTAAAAAATTCACGGAGGGGTAAAATAATTCACGGAGGGGGGTAAATAATTCATGGAGGGGTAAAATAATTCACGGAGGGGGGTAAACGATTCACGGAGGGGTGAAATAATTCACGGAGGGGGGTAAATGATTCACAGAGGGGTCAAATAATTCACGGAGGGGGGTAAATAATTCACGGAGGGGTAAAACAGTTCACGGAGGGGGGTAAATAATTCACGGAGGGGTAAAATAATTCACGGAGGGGGGTAAATAATTCACAGAGGGGTGAAATAATTCACGGAGGGGGGTAAATAATTCACAGAGGGGTCAAATAATTCACGGAGGGGGGTAAATAATTCACGGAGGGGTAAAATAATTCACGGAGGGGGGTAAATAATTCACGGAGGGGTGAAATAATTCACGGAGGGGGGTAAATAATTCACGGAGGGGTGAATTAATTCACGGAGGGGGGTAAATAATTCACGGAGGGGTAAAATGATTCACGGAGGGGGGTAAACAATTCACAGAGGGGTAAAATAATTCACGGAGGGGGGTAAATAATTCACGGAGGGGTAAAATAATTCACGGAGGGGGGTAAATAATTCACGGAGGGGCAAAATAATTCACAGAGGGGGGTAAACAATTCACGGAGGGGTAAAATAATTCACGGAGGGGGGTAAATAATTCACGGAGGGGTCAAATAGTTCACGGAGGGGGGTGAATAATTCACGGAGGGGTCAAATAATTCACGGAGGGGGGTGAATAATTCACGGAGGGGTAAAATAATTCACGGAGGGGGGTAAACAATTCACGGAGGGGTAAAATCATTCACGGAGGGGGGTAAATAACTCACGGAGGGGTCAAATAATTCACGGAGGGGGGTAAATAATTCACGGAGGGGTCAAATAGTTCACGGAGGGGGGTGAATAATTCACGGAGGGGTCAAATAATTCACGGAGGGGGGTAAATAATTCACGGAGGGGTAAAATAATTCATAGAGGGGGGGAAATAATTCACGGAGGGGTAAAATAATTCACGGAGGGGGGTAAATAATTCACGGAGGGGTAAAATAATTCACGGAGGGGGGTAAACAATTCACGGAGGGGTAAAATCATTCACGGAGGGGGGTAAATAACTCACGGAGGGGTCAAATAATTCACGGAGGGGGGTAAATAATTCACGGAGGGGTCAAATAATTCACGGAGGGGGGTAAATAATTCACGGAGGGGTCAAATAATTCACGGAGGGGGGTAAACAATTCACGGAGGGGTCAAATAATTCACGGAGGGGGGCAAATAATTCACGGAGGGGTAAAATAATTCACGGAGGGGAATAAATAATTCACAGAGGGGTGAATTAATTCACGGAGGGGGGTAAATAATTCACGGAGGGGTGAAATCATTCACGGAGGGGGGTAAATGATTCACGGAGGGGTGAAATAAGTCACGGAGGGGGGTAAATAATTCACGGAGGGGTAAAATAATTCACGGAGGGGGGTGAATAATTCACAGAGGGATAGAATAATTAACGGAGGGGGGTAAATAATTCACGGAGGGGTAAAATAATTCACGGAGGGGGGTAAATAATTCACGGAGGGGTAAAATAATTCACGGAGGGGGGTAAAAAATTCACGGAGGGGTAAAATAATTCACGGAGGGGGGTAAATAATTCATGGAGGGGTAAAATAATTCACGGAGGGGGGTAAACGATTCACGGAGGGGTGAAATAATTCACGGAGGGGGGTAAATAATTCACAGAGGGGTCAAATAATTCACGGAGGGGGGTAAATAATTCACGGAGGGGTAAAACAGTTCACGGAGGGGGGTAAATAATTCACGGAGGGGTAAAAAAATTCACGGAGGGGGGTAAATAATTCACAGAGGGGTGAAATAATTCACGGAGGGGGGTAAATAATTCACAGAGGGGTCAAATAATTCACGGAGGGGGGTAAATAATTCACGGAGGGGTAAAATAATTCACGGAGGGGGGTAAATAATTCACGGAGGGGTGAAATAATTCACGGAGGGGGGTAAATAATTCACGGAGGGGTGAATTAATTCACGGAGGGGGGTAAATAATTCACGGAGGGGTAAAATGATTCACGGAGGGGGGTAAACAATTCACAGAGGGGTAAAATAATTCACGGAGGGGGGTAAATAATTCACGGAGGGGTAAAATAATTCACGGAGGGGGGTAAATAATTCACGGAGGGGCAAAATAATTCACAGAGGGGGGTAAACAATTCACGGAGGGGTAAAATAATTCACGGAGGGGGGTAAATAATTCACGGAGGGGTCAAATAGTTCACGGAGGGGGGTGAATAATTCACGGAGGGGTCAAATAATTCACGGAGGGGGGTGAATAATTCACGGAGGGGTAAAATAATTCACGGAGGGGGGTAAACAATTCACGGAGGGGTAAAATCATTCACGGAGGGGGGTAAATAACTCACGGAGGGGTCAAATAATTCACGGAGGGGGGTAAATAATTCACGGAGGGGTCAAATAATTCACGGAGGGGGGTAAATAATTCACGGAGGGGTCAAATAATTCACGGAGGGGGGTAAACAATTCACGGAGGGGTCAAATAATTCACGGAGGGGGGCAAATAATTCACGGAGGGGTAAAATAATTCACGGAGGGGGGTAAATAATTCACAGAGGGGTGAATTAATTCACGGAGGGGGGTAAATAATTCACGGAGGGGTGAAATCATTCACGGAGGGGGGTAAATGATTCACGGAGGGGTGAAATAATTCACGGAGGGGGGTAAATAATTCACGGAGGGGTAAAATAATTCACGGAGGGGGGTGAATAATTCACAGAGGGATAAAATGATTCACGGAGGGGGGTAAATAATTCACGGAGGGGGGTAAATAATTCACGGAGGGGGGTAAATAATTCACGGAGGGGTAAAATAATTCACGGAGGGGGGTAAAAAATTCACGGAGGGGTAAAAAAATTCACGGAGGGGGGTAAATAATTCACAGAGGGGTCAAATAATTCACGGAGGGGGGTATATAATTCACGGAGGGGTAAAATAATTCACGGAGGGGGGTAAATAATTCACGGAGGGGTAAAATAATTCACGGAGGGGGGTAAATAATTCATGGAGGGGTAAAATAATTCACGGAGGGGGGTAAACGATTCACAGAGGGGTCAAATAATTCACGGAGGGGGGTAAACAATTCACGGAGGGGTGAAATAATTCACAGAGGGGGGTAAATAATTCACGGAGGGGTAAAATAATTCACGGAGGGGGGTAAATAATTCACGGAGGGGTAAAATAATTCACGGAGGGGGGTAAATAATTCACGGAGGGGTCAAATAATTCACGGAGGGGCATAAACAATTCACGGAGGGGTGAAATAATTCACGGAGGGGGGTAAATAATTCACGGAGGGGTGAATTAATTCACGGAGGGGGGTAAATTATTCACGGAGGGGTAAAATAATTCACGGAGGGGGTTAAATAATTCACGGAGGGGTAAAATAATTCACGGAGGGGGGTAAATAATTCACGGAGGGGTAAAATAATTCACGGAGGGGGGTAAATAATTCACGGAGGGGTAAAATAATTCACGGAGGGGGGTAAACAATTCACGGAGGGGTAAAATAATTCACGGAGGGGGGTAAATAATTCACGGAGGGGTCAATTAATTCACGGAGGGGGGTAAATAATTCACGGAGGAGTCAAATAATTCACGGAGGGGGGTAAATAATTCACGGAGGGGTCAAATAATTCACGGAGGGGGGTAAATAATTCACGGAGGGGTAAAATAATTCACGGAGGGGGGTAAATAATTCACGGAGGGGTAAAATAATTCACGGAGGGGGGTAAATAATTCACGGAGGGGTAAAATAATTCACGGAGGGGGGTAAACAATTCACGGAGGGGTCAAATAATTCACGGAGGGGGGTAAACAATTCACGGAGGGGTCAAATAATTCACGGAGGGGGGTAAATAATTCACGGAGGGGTAAAATAATTCACGGAGGGGGGTAAATAATTCACAGAGGGGTGAAATAATTCACAGAGGGGGGTAAATAATTCACGGAGGGGTGAAATCATTCACGGAGGGGGGTAAATAATTCACGGAGGGGTGAAATAATTCACGGAGGGGGGTAAATAATTCACGGAGGGATAAAATAATTCACGGAGGGGGGTAAATAATTCACAGAGGGATAAAATAATTCACGGAGGGGGGTAAATAATTCACGGAGGGGTAAAATAATTCACGGAGGGGGTAAATAATTCACGGAGGGGTAAAATAATTCACGGAGGGGGGTGAATAATTCACGGAGGGGTCAAATAATTCACGGAGGGGGGTGAATAATTCACGGAGGGGTCAAATAATTCACGGAGGGGGGTAAATAATTCACGGAGGGGTAAAATAATTCATAGAGGGGGGGAAATAATTCACGGAGGGGTAAAATAATTCACGGAGGGGGGTAAATAATTCACGGAGGGGTAAAATAATTCACGGAGGGGGGTAAACAATTCACGGAGGGGTAAAATCATTCACGGAGGGGGGTAAATAACTCACGGAGGGGTCAAATAATTCACGGAGGGGGGTAAATAATTCACGGAGGGGTCAAATAATTCACGGAGGGGGGTAAATAATTCACGGAGGGGTCAAATAATTCAGGGAGGGGGGTAAACAATTCACGGAGGGGTCAAATAATTCACGGAGGGGGGCAAATAATTCACGGAGGGGTAAAATAATTCACGGAGGGGGGTAAATAATTCACGGAGGGGGGTAAATAATTCACGGAGGGGGGTAAATAATTCACGGAGGGGTAAAATAATTCACGGAGGGGGGTAAAAAATTCACGGAGGGGTGAATTAATTCACGGAGGGGGGTAAATAATTCACGGAGGGGTGAAATCATTCACGGAGGGGGGTAAATGATTCACGGAGGGGTGAAATAATTCACGGAGGGGGGTAAATAATTCACGGAGGGGTAAAATAATTCACGGAGGGGGGTGAATAATTCACAGAGGGATAAAATGATTCACGGAGGGGGGTAAATAATTCACGGAGGGGGGTAAATAATTCACGGAGGGGGGTAAATAATTCACGGAGGGGTAAAATAATTCACGGAGGGGGGTAAAAAATTCACGGAGGGGTAAAAAAATTCACGGAGGGGGGTAAATAATTCACAGAGGGGTCAAATAATTCACGGAGGGGGGTAAATAATTCACGGAGGGGTAAAATAATTCACGGAGGGGGGTAAATAATTCACGGAGGGGTAAAATAATTCACGGAGGGGGGTAAATAATTCATGGAGGGGTAAAATAATTCACGGAGGGGGGTAAACGATTCACAGAGGGGTCAAATAATTCACGGAGGGGGGTAAACAATTCACGGAGGGGTGAAATAATTCACAGAGGGGGGTAAATAATTCACGGAGGGGTAAAATAATTCACGGAGGGGGGTAAATAATTCACGGAGGGGTAAAATAATTCACGGAGGGGGGTAAATAATTCACGGAGGGGTCAAATAATTCACGGAGGGGCATAAACAATTCACGGAGGGGTGAAATAATTCACGGAGGGGGGTAAATAATTCACGGAGGGGTGAATTAATTCACGGAGGGGGGTAAATTATTCACGGAGGGGTAAAATAATTCACGGAGGGGGTTAAATAATTCACGGAGGGGTAAAATAATTCACGGAGGGGGGTAAATAATTCACGGAGGGGTAAAAGATTTCACGGAGGGGGGTAAATAATTCACGGAGGGGTAAAATAATTCACGGAGGGGGGTAAACAATTCACGGAGGGGTAAAATAATTCACGGAGGGGGGTAAATAATTCACGGAGGGGTCAATTAATTCACGGAGGGGGGTAAATAATTCACGGAGGAGTCAAATAATTCACGGAGGGGGGTAAATAATTCACGGAGGGGTCAAATAATTCACGGAGGGGGGTAAATAATTCACGGAGGGGTAAAATAATTCACGGAGGGGGGTAAATAATTCACGGAGGGGTAAAATAATTCACGGAGGGGGGTAAATAATTCACGGAGTGGTAAAATAATTCACGGAGGGGGGTAAACAATTCACGGAGGGGTCAAATAATTCACGGAGGGGGGTAAACAATTCACGGAGGGGTCAAATAATTCACGGAGGGGGGTAAATAATTCACGGAGGGGTAAAATAATTCACGGAGGGGGGTAAATAATTCACAGAGGGGTGAAATAATTCACAGAGGGGGGTAAATAATTCACGGAGAGGTGAAATCATTCACGGAGGGGGGTAAATGATTCACGGAGGGGTGAAATAATTCACGGAGGGGGGTAAATAATTCACGGAGGGATAAAATAATTCACGGAGGGGGGTAAATAATTCACAGAGGGATAAAATAATTCACGGAGGGGGGTAAATAATTCACGGAGGGGTAAAATAATTCACGGAGGGGGTAAATAATTCACGGAGGGGTAAAATAATTCACGGAGGGGGGTAAATAATTCACGGAGGGGTAAAAGAATTCACGGAGGGGGGTAAATAATTCACGGAGGGGTCAAATAATTCACGGAGGGGGGTAAATAATTCACGGAGGGGTCAAATAATTCACGGAGGGGGGTAAATAATTCACGGAGGGGTGAAATAATTCACGGAGGGGGGTAAATAATTCACGGAGGGGTAAAATAATTCACGGAGGGGGGTAAATAATTCACGGAGGGGGGTAAATAATTCACGGAGCGGTAAATAATTCAGGGAGGGGGGTAAATAACTCACGGAGGAGTCAAATAATTCACGGAGGGGGGTAAATAATTCACGGAGGGGTCAAATAATTCACGGAGGGGGGTAAATAATTCACGGAGGGGTCAAATAATTCACGGAGGGGGGTAAATAATTTACGGAGGGGTCAAATAATTGACGGAGGGGGGTAAATGATTCACGGAGGGGTAAAATAATTCACGGAGGGGGGTAAATAATTCACAGAGGGGTGAAATAATTCACGGAGGGGGGTAAATAATTCACAGAGGGGTCAAATAATTCACGGAGGGGGGTAAATAATACACGGAGGGGTAAAATAATTCACGGAGGGGGGTAAACAATTCACAGAGGGGTGAAATAATTCACGGAGGGGGGTAAATAATTCACAGAAGGGGTCAAATAATTCACGGAGGGGGGTAAATAATTCACGGAGGGGTAAAATAATTCACGGAGGGGGGTAAATAATTCACGGAGGCGTAAAATAATTCACGGAGGGGTAAATAATTCACGGAGGGGGGTAAATAACTCACGGAGGGGTCAAATAATTCACGGAGGGGGGTAAATAATTCACGGGGGGGTCAAATAGTTCACGGAGGGGGGTAAATAATTGACGGAGGGGTTAAATAATTCACGGAGGGGGGTAAATAAATCACGGACGGGTAAAATAATTCACGGAGGGGGGTAAATAATTCACGGAGGGGTCAAATAATTCACGGAGGGGTGAAATAATTCACGGAGGGGGGTAAATAATTCACGGAGGGGTCAAATAATTCACGGAGGGGGGTAAATAATTCACGGAGGGGTCAAATAGTTCACGGAGGGGGGTAAATAATTGACGGAGGGGTTAAATAATTCACGGAGGGGGGTAAATAAATCACGGACGGGTAAAATAATTCACGGAGGGGGGTAAATAATTCACGGAGGGGTCAAATAATTCACGGAGGGGGGTAAATAATTCACGGAGGGGTAAAATAATTCACGGAGGGGGGTAAATAATTCACGGAGGGGTCAAATAATTCACGGAGGGGGGTAAATGATTCACGGAGGGGTAAAATAATTCACGGAGGGGGGTAAATAATTCACGGAGGGGTAAAATAATTCACGGAGGGGGGTAAATAATTCACGGAGGGGTCAAATAATTCACGGAGGGGGGTAAATAATACACGGAGGGGTAAAATAATTCACGGAGGGGGGTAAACAATTCACGGAGGGGTAAAATAATTCACGGAGGGGGGTAAATAATTCAGGGAGGGCTAAAATAATTCACGGAGGGGGGTAAATAATTCAAGGAGGGGTCAAATAATTCACGGAGGGGGGTAAATACTTCACAGAGGGGTAAAATAATTCACGGAGGGGGGTAAATAATTCACGGAGGGGTCAAATAATTCACGGTGGGGGGTAAATTATTCACGGAGGGGTAAAATAATTCACGGAGGGGGGTAAACAAGTCACGGAGGGGTAAAATAATTCATGGAGGGGGGTAAATAACTCACGGAGGGGTCAAATAATTCACGGAGGGGGGTACATGATTCACGGAGGGGTGAAATAATTCACGGAGGGGGGTAAATAATTCACGGAGGGGTCAAATAATTCACGGAGGGGGGTAAACAATTCACGGAGGGGTCAAATAATTCACGGAGGGGGGTTAATAATTCACGGAGGAGTGAAATAATTCACGGAGGGGGGTAAATAATTCACGGAGGGGTAAAATAATTCACGGAGGGGGGTAAATAATTCACGGAGGGGGGTAAATAATTCACGGAGCGGTAAAAAATTCAGGGAGGGGGGTAAATAACTCACGGAGGAGTCAAATAATTCACGGAGGGGGGTAAATAATTCACGGAGGGGTCAAATAATTCACGGAGGGGGGTAAATAATTCACGGAGGGGTCAAATAATTCACGGAGGGGGGTAAATAATTTACGGAGGGGTCAAATAATTGACGGAGGGGGGTAAATGATTCACGGAGGGGTAAAATAATTCACGGAGGGGGGTAAATAATTCACAGAGGGGTGAAATAATTCACGGAGGGGGGTAAATAATTCACAGAGGGGTCAAATAATTCACGGAGGGGGGTAAATAATACACGGAGGGGTAAAATAATTCACGGAGGGGGGTAAACAATTCACAGAGGGGTGAAATAATTCACGGAGGGGGGTAAATAATTCACAGAAGGGGTCAAATAATTCACGGAGGGGGGTAAATAATTCACGGAGGGGTAAAATAATTCACGGAGGGGGGTAAATAATTCACGGAGGGGTAAAATAATTCACGGAGGGGTAAATAATTCACGGAGGGGGGTAAATAACTCACGGAGGGGTCAAATAATGCACGGAGGGGGGTAAATAATTCACGGGGGGGTCAAATAATTCACGGAGGGGGGTAAATAATTCACGGAGGGGTCAAATGATTCACGGAGGGGGGTAAATAATTCACGGAGGGGTCAAATAGTTCACGGAGGGGGGTAAATAATTGACGGAGGGGTTAAATAATTCACGGAGGGGGGTAAATAATTCACGGACGGGTAAAATAATTCACGGAGGGGGGTAAATAATTCACGGAGGGGTCAAATAATTCACGGAGGGGGGTAAATAATTCACGGAGGGGTAAAATAATTCACGGAGGGGGGTAAATAATTCACGGAGGGGTCAAATAATTCACGGAGGGGGGTAAATGTTTCACGGAGGGGTAAAATAATTCACGGAGGGGGGTAAATAATTCACGGAGGGGTAAAATAATTCACGGAGGGGGGTAAATAATTCACGGAGGGGTAAAATAATTCACGGAGGGGGGTAAACAATTCACGGAGGGGTAAAATAATTCACGGAGGGGGGTAAATAATTCAGGGAGGGCTAAAATAATTCACGGAGGGGGGTAAATAATTCAAGGAGGGGTCAAATAATTCACGGAGGGGGGTAAATATTTCACAGAGGGGTAAAATAATTCACGGAGGGGGGTAAATAATTCACGGAGGGGTCAAATAATTCACGGTGGGGGGTAAATTATTCACGGAGGGGTAAAATAATTCACGGAGGGGGGTAAACAAGTCACGGAGGGGTAAAATAATTCACGGAGGGGGGTAAATAACTCACGGAGGGGTCAAATGATTCACGGAGGGGGGAAAATGATTCACAGAGGGGTCAAATAATTCACGGAGGGGGGTAAATAATTCACGGAGGGGTCAAATAATTCACGGAGGGGTGAAATAATTCACGGAGGGGTCAAATAATTCACGGAGGGGGGTAAACAATTCACGGAGGGGTCAAATAATTCACGGAGGGGGGTAAATAATTCACGGAGGGGTAAAAAAATTCACGGAGGGGTACAAATAATTCACGGAGGGGTGAAATAATTCACGGAGGGGGGTAAATAATTCACGGAGGGGTAAAATAATTCACGGAGGGGGGTAAATAATTCACGGAGGGGTCAAATAATTCACGGAGGGGGGTAAATAATTCACGGAGGGGTAAAATAATTCACGGAGGGGGGTAAACAATTCACGGAGGGGTAAAATAATTCACGGAGGGGGGTAAATAATTCACGGAGGGGTAAAATAATTCACGGAGGGGGGTAAATAATTCACGGAGGGGTCAAATAATTCACGGAGAGGGGTAAACAATTCACGGAGGGGTGAAATAATTCACGGAGGGGGGTAAATAATTCATGGAGGGGTAAAATAATTCACGGAGGGGGGTAAACGATTCACAAAGGGGTCAAATAATTCACGGAGGGGGGTAAACAATTCACGGAGGGGTGAAATAATTCACGGAGGGGGGTAAATAATTCACGGAGGGGTAAAATAATTCACGGAGGGGGGTAAATAATTCACGGAGGGGTCAAATAATTCACGGAGGGGGGTAAACAATTCACGGAGGGGTCAAATAATTCACGGAGGGGGGTAAATAATTCACGGAGGGGTAAAATAATTCACGGAGGGGTAGAAATAATTCATGGAGGGGTAAAATAATTCACGGAGGGGGGTAAATAATTCACGGAGGGGTCAAATAATTCACGGAGAGGGGTAAACAATTCACGGAGGGGTGAAATAATTCACGGAGGGGGGTAAATAATTCATGGAGGGGTAAAATAATCCACAGAGGGGGGTAAACGATTCACAAAGGGGTCAAATAATTCACGGAGGGGGGTAAACAATTCACGGAGGGGTGAAATAATTCACGGAGGGGGGTAAATAATTCACGGAGGGGTAAAATAATTCACGGAGGGGGGTAAATAATTCACGGAGGGGTAAAATAATTCACGGAGGGGGGTAAACAATTCACGGAGGGGTGAAATAATTCACGGAGGGGTAAAATAATTCACGGAGGGGGGTAAATAATTCACGGAGGGGTAAAATAATTCACGGAGGGGGGTAAATAATTCACGGAGGGGTAAAATAATTCACGGAGGGGGGTAAACAATTCACGGAGGGGTAAAATAATTCACGGAGGGGGGTAAATAATTCAGGGAGGGCCAAAATAATTCACGGAGGGGGGTAAATAATTGAAGGAGGGGTCAAATAATTCACGGAGGGGGGTAAATATTTCACGGAGGGGTCAAATAATTCACGGTGGGGGGTAAATTATTCACGGAGGGGTAAAAAAATTCACGGAGGGGGGTAAACAAGTCACGGAGGGGTAAAATAATTCACGGAGGGGGGTAAATAACTCACGGAGGGGTCAAATAATTCACGGAGGGGGGTAAATGATTCACAGAGGGGTCAAATAATTCACGGAGGGGGGTAAATAATTCACGGAGGGGTCAAATAATTCACGGAGGGGGGTAAACAATTCACGGAGGGGTCAAATAATTCACGGAGGGGGGTAAATAATTCACGGAGGGGTAAAATAATTCACGGAGTGGTACAAATAATTCACAGAGGGGTGAAATAATTCACGGAGGGGGGTAAATAATTCACGGAGGGGTCAAATAATTCACGGAGAGGGGTAAACAATTCACGGAGGGGTGAAATAATTCACGGAGGGGGGTAAATAATTCACGGAGGGGTAAAATAATTCACGGAGGGGGGTAAATAATTCACGGAGGGGTCAAATAATTCACGGAGGGGGGTAAATAATTCACGGAGGGGTAAAATAATTCACGGAGGGGGGTAAACAATTCACGGAGGGGTAAAATAATTCACGGAGGGGGGTAAATAATTCACGGAGGGGTAAAATAATTCACGGAGGGGGGTAAAAAATTCACGGAGGGGTCAAATAATTCACGGAGAGGGGTAAACAATTCACGGAGGGGTGAAATAATTCACGGAGGGGGGTAAATAATTCATGGAGGGGTAAAATAATTCACGGAGGGGGGTAAACGATTCACAAAGGGGTCAAATAATTCACGGAGGGGGGTAAACAATTCACGGAGGGGTGAAATAATTCACGGAGGGGGGTAAATAATTCACGGAGGGGTAAAATAATTCACGGAGGGGGGTAAATAATTCACGGAGGGGTCAAATAATTCACGGAGGGGGGTAAACAATTCACGGAGGGGTCAAATAATTCACGGAGGGGGGTAAATAATTCACGGAGGGGTAAAATAATTCACGGAGGGGTATAAATAATTCACAGAGGGGTGAAATAATTCACGGAGGGGGGTAAATAATTCACGGAGGGGTCAAATAATTCACGGAGAGGGGTAAACAATTCACGGAGGGGTGAAATAATTCACGGAGGGGGGTAAATAATTCATGGAGGGGTAAAATAATCCACGGAGGGGGGTAAACGATTCACAAAGGGGTCAAATAATTCACGGAGGGGGGTAAACAATTCACGGAGGGGTGAAATAATTCACGGAGGGGGGTAAATAATTCACGGAGGGGTAAAATAATTCACGGAGGGGGGTAAATAATTCACGGAGGGGTAAAATAATTCACGGAGGGGGGTAAACAATTCACGGAGGGGTGAAATAATTCAACGAGGGGGGTAAATAATTCACGGAGGGGTGAATTAATTCACGGAGGGGGGTAAATAATTCACGGAGGGGTAAAATAATTCACGGAGGGGGGTAAATAATTCACGGAGGGGTAAAATAATTCACGGAGGGGGGTAAATAATTCACGGAGGGGTAAAATAATTCACGGAGGGGGGTAAATAATTCACGGGGGGGTAAAATAATTCACGGAGGGGGGTAAACAATTCACGGAGGGGTAAAATAATTCACGGAGGGGGGTAAATAATTCACGGAGGGGTCAAATAATTCACGGAGGGGGGTAAATGATTCACGGAGGGGTCAAATAATTCACGGAGGGGGGTAAATAATTCACGGAGGGGTCAAATAATTCACGGAGGGGGGTAAATAATTCACGGAGGGGTAAAAAAATTCACGGAGGGGGGTAAATAATTCACGGAGGGGTAAAGTAATTCACGGAGGGGGGTAAACAATTCACGGAGGGGTAAAATAATTCACGCAGGGGGGTAAATAACTCACGGAGGGGTCAAATAATTCACGGAGGGGGGTAAATAATTCACGGAGGGGTAAAATAATTCACGGAGGGGGGTAAATAATTCACAGAGGGGTGAAATAATTCACGGAGGGGGGTAAACAATTCACGGAGGGGTCAAATAATTCACGGAGGGGGGCAAATAATTCACGGAGGGGTAAAATAATTCACGGAGGGGGGTAAATAATTCACAGAGGGGTGAAATAATTCACCGAGGGGGGTAGATAATTCACGGAGGGGTGAAATCATTCACGGAGGGGGGTAAATAATTCACGGAGGGGTAAAATAATTCACGGAGGGGGGTGAATAATTCACGGAGGGGTAAAATAATTCACGGAGGGGGGTAAATAATTCACGGAGGGGTAAAAAAATTCACCGAGGGGGGTAAATAATTCACGGAGGGGTCAAATAATTCACGGAGGGGGGTAAACAATTCACGGAGGGGTAAAATAATTCACGGAGGGGGGTAAATAACTCACGGTGGGGTCAAATAATTCACGGAGGGGGGTAAATAATTCACGGAGGGGTCAAATAATTCACGGAGGGGGGTAAATAATTCACGGAGGGGTCAAATACTTCACGGAGGGGGGTAAACAATTCACAGAGGGGTCAAATAATTCACGGAGGGGGGTAAACAATTCACGGAGGGGTAAAATAATTCACGGAGGGGGGTAAATAATTCACGGAGGGGTAAAAAAATTCACCGAGGGGGGTAAATAATTCACGGAGGGGTCAAATAATTCACGGAGGGGGGTAAACAATTCACGGAGGGGTAAAATAATTCACGGAGGGGGGTAAATAACTCACGGAGGGGTCAAATAATTCACGGAGGGGGGTAAATAATTCACGGAGGGGTCAAATAATTCACGGAGGGGGGTAAATAATTCACGGTGGGGTCAAATACTTCACGGAGGGGGGTAAACAATTCACAGAGGGGTCAAATAATTCACGGAGGGGGGCAAATAATTCACGGAGGGGTAAAATAATTCACAGAGGGGGGTAAATAATTCACAGAGGGGTGAAATAATTCACGGAGGGGGGTAAATAATTCACGGAGGGGTGCAATCATTCACGGAGGGGGGTACATAATTCACGGAGGAGTGAAATAATTCACGGAGGGGGGTAAATAATTCACGGAGGGGTAAAATAATTCACGGAGGGGGGTAAATAATTCACAGAGGGATAAAATAATTCACGGAAGGGGGTAAATAATTCACGGAGGGGTCAAATAATTCACGGAGGGGGGTAAATAATTCACGGAGGGGTAAAATAATTCACGGAGGGGGGTAAACAATTCGAAGAGGGATAAAAGAATTCACGGAGGGGGGTAAATAATTCACGGAGGGGTCAAATAATTCACGGAGGGGGGTAAATAATTCACGGAGGGGTAAAATAATTCACGGAGGGGGGTAAATAATTCACGGAGGGGTCAAATAATTCACGGAGGGGGGTAAATAATTCACGGAGGGGTAAAATAATTCACGGAGGGGGGTAAACAATTCGAAGAGGGATAAAAGAATTCACGGAGGGGGGTAAATAACTCACGGAGTGGTCAAATAATTCACGGAGGGGGGTAAATAATTCACGGTGGGGTCAAATAATTCACGGAGGGGGGTAAATAATTCACGGAGGGGTCAAATGATTCACGGAGGGGGGTAAATAATTCACGGAGGGGTCAAATAATTCACGGAGGGGGTTAAATAATTCACGGAGGGGTAAAATAATTCACGGAGGGGGGTAAATAATTCACAGAGGGGTGAAATAATTCACGGAGGGGGGTAAATAATTCACGGAGGGGTCAAATAATTCACGGAGGGGCGTAAATAATACACGGAGGGGTAAAATAATTCACAAAGGGGGGTAAACAATTCACAGAGGGGTGAAATAATTCACGGAGGGGGGTAAATAATTCACAGAGGGGTCAAATAATCCACGGAGGGGGGTAAATAATTCACGGAGGGGTAAAATAGTTCACGGAGGGGGGTAAATAATTCACGGAGGGGTCAAATAATTCACGGAGGGGGGTAAATAATTCACGGAGGGGTAAAATAATTCACGGAGGGGGGTAAATAATTCACAGAGGGGTAAAAAAATTTACGGAGGGGGGTAAATAATTCATGGAAGGGTAAATTAATTCACGGAGGGGGGTAAACAATTCACAGAGGGGTCAAATAATTCACGGAGGGGGGTAAACAATTCACGGAGGGGTGAAATAATTCACGGAGGGGGGTAAATAATTCACGGAGGGGTAAAATAATTCACGGAGGGGGGTAAACAATTCACGGAGGGGTGAAATAATTCACGGAGGGGGGTAAATAATTCACGGAGGGGTGAATTAATTCACGGAGGGGGGTAAATAATTCACGGAGGGGTAAAATAATTCACGGAGGGGGGTAAACAATTCACGGAGGGGTAAAATAATTCACGGAGAGGGGTAAATAATTCACGGAGAGGTAAAATAATTCACGGAGGGGGGTAAATAATTCACGGAGGGGTCAAATAATTCACGGAGGGGGGTAAATAATTCACGGAGGGGTAAAATAATTCACGGAGGGGGGTAAATAATTCACGGAGGGGTAAAATAATTCACGGAGGGGGGTAAATAATTCACGGAGGGGTAAAATAATTCACGGAGGGGGGTAAATAATTCACGGAGGGGTAAAATAATTCACGGAGGGGGGTAAATAATTCAAGGAGGGGTCAAATAATTCACGGAGGGGGGTAAATAATTCACGGAGGGGTAAAATAATTCACGGAGGGGGGTAAATAATTCACAGAGGGGTCAAATAATTCACGGTGGGGGGAAAATAATTCACGGAGGGGTAAAATATTTCACGGAGGGGGGTAAACAATTCACGGAGGGGTAAAATAATTCACGGAGGGGGGTAAATAACTCACGGAGGGGTCAAATAATTCACGGAGGGGAATAAATAATTCACGGAGGGGTCAAATAATTCACGGAGGGGGGTAAATAATTCACGGAGGGGTCAAATAATTCACGGAGGGGGGTAAACAATTCACGGAGGGGTCAAATAATTCACGGAGGGGGGTAAATAATTCACGGAGGGGTAAAATAATTCACGGAGGGGGGTAAATGATTCACAGAGGGGTGAAATAATTCACGGAGGGGGGTAAATAATTCACAGAGGGGTCAAATAATTCACGGAGGGGGGTAAATAATACACGGAGGGGTAAAATAATTCACGGAGGGGGGTAAACAATTCACAGAGGGGTGAAATAATTCACGGAGGGGGGTAAATAATTCACACAGGGGTCAAATAATTCACGGAGAGGGGTAAACAATTCACGGAGGGGTAAAATAATTCAGGGAGGGGGGTAAACAATTCACGGAGGGGTAAAATAATTCATGGAGGGGGGTAAACAATTCACAGAGGGGTCAAATAATTCACAGAGGGGGGTAAACAATTCACAGAGGGGTCAAATAATTCACAGAGGGGGGTAAACAATTCACGGAGGGGTGAAATAATTCACAGAGGGGTAAAATAATTCACGGAGGGGGGTAAATAATTCACGGAGGGGTGAAATAATTCACGGAGGGGGGTAAATAATTCACGGAGGGGTCAAATAATTCACGGAGGGGGGTAAATAATTCACGGAGGGGTAAAAAAATTCACGGAGGGGGGTAAACAATTCACGGAGGGGTAAAATGATTCACGGAGGGGGGTAAATAATTCACGGAGGGGTCAAATAATTCACGGAGGGGGGTAAACAATTCACGGAGGGGTAAAATAATTCACGGCGGCGCGCGTGGACACTCAGGGTATTCAGTGAGGGGGCATCCTTCAGCGCTGCAAGCGCCTGTGCCCCACTGCCTCCCATGGAATTCCCACTAAGATCGAGGGACAGGGTATTCAGTGAGGGGGCATCCTTCAGCGCTGCAAGCGCCTGTGCCCCACTGCCTCCCACAGAAATCGACCTCGGATTGAGGGACAGGGTATGCCGTGAGGCGGCATCCTTCAGCGCTGCAAGCACCTGTGCCCCACTGTCTCCGACATATCACCAAGATCGAGGGACAGGGTATGCAGTGAGGGGGCATCCTTCAGCGCTGCAAGCGCCTGTGCCCCTCTCTCTCCCAGAGAATTGTGCCCAAGATCGAGGGACAGCATATGCAGTGAGGGGCAATCCTTCAGCGCTGCAAGCGCCTGTGCCCCGCTGTCTCCAACAGAATTTCCACAAAGGTCGAGGGACAGGGTATGCAGTGAGGCGGCATCCTTCAGCGCTGCAAGCGCCTGTGCCCCACTGCCTCCCACGATATTTGCACAAAGATCGAGGTAGAGGGTATGCAGTGAGGCAGCATCTTTCAGCGCTGCAAGCGCATGTGCCACACTCTCTCCCACAGAATTTTCACAAAGATTGAGGGACAGGGTACGCAGGGAGGGGAAGAACACCGCAATGAGATGCAATGGGCCTAGGCAAATGGGCAAATCCTTGAGACGTTAGGTCAGACCCACACACCCTTTGTCCGATTCAGTAGTGCAACTGCACACAGAACCATAGTTAGGGTCACCGTCAGAAGACTAGTCAGATGAATCGTCGTAAGAACTGTTGGAGGAACTGGTAGAAGAACTGTCAGAGGAACTGTCCGAAGAATCATCAGAAGAAGTGTCCAAAGAATCGTCAGAAAAACTCTTGGAACTGTCAGCAGTGTCAGAACGTTCAGCGCAAAGCAAATCTGCATTGGAGGATGTAGCAGTGCCAAGGTCTGGCCACAAGAGATGTCATGGGTGGCACACTGAGGCATGCTGACAAGGAACAAATGCACAATCGCAACCACAAACAGGAAATTCAGGGGGTCTCGGTTTCAGTGCAGTGAGTGTAGTGCGGTGTGGTGCGGTACAGTGCAGGGGCTATTCCTAACTAAAGCACCAGGGCAAATCACAGACAATTGTATTGTCTGCAACATCCCTAACCTGTTAAAGTCCTTAAAAATGTGTGGAAGCCGAAGCCAGGAGGGGTTGGTCCATGTGGACCGCCCAGGCGGGGAGGGTGGAGAGGAACTTACAGGTTTTTATTTTTACATCCCGCCCTGCTCTCTCTGACCCCTTGGGTGCCCGGGTGTCCTCTCCTCCCCCCCCCTGTAGGGCAGTGAAGGCAAGCCTGCCTGCCCAGGCACCCTGCCATCAGACAACACCGCTTAACAGGCACGAAAATGTTCTCCAAAAATGAAAAAAAATTTTCCGAAAGCGGTGCTGTCAGTGGCCCCCTTCTGTTTAACTGACTTTTGTTTGTGCTAGTTGTTTAACAGAGGGTCGGGGAAGGGGTCGAGAGCAAAGGGGAGGGGTTTAAGGGGTATAGCTGCCCAGCCGATGAGTCCCCCCTTGCAGGGGGACCAAGAGCAAACATACAGACACCCACGCATGCCCACACATACACACATACATACGCATTAAAAACAACATCATGCACCCGCCAGCAATCAACCAACGTTCCCGTCACCGACGTTCTCTAAAAGCGAAGCAAAGGGCAGAATGGGGTAAGATGCAAAAATAGTTCAGGGTAACCCTGTAACCAATGTTCCTTAAAAGAAAAAAATGTTGACCTTTAACTAGCTGATAGGGTCCCCCCTCGCAGGGGAACCCGAGCAGCTAAGCACAGGCACAAGCACAGGCAAAAAGAAAGTGGCTCCCGTAGTGGAAAAAAAAAACATAACTGTGACTGTCCTTATAGGACCCCAGAAAAATTCAGGGCACCCTGGATAAGTGATTATGCTGAAGTATGTTGAAAAATTTTGTTAAACCAACAAGTGTAGACATTTGTACTGAGGAAGTAAGCTTGTGGCCCTTGGAGCCCCTTTTCACAACCCCCCCCTCAGCCTCGCTCTCCTTGACTCTCTGGTGCTTGGGCGTCCTCTCGGGCCCCCCACACCCGGCGAAGAACCCCTTGCACCCCACCCAGGCACCAACCCTGCAGACAGTGTCGTTTAACTGACATAAAAAAAATGCCATGTGGAAAATGGCAGGCGCACCTGCAAAAAAAAATGTTTTCGGCAGAAGAGACACTGCTGCGGGCAGCCGTTCCATTGAAAAAAAGAGGGGAAGAGTCGAGAGCGGGGAGAGGGGGGTAGACCGTAGACGGTAGACAATGGAAAAATTGGGTCCCCCACACTAAATGGGGGACCCCACTGAAATCGGGGGGTGTGAAGCAAAGCAGAATGCCCCTCCAGGCAGACACACAAAGAATGCAAAACACATACACAGAGCAATGTGAAGCAAAACACTGAATGTACAATCACATGTGCTTCCATGACCCTGCATCGCCTGTCTCCTTGGACTGAGATTCAGGGCTCACATTGCCCCGAAAATACCCCGAAATGTACTAAAAAGCCCCCCAAAACGTACTACAAAACCCCCTGGAAATGTACTGAAAGATCCCCTGAAATGCACTAAAAAACCCCCCCAAATGTACTAAAAAAACCCCCCTAACTGTACTAAAAAACCCCCTAACTGTACTAAAAAACCCCCCTAACTGTACTAAAAAACCCCCCGAAATGTACTAAAAAACCCCCCGAAATGTACTAAAACTCCTTTGTACCAACAACCAACAAACAAATTACAATCACAAAAAGACTGGCAACGCGATATCCTGCACTAGCCCCTTTATCTGCTTTGGGGCACATCAACAGCCACATTCAAATATGCACATCCCGAACTAGCCCCTTTATCTGCATTGGGGCACATCAGCAACCACATTCAAATATCCACGGCCCAAACTAGCCCCTTTATCTGCTTTGGGGCACATCAGCAGCCAAATTCCACTACCGTGCGTCGCACGGTATTTTAACACTTGTCACAATCCTGGATACATCATTCTCTGAAAGCAAAGCAAGGTGCAGAACGGGGCATGAGACACGGAAGAGGGGGACAACAAGCAGTGGGGCAAACTCTCCCGCGATTCTGGCATTCTTGCAAAAAGGGGGGCAGGGGCAAAAATTATTTTATTTTTGCAATTTTTTTTGCGGGACCCATTTTTGCGTAAGGCGTGAAGCCAATAATTAATTTTTTTTGCGTTTTTTTTTGCGGACAGGCCGGGGGGGGGGGGGAGAAAAGCCTGATGGGGGGTTTCGGGTTGAGCGTTGGGGTAGCCCACCAGCAAAACTAACCCTGTTGTTATTCACATACCTAGTTCATGCCTACGGTCATGGTCTGCAAAGGAAGCAAGGTGCAGATTTGGGCAAGAGAAAAGGGGGGGGAGCCAAGTCTGATATGGGGGTCAAAGCACAAGTGTGATATTGGGGGGGGGGGGCAAAGGCCTATCATGGGGGGCTTGGGGGGTTGGGGGTTGGGGGTGATGGCCCATAAAAGTCTGAAGTCTGAAGTCTGATAGCCCATTGGGTTACTATACCCATAGCTGTGGGGTAGATGGCATAGCATCAAAATTGCGCACCTGTACGTGTCTCCCCCCGACGAATTTGAATGTGTGCAGATTACGCGACTGCCTTGCTGCACGCCCCAACGCTGGTGCCTCACCAGGGGCGATCCTGCGGAGCCATGAAGCCCATGCCTGCGCGTGCAACCCCAGGCGTCGCGTGATTTGGCGATGGTCTCTTTTGATTCCTTTGTACGTAACCCCCGCCTTGGAGATGTTCGATCGTCGAAGCGAAGATATTTCCCCCACCGTGCCCATCGTGGTGAAGGACAGGACCGCTGCTGCGTATATCTTCCACTCCCCCACCCTGGAGCACGATTCGTGCCATAAGCTGGAGGAGGTCTGGCCCCCCGAACTGTCGTTGCCCCGGGGAATCCACTGCCGCCTTGGAGAGCCTCCATAGCCTGTCCCACCGTAAGGGGGGGATCCACCCCAAGGTGGCCACTGCCTTGAGGGCGGATATACATCCTCTTGCTGCCGCCGCTTTCTAGCGCTTGGCAAACATGGAGAGGAGGACCTTTTCCGCCAACGCCTTCATGTCCCCCGGCTGAACGGCGCCCCCGAACCGGGCAAATCGTCGAAGGTGGCTCGTGTAGGTTCTCCTTGTCAACGGTCGCCACGTTGAAACCAGGCAGGCCGCTGGGCACTCCGTGGGGTCGGTCTCACCCAAGATTTGCCATGCATCCACCACCGCCGGCCAGTCGATGACGTCCTGGGAAGCCCCATGGGTTGGCCGTGGGGGGCGACTACCGACGTCCGGATGCGACCACCCCCAGCTATCTGTCAAAACTCCCGGGGTGGGGGGGGGGTTAAGGCGGGGGTCGGGGGGGGGGGTGTTCCTGCCAGGGGTCGGGGGGGGCGTCTCGCCGGGGGTTAGGGGGGCGTCCAGCCAGGGGTGAGGGGGGGGGGGGTAGGGTTAGGGTTACCGAGCTGGTGGAACTGGAGCTAGTCGGGGGCATTTTGGGGGCATTTTGGCCCCTCAGAAGTCCAAAAAAAGCCTTGAAGGTGGGCCTTGTGGTGAGAGGGATCACTTGCAAGCTGATTCCACTCTGTCAACGGCCTGAAATGTGTGACTCATCGGTGTCCCTCACCATTCATAGTTGATGTTCCCTCCCCCACCAGCTCGGTCCCAATATTCAGTCTTGATTAGGGCTAGAGTTAGAGTTAGGGCTAGGGTTGCTGTTAGGGCTTGCCGCCCTCCTGTAGCCCTCCTTCAGGTCAAAAATTTTTCTTGTTGTTTTAACACAAATATGAATTATCTACAAAATTTTGACTATTTTGAGTATAAACACAAAGTATGAAAAAAAAAATGGCGCCTTTGGCGCCGGACAATTTTCTCCAGGGACACTTGTTGAGGGCCGACCCGGCACCACTATCTTTCAAAACCCGGAGGGGGGGGGGGGCGGGAGGGGGGGGGGGGGGTCGCATACAAGGACCCGGCCCGGCTGCCCCCCCCGGGGGGTTGGCGCCAACACGGGCCCCCCTTCTTGGGAGCGGTCCAGCCGTTTTAGCATTGATGTCGCGTCCACCGGCTGCGCCGCCAAGTCCCGTCACTCCAATCTGGGGCAATTCCACACCTAGTGCCTCTCGATGGACCCGTGCCCTTTGCATGTTTTACAGGGCCCCACTGGGGCGGAGTCCGACCGCACCCACTCTCCTTTATGGACCTCGAAGTACTCAACTCCATCCACCATTTTAAAAAGACGTCGCACGACCTTTTTGAGGCGTGCCCCTGTTGTACTCAGGCCTGAGGTGAAGTCGGGGTCCGCTGATGCCTGCTTGGAGGAGGTGGAGTCCGATTCATATCCCTCTTTGTAGCAGTGGACGGAGGACCAGACCAGCATCCATAAAGTCTCCACCATGAGCACCGCAGAGCTATTCAGGGACAACACCGGGGGGGGGGGGGGGGGGGGGGGCATCCCCTACTGAATCTCAGTCCCCACCACCTCAGTCCATACCGTTGTATCCTTCTTTTGATCGTCCGAGAGGTTGAAAAGGAGTGGCTTCTGCGCTTCCTCATCCCACTTGGGGTTCATTCTCATGGCGTCCAGCGGCAGGGCCTCCTTGAGGATCGTGCATTTGAGGTCTTACAGGACCCTGGTGACCCATTGAGGGTGGTTCCATACTAGGGCCAGGTCATGCAATTCCTTGAGGCATAAAGGCGGCACAGATTTCTTTGATCGTGTGGGAGCCTCCGAGAGACTTTCTCCGTGAGTGATTTGATAAGGGCAGCCTGTGCTTCCAACAGGCTCATCAAGGCAGGGTCTGAGGTTTTGCTTGCAGTTTCAGACTGCACTCGGATTTTCTCAAAGGCCCCCGTGGTCATGTTTATCTGGACCAGTTCTACCAGTGTGTACCCGATGAGGTTCGCAATGAGCGCACCCTCCGTCCCTCCAAATCCTGAGGCAGTGGCAAATGTCTCGAGCCACTGCGAACGCGAGTCCCCCAGATGGCGAAGGGACTTGGTCACCTCATTTTTGCCTTTGCCCAGCATGCTACTGGGGGTCCCCCCCGCACAGAGGCATGCACTCCGGCCTGGAGGTAATCCCGAAATTCCATACACTCTGCCATCTTCCCCAGGCAAAATTTCAAAAACAACCTGGAACAAATAAGACAGGCAAATAAAACCCCAGTTAGCAAAGCTAACAGTTGATCACATGAAGGCCCCGACAACTGTTAGGAGGTGCAAACAAGGCAACCACCACACCACACACAGCCACATGCACCATGAAGAGACAGCCCTTTTGACCTGGATCCAAACCCCGTCAACATGGTCACCATGAGCCAATCTTTGTGACAGGCGGTGGACAATAATTGGGGGGCCAGCAGCATAGGAGCCTCACCCATGAGGGTGAACCTGCTCAAGCGGAGTGGGTACCTCTGGTTTGTCTGAGCACATGCAATCTGGATGGAGACACCACGGGAGAAAGGGGGGTGGTCCGTGAACGCCTCCCTTGACCAATTCAAAGATATAATAAGGCATAAAGGAGGCGCCAAGTACAGATGCCTGATACCCTGCTGTGGCAAGCCATGATATGGGTACTGATTTTTTTACGAATCCTAAGGGACAATTGGGTCCCAAGGGTCCCCAGCAATTCAGGACACAATCCACCCATAAACCTCTCCCTGCCAAATCCTAGCATTCCCCCACATCCCCTTGGCATGCCCCACCACCCCCACGTTTCAGCATCTCCGACTCATGTCCTGTGCAAATTACGTCACCTAAGGGACAATTGGGTCCCAAGGGTCCCCAGCAATTCAGGACACAATCCACCCATAAACCTCTCCCTGCCAAATCCTAGCATTCCCCCACATCCCCTTGGCATGCCCCACCACCCCCACGTTTCAGCATCTCCAACTCATGTCCTGTGCAAATTACGTCACCTGCACCCCCCCCCCCCCTGCACTATTTGGCATATCACCCTTATTGCCCCAGTACATTTTGGCATCTCCCATCCTCTTCCGTGCACATTTTACCGTCTTGCCCATCCCCCCTCCCCCCCCCTGAATGAGGGTGGGATGCCCAAATGGGCAGTGGGATAAAGGGGAGATGCCGTAATTTGCAGAAGATATGAGAGAAAGAGTCCAAAATGCGAGGGGGAGAGAAAGCCGAATGTTGAAGTGTGCAAGATGAGGGAGGAAACGAGCCGTGCAGGATGCCAAAGCGTGCAGGGGAGACGAATCATCTGAACGTAGGGCAAGCAAGCCCACCACCGAACCGCAGGGGTCCGTAACCCAGAGCCACCAGCAATGACAACCGGGGGTGCAAAGGCCAGAAATCAGGACAGCAGGTTGGGAAGCCGTGGAGAGCAAGATGACCTACAGCCCCGCAGCGGTGGGGGGGCAACCAGGAAGGGAGGCGCAAAGGCCACTCCAACAACCTGCGATCCCAACAGCAGGGATTACCCCGCAGTCCTTCTGCACCATCAGTGCTGAGCCTGATGATGGAGGCGGGCTAGGAGGGGGAGGCACAGCCAGGAAATGCCTGCTCCCCACAGTAAAAGGTCCTCACCAGCGGTCTGAGGATACCCCAAAGCTCAGTTGCCAAAAGGACGAGATGTCAAAACATACAGCGCGGGGGCCTCAATTGGTCAGGTGTGGACCCGCCACTTAGCTCCAGCCGCGCCTGCCTCACGACCTTCATCGCCATCTCAGTTCCATGATTGTCCGTGTCACGCAGACAGTGCTTTGCAGTTCGTCCCGTCCCTCGTCCCTGGATGGGGTAAGAGTCGGGCTGCTTCTACAGGGTTCAGGGCATTGTCGCCATCGGACTGAGTTTGGGGCGTAGCGTTTGTTGTGTCCCACTTTGGCTCCCACCGTCGCACTGGCATGCTCGCTTGCGCTGGCCCCTCTCGGCCACACACCTGTGTTTCCGGGTCACCTGGTCGTGGGGGGTGGGGCGGTCAGAGGTCACCCTTGTGGGCCACTGCCACCGGCCCTGGGCTACTTAGGTCCTTAGGATTCCAAAACCCCAGTGGGTACTGGCTTTTTGGAGGTCAACATACAGCCATACAGAGGGTGGAAAGGCTGGGCAGCGCCGAGGCGCCTGCATGTGTGGTGTGTGTGTTTGCGTGCGGTTGTTCCCTGTGCCAAGTTCCAGCACTTCTCAGAAGGCGGCCGCTCAAGTGGCAGCGCACCCGGCGTTTGCCGTGAGGGAGGTGGTTCGAGTCCCGGGATCGGTGGTCTCCCACCGATCCCTTCGAATACCGGACGGGACCTCCCGTCGACCTGTTCGAGTACAGGTGGCGGCGCGCACTGCTGCAGGTGTGTGTGGTTCCTGCGTGTCACTTTTTGGGGGTTGGGGCAAAACGGACGAGACCTCCACCCGATCCAGCGGTACCGGTGGTGGCGCGGGTTGCTGTAGGGGGGGATGGTTCCCACGACGCCGACTAGAGAGCTCTACGTGCAGGGAACCCAAGAGCACCAGCTCCCGGGTTCGAACCCCCGCACTGGACGACTGAAGACTACCGCTCTCACTACTGGGCCGTGCCGGTCTCTTGCCCTGTTTGGGGTTTGTGACGCTCTCGGAGTCTGAACCTATGGGGGTGTGGGCTTGCGTGCATTATGGCGTGCCAAACAATGGGCGGCTGGGGTCCGGTGTTCCACAACGTGAGCCCTCCGTGCTGCACGTGATCGCCGTTGCTGGTGATCTGGGTGCCAGCCAGGCCTCATCACAGCTGCCTGGGGGGGAGGGGGGGGCTGACGAGGGGAAGAGTTCCTGCCTGACGTCACGCATTGGTGTTTGCCGTGGTGAGCGGGAGACCGCCCGCGACCTCCATCCAGAGGCCAGGTCAGTACAGCCTGGTGAGTGGCGTGGTCTCTTGGAGGCTGGGGTGCAGTCCTCGACTTCCAGCAGTGGAGTAACTCCCTGTCTGCGGGGGGTCGGGGGGGGGGGCTGTGTGCCACGAGGAGGCGGGCTGGCCGCCCGCTCCTCCGGAGAAAACATGGGTTGCTCATCCAGGTCGGACTCGTCTTCCTGATCCTGTGTCTGCCCTTCCTGCTGTGGGCGCCGGGCCAAGGTGACATACCCTCGGAGGAGGGGGGACTTGCGGCGGCCCATGTCAGCCAGTGTGTCCGCGTGTGTGTTCCCTACAATGCCAACGTGTGAGGGGACATGCAGCCAGCGTACCGCTGCCCCTGCCTGCTCAATTTCCCCAAGGAGTTGCTCCCACAGGTCCACGTGGCCCACCGGCCCCCGCGATCCTTGCCAGTCATGGCGCCGCCATTTGCTGGCTGTGCCTGTGGCCCCCATGACCACTAGTTTTGAATCAGAGCAGATCAGTGTGCGCTTGTGCTGTGTCCTATGGCGAATGGCATGTATGGCCGCGAGGAGCTCTCCCCTGTTATTTGTTTGTTTCTCTGTGATGGGGATGCACTGTGCCGTGTCCCGGTGATCCCCGAAATATACCCCAAACCCTCCCACCATTCCCGCCTCCGGATGGACCTCCGACGAGCCGTCGGGGTAGATGGCTTCCCATCCCTCCGCTACATACTCATCAATGACTTTCTGATGCGCCTCCGCCATCACCGGACCATACATGTCTTTTTTGCGTTTCCTGGGCTGCGGGTTGCGGAGCCTGGGGGGGGATGGGTGGGGCTGGCTGAGCCTGGGGTGCTGCAGGTTTCCTGTTTCCTTGAGGGATGCGATTGCTCGGTGCATGTCCCGCACTTCGGGCGTGGGGAGGGTTGGAGCTGGGTGCTCGTACCATCGCGCAAGAATGCACAGCCACTGTGTGAGGAATATGTCCCATGTTGGGGGGGTGTCTCGGAATTTGACCGCGTTGCGCAGGTTCTAGGATGCCATAACCGCGGTCCACATGATCAGCCCTAGCGGGCTCTGGAGGGATAGAACTGGCATGTCCCACAGGAGGACCTCTGGGTCTGTTTCCGTGGTATCCTCGAATATCGCTGGTCCCATGCATTGTTCCGCAATGTGATACGCAGGGGGGAGGAACCGGCACTCCAGAAGCGCATGTCGCATGTCTTCTGGTTTGCCATCCACCAGGCAGTGTGTGTGCTGAGGGAGCCAGTTGGCGAGTCTGGTCCCCACTGGGAGTTTTTTCCACAGTGCGGTCTGTATGAAAGAGTGGTGTTTGGGCGGTATCGATAGCTTGGTCCAGGCCTGCCAGGTTTCCGGTGTTTGACGGGGGTCCGGGGGTTCCTGACGCATCAGGTACCTGAGCATGGCCTTTGTATTCCAACCCCCCCAGAAAATGGCCGATGTTTCTTGTGGTGGTGTCATCTGTGGTCGGGGCCAGGCCTGTCCCAGCTGGGCCTTGTACCTCGGGGCCCATGTGGGCGGCAGTCTCTCCTGCAGGTCCGGTGTGCACTGTCCGATGCGTGTGATCCCTGCCCTGATGAGTTTTGGTGAAAAATATGTGTTATTATTTGTGTCCCTGAAAAGTACCGAATGCCAGCAGCTCAGCCGTGGTGCCTGGTCTGTGTTGGGGGGGAGGACGGGGGCCAGTTTCCGTAGCAGGGAGAAGGCTTTTGCTGAGGTGCCCAAAAAGGGGTAGGTGTTCCAGGGGATGGGACCCAGCTGTAGCCATGGGAGGTCACCCAGCTCCGCCTGTACCCCGAAGCGTTTGGCCCAACCATTGAAATGCTGTGCAGAAATGGGGGAGAGCTTACTAGTGTCGTGCCGGGACATCACGAAGTGTGTGGCGTGTTGCCACAGCAAGAAGAGGCTGGGTTTCGGGAGGAGTGCTCCCCCCAGCTTCGGGGGTAGCTGCAGTATGGGTAGGGTGAGGCCCCAGCTGCTAAGTCTTAGGGCCACCCGGTACACATTCGCCAGCTTGGTGCATACATCCTCTGTGGGGAAGTAGGCCCTCGCCGGGTAGATCATCAATGGGAGTATCCACTCCTGGAGCAGGTGTACTCGTTCTGGCATCGTCAGGGGTAGGGTCGCTGCGAACTGCGCACGCGCCAATGCACGGGATAAATGGGGCGCAAACGCTTCATCAGGGGTGACGTCCCCAAAAAGATTCCCCAGGTACTTCACCTTGCTTTGCACCGGAATGCCTGTGTTTTCGAGTTTGGTTTTCTGCCTGTCCGTCCAAAAGCCACGCAACAAGAAGGCCGATTTATCCAAGTTGATCCGCAATCCTACAAACTTAGCGTACCGCCGTAGCGTGTACATGATGTCTGGTATGAGGGGGCAAACCAGAGCAGGGGAGACGGGGATGTACAGCAGGAGATCATCAGCGTAGAACAGGACTCTTATGCTAGGGGACACTGCTTGGAGCATGGGGACCAGCACCGAGCAGACCATGGCGAACAATGCTGGGGAGAGTGGGTCTCCCTGTCGGACCCCTGATTCTGGTGTGACTTGCACTTCGCGCACTACGCCTTTGCCCACTCCAAAGACAAAGGGGGAAGTCAGCATGTTCATGATGAGCGCGATCATCTGTGGGGGGAGGCCCACGTGGGTGAAGAAGGCAATAAAATAATTGTGATGGACAGAGTCAAACGCTTTGGAGAAATCGATGGAGAGAAAAAGACCATAATCCATGGCGGTCCACGCCGCCCGCGCCTCCCACATGTGCTCAAAAATGAATCGCCCTTTCATGAAGCCTTTTTGCTCAGGGGGGGTGGCATACAAAAGCAGGTCCTGCAGCATGAGGTATAGGGTCATCGATACCCACTTAAACAGCACACTTTGCAAGCACAATGGGCGGAGGTGTGACCGGAATGGAGCCCTTTTGCTTAGGGATTGGGTTCAGGATAGCGAGTGCCCACTCCTCTGTGATTTTCCCTGTGGTAAGGAAAAGTGCAATTTGTTCCGTCATTTTGGGCACCAGTGCCCCGGGGAGGGCCATCAGGATTTCTGCCGTGACTCCGTCCAGGCCAGGGGCCGACCCTGGTTTCATTTTTTCCAGTGCTGTGAGCACCAGTTCCTGTGTGAGTGGCTTAAGGAGCAGAGTTGCCGCCCCTTTTAGCTGTGGGCGAAGGGGTAGCGAGCGCAGAAACTGGGCGCACTCCTCGACGGTGTGTTCCCCTTTGGCCATTACCCTAGACCAGAACTGTTTCAGTTCCTCCGCAATCTGTGTGGGTTCAGTGAACGTGCGCCCTGCCTTGTTGCGGAGTGCGGTAAGCTTCCGCTTGCTTTGCAGTTCCCTGGTGAGCCGTGCAATTTCTATCCGCCGTTGCTGTTTGCTCTGTGGTTCCTCCGGCTGTGTGTTGAGCGCCGACCGTAGTTTGGAGAGCACAATCCCTTCCGTCTTGTGCTGGGTGGCCTGTTCTGCCTGTGCTGCTAGCATCGCATATGCCTGCCGTGGCGTGGCTGGCGTCAGTCCTTGGTGCTGCAAAAAGTGTGCCGCCTCGGGGGGGGTGTAATCGACAGTGCTTGCCTGCAGCATTGCAATGACCTCACTCAATCCCTTGGGGTTCACCTGTTTTTCGAAAGTATACGCTGTGGTTCTGATAGTGCGGAGTGCCTGTGCCCACCACTCATCCCCTTGAGCCGTGAGACCCCTGAGCCGCTGGGCGAGGCCCGCTGTGGTTTCCTCGCACTGTAGGAAGGACGTGGGGATTCTTTGCCTGGGCTGGACCGTCGTGGGGGTGGGGGGGGGCCAGGGTCGAAACCACCGCTCGGTGATCTCCATTGCCAATTTTTCTCGCGTAGCATCGTACGATCGAGGCTGACATGTGCCTGGACACAGCGCGGGGGGGGGGGGGGCATGGGGGGGCATGCTATGTTGACCATGAGGTGCAGCCGGTGAAATGTGCCGGGGGGATGTGGGGGAGGGCTCCAAAAATAAAAAACCCAGGCCATGAAGCCACGGACACACAGCTACTGGCTGCCCCCGCGACACAGGCTGGTCAGTCCTAAACGTGCAAAGGGGGGGATCAATGGTCGGTACAAAGGGGAGGGGGGGGGAATTTCGCGACGGGAATATTTCGCTGTGGGAAATTTCCTATTTCAAATGTGTGCGAAATTTCCCGCTCAATTTTCAGGCCACTGTGCGAAAGAAACCCGGCGCGAAATTTAGCCACAATGCTTGATCTAGAATCATTTGAAATGCGAAAAGAACTAATTGCCGCACAAAACAGAGAGGAACTTTGGGCACGAAATGCCAGTACTTGTCTGCCTCCTCCTTGTGCCGCTTCTTTGCATCTACGTCTATACTTGGGACACACGGCTTGGTTTTTTCTGTAGCAAGGTCGCTCACTGCCACTTTTTTTTTCAAATGATATCTTATCAAACAGTCGTGTATCATCCACCAAGTGGTATCCAATCAAACAGTTTTTCAACTGCTTTCAGCCCAACAGTCTTTCAACTGTTTTCAGCCCAACAGTTCTTCAACTGTCCAGGCCAAATTCTCGATTGACACCCCAAGTATTGTGTGCTTGCCTCTTTCCTGCCCACCCATGTGCTGTTGACAGGAGGATGTGGTGCAATGCATGGCTCAAACAGTCAAAAAAAGCGCCAGAAAAAGCGCCATAAAAAGGGAACAAAAGCCTCCAGGAATCGATCCCACGCCCTTTTAGGCATCAGTGTAGGTGCATACCACTAAGGTAGGACAGGCCTCTGCTCACATTGTGTTTATGGGCAGCATACGCGCCGGATAGCCTTCCCAAAAAAACGAACATACTTTGGATTTGGGGTCACTATGCACAGCCCTGGTGATGGGTTTTTTTACCAAAGATGGTCCGCCCGGTACAGTGGCCTGTACAGTGAACAATCCTGGAAGGTGCGAAATTTCCTGCTCAATTTTCAGGCCACTGTGCGAAATAAACCCGGTGCGAAATTTTCTCATGCGAAAAATTCCCGGTGCAAACCCCCCCCCCCCCTGTATCAATCGACTGAATGGCCCCACCATAGACACTTTCAGCCATGCAACGTGTAACAGGGGGGGGGGGGGGTCAAATGCCATAACATAAGAGAGATAAGAGGGACATGCCAAAACGTGCAGGGGCATATGGGGGAGATTCCAAAAAGCGTAGGGGTGCAGGGGAGATGAGAGGAAGATGCTGAGACGGACAGTACACATGTTGGGGTCTCATGTAGCATCACATACTTGCCAAGAAACTGCGATAGCTGTGTGGCATTCTCGTGTGCCCACAGCACAGACGTCGCTCCGGGGACCGCCCATGCAGCCTCTAGCACGGAGTACACCATCGTATTGAAGATCACCAAATCATAGTCCATGGACTTGTGCAGCTCCTGCACTCCTTTGATCTGATCGCCTTGCGGCAGCGAATGCACCGGCATGCTCATGGCCTCAAACTCCTCACGCAAGGCGCCCCCAGCAGCAGTAGCTGCCGTGGAGCACCGTCCGCATCGAAATGATGGGAAACCAGCAGGACATTGATGTATGGAAGGTATTTCTCCTTCACAAAAGGGAATGTGAGAGTGGATGGCAACGCTTGTGCAGAGACATCCTTCCAGATGTCGTGTGGATAAGTGGGGAGGCAGCCGTCCACTTCTGCCGGGGGCTCCAGCCCCAAATGAGCAGTCTGGAAGCTGCTCACACGGTACCCTGAGGCGTAGAGGAGCGTTGTGAGGGCGCTCTCTGCGTCTGTGGCCTCCTGGTATGTGCTGAAGTCGCGGTCAAAGAGCCCTCCATGCCGTAATACAGCCATCCCTTCGGTGTCCGTGGCCCAGATCATGGACTGGAGATGCAGCAATGGCCGCCCATGGCCATCCGGGCAATTCAACGTCAGCCCCACAGCTTTGACACTTGATGAGAGCATTCCGGTAACGGCTGCCAGCCAGTCCTTTCGGTAAGGGCCTTTCACCGACCCATTCAGGAACACGAAGAACTTGTATTGGAGCTGGCCGTTGCCATGCTTCAGTGCCGCAGCCCAGGCTCCGAAGTCGAAGCCAGCGTTGTCACGCTGCAGCACCTGCACATTTGGGGTGTTGGGGATAGGGACGGAACATGGGCCGTTCATGACGAAGATATAGTCCACGTCGGGCTGCAGGCCAAATCGCAGAAAGAATCGCAGCCGCCGCTGATACTCCAAGTTGGCCTCATGGTATGCGTACACCACCAGCGTGCCCTGGGGCGGGTGCTGTGGAACGGGGGTAGGTGGCTGCTCCAGGACCAACGGCTGGGGCAAAGCAGGCGGCCCGCTGACTTGAACATGGTGAACGTCCAACTGCGCCCCAATGCATACCAACAGTGCAAGAAGTACTGTCAACAGCAGGCCATGGGATCCCTTTGAATGCACACACATTCCAAAAACAATTCCAAAAACAAGAGCTGAAGGCGCAACGGATGCTGTAGGGTTCGGGTAGACCAACATTGGGCAAAGACTTCTGGTCCAGACACAGAGCTATCGACCTTGGACCAAATTGCCAACACTGATACAAAGTGCACATGACATCAAACAATACAGGGGGGGGGAGAAACTTGGCCGTGGGTTAACTTGGCGGTGGGTTTTTTTTGCATGGAAAAAGTTCATGGTGGGTTTGGTTCATTTGGCATGCACTCCTGAATTTGCTGTGTGAAATGTGGCACCCTGTGAGCCTGTTTTTGGCAAGGCTGGTGCAGTGTTTTTTGGTGTGTTGCACCTTTGTTTTGTGCAAATTTTACGACAAATGTTGTTTTTTGTGAATGGTACCCTTGCCTTTTTGCTATCTGATTGTTTGCTGCAATTGCTAGTGGATGCTGTTACTCTCTGATGGCTTGCTGTTAATTCTTCGAGGGTTGCTGCTAATTCCCGGTGGCCTGCTGTTGATTGATGGTGGTTAATGTCACTTCCTGGTGGTTGCTGTTCATTGCTGGTGGTTGCTGTTACTTCCTCAATTTCTTGATGTTTTGCTGGTGAGTCCTGAAGGATTGCTTTTACGTTCTGGTGGCTTGCTGTGTTAATTCCTGGTGGCTTGTTTGTGATTGTTGGTGGTTGCTGTTACTTCTTGGTGGCCTACCGTTATTTCTTGATGTATTGCTCTTCATTCCTGGAGGGTTGCCGTTGCTGCACCCTTTTGGACCCTGCAACTCACAATAATTAGCACTCAGACCATGGAACAAAAGCTGCCATAAACACCTGAAGAACTGTTTTAGATGACTGCAATTTGAAAAAAAGCAGTTGTAGTGCAGAAAAACACCCAATCTACACCCGCACCTTCAGCGTGTACATCATCAACATACGTTTTCAACGCTGCTCTCTCCTCATGGGTCAATTTGCCAGGCGGCCCAATCGGATTGGTGCAGCCCTGAGTAGCCAATTAAGTGCCCCAGTTAGGCGAAGTGCGGACAGGTGGGCAACTTTTTTCACCATACTTTGATCAGTACGAGTTTCCTGTAACCACCTGTCAAATCGAATTTGGAAGCCTCCCGCCGCTGATTGTCATCCCAATCAGCATGGTGTTTTAGAATATGCTGCCCAGTGTGTTTCACGGTGTGCTCCAGCAGTGCTTTCAAGTGCTGGACCATCACAGAAATCCTCTCCTTGCGTACATCTGTTTTGGGCTTGCAAACTCCCGGGTTAGCGCGTGACGGTCTCCCGGGTGGGGGGGGGGGGGGGAGACGGTCGCCAAGTGACGGTCTCCCGGGCCATGAGGCAACGGATACTGGGTTCGCATACGCAGGCGCATGGTCATTACCACTCAGTTCAGTGTTTTGCCTTGCTGCACTCAGCACAGACCAGTTCTGTACCACTCCAGGCGGCTTTTGTTTGTGCTCTGGCCTTGGCCACCTGTACATCTGGGTCAGCTCGCACCCACCTCCCTTCCACAGTGCCGGTTAGTTTCTAACCCTTGCTCTGCGGGTCTCTCTCTCTCTGGCCCTTCGCTCTGTGCTTCTCTTCATCCCACTCTCTCTCTCTCCGTGACCCGCCCTCTCTCTCTCTCTCTCTCTCTCGCATAAAGGGGGTTTCGGGATGTTCGGCGGGTCTCTATCCCCCCCGGGGTTCGAACCCTCCTCTGCCAAACAGAAGAGGTGTGCGGTACCCATTGTACTACGAAGAGATGCTTTCTTCGCTTTGCTGCTCTGCAGCGCACACCTGTTCTGCTCTCTCTCTGTGTCTCCCTCTCTCTCTCTCTCTCTCTCTGTGTCTCGCTCTCTCTCTCCCTCCTCGCCCCTCGTTTGCTCCCTCTCCTCACCCTCCCCAGGGGTTTTTCTTGTGCCTCTGCCGCATCTTACGTCCCCCTGCTTGCTGTCCCCTGTCAGGCATATCGCCGTTCGCATGGGGGTGTGCTCAGCAGCGTGTAGAGGAACCGTACAGCGTCTCCGGATACCGGGTCTGTTTGCTTGAAGAGCGTTCTTTGGAACAGCATTAAGAGATCAGCTCGGCCCGTCAGCCACACATGCAGGCAGTCTCCATTTCTGCTCACAGAGGAGGGCACCGCTCTGTGTCCCTCTGCCGTCGGACAGTGGAGGATCGCCTCCCATTGGAACGGATGCCACTTGCCTGCACTCTTGGGTCGCCACTGAACCTGCATGTTCGTCACAGCCTGGGTCTTCAGGGTCCAGTTGATTTGGACCATCACCGAGTAGAGTTCTTGGTTGTTCATCAGCAATGGCTCTCCATGATTGTCCACAATCTCACAGTGCATCCTGGTGCTGTGTGGTTGGTCCAGTCGGAGCCTAATCTGCTGATTGCGGGCCCAGGCCATAGTGGTCAGCTCGGCATTGACTGCTCTCAACCCTTCGTCCGCTATGGCGTCTAGCTGGCTCAGTGCTTGCACCTTGAAACGCTGGCGTTCTTGCTGAGGCTTGGCCTTCTTTGGGGCTGGATTAATTTGTGTGTAGGGGCCATGTCGATGTTGTTGTGGTCCCTGTTTCTTCCATGGCCCTCCCGGCGGCATCACGCCAAAGAGCTCTTCCGCGACAGGACACGGAGTTTGTGTTTGTGTTCAGCCGTTGCCGTTGCCAAGCCTTTTTGCTGCTGTACTTCGCGACAGAACGCGGGGCTCGTGTCAAGATTCCCCTGCGTCAGAAGGCAGATTTCGGGCGTTCAGGCATTTGCAGGTAGTGAAACCTGTGGAAATTCCGCGGTCAGGATGCGGGGATCACGGGCACAGGTGCTAGCGACCTTCTCCGGGGTTTCTACTTTTCCTAAACTTTGACTCACAAGGGTCGGAAACTGAGCCGCTGGATGACCCCGCCCACAGCCAGCGCAGCCATTGCATCCTTCCATGTCCAAGCCGTCTTGCATATCGTACACTCGCCTTGCATATGTGTACAACAGCCAGCGTCCACGTCCATGAGGGAAGCGCTGCTACTCTCCCGCTGCCACCTGAACCCACCCAATCAGGCTCCTCTGTGCCGAGTACTCCCCCGGGCTCAGACCCCAACCCAGAGACGCGCCGAGGGCGCTCCATCAATACGCACGCGGCCGCAAAACGCACGCCACCACGCTGCACGCACCACCTACCCCTGTTTACTGCCCACACGGTGCGATCACACAAGGGTCACGCTGGCACTCATTCGGCCCCGTATCAGCTCAGGTCCGTACTAACATAAAGACGTTCAAAGTTATCTATATACAGGCAGGGAGGGAGCTGCTGTCCCCGCCGGCGGCCAGGGGGGAGTGGGAGGGGGAACCTGCTCAGCCGTAGTACCACGTACTGTTGTGGGGGGGATCTCGGGGGGGGCACGTAGGTACCCGAAACACACTGGATACCTCTAAGGTCACTACCAGGCGTAGCAAGTCCACCTCTGCGGGGCGCCGAAGCTCCCCGGAGCCAAGGCATTTGCTGCCGGCCAAGGTGGGATGGTTCCCCCGAGCAAACTGAGACCCTGACGCAGCGTCCGGACGAAGAGAGACAGCCACCAAAAGACCCGTGAACATGAGAATAGAAGCGTCAAGCCATCTGCCACGCCGCGGCCACACAAGAAGCATGGTTGCCAGTCCAGGCCGCCGTCTTGGTGGCCGCGGAAACGACTAGCGGTCCACCAGGAACCTCGGGGGGGGGGGCACAAAGGTACCCGAAACACACTGGATACCTCAAGAGTCACTACCAGGCGTAGCAAGTCCACCTAAGAGGGGCGCCGAAGTTCCCCGGAGCCAAGGCATTTGCTGCCGGCCAAAGTGGGATGGTTCCCCTGAGCAAACTGAAACCCTGACGCGGCGTCCGGACGAAAGGAGACAAGCACCAATGACCCGTGAACATGAGAATAGAAGCGTCAAGCCATCTGCCACGTCGCGGCCACACAAGAAGCATGGTTGCCAGTCCAGGCCGCCATCTTGGTGGCAGCGGAAACGGTTAGTGGTCCACCAGAAACCACAGAAACGCCAAGAGCAGGCCAATGCAAAAGAATGCGTCACGAAGCTTCAGCGACCGTGGAGTTCTCAACAACCGTGGCGAAGAGCGCCACCATCTCAGGCCGCCCTTGCACCCAGAGCCGCATGCCCTGGTCGGGCCCTTTCTTGGGCTTCTGCACGGTGATCGCAGCCCGTATGCCACGGGTCGATCCGCCCTGTTCAGGCACGAAGAGTACACGCTGCATTGCGTGTGCCGCGGCCTCGTCCTTGGCCTGCACTCGCCGGCCGGTGTGGCGCTGCAGGGCGTCCACGAACTCCCGGACCAGCTGGGCCACAACCGAGAACCTCTTGTTCTCCGGGACGGGCGGTGTGACCGCCCAGGTGCGGTAGCCCGCTTGGCGCATCCCCTCCACCTCCCCGAAGGCATACTTCTGGAGCTGCCGGAGCTCCCTCCTTTGCCTTTTCGCCTTGCGCTCCTCCGTGCCCGGTGGAGGGCCGCGGGAGCGCTTGCCCATGATGTGAAGCACAAGTCGCAAACTAAACAGTCCGTCACCAGTAAGAAGCAGGGGGGAGGGGGGGCGGGATCAGTCATACCCAAACTCGAAGTTTAAGGTCTGGCTCGCCAGGCGGGGCAGCGACGTGGCGCCCGACGACACCGACACGGGGGACCAAAAGTCCCGCGGATACAGAGGGGGGGGGGGGTGCAGGGTCTCTCCCCCGGTACCCCCCCTTCCCGGTACCCCCCGTCGGAGTCCGAGTCGTAGTTAAGACAGTCCTCTACGGACTCCAACCCCTCCACCTGCTCCAAACTGGAATAGTCCTCCACCATATAATGTGCCTGGGACACACCCTCGTCCTCGTCTGAGGACCTCGTAACTCCACCCGCCGCCACAGGCAGCAGATAAAGTGGGCTGTTCAGCCGGCCCTCGTTGGCGAGGGTGTCGGCCTCCTCGTTTCCGGGCACCCCACAGTGTGCTAGCACCTTGAGCCAGCACAGTTCCCCCACGAAACGCACGCAGAGCCCCAAAACGTGCTCCCAAATGTCAACATGCGCGACTGGTCCCGATGCATTGCGCCACCCATGTCGTCTCCACCTTGCCGCCCCCCCTGTCACCCCCAAAAACACCAAATTGCAGTCGGTGCAAAACACCTCCCGGACCCCTGGCTGATGGCGCCGGAGTGCCCACAGGGCTGCCCACAGTTCCGCCCTGATGTTCGTCTGCGGATCATGTACAGGCAATGGGGATGAAAAACTGAGGCCAGCATCGGAGCACACGCCAAACCCGCCAATCCGCACACCATGGACCAGCTCGCTGGAGCCATCCAGATAAACGGCCACCCAACCCGCCAGCAAAAAAGGCTCAATGGCCAACACAAAACGAGCCTGAAGGGTGGCTGCGTTTGGTTTTAGTCGCGGTGCACCTGGGTTAAAAGAGGGGATCACCGGTAGTGCCCCCTGGAGTGGCAATCCCGGGTTCAGGACTCGGGGGTGTACCAGCGGGGCACCCTCCACCCGCGCTCGCAAAGCCCTCTCAAAGAGCACAAGCTCAGACTCGGGCAAATAGCGTGGGGACGCCCCCGACCAAGAACGCAAACCCTCCAGCCATTTGCGCTAAAAAAACCACCCCAGGGACCCGCGCCGAGCCATTCAGAGAAGCCGCACAGCGGATCGACCAGTTCACCGAAATCGCTGACCAGAACACCAAGCCGGCGGCCGAGCTCAGTGACAAAGGCACGTGATGTAGAACTAGGTCGGTCGCAGACCGCGCAATACCATCCACCTCAGGCTTAGGCAGTAGTTGTGACACCAAACCCGAGGCCACAGCCAGATGCGGGCAAGCTGAGACTGCATGTGTATGCGTTTGGACGTCCCCACAGAGGGGGCAGCACTTAGCATGTGGGACCCACGCCGCAATCCGGTCGCCCACCGGGAGTTTTCGCCACAGGGCCGCACGAAGAAAGTCCCGAAGCACACCTGAGAGACGCAGGGCGTTGAAGAACCCCCATGTGTCCTCTGGCACTCTCTCCTGCACCGAACTCGCAGTCATCAGCACCCGAAGGGTGGGCGTCGTGTTCCAACCCCGAACCAGGTCCTGGCTAAATTCCCCAGCGGTGGTGGACGGGGCCAACCCAACACTGTAGCGGGGCACCCAGGTGGGTGGGAGGCACCGTGGGAACGAATCCAGCGACCTCAGTTGAGACAGTCTCAGAACTCCTTTACGGACCAGGGAAGGAAAGTAATAAGCATGCCCATGGTGATCCCGGTAAGCCACATCGTGCCACGCCGGCCAGGAACAAGGAGTGCAAGCGGCAGGCAACGCCGGGGGGAAGCCCTGGCGGAGTAGGGAAAACGCCCTCGCGGAGGAGGCCAGGAACGGGACATTGGCCAACGAGACTACCGCCAGCTGAAACCACGGCAGGTAACAACCACTCCGTGGTCCGACGCCCACCTCCTGAAGTGGTCCCCGACCGCACCTCGAAAACGGTCCGGCGCAAGCACATAAGACACGAAAGCCGAGGCATGCTGCCGCAAAAGGTACGTACGGGGTTGGGGCAAACTGATGCCCCCCTGTTGCTTTGTACGTTCCAGAAGTGGTGGGGTAAGCGACCAGCTATTGAGCCTGAGTGCCGCCAAATATACAGACCGTAAGGACGAGCAGACGGACGGGGTAGGGAAGTACGCCTTGGCAGGAAAAGCAAAGATGGGGACAATCCACGTTGGGAGGAGCTCTGCACGCTCTAACAAATCTAGCCCTAAGTGAGCCACGGACCGAGCGCGGGCCAAAGCCTTTCCTAGGGCCGGTGCAAAGGACTCTTCTGGGGAGACCACCCCCAGTTGGATACCCAGGTACCTTGCCGAGGAGTCCGCCTTGCAGCCCAGTTCTGCCATTTGCTGGCGAACCGGGTCAGGCTAGAAACCCCGCAGTAAAAACCTCGTCTTATCAAAATTAAGCCTCAGGCCAGAGAAATCACCGAACCTCTCCAGGGCAGCAATGACCCCTTTCATCACACGCAAAGCTGGTCGTGGCATGGCCTCCAGATGAACCAATAGGTCATCGGCATATAGGCGAACGACCAGCAGCGGAGAGACCGCCTGTAGTTGACCAATAAGCGGGGAACAGAAAAGTACAAATAATGCCGGCGAGAGTGGGTCACCCTGCCGGACGCCAGACCGGGGGTAGACCTTTTCCTCCCTGACCACCCCTCGTCCCACTGCGAAAATCAAAAGGTGCACGAAAAAGTTGGATAAGCAGCAATTAAGGCCTGGTCCACGCCGAGGTACTCCAGCACAGCAGACATATACGTGTGTTGCACACTATCATATGCCTTGGCAAAGTCCACCGTGAGGAAAGCCCCCACAGTGTAGTGGTCCCATGCTCCCCTGGAGCCCCATATGTGGTCAAGAATAGACCTGCCCTTTAAAAAGGCCTTCTGTTCCCTAGGCGTGACAAAGGAAATCAGATCTTCCAGTAGCAGAAGGAGAGTGCCAGTAAACCACTTGAAAACTGAATTCTGCAGGCAAATCGGCCGGAGGGCCGACACCTTGGGTATACCTGGGCGTTTCGGGATGCAGTTCATGATGGCCAGAGACCATGCCTCAGGAACCACACCGGAAGAGCACATGGCACGTACCATATGTAGCATCTGGGGGACAAAAACCGAGGGCATGCGCTGATATACCGCTGCCGACACGCCGTCGAGCCCTGGCGAAGAGGTCGCATGCATGCGCTCCAGCGCAGTGAGCACTACCTCCTCTGTGAGGGTCCGGATGAGCTTCGGCGCAACACCCCGCCACTGCCTTGGCAGCCCCAATCCGTGGAGAAAGGCTGTACAATCGGAGGCAGAAACACAATTGTCGGTCATAATACCGCCCCAGTACCCGGACAGGGCTTTCGCCATCTTCAAAGGGTCCGTAAGGAGGTGCCCCCCGCGCTCTCTCAGCACGCAGAGCCGCCGGCGGTTCTGCAGTTCTCTGACCAGCCGGTTAATTTCCGCCTTCCGGCGGGACTTCGGGGATGATTCGGACGAGAGAGCCTCTTTCAACGACTCCAGGACCTGCATGCCCATCCTATCTTGTTGCTCACGCTCTGACAGCGCCACCAGGTAGGAGTAGGCCGCGTCATCCGTGGCTGGGTGGAACCCCTTATAACCCAAAAACTCACGGGCTTCCGCAGAGACCCTTTGCCGGGTGCAGGACCGCAGATAGGCCGCCGCTTCCAGGAAACCGCAGGGGCGATGTGTCCTCTCGAATCGCCATGCAACCTCGCGTATTTTCGCATGCGCTTCCTCCCACCAACCTAGCCCGGTGGTCACCTGTGACCGAAGCCGTGTCTCAAGATTAGAGACCAGTGTGTCATCGGATAGGAAGGACGTGGGGACGCGCTCCCGGGTTGCCACACTAGGGTGGGCCCGTGGTGCTATGCTAACCACTAAGCACTTGTGGTCCGACTTGGACAAAAAAGTTGGGTAGGCCCCCGCCAGCTCCGACACAAGCTCCGGACAAACACACACCCTGTCTATCCGTCCGAGGAGGGGAGCGGCCGCCCCCGCCCCATCCGCACTCACACAATCCAAAGGCCTAGTCGACGGGACGGAAATAGGCTGAGAGGGGGTGTCCTCAGCCGAGGGAAAGCCCCAGGTCCACCCACTCGGCACCCGTACCTCTGGGGAGGGGGGGGTGAACCACTCGCCAGACATCAGTCAAATTCCAGTTCGCCAGCGTTGCAACTTCCACCTGGCGGGCCAATAGTGTGTCCGCGGTCTCCCCGGACTTGGGAACCGTATGAGAGTAAACACCCGGAACAATCACAGAGTTATGGTCACAGAGGGACACATGTATCGTAAGAGCATGCCGCTGCACAAAGCGGCCGACCGCCTCCCACTGGCGGCGCCGTTCCGCCGCCTTGTCGTTAAAATGGGCCGAAAGTACAGTGAGCTGAAGCCCATCCCTGGAAACCAGGGTGGCAAACATGATGCGTGGCTCCAGCGAGGCAGCCCAGCATAATTCCCAGTCATCAGACCAAACCAGACCTGTCCCCCCAAAGCCCGATGGGGCCGCGTTCGCTAAGGAGTGCAACCCATACCTCCCCCACCAGCCCTGCAAGCGCTCCTGGTCCTTTCCCCCTGGGGAGACCCGCAGGTGCGGTTCCTGGAGTCCAAGCATGTCAATGCGTGTATTTGTGAAAAAAGTCAACAAATCAACCACCCTCGGATGTTTGGCACCCTTGGGCTTGGCAAACACACCCCTGCAGTTAAAAGTCGCCACCGTAAGTGGCTTAGTGACAAGCACTTCACACATCTAACCTGAAAGAAGCCCCAGAAGCCTTCAGAGACTGTAACCAATTATGTTGTTTCAAGGTTTCTGCCGTGGGAGCGACAAACCCAGAGGGTATCGCTGAGGCCGCGAGCCCATCCGGCTGTGGGGCGCCGGGCATTTGCTGCCCGCGACCCCCCGCCGGTAGCAGAGTTGCCGGCTCAGCCACCGACGCCGTCCCATTAGACGCAGAGGGGAGGGAGGTCGCAAGCAGAGAGGGGGCGGGGGCAACAAGGTAAGACACAGGCTGAGGAGGGGAGGCAACAGGGTAAGAAGACGGCGGGGCCGGCGGCGGTCCGGCCGGCGGGCCGGGGATAACCCCGGGATGGGAGGGAGGTGGGGCTGTCGGGGTCGAGCCAGGACCCCTGGAGGCCGGCCCGCTACGCCGCCAGGCCGTGTAACCGGACGCCCAGTCGTCTGCCGAATGAACAACAAACTTCCCCCCCGTGTAGGAGGCAGTAGCTCCGTTCAAATAGCTAACATGTTCACAAGAGCAGGCCCACGCCGGAAGCCTCGGGTTTCCAAGCGTCCAGCGGAGCTTACGCAGAGAAATGCCATCCTCAGTCACACGTGTTCCCTTAGCATGCAGTGCAGAGGCAACCAAACTTCGAATTTGTGGGGGGAAAAAGGTTTTCCTCCACATCCACTAAAACTACAGTGGACGCCTGATCCAAGGCACTCAGATCCATCCCAGCGGAGACCGAGGCGGAGCCTGAGGGGTTTGAAGATGGAGACCCAGCCTTGCGCCAGAACTCATTAGTGGCCTCATACACGAAAAGGTAACCCTCATCGATCAGGCCAGGCCTCACCGCGGACCGGAAGAACTGTGAGTCTTTCACTGTGGCAAAAGCCACCTCAATCCGATTCATTTCGGCATACCTCACCTTCGGCAGGTCCGAAAATTTCTCACTGTCGCCAATGATGGATTTGTAAATGGTGGCCCAAAAACGTGTCACCGCTGGCGTGGCTTGCAGCTTTTTGATCATGCGGACTGTGACTACAACCTCCGATTTACGAAAGTTCCCTTTATGTGTGTCAAATGACACAAACGAAAAACAGTTGCGACCGATATGCATTTCCATGAGGGCCTCCATTGCCGCCGGAGACCCCGTGGGGAAAACAATGCGTTTTGTTTTGGGACACATCAGGTCCATTCACCACCAGCCCAATCTCATCCGACAGTCCGAGGAGCTCGACATACATAGGCACATCCTTGGACTCGCAGGTTAACACCGACAGCGACCGCTGTTCCGGCGCCCAGTCAACAAAAACCCCCGAAGGGGGTGCTCCAGGAGCAAGCAGGTTAACCACCCCCCGCAGAGGGCCTTGCGTGCTCGGCGATGACCGGCGCTTCCATGTCGACTCAACCAGATGGGCATACGTTCCAGCCCCTGAAACCATAGACGCGGCCAGGCGGAGCATCCGGTTGGTCCTTGAGATGCGGTCGATCTTGAGCCCCAGTCCGTCCTGAACTTGTCTGGATATGTCCCAGGCTGGGACGTCCTTGTCATGGAAAAGCACCACACGCAGATCCGAATCGGGCAAATGGCGAAGTGCTTGGTGGATGGCCGCAGTCAGACCCTTCAAGGAACGCAGACGAGCGACAAACACCAGTTGGAAAGGATTGTCATCACTGCGCCAAATCACATGTCCCAGAGGGGCCGCGCCCGCCGCACACGCCGTAATCCAGCTGAAAGGCTCCTGCGCAATGTCGTCCCGAGCAAAGAAGGCCTCCTCCGTGAAGACCGCATGAACCGAGTCAGAGGCGATGCCGGTGACCACTGCCAGCCGAGCAGACACGTTGGAGTAGAAGGGAGAGACACCATCGACCAAGTGGGCCATAACAAACTCCTCCCTTACTTGGGCCATCTCTTGTTGAGAGGGCATGCTGTGAAGGCGCTGACCAGATCCCCGAGAGGAGTCCTGCGACACTGTCCGAAAAGAGATGGTGTCCTCAGAGACGTCGTCTGCCGCGTACCAGGTTCCGTGCCGTGACGACAGCCAACGGAGCAGCTCGGCCAACTCGCAGGCGTTTGCCGCCGCCGAGGGCGATCACCGCTCAGGCCAGTGGCGGAAGGTACTCGGACGCAAAGAGCAGGTAGCGCAGCCGGCGGTACAAGTCGTCAGACCAATACTTCCAAGGGAGAAAATCGAAGACCGGGGCAGCAGCGGTGAAAGCGCCCATACACAACCAAGTCTGACGGCCAGTCTTTCCCGAGGAATCACTGGGCCAGCCTGTAGAGCAACCTGTGGGTCAATTGAAAAGAAATAGATCCTCAGAAATTTTCCTAAACTTTCGCCTCTTATGCTGTCGCCTTGTGTCACTCACATCCGTGCTGAAGGACAGTGTTTCCCTCACTACCCGAACTGCACAAGTTGCATGATTCTGTTCCGCATGGTGCTGGTTCACCGGAGGCTTCCCCTGTCAGTTCATCACTATCCATGGGCACCATGCCCAGGGACGACTAGAGCGCTTTGGTGTCCCTCGGACCCAGACCCTCCTCTCAACCCCGGCGTGGATTCTGACCCGGATGACAATTGCTGTGTGACTTGTTGGGACCACAGCGGGCTCGAGCACATGCCTTCCATCGCCAATCCATTCGCCACTTCATTACCCTGCACGTTGACATAGCATGTGCTGGGACGTGCTCCCACCTGACTTCTCTTCCTGGCTTCGCCATTTCCTGGAGCAGCATTTCCCAGACGGGCACGTGGAGTTGCAGTTTGCCGGATGTTGCCGTCCACCCTTTTGACTTCCAGTGCTGGGCCCTGCCGGTCGCTCCTAGTTGCAGATACTGTGAGTCCGTGAGGATTGCCAATTTCGGCACCCAAAACCCCTGTAGGGCCTCCAGTGCTGCCCAGAGCCTCGCACCGTTGTTTGTTTGCCTGTGACGCGTCGGTACATAGCCGCAGAAACGCACTTCTGGCCCTTGCTCTTTTTCTGTTGCGAATACCCCAAAGCCACCTGCCCTGCGCATGTCTTTGTGGCTCAATCTTTTTGAAGACCCGTCTGTGTATACAATCCTGTACCCTTTCGCTTCCAGCTCTGCAATCAGGTCTTGTACACCTTGAAGCACTCCTGGGCCTGCCTGCCTCGGGCACTTGGGGCGTGATTCAGCTTCCCTGTGCCAGTTGTGTGTGCCGGCGCTCCGATCTTGCGTGAAAGACTCCGTGTGTGTTTGCCACCACGCACTTAATCCCCCGTTTACACGTACTTCCCCTTGTTGTGGCTGCACTCCCGTATCCCGAAGTTGCTCTAGCGATTGCTTGAAACCTCTCCACTGTTCCCTGCGTTCTCCTGAGTAAAACCCAATCCAATCCACAGCTCCCGGAGCCAAGTCGTTAGATATGATCTGAACACTGGTGACGCTCCTGCCTTAACTTCACATCGGTATCGCCAGTGGGCATTTCCTGCCGACCAAATTGCCCAGCCTTGGTCCGTGCTCAGCAACCACTCCTGTTGGTTGGATTCCATCATATCCCGGAATTGAGACTTCCCGTCGCCGGTGTCCACTGGGCCATAATAGTGTTGTATTACCGCCGTCGCCGCTTTGAACATGGAGCATTCGACCATAGCGTGCTTGACCGACTCCTTCTGCGAGCATATCGGGCACTTGTCCGTGCCCGACCTCTTGTAGACCCTTTCATGTACCGTAAGTTTGTGCCACAACACTCTTTGTGCAAAGTCCTTCACCCTTGGCGGTAGCGTTGCGTTTGCCCACTGCTCCCACACCTCAGGTGTTTGTGGATCGCGTACCCCCGGTTGTGAGGCATAGAACTAAAGCAACCACGCCCTGGTCCAGTTTTGAACATGGACCGTGGGGGTATCAAATCCCCCTTTCGATGGGATTTTGTTTAGGAGCCGTCCGCCATGATTGTATACCCCCTTCCACGTTTGAGGCGGTGCATTCAATAGCCTCACATCTTCCAGTGATTGAAATTGACCCCACGTCAGTACGCCCCGCCGGATCATTTTCATGTTGTAGTAGGAGCAGTTGAACTCATTCCGGAAGTAGACAGAGTGCCACAGTGGCAACTGGTCCCGGCTTTTCGGAGGGGCCACCTGCGGGTTGCCCCGCTGGATATATGAGTGTGCCTTCGCCGACCATCCCAGGAACGTTAGTCCCGCAGTTCGAACCATGCCCAGTTGGATATATGGAAGGTTGTCTTTGTACGGTGTAAACCCAATTGACGCCGCCCATGCATAGAAGGTCTCCACTGCCTTGTGGCGGTATTTGTGAGGCTCTCCCAAGAGGCTGACAAACGGAGCCGCTGTTTGGTGCATAAGAAACAGCTCAGGCTCCGGCAGCGCCAGTCCCCCTTGCAACCGTGGTCGCGAGAGGATTGGCACAGTGATTCCCCAGCTGTTGGTGCCCATGGTCACGTGGTAGACTAACTTCAGCTGTCTGACCACCGGGGTTGGGGCATAGTATGCCTTGGATACCCAGGCCACCACTGGTAGAATCCATGATGTCAGCAAGGCGCGCTCGTCCATCGACAATTGCAGCGTGGACACCACCCTTGTGCGCCGAAAGGCTTCTTATGGTGTTGGTGCAAAGGCTTGTTCAATTGTCAACCCCCATCCCTGGTCATCTTGATGGTGTCGTATATTCCCCAAGCGTACCCCAAGATAGTTGACGAAGTTTTTAACGTCCTCCCCAATCTCTCCAAAGCACTTTGCCCACGCTTGTCCCCCACAATTTCGAACTATCGCTGCCGTTTTGTTTAGGGTGACCTTCGGTCTAGAAAACTGTCCAAAGCAGGACACCACTGTCCATATTTTCCCCAACAACTGTGCGTTGGCCTGTCCATCTTTTTTTTTTCCAATAGGCCAGTTCAAATGTGCCATGGGCCACTGTGGGCCAAGTTCAATGCAGAGTACGGATTTCGGCAAAGCCAGAGTGTGCATACGGGCTGCAGCTCACCACTACGACCCCATGGTTTCCCGTTGGGGTGGTTGTGGTCATGTCAGTGGTTTTTCCCACTCGTTTGGATCCCAGTGCGTTTTATGTCGTTTTGGTAGAGGTTGCAATGGGACTTCCCACAAGGTGGGGTCCCATTGTTCTCGCGGCCGTTTCCGTATGAGGTATATTGTCTGTCGTGCTTGTCGGGTTGTGTGCCACTATTGTGTTGTCTTATGTTTGCATTCGTCATTGAACCACTGTGTCATGTTCGCCATGTGTTCTTGTTGGCACCACATGTAGTGTGCCTGCCGTACGTGTTGGTCCGGCAGCTTGTTGGTTTCAGTGCACATCTTCTCGTATCGCCTGTAGATCAACACCGACGTTTTCGCATCCACATACCACGTCACTGTGTCGTATTTTGCTTGCTCCTCACCAGCCACCGTCAGCCCTATGGCTGACAAAGTTTGTTGCTCATGTACTGCCTCTGCGAGAAACGCCAGAAAACTTACGCAATCACGTCGGGGCGCCCATGCGGAGCGGCACGAAACGACGTAGGACCGAGGTCGCAACGGCAGAGCCCATAGACCCCGACCAATGGAATCGTGATCGCGCTGCAAACGACAACGATGCGGTGGTATGGCTAACAAGAATGCGAGCAACCGACATAGCACAGGGCGAACAAACCCAGAAGCGTCGGCGGCTCAGCGTTGCCGCACAGCGGTGGGAGCAATACAAGACGTACTGTCAACAGCAGGCCATGGGATCCCTTTGAATGCACACACATTCCAAAAACAATTCCAAAAACAAGAGCTGAAGGCGCAACGGATGCTGTAGGGTTCGGGTAGACCAACATTGGGCAAAGACTTCTGGTCCAGACACAGAGCTATGATCTTGGACCAAATTGCCAACACTGATACAAAGTGCACATGACATCAAACAATACAGGGGGGGGGAGAAACTTGGCCGTGGGTTAACTTGGCGGTGGGTTTTTTTTGCATGGAAAAAGTTCATGGTGGGTTTGGTTCATTTGGCATGCACTCCTGAATTTGCTGTGTGAAATGTGGCACCCTGTGAGCCTGTTTTTGGCAAGGCTGGTGCAGTGTTTTTTGGTGTGTTGCACCTTTGTTTTGTGCAAATTTTACGACAAATGTTGTTTTTTGTGAATGGTACCCTTGCCTTTTTGCTATCTGATTGTTTGCTGCAATTGCTAGTGGATGCTGTTACTCTCTGATGGCTTGCTGTTAATTCTTCGAGGGTTGCTGCTAATTCCCGGTGGCCTGCTGTTGATTGATGGTGGTTAATGTCACTTCCTGGTGGTTGCTGTTCATTGCTGGTGGTTGCTGTTACTTCCTCAATTTCTTGATGTTTTGCTGGTGAATCCTGAAGGATTGCTTTTACGTTCTGGTGGCTTGCTGTGTTAATTCCTGGTGGCTTGTTTGTGATTGTTGGTGGTTGCTGTTACTTCTTGGTGGCCTACCGTTATTTCTTGATGTATTGCTCTTCATTCCTGGAGGGTTGCCGTTGCTGCACCCTTTTGGACCCTGCAACTCACAATAATTAGCACTCAGACCATGGAACAAAAGCTGCCATAAACACCTGAAGAACTGTTTTAGATGACTGCAATTTGAAAAAAAGCAGTTGTAGTGCAGAAAAACACCCAATCTACACCCGCACCTTCAGCGTGTACATCATCAACATACGTTTTCAACGCTGCTCTCTCCTCATGGGTCAATTTGCCAGGCGGCCCAATCGGATTGGTGCAGCCCTGAGTAGCCAATTAAGTGCCCCAGTTAGGCGAAGTGCGGACAGGTGGGCAACTTTTTTCACCATACTTTGATCAGTACGAGTTTCCTGTAACCACCTGTCAAATCGAATTTGGCAGCCTCCCGCCGCTGATTGTCATCCCAATCAGCATGGTGTTTTAGAATATGCTGCCCAGTGTGTTTCACGGTGTGCTCCAGCAGTGCTTTCAAGTGCTGGACCATCACAGAAATCCTCTCCTTGCGTACATCTGTTTTGGGCTTGCAAACTCCCGGGTTAGCGCGTGACGGTCTCCCGGGTGGGGGGGGGGGGGAGACGGTCGCCAAGTGACGGTCTCCCGGGCCATGAGGCAACGGATACTGGGTTCGCATACGCAGGCGCATGGTCATTACCACTCAGTTCAGTGTTTTGCCTTGCTGCACTCAGCACAGACCAGTTCTGTACCACTCCAGGCGGCTTTTGTTTGTGCTCTGGCCTTGGCCACCTGTACATCTGGGTCAGCTCGCACCCACCTCCCTTCCACAGTGCCGGTTAGTTTCTAACCCTTGCTCTGCGGGTCTCTCTCTCTCTGGCCCTTCGCTCTGTGCTTCTCTTCATCCCACTCTCTCTCTCTCCGTGACCCGCCCTCTCTCTCTCTCTCTCTCTCGCATAAAGGGGGTTTCGGGATGTTCGGCGGGTCTCTATCCCCCCCGGGGTTCGAACCCTCCTCTGCCAAACAGAAGAGGTGTGCGGTACCCATTGTACTACGAAGAGATGCTTTCTTCGCTTTGCTGCTCTGCAGCGCACACCTGTTCTGCTCTCTCTCTGTGTCTCCCTCTCTCTCTCTCTCTCTCTCTGTGTCTCGCTCTCTCTCTCCCTCCTCGCCCCTCGTTTGCTCCCTCTCCTCACCCTCCCCAGGGGTTTTTCTTGTGCCTCTGCCGCATCTTACGTCCCCCTGCTTGCTGTCCCCTGTCAGGCATATCGCCGTTCGCATGGGGGTGTGCTCAGCAGCGTGTAGAGGAACCGTACAGCGTCTCCGGATACCGGGTCTGTTTGCTTGAAGAGCGTTCTTTGGAACAGCATTAAGAGATCAGCTCGGCCCGTCAGCCACACATGCAGGCAGTCTCCATTTCTGCTCACAGAGGAGGGCACCGCTCTGTGTCCCTCTGCCGTCGGACAGTGGAGGATCGCCTCCCATTGGAACGGATGCCACTTGCCTGCACTCTTGGGTCGCCACTGAACCTGCATGTTCGTCACAGCCTGGGTCTTCAGGGTCCAGTTGATTTGGACCATCACCGAGTAGAGTTCTTGGTTGTTCATCAGCAATGGCTCTCCATGATTGTCCACAATCTCACAGTGCATCCTGGTGCTGTGTGGTTGGTCCAGTCGGAGCCTAATCTGCTGATTGCGGGCCCAGGCCATAGTGGTCAGCTCGGCATTGACTGCTCTCAACCCTTCGTCCGCCATGGCGTCTAGCTGGCTCAGTGCTTGCACCTTGAAACGCTGGCGTTCTTGCTGAGGCTTGGCCTTCTTTGGGGCTGGATTAATTTGTGTGTAGGGGCCATGTCGATGTTGTTGTGGTCCCTGTTTCTTCCATGGCCCTCCCGGCGGCATCACGCCAAAGAGCTCTTCCGCGACAGGACACGGAGTTTGTGTTTGTGTTCAGCCGTTGCCGTTGCCAAGCCTTTTTGCTGCTGTACTTCGCGACAGAACGCGGGGCTCGTGTCAAGATTCCCCTGCGTCAGAAGGCAGATTTCGGGCGTTCAGGCATTTGCAGGTAGTGAAACCTGTGGAAATTCCGCGGTCAGGATGCGGGGATCACGGGCACAGGTGCTAGCGACCTTCTCCGGGGTTTCTACTTTTCCTAAACTTTGACTCACAAGGGTCGGAAACTGAGCCGCTGGATGACCCCGCCCACAGCCATCGCAGCCATTGCATCCTTCCATGTCCAAGCCATCTTGCATATCGTACACTCGCCTTGCATATGTGTACAACAGCCAGCGTCCACGTCCATGAGGGAAGCGCTGCTACTCTCCCGCTGCCACCTGAACCCACCCAATCAGGCTCCTCTGTGCCGAGTACTCCCCCGGGCTCAGACCCCAACCCAGAGACGCGCCGAGGGCGCTCCATCAATACGCACGCGGCCGCAAAACGCACGCCACCACGCTGCATGTACCACCTACCCCTGTTTACTGCCCACACGGTGCGATCACACAAGGGTCACGCTGGCACTCATTCGGCCCCGTATCAGCTCAGGTCCGTACTAACATAAAGACGTTCAAAGTTATCTATATACAGGCAGGGAGGGAGCTGCTGTCCCCGCCGGCGGCCAGGGGGGAGTGGGAGGGGGAACCTGCTCAGCCGTAGTACCACGTACTGTTGTGGGGGGGATCTCGGGGGGGGGCACGTAGGTACCCGAAACACACTGGATACCTCTAAGGTCACTACCAGGCGTAGCAAGTCCACCTCTGCGGGGCGCCGAAGCTCCCCGGAGCCAAGGCATTTGCTGCCGGCCAAGGTGGGATGGTTCCCCCGAGCAAACTGAGACCCTGACGCAGCGTCCGGACGAAGAGAGACAGCCACCAAAAGACCCGTGAACATGAGAATAGAAGCGTCAAGCCATCTGCCACGCCGCGGCCACACAAGAAGCATGGTTGCCAGTCCAGGCCGCCGTCTTGGTGGCCGCGGAAACGACTAGCGGTCCACCAGGAACCTCGGGGGGGGGGGGGCACAAAGGTACCCGAAACACACTGGATACCTCAAGAGTCACTACCAAGCGTAGCAAGTCCACCTAAGAGGGGCGCCGAAGTTCCCCGGAGCCAAGGCATTTGCTGCCGGCCAAAGTGGGATGGTTCCCCTGAGCAAACTGAAACCCTGACGCGGCGTCCGGACGAGGGAGACAACCACCAATGACCCGTGAACATGAGAATAGAAGCGTCAAGCCATCTGCCACGTCGCGGCCACACAAGAAGCATGGTTGCCAGTCCAGGCCGCCATCTTGGTGGCAGCGGAAACGGTTAGTGGTCCACCAGAAACCACAGAAACGCCAAGAGCAGGCCAATGCAAAAGAATGCGTCACGAAGCTTCAGCGACCGTGGAGTTCTCAACAACCGTGGCGACGAGCGCCACCATCTCAGGCCGCCCTTGCACCCAGAGCCGCATGCCCTGGTCGGGCCCTTTCTTGGGCTTCTGCACGGTGATCGCAGCCCATATGCCACGGGTCGATCCGCCCTGTTCAGGCACGAAGAGTACACGCTGCATTGCGTGTGCCGCGGCCTCGTCCTTGGCCTGCACTCGCCGGCCGGTGTGGCGCTGCAGGGCGTCCACGAACTCCCGGACCAGCTGGGCCACAACCGAGAACCTCTTGTTCTCCGGGACGGGCGGTGTGACCGCCCAGGTGCGGTAGCCCGCTTGGCGCATCCCCTCCACCTCCCCGAAGGCATACTTCTGGAGCTGCCGGAGCTCCCTCCTTTGCCTTTTCGCCTTGCGCTCCTCCGTGCCCGGTGGAGGGCCGCGGGAGCGCTTGCCCATGATGTGAAGCACAAGTCGCAAACTAAACAGTCCGTCACCAGTAAGAAGCAGGGGGGAGGGGGGGCGGGATCAGTCATACCCAAGCTCCAAGTTTAAGGTCTGGCTCGCCAGGCGGGGCAGCGACGTGGCGCCCGACGACACCGACACGGGGGACCAAAAGTCCCGCGGATACAGAGGGGGGGGGGGGTGCAGGGTCTCTCCCCCGGTACCCCCCCTTCCCGGTACCCCCCGTCGAAGTCCGAGTCGTAGTTAAGACAGTCCTCTACGGACTCCAACCCCTCCACCTGCTCCAAACTGGAATAGTCCTCCACCATATAATGTGCCTGGGACACACCCTCGTCCTCGTCTGAGGACCTCGTAACTCCACCCGCCGCCACAGGCAGCAGATAAAGTGGGCTGTTCAGCCGGCCCTCGTTGGCGAGGGTGTCGGCCTCCTCGTTTCCGGGCACCCCACAGTGTGCTAGCACCTTGAGCCAGCACAGTTCCCCCACGAAACGCACGCAGAGCCCCAAAACGTGCTCCCAAATGTCAACATGCGCGACTGGTCCCGATGCATTGCGCCACCCATGTCGTCTCCACCTTGCCGCCCCCCCTGTCACCCCCAAAAACACCAAATTGCAGTCGGTGCAAAACACCTCCCGGACCCCTGGCTGATGGCGCCGGAGTGCCCACAGGGCTGCCCACAGTTCCGCCCTGATGTTCGTCTGCGGATCATGTACAGGCAATGGGGATGAAAAACTGAGGCCAGCATCGGAGCACACGCCAAACCCGCCAATCCGCACACCATGGACCAGCTCGCTGGAGCCATCCAGATAAACGGCCACCCAACCCGCCAGCAAAAAAGGCTCAATGGCCAACACAAAACGAGCCTGAAGGGTGGCTGCGTTTGGTTTTAGTCGCGGTGCACCTGGGTTAAAAGAGGGGATCACCGGTAGTGCCCCCTGGAGTGGCAATCCCGGGTTCAGGACTCGGGGGTGTACCAGCGGGGCACCCTCCACCCGCGCTCGCAAAGCCCTCTCAAAGAGCACAAGCTCAGACTCGGGCAAATAGCGTGGGGACGCCCCCGACCAAGAACGCAAACCCTCCAGCCATTTGCGCTAAAAAAACCACCTCAGGGACCCGCGCCGAGCCATTCAGAGAAGCCGCACAGCGGATCGACCAGTTCACCGAAATCGCTGACTAGAACACCAAGCCGGCGGCCGAGCTCAGTGACAAAGGCACGTGATGCAGAACTAGGTCGGTCGCAGACCGCGCAATACCATCCACCTCAGGCTTAGGCAGTAGTTGTGACACCAAACCCGAGGCCACAGCCAGATGCGGGCAAGCTGAGACTGCATGTGTATGCGTTTGGACGTCCCCACAGAGGGGGCAGCACTTAGCATGTGGGACCCACGCCGCAATCCGGTCGCCCACCGGGAGTTTTCGCCACAGGGCCGCACGAAGAAAGTCCCGAAGCACACCTGAGAGACGCAGGGCGTTGAAGAACCCCCATGTGTCCTCTGGCACTCTCTCCTGCACCGAACTCGCAGTCATCAGCACCCGAAGGGTGGGCGTCGTGTTCCAACCCTGAACCAGGTCCTGGCTAAATTCCCCAGCGGTGGTGGACGGGGCCAACCCAACACTGTAGCGGGGCACCCAGGTGGGTGGGAGGCACCGTGGGAACGAATCCAGCGACCTCAGTTGAGACAGTCTCAGAACTCCTTTACGGACCAGGGAAGGAAAGTAATAAGCATGCCCATGGTGATCCCGGTAAGCCACAGCGTGCCACGCCGGCCAGGAACAAGGATTGCAAGCGGCAGGCAACGCCGGGGGGAAGCCCTGGCGGAGTAGGGAAAACGCCCTCGCGGAGGAGGCCAGGAACGGGACATTGGCCAACGAGACTACCGCCAGCTGAAACCACGGCAGGTAACAACCACTCCGTGGTCCGACGCCCACCTCCTGAAGTGGTCCCCGACCGCACCTCGAAAACGGTCCGGCGCAAGCACATAAGACACGAAAGCCGAGGCATGCTGCCGCAAAAGGTACGTACGGGGTTGGGGCAAACTGATGCCCCCCTGTTGCTTTGTACGTTCCAGAAGTGGTGGGGTAAGCGACCAGCTATTGAGCCTGAGTGCCGCCAAATATACAGACCGTAAGGACGAGCAGACGGACGGGGTAGGGAAGTACGCCTTGGCAGGAAAAGCAAAGATGGGGACAATCCACGTTGGGAGGAGCTCTGCACGCTCTAACAAATCTAGCCCTAAGTGAGCCACGGACCGAGCGCGGGCCAAAGCCTTTCCTAGGGCCGGTGCAAAGGACTCTTCTGGGGAGACCACCCCCAGTTGGATACCCAGGTACCTTGCCGAGGAGTCCGCCTTGCAGCCCAGTTCTGCCATTTGCTGGCGAACCGGGTCAGGCTAGAAACCCCGCAGTAAAAACCTCGTCTTATCAAAATTAAGCCTCAGGCCAGAGAAATCACCGAACCTCTCCAGGGCAGCAATGACCCCTTTCATCACACGCAAAGCTGGTCGTGGCATGGCCTCCAGATGAACCAATAGGTCATCGGCATATAGGCGAACGACCAGCAGCGGAGAGACCGCCTGTAGTTGACCAATAAGCGGGGAACAGAAAAGTACAAATAATGCCGGCGAGAGTGGGTCACCCTGCCGGACGCCAGACCGGGGGTAGACCTTTTCCTCCCTGACCACCCCTCGTCCCACTGCGAAAATCAAAAGGTGCACGAAAAAGTTGGATAAGCAGCAATTAAGGCCTGGTCCACGCCGAGGTACTCCAGCACAGCAGACATATACGTGTGTTGCACACTATCATATGCCTTGGCAAAGTCCACCGTGAGGAAAGCCCCCACAGTGTAGTGGTCCCATGCTCCCCTGGAGCCCCATATGTGGTCAAGAATAGACCTGCCCTTTAAAAAGGCCTTCTGTTCCCTAGGCGTGACAAAGGAAATCAGATCTTCCAGTAGCAGAAGGAGAGTGCCAGTAAACCACTTGAAAACTGAATTCTGCAGGCAAATCGGCCGGAGGGCCGACACCTTGGGTATACCTGGGCGTTTCGGGATGCAGTTCATGATGGCCAGAGACCATGCCTCAGGAACCACACCGGAAGAGCACATGGCACGTACCATATGTAGCATCTGGGGAACAAAAACCGAGGGCATGCGCTGATATACGGCTGCCGACACGCCGTCGAGCCCTGGCGAAGAGGTCGCATGCATGCGCTCCAGCGCGGTGAGCACTACCTCCTCTGTGAGGGTCCGGATGAGCTTCGGCGCAACACCCCGCCACTGCCTTGGCAGCCCCAATCCGTGGAGAAAGGCTGTACAATCGGAGGCAGAAACACAATTGTCGGTCATAATACCGCCCCAGTACCCGGACAGGGCTTTCGCCATCTTCAAAGGGTCCGTAAGGAGGTGCCCCCCGCGCTCTCTCAGCACGCAGAGCCGCCGGCGGTTCTGCAGTTCTCTGACCAGCCGGTTAATTGGGGGGCACCGCCTTCCGGCGACTTCTGATGATGGCGAAAGCCTCTGTCAACGGGTACTGGGCGGTATTATGGACCGACATTGTGTTTCTGCCTCCGATTGTCACATCTCCACCGGATTGGGGATGCCGGCAGCCGTGGCTGGGTGGAACCCCTTATAACCAAAAACTCACGGGCTTCCGCAGAGACCCTTTGCCGGGTGCAGGACCGCAGATAGGCCGCCGCTTCCAGGAAACCGCAGGGGCGATGTGTCCTCTCGAATCGCCATGCAACCTCGCGTATTTTCGCATGCGCTTCCTCCCACCAACCTAGCCCGGTGGTCACCTGTGACCGAAGCCGTGTCTCAAGATTAGAGACCAGTGTGTCATCGGATAGGAAGGACGTGGGGACGCGCTCCCGGGTTGCCACACTAGGGTGGGCCCGTGGTGCTATGCTAACCACTAAGCACTTGTGGTCCGACTTGGACAAAAAAGTTGGGTAGGCCCCCGCCAGCTCCGACACAAGCTCCGGACAAACACACACCCTGTCTATCCGTCCGAGGAGGGGAGCGGCCGCCCCCGCCCCATCCGCACTCACACAATCCAAAGGCCTAGTCGACGGGACGGAAATAGGCTGAGAGGGGGTGTCCTCAGCCGAGGGAAAGCCCCAGGTCCACCCATTCGGCACCCGTACCTCTGGGGAGGGGGGGTGAACCACTCGCCAGACATCAGTCAAATTCCAGTTCGCCAGCGTTGCAACTTCCACCTGGCGGGCCAATAGTGTGTCCGCGGTCTCCCCGGACTTGGGAACCGTATGAGAGTAAACACCCGGAACAATCACAGAGTTATGGTCACAGAGGGACACATGTATCGTAAGAGCATGCCGCTGCACAAAGCGGCCGACCGCCTCCCACTGGCGGCGCCGTTCCGCCGCCTTGTCGTTAAAATGGGCCGAAAGTACAGTGAGCTGAAGCCCATCCCTGGAAACCAGGGTGGCAAACATGATGCGTGGCTCCAGCGAGGCAGCCCAGCATAATTCCCAGTCATCAGACCAAACCAGACCTGTCCCCCCAAAGCCCGATGGGGCCGCGTTCGCTAAGGAGTGCAACCCATACCTCCCCCACCAGCCCTGCAAGCGCTCCTGGTCCTTTCCCCCTGGGGAGACCCGCAGGTGCGGTTCCTGGAGTCCAAGCATGTCAATGCGTGTATTTGTGAAAAAAGTCAACAAATCAACCACCCTCGGATGTCTGGCACCCTTGGGCTTGGCAAACACACCCCTGCAGTTAAAAGTCGCCACCGTAAGTGGCTTAGTGACAAGCACTTCACACATCTAACCTGAAAGAAGCCCCAGAAGCCTTCAGAGACTGTAACCAATTATGTTGTTTCAAGGTTTCTGCCGTGGGAGCGACAAACCCAGAGGGTATCGCTAAGGCCGCGAGCCCATCCGGCTGTGGGGCGCCGGGCATTTGCTGCCCGCGACCCCCCGCCGGTAGCAGAGTTGCCGGCTCAGCCACCGACGCCGTCCCATTAGACGCAGAGGGGAGGGAGGTCGCAAGCAGAGAGGGGGCGGGGGCAACAAGGTAAGACACAGGCTGAGGAGGGGAGGCAACAGGGTAAGAAGACGGCGGGGCCGGCGGCGGTCCGGCCGGCGGGCCGGGGATAACCCCGGGATGGGAGGGAGGTGGGGCTGTCGGGGTCGAGCCAGGACCCCTGGAGGCCGGCCCGCTACGCCGCCAGGCCGTGTAACCGGACGCCCAGTCCTCTGCCGAATGAACAACAAACTTCCCCCCCGTGTAGGAGGCAGTAGCTCCGTTCAAATAGCTAACATGTTCACAAGAGCAGGCCCACGCCGGAGCTTACGCAGAGAAATGCCATCCTCAGTCACACGTGTTCCCTTAGCATGCAGTGCAGAGGCAACCAAACTTCGAATTTGTGGGGAGAAAAAGGTTTTCCTCCACATCCACTAAAACTACAGTGGACGCCTGATCCAAGGCACTCAGATCCATCCCAGCGGAGACCGAGGCGGAGCCTGAGGGGTTTGAAGATGGAGACCCAGCCTTGCGCCAGAACTCATTAGTGGCCTCGTACACGAAAAGGTAACCCTCATCGATCAGGCCAGGCCTCACCGCGGACCGGAAGAACTGTGAGTCTTTCACTGTGGCAAAAGCCACCTCAATCCGATTCATTTCGGCATACCTCACCTTCGGCAGGTCCGAAAATTTCTCACTGTCGCCAATGATGGATTTGTAAATGGTGGCCCAAAAACGTGTCACCGCTGGCGTGGCTTGCAGCTTTTTGATCATGCGGACTGTGACTACAACCTCCGATTTACGAAAGTTCCCTTTATGTGTGTCAAATGACACAAACGAAAAACAGTTGCGACCAATATGCATTTCCATGAGGGCCTCCATTGCCGCCGGAGACCCCGTGGGGAAAACAATGCGTTTTGTTTTGGGACACATCAGGTCCATTCACCACCAGCCCAATCTCATCCGACAGTCCGAGGAGCTCGACATACATAGGCACATCCTTGGACTCGCAAGTTAACACCGACAGCGACCGCTGTTCCGGCGCCCAGTCAACAAAAACCCCCGAAGGGGGTGCTCCAGGAGCAAGCAGGTTAACCACCCCCCGCAGAGGGCCTTGCGTGCTCGGCGATGACCGGCGCTTCCATGTCGACTCAACCAGATGGGCATACGTTCCAGCCCCTGAAACCATAGACGCGGCCAGGCGGAGCATCCGGTTGGTCCTTGAGATGCGGTCGATCTTGAGCCCCAGTCCGTCCTGAACTTGTCTGGATATGTCCCAGGCTGGGACGTCCTTGTCATGGAAAAGCACCACACGCAGATCCGAATCGGGCAAATGGCGAAGTGCTTGGTGGATGGCCGCAGTCAGACCCTTCAAGGAACGCAGACGAGCGACAAACACCAGTTGGAAAGGATTGTCATCACTGCGCCAAATCACATGTCCCAGAGGGGCCGCGCCCGCCGCACACGCCGTAATCCAGCTGAAAGGCTCCTGCGCAATGTCGTCCCGAGCAAAGAAGGCCTCCTCCGTGAAGACCGCATGAACCGAGTCAGAGGCGATGCCGGTGACCACTGCCAGCCGAGCAGACACGTTGGAGTAGAAGGGAGAGACACCATCGACCAAGTGGGCCATAACAAACTCCTCCCTTACTTGGGCCATCTCTTGTTGAGAGGGCATGCTGTGAAGGCGCTGACCAGATCCCCGAGAGGAGTCCTGCGACACTGTCCGAAAAGAGATGGTGTCCTCAGAGACGTCGTCTGCCGCGTACCAGGTTCCGTGCCGTGACGACAGCCAACGGAGCAGCTCGGCCAACTCGCAGGCGTTTGCCGCCGCCGAGGGCGATCACCGCTCAGGCCACTGGCGGAAGGTACTCGGACGCAAAGAGCAGGTAGCGCAGCCGGCGGTACAAGTCGTCAGACCAATACTTCCAAGGGAGAAAATCGAAGACCGGGGCAGCAGCGGTGAAAGCGCCCATACACAACCAAGTCTGACGGCCAGTCTTTCCCGAGGAATCACTGGGCCAGCCTGTAGAGCAACCTGTGGGTCAATTGAAAAGAAATAGATCCTCAGAAATTTTCCTAAACTTTCGCCTCTTATGCTGTCGCCTTGTGTCACTCACATCCGTGCTGAAGGACAGTGTTTCCCTCACTACCCGAACTGCACAAGTTGCATGATTCTGTTCCGCATGGTGCTGGTTCACCGGAGGCTTCCCCTGTCAGTTCATCCCTATCCATGGGCACCATGCCCAGGGACGACTAGAGCGCTTTGGTGTCCCTCGGACCCAGACCCTCCTCTCAACCCCGGCGTGGATTCTGACCCGGATGACAATTGCTGTGTGACTTGTTGGGACCACAGCGGGCTCGAGCACATGCCTTCCATCGCCAATCCATTCGCCACTTCATTCCCCTGCACGTTGACATAGCATGTGCTGGGACGTGCTCCCACCTGACTTCTCTTCCTGGCTTCGCCATTTCCTGGAGCAGCATTTCCCAGACGGGCACGTGGAGTTGCAGTTTGCCGGATGTTGCCGTCCACCCTTTTGACTTCCAGTGCTGGGCCCTGCCGGTCGCTCCTAGTTGCAGATACTGTGAGTCCGTGAGGATTGCCAATTTTGGCACCCAAAACCCCTGTAGGGCCTCCAGTGCTGCCCAGAGCTCCGCACCGTTGTTTGTTTGCCTGTGACGCGTCGGTACATAGCCGCAGAAACGCACTTCTGGCCCTTGCTCTTCTTCTGTTGCGAATACCCCAAAGCCACCTGCCCTGCGCATGTCTTTGTGGCTCAATCTTTTTGAAGACCCGTCTGTGTATACAATCCTGTACCCTTTCGCTTCCAGCTCTGCAATCAGGTCTTGTACACCTTGAAGCACTCCTGGGCCTGCCTGCCTCGGGCACTTGGGGCGTGATTCAGCTTCCCTGTGCCAGTTGTGTGTGCCGGCGCTCCGATCTTGCGTGAAAGACTCCGTGTGTGTTTGCCACCACGCACTTAATCCCCCGTTTACACGTACTTCCCCTTGTTGTGGCTGCACTCCCGTATCCCGAAGTTGCTCTAGCGATTGCTTGAAACCTCTCCACTGTTCCCTGCGTTCTCCTGAGTAAAACCCAATCCAATCCACAGCTCCCGGAGCCAAGTCGTTAGATATGATCTGAACACTGGTGACGCTCCTGCCTTAACTTCACATCGGTATCGCCAGTGGGCATTTCCTGCCGACCAAATTGCCCAGCCTTGGTCCGTGCTCAGCAACCACTCCTGTTGGTTGGATTCCATCATATCCCGGAATTGAGACTTCCCGTCGCCGGTGTCCACTGGGCCATAATAGTGTTGTATTACCGCCGTCGCCGCTTTGAACATGGAGCATTCGACCATAGCGTGCTTGACCGACTCCTTCTGCGAGCATATCGGGCACTTGTCCGTGCCCGACCTCTTGTAGACCCTTTCATGTACCGTAAGTTTGTGCCACAACACTCTTTGTGCAAAGTCCTTCACCCTTGGCGGTAGCGTTGCGTTTGCCCACTGCTCCCACACCTCAGGTGTTTGTGGATCGCGTACCCCCGGTTGTGAGGCATAGAACTAAAGCAACCACGCCCTGGTCCAGTTTTGAACATGGACCGTGGGGGTATCAAATCCCCCTTTCGATGGGATTTTGTTTAGGAGCCGTCCGCCATGATTGTATACCCCCTTCCACGTTTGAGGCGGTGCATTCAATAGCCTCACATCTTCGAGTGATTGAAATTGACCCCACGTCAGTACGCCCCGCCGGATCATTTTCATGTTGTAGTAGGAGCAGTTGAACTCATTCCGGAAGTAGACAGAGTGCCACAGTGGCAACTGGTCCCGGCTTTTCGGAGGGGCCACCTGCGGGTTGCCCCGCTGGATATATGAGTGTGCCTTCGCCGACCATCCCAGGAACGTTAGTCCCGCAGTTCGAACCATGCCCAGTTGGATATATGGAAGGTTGTCTTTGTACGGTGTAAACCCAATTGACGCCGCCCATGCATAGAAGGTCTCCACTGCCTTGTGGCGATATTTGTGAGGCTCTCCCAAGAGGCTGACAAACGGAGCCGCTGTTTGGTGCATAAGAAACAGCTCAGGCTCCGGCAGCGCCAGTCCCCCTTGCAACCGTGGTCGCGAGAGGATTGGCACAGTGATTCCCCAGCTGTTGGTGCCCATGGTCACGTGGTAGACTAACTTCAGCTGTCTGACCACCGGGGTTGGGGCATAGTATGCCTTGGATACCCAGGCCACCACTGGTAGAATCCATGATGTCAGCAAGGCGCGCTCGTCCGTCGACAATTGCAGCGTGGACACCACCCTTGTGCGCCGAAAGGCTTCTTGTGGTGTTGGTGCAAAGGCTTGTTCAATTGTCAACCCCCATCCCTGGTCATCTTGATGGTGTCGTATATTCCCCAAGCGTACCCCAAGATAGTTGACGAAGTTTTTAACGTCCTCCCCAATCTCTCCAAAGCACTTTGCCCACGCTTGTCCCCCACAATTTCGAACTATCGCTGCCGTTTTGTTTAGGGTGACCTTCGGTCTAGAAAACTGTCCAAAGCAGGACACCACTGTCCATATTTTCCCCAACAACTGTGCGTTGGCCTGTCCATCTTTTTTTTTTCCAATAGGCCAGTTCAAATGTGCCATGGGCCACTGTGGGCCAAGTTCAATGCAGAGTACGGATTTCGGCAAAGCCAGAGTGTGCATACGGGCTGCAGCTCACCACTACGACCCCATGGTTTCCCGTTGGGGTGGTTGTGGTCATGTCAGTGGTTTTTCCCACTCGTTTGGATCCCAGTGCGTTTTATGTCGTTTTGGTAGAGGTTGCAATGGGACTTCCCACAAGGTGGGGTCCCATTGTTCTCGCGGCCGTTTCCGTATGAGGTATATTGTCTGTCGTGCTTGTCGGGTTGTGTGCCAGTATTGTGTTGTCTTATGTTTGCATTCGTCATTGAACCACTGTGTCATGTTCGCCATGTGTTCTTGTTGGCACCACATGTAGTGTGCCTGCCGTACGTGTTGGTCCGGCAGCTTGTTGGTTTCAGTGCACATCTTCTCGTATCGCCTGTAGATCAACACCGACGTTTTCGCATCCACATACCACGTCGCTGTGTCGTATTTTGCTTGCTCCTCACCAGCCACCGTCAGCCCTATGGCTGACAAAGTTTGTTGCTCATGTACTGCCTCCGCGAGAAACGCCAGAAAACTTACGCAATCACGTCGGGGCGCCCATGCGGAGCGGCACGAAACGACGTAGGACCGAGGTCGCAACGGCAGAGCCCATAGACCCCGACCAATGGAATCGTGATCGCGCTGCAAACAACGACGATGCGGTGGTATGGCTAACAAGAATGCGAGCAACCAACATAGAACAGGGCGAACAAACCCGGAAGCGTCGGCGGCTCAGCGTTGCCGCACAGCGGTGGGAGCAATACAAAACGACCGCCGAGAGGTTGGCAGAGAAGCACGCACAGCTATCTCACGACATATACCACAGCGCACACGCCCCTGAGGTAACACGGCAGCACCTATGCACACTGCACGCATACTACGCCAACACACTAACTGCCAAAACAGACTACCACATGCTGGTGACTAAACTAATCAAAGAACAGATGGCAGCACAACGACTGCACAACACAAATACACACATGTGCCAGGTACGCTGACGTTGGTACCTGTGGGGTCAGCGAGTTTCTGCCTTAGGGTTTGAACAGACTAAATCATGCGAAACTGAAATAGGCCTGCCACCGTCCGTAGTTTATGTCGTTCCGTGGTGGGTATGGCGTCGACGAGGGACAGTGGAATGAGCAGTCTGGCACAGAGCCAAAGTTCCTGGCTGTTGGCCGTTTGCTGCCATTGGTAGGTGTGTTGGGCCCAATCAGTCCAGCTCCTGCGCCACAGGTCCTAGAACTCGCCATAGGCGGGACAGTACGCCAGTCTTGACTGCACTGATGCTCCGTGTTGTTGGCCACATTTGGAGCATAGGGTGGGTGTCCTCTCCCAAGGGGCACCTACTCCCCACCACCTTACCTGCCCCCACAGCCATGGTGTCCACGCGTTTCGTCTGTAGTGTTTCATGGGGAGCCAGCTCACCCAGTGTGCCTCTGGTGTTTGTTTTTGTCTATGCACTTGGCTCAGAAGGGTCGGAAACTGAGCCGCTGGATGACCCCGCCAACAGCCATCGCGGCCATTGCATCCTTCCATGTTCACGCCGTCTTGCATATCATACACTCGCCTTGCATATGTGTACAACAGCCAGTGTCCACGTCCAAGAGGGAAGCGCTGCTACTCTCCACCTGCCACCAGAAACCAACCCAACCAGGCTCCTCCGTGCCGAGTATTCCCCTGGGGTCAGACCCCAACCCAGCGACGCGCCGAAGGCGCTCCAGCAATACGCACGCGGCCGCAAAACACACGCCACCACGCTGCATGCACCACCTACCCCTGGTTACTGCCCACACGGTGCGATCACACAAAGGTCACGCTGGTACTCATTCGTCCTCCGTATCAGCTCAGGTCCATATTGACATAAAGAACGTCCAGAGTCATCTATTTACAGGCAGGGAGGGAGCAGCACTCCCCGCCGGCGGCTAAGGGGAAAAAAGGGGGGGGGGGACCGCTCTGCTGTCGCAGCACGCACTGACTTGAGCGGATATCGGGGGGGTACATACGTACCCAAAACACTCTGGAAACCTCAGAACCACTATCAGCCAAAGCTAGTCCACACCTGCGGGGCGCCGAAGCTCCCCAGGGCCAAGGCATTTGCTGCCGGCAAAAGGGGGGGTAGCCCCCCCGAAAACTGAAACCCTAAAGCAGTGTCCGGACAAAAGTCAGCCACCATTGACCCGTGAAAACGAAAGTAAAGTGTCGGGCCATCTGCAAGGTCGCAGCCACCCAAGCACGGAATCCAGTCCAGGCCACCATCTTGGTACCTACACTCCATCCCGTTGGCGACCAAGCACTTCCTGTAACCCCCAGAAAACGTAAAGTCCCCAACACGAAACAGATCTACCCCATATCGCGGGAGTGACGCCAGGGCTTCACACTCAAGACGGAGGGCCAACGTGCCCATGCTTGGAGAAAAAATATACTCCCGGAGCTGTCGGAGCTCCCTCCTTTGCCTTTTCGCCTTGCGCTCCTCCGTGCCCGGTGGCGGGTCACGGGAGCGTTTGCCCATGTTGTGAAGCACAAGCCGCAGACTAAGACAGTCCAACACCAGACTGGAGGCCGAAGATAGGGGGGGGGGGGGGGGCGGGGTCAGTCGTACCCAAATTCGTAATTCAGGGTCTGGCTCGCCAAGCGGGGCACCGACGTGGCGCCCGACCACACCGACACTGGGGACCAAAAGTCCCGCGGGTACAGAGGAGGGGGGGGGCAGGGTCTCTCCCCCGGTACCTCCCCTTCCCCATACCCCCCCCCCCCCCGTCCGAGTCCGAGTCGTAGTTGAGGCAGTCCTCCACGGACTCCAACCCCTCCACCTGTTCCAAAAGGGATTAGTCCTCAACCATATCATGTGCCTGGCAAGCACCCTCGTCCTCGTCAGAGGACCTCGTAACCCCGGCCGCCGCCAAAGGAAGCAAATAAAGAGGGCTGTCCAGCCGGCCCTCGTTGGCGAGGGTGTCGGCGTCCTCGTTTTCGGGCACCCCACAGTGTGCTAGTACCTTGAGCCAGCACACTTCCCCCACGAAGCGTAAGCAGAGCCCCAAGACCTCCTCCCAAATGTCCACATGTGAGACTGGTCCTGATGCATTGCGCCACCCATGTCGCTTCCACCGTCCCCCCCCCCCCCGTCACCCCCAAAAACACCAAATTGCAGTCCGAGCAAAACACCTCCCTGACGCCTGGCTAGTGACGCCGAAGTGCCCACAGAGCAGCCCACAGCTCCGCCCTGATGTTCGTCTGCGGATCATGTACAGGCAGGGGGGATGAGAAACTGAGGCCAGCATCGGAACACACAGCAAGCCCGCCAATCCGCACGCCATGGACCAGCTCGCTAGAGCCGTCCAAATAAACGGCCACCCAGCCTGCCAGCAAAAAAGGCTCAATGGCCAACACAAAGCGCGCCCGAAGAGTAGCTGCGTTTGGTTTCAGTCGCGGTGTACCCGGGTTAAAAGAGGGGATCACTGGTAGTGCCCCCTGGAGTGGCAGCCCTGGATTCAGGACTCGGGGGTGCACCAACGGGGCACCCTCCACCCGCGATCTCAAGGCCCTCTCAAACAGCACAAGTTCAGACTCGGGCAAATAACGCGGGGACGCCCCAGACCAGGAACGTAAACCCTCCAGCCACTTGCGTAGAAAAAGAGCTTCAGGGACCCGCGCCGAGCCATTAAGGGAAGCCGCACAGCGGATCGACCAGTTCACCAAGATTGCCGACCAGAACACAAGACCGGCGGCCGAGCTCAGCGACAAAGGCACGTGATGCAGAACCAACTCGGTCACAGACCGCGCAACACCATTCACCTCAGGCTTAGGCAGCAGACACGACACCAAACCCGAGGCCGGAGCCAGATGCGGGCACGCTGAGACCGCATGTGAATGCGTTTCGACGTCCCCACAGAGGGGGGCGGCACTTGGCATGTGGGACCCACGCCGCAATGCGGTCGCCAACCGGGACTTTGGGCCACAATGCCGCACGAAGGAAGTCCCGAAGCACACCCGGGAGACGCAAGGCGTTGAAGAACCCCCATGTGTCCTCTGGCACCCTCTCCTGCACCGAACTCGCGGTCATCAACACCCGAAGGGTAGGCGTCGTGTTCCAACCCCGAACCAAGTCCTGGTTAAACTCCCCAGCAGTGGTAGAGGGGGCCAGCGCAGCACTGTAGAGAGGGACCAAGGTAGGCGGGAGGCACCCTGGGAACGAATCCAGCGACCTCAGTTGAGACAGTCTCAAAACTCCTTTACGGACCAGAGAGGGGGAGTAATACGCATGCCCATGCTGATCCCGGTAAGCCACAGTGTGCCAAGCCGGCCAGGAGCAGGAAACGCAAGCTGCAGGCAACGCCGGGGGGAGGCCCTGGCGGAGTAGCGAGAACGCCCTCGCGGAGGAGGCCAGGAAGGGGGCACTGGCCATCGGGACTACCGCCAGCTGAAACCACGGCAGGTGTTCTGACGTAACAGCCACCCCGTGGTCCGACGCCCACTTCCTAAAGTGGTCCCCGACCGCACCTCGAAAGCGGTCCGGCGCAAGCACATAGGACACAAAAGCCGAGGAATGCTGCCACAAAAGGTACGTACGGGGTTGGGGCAAACTGATGCCCCCCTGTTGCTTTGCACGTTCCAGAAGTGGTAAGGTAAGCGACCAGCTATTGAGCTTGAGTGCCGCCAGATATACAGACCGCAAAGACGAGTAGACAGACGGGGTGGGGAAATACGCCTTGGCCGGAACAGCAAAAATAGGAAGAATCCATGTTTGGAGAAGCTCCACACGCTCTAACAGATGCAACCCCAAGTGAGCCACGGACCTAGCGCGGGCCAAAGCCTTTGCTAGGGCCGGTGCAAAGGCCTCTTCCGGGGAGACCACCCCCAGTTGTATACCCAGGTACCTTGCCGAGGAGTCCGCCTTGCAGCCCAGTTCTGCCATTTGCTGGCGAACCGGGTCCGGCCAGAATACCCTCAACAAAACCCTCGTCTTATCGAAATTAAGCCTCAAGCCAGAAAAATCACCGAACCTCTCCAGGGCAGCAATGACCCCTTTCATCACACGCAAAGCTGGTCGTGGCATAGCCTCCAGATGAACCAACTACGCACTTGCATAATCCATGCCTTGGCAGGCGTGGGCATAATTTGTCCGATGATCACAATATCATGGGGTTGTGGTTGTTGGGAGTCCGTGGGCAGGTTGTCGCCCATATTGGCAAGGACATCGGAGTGGTTGTTCCCCTGAATGTCCTTGTAGTCGTTATACGTGGTGGCTTGCTCAAGGGTACGGTGTCCCGGAGTCCAGCGTATTATCAGTCGCTTCGAAGAGGGGTTGTGGTAGCCTATGTCTCGCAGTCCTGGTCTTTGACTACCCCTTTTCGTTTTATAGGTGTGGCTTTAACCACACTTTGGTTGTCAAGTATGATGTCGTCCCCTGGTCTGGCCAACTCAGAGGCCAGCGCGCAAGCAATTGTCTTGGCACGATACACTTGCTGGGGCCCGCGCACCCGAAACGCTGCGCGGTAGGGCCCGTTGTATATACCCCCTCCCGCTCGTCCGCGTCGTGTCGACCCGTCAGTGTACCACCTTGTGGTGGTGGGTTCTCCCGTGTAGTGTAGATCCCGTAGATCTTCTGTTGGTGGGGTAGTGTCTGGTAGACGTCGTGGGTTTCCTCTGGGGTTTGTTCGTCCGGCGGGTTCATCCAGCCATAGTCCAGACGTTTGGTAGCCGGCCGCGTTTTCCCCGCGTGTGTCTCCTGGTCCTCCTTCGAGCTCTCCGAGTCGTATAGGCCCGCCGACAGGGGCTGGTGTTGCCTAGGTTGGGATATGCGCTGACCCACCGTGCCCCCTAGGGCTCGGACAGCGTCGATGTATTTATATTGGGTTGGGGTGAGATGTTGTGTGGGGCTGTTGTTCTGCAGTTCTTGCTGCCCCAGTGTAACCTAACGGGTGATGTAGGACCGGCAAAGCTGGCGTGGACCTAGTCCCCCGTGGCTGAGGTTGGTAGTCAGTTGGTGCTTGTTAATTTGTTGTTATATCCCGGGTGTGTCCCTGATGTACTGTAGGAAAATGTCGTCCCATAGAGCCATCCGTGCTCTGTTCCCGAGGAAAAGCCCCCTGTAGGTCCATCGCGGGATGAGGACGGCGTTGATGATGGCTACCTTTTCGTGAGCGTTAAGCGGTAGGGTCCTGTACGCCGCTATGTCGTGGTGCAATTGTGTGGTAACCATGTCCCACGCTGTGTCTTCTTGTGTGGGATGGACTAGTATGTGCCCCAGATACGGCAATATGGGTGGCCGCACGGGGATAAGCTGGTGCTGCCAAAGGATAGGTTCTAGGTTATGGTCCTTAGCCCAGTGGTACACTCACGGTGCTTGTCACCGTTGGTTTACCTCTCCCTCTCCCCCTTTCAAGCAGTGTGTTTTTACTTTCTGTTTTTTGTACCATGAACCTGTTCACCCCCAACAAGTCGACCAGCCCCCCGAAGGATTCGGACAATCGCGGCGTGGAGCCGTCGGTTGGACCGTCCCCTTCTTCGCAGACGAATCCCGACCTGGAGACCTGGAGGCCTTGGTCCGGCAACAGGCAGCAGAATTGGAGGGCCTTCGCAGGAGGCTCGAGAAGGCGAAGCTGGCCTCGCCCAAGACGCCACGGCTCACGACGGAGGCCTCGGCGGAGATCCGTGGCCGTGAGCGCCTGGCCGGGTGGATGAAGCAAACTGCGGAGTCCCTGGAGCAGTACGTGCAGCAGGTGCCTAGAGCGGACATGGAGGGCACTGAGGACCTGACATCCGGGGAGGTCCTGGCGAACCGTGTCTGGGACACCCTATGGGACAGCCACAAGGCGTATGAAGGACGACAACGAGCCCGCGAAGACGCCGAATCAGCCGAGGGCAGCCAACTGGATGCCCTCCAGTGGTCTCACGCCTCCGCCCACCCGACGGATTCGTTTCGGTGGTGAGGGGTTCGGTTCGTGCGTGAGAGAGGCGTCCTCAAATTCGTTAATGCCTCGGGACGGAAAGTCCCCGTGTCCGCCCCTGCGCCGGGGGAATGCCGCCGCTGCAAGGCCCACAGCCCCGAGACCACTGCCCCCAAGCACTGGCACTTTCAGTGCCCACACTGGGCTCGACTGGACGACCCTGCCGGGAGTGGGTGGGGCGGTCGGCGGGCGGCCTTCTGCTGGCGGGCAGTGCCCGCGGCGGTTGCCCCGGAGGTTGCGTCCGGGTTTGTTGCCAGCTTTGCAGACTTGGCATCCGCTTGGGAGCGACTGGCGAAATCGGACGAGCGGGCCTACCCATGAGTGGCGGCCATGCATTCCTGGAAACAGCGCACAAGGCAGCGGTATGGGTCGGCTATTCACCAGCTGGCGGAGTTCGAAGCATGCATCCCGGCCAGGCCCCTGCCAGAAGTCCTCTCCCTCTGCATGGCGAACCGTGCAGCCGACGGCCACTCTGCATCCGGGTTGCGCGGACTGGCGTCTGCCGTCCGCGCAGCGGAGGATTTGGCATTGGTCCCCCGGGTTGTGGCGGCCCTCCACTGGCGCATTGCGAAGTCGGGAAGAGGCCCCGGTCCGCAGGCGTACGTGTCGCCTCGAGCCCTTGTGCACATCTGAAATGCGGCCACCGCGCCGGCCGATCGGGCGGTCGCGGCGCTGGCGGCCCTGTCGTGGACGATGTGGCTCCGGGTTGGAGAGGCCGCCTCCATGCGGTGTTGTGACCTTGACCGCAAGGAGGGCCTCTGGTTCTACAGCACCAAGGTGGGAGAGCCCGGATGGGTCTGTCGACCGGCCGCAGCTTACGCAAGATCCTGGATGGAATTCCTCCGGGTCTATTGCCAAGCTAAGGGAAAGCAGCCTGACGAGCCCGTTTTCGAGGGAGGGGCCCCCTTCCTCGAGGACACCATCGGCCGCCTGCTCCGCGACACCAAGTGGGCTGATGCTCGCTGGCATGCCCTCAGAAGGGGAGGTTCCGCGGCATGCTGGGTACGCAAGCCCGCCGCCCAGTACTTCCTCTTCTGGGGACGCTGGGCTGGCTTGCGTACCGCCATGGGTTACGCCTTGGCGTTTCGAGATCCGGAGGTGGTGGGCGATGTGGTGCTGCCGCATGTTAATGAGGCTTTGGGTCTGGGCCCACGCGGTACGGTGCTACATGCTGCTCTGTGGGGTTTGGCTATGTACGACCTCTCGCGGTTTGCGGAGCCTCCAATGGAACCGCCGCACCCGAGCCCGCCGCCTCTTCTTGGGCCTACTGGTGGTAATCTGGTGGAGGACGTTCGGGAAGAGCATGGCGTCGGTGCCGCTGCCGTCGACGGCCCCCAGCCGTGCCCATCCCAAGCCGTCCCAGGACCTCCATCGGAGCCATGACCAACTTCCCCTTCCCCGGCCTGCGCCCAGTCCGCTTCTCCTGGGCTGCCCCCTGAAGTCATCGTCCTGTTGGACTCTGACTCGGATGCGGATGTTGGAGATGGATCGGGAGTTCGCAGAGTTAAGGAGTGTGTGCCGAACATGGGGAGCGTCACTGCTCCGGCGGATGCCTTCAGGGTTGGCGCGCCCGGTGCTGGGGGGGTGGGGTCACGCAAACGACCGCGGGATCCGGGATCACGGCGACAGCAGTACGCGCCCCCCCCTCCCCTTGTCCGGCAGTACCGTGTGCCTTCCCCGTCCCGGGTGGGTGCCTCCGATACGGTTACCCCGACCGTTAGGCCGCAGCGCCTTGTACCCACGAGGCGGGGTCGCGAGGTTACGGAGTGTCCGCCCCGTAAGCGGCCCGCGGTTGGTCAGGGTCTTGCCCCCAGTCGTGGGATTTCCGCCACCTCCGGTGGGAGCGGGGGGGGGGGGGGGGGCGTTGGCGCCCGATCTTCATGATGTGCCCGTGCCACCCGCGAGCTCCATGGAGGGGGCGGGGTGGTCTGCGCGTGGGAGGTTGGGCGCCGTGGCTGTCGGCTGCGAGGCGTCTAACGCCGCGCCCTCCGCCCCCGCCCGGGCTGCGGGTGGTGGTAGGGCGAGATTATGGGCGGTGCGCAAGTTGGTCGAGGGTGGCGGACGGTGGTCATGGCGGTGGCGGTTGGCGGTGGCAGGGGATCAGCCGTCGGAGCACGCGGTGGATGTGGGGCACCCCCCCGCGGGGGTTGGGTAGCTCATATGCTTGGCGGCCGCCTGGGGAGACGTCCGCGACAGTGGAGGAGTTGCGGACGCATGGGACGGTGGTTTTGCCAGGGGTAGAGGGCCTGGGTGTGGGGGGGGGGGGGGGGATGGGTTGGTGGGCGGCTCCACCCCCGGCCTACCGGGCCCAGAGTTCCCTAGGGACGGCGGCGATCCGCCGGTTATCCCGCGGTTCCTGATGGCACTGCCCCTGTATGCCCGGGTGCTCGCCCTGTTGTCGGGGTCGGCGTGCTGGCTGCAGCGCAAATTGTCAGCGCCAGGGCCCTTACTTTTGCAGCGGGTTGAGTTGTTTGTGGATAGGGTTTTCCGTGTGGCTGAGGACTTCGCCCTGGGTTCAGCGCTGGATGTGATTTGTTTGGCACTGTGCGAGTTTGCCGAACCGGCATGGGAGGCGCTTCTTCATTTGAATACGTCGCCCAAGCCGGGCTGGGGGCCGTGGGGTCGTACCGGATCCCGGATAGTTTGTGGAGGGAGGTCGTACCGGCCGACTTTTTGGAGTCTGCGACGGGTTACGACGTTGAGCGAGATCCGCAGGGCGGGGCGGGTCGGGTGTCGGGGTTGGTCGGTCGTTTTTTTTCCGCTGTCGAGCATCTGGGCATTTTCAGGGAGCTCCCTAACGGTACTACACCGTCGGTTTTTCCTTTCATTATCCCTAAGTCGTCCCGCAAGGTCAGCCTTATAGTGTCTTGCGTGGGGTTAAATGAGGAGTCCCCGGATTCCCCCCATTTTGCCTTACCCTCCTGGGAGGGTATTTGCCGACTGTTAAACCAGACGCCGCCCGGGCAGCGGCTATATGCCACACATATAGACCTGACCAACGCCTTTTGGAGTTTTGTTTTGCCGGAGGGCGTAGACAAGGCTTTCCGGGCTAGGATACGGCCGGGAGGACCGGTGGTAGGGGCGACGCGATTGCCTTTTGGCTGGAAGTTTTCGCCATACCTCTGCCAGCGCATCCTGGGGGACTTGTTGCGACTACACATCCCACGGAGTGTGGAGTTACTACATTACTTGGACGACTTCGTCCTAGTTTCGGCCGATCGCCCCTTGCTACACGGCACCACCCAGGAGTGTGTGCGTTTGTTGGTTGAGAATCGAATTATCGTCTCTGGTAAGTCCACTTTGGAACCGGTGCAACATCTGTTTGTGCTGGGAAAGTTTTTGGACTTACAGCGCCGTATGGTTTATAGCCACAGACGCGCGTGGTTGCAGATTTTGGCTGCGTGGTTAAGGTTGGCAGTATCCCCCATGCCAGGGCCCAAGCTGATGGAGAAATTGCTGGGCTTCCTCCAGTGGCACATCCGACCGCGGTTGACCTCCGCGCCCTTGCTGGCAGGCGCGTATTGTTGAGTCCGGTGGGGGGACCATGACAGGAACGTGGCTGTAAAGATCCTGCATGCGTTGGCCTCTACTTTGTGCTTGTGTGCTGAACCTTATAGGGCTTTGCCTTGGGAGAGGGCTCGACAGTTTGTTTCGCTTTCCCGCTCCCCTGTACCTGAACTTTTTCAACGCCTGAGGCCATGGTGCTGGTGCATGGACGCGGCGTGGGACATGTTTTCGTATAGGGTGGGGGGGTTTTCGCCGCAGGTGGGAGCCGGTTCTTGGGTGGTGCCCGTAGCGCGTCATACGCAACAGACGGCGGAGTTGGCGGGGTTATGCTGGGCGGTGCGGCTTGCCTTACGTTTGCGGTGGGATTGTTTGCTGTAAGTGACAGACAGTGAGGTGGCGTCTGCCCAGCTTGTTCAGCTGAAGGCATCCACGTGGTTGAAGATCCAGCAGTCAGTGTGCCGCCTCCTCGTGGCAGTCACAAAAGCCCGGTTTGGGCAATAGAAGTCGCAAATAGCGTCGTTGGGTGGGACGGGCGGGCTGCTGGCAACAAGCAAAAATGCTCTACAAGTACAAAGGCTCGTGGCACACACGCACGCACACACACACACACCACCCGACGAGCTAAACCAGAGCTCAGGCACGGCTGAGCTATGATTTAGATAAAACCAGAAGCAAACACGCAAACAGGAGGCAAAACACGCACGTCTCTTGCAGCACATCTCGTCAGTGTGCCGCCTCCTCGTGGGTCTCGTTCATGCCAAATTGCTGCATACCCCCCCCCTTGCTCAACAACCGGTGCAGCCCTGAGACCGTGTTGAGCCAGTGCTCAACTCACGTCACGCCCGCGAAGCAACGGTCGCCAAAGACACAAAGCGCCAGAGGCGCCCTGTACACACCGGCACGTCTCGTCAGACGTCAGACGTAAGGCAGCATATGCCCGCAGACCAAGCCTAAGAGAGCGTGGACCCCGACCCCATGCCACTGCCAACGAGGAAGCGGCGAATGCACAGCGAAGGTCGGGTACCACCGCCAGGGCGCAAAGCAGCCCGGTCAGCCCAGGGCAGTCCCCACAGTCCCGCACCAGACCCTAAATCAGTGGGCCAGCGCTCACCACAACACCAAGCCTAAGAAAGCATGGACCCCGAACCCACAGCAATGTGGAAGTGGCGTAGGCCAAAGGACCATTACTCGGCGCACAGCCACGCAGACGGCCTCCAACATCAGCGCAGGGCAGAGCCACCTCCACAGGCAATTGCCCGGAGGGCCCCCGCCTGCTCATACTAGATCTGCCATCGCAGAGAGAAAACGTCCCACGCACGACAATTACAACACCGGCGCGGCCATGGAACCAAAACCGCCGGCAAAAGCGTAAGCACCGCCCGGGCGCAAAGCAGCCCGGCCACCCCAGGGCAGCACTCAGAGACCCGCAACAGACCCAAAATCAATGGGCCAGCGCTCACCACCACACTAGCTCCCGAAGTTAGGCTTATCCCCCAAAAAAACTACACCAACGGTCTGAAGTGGCCTGCTATTCTCACCACCAAGGGGTAAGACCCCTGCACCCACAGAAACGGCACGGGGGTGCGACGACCCCCGTTCGAGTCCGTCAGAGACACAACCACCCTCTGCCCCCCCCCTTTCCCAGCCACTACGTCCCACATCCCCCCGCAAGTGTGTCTGCCCCCGGGCTTCACCCTGGGGTCCCCGACCGTGGTGGTGCGTCTTTTCGCCTGCCCCCGAACCCTCTTGGCAAGATCCATGGCCGCGGCACCCAGAAAGTCTTCCCTCTCCCCGGGATCGCCAGGCACGCCATACTCGACGTACAGCCGCACCCCATTCCGGAGGAGCACCCGGCGACAGGCCCTGCGACCCGGCAAGCCACCCAACTTCTCCTGCAGCGGGGCGCGTCGTCGCGCCGCGCGCCGCTGAACGGCCTCCTCCGAACGCTTGCGCGACCGGCTCTTGCCTCGCCTCCTCTTGCCACTGCGCGCATGGCGATTACGGCGGCGCCGGGTCATGATCACATGGACCAAGAAAACGAGTGCTACCACCTGGCGCCGACACCATACAACATCACGCCATCGCACCCACCGACTCCTCCAAGCGGTACTGCAAAAAGACCTCGTGGAACTCTGCCCCCCCCTCACCGGCCCCCGGGGACCACAGACCCGCTCTCCACGACTGCGGCAGCACAAAGGGTCCCACAGGCACCCCCAGGATCCACAAAAAAACTGTTCGCCTATCGGGGAAGGCCCAGAGATCCCCCACCCTGCGCGTCGCCATCTCGCGCGCCAAACCCAGATCCCCATTGAAGCTGTCACACAATCTACTGATAGGATCAACGGGATTATGGGAACCACGTACCCAGTGCATGTAAACCGTGAAGCCCGGGCACGAAGCCCACAGGTAGCGGAAACGCTTCAAAACCGACTGTTGAAACTTACGCCCCACCTTAGCTTTACACCTAAGGAACTGCACCAGCGCTGCCGCATTATCCCCAAACAAAAGGGCCTCACGGACACCTACATTGAGTATGAGCTTCAAGCCCCAGAGCAGCGCCGCGGCCTCCGCACACTGCTGGTTGGGCGGCTGCTCCGCGGGCACAACCGATCGAGAACCCACATCCATGGAAAACAGGCCCAACCGGTACTTACCTGCGTCCATCGCCGCGTCGACGTAAGTAACCAACGGCGACCGCTTTACCACTCTGGGGAGGGACACCACCGACCATTGCCGCCTGGCCATCACGCACGCCACGCACATAGACTTAAGCGAACACACAGGGGTAAATGGCAGCCGGAGGGGCGCCCAGAGCACATGAGCCCACACCCCAGACCGATGCGGACTGTGCCCAAAACCCGGGCGACAGATCCACTGCGCCCGCCCCAAGAACTTCTGCAGCCGCTTTACCCTACAGGGCACCACAGACAACCTCAATCGATGCGCAAACAGAGCCTCCCATGCGTTGCCAGCAATCCGCACCCCCCCCCCCCCTTTAAATCAATGTCCTTCCCCAGCCACACCAACCGTTGCACAGGCTCTAACGTACTCTTCGGGCTGACCACAGCTGCTGCACGGCGCAATGCCTCCGTCGCCCTCGCCGTCCGTTTGCGCACACGCGCTCGGCCGCGCCCCAACATCAGAACGTCATCCAAGTAAATTAAAACCAGCACCCCCGATAGCCCCGCGTCGGCCATTAGTTTCTCTAACAGGCGCTGGCACAAGAGGGGGCTGTACTTCCATCCGAAGGGCAAACACGGGAAAGCCAACCCCCCCCCGTCTCCATCCGACACGCGAAAGGCCCCCCAGAACTCGCGTGGCAGCTGAAGAGACCAAAAACAATTGCTCAGGTCAATGTGGCACATACAAAGTTCACCTTCCCCCTCCCCCCCCAGCAGGGACAGAGCGTCCCACACCGGCCTCAAGCAACGTGCCCGGGCATTAAAAGAGGGGAGGAAGAAAGAGGACCCTTGCTGCGCCACCTGCGCCAAAAGGGCCAACACCTCCACAGAGGGGAGGGAGAACTTCTCCGGTCGAGACCGCATCTGTTCATTAAGGGGCACAAGATTGACAATCAAACTGCATTTTTCCTCCGTCTTGGGAATAGCAAAAACTCCCCCATTGGGCCCATGCGACCCCGGCGGCAGGGGGAAAAGCAAACCGTGGCCCCGCAACGCCCGCATCATGACCACCTCGTCCGACGGGGGTACTATCCCAGAAAGCTGCCTGCCCGCCAAGTCCGCGAAGCAGTCCGGCACACAACTATCCCAGATCTCACGGGGGATATCCACGCGCCCCACCTCCCCCAGGCCCCGCTCCAAGACCTCCTCCCTGATACGCTGCATAAGCAATTTAGGCGACTTAGAATCATGCAAGAGAGACTCCCATACGTCAGGGCTAAACGAGGACAAAGCCACAGCCAAGACTCGCAGAAAATCCTGTTGCCTGAGATCCCGGGCAGCTTCACGGCCCCACTCAAGAAACTGTAGGAGGCGACGTTCCAACAAACCAGGCGGCGCGCGGGGCAGACAAGCCCGCAGGGAACACAACCAGTCGTCCCACTCACCGGTCCGAAGGCGCTCCCGCACCCACTGACCCAGCTCCGACGCGGCGGGAAATTGCCGCTCGGGCAGCCGCACCCACAACCGTGGCCGGGCCTGCGGCCTTCCGCTTGCCCAAGACGGACGCGACCTCACCCGTTCTGCGGGCCGCGATGCGCAGCCGCCTGATGGAGGAGCCGGCTGCAGAGGCAGGCGGGGGGTCCGCATCCACGTCAATGACCCCCCCCCCCCCCGTCTCCCCGCGGCCCGCGTCCGCGACCTGAGGACCCCTCAATAGCGGTAAGGGCCGGAGGGGCCCCCGGGTCTCGTGCGCCAGCCCGGTCCTCCCCCCCAGCAGTCCCCTCAGTGGCAGAGCCCGCGGACTCTCCTGGGTACGCTCCACCCCGACCCCCCGCCAACCCATGTCCGGCATTTTCCCTTTTGGGGGGCTCATCGGCGTCACGAACACAGAGTTCCAGGAGTTCCCGCGGGAAAACGTCCCGGAGGGATACGGTGCGCCATACGAACTCTCGTGTCGGGTCGTCAGTGGGCCAGGGTAGGACAGCCTCGGACGTGACGACGAAGTCGTCGGGTGCGCCGGCGTAGTGGACTGCCACCGTCTCCGACAACCACCGCCCCCACCAAGCCAGCCACTTGATGGGTAGCCCCATCCATCGCAGGGCCGCGGAGCCCCCACGCCTCCATGCGTGCCACGTGGCGTGGGGGTTGTCGCTGCCCCCCAACGCGGCAGCCATGACCGATTGCATGTACACTGGGCCCTGTGGACAGAACTGTGCTCCAACGACAGCGGACGTGGCCCCCTTGGCATCCAGGCAGCCCAGCCATGCGTGGGCATACTTCCCCAGCCGCCTGCGTACGATGCGTGGTGCCACCTTGACCGTGCGGAATGCCAAGCCCCGACACCTGGAGCCCCCCTGACGGAGGGGCGCGGCCTCACCCACCCGCAGCAGGTCGGTGAACGCCAAGACCGCCATCCCATAGACGGTCCACTGCGGTCGCTCCGTGCAAGCCAGCGCGAAGTTGCGCACGTCGTCCAAGCCAGCGTAGGGCCGTAGGGCTGGTTCCGTGGGCGCCCATTTGGCACATCGCCAGACCCGGCGACTGACGAACGCGGGCAGCCATCCCATGTCCTCCGGCGCTCGGAATGCTGATACTGCGATCTTGAGGGAGCTCCCCGAGTACCCCAGTCCCCATAACTGGAAAACGTAGCGGCACGCGGCTTGTTCGAGTTCGGATGTGGGCGTGTAGCCCACCCATAGGGCCTTTTTGCGGAAATGGGTACAATACGTACCCATTGTGCTTTTTGCCCAGGAGGATGCCTGCAGCGCGTCCACGGAGGTGATTTCATCCTCCTTCCATATCCTTCTCCACGCTGCCCACACCAGGCGCCAGACCACGTCCTCGCCATCCCGGAAGTCCGACGGTCAGAGTACCACCAAGCCCCCCGGGGCTCTGGAGGGATGGGCCGCATGGGGCAGCTCCCCCATCAGTCAAAGCCGGGGCTCTCGTGAAACCAATGTCGTTTCACTCCCCTCCCGGCGTTCTTGCATGCCCTACACGCTGTCACCGGAGCATTGGTAACGTCCATCGGCTCGGCTCCCGGCTTGGCGGTGTACAGTCGGCAGCCCCCCTCAACGCGGAATTTACCCTTCATGGCTTGCAGCCGACCTCCCACCACCTCCTCATCCGCCGCCCCCGTACAACCTGCGGACAGCACAGGCACGTCGGATGCATCCTCGGCCGTGTCCGACCCCTCATGGACTGGCCTGGGGTCCAAGCCCTTCTTGCCCCTGTACGCCGACAGGCTAGTCACCGTGAACGTCCAGACCGCTTGGACAAAACCCCGAAGGCGCGTGATTTCATCATCATCCATGGACTCCAGCTGCCATACTTCCGTGTCCGCGGAGTCCGCATCCACCACCGGCGCCAGCTTGTCCAGGGTGGCGTCCGTGAACTTCTCCTTGTCCTTGTACTTGGAGACGTACTCGTGTTGGGGTACCTCCCTGCGCCACAGTAAAGCGGACAGCGCGAGGAGGCTGGCGAAGACCCACTGGGGTTTAGAATCCAACTCCCTCACCTTCACGACCTCCGCTTTACACAGTGGCGGGACCTTCGCCATCTTCCTCTTGGACTCCGCCTCGGCCTTGGCACTGACCGCCTCCAGCTGCTTGCGCAGCCCTTCCATCACGACGGCTTGCCCCTCAACCAACTGCTTCAGCTCCAAAGTTCCGGCGACATCGCCTGCGGTTGTGGGGCGGTGTTGCCATCTTCACAAAGCCCAGCGAAGCCACGTCCAGGTCGCACTGGGCCATGACGCAGAACGAGGCGATCATCTTCACAAGCCCCACTTCCCCCAATTCGATACCGTACTTGGCGACGAAATTAGCCTCCCACTCTGACTGGCGTTCCAGCAGCACTGACAGCTTCATCTCCACCTGCGAAGCAGCTCTGGCTATCTCCAGCATGGGAACGCTATCAATGAACTGGGAACAAATTGTTCCCTCTGAGAAAACGGCAAAGTCGTCAACAAACATATCCACAGACAAGGTCGTTCCAAAGTTGCTGCTGGCAACAAGCAAAAATGCTCTACAAGTACAAAGGCTCATGGCACACACGCACGCACACACACACACCACCCGACGAGCTAAACCAGAGCTCAGGCACGGCTGAGCTAAGATGAAAGATCCAGCATGCAATGTTGCGTTCGGTGTCGCGCCGGTTATGTGTTTCCAGACTGCAGGTTTATGTCGTGTGGTGCCCATCCCATTTGCAACCCGGTGATCCTTTGAGTAGGATGCAGTCCGATTTCCACGGCCGCCTTGCTCGGGCGGAGGTAGCGTCCCAGTGTTGGTGGGGAGAGCTGCTGCGTTCGTTGCACAAGTGCAGGTTTGTGGGCGGCGTGGTGCTGTAGTGTGGTTTACGGCGGGTGAGCTTTGCTCCTGTGCTATGTACCGCAGTGTTTTTATACGAGGTATGCATCGGCGTAACCGACACCACAGGCGCCCGCGCCGACACCGGGGAGGCGTGCGACATCGCCCCTCAGTTGAGGCGGTTGGGGGGCGGCGACAGCGGGCACAGCGGCAGGCGCAGTACGTGTTGGCCCGCCGTCTGGCGCGTCGGTCGGTTCGCAGGGTGTGGCTAGGGACCCAGGCACGCCTCATCTTCGACCGGCCCTGCGCACCCGCGGAGGCGCCGGGCTTGCTGCGCGACGCCGTGACGGACTTAGCGTCACGTCTTGGTGGGACTGCGCACCACATGTTCACCTCCGCGGGCAGTCCCGAGGTCAGGGACGAGAGGGGCCGACACTTGTGCCGCCACACATGGCGGTTGCGGCTGGGAGTGCGCGAACTGACCCTGTCCCTGTCTGCGCATAAACAAGTGGGCGGTAACCGCCCGTATTTGTGGATCCAAAAGAGTATGCTGTTGGTGCGCCGGGTGGCATATATGTTTACGGCCTTAGCTTGAGGGGGGTCCACCGGTGGCGCTGGGGTGCCGTGGCTGTCCGCTGCGTAGCGCCTTGCGCCGCGTGAGTGCGCTCTGGGCCTGTGCAGTACGCTGGTGAGGGTACGGCGCGGTGTACCTGCGCCGGTCTTCAATGAGGGCCGGATTTGGCCTGTGCGATTATCGGGGTGTAGTATTGTTTTGATGATCAGGGTATCACCCGCCCCACGACAGCCTGAACCCTGACAGTGGTGTGTTTTCACGTGTATCCCCTCGCGCGGATCCTGTCCACCCCAACCCCTCCCACCCCGGGAGCATTTCGGCGTGAGGCAACGTGGTGCTGGCGCTTTTACCGAAGAAAGATAAACCACCAGATGTCTGTCTGTCAGATTTGCTTTTTGCTTCTTGCCTGTGGTAAACTCACGGTGCTTGTCACCGTTGGTTTACCTCTACCTCTTCCCCTTTCAGGCAGTGTGTTTTTACTTTCTGCCTGCCCACCCACCCACTTGAGGTGGAGGGCGGGCCGGTCGTGTCCCAACCTTGTTGCCGCCCCTGTGCCAGTGTTGGAGGGCTGTCGCCAGCCAGCCGTGTGCCGAGATTATGAATGACTATGGTAGCCGTTGGCTTGCTTGCCTTACTCGTGGCGGCGACCGTGCGCTACGCGGCCGTGACCAGCATCCACGGGGATAAGCTGGTGCTGCCAAGTGATAGGTTTTAGGTTATGGTCCTTAGCCCAGTGGTACACTTCAGTTTCGTCCTTATTGAAGCGTAGCCCCATTGTGTACGTCACTTCGTGGAGTGTGTCTAGGGTGTGTAGTAGTGATTCCTTTGTGGGTGCGCGCACCGCGATGTCATCAACGAACACGTATAGGTTGGCTGCCGGGCAACGCTCTTTAGTTTCCCTTAGTAGTATGTCGTAGTATAAGAGAAATAGTGTTGGGGAAAGGGGGCACCCCTCTTTCATGCCCCTGGTGGGACGTATGGGGAGGTCCCGTCCGTGGAGGGTCAATACGGCCGGTGTGTGCTGGTATATCTCCCCCAGCATCCGGATGATGTTTTTTGGTGCCCCTGCCTCCTTGACGATCCCAGTCAGCATTGGTCGAGGGACTGAGGGGAATGCTTTGGCTACATCGAGTAGGGCCACGTACCCGTCTTGTGTGTGTAAGTCATTGAGGGGCTTAGTGGCTAGGGTCGTGGTGTTTCGGCCCTGTATGGCACCGTGTTGTATGACTAGTAGTCCCGGGGTCATGGCCCTAGATATACGCGCCAGGAGGAGGCGTGTGAGTATGCTATATATGGTTGTGGATACGTAGATCGGCCTGTAGTTTCGTGGGTCGTGGGGGTCTTTCTTTTTATAAATGAGTACTACCCTTGATTGCAGCCAGGCCACTGGGATGTTTTGTCCGCTCCAGACTGAGATGATTGCCTGGTACAGTTGTTGCTGTATGTGGTTAGGTAGGTGCCGGAGCAGGTGCAGAGGTACACCATCAAGTCCGGCTGATTTGTTCTTTGGTGCCCGCAGGTTGGCCCGTCCATCTAGAAAGATGATGAGGTCATCCGCATACATCATGACAGTAAGTCCTGGGCCTGAGTCTTGTAGTGGAAAGATTACAAAGGACGCCACCAGGGAGAATAACGCTGGGGAGAGTGGGTCTCCTGGAGCGTACCCGCGTGCGGGTGGTGGTAGACCTCCGGGACGCATCCTTTGCCCACGGAGTACAGGTATGGTGCACGCAGAAGATGCAATATCAGCCGGATGTACAGGAACGGTATGCACATTAGACCCAGTGCCGCCGCCACCATCTCGTGTGACATCGTGGGGAACGCATTTTTGAAGTCCACTACTAACGTCGCTCCTTCCTGCAAGCCATCCTAGAGAGCCCGCGAACCATAGATATGTTGGGGTATACTTCTGTGACGAAGGAAGCCCGTTTGCTGTGCCGGGATGCAGTGGAGAAGCAGATCCTCCAGCTGAAGCAGGAGGATGTTGGTGAGCCACTTCTGTCGTGTTGTTTGCAATGCGATTGGTCTCAGAGAGTCTGGAGTTTGCATTGCCTTCGTCTTGGGGATCATAGTCACCACTCCCGACGTCCATGTCTCCGGCATGGTACCCGCGTTGAGGAAACGTTTCAGTGACTCATGCATTTGTGGTTGGAAAATTTCTGAGAATCTCTTGAAGAACTTCGCCGAGAAGCCGTCGAGTCCCGGAGCACTGTTGCTGTTCAATCTCTTGGAACGCATTTCCATGCTCGTTCTGTCACGCTGTGCCTTTTCATACACCCGGACTTTTTTTTTTTATCAAATGGGCCAGTTCATAATGTGCCAAGGGCCACTGTGGGCCAAGTTCAATGCAGAGTACAGATTTCGGCAAAGCCAGGGTGTGCATACGGGCTGCAGCTCATGACTGCGCCCCCATGGTTTCCCGTTGGGGTGGTTGTGGTGATGTCATTGTGATTTCCCACTCGTTTGGATCCCAGTGCGTTTTGTGGCGTTTTGGTAGAGGCTGCATGGGGACTTCCCACAAGGTGGGGTCCCAATGTTCTCGCGGCCGTTTCCGTATGAGGTATATTGTCTGTCGTGCTGGTCCGGATGTTTGCCAGTATTGTGTTGTCTTATGTTTGCAGGCATCATGGTACCACTGTGTCATGTTTGCCAAGTGTTTCTTCTGGCACCACATGTCGAGTGCCTGTCGTAGGTGAAGGTCCAGCAGCTTATGGGTGCCAGCGCACAGCCTCTGGTATCGCCCGCAGATCAGCAGCAGCGTTTTTGCATCTGGATACCACATCCCTGTGTCGTGCTTTGCTTGTTCATACCATTGCCTGCGTATTTGGCACAGGTGTGTGTGTGTGTGTGTCGTGCAGTCGTTGTGCTGTCATTTGGTCTTTGATCAGTTTTGTGACGAGCATGTGACAGTCCGTTTTGGCCGTTTGTGTGTTGGTGTACTGCGTGTGTAGGGTGCGTAGGTGTTGCAGTGCCAACGCAGCGGCGTGTGCCCTGTGGTATATGTCGTGTGTTTGCTGTGCCTGTTCTTGTGCCAACCTGTCAGCTGTCGTTTTGTACTGTTCCCATCGCTGTGCGTGAACGCTGAGACGCTGACGCTTCGGGGTTGGTTCGTCTTGTGCTGTGTTAGTTGCTCGTATTCTTGCGAACCATGCCACTGCCTCATCGTCGTTTGCGCCGCGCGCATCACGTATCCATTGGTCGGGGTCGATGGGTTCCGCCGTCGCGACCTCGGTCCTACGTTTGCGTTTCGTGCCGCTCCGCATGGGCGCCCCGACGTGGTTTCGTAGGTTTTGCGGCGTTTCTCGCGGTGGGAGCCTGAGCGACGTACTTTGTCAACCATAGGGGCGACGGTGGCTGGTGAGGTGTAGGGTCTGCGTATTTCCGTCTTAGCGTTTGGACAGACTAAATCATGCGAAGCGGAAAAAGGCCCACCTCCGTCCGAAGTTTATGCCGTTCTGTGGTGGGTATGGTTCTATGGTGGGTCGATGAGAGACAGTGGTGCGAGCAGCCTAGCACATAGCCAAAGTTCCTGGCTGTTGGCCGTTTGCTGCCATTGGTAGGTGTGTTGGGCCCAATCAGTCCAGCTCCTGCGCCACCGGTCCTAGAAATCGCCCCAGGCGGGACAGTAAGCCAATCTTGACTGCATTGATGCTCCGTGTTGTTGGCCACACCGGGAGCATAGGGTGGGTGTGCGTTCCCAAGGGGCACCCACTCCCCACCACCTTACGTGCCCCCACAGCCATGGTGTCCACGTGTTTCGTCTGTAGTGTTTCATGGGGAGCCAGCTAACCCAGTGTGCCTCTGGTGTTTGTTTTTGTCTACGCACTTGCATAATCCATGCCTTGGTAGGCGTGGGCATGATTTGTCCGATGATGACAATATCATGGGGTTGTGGTTGATATTGAAAGTCCATGGGCAGGTTGTCGCCCATATTGGCAAGGACATCGGAGTGGTTGTTCTCCTGTATGTCTTGGAGTCGTTTACGTGGTGGCTTGTTCTAGGGTACAGTGTCCCGCAGTCCATCGTATCCTCAGTCGTTTCGAGGAGGGGTTGTGATAACCTATGTCGCGGTAGTCCTGGTCCTTGACCACTCCTTTGCGTTTTATAGGTGTGGCTTTCACCACACTTTGGTTGTCAAGTATGATGTCGTCCCCTGGACTGGCCAGTTCAGAGGCCAACGCGCAAGCGATTCTCTCGGCGCGATACACTTGCTGAGGTCCAATTAACCCGAAAGCTGCGCGGTAGGGCCCGTTGTATATACCCCCTCCCGCTCGTCCGTGTCATTTCGACCCGTCTGTATACCACCGCGTGGTGGTGGGTTCACCCGTGTAGTGTACGGTGATCCCGTGGATCTTCTGCTGGTGGGGTAGCGCCTGACAAATCTCGTGGGTTTCCTCAGGGGTCGGTTCGTCCGGCGGGTTCATCCAGCCGTAGTCCAGACGGTTGGTCGCCAGCCGTGTCTTCACTGCGTGTGTCTCTTGATCCTCCTCCGATCTCTCCGAGTCGTATAGTCCCACCGACAGGGGCCGATGTTGCCTGGGTTGGGATATACGCTGACCCACGGTGCCCCCTAGGGCTCGGACGGCGTCAATGTATTTATATTGGGTTGGGGTGAGATGTTGTGTGGGGCCGTTATTCTGCAGTTCTTGCTGCCCTATTGTGACCCATCGGGTGATGTAGGACCACCATAACTGACGGAGGCCAAGTCTCCCGTGGTTGAGGTTGGTAGTCAGCCGGTGTTTGTTCATTTGTTGTTCTATCCGGGTGTATCCCGAATGTACTGTAGTAGTATGCCAGCCCAGTGTGCCATCTGTGTCGTGTTCCCGAGAAAAAGCCCTCTGTAAGTCCATCGGGGGATGAGGACGGCGTTTATGATGGCTACCTTTTCGTAAGCGTTTAGCGGTAAAGTCCTGTATGCCGCTACGTCGTGGTGCAATTGTGTGGTGACCATGTCCCATGCTGTGTCTTCTTGTGTGGGGTGGGCGAGCACGTGCCCCAGATACGTCATTATGGGTGGCCGCACGGGGATGGGTGTTAGGTTGTAGTCCTTAGCCCAGTGGTACACTTCATTTTTATCCTTATTGAAGCGTAGCCCCATTGTGTAAGCCACGTCGTGGAGTGTATCTAAGGTGTGAAGTAGTGCTTCCTCTGTGAGTGCACGCACAGCAATGTCATCAATGAACACGTATAGTTGGGCTGCCGGGCACCGCTCTTTGGTTTCGCGTAGGAGTATGTCGTAGTATAAGAGAAATTGTGTCGGGGAGAGGGGGCACCCCTCCTTCATACCCCTTGTGGGACGTATGGGGAGGTCCCTTCCGTGGAGGGTCAGTACGGCCGGTGTGTGCTGGTATATCTCCCCCAGCATCCGGATGATGTTTTCTGGTGCCCCCGCCTCCTTAGCGATCCCAGTCACCATTGGTCGAGGGACTGATGGGAATGCTTTGGCCACATCGAGTAGGGCCACGTACCCGTCTTGTGTGTGTAAGTCATTGAGGGGCTTAGTGGCTAGGGTCGTGGTGTTTCGGCGCTGTGTGGCACCGTGTTGTATGTCTAGTAGTCCCGGGGTCATGGCCCTAGATATACGCGTCAGGAGGAGGCGTGTGAGTATACTATATATAGCTGTGGATACGTAGATCGGCCTGTAGTTTCGTGGGTCTTGGCGATCTTTCTTTTTATAAATGAGCACTACACTGGACTGCAGCCAAGCCACTGGGATGTTTTGTCCGTTCCAGACAGCTATGATTGCCTGGTAAAGTTGTTGCTGTATGTGGTTAGGTAGGTGTTGGAGCAGGTGCGGAGGAACACCATCAGGTCCGGCAGATTTATTATTTGGTGCCCGTAGGCACCGCAGGTACTCCTCATATGTTGGGGTTGTGGTGTTTCATGTGTGGTGCCGTACATGTTTCCGTATTAGTCGTCGGCACGCGTCCTCGTGGTATGTTGGGTCGCCCGCAAAGTGGTTGGGGACGTGCTGTGTCCCTTCTATCGGAGGTTGTGGCGTGTCTTGGGCTATGAGTCCGGTGCGCCATCTTTTGACCATTTTATAGAAGTAGCCTGATTTGTGCACAGAGTTTGCCGATTTGTCTCCGTATGTGTTGCTCTTGTGCCTCCCCGTATTCGCGTAACCGTGCCTTGGGGTCCGTGGTTTCCGACCAGGTTGCGATGCCCGATGTCTTGGTGTGTGTTGGTTGTTGTGGTCGTGCCGCGTGTGCTATCGCCGATAGGATGCGCCGTGCTGTGTGTAGGGGTGCGTCGGTGTTCTTTACGGGTAGTGTGGATATGGAGTTGGTAAACCGTTGGAAGTGTGTGCTATACCACTTCGTGACCGTGGGCTGCGGTTTCCTGCGGGGTGGGTCGGGGGCCCCAATCCTCCAGCGAATTCCAAGTAGGACCAAAGCATGGTCCGATATGGGACTCACAAGGGTCGGAAACTGAGCCGCTGGATGACCCCGCCCACAGCCATCGCAGCCATTGCATCCTTCCATGTCCAAGCCGTCTTGCATATCGTACACTCGCCTTGCATATTCCTTTGTCTACAGAAGCGCCATTTTTGGGCCTCCGCTCCCGCCTCCGCTCCGTACGTTATCCCCGTAAGCTAGGAGAACGCGCACAGCGACAATAACACTCTGTAACGCTCCGGAACGCGGATACCGCGGAAAACGCACAATACGCTTCCAGAAGCACGACCAGAAGCAGAAAACCGGAACGCGGATAACGCGGATAACGCGGAAAACGCTTCCAGAAGCACAACCAGAAGCAAAAAACCGGAACGCGGATAACGCGGATAACGCGGAAAACGACGGACTCGCTTCCAGAAGCACCACCGGAAGCACAGAAGCGGAACGTAGAAAACGCGGCCAACAAACGAACCCCATACGACGCTAAGAACGGTGGAAGCAAAGCGGGAGGCAACATGCAAAGTGCTTTTCTCCTTGAAAGTGGCTGAACCGCATAAAAACTCATGCGCGAGTGCGTCGGGCTACCTCAAAAACCCCCAGAAGCGCTGTAAAAACAAGGGTGTTTTTCCCGACCCCTAGAAGCGCCCATTTCGTCATCTACGTCGTAGACAAAGGAATATGTGTACAACAGCCAGCGTCCACGTCCATGAGGGAAGCGCTGCTACTCTCCACCTGCCACCTGAACCCACCCAATCAGGCTCCTCTATGCCGAGTATTCCCCCGGGCCAAGACCCCAACCCAGAGACGCGCCGAGGGCGCTCCATCAATACGCACGCGGCCGCAAAACGCACGCCACCACGCTGCATGTACCACCTACCCCTGTTTACTGCCCACACGGTGCGATCACACAAGGGTCAGGCTAGCACTCATTCGGCCCCGTATCAGCTCAGGTCCGTACTGACATAAAGACGTTCAAAGTTATCTATATACAGGCAAGGAGGGAGCTGTTGTATACCCGCCGGCGGCCGGGGGGGAGTGGGAGGGGGAACCAGCTCAGCTGTAGTACCACGTACTGTTGTGGGTGGGATCTCGGGGGGGCACGTAGGTACCCGAAACACACTGGATACCTCTAAGGTCACTACCAGGCGTAGCAAGTCCACCTCTGCGGGGCGCCGAAGCTCCCCGGAGCCAAGGCATTTGCTGCCGGCCAAGGTGGGATGGTTCCCCTGAGCAAACTGAGACCCTGACGCAGCGTCCGGACGAAGAGAGACAGCCACCAAAAGACCCGTGAACATGAGAATAGAAGCGTCAAGCCATCTGCCATGTCGCGGCCACACAAGAAGCATGGTTGCCAGTCCAAACCGCCGTCTTGGTGGCAGCGGAAACGATTAGCGGTCCACCAGGAACCTCGGGGGGGGGGGGGGGCACAAAGGTACCCGAAACACACTGGATACCTCAAGAGTCACTACCAGGCGTAGCAAGTCCACCTAAGAGGGGCGCCGAAGTTGCCCGGAGCCAAGGCATTTGCTGCCGGCCAAAGTGGGATGGTTCCCCTGAGCAAACTGAAACCCTGACGCGGCGTCCGGACGAAAGGAGACAACCACCAATGACCCGTGAACATGAGAATAGAAGCGTCAAGCCATCTGCCACGTCACGGCCACACAAGAAGCATGGTTGCCAGTCCAGGCCGCTGGATGACCCCGCCCATAGCCATCGCAGCCATTGCATCCTTCCATGTCCACGCCGTCTTGCATATGTGTACAACAGCCAGCGTCCACGTCCATGAGGGAAGCGCTGCTACTCTCCACCTGCCACCTGAACCAACCCAATCAGGCTCCTCTGTGCCGAGTACTCCCCCGGGCTCAGACCGCAACCCGGAGACGCGCCGAAGGCGCTCCAGCAATACGCACGCGGCCGCAAAACGCACGCCACCACGCTGCATGCACCACCTACCCCTGGTTACTGCCCACACGGTGCGATCACACAATCTTCACGCTGGCACTCATTCGGCCCCCGTATCGACTCGGGTCCATACTGACATAAAAAACGTTCAGAGTCATCTATATACAGGCAGGGAGGGAGCTGCTGTCCCCGCCGGCGGCCAAGGGGGAATGGTGGGGGGGGGGGGGACCGCTCTGCTGTAGCACCCCGTACTGATGTGAGCAGATCTCGGGGGGACACGTAGGTACCCAAAACACTCTGCATACCTCAGGACTCACTAGCAGACAAAGCCAGTCCACACCTGCGGGGCGCCGAAGCTCCCCAGAGCCAAGGCATTTGCTGCCGGCCAAAGTGGGATAGGCCCTCCGAAAAACGGAACACCTTACGCAGTGTCCGGACAAAATTCAGCCACCAATGACCCGTGAAAAACGAGAATAAAAGTGTCAGGCCATCTACCAAGTCGCGGCCACTCAAGCACGGTAGCCAGTCCAGGCCGCAATCTTTGTTACCTACATTCCATCCCGTCGACGACCAAGCAATTCCTGTAACCCCAAGAAGAAACGTAAATTACCCAACACCAAACAGATCTACCCCATATCGCATGGGTGACGCCGGGGCTTCCCTCTCCAGAACGGAGGGCCAACCTGCCCATGGTTGGGGAAAAAATAGAAAATCGGTGAGTGACACTGAGGAGAGAAAACGGTTATCACTACATCGAGGTAGACCGTCAGCCATACGGCACGAGGGCGGGCCAGAGGCTGCACCAAATCCGCCATGAGAACTCCCCAAAACGGATACGCAAAGTCCAAGCCATCTGCCACATCGCGGCCACACAAGAAGCACGGAAGCCAGTCCAAGCCACCATCTTGGCGGCTGCGGATACGATGGGCGGCCTAGCAGAAACCGTGGAAACGCCGAGAAACATGCAAATGCGCCGGAGATCAATGGGGCATGTACCATGCAGGTACCCGAACCCCTCGACACCCCAAGAGTCAAGACCATGCGTGGAAATCCCTCCGAGGGGTGCCGAAATCCCCCAGAGCCGAGGCATTTGCTGCCGGCTAAAGCGGGATGGCTCCCCCGAGCAGCTGGAACTGTGACGCAGCGTCAGGACGAAGTTGTCCGCCACCAATGACCTGTGCACAAGAGAAAAGCGCCCAGCCATCTGCCACGTCGCGGCCACACAAGAAACATAGTGGCCAGTCCAGGCCGCCACCTTGGCGGCCGCCAGAACTATGAGCGGCCCACCAGAGCCGGAGCTCCCTCCTTTGCCTTTTCGCCTTGCGCTCCTCCGTGCCCGGTGGAGGGCCGCAGGAGCGCTTGCCCATGATGCGAAGCACAAGTCGCAAACTAAACAGTGCATCACCGGATTGGAAGCCAGGGAGAGGGGGGCGGGGTCAGTCACACCCAAACTCGAAGCTCAAGGTCTGGCTCGCTAAGCGGGGCAGCCACGTGGCGCCGACGACACCGACACGGGGGACCAAAAGTCCCGCGGGTACAGAGGAGGGGGGGTGCACGGTCTCTCCCCCGGTACCTCCCCATCCCGATACCCCCCCCCCCCCCGGTCCGAGTCCGAGTCGTAATTAAGGCGGACCTCCACGGACTCCAACCCCTCCACCTGTTCCAAAATGGAATAGTCCTCAACCATATCATGTGCCTGGCACACACCCTCGTCCTCGTCTGTGGACCCCGTAACCCCACCCGCCGCCAAAGGAAGCAAATAAAGGGGGTTGTCCAGCCGTCCCTCGTTGGCGAGGGTGTCGGCGTCCTCGTTTTCGGGCACCCCACAGTGTGCTGGTACCTTGAGCCAGCACACTTCCCCCACGAAACGCAAGCAGAGCCCCAAGACCTGCTCCCAAATGTCCAAATGCGAGACTGGTCCTGATGCATTGCGCCACCCATGTCGCTTCCACCGTGCCGCTTCCCCCGTCACCCCCAAAAACACCAAATTGCAATTGGTGCAAAACACCTCCCTGACGCCTTGCTGGTGACGCCGAAGCGCCCACAGGGCAGCCCACAGCTCCGCCCTGACATTCGTCTGCGGATCATGTACAGGCAGGGGGGATGAAAAACTGAGGCCAGCATCGGAGCAACACCAAACCCGCCAATCCGCACAGCATGGACTAGCTCGCTGGAGCCATCTAGATAAACGGCCACCCAGCCTGCCAGGAAAAATGGCTCAATGGCCAACACAAAACGCGCCCGTAGGGTGGCTGCGTTTGGTTTCAGTCGCGGTGTACCCGCGTTAAAAGAGGGGATCACTCGTATTGCCCCCTGGAGTGGTAGTCCCGGATTCCGGACCCGGGGGTGTGCCAACGGGGCACCCTCCACCCGCTCGCAAGGCACTCTCAAACAGCACAAGCTCAGACTCGGGCAAATACCGTGGGGACGCCCCAGACCAAGAGCGTAAACCCTCCAGCCACTTGCGTAGAAAAACAACTTCAAGGACCCGCGCCCAGCCATTACGGGAAGCCGCACAGCGGATCGACCAGTTCACCGAAATTGCCGACCAGAACACCAGGCCGGCGGCCGAGCTCAAAGACAATGGCACGTGATGCAGAACCCACTCGGTCACAGACCGCGCAACACCATTCACCTCGGGCTTAGGCAGTAGATGTGACACCAAACCTGAGGCCACAGCCAGATGCGGGCAAGCTGAAACTGCATGTGAATGCGTTTCGACGTCCCCACAGAGGGGGCAGCGCTTGGCATGTGGGACCCACGCCGCAATCCGGTCGCCCACCGGGAGTTTGCGCCACAGCGCCGCACGAAGGAAGTCCCGAAGCACACCTGGGAGACGCAAGGCGTGCAAGATCCCCCATGTGTCCACTGGCACCCTCTCCTGCACCGAACTCGCGGTCATCAACACCCGAAGGGTGGGCGTCGTGTTCCAACCCCGAACGAGGTCCTGGTTAAACTCCCCAGCATTTGTGGAGGGGGCCAGCGCAACACTGTAGCGGGGGACCCAGGTGGGCGGGAGGCACCGTGGGAACGAATCCAGCGACCTCAGTTGAGACAGTCTCAGAACTCCTTTACGGACCAGGGAAGGGGAGTAATACACATGCCCATGGTGGTCCCGGTAGGCCACAGTGTGCCAAGCCGGCCAGGAGCAGGAAACGCAAGCGGCAGGCAACGCCGGGGGGAAGCCCTGGCGAAGCAGCGAAAACGCCCTCGCTGAGGAGGCCACGAAGGGGGCACTGGCCATCGGGACCACCGCCAGCTGAAACCACGGCAGGTGTTCCGACGTAACAGCCACCCCGTGGTCCGACGCCCACCTCCTGAAATGGTCCCCGACGGCACCTCGAAAGCGGTCCGGCGCAAGCACATAAGACACAAAAGCCGAGGCATGCTGCCACAAGAGGTACGTATGGGGTTGGGGCAAACTGATGCCCCCCTGTTGCTTTGTACGTTCCAGAAGTGGTGGGGTAAGCGACCAGCTGTTGAGCCTGAGTGCCGCCAAATACACTGACCATAAGGACGAGCAGACGGACGGGGTAGTAAAATACGCCTGGGCGGGAAAAGCAAAAATAGGAAGAATCCATGTTTGGAGAAGCTCTGCACGCTCTAACAAATCCAACCCTAAGTGAGCCACGGACCGAGCACGGGCCAAAGCCTTTGCTAGGGCCGGTGCAAAGGCCTCTTCCGGGGAGACCACCCCCAGCTGGATATCCAGGTATCTTGCCGAGGAGTCTGCCTTGCAGCCCAGTTCTGCCATTTGCTGGCGAACCGGGCCAGGCCAGAAACCCCGCAGTAAAAACCTCGTCTTATCAAAATTAAGCCTCAGGCCAGAGAAATCACCGAACCTCTCTAGGGCAGCAATGACCCCTTTCATCACACGCAAAGCTGGTCGTGGCATGGCCTCCAGATGAACCAATAGGTCATCGGCATATAGGCGAACGACCAGAAGCGGAGAGACCGCCTGTAGCTGACCAATAAGCGGGGAACAGAACAGGACAAACAATGCCGGCGAGAGCGGGTCACCCTGCCAGACGCCAGACCGGGGGTAGACCTTTTCCTCCCTGACCACCCCTCGTCCCACTGCGAAAATCAAAAGGTGCACGAAAAAGCTGGATAAGCAAGGCAATTAGGGCCTGATCCACGCCGAGGTACTCCAAAACAGCAACCATATAAGTGTGTTGCACACTGTCATACGCCTTGGCAAAGTCCACCGTGAGGAAGGCCCCCACAGTGTAGTGGTCCCATGCTCCCCTGGAGCCCCAGATGTGGTCAACAATAGACCTGCCCTTTAAAAAGGCCTTATGTTCCCTAGGCGTGACAAAGGAAATCAAATCTTCCAGAAGAAGAAGGAGAGTGCCAGTAAACCACTTGAAAACCGAATTCCGCAGGCAAATCGGCCAGAGAGCCGACACCTCGGGTATACCTGGGCGTTTCGGGATGCAGTTCATGATGGCCAAAGACCACGCCTCAGGAACCACACCCGAAGAGCACATGGCACGCACCATATGTAGCATCGGGGGAACAAAAACCGAGGGCATGCGCTGATATACCGCTGCCGACACGCCGTCGAGCCCTAGCGACGAAGTCGCATGCATGCGCTCCAGCGCACTGAGTACTACCTCCTCTGTAAGGGTCCGGATGAGCTTCGGCGCAACACCCCGCCACTGCCTTGGCAGCCCCAATCCGTGGAGGAAGGCTTTACAGTCGGAGACAAAAACACCCTTGTCGGTCATAACACCACCCCAGTACCCAGACAGGGCTTTCGCCATCTTCAAAGGGTCCGTAAGGAGATGCCCCCCACACTCTCTCAACACGCAGAGGCGTCTGCGGTTCTACAGTTCTCTGACCCGTCGGTTAATTTCCGCCTTCCGGCGAGACTTCGGAGGTGACTCGGACGAGAGAGCCTCTTTCAGTGACTCCAGGACCTGCATGCCCGTCCTATCTTGTTGCTCACGTTCAGCCAGCGCCACCAGGTAGGAGTAGGCCGCGTCATCCGTGGCTGGGCGGAACCCCTTATAACCCAAAAATTCACGGGCTTCCGCAGAAACCCTTTGCCGGGTGCACGACCGTAGGTAGGCCGCAGCCTCCAAAAAACCGCAGGGGCGGTGTGACCTCTCGAACCGCCACGCAACCTCGCGTATTTTTGCATGCGCATCCTCCCACCAACCTAGCCCGGTGGTCACCTGTGACCGAAGCCGCGTCTCAAGATTGGAGACCAGCGTGTCGTCGGACAGGAAGGATGTGGGGATGCGCTCCCGGGTTGCCACCCCCGGGCGGGCCTGTGGTGCTATGCTAACCACCAGGCACTTGTGGTCCGACTTGGACAAAAAAGTTGGGTAGGCCCCCGCCAGCTCCGACACAAGCTCCGGACAAACACACACCCTATCTATCCGGAGGAGGAGGGGGGCGGCTGCCCACCCCCCCCCCCCGGTCCGCACTCACACAATCCAAAGGCCTAGTCGACGGGACGGAGATAGGCTGAGAGGGGTTGTCCTCCGCCGAGGGGAAACCCAATGTCCACCCACTCGGCCCCGTACCTCTGGGGACGGGGGGTGTACCACTGGCCAAACATCTGTCAAATTCCAGTTTGTAAGCGTCGCAACTTCAACCTGGCGGGCCAGCAGTGTCTCAGCAGTTTCCCCGGACTTCGGAACGGTATGAGAGTCAACACCCGGCACAATCACAGAATTATGGTCGTAAAGGGACACATGTATCGTAAGAGCATGCCGCTGCACAAAACGGCCAACTGCCTCCCACTGGCGGCGCCGTTCTGCCGCCTTATTGTTAAAATGGGCTGAAAGTACAGTGAGCCGAAGCCCATCCCTGGAGACCAGGGTGTTAAACATGATGCGTGGCTCCAGTGAGGGAGCCAAGCATACTTCCCAGTCATTAGACAGGACCAGACCTGTCCCCCCAAAGCCCGTCGGGGCCGCGTTCACTAAGGAGTGCAGCCCATACCTCCCGCACCAGCCCTGCAAGCGCTCTTGGTCCTTTCCCCCTGGGGAGACCCGCAGGTGTGGTTCCTGGAGTCCAAGCATGTCAATGCGCGTTTTTGTGAAAAAGGTCAACAAATCAACCATCCTCGGATGTCTGGCACCCTTGGGTTTGGCGAACACACCCCTGCAGTTAAAAGTCGCCACCGTAAGTGGCTTAGTGACAAGAACCTCACACATCTAACCTGAAACGTGCCCAGAAGCCTTCAGAGACTGTAGCCAATTATGTTGTTTCAAGGTTTCTGCCGTGGGAGCGACAAACCCAGAGGGTATCGCTAAGGCCGCGATCCCATCCGGCTGCGGGGCGCTGGGCATTTGCTGCCCACGACCCCCCGCCGGTAGCAAAGTTGCGGGCTCAGCCACCGACGCCGGCCCATTAGATGCAGAGGGGGGGGAGGTCGCAAGCAGAGAGGGGGCAGGAGCAACAAGGTAAGACACAGGCTGAGGAGGGGAGGCAACAGGGTAAGAAGACGGCGGGGCAGGCGGCGGTCCGGCCGGCGGGCCGGGGATAAACCCGGGATGGGAGGGAGGTGGAGTTGTCGGGGTCGATCCAGGCCCCCTGGAGGCCGGCCCGCTACGCCGCCAGGCCGTGTAACCGGACGTCCAATCGTCTGACCAACGGACAACAAACTTACCCCCCGTGTAGGAGACTGTAGCTCCGTTCAAACAGCTAACATGTTCACAAGAGCACGCCCACGCCGGAAGCCTTGGGTTCCCAAGCGTCAAGCGGAGCTTACGCAGAGAAATGCCATCCTCAGTCACACGTGCTCCCTTAGCATGTAGTGCAGAGGCAACCAAACTTCGAATTTGTGGGGGGAAAAGGTTTTCCTCCACATCCACTAAAACTACAGTGGACGCCTGGTCCAAGGCACCCAGATCCATCCCAGTGGAAACCGAGGCGGAGCCCGAGGGGTTCAAAGATGGAGACCCAGCCTTGCGCCAGAACTCATTAGTAGCCTCATCCACGAAGAGGTAACCCTCATCGATCAGGCCAGGCATCACCGCGGACCGGAAGACCTGCGAGTCTTTCACTGTGGTAAAAGCCACCTCAATCCGATTCATTTCGGCATACCTCACCTTCGGCAGGCCCGAAAATTTCTCACCGCCGCCAAGGATGGATTTGTAAATGGTGGCCCAAAAACGTGTCACCGCTGGCGTGGCTTGCAGCTTTTTGATCATGCGGACCGTCACCACAACCTCCGATTTAGGAAAGTTCCCTTTATGCGTGTCATATGACACAAACGAAAAACAGTTGCGACCGATATGCATTTCCATGAGGGCCTCCATTGCCGCTAGGGACCCCGTGGGGAAGACAATGCGTTTTGTTTTGGACACATCAGGTCCATTAACCACCAGCCCAATCTCATCCGACAGTCCCAGGAGTTTGACATACATAGGCACATCCTTGGACTCCCAGGTGAGCACCGACAGCGACCGCTGTTCCGGCGCCCAGTCCACAAGAAAAGAACCACACGTAGATCCGAATCGGGTAGATGGCGAAGTGCATGGTGGATGGCCGCAGTCAGACCCTTCAAAGAGCGTAGATGTGCGACAAACACCAGCTGGAAGGGATTGTCGTCACTGCGCCAGATCACATGTCCCAGAGGGGCCGCGCCCGCGGCACACGCCGTAATCCAGCTGAAAGGCTCCTGCACAATGTCGTCCCGGGCAAAGAAGGCCTCCTCCATGAAAACCGCATGAACTGAGTCAGAGGCGATGCCGGTGGCCGCTGCCAGCTGAGCAGACTCGTTGGAGTAGAAGGGTGAAACCCCATCGACCATGTGGGCCATGACAAACTCCTCCCTGACTTGGGCCATCTCTTGTTGGGAGGGCATGCTGTGAAGGCGCTGACCAGATCCCCGAGAGGAGTCCTGCGACACTGTCCGAAAAGAGATGGTGTCCTCAGAGATCCCGTCAGCCGAGTACCAAGCTCCCTGCCGAGACGACAGCCAACGGAGCAACTCTGCCACCTCGAAGGCGTTTGCCGCCGCCGAGGGCAATCACCGCTCAGGCCACTAGCGGAAGGTACTCGGACCCGAAGAGCAGGTAGCGCAGCCGGCGGTACAAGTCGTCGGACCATTACTGCCAAGGGAGGAAATCGAAGACCAGGGCAGCAGCAGTGAAGGCGCCCATACACAAACCAAGTCTTACGGCCAGTCCTTCCTGAGCAATCATTCGGCCAGCCTGGACATCGCAGGTAAAGCAACTTGTGGGTCAATCGAAATAAAATAGACACTCCGAAAGTGCTATGCCTCACCTGTCGCTTTCCTTCTTAGGAAGCACATAGTGCCACACGTCATCGAGGTAATATACTCCCCATGAGGACTGGCGGCGGCAGTGCGGTTCCAACTGCCCCGCGGCCCCAGGCGAACAGTGCTCTGTGTGTACTCAAAGTTCACGGCAAGAGACAAAACTGAGGTGGACGACTTAATACAATCCATGGAGCCCTACGACATAATAATGGGGGATTTCAATGACGACATATGGGCTTCTCCCCCCGAACAAGACCATGGCAAAAAGGGCTGGATAACACCGAACTCCTGGACCCACTACTGGCCACCTCCCATAACCCGGAAGCGAGCCAGTACTACACACACATACCACGACACGGTAGGCCCCGCCGTCTCGACGCTATCTTGGTCCGCCAACAAATACCCAACATCCCAAGGACCTACTACAATGTTATCCGCATGCCTATTTCCGACCACTCATTGGTCCTCATCGGGCTGCGCTGGCGCACAGGGGGACACACCACCATAGGCCCAAAGCCCGAGCCAAATGTAAAACGCTGGTACGCTTTGCATTTCAAGAAATACAAAACAAGCATGGCAAACGTGGCGCCACCCGACAGAGACCCCCCCCTACCCCAGGCACGACGCATCCTCTCTGCTATCGCCCGGGCGGCACGCCCCGAACATGCACGACACACAACAACCCAACCCCAGGGGACAACCATACAGACACCGGAAGAGAAACTAAAAACGCTGGGACAAAAACAGGAAAAACACATACACCGGCAACTAGGGAAAATACGCAGAGCCGTAGTACACCGCTCTGGCTACTTTTTCAAAATGGTGAAAAGATGGCGAACAGGGCTAATCGCCCAAGACGCCCCCCGACCACCGATTGGTGGCACACAGCACACACTCAACCATTACGCCGGGGACCACCACTACGACACACAGTACTGCAAGGAACTCATCCGGAAACATGTCCGCAAACAAAAATGGGACACACAAGAACCCACATGGTCCGAGTTCCAGGGATGCCTGAGAGCCCCCAAAAACAAGTCGGCGGGACCTGACGGGGTACCACACACATGCTCTGTCACCTGCCCTTGAACCTGCAACAACAACGCATGATGGGGAAGGCGCTTTTGCGAATGGCAATGCCCACACCCACAGAAGAAGAAAGCGCCATCGCTTTGCAACCATTCCCTTGTTGTTCCTGGCACAAGGCAACGGAAAGAGCTTCTGCGAGAAGGCTTTTTCCGCCATCCATGCGCACCACAACCACACGCCGGAGTGCAAACAAGGCCACGCCCCCCATAAATATGAACTTTGGCATAAACTTGGGCACTGAAAACATCCACTCGCCGAAGAAGGACGACGTCTACAACCAGCAGAAGCCAAAGAGGACCTCGTAAGTGACAGAACACCACATCGGCAATGTAATTCATATGATAAATGATAACGGGACCACGGTGAAGCGGAAGCCGTTGACAAAGCAATAACAAAATCCTCTGCAGAAGAACATGCATACAATGCAAATGTGACACACAACAGACACAGACCACACAAAACACACAGCAGCGACCGTGCAATATTTTGTCACGCAGCAACCTCCCTTATACTCATGTTGGCGCTGCAGTACCGCAACCAAACTTAATGCGGCCGCTGCCAATCAATGACATACATGCAACCATCATTAACCTACCCTCAATCAATGACATACATGCAAAAATCATTATCCTACCCGGGACACGAAAGCAAAGATCTGGTGGACACGGGAACACTGAACACACAATGACACAAGGCAAACATTTTAACTTTTTTATGTACCTATCACGCACAAGAGCAAATGTTGAAACTCATGCAGTCCAAAATGAATGGGATCGGGGTGAAGCGAAAGCCATTTGCAAACACAAAAACGGGGAGGGGGATGACAAAATAGACAGTGACATTCATGTGATAATGGGATCGCGGTGAAGCGAAGACCATTTGCAAACACGTAAAGGGGGAGGGGAATACAAAACAGACAATGACAGTCATGCAATAATGGGATCGCGGTGAAGCGAAAACCATTTGCAAACACTTAAAGGGGGGGGGGGATACAAAAAAGACAGTGCCATTAGTGCGATAATGGGATCACGGTGAAGCGAAAGCCATTTGCAAATGGCTTTCGCTTTACCGTGATCCCATTATCGCACGAATGGCACTGTCTATTTTGTATTCCCCTCCCCCTTTATGTGTTTGCAAATGGCTTTTGCTTCACCACAATCCCATTATTGCATGACCGTTACCGTCTGTTTTGTATTCCCCTCCCCCTTTACGTGTTTGCAAACACGTAAAGGGGGAGGGGGATACAAAACAGACAATAGCAGTCATGCAATAATGGGATTGTGGTGAAGCGAAAGCCATTTGCAAACACATAAAGGGGGACGGGGAATACAAAGCAGACAGTGCCATTTGTGTGATAATGGGATCGCGGTGAAGCGAAAGCCATTCACAAACACGTAAAGGGGGAGGGGAATAAAAAACAGACAATATAAGTCATGCAATAATGGGATCCCGGTCAAGCGAAAGCCATTTGCAAACACACAAAGCGGGGGGGGGGGTACAAAACAGACAGTGCCATTTGTGCAATAATGGGATCGCAGTGAAGCGAAGGCCATTTGCAAACTCAAAAGGAGGGAGAGGAAGACAAAACATACAATGATATTCATGCAATAATGGGATCGCGGTGAAGCGAAAGCCAGTTGCCAATGCAAAAAGAGGGGAGGGGATTACATAACACAGATCCACATGCATGCAACCCGCAATCGCCATCCCCCAACCAACTCCCAATTGACTTTCCTCCACCCTAGTACGTACAAAAGCATAGGCACTACCCCACCAGCTCGGTCCAAATATTAAGTCTTGATCAGGTTTACCACAGGCAAGAAGCAAAAAGCAAATCTGGCAGACAGACATCTCGTGGCAGTAACTCATGTGACATATAACGCTCGCCATGTCTGGTGCACGACCCACCAAACCCGCGGTCAGGCTTGGACCTCTCCCTCCCGTCGATGCTGGTCACGGCCGCGTAGCGCACGGTCGCCGCCACGAGTAAGGCGGGCCAACGGCTACCATAATCACTCATAATCTCGGCACACGGCTGCCGGGCGACAACCCTCCAACACTAGCACAGGAGCACCACCAAGGTTGGGACACGACCGGCCCGCCCTCCACCTCAAGTGGGTGGGTGGGCGGGCAGAAAGTAAAAACACACTGCCTGAATGGGGAAGAGGTAGAGGTAAACCAACGGTGACAAGCACCGTGAGTTTACCACAGGCAAGAAGCAAAAAGCAAATCTGGCAGACAGACATCTCGTGGTTTATCTTTCTTCAGTAAAAGCGCCAGCACCACGTTGCCTCACGCAGAAAGGCTCCCGGGGTGGGAGGGGTTGGGGTGGACAGGATCCGCGCGAGGGGATACACGTGAAAACACACCACTGTCAGGGTTCAGGCTGTCGTGGGGCGGGTGATACCTTGATCGTCAAAACAATACTGCACCCCCCGACAATCGCACAGGCCGAATTCGGCCCCCACTGAAGACCGGCGCAGGTACACCGCGCCGTACCCTCACCAGCGTACTGCAGAGCCCCAGAGCGCACGCACGTGGCGCAAGGCGCTACGCAGCGGACAGCCACGGCACCCCAGCGCCACCGGTGGACCTCCATCAAGCTAAGGCCGTAAACATATATGCCAGCCGGCGCACCAACAACATGCTCCCTTGGATCCACAAATACGGGCGGTTATCGCCCACTTGTTTATGCGCAGACAGGGACAGGGTCAGTTCGCGCACTCCCAGCCGCAACCGCCATCTGTGGCGGCACAAGTGTCGGCCCCAGTCGTCCTTGACCTCGGGACTGCCCGCGGAGGTGAACATCTGGTGCGCAGTTCCACCAAGACGCGACGCTAAGTCGGTCACGGCGTCGCGCAGCAAGTCCGGCGCCTCCGCGAGTGCGCAGGGCCGGTCGAAGATGAGGCGCGCCTGTGTCCCCAGCCACACCCTGCGAACCGACCGACGCGCCAGACGGCGGGCCAACACGTACTGCGCCTGCCGCTGTGCCCGCTGTCGCCGCCGCCCCACCGCCTCAACTGAGCGGCGATGTCGCACGCCCCCCCGGTGTCGGCGCGGGCGCCGGTGGTGTCGGTTACGCTGAGGCATACCTCGTATAAAAACACTACAGTACATAGCACAGGAGCAAAGCTCACCCGCCGTAAACCACACTACAGCACCACGCCGCCCACAAACCTGCACTTGTGCAACGAACGCAGCAGCTCTCCCCACCGACACTGGGACGCTACCTCCGCCCGAGCAAGGCGACCGTGGAAATCTGACTGCATCCTACTCAAAGGATCACCGGGTTGCAAATGGGATGGGCACCACACGACATAAACCTGCAGTCTGGAAACACATAACCGGCGCGACACCGAACGCAACATTGCATGCTGGATCTTTAACCATGTGGATGCCTTCAGCTGAACAAGCTGGGCAGACGCCACCTCACTGTCTGTCACTAACAGCAAACAATCCCACCGCAAACGTAAGGCAAGCCGCACCGCCCAGCATAACCCCGCCAACTCCGCCGTCTGTGGCGTATGACGCGCTACAGGCACCACCCAAGAACCGGCTCCCACCTGCGGCGAAAACCCCCCCACCCTATACGAAAACATGTCCCACGCCGCGTCCACGCACCAGCACCATGGCCTCAGGCGTTGAAAAAGTTCAGGTACAGGGGAGCGGGAAAGCGAAACAAACTGTCGCGCCCTCTCCCAAGGCAAAGCCCATAAGGTTCAGCACACAAGCACAAAGTAGAGGCCAACGCATGCAGGATCTTTACAGCCACGTTCCTGTCATGGTCCCCCCACCGGACTCAACAATACGCGCCCGCCAGCAAGGGCGCGGAGGTTAACCGCGGTCGGATGTGCCACTGGAGGAAGCCCAGCAATTTCTCCGTCAGCTTGGGCCCTGGCATGGGGGATACTGCCAACCTTAACCACGCAGCCAAAATCTGCAACCACGCGCGTCTATGGCTATAAACCATACGGCGCTGTAAGTCCAAAAACTTTCCCAGCACAAACAGATGTTGCAACGGTTCCAAGGTGGACTTATCCGAGACGATAAATCGATTCTCAACCAACCAACGCACACACTCCTGGGTGGTGCCGTGTAGCAAGGGACGATCGGCCGAAACTAGGACGAAGTTGTCCAAGTAATGTAGTAACTCTACACTCCGTGGGATGTGTAGTCGCAACAAGTCCCCCAGGATGCGCTGGCACAGGTATGGCAAAAACTTCCAGCCAAAAGGCAATCGCGTCGCCCCTACCACCGGTCCTCCCGGCCGTATCCTAGCCCGGAAAGCCTTGTCTACGCCCTCCGGCAGGACAACACTCCAAAAGACGTTGGTCAGGTCTATATGTGTGGCATATAGCCGCCGCCCGGGCGGCGTCTGCTTTAACAATCGGCAAATACCCTGCCAGGAGGGTAAGGCAAAATGAGGGGGATCCGGGGACTCCTCATTTAACCCCACGCAAGACAGTAGAAGGCTGACCTTGCAGGACGACTTAGGGATAATGAAAGGAAAAACCGACGGTGTAGTACCGTCAAGGAGCTCCCTGAAAATGCCCAGATGCTCGACAGCGGTAAAAAACGGGCCGGCCTACCCCGACACCCGTCCCGCCCCGCCCTGCGAATCTCGCTCAACGTCGTAACCCGCCGCGGACTCCAAAAAGTCGGCCGGTACGACCTCCCTCCACAAACTATCCGGGATCCGGTACGACCCCACGGCCCCCAGCCCGCGCTGGACCACCTCCGGGACCACTGCCGCGAGCGACGGCTTGGGCGACGTATTCAAGTGAAGCAGCGCCTCCCATGCCGGTTCGGCAAACTCGCACAGTGCCAGACAAATCACATCCAGTGCAGAACCCAGGGCGAAGTCCTCAGCCACCCGGAAAACCCTATCCACAAACAACTCAATCCGCTGCAAAAGTAATGGCCCTGGCGCTGACAACTTGCGCTGCAGCCAGCACGCCGACCCCGACAACAGGGCGAGCACCCGGGCATACAGGGGCAGGGCCATCAGGAACCGCGGGAGAACCGGCGGATCGCCGCCGTCCTAAGGGAACTCCAGGCCCGGTAGGCCGGGGGGGGGGGGAGCCGCCCACCAACCCATCCCCCCCCCCCCCACACCCGGGCCCTCTACCCCTGCCAAAAGCACGGTCCCATGCGTCCGCAACTCCTCCACTGTCGCGGACGTCTCCCCAGGCGGCCGCCAGGCATATGAGTTACCCAACCCCCGCGGGGGGTGCCCCACATCCACCGCCTGCTCCGACGGCTGATCCCCTGCCACCGCCAACCGCCACCGCCATGACCACCGTCCGCCACCCTCGACCAACTTGCGCACCGCCCATAATCTCGCCCTGCCACCACCCGCAGCCCGGGCGGGGGCGGAGGGCGCGGCGTTAGACGCCTCGCAGCCGACAGCCACGGCGCCCAACCGCCCACGCGCAGACGACCCCGCCCCCTCTGCGGACCTCGTGGGTGGCATGGGCACATCATGAAGTTTACCACAGGCAAGAAGCAAAAAGCAAATCTGGCAGACAGACATCTCGTGGCAGTAACTCATGTGACATACGACGCTCGCCATGTCCGGTGCACGACCCACCAAACCCGCGGTCAGGCTTGGACCTCTCCCTCCCGTCGTTGCTGGTCACGGCCGCGTAGCGCACGTTCGCCGCCACGAGTAAGGCAGGCCAACAGCTACCATAATCACTCATAATCGCGGCACATAGCTGCCGGGCGACAACCCTCCAACACTGGCACAGGGGCACCACCAAGGTTGGGACACGACCGGCCCGCCCTCCATCTCAAGTGGGTGGGTGGGCGGGCAGAAAGTAAAAACACACTGCCTGAAAGGGGAAGAGGTAGAGGTAAACCAACGGTGACAAGCACCGTGAGTTTACCACAGGCAAGAAGCAAAAAGCAAATCTGGCAGAACAGACATCTCGTGGTTTATCTTTCTTGAGTAAAAGCGCCAGCACCACGTTGCCTCACGCAGAAATGCTCCCGGGGTGGGAGGGGTTGGGGTGGACAGGATCCGCGCGAGGGGATACACGTGAAAACACACCACTGTCAGGGTTCAGGCTGTCGTGGGGCGGGTGATACCCTGACCCCCCGATAATCGCAGAGGCCAAACTCGGCCCCCACTGAAGACCGGCGCAGGTACACCGCGCCGTACCCTCACCAGCGTACTGCACAGCCCCACAGCGCACGCACGTGGCGCAAGGCGCTACGCAGCGGACAGCCACGGCACCCCTGCGCCACCGGTGGACCTCCCTCAAGCTAAGGCCGTAAACATATATGCCAGCCGGCGCACCAACAACATGCTCCCTCGGACCCCAAATACGGGCGGTTACCGCCCACTTGTTTATACGCGGACAGGGACAGGGTCAGTTCGCGCACTCCCAGCCGCAACCGCCATCTGTGGCGGCACAAGTGTCGGCCCCCGTCGTCCTTGACCTCGGGGCTGCCCGCGGAGGTGCACATCTGGTGCGCAGTCCCACCAAGACGCGACGCTAAGTCCGTCACGGCGTCGCGCAGCAAGTCCGGCGCCTCTGCGAGTGCGCAGGGCCGGTCGAAGATGAGGCGTGCCTGGGTCCCCAGCCACACCCTGCGAACCGACCGACGCGGCAGACGGCGGGCCAACACGTACTGCGCCTGCCGCTGTGCCCGCTGTCGCCGCCGCCCCACCGCCTCAACTGAGCGGCGATGTCGCACGCCTCCCCGGTGCCGGCGCGGGCGCCGGTGGTGTCGGTTACGACGAGGCATACCTCGTATAAAAACACTACAGTACATAGCACAGGAGCAAAGCTCACCCGCCGTAAACCACACTACAGCACCACGCCGTCCACAAACCTGCACTTGTGCAACGAACGCAGCAGCTCTCCCCACCGACACTGGGACGCTACCTCCGCCCGAGCAAGGCGACCGTGGAAATTGGACTGCATCCTACTCAAAGGATCACCGGGTTGCAAATGGGATGGGCACCACACGACAGGAACCTGCAGTGTGGAAACACATAACCGGCGCGACACCGAACGCAACATTGCATGCTGGATCTTTAACCACGTGGATGCCTTCAGCTGAACAAGCTGGGCAGACGCCACCTCACTGTCTATCACTAACAGCATAACCAATCCCACTGCAAACGTAAGGCAAGCCGCACCTTTTTTTTTTTGATCAAAAAGGCCAGTTCATAAGTGCCAGGGGCCACAGTGGACCAAGTTCGAAGTAAGATACAGATTTCGGGGAAGCCAGGGTATGCATGCGGGCTGCAGCTCGTGACTGTGCCCCCATGGTTTCCCATTGAGGTTGGTGTAGTCATGTCATTGGTACTTCCCACTCATTTGGGTCCCAGTGCGTTTTGTGGCGTTTCGGTAGCGGTTGTAACGGGACTTCCCACAAGGTGGGGTCCCAGTGCTCCCGCGGCCGCTTCCGTATCAGGTATATTGTCTGTCGGGCTGGTCGGGTTGTTTGCCAGTATTGTGTTGTCTTGTGTTTGCACGCGTCTTGGTAGTACTGTGCCATGGCAGTCAGGTGTGTCTGCTGTTGCCACATGTAGGTCGCTTGTTGATGGTGCAGGTCAAGTAGCTTGTCACTGCCTGCGCTCAGCCTCCAGTATCGGTCGTTGACCATCAGTAGCAGTTTTGCGTCAGCGTACCACATCCTTGTGTCGTCCTTCGCTTGTTCGTACCATTGCCTACGTATCTGGTGTGCATGTGTGTCGTGCAGTCGTTGTGTTTGTCTCTGTTGGTCGACTAGTTTTATGACCACCAACACGGAGCATCGGTGCAGTCAAAACTGGCTTACTGTCCTGCCTGGAGCGACTTCTGGGACCTGTGGCGCAAGAGCTGGACTGATTGGGCCCCATACACGCACCAATGGCTGCAAGCGGCCGACAACCAAGAACTATGGCTCTGTGTCAGGCTGCTCATACCACTATCCCTCGTCGACGCCATACCCACTGCGGAACGACACAAACTGCGAACGGAGGTGGGCCTGTTCCAGTTTCACATGATACAGTCCGTCCAAACACTAAGACGGAAGTACGCCGACCCAACACCACAACAACCACCGTCGCCCCTGTGGCTCACCAAATACATGGCACAGGCACTTCCGCCGCGAGAAACGCCCCGAAACTTACGGAACCACGTCGGGGCGCCCACGTGGTGCGGCGCGAAACGCAAACGTAAGGCCGAGGTCGCAACGGCTGACCCAATCGATCCCGGCCAATGGTTACAAGATGCACGCAACGCGGGCAATAGTGAGGCAGTGGCATGGTTCGTCGCACGAGCAACTAACACAGGGGCAGACGACCACATAAAGAAACGTCAACGCCTCAATGTTGACACACAGCGGTGGGAACAGTACAAGACGACCACAAACAGGCTGGCAAATGAACCCGCTCAGCAAGCACGGGACATATACCACAAAGCACACATGCAGGCAATGGCGAGACAACACCTGCACACCCTACACATGGGCTACACCAACGCACTGACGGCTAAAACAGACTACCACAGGCTAGTCGTAAGGCAAGCCGCACCGCCCAGCATAACCCCGCCAACTCCGCCGTCTGATGCGTATGACGCGCTACAGGCACCACCCAAGAACGGGCTCCCACCTGCGGCGAAAAACCCCCCACCCTATACGAAAACAGGTCCCACGCCGCGTCCACGCACCGGCACCATGGCCTCAGGCGTTGAAAAAGTTCAGGTACAGGGGAGCGGGAAAGCGAAACAAACCGTCGCGCCCTCTCCCAAGGCAAAGCCCTATAACGTTCGGCACACAAGCACAAAGTAGAGGCCAACGCATGCAGGATCTTTACAGGCAGGTTCCTGTCATGGTCCCCCCACCGGACTCAACAATACGCGCCCGCCAGGCGCGGAGGTCAACCGCGGTCGGATGTGCCACTGGAGGAAGCCCAGCAATTTCTCCGTCAGCTTGGGCCCTGGCATGGGGGATACTGCCAACCTTAACCACGCAGCCAAAATCTGCAACCACGCGCGTCTGTGGCTACAAACCATACGGCGCTGTAAGTCCAAAAACTTTCCCAGCACAAACAGATGTTGCAACGGTTCCAAGGTGGACTTATCCGAGACGATAAATCGATTCTCAACCAACCAACGCACACACTCCTGGGTGGTGCCGTGTAGCAAGGGACGATCGGCCGAAACTAGGACGAAGTTGTCCAAGTAATGTAGTAACTCTACACTCCGTGGGATGTGTAGTCGCAACAAGTCCCCCGGGATGCGCTGGCAGAGGTATGGCAAAAACTTCCAGCCAAAAGGCAATCGCGTCGCCCCTACCACCGGTCCTCCTGGCCGTATCCTAGCCCGGAAAGCCTTGTCTTCGCCCTCCGGCAGGACAAAACTCCAAAAGGCGTTGGTCAGGTCTATATGTGTGGCATATAGCCGCTGCCCGGGCGGCGTCTGCTTTAACAGTCGGCAAACAGTCGGTAAGGCAAAATGGGGGGGATCCGGGGACTCCTCACATGGTGCTGGGACGCACAACATAGAAGGTAAAAAATGGCAGGAAAATGCTGAGCATATCGCTCAGGATATTTGGGGATGCTCAGCATTCATGCTCAGCAAATGGGACTCATATTGCAGGGTTGATCTCGGAAGTCCCAGCCAAAATTTCTTCCGAGCTCCCCCGGCACGGTCGGCTGGGAAGCCCATGGAACATTCCTACCGATATCGGTTGCGTTTTGGGGGGCCGATCTGGCTGCCAAAACTTCCGAGCATCTTTCCGAGGGATTTCAAAAACTTCCAGGCGTTTTTCCATCGGTTTTTTGTACAATGAACTACACCGTTCTTGGTTCCCAAATCCCACACCTCAGCAAAGAAACACACAAAAAGGCAAGCATGACGGTTCACTTAACACCTCTACTGCTACCGGAATCCACTGAGATTAGACACCCTGCCCCATTGTTAGAGGGTGGGGGAGGTGGGGGAGGGTTGGGAGAGGGTTGGGAGAGAGTGGGAGAGGGTTGGGAGAGGGTGGGAGAGGGTTGGGAGACGGTTGAGAGAGGGTTGGGAGAGGGTGGAAGACGGTTGGGAGAGGGTTGGGAGAGGGTGGGAGAGGGTTGGGAGAGGGTGGGAGAGGGTTGGGAGAGGGTGGGAGAGGGTTGGGAGAGGGTGGGAGAGGGTTGGGAGAGGGTGGGAGAGGGTTGGGAGAGGGTGGGAGAGGGTTGGGAGAGGGTGGGAGAGAGTGGGGGAGGGTTGGGAGAGGGTTGGGAGAGAGTGGGAGAGGGTTGGGAGAGGGTGGGAGAGGGTTGGGAGACGGTTGAGAGAGGGTTGGAAGAGGGTAGGAGAGGGTTGGGAGAGGGTTGGGAGAGGCTGGGAGAGGGTTGGGAGAGGGTGGGAGAAGGTTGGGAGAGGGTGGGAGAGGGTTGGGAGAGAGTGGGAGAGAGTGGGAGAGGGTTGGGAGGGGGTGGGAGAGGGTTGGGAGACGGTTGAGAGAGGGTTGGAAGAGGGCACGAGAGGGTTGGGAGAGGGTTGGGAGAGGCTGGGAGAGGGTTGGGAGAGGGTGGGAGAGGGTTGGGAGAGGGTGGGAGAGGGTTGGGAGAGGGTGGGAGAGGGTTGGGTGAGGGTGGGAGAGGGTTGGGAGAGGGTGGGAGAGGGTTGGGAGAGGGTGGGAGAGGGTTGGGAGAGGGTGGGAGAGGGTTGGGAGAGGGTGGGAGAGGGTTGGGAGAGGGTGGGAGAGGGTTCAGAGAGGGTGGGAGAGGGTTGGGAGAGGGTGGGAGAGAGTGGGGGAGGGTTGGGAGAGGGTTGGGAGAGAGTGGGAGAGGGTTGGGAGAGGGTGGGAGAGGGTTGGGAGACGGTTGAGAGAGGGTTGGAAGAGGGTAGGAGAGGGTTGGGAGAGGGTTGGGAGAGGCTGGGAGAGGGTTGGGAGAGGGTGGGAGAGGGTTGGGAGAGGGTGGGAGAGGGTTGGGAGAGAGTGGGAGAGAGTGGGAGAGGGTTGGGAGGGGGTGGGAGAGGGTTGGGAGACGGTTGAGAGAGATTATGTGATGGTGTGGTAAAATTCCACAAAAAAGAGTTGTGGTGAAAGCTGGTGGTTGGGGCTTTACATAGAGCCCCTAGTTGTAAAAATCTGAAACAGTGGGCCCCTATAGGGGGGCGGATAGTCGAGCTCACTTTGGAGCCTTCTAATTCTGTGATGGTGTGGTAAAATTCCACAAAACAGAGTTGTGGTGAAAGCTGGTGGTTGGGGCTTTACATAGAGCCCCTAGTTGTAAAAATCTGAAACAGTGGGCCCCTATAGGGGGGCGGATAGTCGAGCTCACTTTGGAGCCTTCTAAAACTGTGATGGTGTGGTAAAATTCCACAAAACAAAGTTGTGGTGAAAGCTGGTGATTGGGGCTTTACATAGAGCCCCTAGTTGTAAAAATCTGAAACAGTGGGCCCCTGTAGGGGGGCGGATAGTCGAGCTCACTTTGGAGGCTTCTAATTCTGTGATGGTGTGGTAAAATTCCACAAAACAAAGTTGTGGTGAAAGCTGGTGGTTGGGGCTTTACATAGAGCCCCTAGTTGTGAAAATCTGAAACAGTGGGCCCCTGTAGGGGGGCGGATAGTCGAGCTCACTTTGGAGCCCTCTAAAACTGTGATGGTGTGGTAAAATTCCACAAAACAAAGTTGTGGTGAAAGCTGGTGATTGGGGCTTTACACAGAGCCCCTAGTTGTAAAAATTTGAAACAGTGGGCCCCTGTAGGGGGGCGGATAGTCGAGCTCACTTTGGAGCCTTCTAATTCTGTGATGGTGTGGTAAAATTCCACAAAACAAAGTTGTGGCGAAAGCTGGTGATTGGGGCTTTACATAGAGCCCCTAGTTGTAAAAATCTGAAACAGTGGGAGGGGGGTAAACAATTCACAGGGAGACAAGGAGACCTGAATTCTGTCATTTAGGAAAGCTCTAGTGTCTCAGCACAGTAGGTTGTCTCACTCCCCTCATCCTGGAGCAAGTGGAGGGAAAGGACAAACCAAACCCTGTTCAGGACACTACAATCTGAGAAAGGCAGGTGACTTCTTCGAATGTGTAACCAAAATCATCACGGCAATGTTGTTTGCAACTGCAACAGATGGATGCAAGAAACACAGCCTAGAAGCCTAACAGCTGGTGGCCATACATTGTTGTGTTAGGCTACGCTGCCCAGCTGCCTCCATGAATGTGATGTCTCTGGCGGTGAGCATAATTTGACGTCTCGTGCCCCTCTCCGCCTTTGCTGTGCTGAACTACATCGCCAACCACACACCCACGGCAGGAAAAGAGGAAAAACTTGAAATTTCGGAAGCTTGGGTCTCAGAATCAGGAGTTTTGCTGCAGACCTTATTCAAGCTGTACGAGCTTTCTGCTGGAGTTTGGGGTGGTGCGCACGATTGAAAGGTGCGCACATTCGACCCCTTGGCCATTTTTGTGCGTAGTACTCACAACCACAACACAAAAAGACAGAATCAAAATCAGGTAAACAATTCACCTGTGCAGAACACGCGGAGTGCATGGGCTGGGGAAAGGGGGGAAACTCAAGCCCGGGGTCAATTCAAGGGGTCCCGGCTTCAGTGCAGTGAGTGTAGTGCAGTGTGGTGCGGTACAGTGCAGGGGCTATTCCTAACTAAAGCACCAGGGCAAATCACAGAAAATTGTATTGTCTGCAACATCCCTAACCTGTTAAAGTCCTTAAAAATGTGTGGAAGCCGAAGCCAGGAGGGGTTGGTCCATGTGGACCGCCCAGGCGGGGAGGGTGGAGAGGAACTTACAGGTTTTTATTTTTACATCCCACCCTGCTCTCTCTGACCCCTTGGGTGCCCGGGCGTCCTCTCCTCCCCCCCCCTGTAGGGCAGTGAAGGCAAGCCTGCCTGCCCAGGCACCCCGCCATCAGACAGCACCGTTTAACAGGCAAGAAAGTGTTCTCCAAAAATGAAAAAAAAAATTTCCGAAAGCGGTGCTGTCAGTGGCCCCCTTGTGTTTAACTGACTTTTGTTTGTGCTGGTTGTTTAACAGAGGGTCGGGGAAGGGGTCGAGAGCAGAGGGGAGGGGTTTAAGGGGTATAGCTGCCCAGCCGATGAGTCCCCCCTTGCAGGGGGACCCAGAGCAAACATACAGACACCCACGCATGCCCACACATACACACATACACACGCATCAAAAACAACAATTCACGGAGGTGTCAAATAATTCACGGAGGGGAGACGCCCACGCGTAGCCCTTGCGGCCGCTATCGGGGTGTCCCAGTGCCGTGGGTGGCTAGGGGGGGGGGGTCGGTCCTAACCCCTTCCTATCTCTTAGCAGCAGCAGGCAAGTAAGCAGGCAGTACCGGGGGTCATAACCCCGGGGTAACAGTAGCCGGGACTCAACGTGAGTCCTCTTAACCATCAACAACCCCAAATTCCGCCGGGGCTTAACTCCCGAACGAAACGGTATTTGGGGCCCCCGTGGGCCTTATAAGCCCACGGGGTGTGCTGAGGTTTTCCTAGGTTCCATATTTTCCCATTTTCCACTTGTTCCCAGTAGCATGGCAGTTTCTTGTCCGACCTCGCCCCCCAACAGCACTTGGTGGGTGGGTGGGGGGGGGGGGGAGAAAAGCCTGATGGGGGGTTTCGGGTTAAGCGTTGGGGTGGCCCACCAGCAAAACTGACCCTGTTGTTATTCACATACCTAGTTCATGCCTACGGCCATGGTCAAGGAAGCAAGGTGCAGAATTGGGCAAGAGAAAAGGGGGGGGGGGCAAGTCTGATATGGGGGGCAAAGCGCATGTCTGATATTTTGGGGGGGGGGGGGGCAAAGGCCTATCATGGGGGGCTTGGGGGGTTGGGGGTTGGGGGTGATGGTCCATAAAAGTCTGAAGTCTGAAGTCTGATAGCCTATTGGGTTACTATACCCATAGCTGGGCACCAAGGATCAAACTGCAATTGCACATGTCAAAACCAAAAGTGCAAATTCACAAAGGAGCTCAAAGGGGAAGCAGTCATAAGCTTGAGGACAGTGTTCTCCATGCAATTTTGTAGGCAAAGCAAACAAAGGGTAGACAAACATTAGCTTCAACGTACTTTTCTCCATGGCATCTTGCACGCAAGGTAGGCACCAAGCATGCAACCAAAGTTCCACTACGTTCAGGCTAAAAAATTTCTTCCGAGCTCCCCCGGCACGGTCGGCTGGGAAGCCCATGGAACATTCCTACCGATATCGGTTGCGTTTTGGGGGGCCGATCTGGCTGCCAAAACTACCGAGCATCTTTCCAAGGGTTTTCGAAAACTTCCAAGCGACGGACCGAAGCATATCGCATGCACGTCGGTACAGATTTCCTAAAATTGCCGCCGGTAACCGGACAATATTGGTCTGTCTTTCAATGTTCTGTGCTGGGCACCGGTGGTACATGTGTCATTTAACCCCACGCAAGACAGTAGAAGGCTGACCTTACGGGACGACTTAGCGATAATGAAAGGAAAAACCGACGGTGTAGTACCGTCAGGGAGCTCCCTGAAAATGCCCAGATGCTCGACAGCGGTAAAAAACGGGCCGACCAACCCCGACACCCGTCCCGCCCCGCCCTGCGAATCTCGCTCAACATCGTAACCCCCCGCGGACTCCAAAAAGTCGGCCGGTACGACCTCCCTCCACAAACTATCCGGGATCCGGTACAACCCCACGGCCCCCAGCCCGCGCTGGACCACCTCCGGGACCACTGCCGCGAGCGACGGCTTGGGCGACGTATTCAAGTGAAGCAGCGCCTCCCATGCCGTTTCGGCAAACTCGCACAGTGCCAGACAAATCACATCCAGTGCAGAACCCAGGGCGAAGTCCTCAGCCACCCGGAAAACCCTATCCACAAACAACTCAATCCGCTGCAAAAGTAATGGCCCTGGCGCTCACAAATTGCGCTGCAGCCAGCACGCCGACCCCGACAACAGGGCGAGCACCCGGGCATACAGGGGCAGGGCCATCAGGAACCGCGGGATAACCGGCGGATCGCCGCCGTCCCTAGGGAACTCCGGGCCCGGCAGGCCGGGGGGTGAGCCGCCCACCAACCCATCCCCCCCCCCACACCCAGGCCCTCTACTCCTGCCAAAACCACCGTCCCATGCGTCCGCAACTCCTCCACTGTCGCGGACGTCTCCCCAGGCGGCCGCCAAGCATATGAGCTACCCAACCCCCGCGGGGGGTGCCCCACATCCACCGCCTGCTCCGACGGCTGATCCCCTGCCACCGCCAACCGCCACCGCCATGACCACCGTCCGCCACCCTCGACCAACTTGCGCACCGCCCATAATCTCGCCCTGCCACCAACCGCGGCCCGGGCGGGGGCGAAGGGAGTGGCGTTAGACGCCTCGCAGCCGACAACCACGGCGCCCAACCGCCCACGCGCAGACGAACCCCGCCCCCTCCGCGGACCTCGCGGATGAAGGGGCACATCAAGAAGATCCGGCGCCAACGCCCCCGCCCCCGCTCCCACCGGAGGTGGCGGAAATCCCACGACTTGGGGCAAGACCTTGACCAACCGCGGGCCGCTTACGGGGCGGACACTCCGTAACCTCGCGACCCCGCCTCTTGGGTACAAGGCTTCCGGATAGGGGGAGGGAGGGGTCGCCGTGATCCCGGATCCCGCGGTTGTTTGCGTGACCCCACCCCCCCAGCACCGGGCGCGCCAACCCTGAAGGCATCCGCCGGAGCAGTGACACTCCCCATGTTCGGCACACACTCCTTAACTCTACGAACTCCCGATCCATCTCCAACATCCGCATCCCAGTCCTAGTCGGACAGGACGATGACTTCAGGGGGCAGCCCAGGAGAAGCGGACTGGGCGCACGCCGGGGAAGGGGTAGTTGCTCATGGCTCCGATGGAGGTCCTGGGACGGCTGGGGATGGGCACGGCTGGGGGCCGTCGACGGCAGCGGCACCAACACCATGCTCTTCCCGAACGTCCTCCACCAGATTACCACCAGTAGGCCCAAGAAGAGGCGGCGGGCTCGGGTGCGGCGGTTCCATTGGAGGCTCCGCAAACCGCGAGAGGTCGTACATAGCCAAACCCCACAGAGCCGCAGGTAGTACCGTACCGCGTGGGCCCAGACCCACAGCCTCGTTAACATGCGGCAGCACCAGATCGCCCACCACCTCCGGATCTCGAAACCCCAGGGCGTAACCCATGGCGGTACACAAGCCAGCCCAGCGTCCCCAGAAGAGGAAGTACTGGGCGGCGGGTCTGCGTACCCAGCATGCTGCGGAACCTCCCCTTCTGAGGGCATGCCAGCGAGCATCAGCCCACTTTGTGGCGCGGAGCAGGCGGCCGATGGTGTCCTCGAGGAAGGGGGCCCCTCCCTCGAAAACGGGCTCGTCAGGCTGCTTCCCCTTACCTTGGCAGTAGACCCGGAGGAATTCCATCCAGGATCTTGCGTAAGCTGCGGCCAGTCGACACACCCATCCGGGCTCTCCCACCTTGGTGCTGTAGAACCAGAGGCCCTCCTTGCGGTCAAGGTCACAGCACCAGATGGAGGCGGCCTCTCCAACCCGGAGCCACATCGTCCACGACAGGGCCGCCAGCGCCGCGACCGCCCGATCGGCCGGCGCGGTGGCCGCATTCCAGATGTGCACAAGGGCTCGAGGTGACACGTACGCCTGCGGGCCGGGGCCTCTTCCCGACTTTGCAATGCGCCAGTGGAGGGCCGCCACAACCCGGGGGACCAATGCCAAATCCTCCGCCGCGCGGACAGCAAACGCCAGTCCGCGCAACCCGGATGCAGAGTGGCCGTCGGCTGCACGCTCCGCCATGCAGAGGGAGAGATTTCTGGCAGGGGCCTGGCCGGAATGCATGCTTCGAATTCCGCCAGCTGGTGAATAGCCGACCCCTACCGCTGCCTTGTGCGCTGTTTCCAAGAATGCATGGCCGCCACTCGTGGGTAGGCCCGCTCGTCCGATTTCGCCAGTCGCTCCCAAGCGGATGCCAAGCCTGCAAAGCTGGCAACAAACCCGGACGCAACCTCCGGGGCAACCGCCGCGGGCACCGCCCGTGAGCAGAAGGCCGCCCGCCGACCGCCCCACCCACCCCCAGCAGGGTCATCTAGTCAGGCCCAGTGTGGGCACTGAAAGTGCCAGTGCTTGGGGGCAGTGGTCTCGGGGCTGTGGGCCTTGCAGCGGCGGCATTCCCCCGGCGCAGGGGCGGACACGGGGACTTTCCGTCCCGAGGCATTAACCCATTGGAGGACGCCTCCCTCACGCACGAACCGAACCCCTCGCCACCGAAACGAATCCGCCGGGTGGGCGGAGGCCTAAGACCACTGGAGGGCATCCAGTTGCCTGCCTTCGGCTGATTCGGCATCTTCGCGGGCTCGTTGTCGTCCTTCATACGGCTTGTGGCTGTCCCACAGGGTGTCCTAGACACGGTTCGCCAGGACCTCCCCAGGAGTCAGGCCCTCGGTGCCCTCCATGTCCGCTCTAGGCACCTGCTACACGTACTGCTCCAGGGACTCCGCGGTTTGCTTCATCCACCCGGCCAGGCGCTCACGGCCACGGATCTCCGCCAAGGCCTCCGTCGTGAGCCGTGGCGTCTTGGGCGAGGCCAGCTCCGCCTTCTCGAGCCTCCTGCGAAGGCCCTCCAATTCTGCTGCCTGTTGCCGGACCAAGGCCTCAGGTCGGGATTCGTCTGCGAAGAAGGGGACGGTCCAACCCACGGCTCCACGCCGCGATTGTCCGAATCCTTCGGGGGGCTGGCCGACTTGTTGGGGGTGAAAAGGTTCATGGTACAAAAAACAGAAAGTAAAAACACACTTCCTGAAAGAGGAAGAGGTAGAGGTAAACCAACGGTGACAAGCACCGTGAGATCGGGCGCCAACCCCCCCCCCCCCCGCTCCCACCGGAGGTGGCGGAAATCCCACGACTGGGGGCAAGACCTTGACCAACCGCGGGCCGCTTACGGGGCGGACACTCCGTAACCTCGCGACCCCACCTCGTGGGTACAAGGCGCTGCGGCCTAACGGTCGGGGTAACCGTATCGGAGCCACCCACCCGGCACGGGGAAGGCACACGGTACTGCCGGACAGGGGGAGGGGGGGGCGCGTACCGCTGTCGCCGTGATCCCGGATCCCGCGGTCGTTTGCGTGACCCCACCCCCCCAGCACCGGGCGCGACAACCCTGAAGGCATCCGCCGGAGCAGTGACGCTCCCCATGTTCGGCACACACTCCTTAATTCTACGAACTCCCGATCCATCTCCAACATCCGCATCCCAGTCTGAGTCGGACAGGACGATGACTTCAGGGGGCAGCCCAGGAGAAGCGGACTGGGCGCACGCCGGGGAAGGGGTAGTTGGTCGTGGCTCCTCTGAAGGCCCTGGGACGGTTGGGGATGGGCACGGCTGGGGGCCGTCGACGGCAGCGGCACCGACGCCATGCTCTTCCCGAACGTCCTCCACCAGATTACCGCCAGTACGCCCAAGAAGAGGCGGTGGGCTCGGGTGCGGCGGTTCCGTTGGAGGCTCCGCAAACCGCGAGAGGTCGTACATAGCCAAACCCCACAGAGCCGCAGGTAGCACCGTACCGCGTGGGCCCAGACCCACAGCCTCGTTAACATGCGGCACCACCAGATCGCCCACCACCTCCGGATCTCGAAACCCCAGGGCGTAACCCATGGCGGTACGCAAGCCAGCCCAGCGTCCCCAGAAGAGGAAGTATTGGGCGGCGGGCTTGCGTACCCAGCATGCCGCGGAACCTCCCCTTCTGAGGGCATGCCAGCGAGCATCAGCCCACTTGGTGTCGCGGAGCAGGTGGCCGATGGTGTCCTCGAGGAAGGGGGCCCCTCCCTCGAAAACGGGCTCGTCAGGCTGCTTTCCCTTAGCTGGGCAGTAGACCCGGAGGAATTCTATCCAGGATCTTGCGTAAGCTGCGGCCGGTCAACAGACCCATCCGGGCTCTCCCACCTTGGTGCTGTAGAACCAGAGGCCCTCCTTGCGGTCAAGGTCACAGCACCGGATGGAGGCGGCCTCTCCAACCCGGAGCCACATCGTCCACGACAGGGCCGCCAGCGCCGCGACCGCCCGATCGGCCGGCGCGGTGGCCGCATTCCAGATGTGCACAAGGGCTCGAGGCGACACGTACGCCTGCGGGCCGGGGCCTCTTCCCGACTTTGCAATGCGCCAGTGGAGGCCCGCCACAACCCGGGGGACCAATGCCAAATCCTCCGCCGCGTGGACGGCAGACGCCAGTCCGCGCAACCCGGATGCAGAGTGGCCGTCGGCTGCACGCTCCGCCATGCAGAGGGAGAGGATTTCTGGCAGGGGCCTGGCTCAGTTTCCGACCCTTGTGAGTCATAGCACTTGTAGTCTTTCTGGAGTGCGGTGGTTGCCGCTTCGGGTAAAGGGAAACCGGGGTTGTACTCCTGGATTCCGGCCAGGCTGACCCCGCACTCGTGGATGAGCTGGAGGATGTTAGCCCATCGTTGTAAGCTGAGGGTGCCCTGTGCTCCCTGTACGTTCCAGGAGGCCAGTTTCATGTCGGTATCCCGGTGCTCTACGGCCTCCTATAGGTGTTTCAAGTCTGTACGTGTGTCTCCTACTATTTGTTCTGCGAATTCCTCCGAGTCCCCTAAAGGAACCGGTGGTCCCCGTGCTGATCTCGAGTTGTTGTTGAAGGCGTATATCCTACGTTGCCCTGGGTTGGGGTGTACATCGCCACACATGAGGACCCAACTGGCGTTGCACCGTCCGTTTAAATTGTACGGGTTTCTGACTTCCCCTAGTGGGCGGGTTGTGACGTTTCGTTGGTATGTGACCAAGTGTTGGGTCTCGTTGTCGGTCATGGGGGGCAGGTGAGCCTCCAAAACGAGGGTCAGGAGAAGCCAATATATGATACCGGTCATGGGTTCCCGGGTATGTTGTGTGTGTGCGGGTTTTGTGTTGTGGTGTTTCCATCTCCGGCGGAGCCTACGTGGTGCGGGAGACAAATACCTCCATCCCTCTAAGGGGAGTGTGGTTAGTGAGTAGGAGTACGATGACAGCGTTGATGAGGGGGTACAGGAGTGAGTGCCTCACTTCTTTCCCCGACTTTGGGAGTTTTTTGTCTGTCCTCCTTTTCCTCGTCCTTTGCCCTTTGGTCCGCCGACAGTGAATGCTGATGTTGATCACTCTGTGGCGTTTTAGAGGGGGTGTTTTGGGCAGGTTTTTTTCCGCTTGTTCTCCGGGGCTTGTTGGGGTTGCCGCACGTCTTCGCGCCTGGGTTTTCTTCTTTCCCTTCTGTGGGGTCTTTTTGTCTGGTTGTTCGCTTTGTTTTGTGGATGCCTGCGGCATTTCCATGTCGTGGTCGGGTGGGGCCGCTTGGGTTCGGTCTGTGAGTCCAGTTCGGCACAGAGAGCTGCGTCCCATTCCGCAATGTTGACGGGTTTGGCCTCCGCCAGCAGTTGTTTCTCCGTGTTTATTTCCTTGATGATTCGTTCTGTCATGATGTCGGCCCCTAGTTGTTTGCCCACTTTCATACATCTCCTGAAAGGCACGTCGTCTCCTGTTTCTCGGGGTAGTTTCTGTTTGAGCATCGAGTGGATGCGTGTGGAGGCTTGTTGGTCGATGCCGTCCTCTCCTAGTGTGAGGTGAATATATAATCAGGGGCGACGCCGACATACTGTGCGGCGCATAGGGCCACCGCCGTTGTATGCTGGTAGCGGAGTGATGCGTAGGTACAGCCCGCATCACTCCACATGTTTGGTTCCTGGCGCCAGTTTGACCAGCATCCGAAAAAGGATGCCACCAGCTTGGCGGTGTACTCCCCTGCTCCCTGCGTCCATCCCACAAAGATCGTGTGGTATCGTTTCTTAGTGGTTTGGGTGGTCGTTTGATGTCTCGGGAGCGACTCGCCGACTGGGTCCAGTTGTTCCTGTTGAGGATGACGTTGGTCATCACATGCACCGGCTCGGAGGATTTCATCCCTTTCAGGTGCTGGGCGATGAGCCTGCGCTCCGCATCCGGGTGGAATTGGACCAGGAGGCGGTAGGAGTCTTCTTGGCGATAGCCTTTCGCGCAGGAGAAGATACTCCTACCAAGTTCCAGTTGTTCCCGGTCGAGGTCGTCTATTATCTCCTGTACTAAGGAGATTTTGTCTTCTTTGTTTTCCGTGTATTGTTGGCGTAGTACGTAGAGACTTTCGTAGTCTGTCCCCACTAGCCAGTATGGGCCGGGGCTTCCAGCGTTTTGTTCTTCTTCTTTGATGGTCTGTAGGTTTTGTTGGAGTCTGTGGAGGAGCTGCATGGGGATGCGTAGCTTCCATGTGTGTGACCCGCTTTGTCCTGCGGCGTGTTCCGACGCGCATTTCCACTTGAAGGCGTTGTTTGGGTCTTTGCTTGCCACCGTGGATGCCACATCGGAGTACTACGACGTCCTCCTGCGGGAAACCCTCAACAGGCAACCAGACGCCAACCTCTATGTTTTTGTCGACGACATCGCCGTCAGAGCCCCCGATACGACAACCCTACCGACAACCCTAGACGACCTTAATCACGTAGCCCACCGCATGGGGCTAGGTTTCAACGCCGACAAGACGGAAATCTATGCATGGGGACGCCACTGCGCCCCCACCGCCATAACATGGCAAGGCCAACGCCTTGACGTAAGACCACCCATCCTGACCTACTTGGGGCATGTACTCGCCCACCCCTCACATGAGGAACACACATGGGAACTGGTTACCACCCAGTTGCATCATGACCTGGCTGCCTACAAAACCCTCCCCTTGAATGGGTTTGAGAAGGTAACCATTATAAACTCGGTACTCATCCCCCGTTGGACTTACCGCGGGCTTTTCTTGGGGAACAGACAGCGGATGGCTAATTGGGATGACATCCTTCTGGAATACCTGCGTAGCACCCCAGGTATTGAGCAGCGCATGAACCGCCACCGCAGCACAACCGACCTACGGGACGGGGGACTAGAACTGCGACAAATCTGGTGGGGCTTTATCACCAGATGAATCTCCATAGGTCAGCAGGAAATTCGAAACGTTGGCCCATCCGAACAGCAGCTCTCCACTACGGAATACAAATATTTGGACGGTGTCCGTGCCATGGGGGGCACTGCAGGGCAACGCATATTCCGCCCCCGGATCCACCGACCCCTATCCAAAGGGCTATTTGACTCTGAAAGCTCGGAAGAGGACCCCGAGCAACAGGCGGGCAGGCTACAGGTAGCTACCCACCGACTATCATATGACAGCATAACACAACCGGACGAACCACTACCCGAAGAAACACAAAAAGTCACGACACAACTTCCCCACACCCAAAACGTACTGGGTGTTACGGTATACTACACCGGACACCCCACCACCTCACGGTGGTACACTGACGGCTCCAAAAGACATGGACGGGCCGGAGGAGGTATTAGTAACGGTGAGTTGAGGGCAGCCTTCCGCGTGCACGGACCACAACAGGTCTACAGGGCAGAAACAATGGCCTGCGCTGTGGCATCAAACCTGGCACAGCCTGGGGATGAAATCATCCTCGATAACCAGGGGGTGGTGAAAGCGACCCCAACCCCTCGCAAGGGAACCGTAAAAGACCAGGACTACCGTGACCCGGGCTTTGCCAAGTCACCTCCAAGGGTTTGACCATCCGTTGGGCACCTGGACATCGAGAGTTAAAACAAACCACCATATACCGCGACTACCAGGACATAATAGGCAACAACGACTCGGACACACTGGCGAACATGGGGGACAACCTGCCCATGGAGCTGCCACTACCCAAACCACACGACATAATCCTCCACGGGCATATCATGCCAACACCCGCCAATTCATGGATCATGCAACTGCGCCGCCAGAAGCCCACGGCAGAAGTACACAGGATCAATTGGAAACCTCTAAAACACTACCGACGGAACGCGTGGATCCCGTGGCTTTGGGGGCAGGTACACTGGTGGGGACACGGGGCACCGTGGGAACACATCCCCGCACTGTGCAGCACATGTGGAACCCAACATGGGGGGTCCGTACAAATGCGGCGAGCCTACTGCCCAACATGGTCCATGTTCTGGACGGACTGGGTGACATGGTGGAACGACTGGTCCCACCACGCCCAAGAGTGGCTACGCACAGCAACACGCCACGAACGATGGCTCTGCGCGCGCCTCCTCATCCCACACACCCTCGTCGGTATGTTTCCGCAACAGGAACGACACAAGTTCCGTTCAGTGGTGGGGCTGTTCCAGTTCCGGGCCCTACGGGGCATGCACAAACTACGCCGCCAACTAGCGGACCCAACACCAAACCTAGGGCCATCCACACTGTGGATCACCAGATTCACAGGCACACAGTACACGCCAGATGAAACTCCCCAAAACTTGCGCGACCATGTGGGAGCACCCACAGGAACAAAAAAACGAAAACGAATACCCAATGACGAAACACCAATCATAGACGTCCACCTATGGCTCCATGAAGCATGCCAAGCCAACGACGACGGTGCGGTACAATGGTTCACGAGAAACGTCATGCACACAAACCCACCACTAGAAACCGCATACAAACACGCACGACACCACGACACATTACCTGTGCCCACTGGCGATATCAATGCGAAGTCAAAGCAGGAGCATCACCGTCGTTTACATTGTACCCGACAACCAGGCTCAGGGAGCTGTGTGAATGGGTTGGGTTTTACTCAGGAGGGCGCAGGGAGCAATACAGAGGCTTCAAGCAGTCACTGGAGCACCTTCGAGATACGGGAGTGCAACCGCGACAAGGGGAAGTACGAGTACATGGGGGATTGGGTGCGTGGTGGCAAATGAACACAGAGTGCTTCACGCAAAAGCGCAATGCGGGCACACACATTTGGCATAGGGAGACAGCATCACGCCCAAAGCGCCCGAGGCAGGCAGGACCGGGCGTGTGTCAAGGAGTACAAGACGTGATTGCAGAAACTGGTTGCGAAGGGTTACAGCATTGTGTGCACGGACGGGTCATCAAAAAGGTTGAGCCACGAGGACATGCGCAGGGCAGGTGGCTTTGGCGTATTCGCAGCGGAAGATGAGCAAGGGCCTGAAGTGCGTTTTTGCGGCTATGTGCTGACACGCCACAGGCAAACAAACAACGGTGCGGAGCTCTGGGCAGCACTGGAAGCCCTACAGGGGTTCTGGTTGCCAAAACTGGCAATCCTCACCGACTCACAGTACCTGCAGCTGGGAGCGACCGGCAGGGCTCAACACTGGAGGTCAAAGGGATGGACAACCACATCCTGTAAGCTGCAAGTCCACGTGCCCGTCTGGGAACTGCTGCTCCGGGAAATGGCAAAGCCAGGAAGAGAAGTCAGGTCGGAGCACGTCCCAGCACATGTCAACGTGCAGGGGAATGTGGCGGCGAATGGGTTGGCGATGGAAGGCATGTGCTCGAGCCCGCTGTGGTCCCAGCATGTCACACAACAATCATCATCAGGGTCGGAATCCACGGTAGGGTTGAGGGGAGGTTCAGGATCCGAGTCAGAGGACACCAAAGCACTCTGGTCATCCCTGGGTATGGTAGTGATCAGCTGACAGGGGAAGCTTCCGGGGAACCAGCACCACGTGGAATGGGATCATACAACTGGAGAAGTTCAGGTAGTGAGGACGTCAGGACGGAACACACACACATGGGAGGTTTGTTCGATGAATTGTGTGCAGCAGAAACACTGTCCTTCGGCACAGATGTAAGCGACACCAGGCGGCAGAGTAAGAGGCGAAAGCTCAGGAAAAGCAGGAACCCTGGACAGGGTCGTTAGCAGTAGAGCCTGTAACCCCTGCATTCTGATGCGGAACTCTCACAGGTTTCAAGCCCTGCAATGCCTGCATGTCCGAAACCTGCGTTCTAACGCAGGAGCTTTTTGACACGAGAACCGCTTCCTGTCGCGGAAGGCAGCAGCACACAGGTGTGACAACGGCAATGGCTGAACTCGGGCACAAACCCCGCGTCCTCTCGCGGAAGAGCTCCCGGGCGTGATGCCGCCGGGAAGGCCATGAAACGAGTAGGGACCACGTCAGCAACGACATGGCCCCTGCACACAACTTCAGCCAGCCCCAAAGAAGGTCACGCCTCAACAAGAACGCCAGCGTTTCAAAGTACAAGCATTAAGCCAGCTAGACGCCATTGCGAACGAAGGGCTGAGGGCGGTCGATGCGGAGCTGACCACAATGGCCTGGGCCCGCAATGAGCAGATTAGGCTCCGACTGGACCAACCACACAGCACCATGATGCGCTGTGAGATTGTGGACAATCATGGAGAGCGATTGCTAATGAACAACCAAAAACTCTACTCGGTGATGGTCCAAATCAACTGGACCCTGAAGACTCGGGCTCTGACGAACATGCACGTCCAGTGGTGACCCGAAAGTGCAGGCCACTGGCACCCGTTCCAATGGGAGGCGATCCTCCACTGTCCGACGGCAGAGAGACACAGAGCGGTGCCCTCCTCTGTGAGCAGAAATGGAGACTGCCTGCATGTGTGGCTCGCCCTCCGAGCTACCAACGAACGTCCCGAAAACCCATTTATGCGAGGGAGAGAGAGAGTGGGGTGCCATTGAAGCATAGAGCTGAAAAGCTTAATGGTGAAACATCGGGACACCTTTGCGCCCACAGAGCACGGGCATGACACGTCATGATGTGTCAGAAAGCCTGAGCACGACAGGGGCAGCGAGAGTGCGGCCCACGGGAGGGTGGTGGCAGCGAGCTGACTTGGATATGTGGGCGGCCAGCGCACACATGGAGTGGTAACGAGCAGGTAAGCGCCACAGTACAGCAAGGCACTACGTTGTCCGGCCCTGACAACGGACCCCCACTACGTTGTCCGGCCCTGACAACGGACCCCCACTACGTTGTCTGGCCCTGACAACGGACCCCCACTACGTTGTCCGGCCCTGACAACGGACCCCCACTACGTTGTCCGGCCCTAACAACGGACCCCCACTACGTTGTCCGGCCCTAACAACGGACCCCCACTATGTTGTCCGGCCCTGACAACGGACCCCCACTACGTTGTCCGGCCCTGACAACGGACCCCCACTACGTTGTCCGGCCCTGACAACGGACCCCCACTACGTTGTCCGGCCCTAACAACGGACCCCCACTACGTTGTCCGGCCCTAACAACGGACCCCCACTATGTTGTCCGGCCCTGACAACGGACCCCCACTACGTTGTCCGGCCCTGACAACGGACCCCCACTACGTTGTCCGGCCCTGACAACGGACCCCCACTACGTTGTCCGGCCCTGACAACGGACCCCCACTACGTTGTCTGGCCCTGACAACGGACCCCCACTACGTTGTCTGGCCCTGACAACGGACCCCCACTACGTTGTCCGGCCCTGACAACGGACCCCCACTACGTTGTCCGGCCCTGACAACGGACCCCCACTACGTTGTCCGGCCCTGACAACGGACCCCCACTACGTTGTCCGGCCCTGACAACGGACCCCCACTATGTTGTCCGGCCCGGACAACGGACCCCCACTACGTTGTCCGGCCCTGACAACGGACCCCCACTACGTTGTCCGGCCCTGACAACGGACCCCCACTATGTTGTCCGGCCCTGACAACGGACCCCCACTACGTTGTCCGGCCCTGACAACGGACCCCCACTACGTTGTCCGGCCCTGACAACGGACCCCCACTATGTTGTCCGGCCCGGACAACGGACCCCCACTACGTTGTCCGGCCCTGACAACGGACCCCCACTACGTTGTCCGGCCCTGACAACGGACCCCCACTATGTTGTCCGGCCCGGACAACGGACCCCCACTACGTTGTCCGGCCCTGACAACGGACCCCCACTACGTTGTCCGGCCCTGACAACGGACCCCCACTACGTTGTCCGGCCCTGACAACGGACCCCCACTACGTTGTCCGGCCCTGACAACAGACCCCCACTATGTTGTCCGGCCCCGACAACGGACCCCCACTACGTTGTCCGGCCCTGACAACGGACCCCCACTACGTTGTCCGGCCCTGACAACGGACCCCCACTACGTTGTCCGGCCCTGACAACAGACCCCCACTACGTTGTCCGGCCCTGACAACGGACCCCCACTACGTTGTCCGGCCCTGACAACGGACCCCCACTACGTTGTCCGGCCCTGACAACGGACCCCCACTACGTTGTCCGGCCCTGACACCGGACCCCCACTACGTTGTCCGGCCCTGACAACGGACCCCCACTACGTTGTCCGGCCCTGACAACGGACCCCCACTACGTTGTCCGGCCCTGACAACGGACCCCCACTACGTTGTCCGGCCCTGACAACGGACCCCCACTATGTTGTCCGGCCCGGACAACAGACCCCCACTACGTTGTCCGGCCCTGACAACGGACCCCCACTATGTTGTCCGGCCCTGACAACGGACCCCCACTACGTTGTCCGGCCCTGACAACGGACCCCCACTACGTTGTCCGGCCCGGACAACGGACCCCCACTACGTTGTCCGGCCCTGACAACGGACCCCCACTACGTTGTCCGGCCCTGACAACGGACCCCCCCTACGTTGTCCGGCCCCGACAACGGACCCCCACTACGTTGTCCGGCCCTGACAACGGACCCCCACTACGTTGTCCGGCCCTGACAACGGACCCCCACTACGTTGTCCGGCCCTGACAACGGACCCCCACTACGTTGTCCGGCCCTGACAACGGACCCCCACTACGTTGTCCGGCCCTGACAACGGACCCCCACTACGTTGTCCGGCCCTGACAACGGACCCCCACTATGTTGTCCGGCCCTGACAACGGACCCCGACTACGTTGTCCGGCCCTGACGGAACCAGATCCGTCAAATATTCTGGGGGTGTACACCCACCAAATATGTGACGGAACCACATCCGTGAAATATTCTGGGGGTGTAGACCCCCAAAATATTTGACGGAACCCCATCCGTCAAATATTTTGGGGGTGTACAGCCCCAAATATTTGACGGAACCACATCCGTGAAATATTTTGGGGGTGTAGACGCACCATGTGACGCTGACACTGAAAGAGTCAAGGCAGTCTTTTCCACACCATTGCACATGGGGTTGCGTGGGGGGTGTTTCCCCGACACTATGGATTTGTGTGGATGGTTTTCCAAACTTCCTCAAGAATCACCACGGCAAGACGGAGCACGACAACTAAGAGCACAGGGTTTTTAATGGTTGTCACCGGATCCTGCGATAAACAACAACGCGTGAGCAGGGCGAAGTGCAGCACATTGCCAGAACCCCTTCTCAGTTGTGATCAACATGTTCATCATTGAAGGGTCTCTGGTCTAAGGCGCAAAGGCCTAGACCGCAAACAATCAAAAACACCTCAAGGGTGTTGTACACAAACAAATTGTCGGCTCGAACAACCAAAATCAGAATCAAATTGAAGTTGTCACATACACTGCTGTCAACAATTGGTTGCCAAACGGGGGGCCAAAATGCCCCCAAAATCGGCTCAAAATGTGCTCGTGTCACCCGTTTGTGCACCCCAAATGGTCTAGGATTAGTTTTGGAAAAATGCGTTTTGGACCCATGTTTGACCCATTGTTGGTCCCACAGGATTGTGTATAGCGACCTAGTCGGCTATCAGACATCAGACATCAGACTTTTATGGACCATCATTACCAAACCATGAACTGCCTTCCACCAAACCCCTTGATTATGCACTACATCAACCCCCCCCCCCCCCCCCCGCCCTTGTCCACACCAAATTCTCTAGAGGAAACCCCCCCCGACCCCCCCCCAAGGAAAAAAGGCGCCACAGAAAACACAAACCCCCCTCAAAAGCTCAAAAAAGCCTTCAGAGTGGGCTTTGTGGTGATGGGGTTCACTTGCAAGCTTTCCACTCTGTCAACGGCCTTCAATGCGTGACTCATTGGTGTCCCACACCATTCATAGCCGGCGACGGCTACAAACCAAGAATAAACCACATTTTTGGCTACATGGCTCAAAACGCGATTCCGAGGGCACCTAGACCACCCGCAATCCCCCACTTTTTTCTTCTTTTTTGGACCGGGCTCAACAAGTTCAAAGAGTATAATGTGAACTCTCAGGCAACCGCCTGGTTCAAGAAGTAGGGCATATACTACAAACGAGTGCTCCACATTTGGCATGTGTTCCAGCTTTACCTGGGGAGCTGTCTCTGTTCACTACCTGCTTGGTCTACCCCTTGCATATGCACTACGCACTGCCACACCTAACGGCCTTACATTGATGGTGAAGCTCTCGTAGTCTCCTGTATTGCTAAGACCCATATATTCATCTTTCCTTCCAAGGTGCTTCCTCCCTGCAAACTCTTGTTTTCGTTCACACATTTTTGGCTACATGGCTCAAAACGCGATTCCGAGGGCACCTAGACCACCCGCAATCCCCCACTTTTTTCTTCTTTTTTGGACCGGGCTCAACAAGTTCAAAGAGTGTAATGTGAACTCTCAGGCAACCGCCTGGTTCAAGAAGTAGGGCATATAGTACAAACGAGTGCTCCACATTTGGCATGTGTTCCAGCTTTACCTGGGGAGCTGTCTCTGTTCACTACCTGCTTGGTCTACCCCTTGCATATGCACTACGCACTGCCACGCCTAACGGCCTTATGTTGATGGTGAAGCTCTCGTAGTCTCCTGTATTGCCGAGACCCATATATTCATCTTTCCTTCCAAGGTGCTTCCTCCCTGCAAACTCTTGTTTTCGTTCACTGTGTGCTTTTTTCCTCCTCTCTCTTGCGACATACTGCCCTACTCTGTCCTACGCCGTTTGTGTATGTTGCTGCCGTCAATACCAGATTGATTGCCATCCCTTGGGCGCCCTTTGCGGCTGGCGTTGATCGCCTGTGCATGCAGTATGGCTACAGCCCACTCGTGTCCTGCTAACAGCTTTCGAATGTACTGTCGGACCTCGTCCTTCAGCCTCCGGTAAGTGCATTCCATTATCTTTTTGGTAGACTGACTCCAGAGTTGCCTTGCCTGCTCCTCCCATGCATTCCATGCCGGTTGCAGTGACATCACAATTTGGGTAATGTAGTGTCGCATGTGCACCTCCCCTTGTCTATACCATTTGCGAAACATTTGTTGCACTATCCCTTTGCAATCTTGATGGTACATTTTCTTTTTCTGCTGCCGGTAGTAGTCTCTCCACTTCAGGGTGTCCCTCAACCTTCATAGCTGGCGACAGCCACAAGACAAGAACAGGCCATATTTATGGCTACATGGCTCAAGACGCGATTCCGAGGGCACCTAATCCACCCGCAATCCCCCACTTTTTGTGGTTTGCCAAGGGGGTAGGAATACACTGCACCAAAACACGACAAATCATGTAACTCAGACTGGGTGTGCCAGACACCGACAGTGCCAAAGGGGACAGCGCTGTCCATAGTGTCGCACTCACCAGGGCCCGGAGCGATAGTGACCGACATCCCCCCCCTGGGCGGGGGAAAACCAAACCAGACAAGCAGAAAAATCCAGCCCCCCCCCGTGGGTGGGTGGGTGGGCAGACAAACACTGCCAGGCAGCTGTACCACCCCTGCTCGGGGGCACAAACCTGGACAGGGGGGTGGTGTGTCGACATGAACAATCTCCGGAACCCCCGGGACCCGCCCAACCCAGCTCGATGGAGCAACACAACCTGCCACAGGCACCCATCATGCTGCCGACTCAGCCCCCCCCCCCCCCCCCCAGAACCCGGTCAACCCCCTACAGTCCCCCCCGAAGGTGGGTGGGTGGGCGGACAGAAAACTGCCTGAGAATGAAAAGGCAAACAATTGTTTGAGTACAAACAAGGGTTTGCCAAGGGGGTAGGAATACACTGCACCAAAACAGGACAAATCATGTAACTCAGATTGGGTGTACTACCCTCTAGGCCGGCCAAGCGACAAAAACTACCCTGGCGCCGAGGTGGAGCACACCCTCAAAGGCTCGCCAAACACGGGGCTCCATGAAACGCCCCAAACAGGCTCAGTACCACCAAGAGAAGGGGACACCCCCCCCCCCGCAATCAGGCGGGCCCAAAGCCCAAAATAGGCTTGCCAAAAAATGCAAGCCCAAAGATAATGGGGCCGCCTCCTCCGTCGCCTCCATGGCGGGCATCGAACCTACGCCCGCGTGACGAGACCCCCGTGCACTTCCAGTATGCTATGCTATCGATGTGGTGAGTAACCCCACCAGAACCACCAGCTGCAGGTAACCGGCATTCCACGGGGGGGCAACCGTACCACCCTCCAGCCCCACACCAACATCAACACGCTCATCGGGCGGCCTGCGCCATCGCCTCCACGAGCCGCGGAGATGCAGCGCACTGCGGGGCCGGGCCCCCGTGCACTTTCAGGTATGCTCCTATCCCATCACAGATCCCAACAACAAATAATCCGCCCAGATGGTACCCAAGTATCCATCGCTACAACACAAGAACTGCCCATAGCGGGTCGCCACAGCTACCCCGCTCCGGGCATCGAACCTCCACCCCCCGCCGTCGGGGCGCCGTCGGGGCGCCGCAGATGATACCATTGTACTATACCGAAGATACACAGCACCCGGCACTCAAAACATACAGCTCGCTTCCGCACTACCGAAACAGCCACAGGGGTCACTTCACGCTCAAAGCAACCACCCTCTGGCGCCTGCCCAACTCACCATGCAAGAACCAGTACTCCGCCCCCGTCTCAGTGCCCTGGCACAGACACACGACCCCGCGGAACTCAACCTTCCCAGGCTGTCGTAGTAGATGCTAATACACGTGCCATGCCGTACGCTCTGCCCTTACACGATCCCCTCCAAAATCCCCCTGGAGCCTGGAGATCAGGTCCGCGGGCTGGAACACCGACGGCACCCACAGAACCCGTACCACGAGACCGGAACAGACCAGGCTGCGTGCCAGCCCACGCAGGATTGTCTGCTGGGCACCCAGGACACTCTTGGCTCTCACCTGCAAAAAATGGGCAATAGCCACCTCCGAATCACTCACCAAGGTAACAGCTGCATACCGCAGCGCCACCGCCAACCGTACCCCCCAACAGAGGGATTGCAGCTCAACGAGATGCTGGCTTTGTGCCCGCAACCGGCGCGCGACGTATGACCGCACCCCCAGGAACTCTGAGAAACCCCCCACCCTCCACGAAGGCCCATCATGGGCGCCATCCACAAAAAGCACTAGCCCTGGCCCCTCCCACCACCGGCCCAGGGGGACAGGGGCATCGCGCTGAAGCCCCAGCTCCATACACATGGTTTGGATCCGGGCCACTGGTGCACGCCAGGGCTCAGCTCCGGCTGTCTGCAAAGCCACCAGGGACTCAAGAACCACCACCGGTGTGTGCCCCCCCCCCCCCCTCCTCCCGGAGCCAACAATAGGCCCCTGCCGCGAAAGGGCACGAAACACCCCGAGGCCGAACCTGCCAATGTAGGAACCCCAAAAACAACTGCATGAGCCTCTTCTGCGACCGCCAAACCGCCAACCGGATCAAGGTCACCAACATCTGAAGGTGGACCACCTCATGCCACCACACCATCCGAACCAGGAGGGCCCGCCATTTGCCCAAAAAAACCAACTGTGTGGCCGGTTCCAGGACACTCTTTGGACTGACAATGAATCCCTCTCGCCCCAGGGCAAGGACTGCATCACCCATGCTACCCCTGAGATAGCCCCTATCATGATGAATCAAAAGAAAATCATCCAGGTAATGCACCAGGAGGATATCGGGGGGCCGTACCCGTCCCACAATCCGTGCCAGTGTTTCCTGGCAGATGAAGGGGCTGTATTTCCAGCCAAACGGCGGTCTGCCCAGCCCCACCACCCTCCCACTGGATCCAGAGCGCAGGCGAAAAACCTTGCGCGCCGATGCCGGGAGCAAAAAACTCCAAAAGACTCACAAGGGTCGGAAACTGAGCCGCTGGATGACCCCGCCCACAGCCATCGCAGCCATTGCATCCTTCCATGTTCACGCCGTCTTGCATATCATACACTCGCCTTGCATATGTGTACAACAGCCAGCGTCCACGTCCAAGAGGGAAGCGCCGCTACTCTCCACCTGCCACCGGAAACCAACCCAACCAAGCTCCTCTGTGCCGAGTACTCACCCGGGCTCAGACCCCAAACCAGCGACGCGCCGAAAGGCGCTCCATCAATACGCACGCGGCCGCAAAACGCACGCCACCACGCTGCATGCACCACCTACCCCTGGTTACTGCCTACACGGTGCGATCACACAAAGGTCACGCTGGCACTCATTCGGCCGCCGTATCAGCTCACGTCCATATTGACATAAAGAACGTTCAGAGTCATCTATTTACAGGGAGGGAGGGAGCTGCAGTCCCCGCCGGCGGCCAAGGAAGAAAAAAAGGTGGGGGGGGGGGGGACCGCTCTGCTGTCGCAGCACGCACTAAATTGAGCGGATATCGGGGGGGTACATACGTACCCAAAACACTCTGGAAACCTCAGAACCACTATCAGCCAAAGCCAGTCCACACCTGCGGGGCGCCGAAGCTCCCCAGGGCCAAGGCATTTGCTGCCGGCCAAAGGGGATAGCCCCCCCGAAAACTGAAACCCTGACGCAATGTCCGGTCAAAAGTCAGCCACCATTGACCCGTGAAAACGAAAGTAAAGTGTCGGGCCATCTGCACGGTCGCGGCCCCCTAAGCACGGGATCCAGTCCAGGCCACCATCTTGGTACCTACACTCCATCCCGTTGGCGACCAAGCACTTCCTGTAACCCCCAGAAAACGTAAAGTCCCCAACACGAAACAGATCTACCCCATATCGCGGGAGTGACGCCAGGGCTTCCCACTCCAGACGGAGGGCCAACGTGCCCATGGTTGGAGAAAAAATAGAAAATCGGTGAGTGTCACCGAAGCGAGCAAACAGCCATCACTACAACGAGGTAGACCTTAAGCCGTACGGCACAAAGACGGGCCACAGGCCACACCAAATCGCCATGAGAACTCCCCAAAAAGGGGGGTACTCAAAATCCAAGCCATCTGCCACATCGAGGCCACCCAGGAAGCACGTGAACCAGCGCAGGCCACTTTCTTGGAGGCTGCGAAAACGCTGGGCGGCCCACGAGACCCATGGAAACGCCAGGAAACAAGGGGGCCGAAATCCCCCAAAGCCAAGGCATTTGCTGCCGGCTAAAGTGGGACTGCTCCCCCGGGCAAACTGAAGCTGTGACGCAGCGCCCGAGAGACGCCAGCCACCAAAGGCACGTGCACAAGAGAAAAGCGCCAAGCCATGTGCCACGCCACGGCCACACCAGAGAGCGTGGCGGCCAGTCCAGCCCGCCGCCTCCATAGGTACAGACATCGTAGTGATCCCTAAAACGCAGGAGTCGGACCAGAACCACGGAAAGCCAAGAATAGGCAAATACAAAAAATGTGTCACGGAGCATCCGCAACTGTGGAGGTCTCCACGACCGCGGCCAAGAGTGTCACCATCTCAGGCCGGCCTTGCACCCAGAGCCGCATGCCCAGGTCGGGCCCTCTGTTGGGCTTCTGCACAGTGATCGCGGCCCGTACCCCGCTGGTGGAACCCGCCTGCTCAGGCACGAAGAAGACACGCTGCATGGCGTGTGCCGCCGCCTCGTCCTTGGCGCGCACTTGCCGACCGGTGTGGCGCTCCAGGGCGTCCACCAATTCCCGGACCAGCTGGGCCACAACCGAGAACCTCTTGTTCTCGGGGACGGGCGGGGTGACCACCCAGGTGCGGTAGCCCGCCTGGGGCATCCCCTCACCTCCCCGAAGGCATACTTCCGGAGCTGTCGGAGCTCCCTCCTTTGCCTTTTCGCCTTGTGCTCCTCCGTGCCCGGTGGCGGGCCACGGGAGCGTTTGCCCATGTTGTGAAGCACAAGCCGCAGACTAAGACAGTCCAACACCAGACTAGAGGCCGAAGATAGGGGGGGGGGGGGGGTCAGTCGTACCCAAATTTGAACTTCAGGGTCTGGCTCGCCAAGCGGGGCAGCGACGTGGCGCCCGACCACACCGACACTGGGGACCAAAAGTCCCGAGGGTACAGAGGAGGGGGGGTGCAGGGTCTCTCCGCCGGTACCTCCCCTTCCCCATACCCCCCCCGGTCCGAGTCCGAGTCGTAATTAAGGCAGTCCTCCACGGACTCCAACCCCTCCACCTGCTCCAAAATGGAATAGTCCTCAACCATATCATGTGCCTGGCAAACACCCTCGTCCTCGTCAGAGGACCTCGCAACCCCACCCGCCGCCAAAGGAAGCAAATAAAGAGGGCTATCCAGCCGGCCCTCGTTGGCGAGGGTGTCGGCGTCCTCATTTCCGGGCACTCCACAGTGTGCTGGTACCTTGAGCCAGCACACTTCCCCCACGAAGCGTAAGCAGAGCCCCAAGACCTCCTCCCAAATGTCCACATGTGAAACTGGTCCGGATGCATTGCGCCACCCATGTCGCTTCCACCGTGCCGCCCCCCCCCCCTCACCCCCAAAAACACCAAATTGCAGTCCGTGCAAAACACCTCCCTGACGCCTGGCTGGTGACGCCGAAGTGCCCACAGAGTAGCCCACAACTCCGCCCTGATGTTCGTCTGCGGATCATGTACAGGCAGGGGGGATGAGAAACTGAGGCCAGCATCGGAACACACACCAAACCCGCCAATCCGCACGCCATGGACCAGCTCGCTGGAGCCATCCAGATAAACGGCCACCCAGCCCGCGGGCAAAAAAGGCTCAATGGCCAACACAAAACGCGCCCGAAGAGTAGCTGCGTTTGGTTCAAAAGGCATTCTTCAAATCAATATGGGTGCCACACAAAGGCACCCCTGGGTAGAACGTGACCAGCAGCTGACTTAACTGCTCCCACGACCTAAGCGAGAATCTCGGGGGGGTGCACCCATCCAACCCATTCTGTTTAACACAACTGAGAATCAAGAATACCTTCTCGGAGGTTTTGGGAACGATGAAGGGCCAACACGTCGGGGGCAGATCCTCAGACAAACCATACAGAAGCCACTGTCGTTTCAGCACCCCAACAAACTTGGTGACCTCATCTGAAACCCAAGGGGGGGCCGCCGGCCTGGCGTTACCCCGATCGTCGACCCAGGGGGCCTCCACATCGAATTCCCGCAGACCCTGCCGTAGAAACCCGACGGTACCGCCCGCTCCCAGATATCCTCCGGGATGACGTGGCTGCCCACCGGACCCAAGCCATTCAGCAGGATATCCGGGTTCACCTTACCAGCTCTGGGGGTAGGGGAGGTGGTGACGTGCAGGAGACCTCTCCAGTCCTCCCGTCTCAGACTCTTGACTGCCTTAACGATGTTGTGGGCTGCCGTAGGCAGGCGGAAGTCCTCGGCTGTGTCGAAGACACGATCCACAAACAAGGTAAGCCTTTTAACAAGCACCCAGGGGGTAACCCGCCGCTTATCCGACAGCCATCCCAGGTGGGGGGTGCAGGCACGAACGAACTCCAGAAATAGGGGGTCATCCGGATCCCCACACCCCCCCCAATCCCACAACTCCGGCTGCGTGATAGGGTCACGGGGGCGGTCGAACAAGTCCTCCCGACCGAGCAGCCAACCGCGCAAGGTCAGCCAAGCTGGGGGTCGGCGGGCCCGTGGCCGCCGGGACCTTCGGGCCAATACGCCGACGCTTCGCTGGCGCTCCTGCCTTGGCACCGGCTCTGGCCACTCCAATGGCCCCAGCCACACTGCTCCTGGCAGCATGAGTCCCCCCCCCCGCCGTTGAAGGAGCCTGCGCCAGCGACGTGCGAGCCGTGCGCGTCTGTAGACGCAGGGGACCGCCCACCACTTCAGAGGACCCCCGTCGCGCTTGGAGAACCGGGCGTGCGTCCGACTGCCGCCCCATGCGACCCCCCTGGCGCCGGCGTCCCTGGAACTTGGAGCGGGGTGCAGGGGTTCCGACCCGTGGGCCGATGACAAAAGCGGGCCCCTGCTCCTTAAGGCCGACCCGGCTGACCCCCCCCCCCCCTCCTCAGACCCGGAGCTGTCACTGGAGTCGACCGTAACAAAGGCTCCACCGATTCCCCTGGATCCGGGGGGGGAACATCGGGGCCGGAGGTTGCCGTGGGGTCCGGCGGTTCGAGCTCGCCCTGAAAGCCCCCCCCCCCCCCCGCAGGCTTGGGTGCAGCCGGGGGGGGGGGGGTCCAACAGGTCCTCTGGCCAAGCTGGGGGGGTGGAATGCAGCCGCCGGAAAGGGCTTAGCCTGCGCTGGGAACATATTGGGGGCCCAGACCTCCAGATGGGCGAGAACCCTCGATGCCCCCCCCGCTCCCGGCTCCGTAGGCAGTCGTAGAGGGCCCACGACCGCCGCGTCCTGGAATGCTGTTGCATACCGCAGGGCGGAACCAACACTGCGCCACCGGCCCCACCAGAGGAAGAACTGCATCTGGGGGTGGCGAGCGTAACACGCAGCGTTGCCCCCCCGGCGCAAAGCATGCCAGCGGCAGTGCCTCCAAGGCGTGGGACCCAGGACTTCCAGGAACCTGTGCTCCAGCCACGCAATGCCTCCCGGAAACAAGTGGTCATCGGGCCACATGCCCTTGGCCTCTGCCCAGCGAAGCAGGGCCTCTCGATAGCGATCCGCCCATGGTGAGATGGGACGTGACTGCCAGCCCTCCTCACCAGTTTTGGAGTTCCACAACCGCAGCCAAAGGGGGACCGATACATCCCCCATGCGGAGTCCAGATACTTCGCCAACCCGCAGCCAAAGGGGGAATGTTTGCCCGGCGCGCGCCCGGTGCGCTACTTTTGGACTATGTTCCCCCCGAAGAGCCCCCAAGCACACCCCTTGGAAACGCCCTTAGAATTAGGTGACGCAAAATGGCCCAGCTCAAGAAAGTTGCAAACTGGGGTACACAATACCACTCTCGCTCCTTTAAGGGCAATCTTGGTCAACACCTTAGCAAGTTGGGAGAATGAGGGGTTAGGGTAGCACAACCACATCGATCTCCAGTAGAAGCGATAGGCGTTATTGAGGTATCGCGAACAGTAGAGCTGCATCATAACATCGGTCCCACAAGTGTGGGTGTCAATACATTCAGTACAATAGTGCTCCTTACACTCATCACAAACTGCGACGGTGGAGCGTTCTGGCAACACAAAACACACACTTCCGCCTCATCCTCTGCCCCATCTTGCGTGCCACAACCGAGCAAACAGCTGCTCAATGTGTGCCCAATACCACCCGTGCACGTCATTGTAACATTGTTGGCGGGCTGTCAAAGTGCCATTCTTTCTTCCATTGAATGGCATAATGACATAAATCCGGCCCTTATAAGCACCATCATGGCCCCCAACTTCGAAATCAAAGAAATCACCTCGGGTACGAGAAGGTCCTTACCCATCCCAAATCATAGCATCTGCTGATGTCCCGGGGGCCAAGGGGCAAATCCATATAATGTTGCCCAACATATCAACCGCAACAGTCCACCGGTAGGGCACAGGTCACAAAAGATGCCCGGCGCGCTAACGTTCCCGCAAAGAACCCAGCTAAGCACCGCCACGCAAGCCATAGGCAATGCAAGAGGCTAATCCTCAGCTCTCTCGACGAGGACGCACAAACCTTCTGGGGGCAGGTAGGGTTGCAGACCCACTTTAGATGCAGCTTGGGCAATCCGCTTGTGCAGCTGCTGTACCGTCGGCCCGATCCAGCCGAGGTCCTCAGCGGCCCGCACTGCCGCATTATACCCTCGCAACGTGGACTGCCTCTCTCCTGCCTCCGCTCTGGCCGCCAAGAACTCCACCAGCACCCCAGCCAACAACGCCTCTCCAGAGGCCTCCTCGACCTCCGCGAAGCTGGCCAGCTTCTGCGCATACGCTCTGCGGGTCCCAGCCCGCCACGATCGGGCGGCCCAAGCATCAGGACCGCTGGGCTCGTCCTCGGTCCCCAACATGCACCAACGCAACCAGATCCAGCGGAAGGAGCGTGCTGTCCCCTCCGCCGCGCGGGACTGGTCTCCATCACCGGCTCCTGTGGGTTCGCAGGGCGGATCCCCGGGAAGTCCGCCCACCACGGGTGGTGTTCAGCTCCAATGGGGACACTGGAAGTGCCAGTGTCGTGCCGGCAAGGCTGCCCCTTTCTGCGTGTACCTTCTGCAATTGGCTGACGGCTCCGACTCCACCGGGATCCACTCTCCTGCGCGCGTCTGCCAACTCAAAACTCCTCCGACCTCTCTGAACCTCACGTTCTTCCAGTGGAAGTCGGTCCCCAGGGCGCCCCTGGCCTCCTCCAGCACGGCGTAGGGCGATCTACCCTTGGGCTCTTGGCCCGCTCTGGTGTTGTACCTCGTCATGTACGCCGTGTGCGACTTGCAGAGGACTTCCCAGACCCGGTACACCAAGACATGATCTCGGGGGGGGGGGGGGGCAGCCCCTTGCTCATTAGCCCCTTCATGATTCTGCGGAGGCTGCAGGGGGAGGCTCGCTTGCTCGAGGTACTCTTTAAGGGCTCCCACACACAGGCGCATCCATTGCGCCACCCGCTCCTCTTGGACGAACTCGTCCAAAGCTCCCGGCGTCCCTAACCCTAACCCGGCTCTCTTTCTGCCTGATGCTGGTCCGCTGCAGCTCCATCCTCAAGCGCTCGATCTCCTCCGCCTGCTCTCTCATGGCCGCTGCCATTCTCTGCACGTCCGCCCATCCCCCGTTGTCCGAGTCTCCCATCGTGCTTGGTGATCACACGCAGACACACCCCACAAAAAACAAAAACGGATAGAAAACTGCTTGAGAATGAGAAGGCAAACAATTGTTTGAGTACAATCAAGGGTTTCCACCCCTCAGAATTGCCCAAACGGACACCTACACCCCCGTACCTAGGCCCGGTAGGCTTCAGCAAGCTGCAAGCTGAAACCGAAACAGGTGGGTGCCCAAATGGGTCATCAGGGTCCAATATGGACAAAAAACTGACTTTTCTCGAAAATGATCCCAGACCATGTGTGATGCTAAAACAAGTGTTTTGGACTGTTTTGAGCTTGTCGTGGCCCATTTTGGTCCTGCGAAAATCCCTTGAAAATGGGGTGTTTTGGGACCAAAAATGGGTCAAAAATGGGTCAAAAGCGCATTTTTCCAAAACTCATCCTAGACCATTTGGGGTGCACAAACGGGTGAAATGAGCACATTTTGAGCCGATTTTGGGGGCATTTGGGTCCCTCACAAGTCCTACAAAAGTCTTGAAAGTGGGCCTTGTGGTGAAGGGGATCACTTGCAAGCTGATTCCACTGTGTCACCGGGCTTCAATGTGTGACTCATTGGTGTCCCTCACCATTCATAGCTGATGTTCCCTCCCCCACCAGCTCGGTCCCAATATTCAGTCTTGATTAGGGTTAGGGCTAGGCTTGCTGTTAGGGCCTATAGCGCTCCCGTAGCCCTCCTTCAGCTCAAAATTTTTTCTTGTTGTTTTAACACAAATATGACTTCTCTACAAAAATTTTGAGTATTTTGAGTATAAAGACACAGTATGAAAAAAAAAATTGGCGCCTTCGGTGCCGGACAGATTGCTCTAGGGACACTTGTTGGTGGCCGACCCGGCACCACTATCTTTCAAAACCCGGGGGGGGGGGGGGGGGGGGGCTGGGGGTGTCGCATACAAGGACCGGGCCCGGCCGCCCCCCCCCCATGGTACAACTATCAACTAAGCTATATTCCATTGTCTACAGAGGGGACGTTTCTGTCCGGAAGCGCTCTGCGCGGCACAATACGTGCTGCGCGTGTTGCTTCAAAACGCGCAGCACGCGCAGCACGTGCAGAACGCAAACAACACACGCATCAGGCGCAGAACGCGCAGAACGCGCAGCACGGAGTTCTAGAGGCAGACTTAGAAGCAGACTTCCGGCACGCGCAAAACGCGTAGCACGCGTAGCACGTCACTATTGCACACGCGCGCACTTTTGGGGGGCCGCGTCCTCACAGTTTGGGTATCCAGCCTACGCGGTTGTCCCCCAGGGTTCGCACTGGTCCCATGGGTAGGGATGGCAGAGGCTTGGCGGCCATGAAGTTCACGATTCCACCACGTCCGCCCTCCACCACCTTCTCCTTCCTAATCTTCGTCAACCTCCATGTCCTCGTCCTCTTCCCCGTCGCTCTCCTCCTCCTCCTCACTCTCTTCCTCCTCATCCTCCTCCCCCTCCTCCTCACTCTCCTCCTCCGTGTCATCGTCACTCTCCTCCCTCTCGCTGCCATCCTCCTCGGCCTCGTCGCCCTCCTCCTCCACATCCGCCTCTACCACCCCAGTCACCCCATGCGCCACGGCAAAGCACCCCACATGGTACCACTTGCCGCACCCACAACAAACGTAGTGGGTCTTGCCCCGGTTGCAATGGGCGCACACCCGGCGGCCCGGCATCCGCACCGGCACGTGGATGGGCTGGCCATGCGGCGGCGGGCCCCGCGGCAGTGGCGGATAGCTGGGCCACTGCGGGTCTTCGTCGTACGACTGCTGGTACTGCGGTGGCGGGCCTGGCAGGTGCGGGTACCCGCTCATGTGCGGGGGCGCCCAATCCCAAGCGGCAGTCTGCACAACGTGTAACACGGCAAGTCCTCCTCCAGAAGCGTGCAAGGAATCATGCGTGTAACACGCGTAGAACGCGCATCACGCTACCATGGGCCTCCAGAGGCGGCGCGGAGGCACCAGCGCGCACACCACCGAGACCACAAAGCACACAGATAGCCGCGGTTTCTTCGCCGCCAGCTCTCGGGTGCGCACCAACGACCATGCTCCAGACGTTGGAAGTTCGAGTTGCCGTTCCTCTTCCAATTCGTACGCCATCAGGCCGGCCATCCGGACAAACCGGACAAACTTCTCCTGCAGAACGCGGAAAACACGATCGGTCCTCCAGAGGCACAGTAGAAGCAAACACGCAGAACGCGCAGAACGCGCATGACGCGCGGAGCGACTACGTAGAAACACAACAGAGGACGCGCGCAACACCTGCAAAACATCCGTGTCCATGTCAACGATGTCTTCGATGCCCATTGCGCTCACCCGATCGCTGACCCCACCTCCACGACCACCTCGCAGGCCCTCCATTTTCAGCTTGCCCAAACTCAGGCCCTCTGCCGGCGGGCTGAGGTCCACCGGCCATTGCGGCGCGGCGGCGCAACCCGTACAAACCGAAAGGCCCTTCAAAATCCCCTCCGCCACTTGTCTCGGGCTGCTCGATGGGTAGCGCTTCTCGAAGTGCTCACGGGCTGCTGCAGCCGACTGGGCGTTCTTGGTCCCGCATCTCAGCACACTTTGCACGCTCAGGGCCCGCACACTGGTGTGCAGCAGCAGGGCCAACCCGAGCTCTTGCTTGGAGCTGGGTTCCTCCGACAGGCACTCCTTGTAGTGCATCACCAGGCGACCCACGGTCGCATTGAAGTCCGTCTCCAAGATTCTCTGCATTGTGTCCAGATCACGGTCGTACCCGCCTTCATGCTGGAACTTCTCTGCTCTTGTCGGTGCGGCGCTGATGCTCTTCTGCGGGCCCTTCCCGCTGATCGCAAAGGACACGTTCCCACGGGCCGGCTTGTCCTTGTCCTTCTTTTTCTTGGGCATCTCGGCCTCGGACTTCTTCGGTGGCACCTTGGGCGGGCTCCGCTCCTCTGCCTTCCGCTTCTTCTTCTCTGCCATTGTCTGCGGCTCCTGCTTGACCTCCAGCATGGTGGACCGTGCTGCCTTTCCAGAAGCCTTTGCAGCAGAAGAGGAGTGTTTCTCCGGCACATCATCTGGCTCGTCCTCTGAATGCTCCCTCTTCACTGTGCCTCGGGCCTGCTTCTTGCCATGGGGTGTCAATGGCACGTCGTCGTCTTCCTCCTCTTCCTCCTCTTCCTCCTCCTCGTCTCCATCGTCCGCTGCCTCCTCCTCCTCCTCCTCCTCCTCCTCACTCTCTTCTGCCTCGCCCTCCAACCAGGTCCACAACCGGTTCGCTTGGATTTGCAGAACGCGCAGCACGCGTAACACGGTGGTGGTGCCCCCAGAGGCGGAGCGAGAGGCACACCGGCGGAACGTGCAGAACGCGCAACACGCGCCACACACGTACAACAGGGGGCAGAATCACGTACAGATGCAACACGCAGCACGCCCAGACAGCCTTTGTGTACTGGAACCATCCATCCGGCTTAGCGCGGCAATCTTGGACTTTTGCGGGATCCCGGGGCTTGCTTGGTTTCGTCTTGATCTGCAGGCAGTTGGTGGGGTAAGCAGCTTATCGAAAATGGAGACTAGGGACCGGCACGGTGCGACGAAACGGAACATAATGGCACTTGTCATGCATGCATACTTGATATGCGGTGACGTTGGTGAGGTACATCTCATCTTCTCGGCGATCCTTGCTGCCGGGCTTCTTGCGGTTGACCCAGGCTGCGTGCCACCCAGCTGTGCAGAAATGTGTGGCACGGCCCAGAACTAGAAAAAAAAATGTGAAACGAACGACATCGACGTGGGGGACATCGAAAGGCACAACACCCGTACTCCACCCCATTGAACAATCACATACATGTCTGTTGTTTGATCTGGAACACGATGAACGCGTTGTGCTTCAGCGTGGCCGCGCTCCCCCAACTGCCCAGGTGGCCCCCCTTGGCGAGCCACTGCTTGTGGCTATCCGGGAAAAGCGGTGCGGGCATAAAGAAAGGGCTGAGGTACAGGAGGACGCGTAGCTCGCGCAAAACGTGGGTTCCGGCCTCCAGAAGCGTGATGTCGGTTACGTGCGGAACGCGGAACACGCCTTGCACGGATATGCGACACGAGTTATTCGAGTTCCAGAGGCACACCTAGAAGCGAACGCTTAGAACACGTAACACGCGTAACACGCGCGGCACACGGAGCACGAAAGCCAAGGTAGAGGCAACGGCACGATACGCTTCTCACATGGAAAACGGTGGAAATGAACAAAACGGATGCTTCCATGACGTCCGGCACGTTCGAAAACCCCCCGGAACAACAAAACTTTATGGATTCATTTTTGACGAACAAAAAACGTTGATTCCGTTCTGCGCGTGGTAGACAAAGGAATATCAAGATCTGCTTGAATTTGAACATCACAGAGTGCATGGCATAGTAAAAAAAAAAGGGTGAGCGTCCTTATGGTACCCCCTGACACAATATGGCACAAGGAATCCTTAAGATTGAAAGAAATATTTGGTACGAGGGAGGGCTTCGAAATTTGTCCATATCAACTTTTTCAGGCCCTAATTAAAGTCCCTTCTGGTACCGCCGACACACACGTGCGCGCGCACATGGTACAAGTGCACCTTGACCTCGGACCACATTGCAAACAGAGGAAACCCTTGGGAACATGAAAATGTCAGATTCCCACCCATGTTGGCACAAGCAATGAAGAATGCGAAGCCTACAAATGTTCGGCTTGGAAAGCCTTCTTGCAATCATACACCATGCGGAACAATTGCACATGCTCACCACTTGAAGATGCCTTTGGCTGAGGCTTAGGGGCTGGTTTGGGCTCAAGCAACTCTAAATTCTTGGGAATGAAATTGCCTTGCATTGGTCCCCCTTCTCCGATGGTCCCTTTATTGTAGCATCCACACAGTCACCGTTGGAACGTGTGAAAATAACTGGACGCCCAGGTTCAAAAAGAGAAGATTGCATGGTGAGCCAATGCAGGAAAGCAGAATATAAAGCACAAATATTCCCAAAATCAGAGCCATGTGGGTTGAAGTGGGCAAAGACTCACAACAAATGTGTCCATGGCGCCATGTAATTTGCTGATGCAGACCTCCTAAGTCTCCGGCACCAAAGTCACGGGCCCATTCCACGACCTTGTAAAAAACGTCAAAAAAACTGTAAAAAAGCTGTAAAAATAAATGTAACAAACTTGTAAACAACTGCACGTGGGATGCATACCGTCATTGCCTGATCGTTGCTAAATGGTTTGTGATATTTCCTCCCGGCTTTTGTCAACTTTTTTTTGGGCCTTTCAATGGTTTGATATACCCAGTACATGACAAACCACACGCCAGCACAGCAGTAACGAGTAACACAGCCCCTGCATGCCCCTTTTTGTTTCACTTTTCTTATTGTAAATTGCCAGTCACCGCAGTCACCGAGTGAAAAAAACTCCCCAACCACCAATCACCGAAGTTCACCGAAGTCCCGGCTACTTAGGAGCCCTGCAAATGCGACGACAAACCCATGTCTTGTATGGCCGCACTACATTTTGTACGTAATTAAAATCACGTACACAAACATTAAGGTCCCTACGCCTACTGTGGCTTGGACAAGGGCGTAGCTTATCCATGAGCGGTGAAAAGTCCAGCGACAAGTCCCCACCGACAGACTGACGCTCTCAAAACCGTGCATAGTCATCGATACGGCGGCGAAGCCGCCGCCACACATCGTTCACAAATACGGCGCCGGAGGCGCCGCCACAGATAGTGCAGCTCTCCCTCCCAACACTCAGGTTCACGTTCGGCCTCTGCGCCTCTTGGGGTTAGCGCTGACATCCGTACTGAAGCCTCACGACGAGCCTCCTTCCTCCGATTGTGCAATCTAAGTGGACGGAATCTCCATATCCTCCGCCTCCGACGCTGTAGGGCGTAGCTTATACAAGGGGGGTGGGGGTATATTTGGATGGGCGCAAAAGTGGCGCCAACATGGATGGGTGAGCAAAAAGGGACCAATCCAGGACAATGACCTGTGGGAAGTGCTGCTTAGCCTTACACACCCCATCGCATATTGACAATACGAGAGCGGACCACTTGGCCGATGTGGGGCGCAAGCAGTCCCCGCTCCTCTTTGGCCATATCTGAGCCCACCCCAGACGACAAGAGGTCCAGGAAGAGGTGGAGTCGGATGACAAAATGGACGCGGCGTGGGAGTGCCCTTTCAGGCAGAAGACCCCATGCAGAAAACCCCCCAGCGACCGGCGCCAAGACAGGGGGCACAAGCAGGTCTCAGAGCGCTCTACACATGCACGTCCTGGTGTGCACATGCAGCAATGTTCGGCAGTTCGACAAGATCACAGATATGATACAAGTGTGCTACCATACAAGTGCCTGCACCTGTTGGGCCTGTATTTTGTCAACACGTGGGTGTTTCCATCGTACAGTAAAGATTGGGCGCCCTATGGCTGCCATCCTCTTCCTAGGGGGAATCTTTGCACTGCGCGCGCACTGCGCGCTACTTTTAGACTATGTTCCCCCGGAAGAGCCCCCAAGCACACCCCTTGGAAACGCCCTTAGAATTAGCTGACCCAAAGTGCCCCAGCTCAAGAAAGTTGCAAACCACCTTCCCTGAACATAACACACATCATGCACATCTGGAAAGGCCATGAACAGCGCATTGGTCGCCACCCTCAAGAACACACAACTGTTTTTCTGGTCCATTGTCAACTAAGTACACATTGAGAATACGCAACTTGTGTGCACAACTTGACACGGTTGCAGAATCAAAGAAATGTCACACTGTCACGTGTGTGTGTCAATGCAATCCGTACAATATTGCAATTCACACTTGTCACACATGGACATCTTTTCAGGGTCAAACTTGGTGCAACAAAGGGCACAAACATCCCCATCATCACCCACAACATCCTCATCATCATTGTCCTCCTGTGTAGGTGCGGTCCATACATGTGCAGGTACGTGCTCCCATGGACCATATGGAGGGTACCGTACCTGTCTTCGAATCAAAAATTGCTGCAAATGCAAGAGTACACGCACGTACTCATGCAACTCCGTACCGGATCCCCTCCATATGTTCCCTACGATGCCCCAGTGCCACATGCGTGCAAGCAAGTGCTCAATGCGTGCCCTATAGAAACCATGAACATCGTTGTACTCCTTTTGCCGCTCGGTCAACGTCACCATGATGCACCACGCAACAAAGCGTGGATTCAAAGATTGTCCCGGTTTCCTCAATAGCACCGGAAGGTTGGGGCCCAAAAGAGGGCGGAAATGCTACGTCACCCCTGCATTCTCGGGGGTCCCCAAAAGAAGGAGAACAAAATCAGAAGTCAAAACCTACGCTAGGGGTCACCATGATGCCCCTAGGGGCCCCTAGTATCACAAAGTATGGGTCTCTAGTACGGCTAGACGCCCAAATAGTTGCAATGCGCGCGCAGTGCGTGCGCACTGCGCTTAAGGCTCCCCCCTAGTCGCTGCTCGGCTGAGCGACCAGGCGTAGGACTTCACCTCAGGGGAGGCGTTAAGAGTGTTGATGTAGTGTACCCCCCCCCCCCTTTGTAATAGCTACGCCAAAGTACGGAATTAATACGGTCCCTACGCCTACTGTAGCTTAGACAAGGGCGTCGCTTGCGCACGACACATACAACTACCAACACACACGTGAGTGAGTGCATGGTATGAGTGCACCTTAGCCTGCGCCCACGTTCCCAAAGGCATTAAAACACAAGAAAGTGTTTGAAACATGAATTTTCAGGTTCATACCCAAATTCCTACAAGCAATGAGGCATGAGAAGCCTACAAATGTTCGGATTGGAAACCCTTCTTGCCATGATATACTATGCGGAACAACTGCACATGCTCACCACTTGAAGCTGCCTTTGAAGATGCCTTTGCCTGAGGTTTAGGGGCTGGTTTTGGCTCGGGCAACTTCAAATTCTTGGGAATGAAATTGCCTTGCATGTGGTCTCTTGTAAAGTACAACTTCCCATCAAAGACATGCCCCATTCCCCACACACCTCGGGCAGCCTTAGCCCAAATAACTTCATTGGGATTATCATCGGAGTCACTAGGATAATCACTTGAGGAAGAGAGGTGAAAAATGGTGAAAAATGACGTGGGAGACAAGCGTGTTTCCGATATGCTACCATCCGATGTGTTGTGTACTGGCCTTTAGAACCACCAGGCCCTATCTCCCCTGTTGGTCCCAGCAGTTGCCCCTGCGGTTTGCACTTAGTGCAGACCTTCAAAGCTCAGATCAACCGCGAGGGTCGACCCCCGGCAGCATGTCCGCCGCCTTCGCCACCAAACGTGGCGTGGGAGTCACGCTTGTTTCAGGTATGCTCCTCCCCTGTTGTGTCGCAGTATTCCAAGGGCGCCACTGGCGCCCCCCTCCGTGAGATGCCAGCTAATGATATCCAGCGCCGCCCTGTGGAACATGTTTAGTTGTGCCACCACGTGTTCCGTGGGTGCATACGCCCGTGCTGTCAAGTATACCACCGGTGCAACCCACGTGGCAAACAAATATGCCCGCTCCTCCATTCCCAGAGGTACCGTGGCCAGGGTTCGCGCCCGCGCCAACATTTTTGCGACCACCGGCGCATGGGCATTGGAAGTAGTGACGTTGCCCAACTGGATACCCAGGTATTTCAACTGCTCCTTTACTGTCAACCCTGCCACGCTCCTTTACTGTCAACCCTGCCAGTGTGGTCAGCCGCGGGGCATCGGGGTCCGAGCACCTAACCACCGCATACGTTTTTGAAAAATTGACCCGCAGTCCTCAGAAATAGCCAAACACCTGCAGGACGTATAGCACCGCCCTGATAGCACTGCCCTCAGGTCGGCCACCTGCTGCGCCCCCCGCCCCGGTAGTGCCAGCAAGATGTCGTCGGCATATAAAAGCACCACCACCGTAACATGCAGTCGAAAATAAGCAGCACGGTCACCAGATCAAAAAGTAGGGGGGACAGCGGGTCCCCCTGTCGAATGCCAGAACCTGGGCTCAGCTGCACATCGGCCACAAACCCCCTACCCACACAGACTACTATAGCTTGGACAAGGGCGTAGCTATTACAAGGGGGGGGGGGGGAAGGAAGGAAATCATATTAAGGAGCAATAGTCCATGGGGCTTCTACCCATTCCAGCCCCCAAACTCACCCAAGGGGCAAGTCGCGCGGGTTTCTGGAGAGCTGCCGCCCTGTATGACAAGAGGCTCCCCCCTCCGTCCTTTAGGTTGCCTCACGTGAGGCCCGTCCATGCTTCATGAGCCCCTCCGCGCTGTTGGAAGACAGAGCACCCTCCTGCATGCTGTACGGCATGGTGGAGTGTCGTGCATGGGGGTCACGAACCCATCCCTGGCCCTGTCGGGCCATGCCAGGTAATTCCGTGCAGAGACGCTGTGCTCCGCGAAGAGAGGGAAAGGTAAAGGGGTTAGGGGGCCACTCCCCCACGGAGGGTGGGGTAGAGTACTGGACTTCGTACTGACCCATGTCCTCATCGCACTCACGATGAGTGCTGCCCGCTCGTGAGGCAGACATCACGCTCTCAAAAAGTGGCGCCAGCAGGGTGGGGGGCAGATCGGGGGGGGTTGAACACCGGACGGCATATTGTTGCACGTCCTCATCAGACGCACTCTGAGTGCTGTCCCTTCGCGGGGTAGACATGGCGCCCTCAAATAGGGGCGCCAGCAGGACGGGGGGCAGGTGAGGTGAATCCTGCTGTCGGTCAGACCCCCCCCCTGGTGTGCATGCGGGCGACCAATGCTCTGGGGACACGTGCCGCACTGAGTGCCAACTGGAAGTCACCGCCGGCGACCATGCCGGAGATGGCGAGAATTGCCCTGGCCTACTCAGCACCCGCGGAGACGGGGTGCTAGTTACGTTGAACCCCATCGGGGGGCCGGTGGGCAGGACGGCGGTGCGTGAAGTCCGCGCGTTGGGCCGTGGTTCCCTTCGGGGCTGTAGCGGTTGTGGCCTTGCTTGAGGCATTCGGATCTGCTGCAACGTCCTTGCTATCCCCGGGGGGATGTCGCGTCCCTTTTCGTGTGGAGGCTGCTCCGAGCTGCGTGTCGGTAGTGGGGTGCGCTGCCCCTCTGGGGTGCTTACCACCACTATGCGTGACGCACGCTCAGAAGTGATAGCTCCTGTGAGCTGTAGGTATGAGAGCGCATGCCCTGACATGGGGAGGGGAGCTCCGGCTGGGCTCCCGTGACGGTCTGGGGCCTCTAGGGCCGTATGTGACCGCGCATCCCCTTGTTGTAGCTGGGGTCGCTTGCGTCGTGGGCTCCCCGGCCGTTCTGTGACCGACTGCCGCCTTTTGACCCCTCGGGGCACCCGCGCAGGTGGTGCCCTACGCCGTGACTTCCTCGGCGCCGGGTTCCCTGACCGCTGAACGGATCAGGCCCTGGGGGCGTGTGTGCGGGGCACTGCGTGTGGCGGTGAGGACCGCGCGGGGCCGCATGTGGGCTCCGCTGTCGCTCGTCGGTAGCGTCCCCCGGTGTTGATGGGCTCAGATTCCCACGAGGACGACGAGGAGAAGACCTCCGGGGTAGAGGGCCCTTCCTCCGAGGTGTATTCCATCTGCACCGGGGGTGACGGCGACGGCGGAGCCCATCCTAGAGGTGCATCCGGGGGAGTTAGCGTATCTACGCGCTGAGACAAATCGCTGGGCGCTGCCGCGCGCCCCGCCGGCAGTGCCGCTTGGTGACTCGACCCACTGCAGCTACATCAGGTGGAGGCGGGGCCGCTTGCTTGGCAGGTCGGAGCAACCGGTAGGGCCGCGTGGGGGGAGCTCCAGGGTTGCGGTGTGCTGGAAAGTAGTCAGCCGCAAACAAAGTGGTGCTCTTCTTACCTCCTCCTCTGCCGGTGAGATGCCGAGGGGTGTGCATAGCAGGCAGCAGCGACGATGTGTACTTGAGCTTGGAAATGCGCTCCTTGATGCTGGGGCTGGACTCCGTTGCTTGCCGCCGTTCCTTGGCCCGCTGGGCATTTCTCCGTCTCGTGTCCGGTGAGGGGGGCGGTGCCTGTAGCACCGCCGTCCAGCGTAGCTCACAGTACTCTTGCAGGTTTTGTAGGAGTTTCAGCATGTCCGGGCGCCGTGTGAAGTATGGTCTCGCAGACACACCCACTATTGTGGGGGCCCCCAGTGGGACTAGGGAGGAGCATTTGGTAAGCACACCACCTGGTAGCACGGCCCCAGCCACGATCAGCTTTTGCAAGGTCGCTAGGGCAAGCTTTAGAACCCTTGCCCTTTCTGGTAGCGGAAGGGCAGTCGCCCGATACACAGCCTGGGGTGAGGCCGGCAAGGTGCGCGCCGCGAAGCACTCAAAGTCCATCACTAGCTCCATGAAGGAGACTTGCCCTTTCCCTGGTATCCAGACCAGCTCATTGACCCGTCGTAGCAGATCGTCAGGAAAGTCGGAGTCCCACCGCCACTCTTGAGCCGTGGGTTGGCGAATCCGCAGCTTCTCCCTGTGCTCCGGCCGCGGTAGCGGCCCGATGAACTGCCAGAATGGGTACCCTCTGCCTTGTTTCGTCTTAGGCTGGTCAAAGAGCTGCACATCTTCCCGGTGTGCCCGCGCCCGCAGAATTTGCAGCACCATACTATGAAAACCGTACATGAAGTCGTGCACCTGACCTTTGGGGATGCCGTGCAACAGGTGTTCCGGCATCAAGCCACAGATCCGTAAGCACGTGGGCCAACTACTGATCTGGTGTGATAGCCCCAGTGCCCTCGCCGTTCTCATAAGCGAACGCCAGGCACCGGATCGATGTATGCCCCAGGCTGGGCCGGCCCACAAGATGTGTTCGTCGTCCTCTTCTTGTTGCCGCGAGCAGTATGGGCATAGCGGTGTCGCCCTGAGGCCCCTCGCATGCGCCCTGGCAGCCGTCCATAACGCCCCTGTGAGCCAGCCCCGCAGCAGCGCGTTATCAAATTCTGTGCCCTCTGATAGAAGGACTTGACATGCCTCCCTGTCGGGGGCCCCTAAGATGCCTGGAAATTGTCGCGGTCGACGATCTTCCAGCGAGAGCAGGGCCCGCCGCCTGATGGAGTCCCGCAGGATATGCTTGAATTTGTCCTCGCTTATGAGCGTCATGTCTATTTCTTCGGGCAAGGGGGGGGGGGGTCCGGGGGTGGAAGAGCCAAACTAATCAGAATCTGTCACAGGCGTGTGGCAGCTCGAAGAAAAGCAGAATCGAGGGCTGTTCCGACCAAATTGAGAGCTAACTTCAGCGCTGGGGGTGTTCAGCCGTCGGCGCTGTTGCGGCCGAGCTGGAGTGTCCAAGGCAACGAGTCCCAAGGCATCCCAGGTCTTGTGCGGGTCGTCCATGATGTCAGAATGATGCAAGCTGGCTGTAGAGGCCGTGTCTGTTGAACTTGAACTGATTGTGCTGTGAGAGTCGCATTGACTGATAGTGGAAGCTGGGGCGAGCTTGCTCCCAAGCTAACTGACTCCGTAGAAGAAGCAGTGTCCACATTTAGATTGAGATCGTGTCGTGATAAGCTATCACCAGAGCGGGTCTGGGGGACACAGGCTCTGAGAAGTTAAGACGCTCAGAGACTGAAGCAACCTCCTGGTCACAGGCCCCATCGGGCATGGTCCTGCACAGCACTGGTGTCTCCCTGGATCCCTGGATGGTGTGATGACATCCTGTTACTCTAATGAGCGCGGACAGCTGTAGCTCGTCGGGGAGTGGGGGTTGAGGGTAACTCTAGACTGACAACCGGCCTGTCTGGCCATGATAAAACATGATAAAGTGGTGAGCTTACCCTCCCATATTCAGCCAAGACGTCTGCTTGCTCATTGCCTGTGATATCCGTGTGACCGGGCACACGTAGCCACTTCACTGTGGCTGATACCCTGTCCACTAGATGCAGACTTTAATCTAGAGATCTACATTACAGACGGGTCCAGATTGCCCAACCCATCCTGCTGCTCGCCAGCGAAAAGCTGCACCCCGCAGGCCATCATAGACGTACTGGGAGTCCAAGACCACAACCAGCTGGATTACCTGAGAGCAAAATATTCAAGCACCGTGATCACCGCAAGTGGCTCTGCCCAATTGTTGGTTTGGGCCGAGCTGGGTGGAAGAAAGCCTTTGGTTTCCCACACACCCATGACCACACACCCATACCCTGCTACCCATCCAACCTCGGGGTGCGGTTTTGCTGAGCCGTCAGTGAACGCAAGCGTCCACCCCACATTCTGAAGTTTAGTGATAATCTGTTTGGCCTCAAGAGCGAGCTGGTGCTTGCGTTCTTGGACCTTCTGTCCTTTGTGTGGACAGGGCAGGGGGGGGGGGGGGCGCCAGGTACCCCCGCCCCCTCCCAACTGTGGGACATCGAAGTGTGTACCCCAGTGCAAACTCAGGCCACAAAGAGTACAAACCCCATCCCGCATCACACTATGTCGTTTCCGAGGCTGGTAAATGAAGAGGCAACGCCAGTGACGCCGGCGGAAGCGACCACGCCATACTTCGTAGGGAACCGTAATACCTTCCAGACGCCAAATGCGCGGTCACCTATGACCCCACGCGTGTCACAGCGTTTGGTAGAATCTCTCAATCTGGTGCTCATGGACGAAGAGGGGGAAGCCCAAAGCAGTGAGGCATCCCCCCGTCGACAGATTCCGAGGGATCTGCGGCCACAATCATAACATGCAGCACAGAGGGCTCCCAGTGTGCCACACCGTGATCAGCAGCTGATGGCAATGGAGCAGTCCAGTCGGTTGTGCAACCCAAGCCGATTATTTACGGGGGTTTACGGTGGTTTTGGCCCCCGGCCCCCACATGGTGTAAACTGTTGTAAATTTTCCCAAAAGTGGCGTAAATTTCTGTAAAAAAAAGTGTAAATTTAAAAAACGGACGGTGTCACTCAGCAGTTCAACCAATTACAAAAACTCAAAACACTGTAATATGGTGTTTTGAACATTGGTTGCTTGGGCCTTGTGACCCCAAGTGGCGTTTTCCCACCGTTTGTATGATTGGTTTCGTGTTTGAATTAAAAAAAATTTGTGTGTACATACTTATATAGACCGGCAGGCCGGGTTTTTTTTTTAGGTGGGTTTGCCCAAGCACTACCGGGGGTGGAGGGGGTATCATGGGCTGGGAAATGTACCATGGACCCAGGTTGTGGTCCAAAAATTGTGCTGTCACAAGGACAGAAAAATACTGCAAAAAAACTGCACAGCAAACTGCAAAAAGAGCGGCACATTCATCAAGGGAGAGGGGGGGAGGGTGGTTGGGGTGGGGTACGTACATTAGTTTCGCGATGTGGGTGGGAGGGTCAGAGGATACATGGAAAGGTTAAAGTCGGGAGGTAAAAAGCAGGCAGTATAGGAAATAGGTCAGAACAAGACAAGTCAGAACGACACAACACAACGCCACAGAATTCCTATGTTGCTAGCTGCATGGCATCACTGTTTGATGCCCCACAGCCATGACTCGAGGGCCTCCGGATCCTCCTCGATCCACGCTTCCAAGCCCTCTATAGGGTCAAGACGATCCTCTGGATGGCCTGCAGCCGGGTCTTGCTTCCGCACCCACATTACACGAGAAAGCTAATGCGGCAGAGAACATTGAACGTAACCCCATACTTGATTCAACTTGGTGGCTATGAGGAATTCCCAAAAGCGTGGACGGGACCCCATACACCCATAACCCCATTACCTTGTTGGCCCTAAGCTTGCCAACCAAAGCGTGGATTGTGAGTCCCTAATCCCAACTCGAGGGGCCACGCAACAAAGCGTGGATTGTGAGTCCCTAACCCCAACTCGAGGGGCCACGCAACAAAGCGTGGATTGTGAGTCCCTAACCCCAACTCAAGGGGCCACGCAACAAAGCGTGGATTGTGAGTCCCTAATCCCAACTCGAGGGGCCACGCAACAAAGCGTGGATTGTGAGTCCCTAACCCCAACTCGAGGGGCCACGCAACAAAGCGTGGATTGTGAGTCCCTAACCCCAACTCAAGGGGCCACGCAACAAAGCGTGGATTGTGAGTCCCTAACCCCAACTCCAGGGGCCACGCAACAAAGCATGGATTGTGAGTCCCTAACCCCAACTCCAGGGGCCACGCAACAAAGCGTGGATTGTGAGTCCCTAACCCGAACTCGAAGGGCCATGCGACAAAGCGTGGATTGTGAGTCCCTAACCCCAACTCGAGGGGCCACGCAACAAAGCGTGGGAAGGAGAAAGAAAGTTTGAACGAATGTGTTCGCCCCAGAAAGAAATTGGCGCTACACTCGGGCCGGGGTTTTGCTCCGAATGCAGGATCTTCAGCTAGCAACAAACGATATTTGTACAGCGGCCCGTCTTGCTAATCTCCGCTGAAAGCACCTCGCAACAAACAACATTTGTATAGCGCCTCGTCTTGCGAAATCTGGCGCTCAATAGTAGTTCATGTTGCAATGTACCAGGTAGGCAGCAGCAACATGGTACGAACACGGTAAAAACAAAAATATACATCACATGTGGGCAATGTGGGGGGGTGTTTATGATATTTCCCAACATCTAGTAGCATGCAAAAGACATGGGTTCCCGAATTTACACCGAATTTACAGACATTTACAAAAATTTATGCCACTTTTTGCGCAATTTACAAAAATTTACGTAATTTACAGTGTAAATTGGATTTGGCCCCCGGCCCTACCCCCACTTTTAATCGGCTTGGTGCAACCGCCCCGGCCAGCCTCCCAGCAAGCAGATCACGCCCCCCCCCCACCCCAAGGAATCCATTGGAGCGGAGGAGGGGGGGTGGGCGGGGGTTCTGAGGTGGAGAGGGGGGCTCCGCCTTCCATTTTTTCCGTTCTAATGCGTGCCTGCCCCCCCATGTTGTATGTCCGTGACCCCCAAACCAAACGCCTGTACCCACTGGGTTTCTCAACCTAAGGACCACAAATCTGCCAGACCCAGTAGGGCCAAGAGGGAGCCAGCTACAAAAGCACCTGGGGAAGGAATGACCCTTGACCTGGATGTACGCCGAATCCTGTAGAGTCCTGACAGTCGCAACCTATCCATGAACCTGAGTGCGCTGGATGCGCTGAACTGGACAGTGGGCAGTGAAAGCTATGTGGCAGGCACAGCTGGAGCCTGATGCGGAAATTGCAACCTGACCATTGATGCCCGCATGGGCCTGGGTTTGGGGCCTTGACTTAGGGGCCATACCACGAGGGCCATGAGCAACGGATACTGAGCTCGCATATACCCCCGTGTCACAGGCATATGGTCATGGCCACCATTCTCCATAGCCACCATACCGCGAGGGGGGTTGGGGGTTGGCACAAGGCCTTGGTGGTTGGCTCTGTTAACCTGTGGCGGCGCCTATTGGCCTCTCGCCCTTGAACCTGCTGCTTGGTAATGGTGCTAGAGTTGACAGAGACTCGAGTCATTGATGTGCCTTAGCCTGTTTACCATGCCATGCTGCTCACTTGTCCATCTCACCTGCTTTGATCAGGGCCAGATCGGAGTGCACCATCTCATGGCACAGCTGTTCCAGTGTTGTATTGGCTACCCAGCGCAGCTGGCGGCGCGCCTTGGATGCATCACCGAGCAGGATGTTGACCTCAGCTGGCCGGTAATATGCTTCATCAATTCGCACAAGCGTCCTCTTGCTTGGTTCGTTGGCAGCAAAACCCACCTCATGCGTGCCTTCCCCCTGCCAGCCAATTTCGGTACCAACAACGCGGAATGCAATCTCTACAAAGTGCCGCACAGTTGTGGTGCGTCCTGTTGCGAGCACGTAGTCATCAGGGACATCCTGCTGGAGCACGAGGTACATGCCATAGACATAGTCGCGTGCGTGGCCCCAGTCACGCTTTGCGTCAATGTTTCCCAAATACAGCACATCCTGCAGGCCAGCATGGATGCGCGCAACAGCGCGTGTCACCTTGCGTGTGATGAATGTTGGTCCGCGCCGTGGCGACTCGTGGTTGAAAAGGATGCCATTTGAAGCGTGTATGCCATATGCCTCACGGTAATTGACCACAATCCAATACCCATACAGCTTCGCCACGCCATATGGTGATCGTGGGTGGAAAGGCGTTTTCTCTGACTGGGGCACCTCCTGGACAAGTCCAAACAGCTCCGACGTTGACGCTTGGTAGAAACGTGTTTTGTTGCCAAGGCCATTCTGGAGGACTGCTTCCAGGAGGCGCAGCACTCCCAGCGCGTCAACGTCGCCGGTGTAAAGAGATGTCTCAAAGGAAACCCTGACATGACTCTGCGCTGCCAGATTGTACACCTCGTCTGGTTGGACAGTAGCCACAATGCTGTGGAGGTTGTGTGCATCATTGAGGTCACCATAGTGGAGATGCAGCTTACTGGCAAATGAAGCAATCCGGGGCGCATTGAAGGATGATGAGCGGCGCACGATGCCATGGACCTCATAGCCCAGACTCAGCAGCAGTTCCGCTAGGTATGAGCCGTCCTGCCCAGTAATCCCGGTCACCAGGGCCACTTTGGGCCGGCTGCATGCCGCTTTGTTTGGATCAGATGAGTGCTGCGGTGTTGTGGTGTTGCAGTGCCTCACAGAGTGTCGCCCTCTTACTTTTCTCAGCGGCTGTAATCCTACAACTCGCCCCCCCCCTCGTCTTCCTCCTCCAACTTCCAGCAAGTCCACAGGAAAAAGCCATGTGCCGCATACCAACAACACAGTCAGCACCCTAAGAATATGCCACTGTTGGTGAGCTCCATTCTGCGTAGACGTCATCCTCATGTGTGGTCTGACAGGGTACAAAGATCTGAGAATTGTGGCAATAAGGGCTATGCGGCGGCTTGGGAACAAGTAGGCATGAAATTGAAGCAAAATGTGTGCCACAATGGCACCTTGTGATGCGCTTTTGTGCTTTGCTCTGATGCGGCAAAACATGCAAGATTTGCAAGCCTCCCAACTTCCACACTTCGCACAGGTCCGCCATCATCTCAAGGATGGGACATGGTTGTTGAATTGTTCATATTCAAGGGGTTGGGGTATCATGTTGTCCAACTTTGTTTTTTGTTCAAATAGGCCAACAGTAATGTGCCACGGGCTGCAAGGGCAGGTTCATGCTGAATAAAGATTTCAGCAGTGCCTGGGTGAGCATGGGAAGCAGCTCATGGATGTTGCCCCATGGTATCCCTGTGAATTTCAGCGTCCCCGAATCAGAATCAGTCACCAAACCCATGTGTTATGTGGCTGCACTACATTTGTACCGAATTAAAATTAGGTACGAAATTAATACGGTCCCTACACCTACTGTAGCTTGGACTAGGGCTTGGCTATTACAAGGAAGGCCATGAGGCAACGGAAGCTGGGCTCGCATACGCCCCCGTGTCACAGGCGCATGGTCATCACCACATAGTTCAGTGTTATTCTTGCTGCACTGCAGCGCAGACTAGTTCTGAACCACTCCAGGTGGCTGCCGACTGTGCTTTGGCCTTGGCCATCTGTACACTGAGGTCAGCTCGCACCCACCACCCTCCCACAGTGCCGGTTAGTCTCTAACCCTTGCTCTGCGGGTCTTGCTCTTGCTGCACCTGTCTTGCTCTTGCTCTCTGGCACGTGAAGACATGCCATATCCGAACTCCGGGGGCGCAAAGGCGTCTCAACATTTCACCAACAGATTTTTCTGCTTGACGCTTCAACAGGTGCCTTGCTGTACTGTGGCGCTTACCTGCTCAGTACCACTCCATGTGTGCGCTGGCCGCCCACATATCCAAGTCAGCTCGCACCCACCACCCTCCCGTGGGCCGCACTCTCGCTGCCCCTGTCGTGCTCAGGCTTTCTGACACGTCATGACGTGTCATGCCCGTGCTTTGGGGGGGCAAAGGCGTCCCGATGTTTCACCAGAGTAATAGGCGAAAGCTCAGGAAAAGCAGGAACCCTGGACAGGGTCGTTAGCAGCAGAGCCTGTAACCCCTGCATTCTGATGCGGAACTCTCACAGGTTTCAAGCCCAACAATGCCTACATGTCCGAAACCTGCGTTCTGACGCAGGAGCTTTTTGACACGAGAACCGCGTGCTATCGCGAAAGGCTTAATACGGTCCCTACACCTACTGTAGCTTGGACAAGGGCGTAGCTATTACAAGGGAGGGCGGGGGGGTAGTGGGGTGGAAGAGCTCACAAGGGTCGGAAACTGAGCCGCTGGATGACCCCGCCCACAGCCATCGCAGCCATTGCATCCATCCATGTCCACGCCGTCTTGCATATCGTACACTCGCCTCGCATATGTGTACAACAACCAGCGTCCACGTCCATGAGGGAAGCGCTGCTACTCTCCACCTGCCACCTGAACCAACCCAATCAGGCTCCTCTGTGCCGAGTATTCCCCCGGGCTCAGAACCCAACCCAGCGACGCGCCGAAAGGCGCTCCATCAATACGCACGCGGCCGCAGAACGCACGCCACCACGCTGCATGCACCACCTACCCCTGGTTACTGCCCACACGGTGCGATCACACAAAGGTCACGCTGGCACTCATTCGGCCCCCGTATCAGCTCAGGTCCATACTGACATAAAGAACGTTCAGAGTCATCTATTTACAGGCAGGGAGGGAGCTGCAGTCCCCGCCGGCGGCCGAAGGGACCAAAAGGGGGAAGGGGGGGGGGAACTGCTCTGCTGTCGCAGCACGCACTGAAAAGCGGACATCAGGGGGGTACATACGTACCCAAAACACTCTGGAAACCTCAGAACCACTATCAGCCAAAGCCAGTCCACACCTGCGGGGCGCCGAGGCTCCCCAGGGCCAAGGCATTTGCTGCCGGCCAAAAGGGGGGGATAGCCCCCCGAAAACTGAAACCCTGACGCAATGTCCGAACAAAAGTCAGCCACCAGTGATCCGTGAAAACGAAAGCAGTGTGTTGGGCTACCCGCAAGGTCGCGGCCCCCTAAGCACGGGATCCAGTCCAGGCCACCATCTTGATACCTGCATTGCATCCCGTTGGCAACCAAGCACATCCTGTAACCCCCAGAAAATGTAGAGTCCTCAACCCGAAACAGATCTACCCCATATCGCGGGAGTGGCGCCAGGGCTTCCCACTCCTGACGGAGGGCCAACGTGCCCATGGTTGGAGAAAAAATAGAAAATCGGTGGGTGTCACCGAGGAGAGCAAACAGCCAGCACAACAGCGAGGTAGACCTTCAGCCTTTCGGCACAAAAACGAGCCAGAGGCCACACCAAGTCGCCATGAGAACTCCCCAAAAGGGGGGGGTACTCAAAATCCAAGCCATCTGCCACATCGCGGCACCCAGGAAGCACGCGAGCCAGCGCAGGCCACTTTCCTGCGGGCTGCGAAAACGCTAGGAGGCCCACCAGACCCATGGAAACGCCAGGAAAACAGGGAGGCCGGGTCCCCCGAGAGCCAAGGCATTTGCTGCCGGCTAAGTGGGACTGCTCCCCCGAGCAAATTGAAACTGCGACATAGCGCCCACGCGGGGACGCCATTCATCAAAGACACGTGCACAATAGAGGAGCGCCAGGCCATGTGCCTCGCCACGGCCACACCAGAAGTGCGGGGGCCAGTCCAGCCCGTCACCTTGGCGGACGCGAGGACCATGAGTGGCCCAGCCAGACACCACAGAAAAGCCAAAAACAATCAGCAGCTAGTAGAACCAGACGACTGATCTTCATGTCCATGTGACAATTGCTGGGCCTTCTGCAAGTAGCGCAACTTACGCTTCTTATGAACTTTCCCCATCACATGCTCATTCCAGGCTCTCCAGTTGGAGCTGTCGCAGCTCCCTCCTTTGCCTTTTCGCCTTGCGCTCCTCCGTGCCCGGTGGCGGGCCACGGGAGCGCTTGCCCATGTTGCAAAGCACAAGCCACAGACTAAGACAGTCCAACACCAGACTGGAGGCCGAAGGTAAGGGGGGGAAACGGGGTCATTTGTACCCAAAATCGAAATTCAGGGTCTGGCTCGCCAAGCGGGGCAGAGACGTGGCGCCCAACGACACCGACACTGGGGACCAAAAGTCCCGAGGGTACAGAGGAGGGGGGGTGCAGGGTCTCTCCCCCGTTACCTCCCCTTCCCCATACCCCCCCCCCCCCCGTCAGAGTCCGAGTCGTAGTTGAGGCAGTCCTCCACGGACTCCAGCCCCTCCACCTGTTCCAAAACGGAAAAATCCTCAACCATATCATGTGCCTGGCATACACCCTCGTCCTCGTCAGAAGACCTCGCAACCCCACCCGCCGCCAAAGGAAGCAAATAAAGGGGGCTGTCCAGCCGGCCCTCGTTGGCGAGGGTGTCGGCGTCCTCGTTTTCGGGCACCCCACAGTGTGCTGGTACCTTGAGCCAGCACACTTCCCCCACAAATCGTAAGCAAAGCCCCAAGACCTCCTCCCAAATGTCCAAATGCGAGACTGGTCCTGATGCATTGCGCCACCCATGTCGCTTCCACCGTGCCGCCCCCCCCGTCACCCCCAAAAACACCAAATTGCAGTCCGTGCAAAACACCTCCCTGACGCCTGGCCGGTGACGCCGAAGTGCCCACAGAGCAGCCCACAGCTCCGCCCTGATATTCGTCTGCGGATCATGTACAGGCAGGGGGGATGAAAAACTGAGGCCAGCATCGGAACACACACCAACCCCGCCAATACGCACGCCATGAACCAGCTCGCTGCCATCCGGATAAACGGCCACCCAGCCCGCCGGCAAAAAAGGCTCAATGGTCAACACAAAACGCGCCCGTAGAGTAGCTGCGTTTGGTTTCAGTCGCGGTGTACCCGGGCTGAAAGAGGGAATCACTGGCAGTGCCCCCTGGAGTGGCAGCCCCGGATTCAAGATTCGGGGGTGTACCAACGGGGCACCATCCACCCGCGACCTCAAGGCCCTCTCAAACAGCACAAGCTCAGACTCGGGCAAATAATGCGGGGACGCCCCAGACCAGGAACGTAAACCCTCCAGCCACTTGCGCAGAAAGACAGCTTCAGGGACCCGCGCCGAGCCATTAAGGGAGGCCGCACAGCGGATCGATCAGTTCACCGAGATTGCCGACCAGAACACAAGACCGGCGGCCGAGCTCAGTGACAAAGGTACGTGATGCAGAACCAACTCGGTCACAGACCGCGCAACACCATTCACCTCAGGCTTAGGCAACAGACACGACACCAAACCCGAGGCCACAGCCAGATGCGGGCACGCTGAGACCGCATGTGAATGCGTTTCGACGTCCCCACAGAGGGGGCAGCACCTGGCATGCGGAACCCACGCCGCAATGCGGTCGCCAACGGGGAGTTTGCGCCACAATGCCGCACGAAGGAAGTCCCGTAGCACACCCGGGAGACGCAAGGCGTTCAAGAACCCCCATGTGTCCTCTGGCACCCTCTCCTGCACCGAGCTCGCGGTCATCAACACCCGAAGGGTAGGCGTCGTGTTCCAACCCCGAACCAAGTCCTGGTTAAACTCCCCAGCAGTGGTAGAGGGGGCCAGCGCAACACTGTAGCGAGGGACCCAGGTAGGCGGGAGGCACCGCGGGAACGAATCCAGCGACCTCAGTTGAGACAGTCTCAAAACTCCTTTACGGACCAGAGAGGGGGAGTAATACACGTGCCCATGCTGATCCCGGTAGGCCACAGTGTGCCAAGCCGGCCAGGAGCAGGAAACGCAAGCTGCAGGCAACGCCGGGGGGAAGCTCTGGCGGAGTAGCGAGAACGCCCTCGCGGAGGAGGCCAGGAAGGGGGCACTGGCCATCGGGACTACCGCCAGCTGAAACCACGGCAGGTGTTCCGACGTAACAGCCACCCCGTGGTCCGACGCCCACTTCCTAAAGTGGTCCCCGACCGCACCTCGAAAGCGGTCCGGCGCAAGGACATAGGACACAAAAGCCGAGGCATGCTGCCACAAAAGGTACGTATGGGGTTGGGGCAAACTGACGCCCCCCTGTTGCTTCGTACGTTCCACAAGTGGTAAGGTAAGCGACCAGCTATTGAGCCTAAGTGCCGCCAGATACACAGACCGCAAAGACGAGCAGACAGACGGGGTGGGGAAATACGCCTTGGCCGGAACAGCAAAAATAGGAAGAATCCATGTTTGGAGAAGCTCCACACTCTCCACACTCTAACCCCAAGTGAGCCACCGACCTAGCGCGGGCCAAAGCCTTTGCCAGGGCCGGTGCAAAGGCCTCTTCCGGGGAGACCACCCCCAGTTGTATACCCAGGTACCTTGTCGAGGAGTCCGCCTTGCAGCCCAGTTCTGCCATTTGCTGGCGAACCGGGTCCGGCCAGAATCCCCTCAACAAAAACCTCCTCTTATCGCAATTAAGCCTCAGGCCCGAAAAGTCACCGAACCTCTCCAGGGCGGCAATGACCCCTTTCATCACACGCATAGCTGGACGTGGCATAGCCTCCAGATGAACCAACAGGTCATCGGCATATAAGCGAACGACTAACCCTAACCTACCCTAACCCTAACCCCAACCAAGCTGACCAATGAGCGGGGAACAAAAAAAGGACAAACAATGACGGCGAGAGCGGGTCGCCCTGCCGGACGCCAGACCGGGGGTAGACCTTTTCCTCCCTGACTACCCCTCGTCCCACAGCAAAAATGAAAGGCGCACGAAAAAGCTGGATAAGCAAGGCAATTAGGGCCTGGTCCACGCCGAGGTAATCCAAAACAGCAACCATATAAGTGTGTTGCACACTATCATACGCCTTGGCAAAGTCCACCGTCAGGAAGGCCCCCACAGTGTAGTGGTCCCACGCGCCCCTGGAGCCCCAGATGTGGTCAAGGATGGACCTGCCCTTTAAAAAGGCCTTTTGTTCCCTAGGCGTGACAAAGGAAATCAAATCTTCAAGGAGGAGAAGGAGGGCGGGTGGGGTGGAAGAGCCAAACTAATCAGAATCTGTCACAGGCGTGTGGCAGCTTGAAGAAAAGCATAATTGAGGGCTGTTCCGACCAAATTGAGAGCTAACTTCAGTGCTGGGGGTGTGCAGCCGTCGGCGCTGTTGCGGCCGAGCTGGAGTGTCCAAGGCAACGAGTCCCAAGGCATCCCAGGTGTTGTGCGGGTCGTCCATGATGTCACAATGATGCAAGCTGGCTGTAGAGGCCGTGTCTGTTGAACTTGAACTGATTGTGCTGTGAGAGTCGCATTGACTGATAGTGGAAGCTGGGGCGAGCTTGCTCCCAAGCTAACTGACTCCGTAGAAGAAGCAGTGTCTGCATTTAGATTGAGATCATGTTGTGATAAGCTATGGGGGCGTTTTCGCACAGCGCGTGGACAGCGCGCGCACAGCGCCAATTGTTACGGTGTTTACCCCGGTAACAGCCCTGAAAACCTGCCACCTCTAGAAGCATGCATGAGCAATTCAATTACTTGGGGGCTTGACTTTGGCTTGCCCACCATTCTTGGGGTTGTGTCATGGGTTTCACATGTCGCTCAAACGCAAAGCGTAGAATTTTTTTTTTGGGACCGAGAATCTTGGCATGATTCCCAGCGTTGCTGACGATCGACCTGTAAATTTTCCAGCCGACATGCCAGGCAATCGCTCCTGGAATCCCTAGGGATGCGAAAATATCGGAAGTGTTTTTCCGACTGGAACCCCGACCGGAACCCCGACCGAAACCCCGACCAAAACCCCGGCCGAAGCCGAGAGGGAGCCTTCCGAAATCCCTAGGGATGAAAAAATATCGGAAGCGTTTTCGGGGCGATTTCCGACAAAAACGCCAAGGATGAAGAAACAATCAACCCCGCCCCCCCCACACACGTATTTGAGCATTTTTGGGCAATTTGACCCATATATAGTGAGGACATGTACAATGCTCCGCCACTCCTCAAAGAGAAGCTGCCCTGGCTACCATGGCCATGCTTGGCCAAACACAAGCCCCCAATGCTGGGGCTGACTCACGGAGCGCCGGGTTCCCCCCCCACCCCCAGCCCCACCCATCCCCTACCACCATACACGATAGTAATGTACACTGCTCCGCCACTCCTCAAAGAGAAGCTGCCCCGGCTACCATGGCCAGGCGTGGCCAATCACAAGCCACCGATCCAGGGGCTGACCCACGGAGCGCCGGGTTCCCCCCCACCCCCAGCCCCATCCCGCACCCCCCGATTAGCCCGGTTAGCCCCCCGTCGCGAACATCACAGTCAACACTGTTCCTTGCCCTCTTGTTTAAGTGCCGCCTCCGTGTCTGTCTGAAAAAAATCCCCCTGACTCAAGAGATGGGGTACTGGGGCAGAACTGGATTCTGCATCAACAGCAATGGCGGGGGGAGGCAGTGCCCGAGTTGCGCATTGGCTTGGGCGCACTCCTGTCCGGCGAAATTTTTTCTTAGCTGGTGGAGGGGCAGCGGCTGCCTCCACATCGGAACTCCCATTTTTTTTTATCAAAAGGGCCAGTTCATAATGTGCCAGGGGCCGCTGTGGGCCAAGTTCGATGCAGAGTACAGATTTCGGCAAAGCCAGGGTGTGCATACGGGCTGCAGCTCATGACTGCGCCCCCATGGTTTCCCGTTGGGGTGGTTGTGGTCATGTCATTGGGATTTCGCACTCGTTTGGATCCCAGTGCGTTTTGTGGCGTTTTGGTAGGGGTTGCATCGGGACTTCCCACAAGGTGGGGTCCCAATGCTCTCGCGGCCGTTTCCGTATGAGGTATATCGTTTGTCGTGCTTGTCGGGTTGTTTGCCAGTATTGTGTCGTTTTATGTTTGCAGGCGTCATGGTAGCACTGTGTCATGTTTGCTAAGTGTTTTTGCTGGCACCACATGTAGAGCGCCTGTCGTAGGTGAAGGTCCAGCAGCTTATCGGTGCCAGCGCGCATCTTCTGGTACCGCCCTCAGATCATTATCAGCATTTTTGCATCTGCATACCACATCCTTGTGTCGTACTTTGCTTGTTCATACCATTGCTTGCGTATTTGGCACATGTGTGCGTGTGTGTCGTGCAGTCGTTGTGCTGTCATCTGGTCTTTGATCAGTTTTGTGACAAGCCTGTGATAGTCCGTTTTGGCTGTTAGTGTGTTGGTGTAGTACGTGTGCAGGGTGCGTAGGTGCTGCCGTGCTACCTCAGCGGCGTGTGCCCTATGGTATATGTCGTGTGTTTGCTGTGCGTGTTCTTGTGCCAACCTGTCAGCTTTCGTTTTGTACTGTTCCCATCGCTGTGCGTCAACGTTGAGACGCCAACGCTTCTGGATAGGTTCGTCTTGTGCTGCGTTCGTTGTTCGTATTCTTGCTAGCCATGCCACTGCCTCGTCGTCGTTTGCGGCGCGCGCATCACGTACCCATTGGTCGGGGTCGATGGGTTCCGCCGTCGCGACCTCGGTCCTACGTTTGTGTTTCGTGCCGCTCCGCATGGGCGCCCCGACGTGATTTCGTAGGTTTTGCGGCGTTTCTCGCGGTGAAAGCGCCTGAGCGACGTACTTTGTCAGCCATAGGGGCGACGGTGGCTGGTGAGGTGTAGGGTCTGCGTATTTCCGTCTTAGTGTTTGGACAGACTAAATCATGCGAAACTGAAAAAGGCCCACCTCCGTCCGTAGTTTATGCCATTCTGTGGTGGGTATGGCGTCGATGAGAGACAGTGGTACGAGCAGCCTGGCACAGAGCCAGAATTCCTGGCTGTTGGCCGTTTGCTGCCATTGGTAGGTGTGTTTGGCCCAATCAGTCCAGCTCCTGCGCCACAGGTCCCAGAAATATCCCCAGGCGGGACAGTAAGCCAATCTCGACTGCACAGATGCTCCGTGTTGCTGGCCACACTGGGAGCATAGGGTGGGTGTTCGTTCCCAAGGGGCACCTACTCCCCACCACCGCACCTGCCCCCACAGCCATGGTGTCCACGCATTTCGTCTGTAGTGTTTCATGGGGAGCCAGCTCACCCAGTGCACCTCTGGTGTTTGTTTTTGTCTACGCACTTGCATAATCCATGCCTTGGCAGGCGTGGGCATGATTTGTCTGGTGATGACAATATCATGGGGTTGTGGTTGTTGGGTGGCATAGAGACGGATACTTGGCTAACCGGGTACCCCCGCTCACAAGATCCGGCTCCGCACAAATCAGTTCACAGTGGCTGCAACCAAACAATGTGTTGAGGCCCAAGCCAACGGCTTTTGCCCACATACTACTACGACGTGTCCGTGCCACATACAACCGGTTAGGCACACTTGGTTTCTTATAGATGGCGGCCATACGAAGCGCGGTGTGGGAAGGTTGGGTAAGGCTGGGTACCCCTCCTCCAGTCCCTCACGCGTCCTTGTACAGTTGCAGCGCCGTGTGCCTCAGTGGAAGCACCCTGGACGCCAGCGCCGCTGGCCCCTGGTTCGATTCCGGCTGCCCGAGCCGCCCGAGCAGCGGCTCGGGCAAAGGCACGCAACGGGTGGGGTGGCAGCCTCCCATGAAGCGTGGGCGGTGGTGGGGCGCACTGCTGCAGGTGGCCGGGTTCCTTTTTGCCCTTCGCATATGTGACCATACTCGTGTGTTTTGTAGTGGCCCGTCGGGGAGTGGTGAAAAGAATCAAAAGCGGGAGGGGTCCCAGTCCCCAGTCGGACGGGGCCGGTGGGAGGAAGCGCTGTTACAGGCCAGGCTCGAACCAGCGATCTATGCGACGACTGCCAACGATGGTAACCACTACACCACTCTGCCTCCCTTGCACGTTGCCCAGTTACATGGCGTATCCACAGGACTTTTCCCTCGCTCTATAACTTATGCGCTCTGGACCTCCCCCCATTGTGTCCCTCTCTTTCTCCCGGCCTTTCACAAAAGGGGGCGTTCGGGACGTCCGGTGCGTCTCAACCCCCCTTGGAGTTCGAACCCGCCTCTGCGGGTTGGAAGAATCGTGGCTTCCCGCTATGCTATGAAGAGGTGGGTCTCGTTGCCTAACACGTACATTCAACACACCAACAAAGTGCTGCCTCACGCGTCGCCCGGCTCAGGAATTGGGCCACGAGGGCCTCGTACTCGTCAACCGGGGGTTCGTCCCCGGACTCGGACGAATGCTCGCATGCCTCCCCCCCCCCTCCTCGTCCTCCGATATTGTTATTACTGACAAGTCCCGCGGAAACTCCCCTGGTGCACCTGGTATATCCTCCTCCTCACTCTCCAACACAAAAGAGGCCTCGGACAGCAACCACGACGTGGCTTGTGGCAACGGGGTCACCTCCCTCCCCCCCCTCCCCATGGCGCCTGAATCTGGCACGTCCGGCGGGCTCAGTCGTTGTCGCTTAGGCAGGGACTGCAAATTGTACACATGCAATAACCGTCCCTCCTCTGCGTGCCTATCTGCTCCCTCATTACCCTCTATGGATACGTGGGATGGCACCCAGAAAAACTTATACTGCCTAGACGAATCCCGGGCCAGCCCCAAAATCTGCATCCTCTGGTCAGAGTGGGAGATTCCCAGCCAATCCCTTCTCTCCCAAAGGAGGACAGGCTTTGTCAGTCCATTAAAGCAGCACTCTGAGTCTGTCACTACTGCCATGGGGCGAGTCCCAGTGCACTGGCGCATAGCAAACAGGACAGCGCGGACCTCTGCCCTGCCATTGGTCTTTACCTCATGGGGGTCCAGGGGGCATGAAACATTTCTCTCATCCCCCTCCCCGTAAGACCCCCCAAACCCCGCCTGCTCCCACCCCCGTACCCGCTTGGAGGACCCAGATGTGGTCAAGAATAGACCTGCCCTTTAAAGAGGCCTTCTGTTCCCTAGGCGTGACAAAGGAAATCAAATCTTCCAGTAGGAGAAGGAGATTGCCAGTAAACCACTTGAAAACCAAATTATGCAGGCAAATCGGCCGGAGAGCCGACACCCCGGGTATACCTGGGCGTTTCGGGATGCAGTTCCTGATGGCCAAGGACCACGCCTCAAGAACCACACCGGATGAGCACATGGCACGCACCATATGGAGCATCTGGGGAACAAAAACCGAGGGCATGCGCTGATATACCGCTGCCGACACGCCGTCGAGCCCTGGCGACGAAGTCGCATGCATGCACTCCAGCGCAGTGAGTACTACCTCCTCTGTAAGGGTCCGGATGAGCTTCGGCGCAACACCCCGCCACTGCCTTGGCAGCCCCAATCCGTGGAGGAAGGCTTTACAGTCGGAGACAAAAACACCCTTGTCGGTCATAACACCACCCCAGTACCCGGACAGGGCTTTCGCCATCTTCAAAGGGTCCGTAAGGAGATGCCCCCCACGCTCTCTCAACACGCAGAGGCGTCTGCGGTTCTGCAGTTCTCTGACCAGTCGGTTAATTTCTGCCTTCCGGCGAGACTTCGGAGATGACTCGGACGAGAGAGCCTCTTTCAGTGAGTCCAGGACCTGCATGCCCGTCCTATCTTGTTGCTCACGTTTAGACGGCGCCACCAGGTAGGAGTAGGCCGCGTCATCCGCGGCTGGGTGGAACCCCTTTTAACCCAAAAATTCACGGGCTTCTGCAGAAACCCTTTGCCGGGTGCGGGACCGCAAGTAGGCCGCAGCCTCCAAAAAACCGCAGGGGCGGTGTGTCCTTTCGAACCGCCACGCGTATTTTCGCATGCGCATCCTCCCACCAACCTAGCCCGGTGGTCACCTGTGACCGAAGCCGCGTCTCAAGATTGGAGACCAGCGTGTCGTCGGACAGGAAGGACGTGGGGATGCGCTCCCGGGTTGCCACCCCCGGGCGGGCCTGTGGTGCTATGCTAACCACCAGGCACTTGTGGTCCGACTTGGACAAAAAAGTTGGGTAGGCCCCCGCCAGCTCCGACACAAGCTCCGGACAAACACACACCCTATCTATCCGGAGGAGGAGGGGGGCGGCTGCCCCCCCCCCCCCCCCGGTCCGCACTCACACAATCCAAAGGCCTAGTCGACGGGACGGAGATAGGCTGAGAGGGGTTGTTCTCCGCCGAGGGGAAACCCAATGTCCACCCACTCGGCACCCGTACCTCTGGGGACGGGGGGTGTACCACTGGCCAAACATCTGTCAAATTCCAGTTTGCAAGCGTCGCAACTTCAACCTGGCGGGCCAGCAGTGTCTCAGCAGTTTCCCCGGACTTCGGAACGGTATGAGAGTCAACACCCGGCACAATCACAGAATCATGGTCGTAAAGGGACACATGTATCGTAAGAGCATGCCGCTGCACAAAACGGCCAACTGCCTCCCACTGGCGGTGCCGTTCTGCCGCCTTATTGTTAAAATGGGCCGAAAGTACAGTGAGCCGAAGCCCATCCCTGGAGACCAGGGTGGCAAACATGATGCGTGGCTCCAGCGAGGCAGCCCAGCATACTTCCCAGTCATCAGACCAGACCAGACCTGTCCCCCCAAAGCCCGTCGGGGCCGCGTTCATTAAGGAGTGCAGCCCATACCTCCCGCACCAGCCCTGCAAGCGCTCTTGGTCCTTTCCCCTTGGGGAGACCCGCAGGTGTGGTTCCTGAAGTCCAAGCATGTCAATGCGCGTTTTTGTGAAAAAGGTCAACAAATCAACCACCCTCGGATGTCTGGCACCCTTGGGTTTGGCGAACACACCCCTGCAGTTAAAAGTCGCCACCGTAAGTGGCTTAGTGACAAGAACCTCACACATCTAACCTGAAACGTGCCCCAGAAGCCCAGAAGCTGAGGAGGGGAGGCAACAGGGTAAGAAGACGGCGGGGCCGGCGGCGGTGCAGCCGGCGGGCCGGGGATAACCCCGGGATGGGAGGGGGGTGGAGCTGTCGGGGTCGATCCAGGCCCCCTGGAGGCCGGCCCGCTACGCCACCATACCGTGTAACCGGACGTCCAATCGTCTACCGAACAGACAACAAACTTACCCCCCGTGTAGGAGACAGTAGCTCCGTTCAAACAGCCAGCATGTTCACAAGAGCATGCCCACGCCGGAAGCCTTGGGTTCCAGCTATGTGTATAAAGTCTGAAGTCTGAAGTGTGATTTGGCATCTCGTGTCAACGACATGAAATAGAATCTCAGCAAAAGTCTGATAAAAGTGTGGTACCCGACCCCTCCCTCCCTTCCTTCATCTCAGAAAGGGACAAGGAAAAGGCTGCCACCCCCCCCCTCCCCCCGCAACACAGCCACCCACCAGAAAAAAAACCATCATGAAAATTGAAAGTTGGGAAGAATGGGAGACCATGCAACACAGGGGAACAGCCCCCCCCAAAGAAAAAAAAGGGTGGAAAAATGGAGCATTGGGGAAAATGGGAGGCCGGGAAAAATATTCCATTGAGGTGGTGTACCCCCCCCCCCCCCCTCTGGATAAATATTCCACTAAGGTGGTGTACCCCCCCCTCTGGATAAATATCCCACCGAGGTGGTGTACCCCCCCCCCCCACATGGATAAATATTCCACTTAGTTGCTGTGCAGCCCCCTTCTGCATAAATATTCCACCGAGGTGGTGTACCCCCCCCCTCTGGGTAAATATTCCACTTAGGTGGTGTACCGCCACCCTTTGGAGAAATATTCCATTGAGCCGGTGCCCCCCCCCCCCTGTGGACAAATATTCCACTGAGGTGGTGTACCCCCCGCCTGTGGAAAAATGTTCCACTGAGGTGGTGTACGCCCCCCCCTCTGGATAGCTATTCCACTGAGGTGGTGTACCCCCCCCTCAGGATAAATATTCCACTGAGGTGGTGTACCCCCCCCCCTGTGGAAAAAGGTTCCACTGAGGTGGTGTATGCCCCCCCCTCTGGATAGATATTCCACTGAGGTGGTGCCCCCCTCCCCCCCCTGTGGACAAATATTCCACTGAGGTGGTGTACCCCCCCCCCTTGTGGAAAGATGTTCCACTGAGGTGGTGTATGCCCCCCACTCTGGATGGATATTCCACTGAGGTGGTGTACCCCCCCCCCTCTAGAGAAATATTGCACTCAGGTGGTGTACCCCCCCCCTTAGGATAAACATTCCACTGAGGTGGTGCGCCCCCCGCCCTATGCATAAATATTCCACTGACGTGGTGTACCCCCCCTCTGGATAAATATTCAACTGAGGTGGTGTACACCCCCCATGTGGATAAGTATTCCACTGAGGTGGTGCACCCCCCCCCCCATGTGGATAAATATTCCATTGAGCTGGTGTGCACCCCCCTTCTGGATAAACATTCCACTGAGGTGGTGTACCCCCCCCCCCCTCTGGATAAATATTCCACTGAGGTTGTGTAGGCCCCCCCTGTGGATAATTGTTCCACTGAGGTGGCGTACGCCCCCCCTCTGGATAAATATTCCACTGAGGTGGTGTACAACCCCCCTCTGGATAATTATTCACTAAGGTGGTACACCCCTTTCAAGTGGATAAATATTCCACCGAGGTACTGTACACCCCTCCCAAGTGGCTAAATAATTCACGGAGGGATTGTACACCCCTCCCAAGTGGCTAAATAATTCACGGAGGGATTGTACACCCCTCCCAAGTGGCTAAATAATTCACGGAGGGACTGTACACCCCTCCCAAGTGGCTAAATAATTCACGGAGGGACTGTACACCCCTCCCAAGTGGCTAAATAATTCACGGAGGGACTGTACACCCCTCCCAACTGGCTAAAAAATTCACGGAGGGATTGTACACCCCTCCCAAGTGGCTAAAGAATTCATGGAGGGACTGCGCACGGCTCCCAAGTGGCGGACATATCAAAAATTTTACGCAAGGGGGTAAACAATTCACACAGGGGTAAAATAATTCACGGAGGGGGGTAAACTATTCACGGAGGGGTAATATAATTCACGGAGGAGGGTAAATAATTCAAGGAGGGGTAAAAAAATTCACGGAGGGGGGTAAATAATTCACGGAGGGGTAAAATAATTCACGGAGGGGGGTAAACAATTCACGGAGGGGTAAAAGAATTCACGGAGGGGGGTAAACAATTCACAGAGGGGTCAAATAATTCACGGAGGGGGCTAAACAAGTCACGGAGGGGTCAAATAATTCACGGAGGGGGGTAAACAATTCACCGAGGGGTCAAAAAATTCACGGAGGGGGGTAAACAATTCACAGAGGGGTCAAATAATTCACGGAGGGGGGTAAACAATTCACGGAGGGGTCAAATAATTCACGGCAGGGGGGTAAACCATTCACAGAGGGGTCAAATAATCCACAGAGGGGGATAAACAATTCGCAGAGGGGTCAAATAATTCACGGAGGGGGGTAAATAATTCACGGAGGGGTCAAATGATTCACGGAGGGGGGTAAACCATTCACAGAGGGGTCAAAAAATTCCGGAGGGGGGTAAACAATTCGCAGAGGGGTCAAATAATTCACTGAGGGGGGTAAATAATTCACGGAGGGGTCAAATGATTCACGGCACGGGGGTAAACCATTCACAGAGGGGTCAAATAATTCACGGAGGGGGGTAAACAACTCATGGAGGGGTCAAATAATTCACGGAGGGGTCAAATAATTCACGGAGGGGGGTAAACAATTCACAGAGGGGTCAAATAATTCACGGAGGGGGGTAAACAATTAACGGAGGGGTCAAATAATTCACGGAGGGCGGTAAACAATTCACAGAGGGAAAAAATAATTCACGGAGGGGTCAAATAATTCACGGTGGGGGGTAAATAATTCTTGGAGGGGGCAAATAATTCACGGAGGGGGCAAACAATTCACAGAGGGGTCAAATAATTCACGGAGGGGGGTAAATAATTCACAGAGGGGTAAAATAATTTACGCAGGGGGGTAAACAATTCACAGAGGGGTCAAATAATTCACGGAGGGGGGTAAACAATTCATGGAGGGGTCAAGTATCACGGAGGGGGGTAAACAATTCACAGAGGGGTCAAATAATTCACGGAGGGGGGTAATTAATTCACGGAGGGGTCAAATACTTCGCGGAGGGGGGTAAACAATTCACACAGGGGTCAAATAATTCACGGAGGGGGGTAAATAATTCACGGAGGGGTCAAATACTTCACGGAGGGGGGTAAACAATTCACGGAGGGGTCAAGTAACACGGAGGGGGGTAAATAATTCACGGATGGGTCAAATAATTCACGGAGGGGGGTAAACAATTCACAGAGGGGTCAAATAATCCACGGAGGGGGGTAAATAATTCACAGAGGGGTCAAATAATTCACGGAGGGGGGTAAACGATTCACCGAGGGGTCAAATAATTCATGGAGGGGCAAAAATAATTCACGGAGGGGTCAAATGATTCACGGAGAGGGGTAAACAATTCACAGAGGGGTCAGGTAACAAAGAGGGGGGTAAACAATTCACGGAAGGGTCAAATAATTCACGGAGGGGGGTAAACAATTCACGGAGGGGTGAGATACTTCACGGAGGGGGGTAAATAATTCACAGAGGGGTCAAATAATTCACAGAGGGGGGTAAACAATTCACAGAGGGGTCATATAATTCACGGAGGGGGGTAAATAATTCACAGAGGGGTCAAATAATTCACGGAGGGGGGTAAATAATTCACAGAGGGGTCAAATAATTCACGGTGGGGGGTAAACAATTCACAGAGGGGTCAAATAATTCACGGAGGGGGGTAAATAATTCACAGAGGGGTCAAATACTTCACGGAGGGGGGTAAACAATTCACAGAGGGGTCAAATAATTCACAGAGGGGGGTAAATAATTCACAGAGGGGTCAAATAATTCACAGAGGGGGTTAAACAATTCGAAGAGGGGTCAAATAATTCACGGAGGGGGGTAAATAATTCACAGAGGGGTCAAATAATTCACGGAGGGGGGTAAATAATTCACAGAGGGGTCAAATAATTCACGGAGGGGGGTAAACAATTCACGGAGGGGTCAAAAAATTCACGGAGGGGTCAAATAATTCACGGAGGGGGGTAAACAATTCACAGAGGGGTCAAATAATTCACGGAGGGGGGTAAATACTTCACGGAGGGGTCAAATAATTCACGGAGGGGGGTAAACAATTCACGGAGGGGTCAAAAAATTTACGGAGGGGGGTAAATGATTCACAGAGGGGTCAAATAATTCACGGAGGGGGGTAAACAATTCACGGAGGGGTCAAATAATTCACGGAGGGGGGTAAATGATTCACAGAGGGGTCAAATAATTCACGGAGGGGGGTAAACAATTCACAGAGGGGTCAAATAATTAGCATAGGGGGGTAAACAATTCACGGAGGGGTCAAATAATTCACGGAGGGGTCAAATAATTCACGGAGGGGGGTAAACAATTCACAGAGGGGTCAAATAATTCACGGAGGGGGGTAAATAATTCACAGAGGGGTCAAATAATTCACGGAGGGGGGTAAACAATTCACGGAGGGGTCAAATAATTCACGGAGGGCGGTAAACAATTCACAGAGGGGTCAAATAATTCACGGAGGGGGGTAAATAATTCACGGAGGGGTCAAATAATTCACGGAGGGGGGTAAACAATTCACGGAGGGGTCAAATAATTCACGGAGGGGGGTAAATAATTCACGGAGGGGTCAAATAATTCACGGAGGGGGGTAAACAATTCACACAGGGGTCAAGTAACACGGAGGGGAGTAAATAATTCACGGAGGGGTCAAATAATTCACGGAGGGGGGTAAACAATTCACGGAGGGATCAAATACTTCACGGAGGGGGGTAAACAATTCACAGAGGGGTCAAATACTTCACGGAGGGGGGTAAACAATTCACGGAGGGGTCAAATAATTCACGGAGGGGGGTAAACAATTCACAGAGGGGTCAAGTAACAAAGAGGGGGGTAAACAATTCAGGGAGGGGTCAAATAATTCACGGAGGGGGGTAAACAATTCACGGAGGGGTGAGATACTTCACGGAGGGGGGTAAATAATTCACAAAGGGGTCAAATGATTCACGGAGAGGGGTAAACAATTCACAGAGGGGTCAGGTAACAAAGAGGGGGGTAAACAATTCACGGAGGGGTCAAATAATTCACGGAGGGGGGTAAACAATTCACGGAGGGGTCAAATAATTCACGGAGGGGGGTAAACAATTCACAGAGTGGTCATATAATTCACGGAGGGGGGTAAATAATTCACAGAGGGGTCAAATAATTCACGGAGGGGGGTAAATAATTCACAGAGGGGTCAAATAATTCACGGTGGGGGGTAAACAATTCACAGAGGGGTCAAATAATTCACGGAGGGGGGTAAATAATTCACAGAGGGGTCAAATACTTCACGGAGGGGGGTAAACAATTCACAGAGGGGTCAAATAATTCACAGAGGGGGGTAAATAATTCACAGAGGGGTCAAATAATTCACAGAGGGGGGTAAACAATTCGAAGAGGGGTCAAATAATTCACGGAGGGGGGTAAATAATTCACAGAGGGGTCAAATAATTCACGGAGGGGGGTAAATAATTCACAGAGGGGTCAAATAATTCACGGAGGGGGGTAAACAATTCACGGAGGGGTCAAATAATTCACGGAGGGGTCAAATAATTCACGGAGGGGGGTAAACAATTCACAGAGGGGTCAAATAATTCACGGAGGGGGGTAAATAATTCACGGAGGGGTCAAAAGATTCACGGAGGGGGGTAAACAATTCACGGAGGGGTCAAATAATTCACGGAGGGGGGTAAATGATTCACAGAGGGGTCAAATAATTCACGGAGGGGGGTAAACAATTCACGGAGGGGTCAAATAATTCACGGAGGGGGGTAAATGATTCACAGAGGGGTCAAATAATTCACGGAGGGGGGTAAACAATTCACAGAGGGGTCAAATAATTCGCATAGGGGGGTAAACAATTCACGGAGGGGTCAAATAATTCACGGAGGGGTCAAATAATTCACGGAGGGGGGTAAACAATTCACAGAGGGGTCAAATAATTCACGGAGGGGGGTAAATAATTCACAGAGGGGTCAAATAATTCACGGAGGGGGGTAAACAATTCACGGAGGGGTCAAATAATTCACGGAGGGCGGTAAACAATTCACAGAGGGGTCAAATAATTCACGGAGGGGGGTAAATAATTCACGGAGGGGTCAAATAATTCACGGAGGGGGGGAAACAATTCACGGAGGGGTCAAATAATTCACGGAGGGGGGTAAATAATTCACGGAGGGGTCAAATAATTCACGGAGGGGGGTAAACAATTCACACAGGGGTCAAGTAACACGGAGGGGGGTAAATAATTCACGGAGGGGTCAAATAATTCACGGAGGGGGGTAAACAATTCACGGAGGGATCAAATACTTCACGGAGGGGGGTAAACAATTCACAGAGGGGTCAAATAATTCACGGAGGGGGGTAAATAATTCACGGAGGGGTCAAATAATTCACGGAGTGGGGTAAAGGATTCACGGAGGGGTCAAATAATTCACGGAGGGGGGAAAATAATTCACGGAGGGGTCAAATAATTCACGGAGGGGGGTAAACAATTCACGGAGGGGTGAAATACTTCACGGAGGGGGGTAAATAATTCACAGAGGGGTCAAATAATTCACAGAGGGGGGTAAACAATTCACAGAGGGGTCAAATAATTCACGGAGGGGGGTAAATAATTCACGGAGGGGTCAAATAATTCACGGAGGGGGGTAAACAATTCACAGAGGGGTCAAATACTTCACGGAGGGGGGTAAACAATTCACGGAGGGGTCAAATAATTCACGGAGGGGGGTAAACAATTCACAGAGGGGTCAAGTAACAAAGAGGGGGGTAAACAATTCACGGAGGGGTCAAATAATTCACGGAGGGGGGTAAACAATTCACGGAGGGGTGAGATACTTCACGGAGGGGGGTAAATAATTCACAGAGGGGTCAAATAATTCACAGAGGGGGGTAAACAATTCACAGAGGGGTCAAATAATTCACGGAGGGGGGTAAATAATTCACGGAGGGGTCAAATAATTCACGGAGGGGGGTAAATAATTCACAGAGGGGTCAAATAATTCACGGTGGGGGGTAAACAATTCACACAGGGGTCAAATAATTCACGGAGGGGGGTAAATAATTCACAGAGGGGTCAAATACTTCACGGAGGGGGGTAAACAATTCACAGAGGGGTCAAATAATTCACAGAGGGGGGTAAACAATTCACAAAGGGGTCAAATAATTCACAGAGGGGGGTAAACAATTCGAAGAGGGGTCCAATAATTCACGGAGGGGGGTAAATAATTCACAGAGGGGTCAAATAATTCACGGAGGGGTCAAATAATTCACAGAGGGGTCAAATAATTCACGGAGGGGGGTAAACAATTCACGGAGGGGTCAAATGATTCACGGAGGGGTCAAATAATTCACGGAGGGGGGTAAACAATTCACAGAGGGGTCAAATAATTCACGGAGGGGGGTAAATAATTCACGGAGGGGTCAAATAATTCACGGAGGGGGGTAAACAATTCACAGAGGGGTCAAATAATTCACGGAGGGGGGTAAATGATTCACAGAGGGGTCAAATAATTCACGGAGGGGTCAAATAATTCACGGAGGAAGGTAAACAATTCACAGAGGGGTCAAATAATTCGCATAGGGGGGTAAACGATTCACGGAGGGGTCAAATAATTCACGGAGGGGTCAAATAATTCACGGAGGGCGGTAAACAATTCACAGAGGGGTCAAATAATTCACGGAGGGGGGTAAATAATTCACGGAGGGGTCAAATAATTCACGGAGGGGGGTAAACAATTCACGGAGGGGTGAAATAATTCACAGAGGGGGGTAAATAATTCACGGAGGGGTCAAATAATTCACGGAGGGGGGTAAACAATTCACAGAGGGGTGAGATACTTCACGGAGGGGGGTAAATAATTCACGGAGGGGTCAAATAATTCACGGAGGGGGGTAAATAATTCACGGAGGGGTCAAATAATTCACGGAGGGGGGTAAACAATTCACAGAGGGGTCAAATACTTCACGGAGGGGGGTAAACAATTCACGGAGGGGTCAAATAATTCACGGAGGGGGGTAAACAATTCACAGAGGGGTCAAGTAACAAAGAGGGGGGTAAACAATGCACGGAGGGGTCAAATAATTCACGGAGGGGGGTAAACAATTCACGGAGGGGTGAGATACTTCACGGAGGGGGGTAAATAATTCACAGAGGGGTCAAATAATTCACAGAGGGGGGTAAACAATTCACAGAGGGGTCAAATAATTCACGGAGGGGGGTAAACAATTCACAGAGGGGTCAAATACTTCACGGAGGGGGGTAAACAATTCACAGAGGGGTCAAATAATTCACAGAGGGGGGTAAATAATTCACAGAGGGGTCAAATAATTCACAGAGGGGGGTAAACAATTCGAAGAGGGGTCAAATAATTCACGGAGGGGGGTAAATAATTCACAGAGGGGTCAAATAATTCACGGAGGGGGGTAAACCATTCACAGAGGGGTCAAATAATTCATGGAGGGGGGTAAACAATTCACGGAGGGGTCAAATGATTCACGGAGGGGTCAAATAATGCACGGAGGGGGGTAAACAATTCACAGAGGGGTCAAATAATTCACGGATGGGGGGTAAATAATTCACGGAGGGGTCAAATAATTCACGGAGGGGGGTAAACAATTCACAGAGGGGTCAAATAATTCACAGGGGGGGTAAATGATTCACAGAGGGGTCAAATAATTCACAGAGGGGTCAAATAATTCACGGAGGGGGGTAAACAATTCACAGAGGGGTCAAATAATTCGCATAGGGGGGTAAACAATTCACGGAGGGGTCAAATAATTCACGGAGGGGGTAAACAATTCACAGAGGGGTCAAATAATTCACAGAGGGGGGTAAACAATTCACGGAGGGGTCAAATAATTCACAGAGGGGGGTAAACAATTCACAGAGGGGTCAAATAATTCACGGAGGGGGGTAAATAATTCACGGAGGGGTCAAATAATTCACGGAGGGGGGTAAACAATTCACGGAGGGGTCAAATAATTCACAGAGGGGGGTAAACAATTCACAGAGGGGTCAAATAATTCACGGAGGGGGGTAAATAATTCACGGAGGGGTCAAATAATTCACGGAGGGGGGTAAACAATTCACACAGGGGTCAAATAATTCACGGAGGGCGGTAAACAATTCACAGAGGGGTCAAATAATTCACGGAGGGGGGTAAACAATTCACGGAGGGGTCAAATAATTCACGGAGGGGGGTACACAATTCACGGAGGGGTCAAATAATTCACGGAGGGGGGTAAATAATTCACGGAGGGGTCAAATAATTCACGGAGGGGGGTAAACAATTCACACAGGGGTCAAGTAGCACGGAGGGGGGTAAATAATTCACGGAGGGGTCAAATAATTCACGGAGGGGGGTAAACAATTCACGGAGGGATCAAATACTTCACGGAGGGGGGTAAACAATTTACAGAGGGGTCAAATAATTCACGGAGGGGGGTAAATAATTCACGGAGGGGTCAAATAATTCACGGAGTGGGGTAAAAGATTCACGGAGGGGTCAAATAATTCACGGAGGGGGGAAAATAATTCACGGAGGGGTCAAATAATTCACGGAGGGGGGTAAACAATTCACGGAGGGGTTAAATACTTCACGGAGGGGGGTAAATGATTCACAGAGGGGTCAAATAATTCACAGAGGGGGGTAAACAATTCACAGAGGGGTCAAATAATTCACGGAGGGGGGTAAATAATTCACGGAGGGGTCAAATAATTCACGGAGGGGGGTAAACAATTCACAGAGGGGTCAAATACTTCACGGAGGGGGGTAAACAATTCACGGAGGGGTCAAATAATTCACGGAGGGGGGTAAACAATTCACAGAGGGGTCAAGTAACAAAGAGGGGGGTAAACAATTCACGGAGGGGTCAAATAATTCACTGAGGGGGGTAAACGATTCACGGAGGGGTGAGATACTTCACGGAGGGGGGTAAATAAGTCACAGAGGGGTCAAATAATTCACAGAGGGGGGTAAACAATTCACAGAGGGGTCAAATAATTCACGGAGGGGGGTAAATAATTCACGGAGGGGTCAAATAATTCACGGAGGGGGGTAAATAATTCACAGAGGGGTCAAATAATTCACGGTGGGGGGTAAACAATTCACAGGGGGGCCAAATAATTCACGGAGGGGGGTAAATAATTCACAGAGGGGTCAAATACTTCACGGAGGGGGGTAAACAATTCACAGAGGGGTCAAAAAATTCACAGAGGGGGGTAAATAATTCACAGAGGGGTCAAATAATTCACAGAGGGGGGTAAACAATTCGAAGAGGGGTCAAATAATTCACGGAGGGGGGTAAATAATTCACAGAGGGGTCAAATAATTCACGGAGGGGTCAAATAATTCACAGAGGGGTCAAATAATTCACCGAGGGGTCAAATAATTCACAGAGGGGGGTAAACAATTCACAGAGGGGTCAAATAATTCACGGAGGGGGGTAAATAATTCACGGAGGGGTCAAATAATTCACGGAGGGGGGTAAACAATTCACAGAGGGGTCAAATAATTCACGGAGGGGGGTAAATGATTCACAGAGGGGTCAAATAATTCACGGAGGGGTCAAATAATTCACGGAGGGGGGTAAACAATTCACAGAGGGGTCAAATAATTCGCATAGGGGGGTAAACAATTCACGGAGGGGTCAAATAATTCACGGAGGGGTCAAATAATTCACGGAGGGGGGTAAACAATTCACAGAGGGGTCAAATAATTCACGGAGGGGGGTAAATAATTCACAGAGGGGTCAAATAATTCACGGAGGGGGGTAAACAATTCACGGAGGGGTCAAATAATTCACCGAGGGGGGTAAATAATTCACGGAGGGGGCAAATAATTCACCGCGGGGGGTAAACAATTCACACAGGGGTCAAGTAACACGGAGGGGGGTAAATAATTCACGGAGGGGTCAAATAATTCACGGAGGGGGGTAAACAATTCACGGAGGGATCAAATACTTCACGGAGGGTGGTAAACAATTCACAGAGGGGTCAAATGATTCACAGAGGGGGGTAAACAATTCACAGAGGGGTCAAATAATTCACGGAGGGGGGTAAATAATTCACGGAGGGTGGTAAATAATTCACGGAGGGGTCAAATAATTCACAGAGGGGGGTAAACAATTCACAGAGGGGTCAAATAATTCACGGAGGGGGGTGAATAATTCACGGAGGGGTCAAATAATTCACGGAGGGGGGTAAACAATTCACAGAGGGGTCAAATGATTCACGGAGGGGGGTAAACAATTCACAGAGGGGTCAAATGATTCACGGAGGGGGGTAAACAATTCACACAGGGGTCAAATAATTCACGGAGGGGGGTAAACAATTCACGGAGGGGTCAAATGATTCACGGAGGGGGGTAAACAATTCACAGAGGGGTCAAATGATTCACGGAGGGGGGTAAACAATTCACACAGGGGTCAAATAATTCACGGAGGGGGGTAAACAATTCACGGAAGGGTCAAATACTTCACGGAGGGGGGTAAACAATTCACGGAGGGGTCAAATAATTCACGGAGGGGGGTAAATAATTCACAGAGGGGTCAAATAATTCACGGAGGGGGGTAAACCATTCACAGAGGGGTCAAATAATTCACGGAGGGGGGTAAACAATTCACGGAGGGGTCAAATAATTCACGGAGGGGTCAAATAATTCACGGAGGGGGGTAAACAATTAACACAGGGGTCAAATAATTCACGGAGGGGGGTAAACCATTTACAGAGGGGTCAAATAATTCACAGAGGGGGGTAAACGATTCACGGAGGGGTCAAATAATTCACGGAGGGGTCAGATAATTCACGGAGGGGGGTAAATAATTCACAGAGGGGTCAAATGATTCACGGAGGGGGGTAAACAATTCACAGAGGGGTCAAATAATTCACGGAGGGGGGTAAACAATTCACAGAGGGGTCAAATAATTCACGGAGGGGGGTAAACAATTCACAGAGGGGTCAAATAATTCACGGAGGGGGGTAAACAATTCACGGAGGGGTCAAATGATTCACGGAGGGGTCAAAGAATTCACGGAGGGGGGTAAACAATTCACAGAGGGGTCAAATAATTCACGGAGGGGGGTAAATAATTCACGGAGGGGTCAAATAATCACGGAGGGGGGTAAATAATTCACAGAGGGGTCAAATAATTCACGGAGGGGGGTAAACAATTCACAGAGGGGTCAAATAATTCACGGAGGGGGGTAAACAATTCACAGAGGGGTCAAATAATTCACGGAGGGGGGTAAACAATTCACAGAGGGGTCAAATATTTCACGGAGGGAGGTAAACAATTCACGGAGGGGTCAAATAATTCACGGAGGGGGGTAAATAATTCACAGAGGGGTCAAATAATTCACGGAGGGGGGTAAACAATTCACAGAGGGGTCAAAACATTCACGGAGGGGGTAAACAATTCACAGAGGGGTCAAATAATTCACGGAGGGTGGTAAATAATTCACAGAGGGGTCAAAAAATTCACGGAGGGCGGTAAATAATTCACAGAGGGGTCAAAAAATTCACGGAGGGGTCAAATAATTCACAGAGGGGTCAAATAATTCACGGAGGGGGGTAAATAATTCACGGAGGGGTCAAATGATTCACGGAGTGGGGGTAAATATTTCACGGAGGGGTCAAATAATTCACGGAGGGGGGTAAACAATTCACAGAGGGGTCAAATAATCAACGGAGAGGGGTGAATAATTCACAGAGGGGTCAAATAATTCACGGAGGGGGGTAAACAATTCACAGAGGGGTCAAATAATTCACGGAGGGGGGTAAATAATTCACAGAGGGGTCAAATAATTCACGGAGGGGGGTAAACAATTCACAGAGGGGTCAAATAATTCACGGAGGGGGGTAAACAATTCACGGTGGGGTCAAATAATTCACGGAGGGGTCAAATAATTCATGGAGGGGGGTAAACAATTCACAGAGGGGTCAAATAATTCGGGGAGGGGGGTAAATAATTCACGGTGGGGTCAAATAATTCACGGAGGGGGGTAAACAATTCACAGAGGGGTCAAATAATTCACGGAGGGGGGTAAACAATTCACGGAGGGGTCAAATAATTCACGGAGGGGTCAAATAATTCACGGAGGGGGGTAAACAATTAACACAGGGGTCAAATAATTCACGGAGGGGGGTAAACCATTTACAGAGGGGTCAAATAATTCACAGAGGGGGGTAAACGATTCACGGAGGGGTCAAATAATTCACGGAGGGGTCAAATAATTCACGGAGGGGGGTAAATAATTCACAGAGGGGTCAAATGATTCACGGAGGGGGGTAAACAATTCACAGAGGGGTCAAATAATTCACGGAGGGGGGTAAACAATTCACAGAGGGGTCAAATAATTCACGGAGGGGGGTAAACAATTCACAGAGGGGTCAAATAATTCACGGAGGGGGGTAAATAATTCACAGAGGGGTCAAATAATTCACGGAGGGGGGTAAACAATTCACAGAGGGGTCAAATAATTCACGGAGGGGGGTAAACAATTCACGGTGGGGTCAAATAATTCACGGAGGGGTCAAATAATTCATGGAGGGGGGTAAACAATTCACAGAGGGGTCAAATAATTCGGGGAGGGGGGTAAATAATTCACGGTGGGGTCAAATAATTCACGGAGGGGGGTAAACAATTCACAGAGGGGTCAAATAATTCACGGAGGGGGGTAAACAATTCACGGAGGGGTCAAATAATTCACGGAGGGGTCAAATAATTCACGGAGGGGGGTAAACAATTAACACAGGGGTCAAATAATTCACGGAGGGGGGTAAACCATTTACAGAGGGGTCAAATAATTCACAGAGGGGGGTAAACGATTCACGGAGGGGTCAAATAATTCACGGAGGGGTCAAATAATTCACGGAGGGGGGTAAATAATTCACAGAGGGGTCAAATGATTCACGGAGGGGGGTAAACAATTCACAGAGGGGTCAAATAATTCACGGAGGGGGGTAAACAATTCACAGAGGGGTCAAATAATTCACGGAGGGGGGTAAACAATTCACAGAGGGGTCAAATAATTCACGGAGGGGGGTAAACAATTCACGGAGGGGTCAAATGATTCACGGAGGGGTCAAAGAATTCACGGAGGGGGGTAAACAATTCACAGAGGGGTCAAATAATTCACGGAGGGGGGTAAATAATTCACGGAGGGGTCAAATAATCACGGAGGGGGGTAAATAATTCACAGAGGGGTCAAATAATTCACGGAGGGGGGTAAACAATTCACAGAGGGGTCAAATAATTCACGGAGGGGGGTAAACAATTCACAGAGGGGTCAAATAATTCACGGAGGGGGGTAAACAATTCACAGAGGGGTCAAATATTTCACGGAGGGAGGTAAACAATTCACGGAGGGGTCAAATAATTCACGGAGGGGGGTAAATAATTCACAGAGGGGTCAAATAATTCACGGAGGGGGGTAAACAATTCACAGAGGGGTCAAAACATTCACGGAGGGGGTAAACAATTCACAGAGGGGTCAAATAATTCACGGAGGGTGGTAAATAATTCACAGAGGGGTCAAAAAATTCACGGAGGGCGGTAAATAATTCACAGAGGGGTCAAAAAATTCACGGAGGGGTCAAATAATTCACAGAGGGGTCAAATAATTCACGGAGGGGGGTAAATAATTCACGGAGGGGTCAAATGATTCACGGAGTGGGGGTAAATATTTCACGGAGGGGTCAAATAATTCACGGAGGGGGGTAAACAATTCACAGAGGGGTCAAATAATCAACGGAGAGGGGTGAATAATTCACAGAGGGGTCAAATAATTCACGGAGGGGGGTAAACAATTCACAGAGGGGTCAAATAATTCACGGAGGGGGGTAAATAATTCACAGAGGGGTCAAATAATTCACGGAGGGGGGTAAACAATTCACAGAGGGGTCAAATAATTCACGGAGGGGGGTAAACAATTCACGGTGGGGTCAAATAATTCACGGAGGGGTCAAATAATTCATGGAGGGGGGTAAACAATTCACAGAGGGGTCAAATAATTCGGGGAGGGGGGTAAATAATTCACGGTGGGGTCAAATAATTCACGGAGGGGGGTAAACAATTCACAGAGGGGTCAAATCATTCACGGAGGGGGGTAAACAATTCACGGAGGGGTCAAATAATTCACGGAGGGGGGTAAAAAACTCACGGAGGGGTCAAAAAATTCACGGAGGGGGGTGAAAAATTCACGGAGGGGTCAAATAATTAACGGAGGGGGGTAAACAATTCACAGAGGGGTCAAAAAATTCACGGAGGGGGGTAAATAATTCACAGAGGGGTCAAATGATTCACGGAGGGGGGTAAATAATTCACAGAGGGGTCAAATAATTCACGCTGGGGGGTAAACAATTCACAGAGGGGTCAAAAAATTCACGGAGAGGGGTAAACAATTCACGGAGGGGTCAAATAATTCACGGAGGGGGGTAAATAATTCACAGAGGGGTCAAAAAATTCACGGAGGGGGGTAAACCATACACAGAGGGGTCAAAAAATTCACGGAGGGGGGTAATTAATTCACAGAGGGGTCAAATAATTCACGGAGGGGGGTAAACCATTTACAGAGAGGTCAAATAATTCACAGAGGGGTCAAAAAATTCACGGAGGGGTCAAATAATTCACAGAGGGGTCAAATAATTCACGGAGGGGGGTAAATTATTCACGGAGGGGTCAAATAATTCACGGAGGGGGGTAAATAATTCACAGAGGGGTCAAATAATTCACGGAGGGGGGTAAATAATTGACAGAGGGGTCAAATAATTCACGGAGGGGGGTAAACAATTCACAGAGGGGTCAAATAATTCACGGAGGGGGGTAAATAATTCACAGAGGGGACAAATAATTCACGGAGAGGGGTAAATAATTCACGGAGGGGTCGAAGAATTCACGGAGGGGGGTAAATAATTCACGGAGGGGTCAAATAATTCACGGAGGGGGGTAAATAATTCACAGAGGGGTCAAAAAATTCACAGAGGGGTCAAATAATTCACGGAGGGGTCAAATAATTCACGGAGGGGGGTAAATTATTCACGGAGGGGTCAAATGATTCACGGAATGGGGGTAAATAATTCACGGAGGGGTCAAATAATTCACGGAGGGGGGTAAACAATTCACAGAGGGGTCAAATAATTCACGGAGGGGGGTAAACAATTCACGGAGGGGTCAAATACTTCACGGAGGGGTAAAATAATTCACAGAGGGGTCAAATAATTCACGGAGGGGGGTAAATAATTCACAGAGGGGTCAAGTAATTCACGGAGGGGGGTAAATAATTCACAGAGGGGTCAAATAATTCACGGAGGGGGGTAAACAATTCACAGAGGGGTCAAATAATTCACGGAGGGGGGTAAATAATTCACAGAGGGGTCAAATAATTCACGGAGGGGGGTAAACAATTCACAGAGGGGTCAAATAATTCACGGAGGGGGGTAAATAATTCACAGAGGGGTCAAATAATTCACGGAGGGGGGTAAACCATTCACAGAGGGGTGAAATAATTCACGGAGGGGGGTAAATAATATACAGAGGGGTCAAATAATTCACGGAGGGGTCAAATAATTCACGGAGGGGGGTAAACAATTCACAGAGGGGTCAAATAATTCACGGAGGGGGGTAAACAATTCACAGAGGGGTCAAATAATTCACGGAGGGGGGTAAACCATTCACAGAGGGGTCAAATAATTCACGGAGGGGGGTAAACAATTCACAGAGGGGTCAAATAATTCACGGAGGGGTCAAATAATTCACGGAGGGGGGTAAACAATTCACGGAGGGGTCAAAAAATTCACGGAGGGGGGTAAACAATTCACAGAGGGGTCAAATAATTCACGGAGGGGGGTAAATAATTCACGGAGGGGTCAAATAATTCACGGAGGGGGGTAAAAAATTCACGGAGGGGTCAAATAATTAACGGAGGGGGGTAAACAATTCACAGAGGGGTCAAATAATTCACGGAGGGGGGTAAATAATTCACAGAGGGGTCAAATAATTCACGGAGGGGGGTAAATAATTCACAGAGGGGTCAAATAATTCACGGTGGGGGGTAAACAATTCACAGAGGGGTCAAATAATTCATGGAGGGGGGTAAATAATTCACAGAGGGGTCAAATAATTCACAGAGGGGGGTAAACAATTCATAGAGGGGTCAAATAATTCACGGAGGGGGTTAAACAATTCACAGAGGGGTCAAAAAATTCACGGAGGGGGGTAAATAATTCACAGAGGGGTCAAAAAATTCACGGAGGGGTCAAATAATTCACGGAGGGGTCAAATAATTCACGGAGGGGGGTAAATTATTCACGGAGGGGTCAAATGATTCACGGAATGGGGGTAAATAATTCACGGAGGGGTCAAATAATTCACGGAGGGGGGTAAACAATTCACAGAGGGGTCAAATAATTCACGGAGGGGGGTAAACAATTCACGGAGGGGTCAAATACTTCACGGAGGGGGGTAAACAATTCACAGAGGGGTCAAATAATTCACGGAGGGGGGTAAATAATTCACAGAGGGGTCAAATAATTCACGGAGGGGGGTAAATAATTCACAGAGGGGTCAAATAATTCATGGAGGGGGGTAAACAATTCACAGAGGGGTCAAATAATTCACGGAGGGGGGTAAATAATTCACAGAGGGGTCAAATAATTCACGGAGGGGGGTAAACAATTCACAGAGGGGTCAAAAAATTCACGGAGGGGGGTGAATAATTCACAGAGGGGTGAAATAATTCACGGAGGGGGGTAAACCATTCACAGAGGGGTCAAATAATTCACGGAGGGGGGTAAATAATTCACAGAGGGGTCAAATAATTCACGGAGGGGGGTAAACAATTCACAGAGGGGTCAAATAATTCACGGAGGGGGGTAAATAATTGACAGAGGGGTCAAAAAATTCACGGAGGGGGGTAAACAATTCACAGAGGGGTCAAATAATTCACGGAGGGGGGTAAATAATTCACAGAGGGGTCAAATAATTCACGGAGGGGGGTAAACCATTCACAGAGGGGTCAAATAATTCACGGAGGGGGGTAAATAATATACAGAGGGGTCAAATAATTCACGGAGGGGTCAAATAATTCACGGAGGGGGGTAAACAATTCACAGAGGGGTCAAATAATTCACGGAGGGGTCAAATACTTCACGGAGGGGGGTAAACAATTCACAGAGGGGTCAAATAATTCACGGAGGGGGGTAAACCATTCACAGAGGGGTCAAATAATTCACGGAGGGGGGTAAACAATTCACAGAGGGGTCAAATAATTCACGGAGGGGTCAAATAATTCACGGAGGGGGGTAAACAATTCACGGAGGGGTCAAAAAATTCACGTAGGGGGGTAAACAATTCACAGAGGGGTCAAATAATTCACGGAGGGGGGTAAATAATTCACAGAGGGGTCAAATAATTCACGGAGGGGGGTAAACAATTCACGGAGGGGTCAAATAATTCACGGAGGGGGGTAAAAAATTCACGGAGGGGTCAAAAAATTAACGGAGGGGGGTAAACAATTCACAGAGGGGTCAAAAAATTCACGGAGGGGGGTAAATAATTCACAGAGGGGTCAAATAATTCACGGAGGGGGGTAAATAATTCACAGAGGGGTCAAATAATTCACGGTGGGGGGTAAACAATTCACAGAGGGGTCAAATAATTCATGGAGGGGGGTAAATAATTCACAGAGGAGTCAAATAATTCACGGAGGGGGGTAAACAATTCATAGAGGGGTCAAATAATTCACGGAGGGGGGTAAACAATTCACAGAGGGGTCAAATGATTCACGGAGGGGGGTAAATAATTCACAGAGGGGTCAAAAAATTCACGGAGGGGTCAAATAATTCACAGAGGGGTCAAATAATTCACGGAGGGGGGTAAATTATTCACGGAGGGGTCAAATGATTCACGGAATGGGGGTAAATAATTCACGGAGGGGTCAAATAATTCACGGAGGGGGGTAAACAATTCACAGAGGGGTCAAATAATTCACGGAGGGGGGTAAACAATTCACGGAGGGGTCAAATACTTCACGGAGGGGGGTAAACAATTCACAGAGGGGTCAAATAATTCACGGAGGGGGGTAAATAATTCACGGAGGGGTCAAATAATTCACGGAGGGGGGTAAATAATTCACAGAGGGGTCAAATAATTCATGGAGGGGGGTAAACAATTCACAGAGGGGTCAAATAATTCACGGAGGGGGGTAAATAATTCACAGAGGGGTCAAATAATTCACGGAGGGGGGTAAACAATTCACAGAGGGGTCAAAAAATTCACGGAGGGGGGTAAATAATTCGCAGAGGGGTCAAATAATTCACGGAGGGGGGTAAACCATTCACAGAGGGGTCAAATAATTCACGGAGGGGGGTAAATAATTCACAGAGGGGTCAAATAATTCACGGAGGGGTCAAAAAATTCACGGAGGGGGGTAAACAATTCACAGAGGGTTCAAATAATTCACGGAGGGGGGTAAACAATTCACAGAGGGGTCAAATAATTCACGGAGGGGGGTAAACCATTCACAGAGGGGTCAAATAATTCACGGAGGGGGGTAAATAATTCACAGAGGGGTAAACAATTCACGGAGGGGGGTAAATAATTCACAGAGGGGTCAAATAATTCACGGAGGGGGGTAAAAAATTCACGGAGGGGTCAAATAATTCACGGAGGGGGGTAAAAATTTAACGGAGGGGTCAAATAATTAACGGAGGGGGGTAAACAATTCACAGAGGGGTCAAATAATTCACGGAGGGGGGTAAATAATTCACAGAGGGGTCAAATAATTCACGGAGGGGGGTAAACAATTCACAGAGGGGTCAAATAATTCACGGAGGGGGGTAAACAATTCACAGAGGGGTCAAATAATTCACGGAGGGGGGTAAACCATTCACAGAGGGGTCAAAGAATTCACGGAGGGGGGTAAACAATTCACAGAGGGGTCAAATAATTCACGGAGGGGGGTAAACAATTCACAGAGGGGTCAAAAAATTCACGGAGGGGGGTAAACAATTCACAGAGGGGTCAAATAATTCACGGAGGGGGGTAAATAATTCACAGAGGGGTCAAATAATTCACGGAGGGGGGTAAACAATTCACGGAGGGGTCAAATAATTCACGGAGGGGGGTAAAAAATTCACGGAGGGGTCAAATAATTAACGGAGGGGGGTAAACAATTCACAGAGGGGTCAAAAAATTCACGGAGGGGGGTAAACAATTCACAGAGGGGTCAAATAATTCACGGAGGGGGGTACATAATTCACAGAGGGGTCAAAAAAATCACGGAGGGGTCAAATAATTCACAGAGGGGTCAAATAATTCACGGAGGGGGGTAAATTATTCACGGAGGGGTCAAATAATTAACGGAGGGGGGTAAATAATTCACAGAGGGGTCAAATAATTCACGGAGGGGGGTAAATAATTCACGGAGGGGTCAAATAATTCACGGTGGGGGGTAAACAATTCACAGAGGGGTCAAATAATTCATGGAGGGGGGTAAATAATTCACAGAGGGGTCAAATAATTCACGGAGGGGGGTAAACAATTCATAGAGGGGTCAAATAATTCACGGAGGGGGGTAAACAATTCACAGAGGGGTCAAATAATTCACGGAGGGGGGTACATAATTCACAGAGGGGTCAAAAAAATCACGGAGGGGTCAAATAATTCACAGAGGGGTCAAATAATTCACGGAGGGGGGTAAATTATTCACGGAGGGGTCAAATGATTCACGGAATGGGGGTAAATAATTCACGGAGGGGTCAAATAATTCACGGAGGGGGGTAAACAATTCACAGAGGGGTCAAATAATTCACCGAGGGGGGTAAACAATTCACGGAGGGGTCAAATACTTCACGGAGGGGGGTAAACAATTCACAGAGGGGTCAAATAATTCACGGAGGGGGGTAAATAATTCACGGAGGGGTCAAATAATTCACGGAGGGGGGTAAATAATTCACAGAGGGGTCAAATAATTCATGGAGGGGGGTAAATAATTCACAGAGGGGTCAAATAATTCACGGAGGGGGGTAAATAATTCACAGAGGGGTCAAATAATTCACGGAGGGGGGTAAACAATTCACAGAGGGGTCAAAAAATTCACGGAGGGGGGTAAATAATTCACAGAGGGGTCAAATAATTCACGGAGGGGGGTAAACCATTCACAGAGGGGTCAAATAATTCACGGAGGGGGGTAAATAATTCACGGAGGGGTCAAATAATTCACGGAGGGGTCAAATAATTCACGGAGGGGGGTAAACAATTCACAGAGGGGTCAAATAATTCACGGAGGGGGGTAAACAATTCACAGAGGGGTCAAATAATTCACGGAGGGGGGTAAACCATTCACAGAGGGGTCAAATAATTCACGGAGGGGGGTAAATAATTCACAGAGGGGTCAAATAATTCACGGAGGGGGGTAAATAATTCACAGAGGGGTCAAATAATTCACGGAGGGGGGTAAATAATTCACGGAGGGGTCAAATAATTCACGGAGGGGGGTAAAAATTTAACGGAGGGGTCAAATAATTAACGGAGGGGGGTAAACAATTCACAGAGGGGTCAAATAATTCACGGAGGGGGGTAAATAATTCACAGAGGGGTCAAATAATTCACGGAGGGGGGTAAACAATTCACAGAGGGGTCAAATAATTCACGGAGGGGGGTAAACAATTCACAGAGGGGTCAAAAAATTCACGGAGGGGGGTAAACCATTCACAGAGGGGTCAAATAGTTCACGGAGGGGGGTAAACAATTCACAGAGGGGTCAAATAATTCACGGAGGGGTCAAATAATTCACAGAGGGGTCAAATAATTCACGGAGGGGGGTAAACAATTCACGGAGGGGGGTAAACAATTCACGGAGGGGGGTAAACAATTCACAGAGGGGTCAAATAATTCACGGAGGGGGGTAAATAATTCACAGAGGGGTCAAATAATTCACGGAGGGGGGTAAACAATTCACGGAGGGGTCAAATAATTCACGGAGGGGGGTAAAAAATTCACGGAGGGGTCAAATAATTAACGGAGGGGGGTAAACAATTCACAGAGGGGTCAAATAATTCACGGAGGGGGGTAAATAATTCACAGAGGGGTCAAATAATTCACGGAGGGGGGTAAATAATTCACAGAGGGGTCAAATAATTCACGGTGGGGGGTAAACAATTCACAGAGGGGTCAAATAATTCATGGAGGGGGGTAAATAATTCACAGAGGGGTCAAATAATTCACGGAGGGGGGTAAACAATTCATAGAGGGGTCAAATAATTCACGGAGGGGGGTAAACAATTCACAGAGGGGTCAAAAAATTCACGGAGGGGGGTAAATAATTCACAGAGGGGTCAAAAAATTCACGGAGGGGTCAAATATTTCACAGAGGGGTCAAATAATTCACGGAGGGGGGTAAATTATTCACAGAGGGGTCAAATAATTCACGGAGGGGTCAAATAATTCACGGAGGGGTCAAAAAATTCACGGAGGGGGGTAAATAATTCACAGAGGGGTCAAAAAATTCACGGAGGGGTCAAATATTTCACAGAGGGGTCAAATAATTCACGGAGGGGGGTAAATTATTCACAGAGGGGTCAAATAATTCACAGAGGGGTCAAATAATTCACGGAGGGGTCAAATAATTCACGGAGGGGGGTAAACAATTCACGGAGGGGTCAAAAAATTCACGGAGGGGGGTAAACAATTCACAGAGGGGTCAAATAATTCACGGAGGGGGGTAAATAATTCACAGAGGGGTCAAATAATTCACGGAGGGGGGTAAACAATTCACGGAGGGGTCAAATAATTCACGGAGGGGGGTAAAAAATTCACGGAGGGGTCAAATAATTAACGGAGGGGGGTAAACAATTCACAGAGGGGTCAAATAATTCACGGAGGGGGGTAAATAATTCACAGAGGGGTCAAATAATTCACGGAGGGGGGTAAATAATTCACAGAGGGGTCAAATAATTCACGGTGGGGGGTAAACAATTCACAGAGGGGTCAAATAATTCATGGAGGGGGGTAAATAATTCACAGAGGGGTCAAATAATTCACGGAGGGGGGTAAACAATTCATAGAGGGGTCAAATAATTCACGGAGGGGGGTAAACAATTCACAGAGGGGTCAAAAAATTCACGGAGGGGGGTAAATAATTCACAGAGGGGTCAAAAAATTCACGGAGGGGTCAAATATTTCACAGAGGGGTCAAATAATTCACGGAGGGGGGTAAATTATTCACGGAGGGTTCAAATGATTCACGGAATGGGGGTAAATAATTCACGGAGGGGTCAAATAATTCACGGAGGGGGGTAAACAATTCACAGAGGGGTCAAATAATTCACGGAGGGGGGTAAACAATTCACGGAGGGGTCAAATACTTCACGGAGGGGGGTAAATAATTCACAGAGGGGTCAAATAATTCACGGAGGGGGGTAAATAATTCACAGAGGGGTCAAATAATTCACAGAGGGGTCAAATAATTCACGGAGGGGGGTAAATAATTCACAGAGGGGTCAAATAATTCACGGAGGGGGGTAAACAATTCACAGAGGGGTCAAAAAATTCACGGAGGGGGGTAAATAATTCACAGAGGGGTCAAAAAATTCACGGAGGGGTCAAATATTTCACAGAGGGGTCAAATAATTCACGGAGGGGGGTAAATTATTCACAGAGGGGTCAAATAATTCACGGAGGGGTCAAATAATTCACGGAGGGGTCAAAAAATTCACGGAGGGGGGTAAATAATTCACAGAGGGGTCAAAAAATTCACGGAGGGGTCAAATATTTCACAGAGGGGTCAAATAATTCACGGAGGGGGGTAAATTATTCACAGAGGGGTCAAATAATTCACAGAGGGGTCAAATAATTCACGGAGGGGTCAAATAATTCACGGAGGGGGGTAAATAATTCACGGAGGGGTCAAAAAATTCACGGAGGGGGGTAAACAATTCACAGAGGGGTCAAATAATTCACGGAGGGGGGTAAATAATTCACAGAGGGGTCAAATAATTCACGGAGGGGGGTAAACAATTCACGGAGGGGTCAAATAATTCACGGAGGGGGGTAAAAAATTCACGGAGGGGTCAAAAAATTAACGGAGGGGGGTAAACAATTCACAGAGGGGTCAAATAATTCACGGAGGGGGGTAAATAATTCACAGAGGGGTCAAATAATTCACGGAGGGGGGTAAATAATTCACAGAGGGGTCAAATAATTCAAGGTGGGGGGTAAACAATTCACAGAGGGGTCAAATAATTCATGGAGGGGGGTAAATAATTCACAGAGGGGTCAAATAATTCACGGAGGGGGGTAAACAATTCATAGAGGGGTCAAATAATTCACGGAGGGGGGTAAACAATTCACGGAGGGGTCAAAAAATTCACGGAGGGGGGTAAATAATTCACAGAGGGGTCAAAAAATTCACGGAGGGGTCAAATATTTCACAGAGGGGTCAAATAATTCACGGAGGGGGGTAAATTATTCACGGAGGGGTCAAATGATTCACGGAATGGGGGTAAATAATTCACGGAGGGGTCAAATAATTCACGGAGGGGGGTAAACAATTCACAGAGGGGTCAAATACTTCACGGAGGGGGGTAAACAATTCACGGAGGGGTCAAATACTTCACGGAGGGGGGTAAATAATTCACAGAGGGGTCAAATAATTCACGGAGGGGGGTGAATAATTCACAGAGGGGTCAAATAATTCACGGAGGGGGGTAAATAATTCACAGAGGGGTCAAATAATTCACGGAGGGGGGTAAACAATTCACAGAGGGGTCAAATAATTCACGGAGGGGGGTAAATAATTCACAGAGGGGTCAAATAATTCACGGAGGGGGGTAAACAATTCACAGAGGGGTCAAATAATTCACGGAGGGGGGTAAATAATTCACAGAGGGGTCAAATAATTCACGGAGGGGGGTAAAAAATTCACGGAGGGGTCAAATAATTCACGGAGGGGGGTAAAAATTTAACGGAGGGGTCAAATAATTAACGGAGGGGGGTAAATAATTCACAGAGGGGTCAAATAATTCACGGAGGGGGGTAAATAATTCACAGAGGGGTCAAATAATTCACGGAGGGGGGTAAACAATTCACAGAGGGGTCAAATAATTCACGGAGGGGGGTAAACAATTCACAGAGGGGTCAAATAATTCACGGAGGGGGGTAAACCATTCACAGAGGGGTCAAATAATTCACGGAGGGGGGTAAACAATTCACAGAGGGGTCAAATAATTCACGGAGGGGTCAAATAATTCACGGAGGGGGGTAAACAATTCACGGAGGGGTCAAAAAATTCACGGAGGGGGGTAAACAATTCACAGAGGGGTCAAATAATTCACGGAGGGGGGTAAATAATTCACAGAGGGGTCAAATAATTCACGGAGGGGGGTAAACAATTCACGGAGGGGTCAAATAATTCACGGAGGGGGGTAAAAAATTCACGGAGGGGTCAAATAATTAACGGAGGGGGGTAAACAATTCACAGAGGGGTCAAATAATTCACGGAGGGGGGTAAATAATTCACAGAGGGGTCAAATAATTCACGGAGGGGGGTAAATAATTCACAGAGGGGTCAAATAATTCACGGTGGGGGGTAAACCATTCACAGAGGGGTCAAATAATTCATGGAGGGGGGTAAATAATTCACAGAGGGGTCGAATAATTCACGGAGGGGGGTAAACAATTCATAGAGGGGTCAAATAATTCACGGAGGGGGGTAAACAATTCACAGAGGGGTCACATAATTCACGGAGGGGGGTAAATAATTCACAGAGGGGTCAAAAAATTCACGGAGGGGTCAAATATTCCACAGAGGGGTCAAATAATTCACGGAGGGGGGTAAATTATTCACGGAGGGGTCAAATGATTCACGGAATGGGGGTAAATAATTCACGGAGGGGTCAAATAATTCACGGAGGGGGGTAAACAATTCACAGAGGTGTCAAATAATTCACGGAGGGGGGTAAACAATTCACGGAGGGGTCAAATACTTCACGGAGGGGGGTAAATAATTCACAGAGGGGTCAAATAATTCACGGAGGGGGGTAAATAATTCACAGAGGGGTCAAATAATTCACGGAGGGGGGTAAACCATTCACAGAGGGGTCAAATAATTCACGGAGGGGGGTAAACAATTCACAGAGGGGTCAAATAATTCACGGAGGGGGGTAAATAATTCACAGAGGGGTCAAATAATTCACGGAGGGGGGTAAACAATTCACAGAGGGGTCAAAAAATTCACAGAGGGGGGTAAATAATTCACAGAGGGGTCAAATAATTCACGGAGGGGGGTAAACAATTCACAGAGGGGTCAAATAATTCACGGAGGGGGGTAAATAATTCACAGAGGGGTCAAATAATTCACGGAGGGGTCAAATAATTCACGGAGGGGGGTAAACAATTCACAGAGGGTTCAAATAATTCACGGAGGGGGGTAAACAATTCACAGAGGGGTCAAATAATTCACGGAGGGGGGTAAACCATACACAGAGGGGTCAAATAATTCACGGAGGGGGGTAAACAATTCACAGAGGGGTCAAATAATTCACGGAGGGGGGTAAATAATTCACAGAGGGGTCAAATAATTCACGGAGGGGGGTAAACAATTCACAGAGGGGTCAAAAAATTCACAGAGGGGGGTAAATAATTCACAGAGCGGTCAAATAATTCACGGAGGGGGGTAAACAATTCACAGAGGGGTCAAATAATTCACGGAGGGGGGTAAATAATTCACAGAGGGGTCAAATAATTCACGGAGGGGTCAAATAATTCACGGAGGGGGGTAAACAATTCACGGAGGGGTCAAATAATTCACGGAGGGGGGTAAACAATTCACAGAGGGGTCAAATAATTCACGGAGGGGGGTAAATAATTCACAGAGGGGTCAAATAATTCACGGAGGGGGGTAAAAAGTTCACGGAGGGGTCAAATAATTCACGGAGGGGGGTAAACAATTCACAGAGGGGTCAAATAATTCATGGAGGGGGGTAAATAATTCACAGAGGGGTCAAATAATTAACGGAGGGGGGTAAATAATTCACAGAGGGGTCAAATAATTCACGGTGGGGGGTAAACAATTCACAGAGGGGTCAAATAATTCATGGAGGGGGGTAAATAATTCACAGAGGGGTCACATAATTCACGGAGTGGGGGTAAACAATTCATAGAGGGGTCAAATAATTCACGGAGGGGGGTAAACAATTCACAGAGGGGTCAAATAATTCACGGAGGGGGGTAATTAATTCACAGAGGGGTCAAATAATTCACGGAGGTGGGTAAATAATTCACGGAGGGGTCAAATGATTCACGGAGTGGGGGTAAATAATTCACAGAGGGGTCAAAGAGTTCACGGAGGGGGGTAAACAATTCACGGAGGGGTCAAATAATTCACGGAGGGGGGTAAATAATTCACAGAGGGGTCAAATAATTCACGGAGTGGGGGTAAATAATTCACAGAGGGGTCAAATAATTCACGGAGGGGGGTAAACAATTCACAGAGGGGTCAAATACTTCACGGAGGGGGGTAAATAATTCACAGAGGGGTCAAATAATTCACGGAGGGGGGTAAATAATTCACAGAGGGGTCAAATAATTCACGGAGGGGGGTAAATAATTCACGGAGGGGTCAAATAATTCACGGAGGGGGGTAAACAATTCACGGAGGGGTCAAATAATTCACGGAGGGGGGTAAACCATTCACAGAGGGGTCAAATAATTCACGGAGGGGGGTACATGATTCACAGAGGGGTCAAATAATTCACGGAGGGGTCAAAGAATTCACGGAGGGGGGTAAACAATTCACAGAGAGGTCAAATGATTCACGGAGGGGGGTAAATAATTCACGGAGGGGTCAAATAATTCACGGAGGGGGGTAAACAATGCACAGAGGGGTCAAATAATTTACGGAGGGGGGTAAATAATCCACAGAGGGGTCAAATAATTCACGGAGGGGGGTAAACAATTCACAGAGGGGTCAAATAATTCACGGAGGGGGGTAAATGATTCACAGAGGGGTCAAATAATTCACGGAGGGGTCAAATAATTCACACAGGGGTCAAATAATTCACGGAGGGGGGTAAACAATTCACAGAGGGGTCAAATAATTCACGGAGGGGGGTAAATAATTCACGGAGGGGTCAAAAAAATCACGGAGGGGGGTAAATAATTCACAGAGGGGTCAAATAATTCACGGAGGGGGGTAAATAATTCACAGAGGGGTCAAATAATTCACGGAGGGGGGTAAATAATTCACGGAGGGGTCAAATAATTCACGGAGGGGGGTAAACAATTCACAGAGGGGTGAAATAATTTACGGAGGGGGGTAAATAATTCACAGAGGGGTCAAATAATTCACGGAAGGGGGTAAACAATTCACAGAGGGGTCAAATAAATCACGGAGGGGGGTAAATAATTCACAGAGGGGTCAAAAAATTCACGGAGGGGGGTAAACCATTCACAGAGTGGTCAAATAATTCACGGAGGGGGGTAAACAATTCACGGAGGGGTCAAATAATTCACGGAGGGGTCAAATAATTCACGGAGGGGGGTAAACAATTCACAGAGGGGTCAAATAATTCACGGAGGGGGTAAATAATTCACAGAGGGGTCAAATAATTCACGGAGGGGGGTAAACAATTCACGGAGGGGTCAAATAATTCACGGAGGGGGGTAAATAATTCACGGAGGGGTCAAATAATTCACGGAGGGGGGTAAACCATTCACAGAGGGGTCAAAAAATTCACGGAGGGGGGTAAACAATTCACGGAGGGGTCAAATAATTCACGGGGGGGTCAAATAATTCACGGAGGGGGGTAAACAATTCACAGAGGGGTCAAATAATTCACGGAGGGGGGTAAACAATTCACAGAGGGGTCAAATGATTCACGGAGGGGTCAAATAATTCACGGAGGGGGGTAAACAATTCACAGAGGGGTCAAATAATTCACGGAGGGGGGTAAATAATTCACAGAGGGGTCAAATAATTCACGGAGGGGGGTAAATAATTCACAGAGGGGTCAAATAATTCACAGAGGGGTCAAATAATTCACGGAGGGGGGTAAACAATTCACAGAGGGGTCAAATAATTCACGGAGGGGGGTAAATAATTCACAGAGGGGTCAAATAATTCACGGAGGGGGGTAAACCATTCACAGAGGGGTCAAATAATTCACGGAGGGGGGTAAACAATTCACGGAGGGGTCAAATAATTCACGGTGGGGGGTAAATAATTCACAGAGGGGTCAAACAATTCACAGAGGGGTCAAATAATTCACGGAGGGGGGTAAATAATTCACGGAGGGGTCAAATAATTCACGGAGGGGGGTAAACAATTCACAGAGGGGTCAAATAATTCACGGAGGGGGGTAAATAATTCACAGAGGGGTCAAATAATTCACGGAGGGGGATAAACAATTCACGGAGGGGTAAAATAATTCACGGAGGGGGGTAAATAATTCACAGAGGGGTCAAATAATTCACGGAGGGGGGTAAATAATTCACGGAGGGGTCAAATAATTCACGGAGGGGGGTAAATAATTCACAGAGGGGTCAAATAATTCACGGAGTGGGGGTAAATAATTCATAGAGGGGTCAAATAATTCACGGAGGGGGGTAAATAATTCACAGAGGGGTCAAATACTTCACGGAGGGGGGTAATTAATTCACAGAGGGGTCAACTAATTCACGGAGGGGGGTAAATAATTCACAGAGGGGTCAAATAATTCACGGAGGGGGGTAAACAATTCACAGAGGGGTCAAATAATTCACGGAGGGGGGTAAACAATTCACGGAGGGGTCAAATAATTCACGGAGGGGGGTAAACCATTCACAGAGGGGTCAAATAATTCACGGAGGGGTCAAATAATTCACGGAGGGGTCAAATAATTCACGGAGGGGGGTAAACAATTCACAGAGGGGTCAAATAATTCACGGAGGGGGTAAATAATTCACAGAGGGGTCAAATAATTCACGGAGGGGGGTAAACAATTCACGGAGGGGTCAAATAATTCACGGAGGGGGGTAAATAATTCACGGAGGGGTCAAATAATTCACGGAGGGGGGTAAACCATTCACAGAGGGGTCAAAAAATTCACGGAGGGGGGTAAACAATTCACGGAGGGGTCAAATAATTCACGGAGGGGTCAAATAATTCACGGAGGGGGGTAAACAATTCACAGAGGGGTCAAATAATTCACGGAGGGGGGTAAACAATTCACAGAGGGGTCAAATGATTCACGGAGGGGTCAAATAATTCACGGAGGGGGGTAAACAATTCACAGAGGGGTCAAATAATTCACGGAGGGGGGTAAATAATTCACAGAGGGGTCAAATAATTCACGGAGGGGGGTAAATAATTCACAGAGGGGTCAAATAATTCACGGTGGGGGGTAAACAATTCACAGAGGGGTCAAATAATTCATGGAGGGGGGTAAATAATTCACAGAGGGGTCAAATAATTCACGGAGGGGGGTAAATAATTCACAGAGGGGTCAAATAATTCACGGTGGGGGGTAAACAATTCACAGAGGGGTCAAATAATTCATGGAGGGGGGTAAATAATTCACAGAGGGGTCAAATAATTCACAGAGGGGTCAAATAATTCACGGAGGGGGGTAAACAATTCACAGAGGGGTCAAATAATTCACGGAGGGGGGTAAATAATTCACAGAGGGGTCAAATAATTCACGGAGGGGGGTAAACCATTCACAGAGGGGTCAAATAATTCACGGAGGGGGGTAAACAATTCACGGAGGGGTCAAATAATTCACGGCGGGGGGTAAATAATTCACAGAGGGGTCAAACAATTCACAGAGGGGTCAAATAATTCACGGAGGGGGGTGAATAATTCACGGAGGGGTCAAATAATTCACGGAGGGGGGTAAACAATTCACAGAGGGGTCAAATAATTCACGGAGGGGGGTAAATAATTCACAGAGGGGTCAAATAATTCACGGAGGGGGATAAACAATTCACGGAGGGGTAAAATAATTCACGGAGGGGGGTAAATAATTCACAGAGGGGTCAAATAATTCACGGAGGGGGGTAAATAATTCACGGAGGGGTCAAATAATTCACGGAGGGGGGTAAATAATTCACAGAGGGGTCAAATAATTCACGGAGTGGGGGTAAATAATTCATAGAGGGGTCAAATAATTCACGGAGGGGGGTAAATAATTCACAGAGGGGTCAAATACTTCACGGAGGGGGGTAATTAATTCACAGAGGGGTCAACTAATTCACGGAGGGGGGTAAATAATTCACAGAGGGGTCAAATAATTCACGGAGGGGGGTAAACAATTCACAGAGGGGTCAAATAATTCACGGAGGGGGGTAAACAATTCACGGAGGGGTCAAATAATTCACGGAGGGGGGTAAACCATTCACAGAGGGGTCAAATAATTCACGGAGGGGGGTAAATAATTCACAGAGGGGTCAAATAATTCACGGAGGGGTCAAATAATTCACGGAGGGGGGTAAACAATTCACAGAGGGGTCAAATAATTCACGGAGGGGGGTAAACAATTCACAGAGGGGTCAAATAATTCACGGAGGGGGGTAAATAATACACAGAGGGGTCAAATAATTCACGGAGGGGGGTAAAAAGTTCACGGAGGGGTCAAATAATCAACGAAGGGGGGTAAATAATTCACAGAGGGGTCAAATAATTCACGGAGGGGGGTAAATGATTCACAGAGGGGTCAAATAATTCACGGAGGGGGGTAAATAATTCACAGAGGGGTCAAATGATTCACGGAGGGGGGTAAACAATTCACAGAGGGGTCAAATAATTCACCGTGGGGGGTAAATAATTCACGAAGGGGTCAAATAATTCACGGAGGGGGGTAAATAATTCACAGAGGGGTCAAATAATTCACGGAGGGGGGTAAATAATTCACGGAGGGGTCAAATAATTCACGGAGGGGGGTAAATAATTCACGGAGGGGTCAAATAATTCACGGAGGGGGGTAAACAATTCACAGAGGGGTCAAATGATTCACAGAGGGGGGTAAATAATTCACAGAGGGGTCAAATAATTCACGGAAGGGGGTAAACAATTCACAGAGGGGTCAAATAATTCACGGAGGGGGGTAAATAATTCACAGAGGGGTCAAATAATTCACGGAGGGGGGTAAACCATTCACAGAGGGGTCAAATACTTCACGGAGGGGTCAAATAATTCACGGAGGGGTCAAATAATTCACGGAGGGGGTAAACAATTCACAGAGGGGTCAAATAATTCACGGAGGGGGGTAAATAATTCACAGAGGGGTCAAATAATTCACGGAGGGGGGTAAATAATTCACAGAGGGGTCAAATAATTCACGGAGGGGGGTAAAAAATTCACGGAGGGGTCAAATAATTCACGGAGGGGGGTAAACAGTCCACAGAGGGGTCAAATAATTCACGGAGGGGGGTAAACAATTCACAGAGGGGTCAAATGATTCACGGAGGGGTCAAATAATTCACGGAGGGGGGTAAACAATTCACAGAGGGGTCAAAAAATTCACGGAGGGGGGTAAATAATTCACAGAGGGGTCAAATAATTCACGGAGGAGGGTAAACCATTCACAGAGGGGTCAAATAATTCACGGAGGGGGGTAAACAATTCACGGAGGGGTCAAATAATTCACGGTGGGGGGTAAAAAATTTACAGAGGGGTCAAACAATTCACGGAGGGGTCAAAAAATTCACGGTGGGGGGTAAATAATTCACGGAGGGGTCAAATAATTCACGGAGGGGGGTAAACAATTCACAGAGGGGTCAAATAATTCACGGAGGGGGGTAAATAATTCACAGAGGGGTCAAATAATTCACGGAGGGGGGTAAACAATTCACGGAGGGGTCAAATAATTCACGGAGGGGGGTAAATAATTCACAGAGGGGTCGAATAATTCACGGAGGGGGGTAAATAATTCACAGAGGGGTCAAAAAATTCACGGAGGGGGGTAAACAATTCACGGAGGGGTCAAATAATTCACGGAGGGGGGTAAACCATATACAGAGGGGTCAAATAATTCACGGAGGGGGGTAAACAATTCATGGAGGGGTCAAATAATTCACGGAGGGGTCAAATAATTCACGGAGGGGGGTAAACAATTCACAGAGGGGTCAAATAATTCACGGAGGGGGGTAAACAATTCACAGAGGGGTCAAATGATTCACGGAGGGGTCAAATAATTCACGGAGGGGGGTAAACAATTCACAGAGGGGTCAAAAAATTCACGGAGGGGGGTAAATAATTCACAGAGGGGTCAAATAATTCACGGAGGGGGGTAAATAATTCACAGAGGGATCAAATAATTCACGGAGGGGTCAAATAATTCACGGAGGGGGGTAAACAATTCACAGAGGGGTCAAATAATTCACGGAGGGGGGTAAATAATTCACAGAGGGGTCAAATAATTCACGGAGGGGGGTAAACCATTCACAGAGGGGTCAAATAATTCACGGAGGGGGGTAAACAATTCACGGAGGGGTCAAATAATTCACGGTGGGGGGTAAATAATTCACAGAGGGGTCAAACAATTCACAGAGGGGTCAAATAATTCACGGAGGGGGGTAAATAATTCACGGAGGGGTCAAATAATTCACGGAGGGGGGTAAACAATTCACAGAGGGGTCAAATAATTCACGGAGGGGGGTAAATAATTCACAGAGGGGGGTCAAATAATTCACAGAGGGGTCAAATAATTCACGGAGGGGGGTAAAAAATTCACGGAGGGGTCAAATAATTCACGGAGGGGGGTAAACCATTTACAGAGGGGTCATAATAATTCACGGAGGGGGGTAAACAATTCACGGAGGGGTCAAATAATTCACGGAGGGGTCAAATAATTCACGGAGGGGGGTAAACAGTCCACAGAGGGGTCAAATAATTCACGGAGGGGGGTAAACAATTCACAGAGGGGTCAAATGATTCACGGAGGGGTCAAATAATTCACGGAGGGGGGTAAACAATTCACAGAGGGGTCAAAAAATTCACGGAGGGGGGTAAATAATTCACAGAGGGGTCAAATAATTCACGGAGGAGGGTAAACCATTCACAGAGGGGTCAAATAATTCACGGAGGGGGGTAAACAATTCACGGAGGGGTCAAATAATTCACGGTGGGGGGTAAAAAATTTACAGAGGGGTCAAACAATTCACGGAGGGGTCAAATAATTCACGGTGGGGGGTAAATAATTCACGGAGGGGTCAAATAATTCACGGAGGGGGGTAAACAATTCACAGAGGGGTCAAATAATTCACGGAGGGGGGTAAATAATTCACAGAGGGGTCAAATAATTCACGGAGGGGGGTAAACAATTCACGGAGGGGTCAAATAATTCACGGAGGGGGGTAAATAATTCACAGAGGGGTCGAATAATTCACGGAGGGGGGTAAATAATTCACAGAGGGGTCAAAAAATTCACGGAGGGGGGTAAACAATTCACGGAGGGGTCAAATAATTCACGGAGGGGGGTAAACCATATACAGAGGGGTCAAATAATTCACGGAGGGGGGTAAACAATTCATGGAGGGGTCAAATAATTCACGGAGGGGTCAAATAATTCACGGAGGGGGGTAAACAATTCACAGAGGGGTCAAATAATTCACGGAGGGGGGTAAACAATTCACAGAGGGGTCAAATGATTCACGGAGGGGTCAAATAATTCACGGAGGGGGGTAAACAATTCACAGAGGGGTCAAAAAATTCACGGAGGGGGGTAAATAATTCACAGAGGGGTCAAATAATTCACGGAGGGGGGTAAATAATTCACAGAGGGATCAAATAATTCACGGAGGGGTCAAATAATTCACGGAGGGGGGTAAACAATTCACAGAGGGGTCAAATAATTCACGGAGGGGGGTAAATAATTCACAGAGGGGTCAAATAATTCACGGAGGGGGGTAAACCATTCACAGAGGGGTCAAATAATTCACGGAGGGGGGTAAACAATTCACGGAGGGGTCAAATAATTCACGGTGGGGGGTAAATAATTCACAGAGGGGTCAAACAATTCACAGAGGGGTCAAATAATTCACGGAGGGGGGTAAATAATTCACGGAGGGGTCAAATAATTCACGGAGGGGGGTAAACAATTCACAGAGGGGTCAAATAATTCACGGAGGGGGGTAAATAATTCACAGAGGGGTCAAATAATTCACGGAGGGGGGTAAACAATTCACGGAGGGGTCAAATAATTCACGGAGGGGGGTAAAAAATTCACGGAGGGGTCAAATAATTAACGGAGGGGGTAAACAATTCACAGAGGGGTCAAATAATTCACGGAGGGGGGTAAACAATTCACAGAGGGGTCAAATAATTCACGGAGGGGGGTAAATAATTCACGGAGGGGTCAAATAATTCACGGTGGGAGGTAAACAATTCACAGAGGGGTCAAATGATTCATGGAGGGGGGTAAACAATTCACGGAGGGGTCAAATAATTCACGGAGGGGGGTAAACAATTCACAGAGGGGTCAAATAATTCACGGAGGGGGGTAAATAATTCACAGAGGGGTCAAATAATTCACGGAGGGGGGTAAATAATTCACAGAGGGGTCAAATAATTCACAGAGGGGTCAAATAATTCACGGAGTGGGGTAAAAAATTCACGGAGGGGTCAAATAATTAACGGAGGGGGGTAAACAATTCACAGAGGGGTCAAATAATTCACGGAGGGGGGTAAACAATTCACAGAGGGGTCAAATAATTCACGGAGGGGGGTAAATAATTCACAGAGGGGTCAAATAATTCACGGTGGGGGGTAAACAATTCACAGAGGGGTCAAATGATTCATGGAGGGGGGTAAACAATTCACGGAGGGGTCAAATAATTCACGGAGGGGGGTAAACAATTCACAGAGGGGTCAAATAATTCACGGAGGGGGGTAAATAATTCACAGAGGGGTCAAATAATTCACGGAGGGGGGTAAATAATTCACAGAGGGGTCAAAAAATTCACGGAATGGGGGTAAATAATTCACAGAGGGGTCAAATAATTCACGGAGGGGGGTAAACCATTTACAGAGGGGTCAAATAATTCACGGAGGGGGGTAAACAATTCACGGAGGGGTCAAATAATTCACGGAGGGGTCAAATAATTCATGGAGGGGGGTAAACAATTCACAGAGGGGTCAAATAATTCACGGAGGGGGGTAAACAATTCACGGAGGGGTCAAATGATTCACGGAGGTGTCAAATAATTCACGGAGGGGGGTAAACAATTCACAGAGGGGTCAAATAATTCACAGAGGGGTCAAATAATTCACAGAGGGGTCAAATAATTCACGGAGGGGGGGAAATAATTCACAGAGGGGTCAAATAATTCACAGAGGGGTCAAATAATTCACGGAGGGGGGTAAACAATTCACAGAGGGGTCAAATAATTCACGGAGGGGGGTAAATAATTCACAGAGGGGTCAAATAATTCACGGAGGGGGGTAAACCATTCACAGAGGGGTCAAATAATTCACGGAGGGGGGTAAACAATTCACGGAGGGGTCAAATAATTCACGGTGGGGGGTAAATAATTCACAGAGGGGTCAAACAATTCACGGAGGGGTCAAATAATTCACGGAGGGGGGTAAATAATTCACAGAGGGGTCAAATAATTCACGGAGGGGGGTAAACAATTCACAGAGGGGTCAAATAATTCACGAAGGGGGGTAAATAATTCACAGAGGGGTCAAATAATTCACGGAGGGGGGTAAATAATTCACAGAGGGGTCAAAAAATTCACGGAATGGGGGTAAATAATTCACAGAGGGGTCAAATAATTCACGGAGGGGGGTAAACCATTTACAGAGGGGTCAAATAATTCACGGAGGGGGGTAAACAATTCACGGAGGGGTCAAATAATTCACGGAGGGGTCAAATAATTCATGGAGGGGGGTAAACAATTCACAGAGGGGTCAAATAATTCACGGAGGGGGGTAAACAATTCACGGAGGGGTCAAATGATTCACGGAGGTGTCAAATAATTCACGGAGGGGGGTAAACAATTCACAGAGGGGTCAAATAATTCACAGAGGGGTCAAATAATTCACAGAGGGGTCAAATAATTCACGGAGGGGGGTAAATAATTCACAGAGGGGTCAAATAATTCACAGAGGGGTCAAATAATTCACGGAGGGGGGTAAACAATTCACAGAGGGGTCAAATAATTCACGGAGGGGGGTAAATAATTCACAGAGGGGTCAAATAATTCACGGAGGGGGGTAAACCATTCACAGAGGGGTCAAATAATTCACGGAGGGGGGTAAACAATTCACGGAGGGGTCAAATAATTCACGGTGGGGGGTAAATAATTCACAGAGGGGTCAAACAATTCACGGAGGGGTCAAATAATTCACGGAGGGGGGTAAATAATTCACAGAGGGGTCAAATAATTCACGGAGGGGGGTAAACAATTCACAGAGGGGTCAAATAATTCACGAAGGGGGGTAAATAATTCACAGAGGGGTCAAATAATTCACGGAGGGGGGTAAACAATTCACGGAGGGGTCAAATAATTCACGGAGGGGGGGTAAGGAAAAACACAGAGGGGTCGAATAATTCACGGAGGGGGGTAAATAATTCACAGAGGGGTCAAAAAATTCACGGAGGGGGGTAAAGAATTCACGGAGGGGTCAAATAATTCACGGAGGGGGGTAAACCATATACAGAGGGGTCAAATAATTCACGGAGGGGGGTAAACAATTCACGGAGGGGTCAAATAATTCACGGAGGGGTCAAATAATTCACGGAGGGGGGTAAACAATTCACAGAGGGGTCAAATAATTCACGGAGGGGGGTAAACAATTCACAGAGGGGTCAAATGATTCACGGAGGGGTCAAATAATTCACGGAGGGGGGTAAACAATTCACAGAGGGGTCAAAAAATTCACGGAGGGGGGTAAATAATTCACAGAGGGGTCAAATAATTCACGGAGGGGGGTAAATAATTCACAGAGGGGTCAAATAATTCACGGAGGGGTCAAATAATTCACGGAGGGGGGTAAACAATTCACAGAGGGGTCAAATAATTCACGGAGGGGGGTAAATAATTCACAGAGGGGTCAAATAATTCACGGAGGGGGGTAAACCATTCACAGAGGGGTCAAATAATTCACGGAGGGGGGTAAACAATTCACGGAGGGGTCAAATAATTCACGGTGGGGGGTAAATAATTCACAGAGGGGTCAAACAATTCACGGAGGGGTCAAATAATTAACGGAGGGGGGTAAACAATTCACAGAGGGGTCAAATAATTCACGGAGGGGGGTAAACAATTCACAGAGGGGTCAAATAATTCACGGTGGGGGGTAAACAATTCACAGAGGGGTCAAATGATTCATGGAGGGGGGTAAACAATTCACGGAGGGGTCAAATAATTCACGGAGGGGGGTAAACAATTCACAGAGGGGTCAAATAATTCACGGAGGGGGGTAAATAATTCACAGAGGGGTCAAACAATTCACGGAGGGGGGTAAATAATTCACAGAGGGGTCAAATAATTCACGGAGGGGTCAAATAATTCACGGAGGGGGGTAAACAATTCACAGAGGGGTCAAATAATTCACGAAGGGGGGTAAATAATTCACAGAGGGGTCAAATAATTCACGGAGGGGGGTAAACCATTCACAGAGGGGTCAAATAATTCACGGAGGGGGGTAAACAATTCACAGAGGGGTCAAATAATTCACGGTGGGGGGTAAAGAATTCACAGAGGGGTCAAACAATTCACGGAGGGGTCAAATAATTCACGGAGGGGGGTAAATAATTCACGGAGGGGTCAAATAATTCACGGAGGGGGGTAAATAATTCACAGAGGGGTCAAATAATTCACGGAGGGGGGTAAACCATTCACGGAGGGGTCAAATAATTCACGGAGTGGGGTAAAAAATTCACGGAGGGGTCAAATAATTCACGGAGGGGGGTAAACAATTCACAGAGGGGTCAAATAATTCACGGAGGGGGGTAAACAATTCACGGAGGGGTCAAATAATTCACGGAGGGGGGTAAATAATTCACAGAGGGGTCAAATAATTCACGGAGGGGGGTAAACAATTCACAGAGGGGTCAAATGATTCATGGAGGGGGGTAAACAATTCACGGAGGGGTCAAATAATTCACGGAGGGGGGTAAACAATTCACAGAGGGGTCAAATAATTCACGGAGGGGGGTAAATAATTCACAGAGGGGTCAAATAATTCACGGAGGGGGGTAAATAATTCACAGAGGGGTCAAAAAATTCACGGAGGGGGGTAAATAATTCACAGAGGGGTCAAATAATTCACGGAGGGGGGTAAACCATTTACAGAGGGGTCAAATAATTCACGGAGGGGGGTAAACAATTCACGGAGGGGTCAAATAATTCACGGAGGGGTCAAATAATTCACGGAGGGGGGTAAACAATTCACAGAGGGGTCAAATGATTCACGGAGGGGTCAAAAAATTCACGGAGGGGGGTAAACAATTCACAGAGGGGTCAAATAATTCACGGAGGGGGGTAAACAATTCACAGAGGGGTCAAATAATTCACGGAGGGGGGTAAAGAATTCACAGAGGGGTCAAATAATTCACGGAGGGGGGTAAACCATTCACAGAGGGGTCAAAGAATTCACGGAGGGGGGTAAACAATTCATGGAGGGGTCAAATAATTCACGGTGGGGGGTAAATAATTCACAGAGGGGTCAAACAATTCACGGAGGGGTCAAATAATTCACGGAGGGGGGTAAATAATTCACAGAGGGGTCAAATAATTCACGGAGGGGGGTAAACAATTCACGGAGGGGTCAAATAATTCACGGAGTGGGGTAAAAAATTCACGGAGGGGTCAAATAATTAACGGAGGGGGGTAAACAATTCACAGAGGGGTCAAATAATTCACGGAGGGGGGTAAACAATTCACAGAGGGGTCAAATAATTCACAGAGGGGGGTAAATAATTCACAGAGGGGTCAAATAATTCACGGAGGGGGGTAAACAATTCACGGACGGGTCAAATAATTCACAGAGTGGGGTAAAGAATTCACGGAGGGGTCAAATAATTCACGGAGGGGGGTAAACAATTCACAGAGGGGTCAAATAATTCACGGAGGGGGGTAAATAATTCACAGAGGGGTCAAATAATTCACGGAGGGGGGTAAATAATTCACAGAGGGGTCAGATAATTCACGGTGGGGGGTAAACAATTCACAGAGGGGTCAAATGATTCATGGAGGGGGGTAAACAATTCACGGAGGGGTCAAATAATTCACGGAGGGGGGTAAATAATTCACAGAGGGGTCAAATAATTCACGGAGGGGGGTAAATAATTCACAGAGGGGTCAAATAATTCACGGAGGGGGGTAAATAATTCACGGAGGGGTCAAATAATTCACGGAGGGGTCAAATAATTCACGGAGGGGGGTAAACAATTCACAGAGGGGTCAAATAATTCACGGAGGGGGGTAAACAATTCACAGAGGGGTCAAATGATTCACGGAGGGGTCAAATAATTCACGGAGGGGGGTAAACAATTCACAGAGGGGTCAAATAATTCACGGAGGGGGGTAAACAATTCACAGAGGGGTCAAATAATTCACGGAGGGGGGTAAACAATTCACGGAGGGGTCAAATAATTAACGGAGGGGGGTAAACAATTCACAGAGGGGTCAAATAATTCACGGAGGGGGGTAAACAATTCACAGAGGGGTCAAATGGTTCATGGAGGGGGGTAAACCATTTACAGAGGGGTCAAATAATTCACGGAGGGGGGTAAACAATTCACGGAGGGGTCAAATAATTCACGGAGGGGTCAAATAATTCACGGAGGGGGGTAAACAATTCACAGAGGGGTCAAATAATTCACGGAGGGGGGTAAACAATTCACAGAGGGGTCAAATGATTCACGGAGGGGTCAAATAATTCACGGAGGGGGGTAAACAATTCACAGAGGGGTCGAAAAATTCACGGAGGGGGGTAAATAATTCACAGAGGGGTCAAATAATTCACGGAGGGGGGTAAATAATTCACGGAGGGGTCAAATAATTCACAGAGGGGTCAAATGATTCACGGAGGGGGGTAAACAATTCACAGAGGGGTCAAATAATTCACGGAGGGGGGTAAATAATTCACAGAGGGGTCAAATAATTCACGGAGGGGGGTAAACCATTCACAGAGGGGTCAAATAATTCACGGAGGGGGGTAAACAATTCACAGAGGGGTCAAATAATTCACGGTGGGGGGTAAATAATTCACAGAGGGGTCAAACAATTCACGGAGGGGTCAAATAATTCACGGAGGGGGGTAAATAATTCACGGAGGGGTCAAATAATTCACGGAGGGGGGTAAATAATTCACAGAGGGGTCAAATAATTCACGGAGTGGGGGTAATTAATTCATAGAGGGGTCAAATAATTCACGGAGGGGGGTAAACAATTCACAGAGGGGTCAAATACTTCACGGAGGGGGGTAATTAATTCACAGAGGGGTCAACTAATTCACGGAGGGGGGTAAATAATTCACAGAGGGGTCAAATAATTCACGGAGGGGGGTAAACAATTCACAGAGGGGTCAAATAATTCACGGAGGGGGGTAAACAATTCACGGAGGGGTCAAAAAATTCACGGAGGGGGGTAAACCATTCACAGAGGGGTCAAATAATTCACGGAGGGGGGTAAATAATTCACAGAGGGGTCAAATAATTCACGGAGGAGGGTAAATAATTCACAGAGGGGTCAAATAATTCACGGAGGGGTCAAATAATTCACGGAGGGGGGTAAACAATTCAGGGAGGGGTCAAATAATTCACGGAGGGGGGTAAACAATTCACAGAGGGGTCAAATAATTCACGGAGGGGGGTAAATAATTCACAGAGGGGTCAAATAATTCACGGAGGGGGGTAGAAAATTCACGGAGGGGTCAAATAATCAACGGAGGGGGGTAAGCAATTCACAGAGGGGTCAAATAATTCACGGAGGGGGGTAAACAATTCACAGAGGGGTCAAATAATTCACGGAGGGGGGTAAACAATTCACGGAGGGGTCAAAAAATTCACGGAGGGGGGTAAACAATTCACAGAGGGGTCAAATAATTCACGGAGGGGGGTAAACAATTCACAGAGGGGTCAAATAATTCACGGAGGGGGGTAAACAATTCACAGAGGGGTCAAATAATTCACGGAGGGGGGTAAAGAATTCACAGAGGGGTCAAATAATTCACGGTGGGGGGTAAACAATTCACAGAGGGGTCAAATAATTCACGGAGGGGGGTAAACAATTCACAGAGGGGTCAAATAATTCACGGAGGGGGGTAAACAATTCACAGAGGGGTCAAATAATTCACGGAGGGGGGTAAATAATTCACAGAGGGGTCAAATAATTCACGGAGGGGGGTAAATAATTCACAGATGGGTCAAAAAATTCACGGAGGAGGGTAAATAATTCACAGAGGGGTCAAATAATTCACGGAGGGGGGTAAACCATTTACAGAGAGGTCAAATAATTCACAGAGGGGTCAAATAATTCACGGAGGGGTCAAATAATTCACGGAGGGGTCAAATAATTCACGGAGGGGGTAAACAATTCACAGAGGGGTCAAAAAATTCACGGAGGGGGGTAAATAATTCACAGAGGGGTCAAAAAATTCACGGAGGTGTCAAATAATTCAGGGAGGGGGGTAAACAATTCACAGAGGGGTCAAATAATTCACGGAGGGGGGTAAATAATTCACAGAGGGGTCAAATAATTCACGGAGGGGGGTAAACAATTGACAGAGGGGTCAAATGATTCACGGAGGGGTCAAATAATTCACGGAGGGGGGTAAACAATTCACAGAGGGGTCAAATAATTCACGGAGGGGGGTAAATGATTCACAGAGGGGTCAAATAATTCACGGAGGGGGGTAAACAATTGACAGAGGGGTCAAATGATTCACGGAGGGGGGTAAACAATTCACAGAGGGGTCAAAAAATTCACGGAGGGGGGTAAATAATTCACAGAGGGGTCAAATAATTCACGGAGGGGGGTAAATAATTCACAGAGGGGTCAAATAATTCACGGAGGGGGGTAAACAATTCACAGAGGGGTCAAATAATTCACGGAGGGGGGTAAATGATTCACAGAGGGGTCAAATAATTCACGGAGGGGGGTAAACAATTGACAGAGGGGTCAAATGATTCACGGAGGGGGGTAAACAATTCACAGAGGGGTCAAAAAATTCACGGAGGGGGGTAAATAATTCACAGAGGGGTCAAATAATTCACGGAGGTGTCAAATAATTCAGGGAGGGGGGTAAACAATTCACAGAGGGGTCAAATAATTCACGGAGGGGGGTAAATAATTCACAGAGGGGTCAAATAATTCACGGAGGGGGGTAAACAATTCACAGAGGGGTCAAATAATTCACGGAGGGGGGTAAATGATTCACAGAGGGGTCAAATAATTCACGGCGGGGGGTAAATAATTCACAGAGGGGTCAAACAATTCACGGAGGGGTCAAATAATTCACAGAGGGGTCAAATAATTCACGGAGTGGGAGTAAATAATTCATAGAGGGGTCAAATAATTCACGGAGGGGGGTAAACAATTCACAGAGGGGTCAAATACTTCACGGAGGGGGGTAATTAATTCACGGAGGGGTCAACTAATTCACGGAGGGGGGTAAATAATTCACAGAGGGGTCAAATAATTCACGGAGGGGGGTAAACAATTCACAGAGGGGTCAAATAATTCACGGAGGGGGGTAAACAATTCACGGAGGGGTCAAATAATTCACGGAGGGGGGTAAACCATTCACAGAGGGGTCAAATGATTCATGGAGGGGGGTAAAAAATTCACGGAGGGGTCAAATAATTCACGGAGGGGTCAAATAATTCACGGAGGGGGGTAAACAATTCACGGAGGGGTCAAATAATTCACGGAGGGGGGTAAACAATTCACAGAGGGGTCAAAAAATTCACGGAGGGGGGTAAATAATTCACAGAGGGGTCAAATAATTCACAGAGGGGGGTAAATAATTCACGGAGGGGTCAAATAATTCACGGAGGGGGGTAAATAATTTACAGAGGGGTCAAATAATTCACGGAGGGGGGTAGAAAATTCACGGAGGGGTCAAATAATCAACGGAGGGGGGTAAAGAATTCACAGAGGGGTCAAATAACTCACGGAGGGGGGTAAATGATTCACAGAGGGGTCAAATAATTCACGGAGGGGGGTAAATAATTCACAGAGGGGTCAAATAATTCACGGAGGGGGGTAAACAATTCACAGAGGGGTCAAATAATTCACGGAGGGGGGTAAATAATTCACGGAGGGGTCAAATAATTCACGGAGGGGTCAAATAATTCACGGAGGGGTCAAAAAAATCACGGAGGAGGGTAAATAATTCACAGAGGGGTCAAATAATTCACGGAGGGGGGTAAACCATTTACAGAGAGGTCAAATAATTCACAGAGGGGTGAAATAATTCACGGAGGGGTCAAATAATTCACGGAGGGGTCAAATAATTCACGGAGGGGGGTAAACAATTCACAGAGGGGTCAAATAATTCACGGAGGGGGGTAAACAATTGACAGAGGGGTCAAATGATTCACGGAGGGGTCAAATAATTCACGGAGGGGGGTAAACAATTCACAGAGGGGTCAAAAAATTCACGGAGGGGGGTAAATAATTCACAGAGGGGTCAAATAATTCACGGAGGTGTCAAATAATTCAGGGAGGGGGGTAAACAATTCACAGAGGGGTCAAATAATTCACGGAGGGGGGTAAATAATTCACAGAGGGGTCAAATAATTCACGGAGGGGGGTAAACCATTCACAGAGGGGTCAAATAATTCACGGAGGGGGGTAAACAATTCACAGAGGGGTCAAATAATTCACGGTGGGGGGTAAATAATTCACAGAGGGGTCAAACAATTCACGGAGGGGTCAAATAATTCACGGAGTGGGGGTAAATAATTCACGGAGGGGTCAAATAATTCACGGAGGGGGGTAAACAATTCACAGAGGGGTCAAACACTTCACGGAGGGGGGTAATTAATTCACAGAGGGGTCAACTAATTCACGGAGGGGGGTAAATAATTCACAGAGGGGTCAAATAATTCACGGAGGGGGGTAAACAATTCACAGAGGGGTCAAATAATTCACGGAGGGGGGTAAACAATTCACGGAGGGGTCAAATAATTCACGGAGGGGGGTAAACCATTCACAGAGGGGTCAAATGATTCATGGAGGGGGGTAAAAAATTCACGGAGGGGTCAAATGATTCACGGAGGGGTCAAATAATTCACGGAGGGGGGTAAACAATTCACGGAGGGGTCAAATAATTCACGGAGGGGGGTAAACAATTCAAAGAGGGGTCAAAAAATTCACGGAGGGGGGTAAATAATTCACAGAGGGGTCAAATAATTCACTGAGGGGGGTAAATAATTCACGGAGGGGTCAAATAACTCACGGAGGGGGGTAAATAATTCACAGAGGGGTCAAATAATTCACGGAGGGGGGTAGAAAATTCACGGAGGGGTCAAATAATCAACGGAGGGGGGTAAACAATTCACAGAGGGGTCAAATAATTCACGGAGGGGGGTAAATGATTCACAGAGGGGTCAAATAATTCACGGAGGGGGGTAAATAATTCACAGAGGGGTCAAATAATTCACGGAGGGGGGTAAATAATTCACGGAGGGGTCAAAAAAATCACGGAGGAGGGTAAATAATTCACAGAGGGGTCAAATAATTCACGGAGGGGGGTAAATAATTCACGGAGGGGTCAAATAATTCACGGAGGGGGGTAAATAATTCACGGAGGGGTCAAATAATTCACGGAGGGGGGTAAACAATTCACAGAGGGGTCAAAAAACACGGAGGGGGGTAAATAATTCACAGAGGGGTCAAATAATTCACGGAAGGGGGTAAACAATTCACAGAGGGGTCAAATAATTCACGGAGGGGGGTAAATAATTCACAGAGGGGTCAAATAATTCACGGAGGGGGGTAAACCATTCACAGAGGGGTCAAATACTTCACGGAGGGGTCAAATAATTCACGGAGGGGTCAAATAATTCACGGAGGGGCGTAAACAATTCACAGAGCGGTCAAATAATTCACGGAGGGGGGTAAACAATTCACAGAGGGGTAAAATAATTCACGGAGGGGGGTAAACAATTCACAGAGGGGTCAAAAAATTCACGGAGGGGGGTAAATAATTCACAGAGGGGTCAAATAATTCACGGAGGGGGGTAAATAATTCACAGAGGGGTCAAATAATTCACAGAGGGGTCAAATGATTCACGGAGGGGTCAAATAATTCACGGAGGGGGGTAAACAATTCACAGAGGGGTCAAATGATTCACGGAGGGGTCAAATAATTCACGGAGGGGGGTAAACAATTCACAGAGGGGTCAAAAAATTCACGGAGGGGGGTAAATAATTCACAGAGGGGTCAAATAATTCACGGAGGGGGGTAAATAACTCACAGAGGGGTCAAATAATTCACAGAGGGGTCAAATAATTCACGGAGGGGGGTAAACAATTCACAGAGGGGTCAAATGATTCACGGAGGGGGGTAAATAATTCACAGAGGGGTCAAATAATTCACGGAGGGGGGTAAACCATTCACAGAGGGGTCAAATAATTCACGGAGGGGGGTAAACAATTCACAGAGGGGTCAAATAATTCACGGTGGGGGGTAAATAATTCACAGAGGGGTCAAATAATTCACAGAGGGGTCAAATAATTCACGGAGGGGGGTAAACAATTCACAGAGGGGTCAAATGATTCACGGAGGGGGGTAAATAATTCACAGAGGGGTCAAATAATTCACGGAGGGGGGTAAACCATTCACAGAGGGGTCAAATAATTCACGGAGGGGGGTAAACAATTCACAGAGGGGTCAAATAATTCACGGAGGGGGGTAAATAATTCACGGAGGGGTCAAATAATTCACGGAGGGGGGTAAACAATTCACAGAGGGGTCAAATAATTCACGGAGTGGGGGTAAATAATTCACAGAGGGGTCAAATAATTCACGGAGGGGGGTAAACAATTCACGGAGGGGTCAAATAATTCACGGAGGGGGGTAAATAATTCACAGAGGGGTCAAATAATTCACGGAGGGGGGTAAATAATTCACAGAGGGGTCAAAAAATTCACGGAGGGGGGTAAATAATTCACGGAGGGGTCAAATAATTCACGGAGGGGGGTAAATAATTCACAGAGGGGTCAAATAATTCACAGAGGGGTCAAATAATTCACGGAGGGGGGTAAACAATTCACAGAGGGGTCAAATGATTCACGGAGGGGGGTAAATAATTCACAGAGGGGTCAAATAATTCACGGAGGGGGGTAAACCATTCACAGAGGGGTCAAATAATTCACGGAGGGGGGTAAACAATTCACAGAGGGGTCAAATAATTCACGGAGGGGGGTAAATAATTCACGGAGGGGTCAAATAATTCACGGAGGGGGGTAAACAATTCACAGAGGGGTCAAATAATTCACGGAGTGGGGGTAAATAATTCACAGAGGGGTCAAATAATTCACGGAGGGGGGTAAACAATTCACAGAGGGGTCAAATAATTCACGGAGGGGGGTAAATAATTCACAGAGGGGTCAAATAATTCACGGAGGGGGGTAAATAATTCACAGAGGGGTCAAAAAATTCACGGAGGGGGGTAAATAATTCACGGAGGGGTCAAATAATTCACGGAGGGGGGTAAACCATTTACAGAGGGGTCAAATAATTCACGGAGGGGGGTAAACGATTCACGGAGGGGTCAAATAATTCACGGAGGGGTCAAATAATTCACGGAGGGGGGTAAACAATTCACAGAGGGGTCAAATAATTCACGGAGGGGGGTAAACAATTCACAGAGGGGTCAAATGATTCACGGAGGGGTCAAATAATTCACGGAGGGGGGTAAACAATTCACAGAGGGGTCAAAAAATTCACGGAGGGGGGTAAATAATTCACAGAGGGGTCAAATAATTCACGGAGGGGGGTAAATAATTCACAGAGGGGTCAAATAATTCACGGAGGGGTCAAATAATTCACGGAGGGGGGTAAACAATTCACAGAGGGGTCAAATAATTCACGGAGGGGGGTAAATAATTCACAGAGGGGTCAAATAATTCACGGAGGGGGGTAAACCATTCACAGAGGGGTCAAATAATTCACGGAGGGGGGTAAACAATTCACGGAGGGGTCAAATAATTCACGGTGGGGGGTAAATAATTCACAGAGGGGTCAAACAATTCACGGAGGGGTCAAATAATTCACGGAGGGGGGTAAATGATTCACGGAGGGGTCAAATAATTCACGGAGGGGGGTAAATAATTCACAGAGGGGTCAAATAATTCACGGAGGGGGGTAAATAATTCACAGAGGGGTCAAATAATTCACGGAGGGGGGTAAACAATTCACGGAGGGGTCAAATAATTCACGGAGGGGGGTAAAAAATTCACGGAGGGGTCAAATAATTAACGGAGGGGGGTGAACAATTCACAGAGGGGTCAAATAATTCACGGAGGGAGGTAAACAATTCACAGAGGGGTCAAATAATTCACGGAGGGGGGTAAATAATTCACAGAGGGGTCAAAAAATTCACGGTGGGGGGTAAACAATTCACAGAGGGGTCAAATGATTCATGGAGGGGGGTAAACAATTCACAGAGGGGTCAAATAATTCACGGAGGGGGGTAAACAATTCACAGAGGGGTAAAATAATTCACGGAGGGGGGTAAATAATTCACAGAGGGGTCAAATAATTCACGGAGGGGGGTAAATAATTCACAGAGGGGTCAAAAAATTCACGGAGGGGGGTAAATAATTCACAGAGGGGTCAAATAATTCACGGAGGGGGGTAAACCATTTACAGAGGGGTCAAATAATTCACGGAGGGGGGTAAACAATTCACGGAGGGGTCAAATAATTCACGGAGGGGTCAAATAATTCACGGAGGGGGGTAAACAATTCACAGAGGGGTCAAATAATTCACGGAGGGGGGTAAACAATTCACAGAGGGGTCAAATGATTCACGGAGGGGTCAAATAATTCACGGAGGGGGGTAAACAATTCACAGAGGGGTCAAAAAATTCACGGAGGGGGGTAAATAATTCACAGAGGGGTCAAATAATTCACGGAGGGGGGTAAATAATTCACAGAGGGGTCAAATAATTCACGGAGGGGTCAAATAATTCACGGAGGGGGGTAAACAATTCACAGAGGGGTCAAATAATTCACGGAGGGGGGTAAACCATTCACAGAGGGGTCAAATAATTCACGGAGGGGGGTAAACAATTCACAGAGGGGTCAAATAATTCACGGAGGGGTCAAATAATTCACGGAGGGGGGTAAATAATTCACAGAGGGGTCAAATAATTCACGGAGGGGGGTAAACCATTCACAGAGGGGTCAAATAATTCACGGAGGGGGGTAAACAATTCACAGAGGGGTCAAATAATTCACGGTGGGGGGTAAATAATTCACAGAGGGGTCAAACAATTCACGGAGGGGTCAAATAATTCACGGAGGGGGGTAAATAATTCACGGAGGGGTCAAATAATTCACGGAGGGGTCAAATAATTCACGGAGGGGGGTATCAATTCACAGAGGGGTCAAATAATTCACGGAGGGGGGTAAACAATTCACAGAGGGGTCAAATAATTCACGGAGGGGGGTAAATAATTCACAGAGGGGTCAAATAATTCACGGAGGGGGGTAAACAATTCACGGAGGGGTCAAATAATTCACGGAGGGGGGTAAATAATTCACAGAGGGGTCAAATAATTCACGGAGGGGGGTAAACCATTCACAGAGGGGTCAAAAAATTCACGGAGGGGGGTAAATAATTCACGGAGGGGTCAAATAATTCACGGAGGGGGGTAAACCATTTACAGAGGGGTCAAATAATTCACGGAGGGGGGTAAACAATTCACGGAGGGGTCAAATAATTCACGGAGGGGTCAAATAATTCACGGAGGGGTCAAATAATTCACGGAGGGGGGTAAACAATTCACAGAGGGGTCAAATAATTCACGGAGGGGGGTAAACAATTCACAGAGGGGTCAAATGATTCACGGAGGGGTCAAATAATTCACGGAGGGGGGTAAACAATTCACAGAGGGGTCAAAAAATTCACGGAGGGGGGTAAATAATTCACAGAGGGGTCAAATAATTCACGGAGGGGGGTAAATAATTCACAGAGGGGTCAAATAATTCACGGAGGGGTCAAATAATTCACGGAGGGGGGTAAATAATTCACAGAGGGGTCAAATAATTCACGGAGGGGGGTAAACCATTCACAGAGGGGTCAAATGATTCACGGAGGGGGGTAAACAATTCACGGAGGGGTCAAATAATTCACGGAGGAGTCAAAGAATTCACGGAGAGGGGTAAACAATTCACGGAGGGGTCAAATAATTCACGGAGGGGGGTAAACAATTCACAGAGGGGTCAAATAATTCACGGAGGGGGGTAAACAATTCACAGAGGGGTCAAATAATTCACGGAGGGGGGTAAACAATTCACAGAGGGGTCAAATAATTCACGGAGGGGGGTAAATAATTCACAGAGGGGTCAAATACTTCACGGAGGGGGGTAAACAATTCACGGAGGGGTCAAATAATTCACGGAGGGGGGTAAACAATTCACGGAGGGGTCAAATAATTCACGGAGGGGGGTAAACAATTCACAGAGGGGTCAAATAATTCACGGAGGGGGGTAAATAATTCACGGAGGGGTCAAATAATTCACGGAGGGGGGTAAACAATTCACAGAGGGGTCAAATAATTCATGGAGGGGGGTAAACAATTCACAGAGGGGTCAAATGATTCACGGAGGGGGGTAAATAATTCACAGAGGGGTCAAAAAATTCACGGAGGAGGGTAAATAATTCACGGAGGGGTCAAATGATTCACGGAGTGGGGGTAAATAATTCACGGAGGGGTCAAAAAATTCACGGAGGGGGGTAAACAATTCACAGAGGGGTCAAATAATTCACGGAGGGGGGTAAACAATTCACAGAGGGGTCAAATAATTCACGGAGGGGGGTAAATAATTCACAGAGGGGTCAAATAATTCACGGAGGGGGGTAAATAATTCACAGAGGGGTCAAAAAATTCACGGAGGGGGGTAAATAATTCACGGAGGGGTCAAATAATTCACGGAGGGGGGTAAACCATTTACAGAGGGGTCAAATAATTCACGGAGGGGGGTAAACAATTCACGGAGGGCTCAAATAATTCACGGAGGGGGGTAAATAATTCACAGAGGGGTCAAAAAATTCACGGAGGGGGGTAAATAATTCACGGAGGGGTCAAATAATTCACGGAGGGGGGTAAACCATTCACAGAGGGGTCAAATAATTCACGGAGGGGGGTAAACAATTCACAGAGGGGTCAAATAATTCACGGTGGGGGGTAAATAATTCACAGAGGGGTCAAACAATTCACGGAGGGGTCAAATAATTCACGGAGGGGGGTAAATAATTCACGGAGGGGTCAAATAATTCACGGAGGGGTCAAATAATTCACGGAGGGGGGTATCAATTCACAGAGGGGTCAAATAATTCACGGAGGGGGGTAAACAATTCACAGAGGGGTCAAATAATTCACGGAGGGGGGTAAATAATTCACAGAGGGGTCAAATAATTCACGGAGGGGGGTAAACAATTCACGGAGGGGTCAAATAATTCACGGAGGGGGGTAAATAATTCACAGAGGGGTCAAATAATTCACGGAGGGGGGTAAACCATTCACAGAGGGGTCAAAAAATTCACGGAGGGGGGTAAATAATTCACGGAGGGGTCAAATAATTCACGGAGGGGGGTAAACCATTTACAGAGGGGTCAAATAATTCACGGAGGGGGGTAAACAATTCACGGAGGGGTCAAATAATTCACGGAGGGGTCAAATAATTCATGGAGGGGTCAAATAATTCACGGAGGGGGGTAAACAATTCACAGAGGGGTCAAATAATTCACGGAGGGGGGTAAACAATTCACAGAGGGGTCAAATGATTCACGGAGGGGTCAAATAATTCACGGAGGGGGGTAAACAATTCACAGAGGGGTCAAAAAATTCACGGAGGGGGGTAAATAATTCACAGAGGGGTCAAATAATTCACGGAGGGGGGTAAATAATTCACAGAGGGGTCAAATAATTCACGGAGGGGTCAAATAATTCACGGAGGGGGGTAAATAATTCACAGAGGGGTCAAATAATTCACGGAGGGGGGTAAACCATTCACAGAGGGGTCAAATAATTCACGGAGGGGGGTAAACAATTCACGGAGGGGTCAAATAATTCACGGAGGAGTCAAAGAATTCACGGAGAGGGGTAAACAATTCACGGAGGGGTCAAATAATTCACGGAGGGGGGTAAACAATTCACAGAGGGGTCAAATAATTCACGGAGGGGGGTAAACAATTCACAGAGGGGTGAATTAATTCACGGAGGGGGGTAAACAATTCACAGAGGGGTCAAATAATTCACGGAGGGGGGTAAATAATTCACAGAGGGGTCAAATACTTCACGGAGGGGGGTAAACAATTCACGGAGGGGTCAAATAATTCACGGAGGGGGGTAAACAATTCACAGAGGGGTCAAATAATTCACGGAGGGGGGTAAACAATTCACAGAGGGGTCAAATAATTCACGGAGGGGGGTAAATAATTCACGGAGGGGTCAAATAATTCACGGAGGGGGGTAAACAATTCACGGAGGGGTCAAATAATTCATGGAGGGGGGTAAACAATTCACGGAGGGGTCAAATAATTCACGGAGGGGGGTAAATAATTCACGGAGGGGTCAAATGATTCACGGAGGGGGGTAAACAATTCACAGAGGGGTCAAATAATTCATGGAGGGGGGTAAACAATTCACAGAGGGGTCAAATAATTCACGGAGGGGGGTAAATAATTCACGGAGGGGTCAAATAATTCACGGAGGGGGGTAAACAATTCACAGAGGGGTCAAATAATTCATGGAGGGGGGTAAACAATTCACGGAGGGGTCAAATAATTCACGGAGGGGTATAAATAATTCACGGAGGGGTCAAATGATTCACGGAGTGGGGGTAAATAATTCACGGAGGGGTCAAAAAATTCACGGAGGAGGGTAAATAATTCACGGAGGGGTCAAATGATTCACGGAGTGGGGGTAAATAATTCACGGAGGGGTCAAAAAATTCACGGAGGGGGGTAAATAATTCACAGAGGGGTCAAATAATTCACGGAGGGGGGTAAACAATTCACGGAGGGGTAAAATATTTCACGGAGGGGGGTAAATAATTCACAGAGGGGTCAAATAATTCACGGAGGGGGGTAAATAATTCACAGAGGGGTCAAAAAATTCACGGAGGGGGGTAAATAATTCACAGAGGGGTCAAATAATTCACGGAGGGGGGTAAATAATTCACAGAGGGGTCAAACAATTCACGGAGGGGGGTAAATAATTCACGGAGGGGTCAAAAAATTCACGGAGGGGGGTAAATAATTCACAGAGGGGTCAAATGATTCACGGAGGGGGGTAAACAATTCACGGAGGGGTAAAATAATTCACGGAGGGGGGTAAATAATTCACAGAGGGGTCAAATAATTCACGGAGGGGGGTAAATAATTCACAGAGGGGTCAAAAAATTCACGGAGGGGGGTAAATAATTCACGGAGGGGTCAAATAATTCACGGAGGGGGGTAAACCATTTACAGAGGGGTCAAATAATTCACGGAGGGGGGTAAACAATTCACGGAGGGCTCAAATAATTCACGGAGGGGGGTAAACCATTCACAGAGGGGTCAAATAATTCACGGAGGGGGGTAAACAATTCACAGAGGGGTCAAATAATTCACGGTGGGGGGTAAATAATTCACAGAGGGGTCAAACAATTCACGGAGGGGTCAAATGATTCACGGAGTGGGGGTAAATAATTCACGGAGGGGTCAAAAAATTCACGGAGGAGGGTAAATAATTCACGGAGGGGTCAAATAATTCACGGAGGGGGGTAAATAATTCACAGAGGGGTCAAAAAATTCACGGAGGGGGGTAAATAATTCACGGAGGGGTCAAATAATTCACGGAGGGGGGTAAACCATTCACAGAGGGGTCAAATAATTCACGGAGGGGGGTAAACAATTCACAGAGGGGTCAAATAATTCACGGTGGGGGGTAAATAATTCACAGAGGGGTCAAACAATTCACGGAGGGGTCAAATAATTCACGGAGGGGGGTAAATAATTCACGGAGGGGTCAAATAATTCACGGAGGGGTCAAATAATTCACGGAGGGGGGTATCAATTCACAGAGGGGTCAAATAATTCACGGAGGGGGGTAAACAATTCACAGAGGGGTCAAATAATTCACGGAGGGGGGTAAATAATTCACAGAGGGGTCAAATAATTCACGGAGGGGGGTAAACAATTCACGGAGGGGTCAAATAATTCACGGAGGGGGGTAAATAATTCACAGAGGGGTCAAATAATTCACGGAGGGGGGTAAACCATTCACAGAGGGGTCAAAAAATTCACGGAGGGGGGTAAATAATTCACGGAGGGGTCAAATAATTCACGGAGGGGGGTAAACCATTTACAGAGGGGTCAAATAATTCACGGAGGGGGGTAAACAATTCACGGAGGGGTCAAATAATTCACGGAGGGGTCAAATAATTCATGGAGGGGTCAAATAATTCACGGAGGGGGGTAAACAATTCACAGAGGGGTCAAATAATTCACGGAGGGGGGTAAACAATTCACAGAGGGGTCAAATGATTCACGGAGGGGTCAAATAATTCACGGAGGGGGGTAAACAATTCACAGAGGGGTCAAAAAATTCACGGAGGGGGGTAAATAATTCACAGAGGGGTCAAATAATTCACGGAGGGGGGTAAATAATTCACAGAGGGGTCAAATAATTCACGGAGGGGTCAAATAATTCACGGAGGGGGGTAAATAATTCACAGAGGGGTCAAATAATTCACGGAGGGGGGTAAATAATTCACAGAGGGGTCAAATAATTCACGGAGGGGGGTAAACAATTCACGGAGGGGTCAAATAATTCACGGAGGGGGGTAAACAATTCACAGAGGGGTCAAATAATTCACGGAGGGGGGTAAACAATTCACAGAGGGGTGAATTAATTCACGGAGGGGGGTAAACAATTCACAGAGGGGTCAAATAATTCACGGAGGGGGGTAAATAATTCACAGAGGGGTCAAATACTTCACGGAGGGGGGTAAACAATTCACGGAGGGGTCAAATAATTCACGGAGGGGGGTAAACAATTCACGGAGGGGTCAAATAATTCACGGAGGGGGGTAAACAATTCACAGAGGGGTCAAATAATTCACGGAGGGGGGTAAATAATTCACGGAGGGGTCAAATAATTCACGGAGGGGGGTAAACAATTCACAGAGGGGTCAAATAATTCATGGAGGGGGGTAAACAATTCACGGAGGGGTCAAATAATTCACGGAGGGGGGTAAACAATTCACAGAGGGGTCAAAAAATTCACGGAGGGGGGTAAACAATTCACGGAGGGGTCAAATAATTCACGGAGGGGGGTAAATAATTCACAGAGGGGTCAAAAAATTCACGGAGGGGGGTAAACAATTCACAGAGGGGTCAAAAAATTCACGGAGGGGGGTAATTAATTCACAGAGGGGTCAAATAATTCACGGAGGAGGGTAAATAATTCACGGAGGGGTCAAATGATTCACGGAGTGGGGGTAAATAATTCACGGAGGGGTCAAAGAATTCACGGAGGGGGGTAAACAATTCACAGAGGGGTCAAATAATTCACGGAGGGGGGTAAACAATTCACAGAGGGGTCAAATAATTCACGGAGGGGGGTAAACAATTCACAGAGGGGTCAAATAATTCACGGAGGGGGGTAAATAATTCACAGAGGGGTCAAATAATTCACGGAGGGGGGTAAACAATTCACAGAGGGGTCAAATAATTCACGGAGGGGGGTAAACAATTCACAGAGGGGTCAAATAATTCACGGAGGGGGGTAAATAATTCACAGAGGGGTCAAATAATTCACGGAGGGGGGTAAACAATTCACAGAGGGGTCAAATAATTCACGGAGGGGGGTAATTAATTCACAGAGGGGTCAAATAATTCACGGAGGGGGGTAAATAATTCACGGAGGGGTCAAATGATTCACGGAGTGGGGGTAAATAATTCACGGAGGGGTCAAAAAATTCACGGAGGGGGGTAAACAATTCACAGAGGGGTCAAATAATTCACGGAGGGGGGTAAACAATTCACAGAGGGGTCAAATAATTCACGGAGGGGGGTAAACAATTCACAGAGGGGTCAAATAATTCACGGAGGGGGGTAAATAATTCACAGAGGGGTCAAAAAATTCACGGAGGGGGGTAAATAATTCACGGAGGTGTCAAATAATTCACGGAGGGGGGTAAATAATTCACAGAGGGGTCAAATAATTCACGGAGGGGGGTAAACAATTCACGGAGGGCTCAAATAATTCACGGAGGGGGGTAAATAATTCACAGAGGGGTCAAAAAATTCACGGAGGGGGGTAAATAATTCACGGAGGGGTCAAATAATTCACGGAGGGGGGTAAACCATTTACAGAGGGGTCAAATAATTCACGGAGGGGGGTAAACAATTCACGGAGGGGTCAAATAATTCACGGAGGGGTCAAATAATTCACGGAGGGGTCAAATAATTCACGGAGGGGTCAAATAATTCACGGAGGGGGGTAAACCATTTACAGAGGGGTCAAATAATTCACGGAGGGGGGTAAACAATTCACGGAGGGGTCAAATAATTCACGGAGGGGTCAAATAATTCACGGAGGGGGGTAAACAATTCACAGAGGGGTCAAATGATTCACGGAGGGGGGTAAATAATTCACAGAGGGGTCAAATAATTCACGGAGGGGGGTAAATAATTCACAGAGGGGTCAAATAATTCACGGAGGGGGGTAAACAATTCACGGAGGGCTCAAATAATTCACGGAGGGGGGTAAATAATTCACAGAGGGGTCAAATAATTCACGGAGGGGGGTAAACCATTCACAGAGGGGTCAAATAATTCACGGAGGGGGGTAAACAATTCACGGAGGGGTCAAATAATTCACGGAGGAGTCAAAGAATTCACGGAGAGGGGTAAACAATTCACGGAGGGGTCAAATAATTCACGGAGGGGGGTAAACAATTCACAGAGGGGTCAAATAATTCACGGAGGGGGGTAAACAATTCACAGAGGGGTCAAATAATTCACGGAGGGGGGTAAACAATTCACAGAGGGGTCAAATAATTCACGGAGGGGGGTAAATAATTCACAGAGGGGTCAAATACTTCACGGAGGGGGGTAAACAATTCACGGAGGGGTCAAATAATTCACGGAGGGGGGTAAACAATTCACGGAGGGGTCAAATAATTCACGGAGGGGGGTAAATAATTCAGGGAGGGGTCAAATAATTCACGGAGGGGGGTAAATAATTCACGGAGGGGTCAAATAATTCACGGAGGGGGGTAAACAATTCACAGAGGGGTCAAATAATTCATGGAGGGGGGTAAACAATTCACGGAGGGGTCAAATAATTCACGGAGGGGGGTAAACAATTCACAGAGGGGTCAAATATTTCACGGAGGGGGGTAAACAATTCACGGAGGGGTCAAATAATTCACGGAGGGGGGTAAATAATTCACAGAGGGGTCAAAAAATTCACGGAGGGGGGTAAACAATTCACAGAGGGGTCAAAAAATTCACGGAGGGGGGTAATTAATTCACAGAGGGGTCAAATAATTCACGGAGGAGGGTAAATAATTCACGGAGGGGTCAAATGATTCACGGAGTGGGGGTAAGTAATTCACGGAGGGGTCAAATAATTCACGGAGGGGGGTAAACAATTCACAGAGGGGTCAAATAATTCACGGAGGGGGGTAAACAATTCACAGAGGGGTCAAATATTTCACGGAGGGGGGTAAACAATTCACGGAGGGGTCAAATAATTCACGGAGGGGGGTAAATAATTCACAGAGGGGTCAAATAATTCACGGAGGGGGGTAAATAATTCACAGAGGGGTCAAATAATTCACGGAGGGGGGTAAACAATTCACAGAGGGGTCAAATAATTCACGGAGGGGGGTAATTAATTCACAGAGGGGTCAAATAATTGACGGAGGGGGGTAAATAATTCACGGAGGGGTCAAATGATTCACGGATCGGGGTAAACAATTCACAGAGGGGTCAAATAATTCACGGAGGGGGGTAATTAATTCACAGAGGGGTCAAATAATTCACGGAGGTGGGTAAATAATTCACGGAGGGGTCAAATGATTCACGGAGTGGGGTAAACAATTCACAGAGGGGTCAAATAATTCACGGAGGGGGGTAAATAATTCACAGAGGGGTCAAATAATTCACGGAGGGGGGTAAATAATTCACAGAGGGGTCAAATAATTCACGGAGGGGGGTAAATAATTCACAGAGGGGTCAAATAATTCACGGAGGGGGGTAAACAATTCACGGAGGGGTCAAATAATTCACGGAGGGGGGTAAACAATTCACAGAGGGGTCAAATAATTCACGGAGGGGGGTAAACAATTCACGAAGGGGTCAAATACTTCACGGAGGGGGGTAAACAATTCACAGAGGGGTCAAATAATTCACGGAGGGGGGTAAATAATTCACAGAGGGGTCAAATAATTCACGGAGGGGGGTAAACAATTCACAGAGGGGTCAAATAATTCACGGAGGGGGGTAAATAATTCACAGAGGGGTCAAATGATTCACGGAGGGGGGTAAACAATTCACAGAGGGGTCAAATAATTCACGGAGGGGGGTAATTAATTCACAGAGGGGTCAAATAATTCACGGAGGTGGGTAAATAATTCACGGAGGGGTCAAATGATTCACGGAGTGGGGTAAACAATTCACAGAGGGGTCAAATAATTCACGGAGGGGGGTAATTAATTCACAGAGGGGTCAAATAATTCACGGAGGGGGGTAAACAATTCACAGAGGGGTCAAATAATTCACGGAGGGGGGTAAACAATTCACGAAGGGGTCAAATACTTCACGGAGGGGGGTAAACAATTCACAGAGGGGTCAAATAATTCACGGAGGGGGGTAAATAATTCACAGAGGGGTCAAATAATTCACGGAGGGGGGTAAACAATTCACAGAGGGGTCAAATAATTCACGGAGGGGGGTAAATAATTCACAGAGGGGTCAAATAATTCACGGAGGGGGGTAAACAATTCACAGAGGGGTCAAATAATTCACGGAGGGGGGTAAATAATTCACAGAGGGGTCAAATAATTCACGGAGGGGTCAAATAATTCACGGAGGGGGGTAAACAATTCACAGAGGGGTCAAATAATTCACGGAGGGGGGTAAATAATTCACGGAGGGGTCAAATAATTCACGGAGGGGGGTAAACAATTCACAGAGGGGTCAAATAATTCACGGAGGGGGGTAAATGATTCACAGAGGGGTCAAATAATTCACGGAGGGGGGTAAACAATTCACGGAGGGGTCAAATGATTCATGGAGGGGGGTAAAAAATTCACGGAGGGGTCAAATAATCAACGGAGGGGGGTAAACAATTCACAGAGGGGTCAAATAATTCACGGAGGGGGGTAATTAATTCACAGAGGGGTCAAATAATTCACGGAGGGGGGTAAATAATTCACAGAGGGGTCAAATAATTCACGGAGGGGGGTAAACAATTCACAGAGGGGTCAAATAATTCACGGAGGGGGGTAAATAATTCACGGAGGGGTCAAAAAAATCACGGAGGGGGGTAAACAATTCACAGAGGGGTCAAATAATTCACGGAGGGGGGTAAATAATTCACAGAGGGGTCAAATAATTCACGGAGGGGGGTAAATAATTCACAGAGGGGTCAAATAATTCACGCAGGGGGGTAAATAATTCACAGAGGCGTCAAATAATTCACGGAGGGGGGTAAATAATTCACGGAGGGGTCAAATGATTCACGGAGGGGGGTAAATAATTCACGGAGGGGTCAAATAATTCACGGAGGGGGGTAAACAATTCACAGAGGGGTCAAATAATTCACGGAGGGGGGTAAACAATTCACAGAGGGGTCAAATAATTCACGGAGGGGGGTAAATAATTCACAGAGGGGTCAAATAATTCACGGAGGGGGGTAAACCATTCACAGAGGGGTCAAATAATTCACGGAGGGGGGTAAACAATTCACAGAGGGGTCAAATAATTCACGGAGGGGGGTAAATAATTCACGTAGGGGTCAAATAATTCACGGAGGGGGGTAAACAATTCACAGAGGGGTCAAATAATTCACGGAGGGGGGTAAATAATTCACAGAGGGGTCAAATAATTCACGGAGGGGGGTAAACAATTCACGGAGGGGTCAAATAATTCATGGAGGGGGGTAAATAATTCACGGAGGGGTCAAATAATCAACGGAGGGGGGTAAACAATTCACAGAGGGGTCAAATAATTCACGGAGGGGGGTAAATGATTCACAGAGGGGTCAAATAATTCACGGAAGGGGGTAAACAATTCACGGAGGGGTCAAATAATTCACGGAGGGGGGTAAATAATTCACAGAGGGGTCAAATAATTCACGGAGGGGGGTAAACAATTCACGGAGGGGTCAAATAATTCACGGAGGGGGGTAAATAATTCACAGAGGGGTCAAATAATTCACGGAGGGGGGTAAACAATTCACAGAGGGGTCAAATAATTCACGGAGGGGGGTAAATAATTCACGGAGGGGTCAAATAATTCACGGAGGGGGGTAAACAATTCACAGAGGGGTCAAATAATTCACGGAGGGGGGTAAATAATTCACAGAGGGGTCAAATAATTCACGGAGGGGGGTAAAAAATTCACAGAGGGGTCAAATAATTCACGCAGGGGGGTAAACAATTCACAGAGGGGTCAAATGATTCACGGAGGGGGGTAAATAATTCCCAGAGGGGTCAAATAATTCACGGAGGGGGGTAAACAATTCACAGAGGGGTCAAATAATTCACGGAAGGGGGTAAACAATTCACAGAGGGGTCAAATAATTCACGGAGGGGGGTAAATAATTCACAGAGGGGTCAAATAATTCACGGAAGGGGGTAAATAATTCACGGAGGGGTCAAATAATTCACGGAGGGGGGTAAATAATTCACATAGGGGTCAAATAATTCACGGAGGGGGGTAAACCATTCACAGAGGGGTCAAATAATTCACGGAGGAGTCAAAGAATTCACGGAGGGGGGTAAATAATTCACGGAGGGTCAAATAATTCACGGAGGGGGGTAAACAATTCACAGAGGGGTCAAATAATTCAGGGAGGGGGGTAAATAATTCACAGAGGGGTCAAATAATTCACGGAGGGGGGTAAATAATTCACAGAGGGGTCAAATAATTCACGGAGGGGGGTAAATAATTCACGGAGGGGTCAAATAATTCACAGAGGGGGGTAAACCATTTACAGAGGGGTCAAATAATTCACGGAGGGGGGTAAACAATTCACGGAGGGGTCAAATAATTCACGGAGGGGTCAAATAATTCACGGAGGGGGGTAAACAATTCACGGAGGGGTCAAATAATTCACGGAGGGGGGTAAACAATTCACAGAGGGGTCAAATGATTCACGGAGGGGTCAAATAATTCACGGAGGGGGGTAAACAATTCACAGAGGGGTCAAAAAATTCACGGAGCGGGGTAAATAATTCACGCAGGGGTCGAATAATTCACGGAGGGGGGTAAACCATTTACAGAGGGGTCAAATAATTCACAGAGGGGGGTAAACAATTCACGGAGGGGTCAAATAATTCACGGAGGGGTCAAATAATTCACGGAGGGGGGTAAACAATTCACAGAGGGGTCAAATAATTCACGGAGGGGGGTAAATAATTCACAGAGGGGTCAAATAATTCACGGAGGGGGGTAAACAATTCACAGAGGGGTCAAATAATTCACGGAGGGGGGTAAACAATTCACAGAGGTGTCAAATAATTCACGGAGGGGGGTAAACAATTCACGGAGGGGTGAAATAATTCACGGAGGGGTCAAATAATTCACGGAGGGGGGTAAACAATTCACAGAGGGGTCAAATAATTCACGGAGGGGGGTAAACAATTCACAGAGGGGTCAAATAATTCACGGAGGGGGGTAAACAATTCACAGAGGGGTCAAATGATTCACGGAGGGGTCAAATAATTCACGGAGGGGTAAAACAATTCACGGAGGGGTCAAATAATTCACGGAGGGGTCAAATAATTCACGGAGGGGGGTAAACAATGCACAGAGGGGTCAAATAATTCACGGAGGGGGGTAAATAATTCACGGAGGGGTCAAATAATTCACGGAGGGGGGTAAACAATTCACAGAGGGGTCAAATAATTCACGGAGGGGGGTAAACAATTCACGGAGGGGTCAAATAATTCACGGAGGGGGGTAAACAATTCACAGAGGGGTCAAATGATTCACGGAGGGGTCAAATAATTCACGGAGGGGGGTAAACAATGCACAGAGGGGTCAAATAATTCACGGAGGGGGGTAAATAATTCACGGAGGGGTCAAATAATTCACGGAGGGGGGTAAACAATTCACCGAGGGGTCAAATAATTCACGGAGGGGGGTAAATAATTCACGGAGGGGTCAAATAATTCACAGAGGGGTCAAATAATTCACGGAGGGGGGTAAATAATTCACAGAGGGGTCAAATAATTCACGGAGGGGGGTAAATAATTCACAGAGGGGTCAAGTAACACGGAGGGGGGTAAATAATTCACAGAGGGGTCAAATAATTCACGGAGGGGGGTAAACAATTCACAGAGGGGTCAAATAATTAACGGAGGGGTCAAATAATTCACGGAGGGGTCAAATACTTCACGGAGGGGTCAAATACTTCACGGAGGGGGGTAAACAATTCACAGAGGGGTCAAATAATTAACGGAGGGGTCAAATAATTCACGGAGGGGTCAAATAATTCACAGAGGGGTCAAATACTTCACGGAGGGGTCAAATAATTCACAGAGGGGTCAAATAATTCACGGAGGGGGGTAAATAATTCACAGAGGGGTCAAATAATTCACGGAGGGGGGTAAATAATTCACAGAGGGGTCAAATAATTCACGGAGGGGGGTAAACAATTCACAGAGGGGTCAAATAATTCACGGAGGGGGGTAAACGATTCACGGAGGGGTCAAATACTTCACGGAGGGGGGTAAACAATTCACAGAGGGGTCAAATAATTCACGGAGGGGGGTAAATAATTCACAGAGGGGTCAAATAATTCACAGAGGGGGGTAAACAATTCACGGAGGGGTCAAATAATTCACGGAGGGGTCAAATTATTCACGGAGGGGGGTAAACAATTCACAGAGGGGTCAAATAATTCACGGAGGGGGGTAAATAATTCACAAAGGGGTCAAATAATTCACGGAGGGGGGTAAACAATTCACAGAGGGGTCAAATAATTCACGGAGGGGGGTAAACAATTCACAGAGGTGTCAAATAATTCACGGAGGGGGGTAAACAATTCACGGAGGGGTGAAATAATTCACGGAGGGGTCAAATAATTCACGGAGGGGGGTAAACAATTCACAGACGGGTCAAATAATTCACGGAGGGGGGTAAACAATTCACGGAGGGGTCAAATAATTCACGGAGGGGGGTAAACAATTCACAGAGGGGTCAAATGATTCACGGAGGGGTCAAATAATTCACGGAGGGGGGTAAACAATGCACAGAGGGGTCAAATAATTCACGGAGGGGGGTAAATAATTCACGGAGGGGTCAAATAATTCACGGAGGGGGGTAAACAATTCACAGAGGGGTCAAATAATTCACGGAGGGGGGTAAACAATTCACCGAGGGGTCAAATAATTCACGGAGGGGGGTAAATAATTCACGGAGGGGTCAAATAATTCACAGAGGGGTCAAATAATTCACGGAGGGGGGTAAATAATTCACAGAGGGGTCAAATAATTCACGAAGGGGGGTAAATAATTCACAGAGGGGTCAAGTAACACGGAGGGGGGTAAATAATTCACAGAGGGGTCAAATAATTCACGGAGGGGGGTAAACAATTCACAGAGGGGTCAAATAATTAACGGAGGGGTCAAATAATTCACGGAGGGGTCAAATACTTCACGGAGGGGTCAAATACTTCACGGAGGGGGGTAAACAATTCACAGAGGGGTCAAATAATTAACGGAGGGGTCAAATAATTCACGGAGGGGTCAAATAATTCACAGAGGGGTCAAATACTTCACGGAGGGGTCAAATAATTCACAGAGGGGTCAAATAATTCACGGAGGGGGGTAAATAATTCACAGAGGGGTCAAATAATTCACGGAGGGGGGTAAATAATTCACAGAGGGGTCAAATAATTCACGGAGGGGGGTAAACAATTCACAGAGGGGTCAAATAATTCACGGAGGGGGGTAAACGATTCACGGAGGGGTCAAATACTTCACGGAGGGGGGTAAACAATTCACAGAGGGGTCAAATAATTCACGGAGGGGGGTAAATAATTCACAGAGGGGTCAAATAATTCACGGAGGGGGGTAAATAATTCACAGAGGGGTCAAATAATTCACGGAGGGGGGTAAACAATTCACGGAGGGGTCAAATAATTCATGGAGGGGGGTAAACAATTCACGGAGGGGTCAAATAATCAACGGAGGGGGGTAAACAATTCACAGAGGGGTCAAATAATTCACGGAGGGGGGTAAATGATTCACAGAGGGGTCAAATAATTCACGGAAGGGGGTAAACAATTCACGGAGGGGTCAAATAATTCACGGAGGGGGGTAAATAATTCACAGAGGGGTCAAATAATTCACGGAGGGGGGTAAACAATTCACGGAGGGGTCAAATAATTCACGGAGGGGGGTAAACAATTCACAGAGGGGTCAAATAATTCACGGAGGGGGGTAAATAATTCACGGAGGGGTCAAATAATTCACGGAGGGGGGTAAACAATTCACGGAGGGGTCAAATAATTCACGGAGGGGTCAAATAATTCACGGAGGGGGGTAAACAATTCACGGAGGGGGGTAAACAATTCACGGAGGGGTCAAATAATTCACGGAGGGGGGTAAACAATTCACGGAGGGGTCAAATAATTCACGGAGGGGTCAAATAATTCACGGAGGGGGGTAAACAATTCACGGAGGGGTCAAATAATTCACGGAGGGGGGTAAACAATTCACAGAGGGGTCAAATGATTCACGGAGGGGTCAAATAATTCACGGAGGGGGGTAAACAATTCACAGAGGGGTCAAAAAATTCACGGAGCGGGGTAAATAATTCACGCAGGGGTCGAATAATTCACGGAGGGGGGTAAACCATTTACAGAGGGGTCAAATAATTCACAGAGGGGGGTAAACAATTCACGGAGGGGTCAAATAATTCACGGAGGGGTCAAATAATTCACGGAGGGGGGTAAACAATTCACAGAGGGGTCAAATAATTCACGGAGGGGGGTAAATAATTCACAGAGGGGTCAAATAATTCACGGAGGGGGGTAAACAATTCACAGAGGGGTCAAATAATTCACGGAGGGGGGTAAACAATTCACAGAGGTGTCAAATAATTCACGGAGGGGGGTAAACAATTCACGGAGGGGTGAAATAATTCACGGAGGGGTCAAATAATTCACGGAGGGGGGTAAACAATTCACAGAGGGGTCAAATAATTCACGGAGGGGGGTAAACAATTCACGGAGGGGTCAAATAATTCACGGAGGGGGGTAAACAATTCACAGAGGGGTCAAATGATTCACGGAGGGGTCAAATAATTCACGGAGGGGTAAAACAATTCACGGAGGGGTCAAATAATTCACGGAGGGGTCAAATAATTCACGGAGGGGGGTAAACAATGCACAGAGGGGTCAAATAATTCACGGAGGGGGGTAAATAATTCACGGAGGGGTCAAATAATTCACGGAGGGGGGTAAACAATTCACAGAGGGGTCAAATAATTCACGGAGGGGGGTAAACAATTCACAGAGGGGTCAAAAAATTCAGGGAGCGGGGTAAATAATTCACGGAGGGGTCGAATAATTCACGGAGGGGGGTAAACCATTTACAGAGGGGTCAAATAATTCACGGAGGGGGGTAAACAATTCACGGAGGGGTCAAATAATTCACGGAGGGGTGAAATTATTCACGGAGGGGGGTAAACAATTCACAGAGGGGTCAAATAATTCACGGAGGGGGGTAAATAATTCACAAAGGGGTCAAATAATTCACGGAGGGGGGTAAACAATTCACAGAGGGGTCAAATAATTCACGGAGGGGGGTAAACAATTCACAGAGGTGTCAAATAATTCACGGAGGGGGGTAAACAATTCACGGAGGGGTGAAATAATTCACGGAGGGGTCAAATAATTCACGGAGGGGGGTAAACAATTCACAGAGGGGTCAAATAATTCACGGAGGGGGGTAAACAATTCACGGAGGGGTCAAATAATTCACGGAGGGGGGTAAACAATTCACAGAGGGGTCAAATGATTCACGGAGGGGTCAAATGATTCACGGAGGGGGGTAAATAATGCACAGAGGGGTCAAATAATTCACGGAGGGGGGTAAATAATTCACGGAGGGGTCAAATAATTCACGGAGGGGGGTAAACAATTCACAGAGGGGTCAAATAATTCACGGAGGGGGGTAAACAATTCACCGAGGGGTCAAATAATTCACGGAGGGGGGTAAATAATTCACGGAGGGGTCAAATAATTCACAGAGGGGTCAAATAATTCACGGAGGGGGGTAAATAATTCACAGAGGGGTCAAATAATTCACGGAGGGGGGTAAATAATTCACAGAGGGGTCAAGTAACACGGAGGGGGGTAAATAATTCACAGAGGGGTCAAATAATTCACGGAGGGGGGTAAACAATTCACAGAGGGGTCAAATAATTAACGGAGGGGTCAAATAATTCACGGAGGGGTCAAATACTTCACGGAGGGGTCAAATACTTCACGGAGGGGGGTAAACAATTCACAGAGGGGTCAAATAATTAACGGAGGGGTCAAATAATTCACGGAGGGGTCAAATAATTCACAGAGGGGTCAAATACTTCACGGAGGGGTCAAATAATTCACAGAGGGGTCAAATAATTCACGGAGGGGGGTAAATAATTCACAGAGGGGTCAAATAATTCACGGAGGGGGGTAAATAATTCACAGAGGGGTCAAATAATTCACGGAGGGGGGTAAACAATTCACAGAGGGGTCAAATAATTCACGGAGGGGGGTAAACGATTCACGGAGGGGTCAAATACTTCACGGAGGGGGGTAAACAATTCACAGAGGGGTCAAATAATTCACGGAGGGGGGTAAATAATTCACAGAGGGGTCAAATAATTCACGGAGGGGGGTAAATAATTCACAGAGGGGTCAAATAATTCACGGAGGGGGGTAAACAATTCACGGAGGGGTCAAATAATTCATGGAGGGGGGTAAACAATTCACGGAGGGGTCAAATAATCAACGGAGGGGGGTAAACAATTCACAGAGGGGTCAAATAATTCACGGAGGGGCGTAAATGATTCACAGAGGGGTCAAATAATTCACGGAAGGGGGTAAACAATTCACGGAGGGGTCAAATAATTCACGGAGGGGGGTAAATAATTCACAGAGGGGTCAAATAATTCACGGAGGGGGGTAAACAATTCACGGAGGGGTCAAATAATTCACGGAGGGGGGTAAACAATTCACAGAGGGGTCAAATAATTCACGGAGGGGGGTAAATAATTCACGGAGGGGTCAAATAATTCACGGAGGGGGGTAAACAATTCACAGAGGGGTCAAATAATTCACGGAGGGGGGTAAACAATTCACAGAGGGGTCAAATAATTCACGGAGGGGGGTAAAAAATTCACAGAGGGGTCAAATAATTCACGGAGGGGGGTAAACAATTCACAGAGGGGTCAAATGATTCACGGAGGGGGTAAATAATTAACAGAGGGGTCAAATAATTCACGGAGGGGGGTAAACAATTCACAGAGGGGTCAAATAATTAACGGAGGGGTCAAATAATTCACGGAGGGGTCAAATAATTCACAGAGGGGTCAAATACTTCACGGAGGGGTCAAATAATTCACAGAGGGGTCAAATAATTCACGGAGGGGGGTAAACAATTCACAGAGGGGTCAAATAATTAACGGAGGGGTCAAATAATTAACGGAGGGGTCAAATACTTCACGGAGGGGTCAAATACTTCACGGAGGGGGGTAAACAATTCACAGATGGGTCAAATAATTAACGGAGGGGTCAAATAATTCACGGAGGGGTCAAATAATTCACAGAGGGGTCAAATACTTCACGGAGGGGTCAAATAAATCACAGAGGGGTCAAATAATTCACGGAGGGGGGTAAATAATTCACAGAGGGGTCAAATAATTCACGGAGGGGGGTAAATAATTCACAGAGGGGTCAAATAATTCACGGAGGGGGGTAAATAATTCACAGAGGGGTCAAATAATTCACGGAGGGGGGTAAACAATTCACGGAGGGGTCAAATACTTCACGGAGGGGGGTAAATAATTCACAGAGGGGTCAAATAATTCACGGAGGGGGGTAAATAATTCACAGAGGGGTCAAATAATTCACGGAGGGGGGTAAACAATTCACGGAGGGGTCAAATGATTCATGGAGGGGGGTAAAAAATTCACGGAGGGGTCAAATAATCAACGGAGGGGGGTAAACAATTCACAGAGGGGTCAAATAATTCACGGAGGGGGGTAAATGATTCACAGAGGGGTCAAATAATTCACGGAAGGGGGTAAACAATTCACGGAGGGGTCAAATAATTCACGGAGGGGGGTAAATAATTCACAGAGGGGTCAAATAATTCACGGAGGGGGGTAAACAATTCACGGAGGGGTCAAATAATTCACGGAGGGGGGTAAATAATTCACAGAGGGGTCAAATAATTCACGGAGGGGGGTAAACAATTCACAGAGGGGTCAAATAATTCACGGAGGGGGGTAAATAATTCACGGAGGGGTCAAATAATTCACGGAGGGGGGTAAACAATTCACAGAGGGGTCAAATAATTCACGGAGGGGGGTAAACAATTCACAGAGGGGTCAAATAATTCACGGAGGGGGGTAAATAATTCACAGAGGGGTCAAATAATTCACGGAGGGGGGTAAACAATTCACAGGGGGGTCAAATGATTCACGGAGGGGGGTAAATAATTCACAGAGGGGTCAAATAATTCACGGAGGGGGGTAAACAATTCACAGAGGGGTCAAATAATTCACGGAGGGGGGTAAACAATTCACAGAGGGGTCAAATAATTCACGGAGGGGGGTAAATAATTCACAGAGGGGTCAAATAATTCACGGAAGGGGGTAAACAATTCACGGAGGGGTCAAATAATTCACGGAGGGGGGTAAATAATTCACAGAGGGGTCAAATGATTCACGGAGGGAGGTAAACAATTCACAGAGGGGTCAAATAATTCACGGAGGGGGGTAAATAATTCACAGAGGGGTCAAATAATTCACGGAGGGGGGTAAACAATTCACAGAGGGGTCAAATAATTCACGGAGGGGGGTAAATAATTCACGGAGGGGTCAAATAATTCACGGAGGGGGGTAAACAATTCACAGAGGGGTCAAATAATTCACGGAGGGGGGTAAATGATTCACAGAGGGGTCAAATAATTCACGGAGGGGGGTAAAAAATTCACAGAGGGGTCAAATAATTCACGGAGGGGGGTAAACAATTCACAGAGGGGTCAAATGATTCACGGAGGGGGGTAAATAATTCACAGAGGGGTCAAATAATTCACGGAGGGGGGTAAACCATTTACAGAGGGGTCAAATAATTCACGGAGGGGGGTAAACAATTCACAGAGGGGTCAAATAATTCACGGAGGGGGGTAAATAATTCACGGAGGGGGGTAAACAATTCACGGAGGGGTCAAATAATTCACGGAGGGGGGTAAACAATTCACAGAGGGGTCAAATGATTCACGGAGGGGTCAAATAATTCACGGAGGGGGGTAACCAATTCACAGAGGGGTCAAAAAATTCACGGAGCGGGGTAAATAATTCACAGAGGGGTCAAATAATTCACGGAGGGGGGTAAACAATTCACGGAGGGGTCAAAAAATTCACGGAGGGGGGTAAACAATTCACAGAGGTGTCAAATAATTCACGGAGGGGGGTAAACAATTCACGGAGGGGTGAAATAATTCACGGAGGGGTCAAATAATTCACGGAGGGGGGTAAATAATTCACAGAGGGGTCAAATAATTCACGGAGGGGGGTAAATAATTCACAGAGGGGTCAAATAATTCACGGAGGGGGGTAAACAATTCACAGAGGGGTCAAATAATTCACGGAGGGGGGTAAACAATTCACAGAGGTGTCAAATAATTCACGGAGGGGGGTAAACAATTCACGGAGGGGTGAAATAATTCACGGAGGGGTCAAATAATTCACGGAGGGGGGTAAACAATTCACAGAGGGGTCAAATAATTCACGGAGGGGGGTAAATAATTCACAGAGGGGTCAAATAATTCACGGAGGGGGGTAAACAATTCACAGAGGGGTCAAATAATTCACGGAGGGGGGTAAACAATTCACAGAGGTGTCAAATAATTCACGGAGGGGGGTAAACAATTCACGGAGGGGTGAAATAATTCACGGAGGGGTCAAATAATTCACGGAGGGGGGTAAACAATTCACAGAGGGGTCAAATAATTCACTGAGGGGGGTAAACAATTCACGGAGGGGGCAAATAATTCACGGAGGGGGGTAAACAATTCACAGAGGGGTCAAATGATTCACGGAGGGGTCAAATAATTCACGGAGGGGGGTAAACAATTCACGGAGGGGTCAAATAATTCACAGAGGGGTCAAATAATTCACGGAGGGGGGTAAACAATTCACAGAGGGGTCAAATAATTCACGGAGGGGGGTAAATAATTCACGGAGGGGTCAAATAATTCACGGAGGGGGGTAAACAATTCACAGAGGGGTCAAAAAATTCACGGAGCGGGGTGAATTATTCACGGAGGGGTCGAATAATTCACGGAGGGGGGTAAACCATTTACAGAGGGGTCAAATAATTCACAGAGGGGGGTAAACAATTCACGGAGGGGTCAAATAATTCACGGAGGGGTCAAATAATTCACGGAGGGGGGTAAACAATTCACAGAGGGGTCAAATAATTCACGGAGGGGGGTAAACAATTCACAGAGGGGTCAAATAATTCACGGAGGGGGGTAACCAATTCACAGAGGGGTCAAATGATTCACGGAGGGGTCAAATAATTCACGGAGGGGGGTAAACAATGCACAGAGGGGTCAAATAATTCACGGAGGGGTGAAATAATTCACGGAGGGGTCAAATAATTCACGGAGGGGGGTAAACAATTCACAGAGGGGTCAAATAATTCACGGAGGGGGGTAAACAATTCACAGAGGGGTCAAATAATTCACGGAGGGGGGTAACCAATTCACAGAGGGGTCAAATGATTCACGGAGGGGTCAAATAATTCACGGAGGGGGGTAAACAATGCACAGAGGGGTCAAATAATTCACGGAGGGGGGTAAATAATTCACGGAGGGGTCAAATAATTCACGGAGGGGGGTAAACAATTCACAGAGAGGTCAAATAATTCACGGAGGGGGGTAAACAATTCACCGAGGGGTCAAATAATTCACGGAGGGGGGTAAATAATTCACGGAGGGGTCAAATAATTCACAGAGGGGTCAAAAAATTCACGGAGGGGGGTAAATAATTCACAGAGGGGTCAAATAATTCACGGAGGGGGGTAAATAATTCACAGAGGGGTCAAGTAACACGGAGGGGGGTAAATAATTCACAGAGGGGTCAAATAATTCACGGAGGGGGGTAAACAATTCACAGAGGGGTCAAATAATTAACGGAGGGGTCAAATAATTCACGGAGGGGTCAAATACTTCACGGAGGGGTCAAATACTTCACGGAGGGGGGTAAACAATTCACAGAGGGGTCAAATAATTAACGGAGGGGTCAAATAATTCACGGAGGGGTCAAATAATTCACAGAGAGGTCAAATACTTCACGGAGGGGTCAAATAATTCACAGAGGGGTCAAATAATTCACGGAGGGGGGTAAATAATTCACAGAGGGGTCAAATAATTCACGGAGGGGGGTAAATAATTCACAGAGGGGTCAAATAATTCACGGAGGGGGGTAAATAATTCACAGAGGGGTCAAATAATTCACGGAGGGGGGTAAACAATTCACGGAGGGGTCAAATACTTCACGGAGGGGGGTAAACAATTCACAGAGGGGTCAAATAATTCACCGAGGGGGGTAAATAATTCACAGAGGGGTCAAATAATTCACGGAGGGGGGTAAACAATTCACAGAGGGGTCAAATACTTCACGGAGGGGGGTAAACAATTCACAGAGGGGTCAAATAATTAACGGAGGGGGGTAAGTAATTCACAGAGGGGTCAAACAATTCACGGAGGGGGGTAAACAATTCACAGAGGGGTCAAATAATTCACGGAGGGGGGTAAATAATTCACAGAGGGGTCAAATAATTCACGGAGGGGTCAAATAATTCACGGAGGGGGGTAAATAATTCACAGAGGGGTCAAATAATTCACGGAGGGGGGTAAATAATTCACGGAGGGGTCAAAAAATTCACGGAGGGGGGTAAACCATTCACAGAGGGGTCAAATAATTCACGGAGGGGGGTAAATAATTCACAGAGGGGTCAAATAATTCACGGAGGGGTCAAATAATTCACGCAGGGGGGTAAACAATTCACAGAGGGGTCAAATAATTCACGGAGGGGGGTAAATAATTCACGGAGGGGTCAAATACTTCACGGAGGGGGGTAAACAATTCACAGAGGGGTCAAATAATTCACGGAGGGGGGTAAATAATTCACAGAGGGGTCAAATAATTCACGGAGGGGGGTAAACAATTCACAGAGGGGTCAAACAATTCACGGAGGGGTCAAATAATTCACGGAGGGGGGTAAACAATTCAGAGAGGGGTCAGATAATTCACGGAGGGGGGTAAATAATTCATGGAGGGGTCAAATAATTCACGGAGGGGTCAGATAATTCACAGAGGGGTCAAATAATTCACGGAGGGGGGTAAACAATTCACAGAGGGGTCAAATAATTCACGGAGGGGGGTAAAAAATTCACAGAGGGGTCAAAAAATTCACGGAATGGGGTAAACAATTCACGGAGGGGTCAAATAATTCACGGAGGGGGGTAAACAATTCACAGAGGGGTCAAATAATTCACGGAGGGGGGTAAACCATTCACAGAGGGGTCAAATAATTCACGGAGGGGGGTAAACAATTCACGGAGGGCTCAAATAATTCACGGAGGGGTCAAATAATTCACGGAGTGGGGGTAAATAATTCACGGAGGGGTCAAATAATTCACGGAGGGGGGTAAATAATTCACGGAGGGGTCAAATAATTCACGGAGGGGGGTAAACAATTCACGGAGGGGTCAAATAATTCACGGAGGGGGGTAAATAATTCACAGAGGGGTCAAATAATTCACGGAGGGGGGTAAATAATTCACAGAGGGGTCAAATAATTCACGGTGGGGGGTAAATAATTCACAGAGGGGTCAAATAATTCACGGAGGGGGGTAAATGATTCACAGAGGGGTCAAAAAATTCACGGAGGGGGGTAAATAATTCACGGAGGGGTCAAATAATTCACGGAGGGGGGTAAACCATTTACAGGGGGTCAAATAATTCACGGAGGGGGGTAAACAATTCACGGAGGGGTCAAATAATTCACGGAGGGGTCAAATAATTCACGGAGGGGGGTAAATAATTCACGGAGGGGTCAAATAATTCACGGAGGGGGGTAAACAATTCACGGAGGGGTCAAATAATTCACGGAGTGGGGGTAAATAATTCAGGGAGGGGTCAAATAATTCACGGAGGGGGGTAAATAATTCGGGGAGGGGTCAAATAATTCACGGAGGGGGGTAAACAATTCACGGAGGGGTCAAATAATTCACGGAGGGGGGTAAATAATTCACAGAGGGGTCAAATAATTCACGGAGGAGGGTAAATAATTCACAGAGGGGTCAAATAATTCACGGAGGGGGGTAAATAATTCACAGAGGGGTCAAATAATTCACGGAGGGGGGTAAATGATTCACGGAGGGGTCAAACAATTCACGGAGGGGGGTAAACCATTTACAGGGGGTCAAATAATTCACGGAGGGGGGTAAACAATTCACGGAGGGGTCAAATAATTCACGGAGGGGTCAAATAATTCACGGAGGGGGGTAAATAATTCACGGAGGGGTCAAATAATTCACGGAGGGGGGTAAATAATTCACAGAGGGGTCAAATAATTCACGGAGGGGGGTAAACAATTCACAGAGGGGTCAAATGATTCACGGAGGGGTCAAATAATTCACGGAGGGGGGTAAACAATTCACAGAGGGGTCAAAAAATTCACGGAGGGGGGTAAATAATTCACGGAGGGGTCAAATAATTCACGGAGGGGGGTAAACCATTTACAGAGGGGTCAAATAATTCACGGAGGGGGGTAAATAATTCACGGAGGGGGGTAAAGAATTCACAGAGGGGTCAAATAATTCACGGAGGGGGGTAAATAATTCACAGAGGGGTCAAAGAATTCACGGAGGGGGGTAAACAATCCACAGAGGGGTCAAATAATTCACGGAGGGGGGTAAACAATTCACGGAGGGGTCAAATAATTCACGGAGGGGGCTAAATAATTCACAGAGGGGTCAAATAATTCACGGAGGGGGGTAAACAATTCACAGAGGGGTCAAAAAATTCACGGAGGGGGGTAATTAATTCACAGAGGGGTCAAATAATTCACGGAGGGGGGTAAATAATTCACGGAGGGGGGTAAACAATTCACAGAGGGGTCAAATAATTCACGGAGGGGGGTAAACAATTCACAGAGGGGTCAAATAATTCACGGAGGGGGGTAAACAATTCACAGAGGGGTCAAATAATTCACGGAGGGGGGTAAACAATTCACGGAGGGGTCAAATAATTCACGGAGGGGGGTAAATAATTCACGGAGGGGTCAAAGAATTCACGGAGGGGGGTAAATAATTCACGGGGGGGTCAAATAATTCACGGAGGGGGGTAAACAATTCACAGAGGGGTCAAATAATTAACGGAGGGGGGTAAACAATTCACGGAGGGGTCAAATAATTCACGGAGGGGGCTAAATAATTCACAGAGGGGTCAAATAATTCACGGAGGGGGGTAAATAATTCACAGAGGGGTCAAAAAATTCACGGAGGGGGGTAATTAATTCACAGAGGGGTCAAATAATTCACGGAGGGGGGTAAATAATTCACGGAGGGGTCAAATGATTCACGGAGTGGGGGTAAATAATTCACAGAGGGGTCAAAGAATTCACGGAGGGGGGTAAACAATTCACAGAGGGGTCAAATAATTCACGGAGGGGGGTAAACAATTCACAGAGGGGTCAAATAATTCACGCAGGGGTCAAATAATTCACGGAGGGGTAAAATAATTCACGGAGGGGGGTAAACAATTCACAGAGGGGTCAAATAATTCACGGAGGGGGGTAAACAATTCACAGAGGGGTCAAATAATTCACAGGGGGGGTTAACAATTCACGGAGGGGTCAAATACGTCACGGAGGGGGGTAAACAATTCACAGAGGGGTCAAATAATTCACGGAGGGGGGTAAATAATTCACGGAGGGGTCAAATAATTCACGGAGGGGGGTAAACAATTCACAGAGGGGTCAAAAAATTCACAGAGGGGGGTAATTAATTCACAGAGTGGTCAAATAATTCACGGACGGGGGTAAATAATTCACGGAGGGGTCAAATGATTCACGGAGTGGGGGTAAATAATTCACGGAGGGGTCAAAGAATTCACGGAGGGGGGTAAACAATTCACAGAGGGGTCAAATAATTCACGGAGGGGGGTAAATAATTCACGGAGGGGTCAAATAATTCACGGAGGGGGGTAAACAATTCACGGAGGGGTCAAATAATTCACAGAGGGGTCAAATAATTCACGGAGGGGGGTAAATAATTCACGGAGGGGTCAAATAATTAACGGAGGGGGGTAAACAATTCACAGAGGGGTCAAATAATTCACGGAGGGGGGTAAATAATTCACAGAGGGGTCAAATAATTCACGGAGGGGGGTAAATAATTCACAGAGGGGTCAAATAATTCACGGAGGGGGGTAAATAATTCACAGAGGGGTCAAATAATTCACAGGGGGGGGTAAATAATTCACGGAGGGGTCAAAAAATTCACGGAGGGGGGTAAACCATTCACAGAGGGGTCAAATAATTCACGGAGGGGGGTAAATAATTCACGGAGGGGTCAAATAATTCACGGAGGGGGGTATCAATTCACAGAGGGGTCAAATAATTCACGGAGGGGGGTAAATAATTCACAGAGGGGTCAAATAATTCACGGAAGGGGGTAGGCAATTCACAGAAGGGTCAAATAATTCACGGAGCGGGGTAAATAATTCACAGAGGGGTCAAATAATTCACGGAGGGGGGTAAACAATTCACAGAGGGGTCAAATAATTCACGGAGGGGGGTAAACAATTCACGGAGGGGTCAAATAATTCACGGAGGGGTCAAAAAATTCACGGAGGGGGGTAAACAATTCACGGAGGGGTCAAATAATTCACGGAGGGGGGTAAATGATTCACAGAGGGGTAAAATAATTCACGGAGGGGGTCAAACAATTCACGGAGGGGTCAAATAATTCACGGAGGGGGGTAAATAATTCACGGAGGGGTCAAATAATTCACGGAGGGGGGTAAACAATTCACAGAGGGGTCAAATAATTCACGGAGGGGGGTAAATGATTCACAGAGGGGTCAAATAATTCACGGAGGGGGGTAAATAATTCACAGAGGGGTCAAATAATTCGCGGCGGGGGGTAAACAATTCATGGAGGGGTCAAATAATTCACGGAGGGGTCAAATAATTCACGGAGGGGGGTAAACAATTCACAGAGGGGTCAAATAATTCACGGAGGGGGGTAAACAATTCACAGAGGGGTCAAATGATTCACGGAGGGGGGTAAATAATTCACGGAGGGGGTCAAACAATTCACGGAGGGGTCAAATAATTCACGGAGGGGGGTAAATAATTCACGGAGGGGGGTAAACAATTCACGGAGGGGTCAAATAATTCACGGAGGGGTCAAAAAATTCACGGGGGGACAAATAATTCACGGAGGGGGGTAAACAATTCGCGGAGGGGTCAAATACTTCACGGAGGGGGGTAAACAATTCACGGAGGGGTCAAATAATTCACGGAGGGGTCAAATAATTCACAGAGGGGGCTAAACAATTCACAGAGGGGTCAAATACTTCACGGAGGGGGGTAAACAATTCACAGAGGGGTCAAATACTTCACGGAGGGGGGTAAACAATTCACGGAGGGGTCAAATAATTCACGGAGGGGTCAAATAATTCACCGAGGGGTCAAATAATTCACGGAGGGGGGTAAATAATTCGCGGAGGGGTCAAATAATTCACGGAGGGGGGTAAACAATTCACGGAGGGGTCAAATAATTCACGGAGGGGGGTAAACAATTCACGGAGGGGGGTAAATAATTCACGGAGGGGGGTAAATAATTAACGGAGGGGGGTAAATAATCCACAGAGGGGTCAAATAATTCCAGGAAGGGGGTAAACAATGCACGGAGGGGTCAAATACTTCACGGAGGGGGGTAAATAATTGACGGAGGGGGGTAAATAATTCACGGAGGGGTAAAATAATTCACGGAGGGGGGTAAATAATTCACGGAGGGGTCAAATAATTCACGGAGGGGGGTAAACAATTCACGGAGGGGTCAAATAATTCACGGAGGGGGGTAAACAATTCACGGAGGGGTGACATAATTCACGGAGGGGGGTAAATAATTCACGGAGGGGGGTAAATTATTCACGGAGGGGTCAAATGATTCACGGAGGGGGGTAAAAAATTCACGGAGGGGGGTAAATAATTCACGGAGGGGGGTAAACAATCCACAGAGGGGTCAAATAATTCACGGAGGGGGGTAAACAATTCACAGAGGGGTCAAATACTTCACGGAGGGGGGTAAACAATTCACAGAGGGGTCAAATGATTCACGGAGGGGGGTAAATAATTCACGGAGGGGGTCAAACAATTCACGGAGGGGTCAAATAATTCACAGAGGGGGGTAAATAATTCACAGAGGGGTAAAATAATTCACGGAGGGGGGTAAACAATTCACGGAGGGGTCAAATAATTCACGGAGGGGTCAAATAATTCACGGAGGGGTCAAATACTTCACGGAGGGGGGTAAACAATTCACGGAGGGGTGACATAATTCACGGAGGGGGGTAAATAATTCACGGAGGGGGGTAAATAATTCACGGAGGGGGGTAAACAATCCACAGAGGGGTCAAATAATTCCCGGAGGGGGGTAAACAATGCACGGAGGGGGGTAAACAATGCACGGAGGGGTCAAATACTTCACGGAGGGGGGTAAATAATTGACGGAGGGGGGTAAATAATTCACGGAGGGGTCAAATAATTCACGGAGGGGGGTAAATAATTCACGGAGGGGTCAAATAATTCACGGAGGGGGGTAAATAATTGACGGAGGGGGGTAAATAATTCACGGAGGGGTAAAATAATTCACGGAGGGGGTAAATAATTCACGGAGGGGTCAAATAATTCACGGAGGGGGGTAAACAATTCACGGAGGGGTCAAATAATTCCCGGAAGGGGGTAAACAATTCACGGAGGGGTGAAATAATTCACGGAGGGGGGTAAACCATTCACAGAGGGGTCAAATAATTCACGGAGGGGGGTAAACAATTCACAGAGGGGTCAAATAATTCACGGAGGGGGGTAAACAATCCACAGAGGGGTCAAATAATTCACGGAGGGGGGTAAACAATTCACGGAGGGGTCAAATAATTCACGGAGGGGTCAAATAATTCACGGAGGGGGGTAAACAATTCACAGAGGGGTCAAATAATTCACGGAGAGGGGTAAATAATTCACGGGGGGATCAAATAATTCACGGAGGGGGGTAAATAATTGACGGAGGGATCAAACAATTCACGGAGGGGGGTAAACAATTCACAGAGGGGTCAAATAATTCGCGGTGGGGGGTAAATAATTCACGGAGGGGTCAAATGATTCGGGGAGGGGGGTGAAAAATTCACGGAGGGGGGTAAATAATTCACGGAGGGGGGTAAACAGTCCACAGAGGGGTCAAATAATTCGCAGAGGGGGGTAAACAATTCACAGAGGGGTCAAATAATTCACGGAGGGGTCAAATAATTCACGGAGGGGGGTAAACAATTCACAGAGGGGTCAAATAATTCACGGAGAGGGGTAAATGATTCACAGAGGGGTCAAATAATTCACGGAGGGGGGTAAACAATTCACGGAGGGGTCAAGTAACATGGAGGGGGGTAAACAATTCACGGAGGGATCAAATAATTCACGGAGGGGGGTAAACAATTCACGGAGGGGTCAAGTAACATGGAGGGGGGTAAATAATTCACGGAGGGGTCAAACAATTCACGGAGGGGGGTAAATAATTCACAGAGGGGTGAAATAATTCACGGAGGGGGGTAAACAATTCACAGAGGGGTCAAATAATTCACGGAGGGGGGTAAATAATCCACAGAGGGGTCAAATAATTCACGGAGGGGGGTAAACAATTCACGGAGGGGTCAAATAATTCACGGAGGGGGGTAAATAATTCACGGAGGGGTCAAATAATTCACGGAGGGGGGTAAACAATTCACGGAGGGGTCAAGTAACACGGAGGGGGGTAAATAATTCACGGAGGGGTCAAATAATTCACGGAGGGGAGTAAACAATTCACGGAGGGATCAAATACTTCACGGAGGGGGGTAAATAATTCACAGAGGGGTCAAATAATTCACGGAGGGGGGTAAACAATCCACAGAGGGGTCAAATAATTCACGGAGGGGTCAAATAATTCACGGAGGGGGGTAAACAATTCACGGAGGGGTCAAGTAACACGGAGGGGGGTAAATAATTCACGGAGGGGTCAAATAATTCACGGAGGGGGGTAAACAATCCACAGAGGGGTCAAATAATTCACGGAGGGGGGTAAACAATTCACGGAGGGGGGTAAACAATTCACGGAGGGGGGTAAATAATTCCAGGAAGGGGGTAAATGATTCACGGAGGGGGGTCAAATGATTCACGGAGGGGTCAAATAATTCACGGAGGGGGGTAAACAATTCACGGAGGGGTCAAATAATTCACGGAGGGGGGTAAACAATTCACAGAGGGGTCAAGTAATTCACGGAGAGGGGTAAACAATTCACAGAGGGGTGAAATACTTCACGGAGGGGGGTAAACAATTCACAGAGGGGTCAAATGATTCACGGAGGGGGGTAAATAATTCACGGAGGGGTCAAATAATTCACGCAGGGGGGTAAACAATTCACGGAGGGGTCAAATAATTCACGGAGGGGGGTAAATAATTCACGGAGGGGTCAAATAATTCACGGAGGGGGGTGAACAATTCACGGAGGGGTCAAGTAACACGGAGGGGGGGTAAACAATTCACAGAGGGGTCAAATAATTCACGGAGGGGGGTAAACAATCCACAGAGGGGTCAAATAATTCACGGAGGGGGGTAAACAATTCACAGAGGGGTCAAATAATTCACGGAGGGGTGAAATAATTCACGGAGGGGGGTAAATAATTCACGGAGGGGTCAAATGATTCACGGAGGGGGGTCAAATGATTCACGGAGGGGTCAAATAATTCACGGAGGGGGGTAAACAATTCACCGAGGGGTCAAATAATTCACGGAGGGGGGTAAACAATTCACAGAGGGGTCAAATAAATCACGGAGAGGGGTAAACAATTCAAAGAGGGGTGAAATAATTCACGGAGGGGGGTAAACAATTCACAGAGGGGTCAAATAATTCACGGAGGGGGGTAAACAATTCACAGAGGGGTGAAATACCTTACCGAGGGGGGTAAACAATTCACAGAGGGGTCAAATAATTCACGGAGGGGGGTAAATAATTCACGGAGGGGTCAAATAATTCGCGGAGGGGGGTAAATGATTCACGGAGGGGGGTAAACAATTCACGGAGGGGTCAAATGATTCACGGAGGGGGGTAAAAAATTCACGGAGGGGGGTAAATAATTCACGGAGGGGGGTAAACAATCCACAGAGGGGTCAAATAATTCACGGAGGGGGGTAAATAATTCACGGAGGGGGGTAAATAATTCACGGAGGGGGGTAAACAATTCACAGAGGGGTCAAATAATTCACGGAGGGGGGTAAACAATTCACAGAAGGGTCCACCGGAACTAACTAAGGAACGGAGTAACATACCTCCTATTTTTTTTGGGGTTCGGACCTTGGTAAGCTGGCAAGCGGGAAAGCACTCTACTATAAAAGAAAACCTGAAAAAGAAAAACAGGCATACCCTCCCTAACCTCACCACACAAGAAGGGAAATGACAGGGTGGGAGGGAGGGAGGGAGGGGAGGGAGGGAGGGAGGGAGGGAGGGAGGCTCTCTTGGGCGGCCGTAGGGGCTGCGTTGTGCTGTGTTGTGCTGTAATATGCTGTGCTACGCTGTATGTTGTGCTGTGCTGTGGTGTGCTGTGATGTGCTGTGATGTGCTGTGCTGTGCCGTACTGTGCTGTGCCGTACTCGAAACCCACTACCCCCCCTCTCCACAGTTCCGGCCCAACCCGATGAACCCCCACCCACCCACCCCACCAGCAAAACCGACCCGATTAGCTCAGGTGAGGTTGCTTGGGCCAGACATCAGGATTCTGTTCCCACTTGTCTTCAGTCACATATGAGCCCCCCGATCGGTTTGAGCCAGAGAGATGGGGTGGGGTGGGATGGGGTGGGGTGGGGGGGGGGCTTCTTTTGAGCGGGGGGGGGGGAGGGGAGGTGGGGGTTTCGAGGGGGGAGGGAGGGGGGGGGTTGACCACAGCACCCCCCCCCTTCTCTTTGCGCACCAAAATGTATCACAGCAGGTTTTTTTCCTTTTGGTGCTGGGGTTTTGTTGTAAAAACAGATCATTCATTCCTGGAGGGTTGCTGTTAATTCATGGAACCATTCAGAACTTCCTGGAGCACTGCACAACCCTTGCCCTAGCCCTGCATATGCAATAGTGGCCCGGTAGAGACGGAAACAATCTTGTTCAAATGTACTGCATGCTGGTCAACGTGAAACTCATGTTGTTGGTCATTCTCATTTACTCACTCTCTGGACCACAGCTGGAGTCAAAGCTAGAGCTACTGCCAGAGTCGGAGCTACAGCTGGAGCTCGAGGAGTAGGTCATTGCAGGACCCTCATCTTCCTTGTCACCGGAGGTCATAGGAGCCAGCTCTTCTTCACTATCATCAGAACCACTACCCTGTGCCTCCAGGTCCATGTGCATGTGCAGACAAAGCAGATAGAGCAGAAATGTGCAGACATGTGCAGACAGAGCACATACTTTGAACACAACACAACAGGCAAAATGGGGGGGGGGTGGCAAGACAGTGCAGCATCCCAATGATTCTGTCCTCGGTGTCCTACACTCAATTTTTCCCTCACCAACACCCTTAAAAGCCGAAGCAGGAGGGGTTGCCGGTAGGGGAGGGCCGAGAGTCTCGCAGGGGCATTAAGTACAGTATTAAGCCAACCCTCTGCCTTGCTCTCTCGTAGACTCCCTGGTGCCAAGGCGTCCTCTCGGCCCCCCACACCCGGCCAAAGAACCCCTTGGCCTACCTTGGCACCAGACCTGCAGACAGCGTCATTTAATTGACAGGAAAGAAAAGATAACAAAAAAAGAAACAAAACTTTTGGAAGTGACGCAGTCTCAGGCCCCCTGTACCCTGTTTAACGGTGGGAAGAGTCGAAGGCAAGTAGAGGGGGGTAGACAGCAGATTTGGTCCCCCACAATGAAGGGGGGACCCCCAGTAAGTATGCACTGTCACGAACCACAAAACTGAACTTTTGCGGAATTGGAAGGGGGGGGGGAGGGGGGGAGGGGGTTTGTGGGAGGGAGGGAGGGGGTTTTGGACCCCCTCCCCCCCCCCTTGATATTTAATTATTCTAAAGAAGCCCTGGGGGGGGCACGTACCATCATTGAAGGGGTTGCAAGCACTGGTTGGGTTTCAGACGCTAGGGTCGAGACCACAACCCACTTCTACACCTCAAGGGTGTGGTGACGATGGACAAGTTTGATATTGGGGGGGACAGGGGGGGGGGGGGCGAAGTCTGACACGGGGAGGGGGGGGGGGTAGAAAGGGTGTTGGGGTGGGGGGGGGGGGTTAGGGGTGATGGTCCATACAAGTCTGAAGTCTCAAGTCTGATAGCCCATTTGGTTACTATACCCATAGCTGTTGGGTTCCCAAGCGTCCAGCGGAGGTTACGCAGAGAAATGCCATCCTCAGTCACACGTGTTCCCTTAGCATGTAGTGCAGAGGCAACCAAACTTCGAATTTGTGGGGGGAAAAGGTTTTCCTCCACATCCACTCAAACTACAGTGGACGCCTGGTCCAAGGCACTCAGATCCATCCCAGCGGACACCGAGGCGGAGCCCGAGGGGTTCGAAGATGGAGACCCAGCCTTGCGCCGAAACTAATTAGTAGCCTCATACACGAAAAGGTAACCCTCATCGATCAGGCCAGGCATCACCGCGGACCGGAAGACCTGCGAGTCTTTCACTGTGGCAAAAGCCACCTCAATCCGATTCATTTCGGCATACCTCACCTTCGGCAGGTCCGAAAATTTCTCACTGCCGCCAAGGATGGATTTGTAAATGGTGGCCCAAAAACGTGTCACCGCTGGCGTGGCTTGCAGCTTTTTGATCATGCGGACCGTCACCACAACCTCCGATTTAGGAAAGTTCCCTTTATGTGTGTCATATGACACAAACGAAAAACAGTTGCGACCGATACGCATTTCCATGAGGGCCTCCATTGCCGCTGGGGACCCCGTGGGGAAAACAATGCGTTTTGTTTTGGACACATCAGGTCCATTCACCACCAGCCCAATTTCATCCGACAGTCCCAGGAGTTCGACATACATAGGCACATCCTTGGACTCGCAGGTGAGCACCGACAGCGACCGCTGTTCCGGCGCCCAGTCCACAAAAACCCCCGAAGGGGGTGCTCCAGGAGCAAGCAGGTTAACCACCCCCCGCAGAGGGCCCTGCATGCTCGGTGAGGACCGACGCTTCCATGTCGACTCAACCAGATGGGCATACGTTCCCGCCCCTGAAACCATGGACGAGGCCAGGCGGAGCATCCGGTTAGTCCTTGAGATACGGTCGATCTTAAGCCCCAGTCCGTCCTGGATTTGCCTAGATATGTCCCAGGCTGGGACGTCCTTGTCATGGAAAAGAACCACACGTAGATCCGAATCGGGTAGATGGCGAAGTGCATGGTGGATGGCCGCAGTCAGACCCTTCAAAGAGCGTACATGTGCGACAAACACCAGCTGGAAGGGATTGTCGTCACTGCGCCAGATCACATGTCCCAGAGGGGCCGCGCCCGCGGCACACGCCGTAATCCAGCTGAAAGGCTCCTGCACAATGTCGTCCCGGGCAAAGAAGGCCTCCTCCGTGAAAACCGCATGAACCGAGTCAAAGGCGATGCCGGTGGCCGCTGCCAGCTGAGCAGACTCGTTGGAGTAGAAGGGTGAAACCCCATCGACCACGTGGGCCATGACAAACTCCTCCCTTACTTGGGCCATCTCTTGTTGGGAGGGCATGCTGTGAAGGCGCTGACCAGATCCCCGAGAGGAGTCCTGCGACACTGTCCGAAAAGAGATGGTGTCCTCAGAGATGTCGTCAGCCGAGTACCAAGCTCCCTGCCGAGACGACAGCCAACGGAGCAACTCTGCCAACTCGCGGGCGTTTGCCGCCGCCGAGGGCGATCACCGCTCAGGCCACTAGCGGAAGGTACTCGGACCCGAAGAGCAGGTAGCGCAGCCGGCGGTACAAGTCGTCGGACCAGTACTGCCAAGGGAGAAAACCGAAGACCAGGGCAGCAGCAGTGAAGGCGCCCATACACAACCAGGTCTTACGGCCAGTTTGTCCCGAGCAATCACTGGGCCAGCCTGGACATCGCAGGTAAAGCAACCTGTGGGTCAATCGAAAAAAAATAGACACTCAGAAAGTTCGAGTTGGAGAACTCGTAGTTCGACATCACTTCAAGGTTTTGGAGATTCTGCCAGATGTGGTACTTGGGCTACCATGGCTTCGAAGCTATAATCCAACTGTCAACTGGAAGGAACGGTATGCGGACATTCAACATGGTTCGAGTTCATACCGATTGTCTTTCGACGAGTCAAGGCATTCCACCCAGCTGCAGTTCCAAGCCGCTTCGAAGTTGGATCTTCTTTCGACACTTTCATCGAGTACCTCGGGAGCAAGTCCGGTTGGAAGCCCTACACCACATGCCAAAGAACGCCCTGACCTACACTCGTCGACACGCGCCCAGGGTGGTGTTGACACGTTCGATGAGTCCCAAACGGAGGATGGTATCACCGATGAGGAGTGCAGCGACATGGAGACCGAATACATCTCGTTGCCGAAACTTAAACGGGAGATCCGTCGAGCTGATCTCACGGGGGAGCAAGTGTTTCTGTGCTGCATGCCTCGACCCGCAGTGCCGGTCGATCAAATGTACAACATGCAAGAAAGCAGTGACAATGAAGGGCTTGACCCCATTCGACGCAAGTTGCCTATTCAAATACACAAATGGGCAGACCTCTACGACCGGTAGAAAGCGGAGTTCGGAGACCTACCTCCGCATCGACCTGGGAGAGACCATCGAATACGCCTCGATTCGGAAGACAATCCACCGTGGGTACACCCTTACAAAATGGACCCGAGTCAATTGGATGAACTTCGACGACAGCTGGACAAGTTACATCGATCTGGCCGAATTCGACCATCCTCGAGTCCATATGGAGCGGGTTGCCTGCTGGTGAAGAAAGCAAATGGTAAATGGCGTATGTGCGTCGACTACTGAGCGTTGAATACGCGAACTGTCCGAGATCGATACCCTTTGCCTTCGATCCAATGCATACTGAGTACACTGGGGGGTTTCACTGTATTTTCGAAGATAGACCTTGTCAGTGGGTTCCATCAGATTCGAATCCATGAAGAAGATGTCGAGAAAACCGCCTTCAACACACAATTTGGCGCCTTCGAATGGGTTGTTATGCCCTTTGGCCTCTCCCTTTGGCCTCTGTAACGCGCCATCGACGTTCCAACGCGTCGTGAATGATGTCCTTCGAGACCACTTGGGGATTTTCGTATGGGTGTACATCGACGACATTCTCGTCTTCTTGAAGGATTGGAGGAACACCAACGACATCTCGATTTAGTACATGAACTACTACGTCGACACCAGCTATGGGTATAAAGTCTGAAGTCTGAAGTCTGATTTGGCATCTCGTGTCAAGGACATAAAACAGAACACATCTCAGCAAAAGTCTGATAAAAGTGTGGTACCCGCCCCCTCCCTTCCTTCCTTCCTGTCAGAAAGGGACAAGAAAAAGTCTAGCACTCCCCCTCCCCCAACACAGCCACCCACCACAAAAAAAACCATCATGAAAATTGAAAGTTGGGAAGAATGGGAGTCCATGCAACACAGGGGAACACCCCCCCCCCAAAAGAGAAAAAAGGGTGGAAAATGGGGCATTGGGGAAAATGGGAGGCTGGGAAAAATATTCCACTGAGGTGGTGTACCCCCCCCCCCCTGTGGATTAATATTCCATTGAGGTGGTGTACCTCCCCCTCCAGATAAATATTCCACTGAAGTGGTGTACCCCCCCCCCTGTGGATAAATATTCCACTAGGGTGGTGTACACCCCCCCTCTGGATAGATATTCCACTGATGTGGTGCACCCCCCTGCTATGCGCCAATTCCTATGGGGGTCTGGACCCCCAAAATAATTGACGCGACCCTATGCGTCAATTCCTATGGGGGTCTAGACCCCCAAGATAATTGACGCGACCTTATGTGTCAATTCCTAGGGGGGTCTAGACCCCCAAAATAATTGACGCGACCCTATGCGCCAATTCCTACGGGGGTCTGGACCCCCAAAATAATTGACGCGACCCTAAACGTCAATTCCTAAGGGGGGTCTAGACCCCCAAAATAATTGACGCGACCCTATGCGCCAATTTCTATGGGGGTCTAGGCCCCCAGAATAATTGACGCGACCCTATGCATCAATTCCTACGGGGGTCTAGACCCCAAAAATAATTGATGCGACCCTATGCATCAATTCGTATGGGGGTCTAGACCCCCAAAATAATTGACGCGACCCAATGCGTCAATTCCTAGGGGGGTCTAGACCCCCAAAATAAATGCCGCGACCCTATGCGTCAATTCCTAGGGGGGTCTAGACCCCCAAAATAATTGACGCGACCCTATGCGCCAATTCCTATAGGGGTCTAGACCCCCAAAATAATTGACGCGACCCTATGCGTCAATTCCTATGGGGGTCTGGACCCCCAAAATAATTGACGCGACCCTATGCGTCAATTCCTAGGGGGGTCTAGACCCCCAAAATAATTGACACACACACAGGGGTCAAATAATTCACGGAGGGGTCAAATAATTCATGGAGGGGTCAAATAATTCACGGAGGGGGGTCAAATAATTCACGGAGGGGGGTAAATAATGCACGGAGGGGTAAATAATTCACGGAGGGGGGTAAACAATTCACGGAGGGGTCAGATAATTCACGGAGGGGGGTAAATAATTCACGGAGGGGTCAAATAATTCACGGAGGGGTCAAATAATTCACGGAGGGGTGAAATAATTCACAGAGGGGGGTAAATAATTCACGGAGGGGGGTAAATAATGCACGGAGGGGTAAATAATTCACGGAGGGGGGTAAACAATTCACGGAGGGGTCCGATAATTCACGGAGGGGGGTAAATAATTCACGGAGGGGTCAAATAATTCACGGACGGGGGTAAATAATTCACAGAGGGGTAAAATAATTCACGGAGGGGGGTAAACAATTCACAGAGGGGTCAAATAATTCACGGAGGGGGTAAATAATTCACGGAGGGGTCAAATAATTCACGGAGGGGGGTAAATAATTCACGGAGGGGTAAAATAATTCACGGAGGGGGGTAAATAATTCACAAAGGGGTCAAATAATTCACGGAGGGGGGTAAATAATTCACGGAGGGGTCAAATAATTCACGGAGGGGGGTAAACAATTCACGGAGGGGTAAACTAATTCACGGAGGGGGGTAAACAATTCACGGAGGGGTGAAATAATTCACGGAGGGGGGTAAACAATTCACGGAGGGGTAAAATAATTCACGGAGTGGGGGTAAATAATTCACAGAGGGGTCAAATAATTCTCGGAGGTGGGTAAACAATTCACGGAGGGGTAAAATAATTCACGGAGGGGGGTAAACAATTCACGGAGGGGTAAAATAATTCACGGAGGGGGGTAAATAATTCACGGAGGGGTCAAATAATTCACGGAGGGGGGTAAATAATTCACGGAGGGGTCAAATAATTCACGGAGGGGGGTAAATGATTCACGGAGGGGTAAAATAATTCACGGAGGGGGGTAAACAATTCACGGAGGGGTAAAATAATTCACGGAGGGGGGTAAACAATTCACGGAGGGGTAAAATAATTCACGGAGGGGGGTAAAAAATTGACGGAGGGGTAAAATAATTCACGGAGGGGGGTAAACAATTCACGGAGGGGTAAAATAATTCACGGAGGGGGGTAAATAATTCACAGAGGGGTCAAATAATTCTCGGAGGTGGGTAAACAATTCACGGAGGGGTAAAATAATTCACGGAGGGGGGTAAACAATTCACAGAGGGGTAAAATAATTCACGGAGGGGGGTAAATAATTCACGGAGGGGTCAAATAATTCACGGAGGGGGGTAAATAATTCACGGAGGGGTCAAATAATTCACGGAGGGGGGTAAATAATTCACGGAGGGGTAAAATAATTCACGGAGGGGGGTAAACAATTCACGGAGGGGTAAAATAATTCACGGAGGGGGGTAAACAATTCACGGAGGGGTAAAATAATTCACGGAGGGGGGTAAAAAATTGACGGAGGGGTAAAATAATTCACGGAGGGGGGTAAACAATTCACGGAGGGGTAAAATAATTCACGGAGGGGGGTAAATAATTCACGGAGGGGTGAAATAATTCACGGGGGGGGGGTAAATAATTCACGGAGGGGTGAAATAATTCACGGAGGGGGGTAAACAATTCACGGAGGGGGGTAAATATTTCACGGAGGGGTGAAATAATTCACGGAGGGGTAAATAATTCACGGAGGGCGGTAAACAATTCACAGAGGGGTGAAATAATTCACGGAGGGGGGTAAACAATTCACGGAGGGGTAAAATAATTCACGGAGGGGGGTAAACAATTCACGGAGGGGTGAAATAATTCACGGAGGGGGGTAAATAATTCACGGAGGGGTAAAATAATTCACGAGGGGGGTAAATAATTCACAGAGGGGTCAAATAATTCACGGAGGGGGGTAAATAATTCACGGAGGGGTAAAATAATTCACAGAGGAGGGTAAATAATTCACAGAGGGGGGTAAACAATTCACAGAGGGGTCAAATAATTCACGGAGGTGGGTAAACAATTCACGAAGGGGTAAAATAATTCACGGAGGGGGGTAAACAATTCACGGAGGGGTGAAATAATTCACGGAGGGGGGTAAATAATTCACGGAGGGGTCAAATAATTCACGGAGGGGGGTAAATAATTCACGGAGGGGTCAAATGATTCACGGAGGGGGGTAAATAATTCACGGAGGGGTCAAGAGTTCACGGAGGGGGGTAAACAATTCACAGAGGGGTCAAATAATTCACGGAGGGGGGTAAACAATTCACGGAGGGGTTAAATAATTCACGGAGGGGTCAAATAATTCACGGAGGGGGATAAACAATTCACGGAGGGGTAAAATAATTCACAGAGGAAGGTAAACAATTCACGGAGGGGTCAAATAATTCACAGAGGGGGGTAAATAATTCACGGAGGGGTAAAATAATTCACGGAGGGGGGTAAACAATTCACGGAGGGGTGAAATAATTCACGGAGGGGGGTAAACAATTCACGGAGGGGTGAAATAATTCACGGAGGGGGGTAAATAATTCACGGAGGGGTAAAATAATTCACGGAGGGGGGTAAATAATTCACGGAGGGGTAAATAATTCACGGAGGGGGGTAAACAATTCACAGAGGGGTAAAATAATTCACGGAGGGGGGTAAACAATTCACGGAGGGGTAAAATAATTCACGGAGGGGGGTAAATAATTCACGGAGGGGTCAAATAATTCACGGAGGGGGGTAAATAATTCACGGAGGGGGGTAAATCATTCACAGAGGGGTCAAATAATTCACGGAGGGGGGTAAATAATTCACGGAGGGGTAAAATAATTCACAGAGGGGGGTAAAGAATTCACGGAGGGGTAAAGAATTCACGGAGGGGGGTAAACAATTCACAGAGGGGTCAAATAATTCACGGAGGGGGGTAAACAATTCACGAAGGGGTAAAATAATTCACGGAGGGGGGTAAACAATTCACGGAGGGGTGAAATAATTCACGGAGGGGGGTAAATAATTCACGGAGGGCTCAAATAATTCACGGAGGGGGGTAAATAATTCACGGAGGGGTCAAATGATTCACGGAGGGGGGTAAATAATTCACGGAGGGGTCAAATAATTCACGGAGGGGGGTAAACAATTCACGGAGGGGTGAAATAATTCACGGAGGGGGGTAAACAATTCACGGAGGGGTCAAATAATTCACGGAGGGGGGTAAATAATTCACGGAGGGGTCAAATAATTCACGGAGGGGGGTAAACAATTCACGGAGGGGTAAAATAATTCACAGAGGGGGGTAAACAATTCACGGAGGGGTCAAATAATTCACGGAGGGGGGTAAATAATTCACAGAGGGGTCAAATAATTCACGGAGGGGGTAAACGATTCACGCAGGGGTGAAATAATTCACGGAGGGGGGTAAATAATTCACGGAGGGGTAAAATAATTCACGGAGGGGGGTAAATAATTCACGGAGGGGTCAAATAATTCACGGAGGGGGGTAAATAATTCACGGAGGTGTCAAATAATTCACGGAGGGGGGTAAATAATTCACGGAGGGGTAAAAAAATTCACGGAGGGGGGTAAACAATTCACGGAGGGGTAAAATAATTCACGGAGGGGGGTAAATAATTCACGGAGGGGTCAAATAATTCACGGAGGGGGGTAAACAATTCACGGAGGGGTAAAATAATTCACGGAGGGGGGTAAACAATTCACGGAGGGGTAAAATAATTCACAGAGGGGGGTAAATAATTCACGGAGGGGTGAAATAATTCACGGGGGGGGTAAATAATTCACGGAGGGGTGAAATAATTCACGGAGGGGGGTAAACAATTCACGGAGGGGGGTAAATAATTCACGGAGGGGTGAAATAATTCACGGAGGGGTAAATAATTCACGGAGGGGGGTAAACAATTCACAGAGGGGTCAAATAATTCACGGAGGGGGGTAAACAATTCACGAAGGGGTAAAATAATTCACGGAGGGGGGTAAACAATTCACGGAGGGGTGAAATAATTCACGGAGGGGGGTAAATAATTCACGGAGGGCTCAAATAATTCACGGAGGGGGGTAAATAATTCACGGAGGGGTCAAATGATTCACGGAGGGGGGTAAATAATTCACGGAGGGGTCAAATAATTCACGGAGGGGGGTAAACAATTCACGGAGGGGTGAAATAATTCACGGAGGGGGGTAAACAATTCACGGAGGGGTCAAATAATTCACGGAGGGGGGTAAATAATTCACGGAGGGGTCAAATAATTCACGGAGGGGGGTAAACAATTCACGGAGGGGTAAAATAATTCACAGAGGGGGGTAAACAATTCACGGAGGGGTCAAATAATTCACGGAGGGGGGTAAATAATTCACAGAGGGGTCAAATAATTCACGGAGGGGGTAAACAATTCACGCAGGGGTGAAATAATTCACGGAGGGGGGTAAATAATTCACGGAGGGGTAAAATAATTCACGGAGGGGGGTAAATAATTCACGGAGGGGTCAAATAATTCACGGAGGGGGGTAAATAATTCACGGAGGTGTCAAATAATTCACGGAGGGGGGTAAATAATTCACGGAGGGGTAAAAAAATTCACGGAGGGGGGTAAACAATTCACGGAGGGGTAAAATAATTCACGGAGGGGGGTAAATAATTCACGGAGGGGTCAAATAATTCACGGAGGGGGGTAAACAATTCACGGAGGGGTAAAATAATTCACGGAGGGGGGTAAACAATTCACGGAGGGGTAAAATAATTCACAGAGGGGGGTAAATAATTCACGGAGGGGTGAAATAATTCACGGGGGGGGGTAAATAATTCACGGAGGGGTGAAATAATTCACGGAGGGGGGTAAACAATTCACGGAGGGGGGTAAATAATTCACGGAGGGGTGAAATAATTCACGGAGGGGTAAATAATTCACGGAGGGGGGTAAACAATTCACAGAGGGGTCAAATAATTCACGGAGGGGGGTAAACAATTCACGGAGGGGTAAAATAATTCACGGAGGGGGGTAAACAATTCACGGAGGGGTGAAATAATTCACGGAGGGGGGTAAATAATTCACGGAGGGGTAAAATAATTCACGAGGGGGGTAAATAATTCACAGAGGGGTCAAATAATTCACGGAGGGGGGTAAATAATTCACGGAGGGGTAAAATAATTCACAGAGGGGGGTAAATGATTCACGGAGGGGTGAAGAATTCACGGAGGGGGGTAAACAATTCACAGAGGGGTCAAATAATTCACGGAGGTGGGTAAACAATTCACAAAGGGGTAAAATAATTCACGGAGGGGGGTAAACAATTCACGGAGGGGTGAAATAATTCACGGAGGGGGGTAAATAATTCACGGAGGGGTCCGATAATTCACGGAGGGGGGTAAATAATTCACGGAGGGGTCAAATGATTCACGGAGGGGGGTAAATAATTCACGGAGGGGTCAAATAATTCACGGAGTGGTGTAAACAATTCACGGAGGGGTGAAATAATTCACGGAGGGGGGTAAACAATTCACGGAGGGGTAAAATAATTCACGGAGGGGGGTAAATAATTCACGGAGGGGTCAAATAATTCACGGAGGGGGGTAAACAATTCAGGGAGGGGTAAAATAATTCACAGAGGGGGGTAAACAATTCACGGAGGGGTCAAATAATTCACGGAGGGGGGTAAATAATTCACAGAGGGGTCAAATAATTCACGGAGGGGGGTAAACAATTCACGGAGGGGTGAAATAATTCACGGAGGGGGGTAAATAATTCACGGAGGGGTAAAATAATTCACGGAGGGGGGTAAATAATTCAAGGAGGGGTAAAAAATTCACGGAGGGGGGTAAACAATTCACAGAGGGGTAAAATAATTCACGGAGGGGGGTAAACAATTCACGGAGGAGTCAAATAATTCACGGAGGGGGGTAAATAATTCACGGAGGGGTCAAATAATTCACGGAGGGGGGTAAATAATTCACGGAGGGGTCAAATAATTCACGGAGGGGGGTAAATAATTCACGGAGGGGTAAAATAATTCACGGAGGGGGGTAAACAATTCACGGAGGGGTAAAATAATTCACGGAGGGGGGTAAACAATTCACGGAGGGGTAAAATAATTCACGGAGGGGGGTAAAAAATTGACGGAGGGGTAAAATAATTCACGGAGGGGGGTAAACAATTCACGGAGGGGTAAAATAATTCACGGAGGGGGGTAAATAATTCACGGAGGGGTGAAATAATTCACGGGGGGGGGGTAAATAATTCACGGAGGGGTGAAATAATTCACGGAGGGGGGTAAACAATTCACGGAGGGGGGTAAATATTTCACGGAGGGGTGAAATAATTCACGGAGGGGTAAATAATTTAAGGAGGGGGGTAAACAATTCACAGAGGGGTGAAATAATTCACGGAGGGGGGTAAACAATTCACGGAGGGGTAAAATAATTCACGGAGGGGGGTAAACAATTCACGGAGGGGTGAAATAATTCACGGAGGGGGGTAAACAATTCACGGAGGGGTAAAATAATTCACCAGGGGGGTAAACAATTCACAGAGGGGTCAAATAATTCACGGAGGGGGGTAAATAATTCACGGAGGGGTAAAATAATTCACAGAGGGGGGTAAACAATTCACGGAGGGGTCAAATAATTCACGGAGGGGGGTAAATAATTCACGGAGGGGTCAAATAATTCACGGAGGGGGGTAAACAATTCACGGAGGGGTAAAATAATTCACAGAGGAAGGTAAACAATTCACGGAGGGGTCAAATAATTCACGGAGGGGGGTAAATAATTCACAGAGGGGTCAAATAATTCACGGAGGGGGGTAAACAATTCACGGAGGGGTGAAATAATTCACGGAGGGGGGTAAACAATTCACGGAGGGGTGAAATAATTCACGGAGGGGGGTAAATAATTCACGGAGGGGGGTAAACAATTCACGGAGGGGGGTAAATAATTCACGGAGGGGTAAATAATTCACGGAGGGGGGTAAACAATTCACAGAGGGGTAAAATAATTCACGGAGGGGGGTAAACATTTCACGGAGGGGTAAACTAATTCACGGAGGGGGGTAAATAATTCACGGAGGGTTCAAATAATTCACGGAGGGGGGTAAATAATTCACGGAGGGGTAAAATAATTCACGAGTAGGGTAAATAATTCACAGAGGGGTCAAATAATTCACGGAGGGGGGTGAATAATTCACGGAGAGGGAAAAATAATTCACACAGGGGGGTAAAGAATTCACGGAGGGTAAAGAATTCACGGAGGGGGGTAAACAATTCACAGAGGGGTCAAATAATTCACGGAGGTGGGTAAACAATTCACGAAGGGGTAAAATAATTCACGGAGGGGGGTAAACAATTCACGGAGGGGTGAAATAATTCACGGAGGGGGGTAAATAATTCACGGAGGGCTCAAATAATTCACGGAGGGGGGTAAATAATTCACGGAGGGGTCAAATGATTCACGGAGGGGGGTAAATAATTCACGGAGGGGTCAAATAATTCACGGAGGGGGGTAAACAATTCACGGAGGGGTGAAATAATTCACGGAGGGGGGTAAACAATTCACGGAGGGGTCAAATAATTCACGGAGGGGGGTAAATAATTCACGGAGGGGTCAAATAATTCACGGAGGGGGGTAAACAGTTCACGGAGGGGTAAAATAATTCACAGAGGGGGGTAAACAATTCACGGAGGGGTCAAATAATTCACGGAGGGGGGTAAATAATTCACAGAGGGGTCAAATAATTCACGGAGGGGGGTAAACAATTCACGGAGGGGTGAAATAATTCACGGAGGGGGGTAAATAATTCACGGAGGGGTAAAATAATTCGAGCAGGGGGGTAAATAATTCACGGAGGGGTAAATAATTCACGGAGGGGGGTAAACGATTCACAGAGGGGTAAAATAATTCACGGAGGGGGGTAAACAATTCACGGAGGGGTAAAACAATTCACGGAGGGGGGTAAATAATTCACGGAGGGGTCAAATAATTCACGGAGGGGGGTAAATAATTCACGGAGGGGTAAAAAAATTCACGGAGGGGGGTAAACAATTCACGGAGGGGTAAAATAATTCACGGAGGGGGGTAAACAATTCACGGAGGGGTAAAATAATTCACGGAGGGGGGTAAACAATTCACGGAGGGGTAAAAAAATTCACGGAGGGGGGTAAACAATTCACGGAGGGGTAAAATAATTCACGGAGGGGGGTAAACAATTCACGGAGGGGTAAAATAATTCACGGAGGGGGTAAATAATTCACGGAGGGGTCAAATAATTCACGGAGGGGGGTAAATAATTCACGGAGGGGGGTAAATAATTCACGGAGGGGGGTAAACAATTCACGGAGGGGGGTAAACAATTCACGGAGGGGTAAAATAATTCACGGAGGGGGGTAAACAATTCACGGAGGGGTAAAATAATTCACGGAGGGGTCAAATAATTCACGGAGGGGGGTAAATAATTCACGGAGGGGGGTAAATAATTCACGGAGGGGGGTAAACAATTCACGGAGGGGTAAAATAATTCACGGAGGGGGGTAAACAATTCACGGAGGGGTAAAATAATTCACGGAGGGGGGTAAACAATTCACGGAGGGGTGAAATAATTCACGGGGGGGGGGTAAATAATTCACGGAGGGGTGAAATAATTCACGGAGGGGGGTAAACAATTCACGGAGGGGGGTAAATAATTCACGGAGGGGTGAAATAATTCACGGAGGGGTAAATAATTCACGGAGGGGGGTAAACAATTCACAGAGGGGTCAAATAATTCACGGAGGGGGGTAAACAATTCACGGAGGGGTAAAATAATTCACGGAGGGGGGTAAACAATTCACGGAGGGGTGAAATAATTCACGGAGGGGGGTAAATAATTCACGGAGGGGTAAAATGATTCACGAGGGGGGTAAATAATTCACAGAGGGGTCAAATAATTCACGGAGGGGGGTAAATAATTCACGGAGGGGTAAAATAATTCACAGAGGGGGGTAAATGATTCACGGAGGGGTAAAGAATTCACGGAGGGGGGTAAACAATTCACAGAGGGGTCAAATAATTCACGGAGGTGGGTAAACAATTCACGAAGGGGTAAAATAATTCACGGAGGGGGGTAAACAATTCACGGAGGGGTCAAATAATTCACGGAGGGGGGTAAATAATTCACGGAGGGGTCAAATAATTCACGGAGGGGGGTAAATAATTCACGGAGGGGTCAAATAATTCACGGAGGGGGGTAAATAATTCACGGAGGGGTCAAATGATTCACGGAGGGGGGTAAATAATTCACGGAGGGGTCAAATAATTCACGGAGTGGTGTAAACAATTCACGGAGGGGTGAAATAATTCACGGAGGGGGCCAAACAATTCACGGAGGGGTAAAATAATTCACGGAGGGGGGTAAATAATTCACGGAGGGGTCAAATAATTCACGGAGGGGGGTAAACAATTCACGGAGGGGTAAAATAATTCACGGAGGGGGGTAAATAATTCACGGAGGGGTCAAATAATTCACGGAGGGGGGTAAATAATTCACGGAGGGGTAAAAAAATTCACGGAGGGGGGTAAACAATTCACGGAGGGGTAAAATAATTCACGCAGGGGGGTAAACAATTGACGGAGGGGTAAAATAATTCACGGAGGGGGGTAAACAATTCACGGAGGGGTAAAATAATTCACGGAGGGGGGTAAACAATTCACGGAGGGGTAAAATAATTCACGGAGGGGGGTAAATAATTCACGGAGGGGTGAAATAATTCACGGGGGGGGGGGTAAATAATTCACGGAGGGGTGAAATAATTCACGGAGGGGGGTAAACAATTCACGGAGGGGGGTAAATAATTCACGGAGGGGTGAAATAATTCACGGAGGGGTAAATAATTCACGGAGGGGGGTAAACAATTCACAGAGGGGTCAAATAATTCACGGAGGGGGGTAAACAATTCACGGAGGGGTAAAATAATTCACGGAGGGGGGTAAACAATTCACGGAGGGGTGAAATAATTCACGGAGGGGGGTAAATAATTCACGGAGGGGTAAAATGATTCACGAGGGGGGTAAATAATTCACAGAGGGGTCAAATAATTCACGGAGGGGGGTAAATAATTCACGGAGGGGTAAAATAATTCACAGAGGGGGGTAAATGATTCACGGAGGGGTAAAGAATTCACGGAGGGGGGTAAACAATTCACAGAGGGGTCAAATAATTCACGGAGGTGGGTAAACAATTCACGAAGGGGTAAAATAATTCACGGAGGGGGGTAAACAATTCACGGAGGGGTGAAATAATTCACGGAGGGGGGTAAATAATTCACGGAGGGGTCAAATAATTCACGGAGGGGGGTTAATAATTCACGGAGGGGTCAAATGATTCACGGAGGGGGGTAAATAATTCACGGAGGGGTCAAATAATTCACGGAGTGGTGTAAACAATTCACGGAGGGGTGAAATAATTCACGGAGGGGGCCAAACAATTCACGGAGGGGTAAAATAATTCACGGAGGGGGGTAAATAATTCACGGAGGGGTCAAATAATTCACGGAGGGGGGTAAACAATTCAGGGAGGGGTAAAATAATTCACAGAGGGGGGTAAACAATTCACGGAGGGGTCAAATAATTCACGGAGGGGGGTAAATAATTCACAGAGGGGTCAAATAATTCACGGAGGGGGGTAAACAATTCACGGAGGGGTGAAATAATTCACGGAGGGGGGTAAATGATTCACGGAGGGGTAAAATAATTCACGGAGGGGGGTAAATAATTCACGGAGGGGTAAATAATTCACGGAGGGGGGTAAACAATTGACGGAGGGGTAAAATAATTCACGGAGGGGGGTAAACAATTCACGGAGGGGTAAAATAATTCACGGAGGGGGGTAAATAATTCACGGAGGGGTCAAATAATTCACGGAGGGGGGTAAATAATTCACGGAGGGGTCAAATAATTCACGGAGGGGGGTAAATAATTCACGGAGGGGTAAAATAATTCACGGAGGGGGGTAAACAATTCACGGAGGGGTAAAATAATTCACGGAGGGGGGTAAACAATTCACGGAGGGGTAAAATAATTCACGGAGGGGGGTAAATAATTCACGGAGGGGTAAATAATTCACGGAGGGGGGTAAACAATTCACAGAGGGGTAAAATAATTCACGGAGGGGGGTAAACAATTCACGGAGGGGTAAAATAATTCACGGAGGGGGGTAAATAATTCACGGAGGGGTCAAATGATTCACGGAGGGGGGTAAATAATTCACGGAGGGGTCAAATAATTCACGGAGGGGGGGAAATAATTCACGGAGGGGTAAAATAATTCACGGAGGGGGGTAAATAATTCACGGAGGGGTAAAATAATTCACGGAGGGGGGTAAACAATTCACGGAGGGGTAAAATAATTCACGGAGGGGGGTAAACGATTCACGGAGGGGTGAAATAATTCACGGAGGGGGGTAAATAATTCACGGAGGGGGGTAAACAATTCACGGAGGGGGGTAAATAATTCACGGAGGGGTAAGTAATTCACGGAGGGGGGTAAACGATTCACAGAGGGGTAAAATAATTCACGGAGGGGGGTAAACAATTCACGGAGGGGTAAAATAATTCACGGAGGGGGGTAAATAATTCACGGAGGGATCAAATAATTCACGGAGGGGGGTAAATAATTCACGGAGGGGTACAAAAATTCACGGAGGGGGGTAAACAATTCACGGAGGGGTAAAATAATTCACGGAGGGGGGTAAACAATTCACGGAGGGGTAAAATAATTCACGGAGGGGGGTAAACAATTCACGGAGGGGTAAAAAAATTCACGGAGGGGGGTAAACAATTCACGGAGGGGTAAAATAATTCACGGGGGGGGGGGTAAATAATTCACGGAGGGGTAAAATAATTCACGGAGGGGGGTAAATAATTCACGGAGGGGCCAAATAATTCACGGAGGGGGGTAAATAATTCACGGAGGGGTAAAAAATTCACGGAGGGGGGTAAACAATTCACGGAGGGGTAAAATAATTCACGGAGGGGGGTAAACAATTCACGGAGGGGTAAAATAATTCACGGAGGGGGGTAAACAATTCACGGAGGGGTAAAAAAATTCACGGAGGGGGGTAAACAATTCACGGAGGGGTAAAATAATTCACGGAGGGGGGTAAATAATTCACGGAGGGGGGTAAATAATTTACGGAGGGGTGAAATAATTCACGGAGGGGTAAATAATTCACGGAGGGGGGTAAACAATTCACAGAGGGGTCAAATAATTCACGGAGGGGGGTAAACAATTCACGGAGGGGTAAAATAATTCACGGAGGGGGGTAAACAATTCACGGAGGGGTGAAATAATTCACGGAGGGGGGTAAATAATTCACGGAGGGGTAAAATAATTCACGAGGGGGGTAAATAATTCACAGAGGGGTCAAATAATTCACGGAGGGGGGTAAATAATTCACGGAGGGGTAAAAAAATTCACAGAGGGGGGTAAATGATTCACGGAGGGGTAAAGAATTCACGGAGGGGTAAAATAATTCACGGAGGGGGGCAAATAATTCACGGAGGGGCCAAATAATTCACGGAGGGGGGTAAATAATTCACGGAGGGGTAAAAAATTCACGGAGGGGGGTAAACAATTCACGGAGGGGTAAAATAATTCACGGAGGGGGGTAAACAATTCACGGAGGGGTAAAATAATTCACGGAGGGGGGTAAACAATTCACGGAGGGGTGAAATAATTCACGGGGGGGGGTAAATAATTCACGGAGGGGTGAAATAATTCACGGAGGGGGGTAAACAATTCACGGAGGGGGGTAAATAATTTACGGAGGGGTGAAATAATTCACGGAGGGGTAAATAATTCACGGAGGGGGGTAAACAATTCACAGAGGGGTCAAATAATTCACGGAGGGGGGTAAACAATTCACGGAGGGGTAAAATAATTCACGGAGGGGGGTAAACAATTCACGGAGGGGTGAAATAATTCACGGAGGGGGGTAAATAATTCACGGAGGGGTAAAATAATTCACGAGGGGGGTAAATAATTCACAGAGGGGTCAAATAATTCACGGAGGGGGGTAAATAATTCACGGAGGGGTAAAAAAATTCACAGAGGGGGGTAAATGATTCACGGAGGGGTAAAGAATTCACGGAGGGGGGTAAACAATTCACAGAGGGGTAAAATAATTCACGGAGGTGGGTAAACAATTCACGAAGGGGTAAAATAATTCACGGAGGGGGGTAAACAATTCACGGAGGGGTGAAATAATTCACGGAGGGGGGTAAATAATTCACGGAGGGGTCAAATAATTCATGGAGGGGGGTAAATAATTCACGGAGGGGTCAAATGATTCACGGAGGGGGGTAAATAATTCACGGAGGGGTCAAATAATTCACGGCGTGGTGTAAACAATTCACGGAGGGGTGAAATAATTCACAGAGGGGGCCAAACAATTCACGGAGGGGTAAAATAATTCACGGAGGGGGGTAAATAATTCACGGAGGGGTCAAATAATTCACGGAGGGGGGTAAACAATTCAGGGAGGGGTAAAATAATTCACAGAGGGGGGTAAACAATTCACGGAGGGGTGAAATAATTCACGGAGGGGGGTAAATAATTCACAGAGGGGTCAAATAATTCACGGAGGGGGACAAACAATTCACGGAGGGGTAAAATAATTCACGGAGGGGGGTAAACAATTCACGGAGGGGTAAAATAATTCACGGAGGGGGGTAAATAATTCACGGAGGGGTAAAATAATTCACGGAGGGGGGTAAATAATTCACGGAGGGGTCAAATAATTCACGGAGGGGGGTAAATAATTCACGGAGGGGTAAAATAATTCACGGAGGGGGGTAAACAATTCACGGAGGGGTGAAATAATTCACGGAGGGGGGTAAACAATTCACGGAGGGGTGAAATAATTCACGGAGGGGGGTAAACAATTCACGGAGGGGGGTAAATAATTCACGGAGGGGTGAAATAATTCACGGAGGGGTAAATAATTCACGGAGGGGGGTAAACAATTCACAGAGGGGTCAAATAATTCACGGAGGGGGGTAAACAATTCACGGAGGGGTAAAATAATTCACGGAGGGGGGTAAATAATTCACGGAGGGGTCAAATGATTCACGGAGGGGGGTAAATAATTCACGGAGGGGGGTAAACAATTCACGGAGGGGTAAACAATTCACGGAGGGGTAAAAGAATTCACGGAGGGGGGTAAACAATTCACGGAGGGGTAAAATAATTCACGGAGGGGGGTAAATAATTCACGGAGGGGTAAATAATTCACGGAGGGGGGTAAACAATTCACAGAGGGGTAAAATAATTCACGGAGGGGGGTAAACAATTCACGGAGGGGTAAAATAATTCACGGAGGGGGGTAAATAATTCACGGAGGGGTCAAATGATTCACGGAGGGGGGTAAATAATTCACGGAGGGGTCAAATAATTCACGGAGGGGGGTAAATAATTCACGGAGGGGTAAAATAATTTACGGAGGGGGGTAAATAATTCACGGAGGGGTCAAATGATTCACGGAGGGGGGTAAATAATTCACAGAGGGGTAAAATAATTCACGGAGGGGGGTAAACAATTCACGGAGGGGTAAAATAATTCACGGAGGGGGGTAAACAATTCACGGAGGGGTAAAATAATTCACGGAGGGGGGTAAATAATTCACGGAGGTGTCAAATAATTCACGGAGGGGGTAAACAATTCACGGAGGGGTAAAATAATTCACGGAGGGGGGTAAACGATTCACGGAGGGGTGAAATAATTCACGGAGGGGGGTAAACAATTCACGGAGGGGTGAAATAATTCACGGAGGGGGGTAAACAATTCACGGAGGGGGGTAAATAATTCACGGAGGGGTGAAATAATTCACGGAGGGGTAAATAATTCACGGAGGGGGGTAAACAATTCACAGAGGGGTCAAATAATTCACGGAGGGGGGTAAACAATTCACGGAGGGGTAAAATAATTCACGGAGGGGGGTAAACAATTCACGGAGGGTTGAAATAATTCACGGAGGGGGGTAAATAATTCACGGAGGGGTAAAATAATTCACGGAGGGGGGTAAATAATTCACAGAGGGGTCAAATAATTCACGGAGGGGGGTAAACAATTCACGGAGGGGTAAAATAATTCACAGAGGGGGGTAAATGATTCACGGAGGGGTAAAGAATTCACGAAGGGGGGTAAACAATTCACAGAGGGGTCAAATAATTCACGGAGGGGGGTAAACAATTCACGAAGGGGTTAAATAATTCACGGAGGGGGGTAAACAATTCACGGAGGGGTGAAATAATTCACGGAGGGGGGTAAATAATTCACGGAGGGGTCAAATAATTCACGGAGGGGGGTAAAATAATTCACGGAGGGGTCAAATGATTCACGGAGGGGGGTAAATAATTCACGGAGGGGTCAAATAATTCACGGAGGGGGGTAAACAATTCACAGAGGGGTGAAATAATTCACGGAGGGGGGTAAAATAATTCACGGAGGGGTAAAATAATTCACGGAGGGGTGAAATAATTCACGGAGGGGGGTAAATAATTCACGGAGGGGTCAAATAATTCACGGAGGGGGGTAAATAATTTACGGAGGGGTAAAATAATTCACGGAGGGGGGTAAACAATTCACCGAGGGGTAAAATAATTCACGGAGGGGGGTAAATAATTCACGCAGGGGTGAAATAATTCACGGAGGGGGGTAAACAATTCACGGAGGGGTGAAATAATTCACGGAGGGGGGTAAATAATTCACGGAGGGGTAAAATACTTCACGGAGGGGGGTAAATAATTCACGGAGGGATAAAATAATTCACGGAGGGGGGTAAATAATTCACGGAGGGGTAAAATAATTCACGGAGGGGGGTAAAAAATTCACGGAGGGGTCAAATAATTCACGGAGGGGGGTAAACAATTCACAGAGGGGTGAAATAATTCACGGAGGGGGGTAAATAATTCACGGAGGGGTGAAATAATTCACGGAGGGGGGTAAACAATTCACGGAGGGGTAAAATAATTCACGGAGGGGTGAAATAATTCACGGAGGGGGGTAAACAATTCACAGAGGGGTCAAATAATTCACGGAGGGGGTAAACAATTCACGGAGGGGTCAAATAATTCACGGAGGGGGGTAAACAATTCACAGAGGGGTCAAATAATTCACGGAGGGGGTAAACAATTCACGGAGGGGTAAAATAATTCACGGAGGGGGGTAAACGATTCACGGAGGGGTGAAATAATTCACGGAGGGGGGTAAACAATTCACGGAGGGGTGAAATAATTCACGGAGGGGGTTAAACAATTCACGGAGGGGTAAAATAATTCACGGAGGGGGGTAAATAATTCACGGAGGGGTCAAATAATTCACGGAGGGGGGTAAACAATTCACGGAGGGCTCAAATAATTCACGGAGGGGGGTAAATAATTCACGGAGGGGTGAAATAATTCACGGAGGGGGGTAAATAATTCACGGAGGGGTGAAATAATTCACGGAGAGGGGTAAACAATTCACGGAGGGGTAAAATAATTCACGGAGGGGGGTAAACAATTCACGGAGGGGTGAAATAATTCACGGACGGGGGTAAACAATTCACGGAGAGGTGAAATAATTCACAGAGGGGGGTAAAAAATTCACGGAGGGGTAAAATAATTCAGGGAGGGGGGTAAACAATTCACGGAGGGGTAAAATAATTCACGGAGGGGGGTAAACAATTCACGGAGGGGTGAAATAATTCACGGAGGGGGGTAAATAATTCACGGAGGGGTAAAATAATTCACGGAGGGGGGTAAACAATTCACGGAGGGGTAAAATGATTCACGGAGGGGGGTAATAATTCACGGAGGGGTCAAATAATTCACGGAGGGGGGTAAACAATTCACGGAGGGGTCAAATAATTCACGGAGGGGGTAAACAACTTACGGAGGGGTAAAATAATTCACGGAGGGGGGTAAACAGTTCACGGAGGGGTGAAATAATTCACGGAGGGGTGTAAATAATTTACGGAGGGGGAAAATAATTCACGGAGGGGGGTAAATAATTCACGGAGGGGTAAAATAATTCACGGAGGGGGGTAAACAATTCACGAAGGGGTGAAATAATTCACGGAGGGGGGTAAACAATTCACGGAGGGGTAAAAAGATTCACAGAGGGGGGTAAATGATTCAAGGAGGGGTAAAATAATTCACGGAGGGGGGTAAACAATTCACGGAGGGGTGAAATAATTCGCGGAGGGGGGTAAACAATTCACAAAGGGGTCAAGTAATTCACCGAGGGGGGTAAATAATTCACGGAGGGGTGAAATAATTCACGGAGGGGGGTAAACAATTCACGGAGGAGTAAAATAATTCACGGAGGGGGGTAAACAATTCACGGAGGGGTAAAATAATTTACGGAGGGGGGTAAATAATTCACAGAGGGGTAAAATAATTCACGGAGGGGGGTAAACAATTCACAGAGGAGTCAAATAATTCACGGAGGGGGTGAAACAATTCACGGAGGGGTAAAATAATTCACGGAGGGGGGTAAACAATTCACGGAGGGGTGAAATAATTCACGGAGGGGGGTAAACAATTCACGGAGGGGTAAAATAATTCACGGAGGGGGGTAAACAATTCACGGAGGGGTGAAATAATTCACGGAGGGGGATAAACAATTCACGGAGGGGTAAAATAATTCACGGAGGGGGGTAAATAATTCACGGAGGGGTCAAATAATTCACGGAGGGGGGTAAACAATTCACGGAGGGGTGAAATAATTCACGGAGGGGGGTAAACAATTCACAGAGGGGTCAAATAATTCACGGAGGGGGTAAACAATTCACGGAGGGGTCAAATAATTCACGGAGGGGGGTAAACAATTCACAGAGGGGTCAAATAATTCACGGAGGGGGTAAACAATTCACGGAGGGGTAAAATAATTCACGGAGGGGGGTAAACGATTCACGGAGGGGTGAAATAATTCACGGAGGGGGGTAAACAATTCACGGAGGGGTGAAATAATTCACGGAGGGGGTTAAACAATTCACGGAGGGGTAAAATAATTCACGGAGGGGGGTAAATAATTCACGGAGGGGTCAAATAATTCACGGAGGGGGGTAAACAATTCACGGAGGGCTCGAATAATTCACGGAGGGGGGTAAATAATTCACGGAGGGGTGAAATAATTCACGGAGGGGGGTAAATAATTCACGGAGGGGTGAAATAATTCACGGAGAGGGGTAAACAATTCACGGAGGGGTAAAATAATTCACGGAGGGGGGTAAATAATTCACGGATGGGTGAAATAATTCACGGACGGGGGTAAACAATTCACGGAGAGGTGAAATAATTCACAGAGGGGGGTAAAAAATTCACGGAGGGGTAAAATAATTCAGGGAGGGGGGTAAACAATTCACGGAGGGGTAAAATAATTCACGGAGGGGGGTAAACAATTCACGGAGGGGTGAAATAATTCACGGAGGGGGGTAAATAATTCACGGAGGGGTAAAATAATTCACGGAGGGGGGTAAACAATTCACGGAGGGGTAAAATGATTCACGGAGGGGGGTAATAATTCACGGAGGGGTCAAATAATTCACGGAGGGGGGTAAACAATTCACGGAGGGGTCAAATAATTCACGGAGGGGGTAAACAATTTACGGAGGGGTAAAATAATTCACGGAGGGGGGTAAACAGTTCACGGAGGGGTGAAATAATTCACGGAGGGACGTAAATAATTTACGGAGGGGGAAAATAATTCACGGAGGGGGGTAAACAATTCACGAAGGGGTGAAATAATTCACGGAGGGGGGTAAACAATTCACGGAGGGGTAAAAAGATTCACAGAGGGGGGTAAATGATTCAAGGAGGGGTAAAATAATTCACGGAGGGGGGTAAACAATTCACGGAGGGGTGAAATAATTCGCGGAGGGGGGTAAACAATTCACAAAGGGGTCAAGTAATTCACCGAGGGGGGTAAATAATTCACGGAGGGGTGAAATAATTCACGGAGGGGGGTAAACAATTCACGGAGGAGTAAAATAATTCACGGAGGGGGGTAAACAATTCACGGAGGGGTAAAATAATTTACGGAGGGGGGTAAATAATTCACAGAGGGGTAAAATAATTCACGGATGGGGGTAAACAATTCACAGAGGGGTCAAATAATTCACGGAGGGGGTGAAACAATTCACGGAGGGGTAAAATAATTCACGGAGGGGGGTAAACAATTCACGGAGGGGTGAAATAATTCACGGAGGGGGGTAAACAATTCACGGAGGGGTAAAATAATTCACGGAGGGGGGTAAACAATTCACGGAGGGGTGAAATAATTCACGGAGGGGGATAAACAATTCACGGAGGGGTAAAATAATTCACGGAGGGGGGTAAATAATTCACGGAGGGGTCAAATAATTCACGGAGGGGGGTGAACAATTCACGGAGGGGTGAAATAATTCACGGAGGGGGGGTAAACAATTCAAAGAGGGGTCAAGTAATTCACGGAGGGGGGTAAATAATTCACGGAGGGGTGAAATAATTCACGGAGGGGGGTAAACAATTCACGGAGGGGTAAAATAATTCACGGAGGGGGGTAAACAATTCACGGAGGGGTAAAATAATTCACGGAGGGGGGTAAATAATTCACGGAGGGGTGAAATAATTCTCGGAGGGGGGTAAATAATTCACGGAGGGGTGAAATAATTCACGGAGGGGGGTAAACAATTCACGGAGGGGTAAAATAATTCACGGAGGGGGGTAAACAATTCACAGAGGGGGCAAATAATTCACAGAGGGGGGTAAATAATTCACGGAGGGGTGAAATAATTCTCGGAGGGGGGTAAATAATTCACGGAGGGGTGAAATAATTCACGGAGGGGGGTAAACAATTCACGGAGGGGTAAAATAATTCACGGAGGGGGGTAAACGATTCACGGAGGGGTGAAACAATTCACGGAGGGGGGTAAATAATTCACGGAGGGGTCAAATAATTCACGGAGGGGGGTAAACAATTCACGGGGGGGTCAAATAATTCACGGAGGGGGGTAAATAATTCACGGAGGGGTGAAATAATTCATGGAGGGAGGTACATAATTCACGGAGGGGTCAAATGATTCACGGAGAGGGGTAAACAATTCACGGAGGGGTAAAATAATTCACAGAGGGGGGTAAACAATTCACGGAGGGGTGAAATAATTCACGGAGGGGGGTAAACAATTCACGGAGAGGTGGGATAATTGACGGAGGGGGGTAAACAATTCACGGAGGGGTAAAATAATTCACGGAGGGGGGTAAATAATTCACGGAGGGGTAAAATAATTCACGGAGGGGGGTAAACAATTCACGGAGGGGTAAAATAATTCACGGAGGGGGGTAAATAATTCACGGAGGGGTCAAATAATTCACGGAGGGGGGTAAACAATTCACGGAGGGGTCAAATAATGAACGGAGGGGGGTAAACAATTCACGGAGGGGTAAAATAATTCACGGAGGGGGGTAAACAATTCACAGAGGGGTCAAATAATTCACGGAGGGGGGTAAATAATTCACGGAGGGGTAAAATAATTCACAGAGGGGGGTAAACAATTCACGGAGGGGTCAAATAATTCACGTAGGGGGATAAACAATTCACGGAGGGGTAAAATAATTCACGGAGGGGGGTAAATAATTCACGGAGGGGTCAAATAATTCACGGAGGGGGGTAAACAATTCACGGAGGGGTGAAATTATTCACGGAGGGGGGTAAACAATTCACAGAGGGGTCAAGTAATTCACGGAGGGGGGTAAATAATTCACGGAGGGGTGAAATAATTCACGGAGGGGGGTAAACAATTCACGGGGGGGGTAAAATAATTCACGGAGGGGGGTAAACAATTCACGGAGGGGTCAAATAATGAACGGAGGGGGGTAAACAATTCACGGAGGGGTGAAATAATTCACGGAGGGAGGTAAATAATTTACGGAGGGGTAAAAAAATTCACGGAGGGGTAAAATAATTCACGGAGGGGGGTAAACAATTCACGGAGGGGTGAAATAATTCACGGAGGGGGATAAACAATTCACAGAGGGGTAAAATAATTCACGGAGGGGGGTAAATAATTCACGGAGGGGTCAAATAATTCACGGAGGGGGGTAAACAATTCACGGAGGGGTGAAATAATTCACGGAGGGGGGTAAAAAATTCACAGAGGGGTCAAGTAATTCACGGAGGGGGGTAAATAATTCACGGAGGGGTGAAATAATTCACGGAGGGGGGTAAACAATTCACGGGGGGGGTAAAATAATTCACGGAGGGGGGTAAACAATTCACGGAGGGGTAAAATAATTCACGGAGGGGGGTAAATAATTCACGGAGGGGTGAAATAATTCACGGAGGGGGGTAAATAATTCACGGAGGGGTGAAATCATTCACGGAGGGGGGTAAACAATTCACGGAGGGGTAAAATAATTCACGGAGGGGGGTAAACAATTCACAGAGGGGGCAAATAATTCACAGAGGGGGGTAAACAATTCACGGAGGGGTAAAATAATTCACGGAGGGGGGTAAACGATTCACGGAGGGGTGAAATAATTCACGGAGGGGGGTAAACAATTCACGGAGGGGTAAAATAATTCACGGAGGGGGGTAAACAATTCACGGAGGGGTGAAATAATTCACGGAGGGGGTTAAACAATTCACGGAGGGGTAAAATAATTCACGGAGGGGGGTAAACAATTCACGGAGGGGTCAAATAATTCACGGAGGGGGGTAAACAATTCACGGAGGGGTCAAATAATTCACGGAGGGGGGTAAATAATTCACGGAGGGCTGAAATAATTCATGGAGGGGGGTACATAATTCACGGAGGGGTGAAATAATTCACGGAGAGGGGTAAACAATGCACGGAGGGGTAAAATAATTCACAGAGGGGGGTAAACAATTCAAGGAGGGGTAAAATAATTCACGGAGGGGGGTAAACAATTCACGGAGAGGTGAAATAATTCACGGAGGGGGGTAAATAATTCACGGAGGGGTAAAATAATTCACGGAGGGGGGTAAATAATTCACGGAGGGGTAAAATAATTCACGGAGGGGGGTAAACAATTCACGGAGGGGTGAAATAATTCACGGAGGGGGGTAAATAATTCACGGAGGGGTAAAATAATTCACGGAGGGGGGTAAACAATTCACGGAGGGGTAAAATAATTCACGGAGGGGGGTAAATAATTCACGGAGGGGTCAAATAATTCACGGAGGGGGGTAAACAATTCACGGAGGGGTCAAATAATTCACGGAGGGGGGTAAACAATTCACGGAGGGGTAAAATAATTCACGGAGGGGGGTAAATAGTTCACGGAGGGGTGAAATAATTCACGGAGGGAGGTAAATAATTTACGGAGGGGTAAAAAAATTCACGGAGGGGGGTAAATAATTCACGGAGGGGTAAAATAATTCACGGAGGGGGGTAAACAATTCACGAAGGGGTGAAATAACTCACGGAGGGAGGTAAATAATTTACGCAGGGGTAAAAAAATTCACGGAGGGGGGTAAATAATTCACGGAGGGGCAAAATAATTCACGGAGGGGGGTAAACGATTCACGAAGGGGTGAAATAATTCACGGAGGGGGGTAAACAATTCACGGAGGGGTAAAATAATTCACAGAGGGGGGTAAATAATTCAAGGAGGGGTAAAATAATTCACGGAGGGGGGTAAACAATTCACGGAGGGGTAAAATAATTCACGGAGGGGGGTAAACAATTCACGGAGGGGTGAAATAATTCACGGAGGGGGGTAAACGATTCACAGAGGGGTCAAGTAATTCACGGAGGGGGGTAAATAATTCACAGAGGGGTGAAATAATTCACGGAGGGGGGTAAACAATTCACGGAGGGGTAAAATAATTCACGGAGGGGGGTAAACAATTCACGGAGGGGTAAAATAATTCACGGAGGGGGGTAAATAATTCACGGAGGGGTGAAATAATTCACGGAGGGGGGTAAACAATTCACGGAGGGGTAAAATAATTCACGGAGGGGGGTAAACAATTCACGGAGGGGTAAAATAATTCACAGTGGGGGGTTAATAATTCAAGGAGGGGTAAAATAATTCACGTAGGGGGGTAAACAATTCACGGAGGGGTAAAATAATTAACGGAGGGGGGTAAACAATTCACGGAGGGGTGAAATAATTCACGGAGGGGGGTAAACAATTCACAGAGGGGTCAAGTAATTCACGGAGGGGGGTAAAGAATTCACGGAGGGGTGAAATAATTCACGGAGGGGGGTAAACAATTCACGGAGGGGTAAAATAATTCACGGAGGGGGGTAAACAATTCACGGAGGGGTAAAATAATTCACGGAGGGGGGTAAATAATTCACGGAGGGGTGAAATAATTCACGGAGGGGGGTAAAAAATTCACGGAGGGGTGAAAGAATTCACGGAGGGGGGTAAACAATTCACGGAGGGGTCAAAAAATTCACGGAGGGGGGTAAACAATTCACGGAGGGGTAAAATAATTCACGGAGGGGGGTAAACAGTTCACGGAGGGGTGAAATAATTCACGGAGGGAGGTAAATAATATACGCAGGGGTAAAAAAATTCACAGAGGGGGGTAAATAATTCACGGAGGGGTAAAATAATTCACGGAGGGGGGTAAACAATTCACGAAGGGGTGAAATAATTCACGGAGGGGGGTAAACAATTCACGGAGGGGTAAAATAATTCACAGAGGGGGGTAAATAATTCAAGGAGGGGTAAAATAATTCACGGAGGGGGGTAAACAATTCACGGAGGGGTAAAATAATTCACGGAGGGGGGTAAACAATTCACGGAGGGGTGAAATAATTCACGGAGGGGGGTAAACAATTCACAGAGGGGTCAAGTAATTCACGGAGGGGGTAAATAATTCACGGAGGGGTGAAATAATTCACGGAGGGGGGTAAACAATTCACGGAGGGGTAAAAAAATTCACGGAGGGGGGTAAATAATTCACGGAAAGGTAAAATAATTCACGGAGGGGGGTAAATAATTCACGGAGGGGTGAAATAATTCACGGAGGGGGGTAAACAATTCACGGAGGGGTGAAATCATTCACGGAGGGGGGTAAATAATTCACGGAGGGGTAAAATAATTCACGGAGGGGGGCAAACAATTCACGGAGGGGTAAAGTAATTCACGGAGGGGGGTAAATGATTCACGGAGGGGTGAAATAATTCACGGAGGGGGGTAAATAATTCACGGAGGGGGGTAAACAATGCACGAAGGGGTAAAATAATTCACGGAGGGGTGAAATAATTCACGGAGGGGGGTAAACGATTCACGGAGGGGTAAAATAATTCACGGAGGGGGGTAAACAATTCACGGAGGTGTGAAATAGTTCACGGAGGGGGGTAAATAATTCACGGAGGGGTCAAATAATTCACGGAGGGGGGTAAACAATTCACGAAGGGGTAAAATGATTCACGGAGGGGGGTAAATAATTCACGGAGGGGTGAAATGATTCACGGAGGGGGGTAAACAATTCACGGAGGGGTAAAATAATTCACGGAGGGGGGTAAACAATTCACGGAGGGGTGAAATAATTCACGGAGGGTGGTAAACAATTCACGGAGGGGTGAAATAATTCACGGAGGGGGGTAAATAATTCACGGAGGGGTAAAATAATTCACGGAGGGGGGTAAATAATTCACGGAGGGGTCAAATAATTCACGGAGGGGGGTAAATAATTCACGGAGGGGTAAAATAATTCACCGAGGGGGGTAAACAATTCACGGAGGGGACAAATAATTCACGGAGGGGGGTAAATAATTCACGGAGGGGTGAAATAATTGACGGAGGAGGGTAAACAATTCACGGAGGGGTAAAATAACTCACGGAGGGGGGTAAACAATTCACAGAGGGGTCAAATAATTCGCATAGGGGGGTAAACA